>JARFIW010001670.1:14550000-15927279 GCA_036346225.1 Platerodrilus igneus | reverse complement strand
TTATTATTTATAAATGTTTGTGCTCTAAATATTTTAGTAGGGGATAATGCACATATACAAAGTGTTTCAAAATTGCACGGCACTATTTTAAGGGAGTGTTCTTTAGCACAAAATAAACATAAAACTTAACATAACCCCTTTAAGGGGGCTAGGTGAAATTGAGTTTTTTTAATTATCTGAAAAACCACAAAAGATATTTTATTCAGATTTTTGTTACCTACCCATGTTTTAATGCCAAATAAGATAGGCTTATCCATTTTTCGATAATAAGATCAGGAGCGTCCCATTCGGGGGGAACATTCACGTTTAACCCTGTAATTTTTTTGTGTGTAAGCTTTTATAAATTACAATGCCATAATTAGAATCTTTTGACATTTCTGAGTAAAAATGTCACTCTTGTTTAAAGTCGATATCTGTAGCCGTTTTCGAGTTAATTGGGGTGAAGCATTCAGGATGCCCTATGATACATACCTTATTCGTTTAGTTTTAACATGAACTTCCCATATGTATGGGTATAAATCTAATAAACATATGCCTTTGATATCTCTGTAACAACTTGGCATATGTATAAACGATACATATATCTCAAATTAATCAATGTATTACTTAGATGTTGAAGACTAAAGCTAAATGTCAAAATTCGATGTTAATCAAATAGCCTTGGATATTAGAAGCTCTACATTATAACAGTTGCATATCGTTTATTTGTTTGACAGGTGATTATGTATCTACTATGTATTACCTTTGTTATGTTTAAACACTCTGTAAGTTACTAATATGTGTTACTAGTTCTGTTAGTTTTTGTGTAAATTGGTACTTTGAAGACACTTTAATTTGTTGTATCATGGGAGACACCACAAACTTGTTGACATTTGCAGAACAAACAGACATGCTGTTAGTTTATGGTGAAGTACAGAGAAATGGCGCTGCTGCAGTTCGCAGGTAAAACATTTCAATCCATTGAAACACGTCTTAGGGAAACTGGCACGCTAAAATCTACACGAGTAAATGCTGGTCGACAAAGATTTCGACGAGATGTAAATGTTGAAGAACAAATACTCAATGCTGTTCAGTTATCTCCTAGTACTAGCACCAGAAGATTGTCTCTTCGTTTTGGTGTTTCATCTGCAAGCGTTTCGCGAACATTGCACGAGCAGCAACTGTACCCATTTCACGTGACATCTGTGCAAGATTTGTTACCGCAAGATTACATCAAACTAACCTATTTTTCGCAGTGGTTAATTCAAAAATGCACACGACATCGTAACTTCTTGACCCGCTTGCTAGTGACTGATGAATCTACCTTTACAAGTAATGGAATTACCAATTTTTGCAATACCCATACTTGGGATGAAGAAAACCCCCATACCACTGTCACAAATCATTATCAGCATACATTTTCTTTAAATGTCTGGTGTGGACTTCTTGGTCACAATCTCATCGGCCTCTTCTTTTTATCACGAAGACTTTCAGGAGTGTTTTATTTGAATTTTCTGCAAAATAATCTTTATGAGCTGTTAGAGGATATTCCAATTCCCGATAGATGTGGGATTTGGTTTATGCACGACGGTGCCCCAGGCTACTTCTCTCATATTGTCACTGACTATTTAAACGCATAATATGGTAACCAATGGATTGGCCGAAATGGACCTGTTAAATGGCCACCTCGATCTCCCGATCTAACACCGTTAGATTATTTTGTTTGGTGTTGGATGAAGACTACAGTTTATTTTAAGCCTATCTACACGCAAGAGGAGTTAAAGAATCGGATTATGGAGGCTGCTGATACTATTAAGAATCGTCCTGATGTTATAAGACTTGCCAGAGAGCAATGGATTCGCTGTGCTGGATGCTGCATACAACAAAATGGTGGGCATTTTGAACAGTTACTTTAAATGTTTAATTCTAATAAATATTTTCAACTCTCAACGTCTATGTAGGTATGTAAAGTATCATAGGGCATCTTGAATGCTTCACCTCAATTAACTCGAAAACGGCTACAGATATCGACTTCAAACAAGAGTGACTTTTTTACGCAGAAATGTCAAAAAATTCTAATGCTGGCATTATAATTTATAAAAGCTTACACACAAAAAAATTGTAGGGTTAAACGTGATTGTCCCCCCTTCCCCATGGGACGCTCCTGATCTTATTATCGAAAAATGAATAAGCCTATCTTATTTGGCATAAAAACATGAGTAGGCAACAAAAATCTGAATAAAATATCTTTTGTGGTTCTTCAGATAATTAAAAAAACTCAATTTCACCTATCCCCCTTAAAGGGGTTGTAACTCCATAGGGGTACATTTTAGGGCATACGTTTATTAGAAGTTTTATGTTCATTTTGTGGTAAAGAACACTCCCTTAAAATAGTGCCGTGCAATTTTGAAACGCCCTATATATTCGAGCAGGAGAGTATTTATGTTCTATCAACTTAAGTAGTCGAGGAAGTGGATTAATATACGCCATTTTGTAAATTGGGTTACAGTATTATTTAGAAGCGCACGTCTGAATTTGCTGTAGTGCATGCAAATGGTAGTGGCGTGAAGAATGTAGCAACTTCGGTAGGATTGGTGTGCAGTTTTTGTTAGTTGATAATATTACCTCAATGTGTTAGTCATTCTACCCTGCAGAGTTAAGATAACGAATTGTAAGTTTTAAAGGAAATGTTACTTATGCAATGCAAATAAAGGTTTAATTTTAATTACAGGCTGTATCTAACAAGTGGAGAGATTGCAAATTAAAATTATTTTACTTTTTTATTACTCAACGTTGTAAATTAACCCCGTCCTTCCTTATTCCTTTCTACTTTTAAACATTTTTAATTAACTTGTTTATAGTCTACTATTAAATATATGGTTACTACCTACATTTGCGCCGGGGTAAGAGTTGTTATCAGATGTATGCTTTCTGAATCTATCTTTAGCAAAAATCTTAAAAATTTACTAATCTGAGATCAACACCACAGCATATTATAGGATTCCGGAATAATTCACTCAACTGTGAGGTAACGGATTCGAACCACTATCGACCTTCGCTAATATAGGCTTTCAACAAATTAGAATAGCAGCATTGCAGGAATTTCTTTTGCCCAAACCAGTATGAATTCCTCAGTTACCATGAATAGTAATTAATTAGGTTCTTTTAGAATCCGTATTAATATATAAATACATTCTTCCAATTTAAAGACTAGAAATAGAAACTTTAATTAAAACGCTATCTGATTACTTTTGATATATATTCGTATCACGTTAAAGGTATTAACCAAAGTTTTATAATTAACGGCCCAATCATGCGGTGTTATTCCAGACAACACCTATAAATATGCTTTGATGGAAGCCTAAATTCAACCTATATTTCAAATATTTCAATTGGTATTGGTAGACATTAATCAAGAGTACACTATCAACCTAATTCTTAGTCTACGTCATTAGACATTTTGGTCATTGTGCACTTAAGCGAGTCAAAGCAAACTTTAACGTCCGTTTATTTATTATATGAGCAGTATGTGATTAGTACCTTATTATTTGCTATAATTTCACACCATATACTAACCCTAGGTTTTCTAACATGTACCCATTTTTATCACTAATCCACTTCTAGTTTGTTTCATTTAATTCCACAAGTTATAACTTCAATAATGGCGCAAAAACATCCGGTCACATATGGCTACGTATATTATTTTTTTATGTTACATTTTTAATTGCTGTGCAGACACCCAATATTGTTTAGCACTTTGCTTTAAATGCAAACACAATGAAGCTATTACAAGGGCGGATTCTAGAAAACCGCCTACCAGGACATTTCTGAGCACTATCCTTATACTTTTGATTAGTTTACCCAGGTCAAAATTTCTCTACCTTATAGGCGGCAGAGCCTCAGTAAATTATGAGGGGTTCCTGTCTAAGGTTTAAGCCCAGGGTAAAGAGGATGGGAAATGGTCTTGAGTAAAATAAAACCCTCAAAAAGATTTTCCAGCCAGCTAAGCTTTTTCAACTATTACAGAGCTATAAGCCAGGGTCGTAGGATGGTATACAATAATAAAAGAATATTTAATGGACGCCACCGTATCTTAATAATAGCTATAATGAAAAACAATCCGAAGATAAAATACAAAAATCTTTGAAAACAAAAAATATTCTTAACGAGCAAAACATAGAAATATAATACTTACTTGCGCCTCTACAAACTGGAATTGGAACGACGATCTCGTACTATCTGAAAATTTAATCATTTCTTGACATTTTAGAACTAGGGCTACATTAGAGCCTAGTAACTATATCCAAAAAAAAAAATAAATTCCAAAAAGATTAACTAGTCAAGATTATACCTCAAAAAAAGTTTTTAAACACAATACCAATAATCTATCCTACTTCACTACAAAAATTTTATAAATATGGCTACTTGCTTTTATAGAAAAATTATTGTTAACTTCAATGAAAGAAAGCTTTAAAACAACTTATTGCACTTTCTATCGATTTACAAAAAAAATATATACATCATTTGTACAATTTTTTACGTACTGAAGCTTTTTAGAAATCTACTTCTAATAATGTCTACAAGTAGTCTCTTATTATTTGTTTGAATTTTGCAAGTGTAAATTTATAATAGTTCTTTAGGAGAATTAACGAGTTTTTGTTAATATTCTACAACTTCTGTATGATACCTAAATAGGATCCTGTTTTGGCTTACATATAATTGATTAAACACATTGACTTTTTTTAAACGGCAGAACTACATTTTTAATTAATTTAATTTCTTGAATCAAAGGTCAAAAATACTTATGGTTTGAACTAATCTGTACTTCAATAGTACTGTCAAAAAAATAGATTTTATTATGTGACAAACAAATATTAACGTGTCACGTGCTTAGTTACGAGTACATTCTAGTGTAACCTTGTAAATTCAAATAAAGTTATTTTATAGAAATTTCATTGTGTTCATAAGAACATTTAAGCAATATCCAACTATTAAATTCTAAACAAAAATTTAAATCACTATATAAAATTTACAAGAATTATTATTACATTTCCAATAATGGTTCCGTAAAACGAAAATTGAATTAGAATAAGAGAAGACTCACCACAAATAACCCGCTAGCTCTCAGCTTTCGTCAACCATCGTGTGCAGTTACGGCAACAGGTGCGCGAGGTTCACACGTGCACGGCTTCACAGCTTGATTTCTATACAAAACAAAATGTACGGAAAATTTAACCAGACTCCATATCAACACTTGAGAGTTTTAACTTTCAATACTGCATAACAAAAAAATTGTGCTTCAGTGTTCCATAACGATTAGCTACATAAAATTTAGTGCTTTAATACTCCATACATTACGTGTTTACATAAAATTTTTGCGTTTTTATACTACACAACACTCAGACTAAAACTTGCGTTTTATAATTAAAAATACTCGACATAACACGCATCTACTTAAAACTTGCGCTGAAAAGGAAACGAGAAAATGATTTGGATGCAAAATTGAAATTTATTCACCTACCGTAAATGATGTTCATTTTACAGCAACTATAGGTCGATTAAACTATAAATCGGTGTAATGGTTTACATTGACACCATTTCACCTGCCTTTGGGACTGCATGTTTTTAAAACCTGCTGGCCCACGTCTTGACAAACTTGTTTATCTGATCACATTCGGACGTTAAAATGACGAACCTTGACCACGAGGCAATTTAATATTCAAGCACGCGCAGAATTGGATTGTTGCATCAATACACACGGATAAAAGAAAACCTAAATTTTACTTCGAGTCCATAGATATAAATGGAGTTCTAAGTAACAAATAGATATTATATTGCTAAAATAGGAATTTGATATTTTCTGTATAATAAAGGATTTTTGTTAAATAAATGTTTAAGACCAAAGCGTACATTAATGAAGCAGGTAATCGTATTCGTTACACTGATTCTTTCCAAAAAGAAAAAAATCTTGGATAAACAAAACAAATCCTAAAGATGGATCAAAGATTTACTTTTATAATCGTCGAAGTAATAATCTCAACATAACTAACTAACCAATTGAAGATAAACAAATACCAACTAACTTAATCTTAAACATTGACGTAAGATTAACTCATAAAATAATTTCTTATAACCTATTTGACTAGTAATATGGAAAGATGAAAATAAAAAAAATGGTGAGCGAATGAGTGTAATAGTAACTAACGCGTACAACTCGTCCAAAAAGTAGACATATACGGAAAGACAAAATAGATAGGGCTTAATCAGGAAGGTCTGACACTCAAAAGTCACTCAATGAAATGGTAACAACACTAAGTATGTGCGTATGTACAACCATACCACTATTCACTAACTAAATATTTTAATGACTAAAAAAAATATGAACTAGACGAAAAATTATAAACTTATAGATCAAGAAATGTTTTACCTAAGATTCCTTATGTCCTAAAGCTAACTCTAATTTAAGAATATTCACACACGGACAAACGCTATTTAAACTAGACTTCGTAAAGTCCTGAGAACTAAAAAATCTCAAATCGGAAATCAAGATTGTCTATCAAAAAATTTTGACAACTCTAACCCACATAATCTTTCCTAAACATCATTTGTTAGAAATCAAAAGCATAAACTTAAGCATCAAAAAGAAAGTACTCGAGTGCTATGTTCTACCTTCCACAAAAAAATTCGATAGGACCACCCCACTAGACTTTCAACTCCAAAAACGCATAGTCCTACATAGACTATCATATCTCAACACTATGCTTTATTAACTCTCAACGGAATTCATAAACTTTAACTTTACCATTCTATGTCCGCACTACTGTGGACACACCAAAAATTATTCGATTTGCTACCAAATCAAACACTATATACTATTACTTTGGTTAAAACCTCTTCTACACAAAATATAACTATCAACTTTGACCAACTTCAAAAAAAATCTCTACTCAACGCAAACGACTCTCGCTTACCAATTCTCTAAAATCTCAAACATAGTTAACATCATCAGTGCTAACATAATCACTATACTCAACTTCTTCAGCATCATCTAAAATCAACAACCTAAACTTCGACATCATGGCTATAATCAACATAATAAACATCAACATTACTAATATAATCGACCGACCAATGTAATCAACATCAACTACTTCAACATTATCTACGCGCAAGTATTTCAAAAAAATTCTAAAACACTGGACCTATACATACTTAATACTACTGTTGCCTCAACAAAAAAATAATATGAACTAACACAAAAGCTTAACTGTTACCCAAACAAAATTATTCTCTAAATACTCGACATACTTCATACTACAAAAGTTTTCTTTGACAAACAGAAATCACGGTCACAATTTACTTTTCTGAAGTGTTAATATCTAAATCTAAAGCAGAATATGGTTTTAAATCTTTGAGGTGACATCTACCGGCTTTAGAACCATCTGTATTATTTAAGTCATATACCAAATTTGAAACCTTTTTACGAACGACACACAAAACAAATGTGGGTGCAAGTTTTGCACTAAATTTCTCGCTAGCTTTAGAAAGTAGTTTGTTAGTTCTCCAAACTTTATCACCAACTCTAAAAGAAATATCTCTTCTTCTCAAATTGTATTGTCTGCTTGCACGTTCATAAGTCTGATGCAATCTTGAACGAACATCCTTAAAAATTTCCCATAACCTTTGTCTGTCTGAGACATACAAAGGACGATTCTCAGGGATAACTTGACAATCATCAGTTGGAAAAATCCCAGCACCATAAAATTTTCCACTGATCGGAACACTACGACCAAAAACTACAAAATTTGGGGTATAGCCAGTCGACTGATGTTTGGCTGAATTTATAGAATACTGTATTTGGGGTATCTCTACGTCCCATGTGTCACGATCGTCTATACACGACCTAATGACGGTACCAATTGTTCTATATGTGCGTTCCACAAAATTACATTGGGGTGCATAAACGGCCGTATACCATATTTTTTGAATCTCAAATTTGTTACATAAACCTTTAAAAATACGACCTGACAATTGAGAACCATAGTCACATATAAGAAATTGAGGCACGCCGAAAACTAAAAATACTTTTTCCTCAATAAAGCGTTCAATCATATGTGCTTTCGCACTACGCAAAGGGTGTAGTATTGTGTACTTAGAAAATCAATCACTCACCGCTAATAACCATTTATGTCCTGTTTTGGAACGGGGACACGGACCCATAAGATCCAAAGCCATAATTTGAAAAGGGAACTTTACTTCTTTTTCCTTGCTCATCAAACCAAGTGGACCAACATTAGTAGATTTTTGTGCACCACATACTAAACAATTCTTACAGAACCTCATAACATCCAGATTCACTTTTGGCCAAAAGTAGTTTTCATGAACACGAGAACAAGTTTGCGAAAAACCAAAATGTCCTGCAACAGAAGGATCATGGCATGATCTGATAACTTCTTCTTGTTGTGACTTTGGTACTAGAAATTTCCATTCTATCAAATTCGTCGATAGAGGTAAATTTGAGAGAAGAAATTTACAAACGAAACCATTCTCGACTTTCCACTGAGGATAGTTTTCAGGGGAAGACAAAATTTTCTCTCTTTACGAAATGTACCAAGGATCTAACTTTTCTAATTTGATTTCTGCCAAGTTTATTGCATCATTCTCTACTACGGAAGCTCGACTAAAACAATCAGGCACCACGTTAAATTTGCCTTTACGATGCACCAAATCAAACGTATGTTGCCGTAACCGGACGGCCCATCTAGCCAATTTTCCTGTAGGGTTTTGGATATTATTCAACCATAATAATAAATAATGGTCTGTCACCACTGTAAATTTAGCTCCTTCAACCCACGGACGAAACTTTTCTATCGCAAATATCACTGCAAGGCATTCCTTTTCTGTCACAGAATAATTTCTTTCGGTACGACTAAGTGTTTTGCTGGCATAAGAAACAACATGTTCTTCACCATCTGTATTTTGTATTAATACGGCACCAAGTACAGTGTCACTCGCATCGCACTCTACAATAAACGGAATTGAAAAATTTGGTTGAGAAAGCAAGGGGGCCGAAACTAAAACTTGTTTAATCTGAGCAAATGAAGACTCAACTGCGGTGTCCAAACAATTACTTGATCTTTCTTTCTTTTTTTAAGTAAATCATTGATGGGAGAAACTAACGATGAAAAATTCTTGATAAAACGACGGTACCAACTACACATACTTATAAAACGCTTAACTTCTGTTGTGGTTTTGGGACGTGGAAAGTTAACCATTGCCAAAATTTCATCAGGGTCGGTATGTAAAGAATTTGATCCAACAATATAATATAACCAAGAAATTTTAATGTCTTCTTAAAAAATTCGCACTTTTCTAAATTAACCGTTAGACCAGCGTCCTGTAAACGATCTTTAACTTTACTCAATAATTTTATGTGCTCTTCAAAAGTTGGTGAACATAGAATTATGTCATCTAAATAACAAAATACGAAAGGATTATGGTCCAAAGATAGCATCAACTAATCGTTGTTGGGTTTGCGCAGAATTTCGAAAACCAAATGGCATTACTGTAAATCTATACCGCCCTCGCGAAATAACGCTGAATGCAGTCTTGTCTTTTGAAGACTCCGAAAGGCAAATTTGCCAAAGCGCTTTACGCAAATCTATGCTAGAAATATAGCTTGCATTACGCAGAAGGTGCAACACGCGATAAATGTTTTGAAGTGGATAGCTATCATATACTGTAACGTCATTTAGCGTTCACCGATCAAAGCAAAACCTATACTCCTTACTATTTTTCTTTTTAACTAATAGCACAGGTGAAATCCACGGACTCTGACACGGCTCTACGATTTTTAAACGGATCATCTCATCTAGTTCTTCATTAAATATCTTATTTATATAAGGTGACATAACATATCGTCTTTTCCGGAAAGGTCAAGCATCGCCCGTATTTATATCCATCATGATTTTATCCGTGCGTCCTAATCTATCTTTACTACTAATTTCTTTAAATGAATTCACTACTGCATCTACTTGCTCTCGCTGAACTTCTGACAAATCGTCAATATTAAGTAAACTATTACTATTATTCAAAGGTACTGAGGACTGATCTGCGTACGAAACATGTTCTCCAAAATTACTCTGTATACTCCACGAATTATTTTTAAAATCTGCAATTAACTCAAACAATTTCGCAAAATCACTGCCAAAAATGAAAGCATGTGGTAACGACGGAACAACTAAGGCGTTGAGAATACGACGTTCTATTCCTATACAAATTGGTAAATCGACTGAACCTAAAACTGTTTTTAACGAACCATCAGCTGTGAATATTCTTTTTTTCTCTGTGCGAATAATCTTTAATTTTAATTTCTCAATTAACGGTATAGCTAAAAAACCAACCACTGAAGTTGTACAACCCGAGTCTAGAAGACCAGTGATTTCATGATCTAACAGTTTTACTAAAATATATGGACGATTATCACCTAATTTCTCTTCAAATAAAGCATCTGTCTTGGGCTTGATTGTAGTTCGACAAAAATTTTTAACTATGTTAAGCCAACTTAACCAATCTTTTTTACAAAAAAATTTATCTTGCTTACATAACATCACGGTAGCCTTTTGAAATGGAACAGCAGGCCGGCCACTATGCATCTGCCACTTTACTCCTTTTTCTGAACACGACTTACAAGAAACTGAAGTGACTCCTTTATATCCACATTTATAACAAAAAATTTTCTTTGGAGCTCTACAAAATTGAAATGTATGGCCATATCGCGAACAGTTCCAACACTCATTATTCCTCTTGACTATTCTAGGACCACTCGAAACCGGCACTGAATCATTACTATTTAAAATTTCAGCTTGAGCAAATTGTGTCAGATTTCTTTCAATTTGACTTTTAGGTTTGGACGAATTTTTAAACCACACTGAAGATTTACTAAAATTTGACCGATTATTGTCCCTGAACCTGTACGAAAAACTTATTGAAGCAGAAAGAGACTTTGTTTTAAATGATCAGCTTCTTCCAACTTTTTACAGAGTTTAGTCAGAGTCGTCATATCATCTATCTCCGACAAAGCAAGATATGAAATGAATTCAGGCAATAATTTTTCCCTAAACATTCTAACTTCCGTAATCTCGGCAGGGCGTTGTGGTAGTCTACTAAATAAGTTTTCCATATGGGCAATAAATAAAACAACTGATTCTGACTTTTTTTGATGGCGCTCTTTTATTAAATTCCAGACGTCATCTCCTGAATGAGCGGGCAAGAAATCTTCCTTCAATCGCTTAACTAAAAAATTCCAATATTTCACAAAATTACGAATACTTCTATGCCAAATTAACCCATCACCAACAAATAATTCAGAGGATCCACGATATAGATCAGCTTCAGTTACAGCTCGAGAATCTGCTAATTCTTTTACTCTGTCTAAAAATTGGTATACTTGTTCTGAATCACCAGAAAATTTCACAGGCCAAGAACTCATAGGTATAGAGGGGGTAAGATATGTAACTGTGGGAATAGATGTACTAACAACTGAGGGAGATTCCATTATTACTTCTTTACAATCACCTGAACTACTAGCTCTACCAACTTTTTCATATAAGTCTGCCTCAAGAATAAAAATTGTAGCTAACGTTTCATTTTTAAACAGCACAGCTTTATCTAAATTTTCTATAGGAAATTTAATTCTTTTGACTCGACTGACAAGATGAAACAGTCTAGATTGTACCCTTTAAAAAATAGAATCTGCAACATTGCCATCAAATTCTGACAAAATATTCTTTATAGATTCTAGTAAAGAATCAATTTCTTTACGCACCTCTAAAAATGTTGCTGTATACCTAAGAAGATTAATTAAGCAACCAGGTTCTTTCACATTTTTAGCCAAAAGTCTGCCTAAAAATTTTTCTTTTTTTAGCTATGGGCCTACTGCTTTCTATACCTCTAATGTTTAACTCATACTCCAACTCTTCTTTGTGCAACTAAACAATCTGGAAAGTATCTGCCATTTCAAAAATTTTAAAAACTTTTCAACTACTAAGTTTCTAACACTACTATCAAAAAGAGAAACCAGCACTCTCGTTCCGCTAAATATTCTTGCTCGTCAATTACTGAAATTTTTACGTTGCAGTGTCAACAATTGAAATAACCAATTCGAGGCCTCACGTTGGTGTCGACAGAAACGTTACACTATCTTTTATAGTGTCTTTAACTCAACCTTCTAGGCGGCAGAACCTCAGTAAATTATGAAGGGTTCCTGTCTAAGGTTTAAGCCCAGGGTAAAGAGGATGGGAAATGGCCTTGAGTAAAATAAAACCCTCAAAAAAGATTTTCCAGCCAGCTAAGCTTTTTCAACTATTACAGAGCTATAAGCCAGGGTCGTAGGATGGTATACAATAATAAAAGAATTTTTAATGGACGCCACCGTATCTTAATAATAGCTATAATGAGAAACAATCCGAAGATAAGATACGGAAATCTTCGAAAAGAAAAAATATCCTTAACGAGCAAAATATAGAAATATAATACTTACTTGTGACTCTGCAAACTGGAATTGGAACGACAATCCCGTACTATCGGAAAATTTAATCACTTCTTGACATTTTAGAACTACGGCTAGATTAGAGCCTAGTCACTTTATCAACAAAAAAAAATTAATTCCAAAAAGATTAACTAGTCAAGATTTTACCTCAAAAAAAGTTTTTAAACACAATACCAATAATCTATCCCACTTCACTACAAAAATTCTATAAATATGGTTGATTGATTTTATAGAAAAATTATTGTTAAACTCAATGAAAGAAAGCTTTAAAACAACTTATTGCACTTTCTATTGATTTACAAAAAAATATATACATCATTTGTACAATTTTTTACGTACTGAAGCTTTTTAGATATCTACTTTTAATAATGTCTACAAGTAGTTTCTTATTATTTGTTTGAATTTTGCAAGTGTACATTTATTATAGTTCTTTAGGAGAATTAAAGAGTTTTTGTTAATATTCTACAACTTGTGTATGATACCTAAATAGGATCCTGTTTTGGCTTACATATTTGATTAAATACATTGACTTTTCTTAAACTGCAAAACTACATCTTTAATTAATTTAATTTCTTGAATCAAAAGTCAAAAATACTTATGGTTTGAACTAATCTGTACTTCAATAGTACTGTCAAAAAAATTAGATTTTATAATGTGACAAACAAATATTAACGTGTCACGTGCTTAGTTACGAGTACAATTTAGTGTAATCTTGTAAATTCAAATAAAGTTATGTTATAGGAATTTCATTGTGTTCATAAGAACATTTAAGCAATATCCAACTATTAAATTCTGAACAAAAATTACGTGTACCAATTTAAATCACTATATAAAATTTACAAAAATTACTATTACGTTTCCAGTAATGGTTCCGTGAAACGAAAATTGAATTAGAATTGAAGAAGACTCACTACACATAATTCGTTAGACCTCAGCTTTCGTCAACCATCGTGTGTAGTTACGACAACAGGTGCGCGCGGTGCACACGTGCACGGCTTTACAGCTTGACTTCTATATAAAACAAAATTTACGGAAAATTCAACCATACTCCATAGCAACACTTGAGAATTTGAACTTTCAATACTGCATAACAAAAAAATTGAAACCTCAGTACTCCATAGTACTTATATATATATTAATATATTAATATATTAATATATTATTATATTAATATCGGATGTGCTGAACTACACTTTCATTAACACAAATTAAAATTTTACTATTTGGTGGTACTTTATTATTTTAAAACATTTTACTGTTTTGTAGAAATAAAAACAATCTCATTTAAAATAAATATAGATATAATGCAGATAAAAGAATCGCTTGTACTAGGAATTTCATTATAACAATCTACCGGGTGTAACAAAATAAGTGTAAAACATTTTAAGGAGTGGTTCCTCATCGTAAAAGAAATGGGGTTTTTATATAAAGAAACTTCGTTGAAGTATCCCTTGTTAAGATACAGCCCCTTAAAGGGGGTACATAAAATTTGTTTTTCATTTCTTTTACAAACACTAAAAAAGTTACAAAATTGAAATTAAGGTGACATTTTTTACTATCAAAAATACACTTACTCAGCAATTTATTTGGTTTATCCCATGATTGTAAGGGGTGGAAAACGCAACCCCTGAAATTTATTTACAATGTAACTTTTTGTCTTATTATTTGTTTGCCATTTAAAAATTTATTTCCAATAGCTTATTTCATTCTAAACAAAAAATGTCTCTTGAATTTTTTGTCCAAATTTAACTAGTTCGCAGGAAAAAATTATTTTACTAACAACTACAGAGATACATCGTCATAAATGTGAACTGGATTATTATTGTTATTTTGTAGTTACTACCTGCATCAAAGTATGATTAAAGATGAATAAACAAAACTAATTTATTAATAACAAAACATACAACATGTAGAAATCATAGTAAATGTTCAATATGTCCACCTTCAGTCATTACACATGCGTCTAGACGTCGACGCATTGAGCCATGTATTTGCTCAAATATTCCTGGAGTCTCTCTAATTACTCTGCACGCATTGATGATGCGGTTTCTTAAGTCCACTACATCGCGAACCGGAGTAGGATGAACCAAACTCTAGAGAAATCGAGAGGATTCAAATCCGGGGATCGAGCGGGCCAATTCTGTGGTCCTCCTCGACCTATTCAATGATTTGGATATGTTTAAGTTAAATGCTGACGTCCTGATTGACTAAAATGGGCGGGAGCCGCATTATGCATAATAAACATAACCCTTCTGATACCTCAAGGAACTTCCCCAGCAGTACTGGATGCACTTCTCTTAAAAATTGAGTGTATGTCTCACCATTTAATCGAGGAGGTAGAAAATGAGGGCCAATTAAATAATCCCCAATAACTCCGACCTACACGTTAAGACAAAAATGTTCTTAATGGTTAGCTTGGACAGTTGCGTGAGAGTTTTCATCAGCCCATATGTGCTTATTATGAAGATTAATAATCTTGTCCCGAGAAAAAGTAGATTCGTCTGTGAATTCGATCGTCTTCAGAAAGTCAGGATTTCTTCTAATTATTTCCAGCATCCAATTGGAAAATTCAAGACGGTTCGGAAAATCTCGCCTTAACAGTGCCTGTACTCGTTGCAGATGGTAGGGGTATAAGAATTGTTCCTTTAAAATTCAAAATACCTAAATAAATTTAAAATATGCATGTCTACTGACGAATTCTCAGAATCGTACAAAATCAAACTAACTGCAAAATACTTTACAACTTACAGTATTTAAGACAGTAGCAATATTTTTACGGCGTAACAATTCTGAATAAAGGAATGAAAAATGAAAAAAATCCTTAAAATTATTTATTTGCAAATCTATAGAAACTTTCGTATTCATAATAAATTTTTAGTTCCATGGGAAAATAACAAACGATTCCTTATTTCTTATTTTAATTCAATAATAGGGCTAATTTTCACATTTTGTTGCACTAATAAAATTACTATAGTTCAGATGTTTGAAACTTTGTTGTGAATGCCAAGGTGATTGTTATAAAAGACATTTTAACATCAAGAATTGGAAATAAATAATATGTTTACAATTATGTTAATGGCTCCAAGTTTTTTCATAAACCCGGCACGTGGCGTTAAGCATCTATTTTGATTAGCGTAAGATTTTGAGTAAATAGGATTTCCCAAGTCGAATTGTCTTTGCACATTGTTTTACCTATTTGATCACTTCCACTTTATACTTTGGGTAAGTCGGAATGGAGGTCGTTGTTGCGAAAAAACCCTCAGAGCAGTAATACCACCTACCATTTAAGAATCTGGAGTTTTTTGTTTTATCACATGAAAGTGGACACCAGAAGTATTGCCTGAAACCTATTTAAATCCAGTATAAGAATAGTGCCTTTGGGGGCAGCGGTCTATGGTCTACAGTTAGGGGTGAGTCATTTTGCTGAATTCACCACCAAATCTGTACAAGATAATCTTTTATATTAAACACCCCGACCGCCGTCAAATATGAACAGTTGAACCAATAGTCGTGGAAACCTCATTATCGCTTCAGTCCAAGAGATATGTCTCGTTAAAAACCGAAATAACATTTTAAGTTATTGATTTTCCACAACGTTTGATATTTTGTGAAAGAAAGTCACTTACGTAATAACCCTTTTAATTTTTGTAAAAATTGAAGTTTTCTCACTTACGAGAAGCATAAATAAAATCATGTTTTGTTAATAATAAAATAAACTAGAACGTATTTTTAATTTAATATTTAAAGAATTCCTATTCTTTACCGTCTGTGTAGAACTACGTTCGACGCCAAAGAAATAAAATTATATTGTCGCAAATCAGACACTATAATTATTTAATGTTGACGGAATTTTTTGTAAAAACCTGTTCGTTTCATGAATATTATAAAACAAAAAAATAATGTTTGTACGGAATGCGTAGGAGAGTCCATGATTTATAGAATTAGCATCTTTTAAAATAACACATAGTTCCTCTTGCGGTTCGACAAGTGAATTAAACAAATAGTGTCTACTTATATACAATGTGTCCCAAAAAGTTTTATACAAATGGAGAAAAAGTATATCTTACATTCCACAAAAAAAAATTTTGGATAAAAAGCTCTGCATGACTTGTAGATCCATAATTAAGTACAAAATTTTGAAAACATCGGCTGGAATACAGGGATAATCAAAATCACAATTTGGAGTGATAGTAAAATACGCTCAAATTGTATTGGAGAGCAAAATGTTCATTGAAATTTTTATTAAATATAAATAAATTATGCCCACTTTGTAGATTTGTGATTTTCCCAGAAAAAATTACAAGATATTATTAATTAGATTATTTATTGAATAAAGGAATAAAACATGATAAACAATTGATAACCTCCTATCAATTTATCAACAATGAATAATCACAACTAATAAATTCTATTGAGAACATGTAAAATTACGTAAATACTACGGAATTTCAACGTATCCACCGTTCCTTTCTAAACACGTGATTGTTCGTTAACCAAATTCATTTATGACATTTCTAACCACATCTGGAGTTATAGCTTCACATGAAGCTTTAATGATAATTTCAAGATGATCAACATCTTGAAATGGCCTCTGAAGGTATAATTTTTCTATTAAGTAGCCCCACAAAAAGAAGTCTAAAGGGGTTGTGTCCGGCGACCTTGGTGGCCAAAGAAACTCCATGTCCATTTCGATCACTTTATCGTTTGTATAAAACTTTTTAGGACATACTGTATATGTGTTCTTCCTCAGACATAGAAATTCAACAGATTTTTAGTAGCAAAGTCTGCTTTCAATACACCTTTTACCTGCAAGTCGATGAGTTCCATTTGGAGAGGAGCTAGTGCTGTTTCAACCACACAGCTAAAAGAAGATGCCAATATGTTGAATTGTGGTTCCAGAGATTTGAAGTCCACAAATATTCTTACGAATTCCTCAATCCAATTTGGAAATCTGACCACTATATTTTTCACAATATTTAGCCAAAACAGTCTGAGTCTGCAAAATTGGGAAATGATCAAAGTTTTCTGCACTGTTGCTTAGCAAACAGTCCCAGTTTGACTTGAATGATTTTATAGCCACATGTAACTCATGTGCAAAAACCACCTTTACCTTGCAGTTTCGTGTTTAATTCATTCAGCTTATCCAATGACGCCGACAGCAAATGCAAAGTCACAAATCCATTTTTCATCTTTAACCAAGTCACAGAAATTACACATTTTCTTCTTTTAGGTTCCACGTTCGTTTCAATACTTTTCCTAAACTTAACCAGCGAACATTAGTATGGTAGAGTAAATAAGTTAATTCTGATTCCATATCATCAAGGACGGTTCGAAACTGTCGGTGATCGAGAACTTTTGCTCTTATTAAATTTTCAACACGCACCACAGGATCAATAACGTGTTTAAAATCAAGAACAGACTTACAAAGGCTTTCTTGATGGATGGTTCAGTGAAATGATAACACTGTGTGATCTGGACAATTTTGTTGCACTTGATCGTTCAACAATTTCACTAGTCTTGAATGTTTGCCAATTAAAGAAGGAGCTCCATCAGTGGTTATGTTTGCTAAATTATTTAACTTTAAACCAGAATTAGACAAGCACTTTTTAAATTTTTGTGCAAATCTTAGCCCCTGGTAGTATCTTTCATGGATTTCATTGAAAGCAATTCTTCACTGATTTCAAAATTGTGTTGGACGCCACTTATAAAAATCAACAATTGAGCTGTACTTGGACATCAATGCTTTCATCAAGTGCCAGAGAGCACCACAAAAAATTCGAAGCGGTTTGAAGCAGCTGATCCGTCAAATTGGAAGAAATAAACTCGATTCTCTGCACCACAGTTTTGCGTGATAAACTAATAGCCTCAAATTTTGATTTGGCTTTAGGACAAACAACATTAATAGCATGCAGCATACAGTCTTTTATACGTTCACCATCAGAAAATGGTTTACTGTGTTTTGCAATACTGTTTGCAATAAGAAAACTTGCTTTGGTGGAATCTTTTTGAATTGTAGATTGTCTTTTTAAAGTAGTTTGCACCTATTTTAACTTTTTCAGCAGGTCATTAAACCTGCGCTGCGTTTTAGATTCCGAAAAATTCTGACAAAAATTAAGATATTCTGTCTGAAAATGCTGTTTCAGATTGTATTTCCTGAACACCACCAGACTGTCAAGACAGATGAGACACACGGTCTTTATTTCTATTTCCGTGAAGAAGAACTTTCCAGTCCATTCAGAGTTAAAAATTCGGCACTCACTATCCATTTTTCTTTTCTATGATGGCTTGAAATTACACATCGTGTTATTAATTTTGTTTTACCTAAAATAATAAAATAATTATATAATAACTAGATATAAAAAACAAAAATATTACGAACAAAAATTTTACATGACATATAAAAGACAAAAACATTAAATAAATCATAAAAGAAACGATCACAACTATTTTGTAATAATCAGAGCAACCAATAAAATAGTATTAATCAGTGCTTTGCAGTTACTGTTACTACGATCAAAGAAAACAACAATTCCATATCTATTTTTAAGAAATTTCATCTCATTATCTATGGAATAATATTTTTTCTTAAACATGTCTCCAAGATCAACACTGCAGCTTGAATTCGGGAGAATACGGTATTTCATTTGTTAAGAAAAATTGGGTACTTACAAAACTTCGCTTCGGTAACAGGTAGTCTGGTAGGTAGGTCTAGCTGGCAATCAATGACATGTGATTCTGATTTTGTTTCACTGTATACTTCTTTAAATAATCACACCACACAACCAACAAAATTCGTCAAGGCCAACTAGTTGACCTTGAAAATTCGGGAAATGACACCATTATCTTCGAAATTGCGCAAAAACGTCCTTGCAACGTTAAGAAAATGTCCGTGCGATGTGAGAAGGCGTTTATAGAATGTAAGAAAACGTTGTGCAAGGTAAGAAAACATCTGTACCACACCTTTTTTTTAAGTTTCGTAAAATAACTTTAAATGATATACATTTTTAATATGTAGAAACTCATGGCGGGCCGTATAAAAAGGCTTTGCGGGCCGCATGCGGCCCGCGGGCCGCAGTTTGTCCACTACTACGCTATATCATCTGCAAATCTAAGCATATAAATTTTTTGTCCCTGCATAGTAATTCCAAATTTCTTCCTGCATTTAACAGTATTCAGTGCCTCTTCAATGTACAAGTTAAAAATTAATGGAGATATTGCAAATCCCTGTCTCACCCCTTTCCTAATGTTTACTCCTCTACGTTTCTGATCCCCTTTTTCGCCTAAACCCAAATTGATATCCTTCTAGTATTTCTTCAGCTTGTTTTTCCATTCGTATTTGTACAATTCTAGATAATATTTTTAACCCGTCTGCTGTCAAGCTTATTGTTCGAAAATTTTCACGTCTATCCGCGCCTTTCTTTTTTGGTGTAGTTACTATGATGTTACTTTTGAAATCTTTGGGTACCTCGCCTGTGTCATAAATATAGCTCACAAGTTGGAAAAAACGCTCTGTCCAGCGGCTTTTAGAGTTTTTGCTTGCACCTTATCTGTAACCGGCGCCTTACCATTTTTCAGACCCTTTAATGCTAATTCAAAGTCACCTCTAAGTATAGGATATCCCAAGTTATCCTTTTCAAAGTCTGATTCGTGTTCTAATGCTGTTAGTTCCTCTCCTACATATAAATTTCCTATATATTCTTGCCATCTACCCTCTTTCTCTACCTTTTCTATAACGACGTTTCTTCTCGCGTCCTTTATATTTTTGCTATCAGGTTTTATATCCCTAAAATTGATTCTAATTTGTTTGTATGCTTCATCTGTATTTCCTACTTCCATCTTAGTGTGTACCTCTTTGCACTTTTTATCAATCCATTGTTGTTTAGCTTTTCTGCATTTGCGAATAATTTTCCATTTTATGGCTTTGTATCTCTGTTTTCCTGTTTCGTCTGATTTATTTTTGTATTTTCGTATTTCTTCTATTAAACTCAGGAGTTACTTTGTTATCCATGGTTTCTTATTTTGTTTTGTGTATGTCCCGGAATAACTCTGACAGCCTTGTCTAGGCTGGATTTAGGATTATTCCATTCTGTTTATACTTGCTTAGTATCAGATATTTTCCCGATATCTTTCCCAATTCATTTGACTTTTTTTCAAATCTTTCGTGTACGTTTATAACTTTTAGTTTCTTAAAGTAAAAGTGCCCTTTTCCGTTTTTTTTCTTCAAATTATTAAGTTTAAGTGCGGCCTTCATAATTACGATGTTTTGGTCAGTGTATATATCTGCTTCTGGGTAGCTTCTATAGTTTTTTACTTGATTCCTAAACCGTTGTCTAACAAAAATGTAATCTATTTTATATCTTCCTATATCTCTGGCATCCTCCATGTAGATCGTATTGTAGCATGATGTTGAAGCAATGAGTTTGTGATTATTAAATTGTTCTTGTCGCAAAGTTCTACTAGCCTATTTCCCCCGTCGTTTCTCATGCCTAAACCAAATATACCTTCTACCGCTACTCTCACCTACTGCTGCATTATAATCTCCCGTAATTATAAAATTTTCATGTCTTTTTACGATTGTTAGTAAGTCTTCAATATCTTAGTAGATCGCTTCCACCTCTTTGTCACTGTAGCTAGAGGTGAGAATGTATACTTGTATTATTACTGTGTTTACCTGTTTCGAATCTAATCTAACCATGACTACTATTTCGTTCTTTTGCAAATAATTTTTAACACAATGCCCTATCTTTTTTCGCATAACTATCCCCATACCAGAATTTTCTTTCTCTGCTCCTGTGTGAATTACCCTAAAGTCTCCACACTAAAAATCCCCCGCCTCTGGCCAACGAACTTTGCTGATCCCTACTATGTCTAGTGCTAACCTATTCTTTTAATTTTCAGGTTCTCTAGCCTACCTACTTACACCTTACTTCTAATATTCTACGCCCCGACTCGCAAAATGTTCCCGACTCTTGTTCTGAACTTTCTGATCGCTTCCTCCGAAGTAGTCCCCTCTCGGAGATCCGAATGGGAACTATGTTAACTCCGGAATCTTTTACCCCAGAGAATGCCATCATCTTTATTACACTTTGAGTACACTGTGTACTTGGGATGTAATGTGGTGGTTTCCCGTTGCCTTCCACATCGCGGTAGTGTGTCTTAGACTGTCATACCGACCCCGATGGTCTCTGCTAATATAAGTACCGAAAGATCCGCTGCCCTCTTTCGGAGACCTGTCTTAGTCTGGTTCCTCACTAACGACCCTACTACTTTGGGCGAACCTGTAGTTTGGCTCTTTAGCTCATTAAAACACGCAAGCCATTTTACCTGTTCTAGTAATCTAGTACTTCGGCAAAGTGCAGAACCATTTTCGAAATGGATATATATATATATATATATATATATATATATAAATATTTTAGGTAGTTAATTACACAAGGTAAGTTGATAAATACTACCCTATTATAGTGAATGAGATGAAATAATAACTTAGACTTTTATGCAAAGCCAAAATGATTATTTCAAATCGAGCTAGTAATTGAAAGATGGAAAATATAAAGTCTTGGACAGGACTTGAACCTGTATCCTGGTTTTGCCGGAACTATGCGTTTACCAATTACGCCACCGAGACCGATAACGACAATTGAAAAATTTACAAATTTAAATCGTGTACACTACGATACATCAACCTAACTTTCAATTACGTTCAGCATTTTTGTCATTCATATCTGACATTGTCAGTTATAGACAGGAAGCTACGCTCAAAATTATGGCTATAAGTCAAGTATTAAATATATAAATATTTTAGGTAGTTAATTACACAAGGTAAATTGATAAATACTCTCATATTATAGTGAATAAGATGAAATAATAACTTAGACTTTTATGCAAAGCCAAAATGATCGTTTCAAATCGAGCTAGTAATTGAAAGTTAGGTTGATTTGTAAATTTCCCAATTGTCGTCATCGGTCTCGGCGGCGTAATTGGTAAACGCATGGTTCCGCCAAAACCAGGATACAGGTTCAAGTCCTGTCCAAGACCTTATATTTTCCATCTTTCAATTATTAGCTCGATTTGAAATGATTATTTTGGCTTTGCATAAAAGTCTAAATCATTATTTCATCTTATTCACACTATATATATATATATATATATATATATATATATATATATATATATATATTGATATGACAACGGTCGCACATTGGACAATCGCTAAATTAGTGCTGTGATGGCGCCTCTGCGTAGGAACGTCGCTAAAAAAGTGCTGTGACACACAAGTGGAAAAATGAAAAATTTGAAATTATTAACTTTCCTTCCTTTAAAACTTTTCCTTGCCTGAATAGCTCAACGGAAGTATTGGAATTTACAAAATGAAATCAAAAACAGCAAAATCAAAAAGGATCTGTGCATTCAAAAACAATTTTCGTTCATACAAACAAATATAAAACAGTTTGCTGCTTAAATGTGCACATAAAATAATTCCTGAATTACTGCTAATATGGTCCATACCTAACCTTTGTTAAAAGTACGTAATCTTTCTTAGTTAATGGCTGGTTAATTTGCTTATTTCTTATTACCACGCTTGTGAGTGTGTTTGGCCAAAGACTGCTCACATAATATTCATTTTATAGAAAAGAGGCTTCGAACTCGACCTTAGAATATGAAGGAAACTATCCGTTTCCCAAATACTAAACAGAAGAACTTATTCCTACTTAAATTCGAATGACAAATACACAAATATCAGTTACAAATAAAAGAATCTAAAATTAATACTTGCAAAATCCAATAGCGCTCATCCAATTCTCGTAATTAACTGTCGAAAATACATTCTGCGCCTATTCTTAAATTGACGCCAGAACCCCAGTTCGCAAGTTTTTCCATATTATTTAAAATCTATATTTAGGACATCAGTTTGTAAAAGTGCATCTTCGGTTGAATTAATTAGATAGCTTGAAGGTAGATGTTTATATCAAAGAATGTTGCACCTTCATTGTATATTATAAAGTGAAATAACTGCATTTAACAACTTCCATATTTCAAACTGCTGAAACGTATAAATTTTATGCAAGTTGGCGTGTTTTGTTTCGAATAAAATCGCTACATATTACTTGGTTAACGCAAATTAATCAATGAATGGAATACATTGTCGATCGCGTAAATTGAAATGTATAAATCCCATTTAATAAAGTTCCCGCTTATATATAAACTATCTAATAACGTCATGGTTCTCCAGAGTTTTCTAAATTTAATTGGATTCTGGAATCCTAAGATATAAACATATGCAGAAGGCCTACCTCAATTGCAGAAATGCTGGAAACGCTTAGAATGTGTGTTGACTGAAACGTCGAAGTCAGAACACGCTGATTTTGACAGGATATAGTTTATGTAATTAAATTCGTACACAAAAATGTACAAAAATTTGGCAACCTAGAGCTATTAAAAAATATACTAAAATGTGTATTTAAAACAAATTAAAACTACTTTAAGAGAAGATTTGTTCAGAAATATCGAAATTAAATGGAACATTGATGAACGTATATTTATTGGAATATGTGATTTTGTATGAAAAGTGGAGTTATTATAAACAATTTAATAGAGTTGGAATCAGCAACGAAAAAGATTAAAATATTTTCTTTAGAACCAAGTGATTTACAATGAGACATATTCGTTAGATTAAGATTTTTGTAAACAAATTCATTTAATTTAATTTTAGGGGTTTGTTTAGGCTTACCTACGCACAGGATTCGTCATT
The DNA here is from genome assembly GCA_036346225.1 of Platerodrilus igneus. Classification (NCBI taxonomy): domain Eukaryota; kingdom Metazoa; phylum Arthropoda; class Insecta; order Coleoptera; family Lycidae; genus Platerodrilus; species Platerodrilus igneus. Next base: position 15,902,998 of record JARFIW010001670.1, on the reverse strand, counting down.
ACATAAGGTTAGGTAAAACGCACTGAATTCAGTTACATTTAACACCGTTTTCACGAGATAAAGATATTAAGTAAGAAAATTTCTAAAGGTAACTGGTGTTCATATTAATTATAAGGAAGGTTTAATTAGGAGGTGATTAATGATTGATAATCCTGTATTTAAGATATGTTTATAGAGCCTAAAGTAAGAAATGTGTGTTGTGGGAAGATAATTGTTGTACATATTACTTATAAGGAAGGTTAAATTAAGGAGTGGTTAATGAGTGATAATAATATGCTCAACATTTATTTATTATTAGATACCAATGTAGAGGAGGACTTAGAATAAATGTTGTCAAAAAAGCAGATGTTGTAGACGCTTTATCTTTGTATACAAAGTATGTGTTGTGGGGGATGTTGTTACAAATCATTATTTTTATATTTGTGTTAGTTACTATTTGTAAGAGAAAGTTGTTGTTGATTCATTATTTTTGTATTTGAAAGATTGTTGGAAGGAAATTATTTTGAATCATTATACTTGTATGACCATTTTGGTTTCATAAATTCCAGAAATCTGAATCCAAAAAGAAAATCTGAGAGTTAGCAGTAGTAATCTGGCGTAGGCAATTAAAAGCATTCATTCATAGCAATATATGTTGATGCAATAATGAGGTCACAAGAGGCCATTGAGCATCAAATTCTGTGAGTACACCCACAAAAGAAAAAAGTAAAATTTTTCGAGTATTTAAATTTTACCCTGAATAATGTTTATCGGCAAAATATATGTATCACTATGTAAAATAAAACGTTTGTTTATTTTAAACTATTACTTTGTAACGCTAATGCGTTAATTAAGCATACATTTGTATATAGAAAATCATTTAATAATTTAAGGTAGTTAGAATGAGCTTTTTGCAAAAATACCTTTAAAATTTGAACAAGCTTGTGTGGTTTACATTTTTTAAGGGGCTATTCGATCATAATGTTAATGTATAATACCGACATGAGCAGGGAAAAGTATACATTGCGTTCTTTTTTAATCAGCAATAAAGAGACTTCACATATTAAATATCAAACTAGACAACACCGACCTATTTTTCCATAAATAATCATCCTACAAACATTTTCACGTATTGCAAAGCAAACAATATTATTGTAAATTAATTAAGTAGACAGAAACCCGAAAATATCGTAAAATTTAATGCCGTTGAATAACCAATGGCGCAGGTATGGTATTATACGGACAGTGTTAAATTCCAATAATCTTTCTAACTCACAGAAGCACTGCTGACCCCGACCTTAAAACAGTTCAAGTCGTACAAACCCTGTGAACCAGAACATGGCGTAAACACTCGAGAATATTCTAAGTTAAAAATACTGTCGAATCATAATAAAAGGAATTAAAATCAGTCAATCATTGATACATTCCGAGCGGTTGTAATTCAATTGACAAGCAACTAGCGCCGAGCGAGTACCACAATTAAGCAAATTGAAGTGACGGTAATTTAAAAAACCAAATCGGGCCTGTTAGTGAAAAAGCTCCCGAATGCAAACGTGATCGCGAAATTAAATAGATTGCTGTTACTAGTGAACTTGGTCTGGTAATGAATGCCTTCCACGCCATCTGTTAGATTCAAAGAATTACCGACAACCCCATATTGGTCTTACATGCTTAGTCGCTCGAGTTTTGCATAAACAAGCTGTAAGTCATTAAATTAATTACATACGACTGAAAATTTCAGGAGAGTCTAGGTTAGTTTACAATAAAAAACGACGGAGGTACACGTAACCAGTTGTAGGACCAAAGACCTATTGATAATCCTTACAAATATTTTTTCTATTAAGAGCACTTGTACATTGGTACACGCTTGATTAAAAGCGAAGCTAACCAAAAAAAGCACAACAATTGTAATTACATAAATGTATAGATACCAATTTAGTTTGGTTGTATACTTATAATTAAAATTGACTCGGTTACACGTAGATTTGGTCAAGTAGGAACAATTAATTTAATTAGTGTAATACGTTAAAGTAATATTCATGGTTTAATATAGGTTAAATGAACAGCTTGGAGTTGTGTATATTTTAAGTTAGTTGATGTGATAAAACTATGCACCCAAGATTCCCCTACATTTGTAATTCTAATGTTCCACCTGAAGGTACTACATTAGCCAGGAAGCGAGATCATTGTATTTACAAATTTGAATTTTGCCAAACCCTTGCTATTTTAAGCGAGTTTGGCATCTTTAACGTACAAGACAACATTTACACACGGGACCCACATTTTACACTTATTCAAGCGAGGGCGTATTTTTGTGAAAAATACTCGCCTTACATTTTTCAAGCGATCCGTGTCGGAATCGAACCTGGGAGCTTGGACTTAGCAGCTGTACACAAGGTTCTACAAACCCTTTAGGGCAGGTGCTTAAGAACCATTTAAAATCGTGTCTTAGACCACCCATTATCGAACGAGACTGAAAAATCCATGTGGGTTGTCGCTCAACAATTTATATTAAACAGAAAGTTCAGAGACCTCTCCAGGTAGGTGAAGGTGTTAACGTTGATAACTCTTAAAATATTTCCTTTGGTTTTCGTAGAACTTGCTCCTCGCCGTTGCAAATTAGCTCGCGCATTATTACTATTACGTCTCCGTTGTAGTGTAAATTTCATTCAAGTAGTTAGTCAATTTCATACGTAACACTTTTATCGAAGATTTCGTCCTTAGTTCAATCCTAAAATGGCTTTAACTGAAGAATTGTATCTAAAATAATGCTAACCTATACACAGTAATAGAGTTCGACTTGCCCACATACGTCGTAATTTTTCTAAAGTCGAATAACGAGTATAAAGTATCTCTTAAATGCGACCATTTTTAACCAGTATCTACCGTTAAACGTAATTTGAATAGTATAGTATGCCTAATAGCAATGTTATAAAATCATAAAGTTCTTACCTAAATAGATAGAGACCCCTTTCGGTCTCCGACGAACAAGGACCCCAACCCACCCACCCAACTCACTAACGAAACCGTAGTTTGACATTAATTGTCCGACACAGCATTTGGTATTATACAAACTGGCGTATACCAAAATCTTATTACCTTAATAATTATAAATTGTTAAGTATAAAATATTGATTTATTATTAAAAGCATGTTACAACAAAGCTACCATGAAGACACACACGTCGTTGATCAGTGTCATTAGGCACAAACAAACTATTTTAAGGCCAAAAGGTGATAATAGTAGGCAGTAGCTATTAATTACAACGTCGTCACATAAAATGAATGCGGCTAGAAGCAAACAAATTCTAATTTTTTTCCTACTACATAATACCATGATAAACGATAAACACAATTAAGAATTTTAACTATCTCAAATATTCAACGAAACATTTTTTAACTTATGTTAATATCAAAGCTTTTTAGCAAATGTCTCACAAATTACAATTTGATACTAATCGACATGCATGAAATTCTAACAATGTGCTGTGAGATTCCTTTTGGTATACAAACAATGCTTCGGAGGTTTATTACCCAATAAACTATGTTATTCATTGCAAAAACTTATAACTAAAGTTGACATTATTTAGATTCTATTGAGTTGTTTAATGATGTTTTCGAATGAAATTTATATGTTAAATCTGATGTTAGCATCAATTTAGCCGGAGAGGTTTTAAGTTTTCCAATCGGTAAGAAGATCAATTTATTTAGTTTGTCTTTTGACGAATAGAAACGTCTTCGCTTTGAAATGTTATTTGCGGAGATGTAGTTAGGATGGTGACTTTATCATGTGGTTTACGAAAAACGGATACGTTAAAATACAACTTTGCTGCGTTGGTTTTAGTATTAAAAATTTCTACCCACATAAAAATATCGCTACTGAAGATACAATTGCACAGAAAATTAAGTCCTTCAAATCATGAGTGCAATCGTAAAAAAACTTTTGAAATCTTTTAAAGAAATTTGCACCACATAATAACTGCAGATTCTGAAACTTTACCGTTTTGACTGTATTGAATCTTCGTCTTTGAAATACCTGTTTAAAAAAATGTTGAGAATGTGTATGCACCAAACAAAAATAACCGTTGCGGTGTTTGATCTTAAACAAATCGACCTACAATGCACCTCGCGTTATCTTATGGGAGTGTATAACGATCTGAGACTTTAGCTTAGGAATATTTTTGATAGCCTATTTATTGGTAGCTCAATTTGTTCACAACTCTGTTTAAACAAAAATGGGTCACTCACGGTAATCTATATATCTTCAACCACTTCAAACATATTTGGCATTATCCATGCAAATGAGAGGAAGTGCTGGTGATTGCCAGTAACCATTTTTTTGTAAAATGATTAATTTATAGAAATGAAGCCTATAGCCTTACAGTACAGTACAGTTCAGAAACTTATAGAAACCGACAAGGTCTGGCGCGTCGCCATTCTCGATTCGATTTTGTTTAGATGAAGAAGCTATATGTTGGCCTTCTTTGTGTATTATCTTCTACGTTAAAGATCGCCAATTGGTTGAGTTGGCAAGTGTTCGCTAAATTGTAAATTTCTAAATAAAAGGAATTTGCCTCTTGTCCCATACAGTGCCTTCGTGTACAATATTTAGTTTTTCATCTAAACGGTGTGCGCGTATTGAAGAAATTTCGTGGTTTAGTTAGCAGGTCATCACTAATCCTAAGGTACAGGATGCGATGCCCAACATATACTGCTAGAACGATATTAGAACATTTTTCAGAGAAATACGCCATTGTTCGGATGAGATGTTAAATGCAGGTCCCGTATGTGAGTACTACCATAAACCTTGAAAATTATGATTTGTGTTGGCAACAGATCAGCTAAATTACAAATTTGTAGCTGAACAGTGTAGTGCTTTCGATGGTGCATAAGGAAATTCAAATCTACGACGCACGTGCAGGGGGTGGTTCTGTAGGTTAGTTGTTTCGCGTGCAACTACCAATTCTAAAATCCCAACTTAACTCCATGTCACCGACTGCTCGGAAAACGATAGGTAGACGCTTTTCGGAAATATACGCCTTTGTTCGGATGAGAAATTTACAGTAGGCCTCTTGTTTGTGTGTAAGGTTTCGAATAAATTTTAAATTTCTTGGTAAAAAGAAAAAGCCTTGTAAGTGTGCTTTTAGGTAGAGCTATGGATAATCCAAATTTACGGTATGCATGCCTTTAGGAACAGGTTCGGTGATTCTGTTTGCAAAATAAATCATTACAACTTAAGTGTCCCTACTCGTCTCAGTACAGTATTACACCTATGAATTGCATCATGGTGCCTAATTTGGAAATGAACACCTTAGCTTCGATTGATCTGACTCATAGACAACACTTTCTACAAACGCATTCTAAACAAACACGCAATGCTCATCTCTTCACAAAGACATGATACAGACTCGATGGCATACAGGGAGAAATTAGCATTACCATACGTGCCCTCTATGTCAAAATGTTGAGTACTACTCATTTAAAGATGTGAACCACCTTGTATTAACCAAACTCCCTCGCCGTACACTAAAGTTAACAACAGCTGTATCAATACTGGCTCCTTTGTAGGACATTTGTATATTTGTAATACTATATTTTGTTTAAAACAAAATTTTTAAATACGGACCTACATTTTTTTGTTTAATATTTCAAAAATACTTTTAATTATAGGTTTTATTACAGGTTATGGCTTAATATGAAAAAATAATGACATTATGTACCTACCTACCATTGTAATCAACCTGTATGAGTATTATTAGTTTTTCTATTTTTACTGAAACAAAAAGAAATATAGAATTATTTTTGCTGATGCCCAAAAACCCTTGTTAACATTATTATGTCAGAGTTTGGTGCTTTGCCAACAGAACACCTGTCAATACTGTTAAAGGCAAGTATAGAAAAATTCATATACCATATTTCGTTTAATTATTGTTATTTCTGCCAGTTGCAAATTATTTTGGATCTTGTTAAAAAACTGTACATAAGAAAATTTCACGGTGGTATTAAATTTTCTAATCAAAGTGAAAGAATGCTATATCATGAGCTATTTAATTGGAAAAAAGTACGCACAAGCAACCAGAAATATTTCCAACAATACGCTTACTGCCGCCAGCCTTCTTTGTCTACGCGTAAATGATTTTCCGTTAGTTAGAATGAATATGGTTTTTTCAGTAAACCACGAATCAAGTACAATACAACTAACGAAACTGCTCAAATAAATGTTTTAGCCTCTGTAGATCAAATCAATCGATTTCAACTCGTAAACGTAAATTTCAAGTTAGCATATCTAAACGTACCGCTGTAGGATTTCGTCGACATATATCTTTAGTTTTATATGTTTTGCACATAGATAATTAAGAGAAGCGAATGGTGTTTTGTACGTGGTGTAAATATAAACGAGATAACGACCACTAGTACTTTTCAATAGTTTTCTCGTCAAACAAAACATCAAGCAGAAGAAAGAACGCGATAATACAAAACCTACCCATTTAAATCAATGTAAAAGAAGGAAGTTCTCCTCATATGCAATACATGGTGATTGCCTATATATGTATTATATGTTAAAGGAAACGAAATAAACACACATCAATCTAATTACCTTACTAATCACATGTCGTTCTTTGTCTGTGCCTGTCACTCAAGCACGTAATCCCTAAAGTAGTCTTTTTAGCTCTTCAAATAACGTATACTACTATGTATTATTTTTACAAATTAAGCATACGATATGTTGCCAATAGATGCGAAAATTTTCTATTTTTGTATGCTATACCTGCTAATATTTAATTTTTATAGAAATGGATTTAATACATTTCCCAATTTATGGAAAACAGCACTCTGTAAACTATAAGCTTTTAGCCTTTTTGCAAGACCTACTTACTTCGCGCAATATACTTTGTACATCTCTTTTACTTCTGCTCGCCAACACTATGCTCGAGGTAGTTCTCACATAAAATGTATATATTTTCATTTTGGATGTATAGCAATTGTCTAAAGATTAAAAGTACGACTAGTTTTGCACTAGATAATTTATAGTCAGAGATAGCGGTACATTTAACCCATACCTAATCTAATTACAAAATGGTAAAATTTAAGGTGTCGGCAAATATTCAGTTACTTAACAAAAAGGTTAAATTTAAAACGTTTGCAAATATTTATACACTTAGCCTAATAACAATACCTTAAACTGTCTATCCTTTTACACCCCAATGCATGCATACATTCTAATCATAGAGTAACGTTCAGAGTGTTAACTTAATAGGAAAATTTGTCCAGACGCTACAGAAATCTATCTCACTTCAATATATAGACTGAAGGATGATACTATCTTTATCCATCAATCTGTAAAGTGTACTGAGAGAGCGCAAAACGCAATCAGAAATTTTACAGATTTCTAGATGATTTCCGGCGCGCAACTTTCAGGTTGACAGCTATATGTGTTTAAACCAGCTTATGAACAAACTTTTTCCTGCTGTTTATTACGTTTTTGTGTTTTTATTTAATGTTTATGTTAATTTTTTGTTTATGTTTATGTTATTGTTTCGTTTATGTATGTCTTATTTTTTAGTGCCTTAATATTTTCGCTAGAAAAGTGTGTTTAAATTTAACTGTAAATTGTTATATTTTTGACCATTAAAAATTTTATATGAACTAACAACGTTTTACCTTTATAGTTGAATTGGTAAGTATATATTATCATTGATTTTACATCATTATTAAAAAGTTTGTAATCCTTTATTAAATTTGGAATTTTTGGTGAACGGTTAGACACCTATAACTGTATAATATTATTCATTCTAAGTATTGCTTGTTTTTAAATATAAATTTGTCAAATATGCTATAATTTTTTAAATATGTATATGTTTTTACAGATTAATTTTATATATTGGTTTTCTGTTTGGTGTGTGGAAATGCAGACACAGAAGTCGAGCGCATGCATAATTTCCCTCAAAACCTCGAAAAGTGAGTATTTGTGTATTTAAATTGCTATATAAAACTAGTTGAATTTTGTTGTAGATCGAAATTGTGGCAGGAAGCAGTAGGCATACACTATAAGGGGGACTCATTGCACACCTCTTTTATTTGTAGCCAACACTTCAAAGTAGAAAGTTACGCAAATCTCCAAACACATCGTTTGTTAAAGAGCGCTGTTCCATCGCAATTTGTATCGGCTATTGACAATAAACAGACAACTTGGTCTTTTGATACTACAAATCATGCATCACCTCACCAAGACTTTACTCCTTCACTCTCTACTCCTATTACTGAATCATCTACCACTGTTAATATGAGATCAACATGAGGGCACTTTCTTTCGTCTGGTTTGTCTACGTCTCATAGAAAATACGTATTTTCAAAAGATATTCCACTTCTTACACCCAGGGAGAAAACACTTACTGGCATTGTTCGCAGAACTAAAGATCACTTGAGGAAAGTTAAGAGACTGTGTAAACAAAGGGGCCACAATTTGAAAAGTTTATGTAACGATTTTGACAGTTGTTCTTCTGTGAAGAATTTATTTAAAGATTTGCCTACACAAACTGTGGATTTTATAATCGCGCAATTGCGGTGTGCCAAGAGAAATCCTAAAGGTAGGCGATTGATTTTGGATGAAAAGATCATGTCTTTGACTCTCATGAAACGCAGTCCAAAATGTTACAACTTATTGCGACGATTTGTTTCTCTACCTTCACGTAAAACCGTTGTATCCATATTAGAAAAGATTTCATTTGAAGCTGGTATAAATAAACACATTTTTTATTACATAACTGAAGCACTAAAAACATGTGGTCCTGAAGGTAGAAAATGTACCTTAGCATTTGATGAAATGGCTATTCGGGAACATTTGCAGTTTGATCCATCTGTGGATTGCATACGAGGTTTAGAAGACTTAGGAACAAAGCGCCGTACGACAAAATTTGCCAATCATGCTCTTGTTTTTATGGCTCAAGGCATTGAACGTCGTTGGAAACAACCACTTGCTTTTTATTTTTCAAATGGTCCAATGACTGCTTCAAGATTAAAGCTAAAGTTATAGATGCTGCACAAAAACTTGCTGGTTTGGATGTAGTTGCAACAATTTGCGATATGGGTACTAATAATGTAAAATTGTTGAAACAATTAGATTCTAGTATTGAAAGGCCTTTTATAGAATGTAACGGAGCCAAAATCTACAGCATATTTGATGTCCCACATTTGTTGAAATGCTTTGTACGTTTATTTAGAAAATATTCAGTGCTTTTACAAGTAAATATTGGTGATAAGTGCGAAATAATGAATGCGAGATACTCCGACATTGTAGAAGCATACACGATAGATCAGGAATCACCATTCTGCTTTAGATCGCTTCACAAATTAAGAGACACTCACATCAAACCCAATATGCGAGATACTATGAAAGTAAAATTTGCTGCTCAAGTAATGAGTCGTTCGGTTTCTTCATACTTGTTTTCGTTAATGAGTCGAGGTTAGTATCATTTAGCAATTGTTACCTAATAATATAAGTATTACGGAACTCCAGTTTGATGCTTCTAGTCATAGCTCTAGCAGTATTTCTTTTACCGAAGTAAATAATTTAGTTCCTACCAGCTTTTGTGTTGAAGTCTAATAAGTTTTAACTTTCATCATTATTTTTAATTATAAATTTATTTTAATATAAAAATGATAAGCACACTTTTATTTTACTTGGATGAGTTTTTTTTTTACTAATCGATTACTGTTCTCTTTGGAAGGCAGATCTCTTTGAGTTCCTTTAAAAGCATTCTAAATAGTCAACATTAAATTATTGCTATCTTAGACAATATTTTTCTGTTAAATTTATCAGCATCGTAATCTAAAATTACTTTTATTGTTAGAGCTGCTTTACCACAAAGGACACTTGCAACTGCTACGTTTGTGTACCAGATGGATGAGTTGTTTGGCAGTTTAAATGGCACTTGTAAAACTGCTCCTGATGGTAAAGATAAGCGCTGTTTTATATCTGCAGAAACCCCTCATTTGAAATACTGGACGCATGCTTACAAAATGGTTCGTGAATGGAGATTCCAGAGACTCACAAAAACAGGACTTCCAAACAATACTAAACCCCCATCACAAATTGGTTGGTTAACAACTTTAAAAGCAATTAAGGAAGTATGGAAAACATTGAGAAACTGTGGCTTTCAGTACATGCGTCCACGTTGTTTCAATCAAGATGCTCTTGAAAATTTATTTGGCGGTATACGATCTGCATGCGGCAACAATGAAAATCCTACAGTTACCCAATTTATAGCTGCTTTAAAAACGCAAATTATTCATGGATTGGTAAATTAAGGTATCCATGGTGGCAATTGCGAAGAAGATGATGGAATTCTTCTAAGTAACTTACGTTCCTTTATTTCTATGGGATCTATTCATCATTCCACAAAACATATTGTTCAAGCTACAACTGACGCACAGGCTGATTCACACCAGATTGCAGCAATAGTAGGGGCCGGTACTACAGGAAAAGTTTAAACATTTTCTGTGGCATATGTGTCTGGGTACATTGCTTTTAGACTTCAGAAAGCAATTTATAATTGTGAAGAATGCTGTTCAGCTTTACTAGGCAACCCAGAACTTCCTTGTAATTTATTGCTATCGCATAAGGAATATTCTGAAACAACTTGTAGACTTACTTATCCTTCAGAATATTTAGCAGCAAGTGTTGCTTATGCAGTACGTCAGTTGGAGGAAACCCTAACTACGATTTCTGGTAACTTTGGTATTGAAACCTATTGTTCCATTGTTCTCTCTGAAGTTGTGGATTTTTCTTGGATAACCTGTATACAGCATAAATCTTTATTATATCTGCAATAACAAAATCTGTATGTCGTATTGGTATCCCTTGGTTCTGTACTCGACGCAATCGTTCACATCAACATGCAAAGAAAAATTTCACAGCGTCAGCACGTAAATTAAAAAAGTTCCAGCATGTATGATTTAAACATTGATTAATTTCTGTGTAGAAACTGTGTTTAGAATTTAATAACATATATTATTTAAGTAACAAATAGGTTATAGAAATAGTAGGGGAACAAGGATATCTGGGGAAAAAGATAAGAGAAATAGAAGGGCAGAATACGGTTTTGGGGCGTATTTGGCGAATAGTATGGGATATATTACAAGTAGAGATAGGAAAAAAGAGGTAGATGTAGACCTAGATCAGATTGTGATAGATGCAGACTGTGCACATTTCAGGGAAATGTGTAGGTTAGTTCAGAATAGGAAACAATGATGGTACGCGTCTAACCAGTTCCAGGACTGATGATGATGATTATTTAAGTGGTAGTTGTACTCATGAGGTGATGAAGAAAAAGTTAATTTGTGACAATTGCGTTTCGTTTTTAAATAGTGGTGGTAGTTTTTTAGAATCTCATACTTAACACAACAGTCTGACGTGGGTGGTTTAAACTTTGTTTCACAAACTGTTTTTAATATGTTTATATTTACTGAATATTCTATTCAATTAAAAAAGGACAATTTATTACAGCAAAAAGTTAGTTTTAAATGTATAAATGATAGTGTCGTACATAGATTTTATTCCAGTTTTCCGAAGTGTTGCGGATTGTTATTAGGTTTAATTAATCATTATATAAACATTAGAGGTTATTCTATAACAAATCATCAAACTTGTATAAAGAAGACAACTTAACTTAAATTTTGTGTTTAACAACACAAAAATTTTGTTATAGTTGTCTGAACAAATTGTGTATTTCAATTTTTTGGCAAACTTTTGTCCTGGTTGTAGTCCTATTTGAAATGGACTATTGATTATAAATTATGTTTTAATTTCAAGAAATTTTTGTTATCCTAATGCAGATACTGTTTCAAGTTAAACTGATTTAATATCATCGGTGTTCTAGAAAGCAAATTATTGTTATCCTATCAAGTACAGAATCTGAGTTCGTTAGTTTATACTGATTCTTGTAAATCGTTTTATCTCAAAAATCTTTTAACTGATATTTATGTTAGCATTTCTAAGTCTTGTTATATGAGGATAATCAAAGTACAACTAATATTGCTACAGAATTTTGAGAATAACACAAGGTGCAAGCAGATAATTAGAAAATTGCATTTTATTTTATAGGTAATAAGTAATCATTAATGTGAACTATGTACTAATGAATAGTTGACATGTATATTCACAAAACCAATAGGTTGTGAAAAATTTAATCTTGTTAAACAAATTTAATTTAATATTTGAGTAGATTAACAGGCTTGAGCAAAGATGTCAGAATAAATAGTATTATTAGTCTGTAGCAAACCTGACTTGTCTGCTGTCGTTTATGAATTATTAATATTATTATTATGTGCTGATAGTAGACAGGTATCATTAAGTTTATTCAACACTAGTAGAGTTTATCATTTGTAGTGTTAAAATTGACTTAGTAAAGTTGAAAACAATAAAGTGTTGAAACATTAGATACAACTCGAGACCAAATCACCAAATGTAAAATTTTAATAATTAGTATAAAAAGGAAATTAAAATTTTACATTGCATGGTGATTTAATCTTGAGTTGTATTTGAAGTTTCAAATAAAATTTTCCTACAGTTACTTGAAATTCCCGCCAAATTCCGCGACAAATAATTTGAATTAAAGTGTTTCCCGCCATTTCCTCCCACCTACATTTGTGGCGCCCCCTCAGTACACTTTGAAACTGTGTAAGAAAGATGAAAGTATATAAAAATTGATATCTCTGTCCCTCTTGCAGCGGATAAAAAATTAGCATTAAGTTAACACTCTGAAGGTTACTCTATGATTCTAATACTGCTGGGGATAACGAATCGTTTGTCTTCCTTCCTAGATAAACTGATTGTGTTCACTTGCTAGGTAATATGAATACGTCACAGATTTAACACATATTCTAACGTATTTAAAATATTTGTAAATAATGAGACTAAATAAAATTTAACGAATATAGAGTTCTTTAAATAGAAGCGCCCATGATAAACATAAAAAATTAATTTGACTTAAAGGATTATATAAATTCCAGCAAAGGTTCTGCAACTGCTCGCCAAGTATAATATTGCAAAAAGTCTTGCAATAGGAATTGCATTCCAAACCAATTGTAGATAAAAGTGTGATGTCTATTAATATCCTTATTTAATGAAATAGTTTAGTTAGTTGTGGCAAAATATGTATGCCTAATAATATAGAACTGGTATTTCCAGAAGTTCATTCCAGTAGATAAAATATAATTATACGAACCCTGCTATTCGAACTGTATAGTATAACAGTTTTCAAATTAAAATAGTTAATACCTTTTTACCACCAAAAATATTTTTAGAGACTAAATACGTATTTCGACCACTATGTAGTCATCATCAATAGTAGACTTAAAAATAAACAGCATTAAAAATATTAAAAGTTGTTCAGGAACCCTTCTGAGGTTATTCTCCTCACCACGTAGGCTGAACTGATCCTTCTCGACAAATAATTTACTAAATTTGTTTTGAACACCTGACGATATTCTCCTCACCAAATAGACCGGTGATCCCTACAAAATAAAGTGAATCGTTGCCTTAATGAACCAAACCACTTAATTTATACTAAAATTAAAACTGTTTGAGCGGAACCAAGGTTAATCATGCGTTCCCATCGGTTGTTAAGCCAATAGAGAAAGCAATCCAAATGACGCTTTTGTACCCTTGTCAGTATTTAGGAGGGGTTTTTCGCGTTTAAATATTTTAATTGATTCATACGCATTTAGAGAGGAATACGTTGGCACTGTTTAACGCGGATGGCTGGTTTCAAAAAAGTCGGCCAGTTAATACCTGAAACAATTGGTCTCATTGATTTATATTTCTTGTGAATTTTAAGCAAGCAGTACATTTTTAGAATTTCAAGATTTGAAACTGTGAATTTTAATTTTAATGTGGTTGTAATTAAATTTGTGTATTTTTTCAAAACAGATTCTGTTGTTTTTACCATTTCATTTAAAGCAACCAATAGCAACGCATATTTAACCTTGGTTCCACTTAAGCAACTTTAATGTTAGTATAAAAGTAGGTTGTTTTTAACAGTTTAACCACCACATTTCCACCAGCATCTACATTTCCACTCACATCTGGACCAAATAGTTTTCTTCGACTAACCATTTTTGCCTTTTAAGATAAATCTATCTTGTTTGGTATCAATTAATATTAGATTTTTCTCGGCTACACAATTTCTAATAATTTTTTAGTTTGCATCATGCTCCGGAAAGCTACCCCAATTTTAAGATTTTTGCTGGTAGCGATTTCTGACCGTTCTTATAAATTTTTTAGTCATGCGACACATTAAATTAGTCTAAAATTTTACGCAGAATCCGAATCTGCAAACAGATTTAAAATAGGACCGCTCCTTACCGTTTTACACACATACCCTCTGCGAGATAAATCTTTCTCCACATTTCCACCCACGAGATAAATGTACCTTGTTTGGTATCATTTAATATCAGATTTTTCTCAGCTACCTGAATTTCTAGGAATTTTTCAGATTGCATCATCCAGAGAGCTACCCTCATTTTAAGAATTTTTTATTAGCAGCGATTTCTAATCACTTCACCTTTAGAACATCTAGAATTCTTTAACTAAACGCTTAAGAGGTATTAACACAAACAAATTAATCACACAAAATTTTAATAATTTATTTTATCCGATTTACAGTTTAATAAACTAATAGAATACGATTTATACATTGCAAAGTATAACATTATTTTCTTTTCTTGGTGAAGTCGAATCCAAGCAGCTGAAAGTAACCTATAACAAAAAAAAAAGAATTAATGTGTTGTTTAAAAAGGGAGGAAACGTGTTTTAGGTCAATAAGACATATTGTCGTTAATTTAACAATATGTTTTACCGTTCAGCGACACCGCGTGGAGGTAAACACATGTCGCCAGGAGCGAAGGGATTATTAAGGATGGGGATGGTGGGTATGCTTTATAACTAACTTACATGCTACTATAAACAAAAACTTAAAAAGACTTAACCTATATATTTATGCCCCCATGCGTAGGTTGCTGTACTATTAGGGATGATGTACTTTTTGTCATCCTCGCCCGACAAACTAATTTTATTAATTAATTGGGTATAAAGTTGGTGTTTATGACTTCGAATACACACCATGCTATGCATAAGGGTACCAGAATTATTATGTACAATGTCCTTAAAACTATTTACATTAATATTCTTAACTACACTTCGCGAGACCCCTTTAATCTTTTTAATCGTGTCTTTCTCGCTTACAATACAGTAGGACCTAGCCCTACTACCAACAAATTTATTTTTGGTATTATGATTTGTTTAGTTTCCAAATGAATCACCGAGTGAAAGTTGTATCTTATTTGCAAGCGTAGTTAATTAGTGTAAAGTCTAATTTGTTTTAAATACATGACGAGGTCAGTTTTGTAAATTATTTGGAAGTGAAACTTGAATATTCCTACAAGACGATTAATTGTATTTACCAGAACTAAAATTGTCGTCGGCATTACTGCTTATTTTGAAAAAATTCCCGTTCGACTTTTTATACTATTAAGAACATATTTGGTGACGCTAAAAGGAATGCAGTTATCGGTTACACCACTTTAAACCTAAGAATAAAAAAAACAAGATAGTTTAATACGTCTGTTAATAATGTTTGCTATTGTTGGCGATACAAATATGTAAAACAAACTTTATTAAAAAATATAATGTTTTTAATAAAATATATACATGTATTGATAACATATATAAACCGCTGTGGTAACCAAAGTCTGACGAATCTGGGATAGCCAAATCTCTAAACATTTGCGCAAGCGATTGCCTTGCAGTCGCAGTATTGGATGGGGTAACATTTAATAATTTCCAACACTGTCAAGTAATTTAAATTGCTGCAATCATTAGACAGAGAAATACTGGCACGGCTCTCTTTTTCTAATAACGTTTGAACCCTTTCTCCTTCTGTTCTATTTCAACATACATTTTTTATATCACCTACAAATTTTTCGTAAAATTCTGGAAAGCTTCTACACCTCAACTCAGCCATTTTAAAACATATTAATTCTCGCAAATTTATTAGCTTGATGCATTCGTACGCAGGTAGCACAATAACATTCCGATCTTTCGAAATTTTCATATTATATAAATTCTCTTCTTCAAAATTGTTCAACAGCCATATACTACTATAAAAGACTGTGGTCATCTGCAATTTGAAATCTTGATTCAATTGTATGTCAATAAATCGTCTCCAGTAGTCAAACAAATTAATCTGACTTGTTTTGAGTTTTGAGTAAATTGGTGAATTTGAAATTCCACTTGAAAAGTACACAACTTCTTTCAATCGAAGTATGAGAATGTTATCGTAGAATCTACACACATACCACTACAGCAAATGACTTGGATGGCAGGTTGAAGACCACTATATAAATCAAAAGCAACTTTTATTATATGGTGGTGAGAATTTGGTGGAAATTCGCCTAACTTATAGGTTGTCTTACCAACTAGTTGGTTGATATTTAATTATGGTACTCGCATATCACTTGTAACGTCAACACAAGAAAAATTCATCTTGAACATGTAATTTTTATCAAACTCGAGGATACTTTGACGTCTAATGCACTGGAACATGACACTTTCGCCTTTTATGCCTATGGTCATGCGTGCGCAGCTCCTTATTATGTTAATTGGCGTTATATGCAAGTCTTGACTGGAAAAGTGACGCTTATAATTGTTTTATAGTGGGTTTTACCTGTATGTATTTAACCACTAACACCATTTTTAGGATTTTTATAAAAAATCACTTAGCAGTATCTTTAATATAACTCCGTCGTGTAAGATATCAATTATTATTGTGTTTTTCCTCAGGTTCTCAAATCCTTCGGAATTTTTTTCAAATCGGACGACCCCTTACTGATTTACAGATCAACCTTTTACAAACCATATAAGCTTTATCTTTAATCTATTTCTAAACAGTATTGCTCTGTCTTCTGAGATAAACCCATCGTGTTACCTATCAAACGCTCATTAATTTTCTAGATCACATAAACAATCAACATAAAGATATTAAGTTCACTATAGAAATTGAAAAGAACGGAACTCTGCCATTCCTTGACGTTCTGGTGGAGCGCCAACCTAACGGACGACTAGGTCATTGCGTATATCAAAACCCACACACACAGACAGATATCTACATGCGTCGTTACATCATCATCCCTCACAAAAACCATCGGTAATCAACTCTCTAGTCCACCGTGCAATTAAGATTTCACAACCAGAACACTTATCTAATGAACTGACCCATCTTAAAACCAGTCTTATAAAAAACGGCTATCGTAACTCAGATATCGGCAGAGTAATAAACTGACATCTGCATCCTACACAAACCCCCAAGCCACGCTGTAATCCCGATACACGTTCTTTAGTAATACTTCCATATATACACATAGTAACAAGACGAATTGGCAAAATTCTACGTAAACACAACATCAAATCAATCTATAAACCCACCAATAAAATTTCACAAATATTACCAACCCCAAAAGATTCCGAAAATAGTCTTAAAGCCCCAGGCGTATATAGTATACCATGTAGTTGAGGTTTAGTATACATAGGAGAAACAGGACGGTTAGTACAGACCAGGCTAAACGAGCATAAGCGATGTTTAAGAACATGCCAGTACAATCGCTCAGCGGTGACCGACCACCAACATGAAACAGGCCATACCATTAACTTTGACAAGACGAAACTAATTGCCAGAATTGCATTTTTCTACAATAGAAAAATTAAAAAATCCACAGAAATCAATAAAAATTCTAATAACCTAAATAAAGACGATGGCTACTACCTTTCCTCCATTTGGAAAACAAGCATATGTTCACAACAGCGGAACCGTGACGTACACTGATCCGCTACGACACTCCTCTCTATTCATGATCGCTCATGCATCAAATTCTCGCCCTATATAAACTACCACTTTTGCTACTTTCACCAGTTACTTCGCCACAAGATACCTTTGGCTTGGAATTGGCTAGTGAGTTTGCTAGTTCAGGAGCAACTCTTCTCTTTACACTTAAACTTGTCTGCTTAATATTATCTTTTTTATTATTTTTATTTTATTACTTATTTCTTTTCTTGTCCTGTTGAAGCCTCTTACAAAAGTGGGAGAAACGTCGACCTTAATTTATAAAATGACACGGTCCCAACCCGGAACTATAAATATTTATTATGACTACGCCCATGAAAGCCTCCGACAATATCAAATTAGCATAGAATTTTCTTGGGGAATCGAAATCAATTATCACGTCTTTTAAAATTAGCTCCAACAAAAACCCGCATAGTGTTTTAATATTCAAAAACCTAACAGCAAAACACCTCTGCATTTTTATTTAGATTTAACTCAATAATAGAGTAAAACTCAAAAAATATTTATTAGTATCTAGGATTGTTAAAATTTTCAATTAGCGCATCCACATTCAAATAATTAAACCAAAAGGTAAAATATATATTAATTCTGCACGGTGAGCTAGAAAGTGGTTCGATAATCTATTTTAAATGTAGTTCAAAATAAGACGCATTTTCTAAATAAATTTAGTAAAATGTATGATCATCAGCCTTGCATTGTTTTGTCAATGACATCTGACTATTAATTTAATAAAAGCACCTTTTACAGTTCTAGTTAATATACGGGAATACGCATTCTTTAATTTGATTTAAATTGGGTGATTGTAAAGACAAATTATACTTATACTTTCTCTATGTACATAAATACGGGAAAATGATACTAAAAGTTCTTTTTAAGTTTATTTTTGTAAAACGTAAAGTCGTTCAAAGTGTAATTAATAGTGTTACAGAATTTTCCGTCTTTGAAATTTCGCGTGAAGACTATCGACAAAGAGTTAATTCTATATTTTGGCTGAGATAAAATTTTTATACACTGCAAGAAACACAAATAGTGCTCGCACGTAAAACATTCTGAGTACCTATATGTCAAACTTTACGAATGCAATTTCAGATTTCACCTGGCAATATCAGTGTTGCCAGTTCTCAATACATAAATAGTGTCCCTCGTAGTACCATGTTTTCGACGCAAATTGCTACATGGCCATCTTTTTTGGTTTCTGTCTAATGGTTCCCAAATACTCGTCTTTAAATCTATTACAAAATGTTTTTCCGATTGATTGACTATACCTGAAACAGTTGAAATTTTGTAATTTCGTCTAACGGCTCATTTTTCATGTAGAGGTTGATTTCTTTGCCAACATTAACATTGGTACATCCTTGGTTAATTAATACTATTTTTGTTTGATAGCAATTGCTTCATTATGATATCTAACATATGCTCGAACTCGCTTTCATCAGGAACTTCACCTAGCGGCTGCTATATATTTTGTGTTTCTACAGGTAAACGTGATAAGATTAAAGATGTTTTTAAAATATTGCAGTAACTTTATGCCGATATGCCTAACGATTTTAGCGCATTTTTTTTACCGAGCACTTCATCGAATAAAAAGCTAATCAATGGCATTTTTTTCTGTGATTTTATCAACGACTGTGCTTGTACCTTTGAATAGTTCTTACTACAATGCGGATAGTCCCCTACTAATTTCCTAGATTTTGATCCTGGTAACATACTGAAAATTATCAACTGCATATAATTTTCGATCTAAGTCGATCTTTCACATTAAGCCCATCAGGGCATCCAATTCTTTAATTCGCACCCAAACTATCTTAATTTAGTTTTTGGAAGTTTGTAGTGACCGCTATGTTCATGAGAATTGGCAGACGCTGACATACTAGCACGAGCTTCTAATTCTTTCTTTCAGCAAGAGTACGTAGCATGACGTGTACTAAACAATACTTCATACACTACACTCTCTTAGATTACTTTAGTAATTTCAGCTTCCATATCTTTACCTCTGATTGATTCTATAATCTTTTCCTCATGGGCTTAAATTTTATCAAACCGCTCTTCTAGGATGAATAACACTCCTAGAAACTTAATAATTCGCCTGCATCAACGTTCAGAATATCTTCAAACCGTTACACATCAGTCATGAACTGAGCTTTCAAAGCTATACGAATTGCTCGGTTCACTTCCATGCCAATTAATCAATCCAAAAATTTTTCGTCCGGCTACCAACCGCTTGCAACTAAGGCTGTGACTGCTATCAAACTGAGTCAATCACATTGCGATCACCAAATGTTGAGGACTTTCTTTCTTTGGCAGGAAAAGCCTTCTTTGACTATTACGTTGTTGGTAGTAAGTGCATTGGGTACCGCATAGCTCCTATTAATAGTTACAGTGCCTTTACTTATTATCATTGCAACTTCCACTGTCCTGAATATTATAACGAGTCATTTGTGAAAATCTTTGTAATTATATTAACAACTCAAATATTAAAATAAAGGGATTGTTCTTACTCCTTCCTTTCTTACAAAATCGACAAGAGTCTAACTCTCCCTTTTTTTATCGTCACTGGCCAGTTTCAAAATTTGTTAATTTACTTAATCTCAGCAGGTTGGACAATATATACGTCTTAACACCAATGCACATCATGAAAAGTTACTCACCTGTCGTTGAAACGATTAACAAGCAAAAATTAATAAATTACAGGTCGGGCAAATTCTTCGTGCTTTAAGCAGAATAGAGATAGATGGTCTTTAGAAATCTTGTCGAGATCAGGACGTATTCAGAGTCCAATCGCCATTGCTTTACACTTATGAAATCTACAAAAGAATGTTTCATCGTGATTGTTAATTTAACCACGCATTGTTTTATCACTTCGACATGCTATTAACAAGTTAAAGACTTTCATGATCATAAACACTCGTTATCTAGCCATAAAAGATTTGACGCTGCAAACTCAATAATCTAAATCTTGCTTAAAGTATCTTGATATGGTGGGCTGATACAACACGCAACGTTCTTAAACGAGTCGGTATTAATAAATCTTTCCTAATTTATTGTTGAAATGAGATTGCTTGTCAGTAATTGATGGTTCCAATTCTTTAAATGATTAATAATTTACTTGAGATTATTTCAGCAGTATGCAAAATGAATCAAATTTATAAATTCCTTCTTATGCATCAGAATTCAGTAAAGTAATCGGTAAGTAAATTTCAATTTGGATATTTGTTTGTATAACATTTCGTTATTTGATATTATCTGTGCATTTAACGACGATTGTTAGAAACAGAAGGGACGAGAAATTTTATATCCCGATCTTTAACTATGCCAATGCCTTAATCTATCTAGGAATATCATTAAAATACAAATTGTTTTTCTTAATCTTCTTTGGAAATTAAACCACTGATAGTTTTTAAAATCATCTTTATTTACGTTTCCTTCCATGACCTAGGTTCAAACCACAACAAACACACAGGGAGTATATACAAATTGTTGTTTTTTGCAACCATAGTATTATTGCATAAGGTAATACGACTAAATTATTGTACTGATATTGTTTGAGTGTGGAATTTTGAGTGCTCGCTTTATATGACACTTGTGTAGAAAGTTTATTAATGTTTCTTGAATTTATCTATTGCAGAAATACTATCAGATGTGGTATATAATTTGATAAATTGTCTTTATTTTATTGTGGCTTAAACTTCGTACTTCAAACACAACTTCCGCACATAAGCGTCATGGTACTTATAGCTGGCGATATTTAGTTACAGGGATATTAGTTTAAACCTTCAATATCTAATCAAAAACAAAAGTAGACAATTAAAGGGTTCAGAATTAAGTTCTCGTGTAATACTCTTAATTTATTATACAATCAGAGAACTAGCTTGTTAAAATCTGAATAGTTTGCAAGTTGTGTTTATGTTGTTTGACGAAAGAAAATTTATATGGTACTTAAGGGCTGTAACTTGAAGCAAGTATTTAACTTTATTCAGGGTAATTGCACCAGTAAATAAACATTTGGTAATATAACTTCTGACTAACTTAATTTTTTAGTTTTTTAAGCTTAAGTAAATGTCTGACATTGTTTTACCAAGTCAACATAAGATTTATATATTATTAGACGTATTACAAGTTTACATGCCTACCTCTAACTACAGTGATGGAGAGGTAAAAGCGATCTACAAAGATATCGAATACATATTAAGATACGTAAAAGGACATGAAAATTTAATAATTACGGGTGATTTTAATGCCGTGGTAGATGAGGGTAGAGAAGGAGCGGTAGTAGGTTTATTTGGTTTAGGCAAGAGAAACAACAGTGGAAATAGGCTGACAGAATTTTGCGACAAGAACAATTTAATCATCACAAACACATTATTTAAACATCATGCTTGAAGGCGATACACGTGGAAGATGCCAGGAGACATAGGGATATATCAAATAGATTATATTCCTGTTCAACAACGGTTTAGAAATCAATTAAAAGACTGTACAAGCTAAGAAAAGCAGATATAGAACTGACCACAACACGGTATTATAGAAGACGTGCTTAAATTAAAAAAAATTTAAAAAACAGGAACGGAGAAAGACACTTTGACTTTGAGAAACTAAAAGATGAAGATATCCACAAAAGATTTTAGAAAAAGTTAAACGAATTACTGAAAGACATGGGGAAAAAACTTGATAATGAGAAAGTAGAAACAGTATAGAATAACATTAAATCTAGCTTAGATATGGCAGTCTAAGATATTCTGGGGTATAAACAAAAGAAAATAAGAAGTCATGGGTAACAAAGGATATTCTGAATTTAATAGAAGAAGGGCGAATGTACAAAAACAAGTCAGACAAAGCAGCAAAACAGAGATACAAAGCCATTAAATGGGAAATTATTCGCCATTGCAGAAAAAATAAAAGAACAATGTATTGATGAAAAGTGTAAAGGGGTGCAAATCAAGACGGAAATAGGAAAGACAGACAAAGCAAACAAACTAATTAGAAGAAATTTTAGGAATATAAAACAGTATAGTAAAAATACACGGGGCGCGGGGGGAAACGTCATTATAGAAATGTAGAGAAAGTGGTTAGATGGCAAGAATATATACGAAATTTATTTAAGACAGGTACTAGAAGCACCAGAGTAGGAATCAGAAATTGAAAAGAACGACTTGGGATATCCTATACCTAGAAATGAGTTTAAGTTAGCATTGAAGAGTCTGAAAAATAATAAGGCACCGAGTATAGATAAGGTGCACGTAGAAACTCTAAAAGTCGCTGGACAAGCAGTAACAGAATGTCTCTTCTAACTTATATGTTAAATGTATGAGCAGGCGAGATATTCAAAGATTTCAAACGTAACACCGTAATCACTATACCAAAAAAAAGGTGCGAATATATGCGAAAACTTACGAATAATAAGTTTTACACCACACGATTTAACCATCACAAACACACTATTTCAACATCATGCTAGAAGATGATATATACGTGGCAGATGCCAGTAGATACAGGAAGATATCATATAGATTACATTCTTGTTAGACAACGGTTTAGAAATCAAGTAAAACACTGTAGAAGATACCCAGAAGCAGATATAGACACTGGCACAACATCGTAATTAAGAAGGCCGCTCTTAAATTTAAAAATTTGAAAAAAAGAAACGAAAAAAGGCACTTTGACTTTGAGAAACTAAAAGAAAAAGATATTCAAGAGAGATTCAAAAAAAGTCAAATGAATTGTTGAAAGATATCGGGAAAATAACTGATACTAAGGAAGTAGAAACAAAATGGAATAACATTAAGTCCAGCCTATACATGGCGTCCAGAAATTTTCTGGGGTATACACAAAAAGAAAAAAAAATAAGAAACCATAGATAACAAAGGATATCCGGAATTTAATAGAAGAAAGACGAAAATACAAAAATAAATCAGACGAAGCAGGAAAACAGAGATACAAAGCCATAAAATGGGAAATTATTCGAAAATGCAGGAAAGCTAAAGAACAATGGATTGATGAAAAGTGCAAAGAGGTACAAATTAAGATAGAAGTAGAAATGACATATGAAGCATACATACTAATTAGAATCAATTTTAGGGATATAAAACCGTATAGCAAAAATATAAAGGGCACGGGAGGAAACGTCCTTACAGAAAATGTAGCGAAAGTGGTTAGTTGGCAAGAATATATAGGAAATTTATATGCAGGAGACGAACTAACAGCATTAGAACAGTAATCAGACATTGAATAGGATGACTTGGGATATCCTATACTTCGAGATGAGTTTGAATTAGCATTAAACAGTCTGACAAATGGTAGGGCGCCAGGTACAGATAAGGTGCAAGCAGAAACTGTTTAAGCCGCTGGACAGGCAGTATCAGAACATTACTACCAACTTGTAAGCTATATGTATGAGACAGGCGTACCAAATATTTCAAACGTAACATCATAGTAATTATACCAAAAAAGAGATTCGCGGATAGATGTGAAAATTTTTGAACAATAAGTTTGACAACACACGTGTCAAAATATTAACTAGAATTGTACAAAGACGAATGGAAAAACGAACTGAAGAAAGACTAGGAGAAGATCAGTTTGGGTTTAGGCGAAACAGGGGAACGCGGGAAGCTATTTTAGTTGGGAGAGTGATAATGGAGAAAACAATAGAAAAAAGGAAAACCGTGTATATATGGTTTGTAGATCTGGAAAAAGCATTCCACAATGTAAAATGTTGTAAATACTCAAAAAGATTGGAATGAGCTATAGGAATAGACGAATAGTACATAGCTTATAAGAGCAAACAGCAGTAATGAAATTAGAGCAGGAACGTAGAGAAGTAAACATTAGGAAAGGGGTGAGCCAAGGATATGCACTATCTACATTAATTTTTAACTTATAAATTAAAGAGGCAATGAATACTATCAAATGCAGGAAGACATTTGGAATTATTATGCGAGGACAAAAGATTGATAGGCTTAGATTTGCAGATGATATAGAGGTATTAGCATCTAAAAAGCTATTCTTAATTAAATGGAAACGGTTCTAACGGAGAGATACCGTATGGAAATTAACAATAATAACTCTAAAGTACTACTATGCAAAAGAGGAGAAAATAAATCAAAAACAAGAATACAAATATGCAACAACTTACAAGAGGGTAAGGATTTCTGCTACCTAGGAAGCCAAATAACGCAAGATGGTAAAAGCGCAATAGATATAAAACAAAAATTAGCACAAGGTCGTGCTACATTTAACAAGAAAAAGCAACTACTGTGTTCAAAGATAACAAACATAGAAACAAGGAGAAAATTGCTTAAAACATATGTGTGGAGCACAGCACTGTATGGCTTTAAAGCCTGGACAGTAGGAGAAGCGGACAAGAAAAATGTGCTGCTACAGACGTATGATAAAGATATCCTGGACAGACAAAGTTAAGAACAAAGAGGTACTAAAAATGGTAGGCGAAGAAAAAAATATGTGGAAAACGGTAAAAAATAGGAGAGATAGGATAGGATGATAGGCCACATACTACGGCACGAAGGAATAGTGCGGAATATATTAGAAGCAGAAATAGGAAAAAAGAGAAGTAGAGGTAGACCTAGGTTAAACTACTGCACACAGATAGTTAAAGATGTAGGCTCTAACGATTTCAGGGAAATGTGTAGGCTACCTCAGAATAGAAATTAATGTAGGTACACATCCAACCAGTCGCAAGATGGATAAACTAATGACGAAAAAAGTAAGTGTACTTAAACATGATGATTATTATAAGCAACTACAAGTATTAGTTGGTCAATATTCTCAAATAATGTCAATTGTACGAATGGATTTACTGAAAAACTATCATTTTGGCAAATGTCTGAAGTTGAGAGATGTTGACAGCCACAGGCGGCTTAACCCCCTTCACTGAATCTCGTTGAAATGGGGCATAAAATTAGAAAACAATAGAAGGGAAACCGAGCTGTATATAGGCTCTGTAAGAATTTCAGGGAACTGTGTAGGCTAGCTCAGAATATAAATAAGTACAGGTGTGCGTCCAACCAGTTTTAAGACGGAAAACATAATGACAAAAAATAAGCGCAGATAAATCTGATGATTATTATAAACAACTGCGGGTGTTGGTTGTTAAATATCTGCGATTAATGTTATGTATTAGAAAAAATATTAAATAGACAAATGTTCAAGTGCTGGGGGAACTTGGCAGCCACAGGCTGCGTACCCCCCTTCACAACCACTGAGTGTCGGAGAAATAGGGTATATAGTTGTAAAACAATAGAACGGAACCGAACTGCATCAAACAAGAGGAAAAAGCATCTATGATGAAAGACAACAAACTAGAAACAAAAAGAAAATTGTTAAAAGCATACGTGTGGAGCACTGCACAGTATGCCTATGAAATACGGGCAGTAGGAAAAGCAAACAGGAAAACTGTAACAGCTTTTTGGAATGTGGTGCTTTAGATGTACGATGATGATAGCATGAACAGAGAAAGTTAATAAGAAATAGGTTATAGAAATAGTAGGGGAACAAGAATATCTGAAAAAAATACGAGAAATAGACGCACAGAATATGTTCTAATACATTTTTGGAGAATAGTATGGGATATATTACAGGCAGAGATAGGAAAAAAGATTAAGATGTAGACCTATATCAGATAGTGATACATGTAGACTGTGCAAATTTCAGGGAAATGCGTAGGTTAATTCAGAATAGGAAACAATGGGGTAGGGTACGCGTCTAATCAGTTCCAGGACTGAAGACCCAATGGTGATGAGACGTGTTACCAAAACTGTTACTAAATTCAAATGTTAATAAACCTCAATAAATTACCATACTTATCTAGTTATTAAACAACAGTAATCTAGTAAATGATTATACCGTTTTCTTTAGATTATACACCTATAATCTTATTGAAAAAACAAACACTTTGGTATAATTATTTCAGTAGGTACATATACTTGGCTAACGCTTTAATAAAATAGTAACCTCTAGAAAATGTTCGGGTTAACATATCTCTCATAAAATATTATGCTCTTTAAATCATAGTATGTCAGTATTCTTTGGTCATTGGTAAAAGTTAGATATCATCAAATACTCCAAGCGTGCTTATTTGGTATTCTTCATTATTTATGTTCACGATTTATCCAATATAATATTTGCCATCCTAATCATTTCTAAAGCTATATCTTTTACTTTCAGTTTTTTTATTTGATTACTTACCTCACAATGACAAAATGTCCAACAGTAAATTCCTTCAAAGTAGGATTGCTGTCAGGTTTCCGAACATCATGTACCATATCGGCATTTTCAGAGTAGAAATCAAGACCTTTAAATAACAAATCCTGTATAACGTCTAATTGGTTTTTACAAAAGGCTGTTTATTTGTGTTAATTGGTGTCATTGTATTATTGGTTTCTAAACTTTTTTCATCCTAAACTTGCAATAATTTATCTTTTTTAACATCTGAAACATTTCTTTTTTATGCTTAGGTCACATTTTTTGTTCTCTTCTTGTTCGTGAAGATATTGTTTGTCTTCATTTTTCAAAACTGTTACACATTTTTTTTCTTGGCTTTGTTGTTGGTTTGTTGCTTCCTGTCTTTATTACTTTCCTTGTTAGCAATTGTCTTTTTTACAAGTGCTTCTGTTATTTTTATCCTTCCTATTAGCTTAAGTTTGACACACACACACACACACACACACACACACACACACACACACAAGTTTCTTCTTATTAGTAGTCCTTCCATTGTTTTGAGGTAGTGACAAAAAGTGTTTTTTCTTTCTGGGTCTATTTCCTTGTTTGCTCTATTGTAGGTCAAAGCATATGTTCATTCCAAATTCTGATATCCGATAATACAGAAATTTTTTGTCATATGTTTTTTCAGTAATGCCATTCGTTAGATTAGTATTCTCTTCATTGTCTAGTTACTCTACACTTATGTTAGTATCCACCAAGTTAGTTAAATTGGATATTTAACTCAGCCACAGTTATTATATTATTATCTATTGTACCACACGTGTTTGCGGTTAAACTAGTTTTGGTTCTATTTTTTACTTTTTAATTCTATTTCTTCTGCGTGTTTTTTTTTACTTCACTGCCTTCAGTGATAATATTCTCTCTTTCGGTTCCAGGTTTTCTGTTATATTAATTATATTATATTAATTATATTATATTTTTTCAATCATCACATGCGCCTTTTCCTTGTTTGACTTCATATCTTACCTCAATTATTTGATTATCAGAGTTTATTTTTGTAGCATTAACATTAAAAACTTAATTTTTCACTCTTACTTCTAATGTGTTAATTTCCACTTTGTTAATATTTCACGTGTTATTTAGTTTTGGTTCTTCTGGGCAACTATTAAATATACATTGAAATTCAAATTTTTCAAAAGTTTCAACAATAGTTGTTTCGATTTCGTCATCAACCGTCACTTTGTAATAATCTTCATTAAGAGTCAAATTCAAATCTATCATTTCAAAATCAATTAAATCGTTAGCCAAACTCATGTTATCTATTTAATTATCAACAACATAATGGACTATATCAGCGCCTAAAAGAGAATAATTTAAGCTGATGGTGCTTTTGCAAAATGAAGCAATAAAAAATATTACTAAAAGAGCGGGATTATGATTTTGATTATTTGTTAATTCTTTCGAGTGAAATATTTCTTTTCGTGTTATTGTTGTTTAGTAGAGCAAACGCTTTGCTCGTATACTTTTTTTTTTACTAGTTTGCTGGAAGCTATTTTCGTGTGCAATTGCAGCCATTTATAATTAATAAGACGTACCTCATAAGAGGCCCGGTGTGCGCTTAGCCTCATGGCGGAATGCGGCAAAACTTACCTTACCTTAAGCAACATAAAAGTACTTTCGAACGAGGCCTCACTTGACTCTTAAATCCAAAACTTCTCTTATTTGCAATAGAGACTACCGACTTGACGGGAGGAGCTGGAATGTAAATTAAAAAGGTATACACAACCACGACTACATAATGTCATAGTACAAAATTTCTCAAACAACACGAAGATTATGTTTTTCATACCTAGCGGTTAAGGTGTACGTTTGGAAGTATGTGGTCTGTATCATCGTAAGCAGCATAAAATTAGCTTTTGAATGAATCTTCACACGTTTATTAAATCGAAAACTTTATCTAATTTGCAACACAAGCCACTGTGTTTAACTAAGAAATCAAAGATGCTTAGTTAAAAAGTTGTATAGAGCCAACACCATGTGAAATCATAATATGAAGATTGGTTTTAGTAAAAAAATCATTTTTGTGAAGTTTCGTCCGAATGCTAATTTTTAACCTGTACATATCAAAACTCAAACTTGACAATTTACACGTCATGTTCTATATTAATAATATAATATTAACTTTTGAACGATACCTCACTCTATCTTTAAATTCAAAATTGTGTCTGTTTTATAATGTAAGGCATACAACTACATAAGCCAACCTGAGATGGTTGATTACAAATATATATTACGTTTCAAGTTTTTACAAACGGTTCCTAGGTGGAGCTATGTGAGATGTATTACTAGTATTAGTATTAATATCGTGTATGTCGAAAAAATCGATGAACTTTGATAGCATTCTCAGCATAATTCATGAAGATTAGTAGATAGACTATGTTCGTACGGAACCAAAAAGAGTAATATTTACATGTATTTTCTTATGGGAAAATCAAAAGTCCATTCTGGTTATTTTTGTACCTTTCAAGGTCATTCCTACCAGGACAAGGTGAAGTTACCAGGACTAGTCCATTACTTTTACTTTCACTTTTATGCTTATATACCCTCTTTGATATTAGAGGTCCAAGTGTGAGCTCCGAATATGGGTGCTGACCTGTGCATTGAATACCCTTACTCTCTCCGGAGGGATTAGATACAATTGTAAAGGAGCTCGTTCTCTGATATCGACGATTGAGCATAGAAATAGAAATAAGCCATAGTATAAAAATAAAAATTTATTAAAAATATATACTTAGTAGTAATCAGTATTTGTCTCTTAATAAGAGTAGTAACTTATACATATTTTATAGGTACACGTTTATTTAAATACACTAATAATTAAACATAAAATTTACACGTCTATAACATAATTTATATAGAAACTAATCTGTAACGATATATATGTCTAATAGTAAATAATGGCTAATATATTAACAATTTTATATATAACTTACATCCAAGCAATTGACATTCTATAGCAGTTTAATTGATGTCCATAATTGAGTAATACCCGAGGGGTAATGTTGCATACGAACCCAGAATCAAATAACGTTTGTCATCGTGTGGACTTAGAGCAGTCTTCTCCTGAACAATAGTGTGAACATGATGCTTAAAATCTTTTATGCAGCTAACATAATCATCAAACCTGATTCTATTCTTTACTACAGATTTCTTAACTCCCTTTATCTTCTTCATAATGTCAAAATATTGGAGTGCATGTAATTGTGAATCATCCTCGTCCGTAAATCGTGAGAGTTCAGCTTCCTCTTTTTCACTTGTTTATAAATCTCTATCGCATACATCTTCGATCGCAATCCGATAAAATCAGTCGTAATCCGTCAATTATTTTCATCCTTTATGATTCTCAATACCTTCTTGTTATACAAAGGAATTCCAGAAATGTTATGGGAAGAGTAGTCTGATGTATCAAGTTATCTGTTGCAGCCCCGCCTCATTGTCTAATACGCATCATCATTCATAACTGCATATTAGACAATCTGTATCTGCGTGAAAAATGCGGCACTCATTCCCAAAAGCTGCTTTCATATACTCATAGTGAAAATCACATATTGTTAACTTGGACATATCAAGGATGCACATTCGAACATACATAAGTTTATTAAAAATACTACAGATTTTAGAAGTTCTACTACCACCAGATTTTCATCGAAGATGGTAACAATTTTGAACAAAGGGTTAGATATTTTAATTTGAGCGCCGTATCTATTTTCCCAATTTCGCACAAGTTTCCCATGATAATGTTTGCGTATATTTTCCATTGTTTTTCCAAAGACGGCATTATTTATCAACTTAAATAAATTCTTCTCAAATTCATTCCTTGCACGATTCCAAAGTTTAGTACTCAAATCAATGTAACAATTTAACCAGCAGCTTTATTAAATTTCAGCACTCGATGCATTGTTGTTAATTTAATTCCATTTGCCAAAGCTTGTTTTAGATTTCTATAGTAAATCACATACTTTTGTTTAAAATTTAACGTATCCATTAACTTGTTGCTTTAAGTTTTCTATACCGGCGGTCGTCCAGTCTTTGGATTAATACGTTCAGGACAAAAGGAGATGTCTTTATGTAAATCATGTATTTGTTCGGGATACTCCAAATCTACCTCCACGAAGTAGCCTTCAGAAGCATCATCGGGAACTGATGTTATATCGATGTTAGTGTCCGTCCATTCATAGCTTCCATAGAGTAAAGGTTGATTCATCGCTCATCCATACTGATTATTAACATCGTAGTACATAAACTATACATCGGATTTGGACGGACCATACGTTGGTAAATATTTTTTGTTCGCAGCAGCACGGCGTTCCGAACACATTTGACTGAGTCCATTTCGTATATCTTTTTCTATAAACAAAAGCTGATCTATATCTGTCAGTAACTTTAGTTCCTGCCACGTATGCTTCATCATTGGGTCCCACGTGTACCCTGGTAGCGTGTAATAATGGGCGGGTCTAGTCCATACGTCATATGAGAGCTTGTACGGAATTGTTCAAAACCTCTGCTAGTAACATCATATTTGTTTTATGGTATAAATCAGAATATTGTATGAAATTGTGAATGTTAAATGCCTCCCACACTTTCTGGGTATGCGCATGTAGTCTCTTTGTAATTCCTTTACTTTCCAACTTGTTGTAAAAGTCCTGATGACTAGGTAACGAAATGCAATCGAGTTTTTCAAAAGGGTCGACGAAATCGTATGGATAAACACCTTTTATGGTAAATAGTTTAAACTGATCTTCACTCAAATCAATAAATTCACTTTTAGTAGAGGCTATTTGTTTAGATAAGATCCCAATGTTTCTAGGGATGAACTTATAAAGCGGAAGGTGTCAATAAATTTATTGATCAGGTTTTCGTTCACATGTTTTGTAAATTAGATATTTTTCTTCTTCGTTACTGGCAGCACATCTACACGGTCATTCAAATCAGAGGTGATGCTTTTAATGATGAAATAGCTGTTATAATCACTTAGATTATGAAACACTACCGAAATTGTATAAGAACCTTAATACTTAATATTAAAACTTTCAGGCGCCGATCTTCTCTAGTTATTTGTAGACACAAAATGATCATGGTCGCGAATTCTTTTATCTTCCAAACTAAACAGTTTTTCACATATATGGCAATGAGTTGCACTTTCAAAATCAGTTTGTTGTTCAAATGTTAATGGGGTCGTATCATAAGGTCACATAAAAACAGATTCAATGTCTTTGGGAAATTCTTGAAGCTTCGCTTCGATAAAGAGTCATCGTAGTCACATTTCACATATATTCGACACTATACGGCACATGTTCGAGATACTACTTCTCGTCCCCAGTAGGCTTCAGTGTGCATTCCAGATCTGCATATATGATAAATGGAACCTTAACTTTGTTGTTGGAATTTTTCATCTTCTGTAAGCAACCGAGGTACACACGCTTGCTTTGTTCTGCAATCAGCAAAATGATTCAACAATTTTTCTTCTGTAGAAAATAGCGGTAACAGCGATCACAAAAATGATTCTGTATATGGTTAGTACTAAGTTGAGAAGACACTAGTCGACTTAAGTCTTTAATCCATATATAATGAGAGTTAAATGTTTCTTGTCCATCGGCATATTTAAAATTTCCATATTTTCGTCATAGTACTGGTTGCGGATCATTAGGAGATCCACTTGCTGATTTTTTTATTTACAGATTTTAATATAGGAACAGTAGTAAACTTTGGTTTGTTTAGTCTTAAGGTGTAAACATTAACCGAGATATTATTTTTAGCCTGAAAGTTTTTTATTCGATTTAGCGTCACCGGAAAATGAACGCTTTTAGAATAAAACCTCAAGAGTAATGCGAATATAATGTCATCCTATCACTGTGATGATTAGCCGGATATAAAGTAGAAACAATCGCATGCGCAAAGCAAGCTTGACCTTCATTTTTCACATTGACACATGGTTCTTTGCGGTAGATCTCGAGAGGTTGTTGAATGTATGAAGATCCCCGCATGGGATTATATTTGTTTATATTAACGCCCAAGTTAATTATATTCTTCAGTTCCATCAACTATCTCGCTCATGAAACTCTTCCAACTCTACCATCATTGGTTCTGCAACATTTTCTTTAACCATTGGTCTAAATCAGTGTCCTTGAAGATGGCGACATTCTTGCTAAAACTTGGAATCAGTTGCAAGTTTAAACTATCCTTTGACTTAACAGTCTCATCAGTCTTCAGGGAATTCTGAATTCTTCTCTTGAACAGGTTTTTATGGTTATGTAAAAAGGCTTTCATACCTTTATGCTTAAGGTTGCTAATTGCTCCAGTCATGATGTGTCCCTTGAAAGCTGAAACAAAGTGCTCCCAATGCAGTTGCGTTTTAGTTGTTTTCTTTCTAGTTGTATGCCCCGCCGCCTTCTTCTGCGCTACTTTAAATTGCAAGCATATGGTTTTGATATTTGCAAATGAAGGCAACAGTTTCTGCTTCTCACCAACAGATTTTGAGTTTCCAATCGCCTTCTTGATACGTCGAGTTCCAATCTTGCACTCGCGCAGACATTTCATAACCACACTGCCATTACGTGAATTAGCCGTGAACATTGTGGTGCTCGTGAGTCTATTGTAAGTAACCTTTAAGAATGAAGCCTTACCTAGTAAAAATCATAGTATTGGTGTGTCCGACTCATAACAAGAAAGAAAAAAGTTATAATATTCAATGATGATGATATTATCAAACCTTTGTGCTGCTTAAATATTACCATGGTATTTGAGCACAACAGTAGTGGGGTAAGGCCGGTCCTAATTCAAAACGTGCTCACATGTATTTTACATATGTAAAATACACCTGCACCGTCTTGAATTAGGACCGGCCTTATATACTTTCAATGTAAAATAGTTGTGAAAACATTTCAATGTAAAATAGTTGTAAAAACATGAATTCTTATATACTTTCAAATGTATACTTGTGGGCACGTTTTGAAGTCAGACCGGCTTTATATTACTTTCAATGGAACATACATACTTCAAAACACACGTATGTTGAAAAATGTAAGTGCAGAGAAAATGTGTAGCTGTTTTGAATTTGGTTTTCTAGCGAGAAGTTATAAAGTATGCCAGATGCAAAATATCGCATTCAAGTCAATTGTGTTTAATTAAAGTGGATTCTGATTTATGTTCTTTATTTATGTTTAGAGGCTGCAAATACACATGGGCCGGTTTCAATTCAAAATGTGTTCACTCTTGTGATAGGTTGAAAAGTGGGTTGGCAAAGTACGCAGATGGCGGTAATCTGCTATATAAGGAGATTGCTCCTAATATTAATTTAATTAGTCGAAGTTTACTGCATATATTTACATACCTACATATACAAACATGTATATAATTGATATTCAGGGATTTAAATACAAGAAAAACGAGTTTGTGGGCAAAGAAATTGCGGTTTTGGACTTGTTGGAAGGTGTTGTTTGGCATCAAATTTTAAAACTGCCAATGCAGTATAGTTGTTTGAGCCAAGATCATATAAAACATAACGACTGGGTGACAAAGAATATTCATGGTCTTTCTTGGGATGAATCTTCAACGGCTGGAATGGTGTTATCATATATAGCGCTTTATTTAAAGCAAATTATCCGACCCGGTGAAGAAGTATTTGTGAAGGGTCTAGAAAAGAAGAAATTGATTGAAACCTATCTAATGCAAAACGTTGTAACTGATATGCTTGCGCTAGGTTGTCCTAAGCTATCGAAGTTAAAAATCAACAACCGTTTAAAATATAACATCCATTGTTGTAGACACAGCAATAATAATCTGCAATGTGCAAAACAAAATACCTTGTTATTAAAAGAATGGCTTGATAAAATAAAAAACAATAGAAAGATTCTGTCCGTATTATTTATTTTAATATAATTTTACAATGTTAGCCGAAGCAAATTATCCGAACCGGTGAAGAAGTATGTGTAAAGGGTCTAGAAAAGAAGAAATAGATGGAAACCTATCTATTGCAAAATGTTATAGGCAATTTTAGATCACATGCATTTCTAATTTCAATTGCAAAAAAAAATATGAAAGCATCTATTTAAAATGCATTTCTAACTTTAATCGCAAAAAATGAGAGCATCTATTCGAAATATGCACTCAGATTAAAAGTCAAAAATTGTTTTACACCGTTCTGTAAACTGAGATTACGTAGTTATTAAATCGGGAGTAATCTGAAATGAAACACACAATGTATTTTTCTTTATTGTATTTTATAATATATATATATATATATATATATATATATATAATGTTATGTACTCTAGAATAAACATACTATAATTCACTTAAGTTGTTTATATCTTCGTTTT
Source organism: Platerodrilus igneus (assembly GCA_036346225.1). NCBI lineage: Eukaryota > Metazoa > Arthropoda > Insecta > Coleoptera > Lycidae > Platerodrilus > Platerodrilus igneus. Next base: position 15,867,568 of record JARFIW010001670.1, on the reverse strand, counting down.
CTAAATGAGCAAGCATCCCAAATATACAGAACAGTTCTAACTCACTCCAACTCTGAACGGTAGAAAATATTGCATTATCGGTCTCTTGAGGGCTGTCTTCAGTTTCAGCAATCATACTACGAAAAGGAAAATGAACCACTTTTTAATCCTGAAGATTTACGAAGTATTGCGTTATTAGTAGTCATAGATTGTTCTAGACAAAACAAAGCGTTAAAATCTGATACTGTGGATATTAGATTAGAATTTGAAACTAGCAAAAACGTTTTGCCAAATACATCTTGTCATTGCCTTATACTTCATGATAAGATATTCAAATAGAATCCACTCTCAAACAGCATAAGAATATTATAATTACTTTATTATTACTGCAACTTTACAAATTATGAAAAAGAAAAAACAATAAAATCATTTAGCAGTCACAGTCTATTTATTATTATTTTACATGTTCAGGCGCCAAAGGTAAGTCACTGTGAATTTCATGTAAAGATACTGGGTAGTGTAAATCGCATTCAAAAAAAAATAAATATATCCTACATCAGAATCATCGGCAATATTAAGTAACATCTAAACGTAATATTTCTGGACTGGTGCCATCTAAAAAATTCAAATTCTCCATATGGAAGATATTCAGACATCGCAGCCCCATACAAATTATTAACATCAAAATACATTAAATATTTAGAATTAATATTCTGTCTTTTAATGCAATTGCAATTGTATCGTAATACTGAATAGTACAGCACGTTAATATTTACCTCATAGCGTACTTGCCGGGCTTTAGACATCGAGATGGAACTATGCCGCGATCATCACCGACCCAGTTTCGTCAGAGGCACACAATGAACTATTTTGCAGACAAAAGCCAAAATAACTTAGTAAGCATTTTTTTAATACTTAAATAGGTGAATCATAGCTACTAAGTTAATATTAACAAATCATACAGTTTAATATAAACATCTTTTTTATATAATAATAATCTATTCCCAATTTGTAGACCTTCTATAGGGTATTTGGCATCAGCACCCACTGTCATATATAAATCTGACAACGTAAATCAGAGAATAGCTTAATATTATTGCCATGTCACAAAAACTGGACTTAATTACTATCTATAAGTAAATAATCTTTGTTAAATAAAGGACACCACTGCCTAAGTTTTATGGCAACTGCGCCACTACAACAAGGTAAACCCGAAAAATCGTGCAGCAACATGAGACGACTGAGAGAACAAGATGAGCTGGCACTTGGATACTCAACAGGTGGAGTTGGAAGCAGCTAAAAAAGTATCCTCATAGTAAGCAGCCAGCACGCTCCGTCTTCATAGTTACCCCAACCGCTGGCCATTTTCAAGCTATCGGACCCACGCAATTGTTTAAAAGGAAGCCTAATACACATCCATTTTTTCACATTATATAGTAATTTTTTTGCCTATGCATATACAGCTCCATTACTTATCTGACCTGAGGTATAAGAATATATCCAAAATAGTTACCGATTAATTAGTTTAAGGCAGAGATGGTAGTATATTTATGAAAACTACATAGACGTCTTCAAATCGGATATAAGCTTCTCAACTAAAATAAAAACAAATCATAGAATAAGAATATAGTTAGCTATTACGAATGATATTTTTTACTTAGCTAATGTTAGCATTAGTTCTAAAAGCTTACGACGCTTTCTAAACCAAAAGTTATTATATAATTATTTACAACCCAATTTCACACAAATATGTATTCTAACTGGAGCAGAGATATCAAATACACTTGACAATATATAAATAACTCGACTCGTTTTCAAGTTATAAGTGAATATGTCAAAAGGGCACTAACTAACAGTTTTAAAATTATTGCATTGGTTGTAGGATCCTCCAATTAAATAGTAGTATGTTGATAACGGAACCAGTACAGTTTTGCAATATGATTTCTATAGCTAACCTCATAATAGGGGTGTGGTTTCTTAGTTAACCTATAGGGGTTTTCTCGACTATGCATGATTATCTTTCAGCATCTGCACAACAAACGTTTTCTTCGAATAGCCAATTTCTCATACGTTCCAATGATGTCGCATATCAAATTAGTCTAGAATTTCACGAACTACCTGAATCTCTTAAAAAATTTTAAATTGGAGGAACCCTCAGGGAGTTACTCTTACTTTTAAATTTTTTACTAATAATCTAGTTTTAACTGTAGCCAGCAATCGGTTTGCATTTGAGCTATCAAATACTATTAAAATTTTTCTCGGACATATATCCGACATACATCCGACATATGTGCGACATACATCCGACAGATATCCAACAATGTCGAATGTATGCCGGATATCCTTATTACAAAGACTGTAGCAGATTAGGATTTGGAGTAAAATTGTTACAGGCGGAAAAGCTTCTACGTATGCGAAATTATAAAATGGGGGCGGCCTATAAAACAAAAATTAAAGGGGGGTCACCGGCACTAGCTAGCGGAAGGTCGTGGATCATATAGAGGGTTAAAATTTTGAAAATAGGGTTAAATTACTTTATAATATACTACAAAAGATTTGGCACTTACCTTTCATAAAATATTGTGGCTTAATGACAATTGCCAAGGGCGCCTGACAAGTCGAGAATGTCCAAATGTTCGTACAAAACCTTGAGAGACTTGTCATCCCAAGGAGGACAATCGTTCCTTTTAATCAATTCCTCACTTTTTTACTACTTATATAAAAAAATAAGAAAAACTATTGACTTAATCAACGGCAAACAAAACTATTTAATTCACAGAGCAATAAACGTGAACCTCTTACATTCATTGATTTTAAGTTAGAAATTTAAGTGAATAGGTGACTATGGAATTTATAAAAATTTTGAGTACATAAGTAGCTCCCAAACACTTGTATATGAACGAAAACTTATATTATAAATCATACACTAAATTAATCCTACAGTTTATGGCCAAAACGTCCTAACAAACAAACTAACTAAAAATTGGTCATGCTACTTAACTATAAAAAAACTTACTTACTAAAAATTGCCCATTGTTTGTCTTCCAACGTAGAACAGTTCTTAAATTTGGGAAGAGAATCTCGCTTGTTGCTTCTGTTTATAATTTTTAAAGAATTGACTGGTACACGAACCCGGCAGGATCTTGACAATATCACTTACTTGTGCGTCACACGCCTACAAGCTTTTTAATAGTTACCTTGTATCACTATAAATCCGCGAACATATGGGCATAACCCTCGCGAATTGAAAAAGTACTCACTTCCTTCCAATTTTTAATATCGTGATACGAAGTGAAATATTATATCTGTGATGCCGGAGAACGCTACCCGCGAACTACGTTTCTTGCTACTTCTTGACCACGGACAGCCCCATTAGAAAAAACTCCTCTTTTGGCTAAAGCCTTAAGTTATATAGACTAATTCCTACCCTAATCATTATGTACGTCATTTTCTGTTATCCAATGACTGAACAGAACCTCCCACAAAACAAGATTTCAGAAATTAAATCTAACCCCTTTTTAGATGAGAGTCACGGAAGCAATTATTTTCCCAAGGGTTTAAATTATATTGTACCTTTTACAAATTTCTTAATTATTGAAATGTGGAACCTACCTCTGGCGACAGTAGTCTGCCATTAACAAAGACCGGCTAACCTACTTGAGCCGAAATAGATTTTAAATACAATAGATGTCTCAGACTACTTAAAATTACTTGTAATATTTGAACAAATCAAATTGGAAATAGTTTTCGCTATTTATAATGTTTCTTTTTCTATAATCCGCTGTCAATCAACGAAAGTATTAAGAAGGTTAAGCTTTTCAAACTGAAAATTGCTTTCCTTTATTTACGCTAAAAGGTACTATTACATTTTAATTTTATCACTTTCGTCAATCTGTAACCGACCTAAACTTTAAGAGGTTTATTGTATTTGATTTACGAGGGTAGACCTTTAAATGATGAAAGCCGCTGGAATTTACAATAGTTTAGCCTGAAGCTATTTGTAAAGCTGGTCTTTTATTATAAGGGAGCCTAACTAAATATGAAGTAATTTATTGTGGAATTTTTGTCTATACTTTATGCAAGTTACTGAATTTTAATTAATTGATCTGTTTATTCGTTAACATTACAAAATAATGTTACAAAATTTTAATTATATTCTCTAGTTATGAATTAAAATTGTTCATAACTATATTAATATCATATTTTATCTTTAGTTTGTATACTCCGCTTTGTCATAAAAGTTATTATACTCTTTATCTAATTAGTGTACGCCAGAAGTATAAACCTGAATTTTATTGAGGGGTATGGGTTTGAAGTAAAGCTAAGTAGGAGCCAATGGATCCTAACTGGAAAAAAATCAATAATGCAATGAGGAAGCCGTTGTGTAGCACATTTATAATTGTTCAATAAAACTTTTAAAATCTTATCTAATAATTTAGTTAAATGGTTATAAACTTGCATGATTTTTCAGTAACGAGGTAACTGATCCTATGGCATTCAAGTAGGCGTGCAACCTTAACTACCTATACACTGCCAATTTTATTCATTTTAGTAACGTTTATCATATTACGTCGTTCAATCTTTAGGCGTAATCTAAAATATCAGACGTAGTACTAGCTTCTGTGCAGAACACCTGCTGACATTTTTTTAGGTTTTTGATACTAGATTTAGTAGTATTATCTTTTTTCATTGAAATAGTCAATAATTTATGTTAGATTATTGTTATACGAATAATAATTTATTTTCGTATGACAACTTAAAAGCTATCTCGCTTTGTTATTTCCCTGTTAAGGTTCTTAACGGTAGAATTGCATACATTAGTTACAAAAGTTTTCTATATTGAGGCTACGAACATATTAACGAAGTAACTGACTTTTTCCTAGTTATTTCTGCCAATACATCATTAACTTTTAAATTATAAATCACTTGTTTTTTTTATGTCACTTGCTTGCCAAAAAGTTTGCAAACACTTGCCTTCTGCGAATTAAAATAATTTATAAGTTGTATTTAGACATACCGAGAAAAATGTGTAAGTTAGATAAATAGGTATGTCATTCTATAGTTTTCAATCAACCATCAAGAGAACTAGACATTCGATAGAGATTCAGCAAAAACGATACACTATTCCGATTCTAGAGGTTTATGTGACTTACCGTTCACAAATTTTACATAACGCTGTCATAGAATGTAGAGATTACAGAAAATGGGTGTATTTTCTGTGTTGGCAAGATACATTAAACATATTTAGTAGGTACATTTTTATTATTAAGATATGTACTATTCTTATTGTTTAGAACGCGAGAGAGTCGACTACCAATTTTGAGCCTTACTAGCTCGCCTGATTGATAAAATCCTCTTCACTTAAAAAATCAAAATAATATTATAATCATACATATTATTCAAATATATATATATATATATATATATATATATATATATATATATATATTGCCGTGTAACCCCTCTATCAATAGTACTTTCTCAAATTATCAATTTTTAAAAAAAAAATCGAAAACTTCACACAATAGAAAATTTAAAAAAAAAATTTTTTTTACCCAGATTCCTGTTTCATCACTTTAATTGATTTCTTCAACAGCTCCCGGCTAGCTCAGTTGGGTCTCCTCTTGGATACCTAGATTTACTATCATACTCCTTACCGTTCACGCCCACTCTCAATAAAACCACAAAATAATTCAACAATCATACAATATTTATTTACCACTATTTACAAATAATAACTCAAGATTATTTACATTTCGGTGCTCAAGTTACACCTCAATAAATTCTATCTTTGTAACGTCCAGAATTTTAAATTGAAATATCAAACACATTGAATGTAACCGGAGTAAATGGGCCCTGAATAATACCTTATTTTTCTTTCTTTATTTATAATAAATTTTAATTAGTACACTCTGGAGTATGGTAAGCTCATGATAAACCAGTTTATTATGATTAATGTATGCTTTTTACTTTGCATACTTTTACTACAAACACAAAAAAAACCCATATACTCTTAACAATAAAAATTTAAATTCATGAGGAATGTTAATAAGCTATATATACACCTTTAGATTTATATTCAAATACCATCATCAAAGTTAGTTATACGTATTATTTTCAATACGCAAGCTAATGCAAAATACCATCAAGTTCACTCTCACACATCACAATAATTTTCATAGTTTATAAAAAAACAGCAAGTTCTAATTCGTTGCCTGGAATTTCTGGAAGATCCCTACCCTGTTGACGAAGAAGTTAAGTTCCTGCACCCTCGGTCTCATGGTTCTGCTCTGCTTGCCGCCTCCAGCTATTTATAGATGAACACCATCTAAGTTGTGCTGCTTGCTACTCATCCAAGATCCATCCAAATCCAACTCCAAGTATATTACACTTCTTTTATAATTGCATAATTTAATTTACGTCACTTTACTTTACTTTATTTCACCAGCTTGTTAAAATATCTGTTGCACCTCAGTTAAAATTATACCCGACACTATCCGCGTTTCAAACTATGAGGCCAACACTGTACTATTTAATTTAAAAATTTTAAATACTTACAAGCTCGTGGTAGATTTCTGTACGTAGTCTCAAGCGATGAAAATACCTAAAGAACCCTATTAATTTTCTTAGAGTATTTATACATTTTCAAAATGCCACTTCTCGGCCACTCTTCACGCGAAATACCTCATTTAAAATAATACTTCTTCAAATTTTGGTTTAACCGTTTTCGAAATCTTTGAAATATAGCTTGTTGATACGATATTTTCCGAAAAACCCGCATACAAATTCTCCCGTGTTCGTCTGTTGTACAACAAACTATCTAGACCAATGATCCTTTCAGTGACGTCATAAAAACCGCGCCTATATTATTTCTGTTCCTCTCTTATGAATATTGGATGTTTCCTTCTAGCCTTGTTTGAGTGGTAGAAAATCGATATTACTGTCTGCGTGCTATCTAATCCACGTGGACTGAATACGTGCGTTGCAAAGTGAACTGCTATTATGCCTGTCTCATTCCGAAGCATATCATTGATTGTCCATCTCTTGTGCTCTTTAAGGAAACTTTTGGTTAGCATTTATGCAAACCGTCCAACCGTTTGCACAATACACCTCGAATTTTGTCTTTTATCTACACAAATAAGGGGAACACGACCTTTTAAAAACATGCAGCTGTTCAATAAACGAACTTTTTAAAAAAACATTTCTAGGAGTTTGCGTTTCAAGATATTTCATATATTCGACGTGTTTGTTTGTTAGTAAAGCGTTTCACCTTGGAATTATCGATTTTTCACGCTCTTATGCGTTTTAGACGTTATATCCCTTTGAATTAAACTCAATTAAATTAATTAATAAATTCCATTGGCTTATACAATATATTTTCTTTACGAACCTATTAAATTTTTAACTCTTACTTGTAAAATTATGGTAATACTTGTTACTTTAAATTAACTAAATGAAATAAATTTTGCACGTAAATTTTGATTGTTTTCTCTATACAGGGTGTTTGAAATTGCTTTGTTCTTACCTAAATTTAACCCTTTAAAACCACTACAATATATATATATATATATATATATATATATATATTGTAGTGGTTTTAAAGGGTTAAATTTAATATAAACAAGGCAATTTCAAACACCCTGTATAGAGGAAACAACAATGTAGATTGTTTCCTCTATACAGGGTGTTTGAAATTGCTTTGTTCTTACCTAAATTTAACCCTTTAAAACCACTACAATATATATATATATATATATATATATATATATATATATATTGTAGTGGTTTTAAAGGGTTAAATTTAAGTATAAACAAGGCAATTTCAAACACCCTGTATAGAGGAAACAACCAAAAATTACGTGCGAAATTTATTTTATTTAGTGAATTTAAAGTAACAAGTATTATCATAATTTTACAAGTAGTGATTAAAATTTAGTTAGGTTTGTAAAGAAAATAAATTGTGGAAGCCAATGCAAATTATTAATTAATTAATTGAGTTTAGTTGAAAAGGTTATTACGTTTAATACGCATAAGAGCTTGAAAAATCGATAATACCAAGGAGAAACGCTTCACTAACAAATAAACAGCCGTTGAATATAAAATACCTTGAAACGTAAACTCCTAGAAATGTTATTTAAAGCGTTCGTTAACTGAACACCTGCATGTTTCGGAAAAGTCACGTTCTCCTAATTTGTGTAGATTAAAGACTAGCTTCGAGGTTAATTGTGCAAGCGGTAGAATGTTTCGTATAAATGCTAACTAAAAGTTTCCTTAAAGCGCAGAAGGGATGGACAATCGATGATATGCTTCGGAATGAGACAGGCAGAATAGCAGTCCACTTCAGAACGCACGTATTCAGTCGACATGGGTTAGTTTGAAACGCGGACAGTAATATCGATTTTTTACCACTCAAACAAGGTTAGAAGGAAACATAGAATATGCATAAGAGAAGAATAGAGTTATTATAGGCGGAGTTTTTAAGACGTCAATAGATATATCCTTGGTCGATATAGTTAGTTGTAGAACAGACAAACACAGGAATATTTGAATGCGGGTTTTTCAAAAAATATTGTAATGACAAGCTAAATTTCGAAGATTTCGAAAACGGTTGAACCAAAATTTGAGGAAATATTATTTGAAATTAGGTATTTCACGGGAAGAGTGGAGTGGCCGAGATGTGGCATTCGAATTGTGTAAATACTCTAAGAGAATTAGCATCGCTCTCTTTTAACTTCGACCTCTGAGTATTTTCATCGCTTCAGAATACGTACAGAAATTTACCACGAGCTTGTAAGTATATAAAATTTTTTAATTTAAATAGTACTGTGTTGGCCTCATAATTTTGAAACGCGAATAGTGTCGAGTCTAAATTTTATTGAGGTGCAACATATATCTTAACAAGCTCGTGAAGTGACGTAAAGTAACGTAAATTAAATAAAGCAATTATAAACGAAGTGTAATATATTTAGATTTAGATTTACCGTCAAAATTTAAAGTGAAACCACCCACATTCGATAGTAAAACGCCTTGGCCGACATATTTGAAACAATTTGAAGCTGCGGCAATAGCCAACGGTTGGTGCAACAAAAAGAAGGCTATCTCATTAATAGTGGCCCTACGGGGGGAGGCTCTTAACATCTTACAAACGATTCCCGACCACCAGCAGAATGATTACGGCCTCTTAACATCGAAGCTTGAGATGAGATATGGAGATGCTCACCTTCAACAGGTTTACCACGCACAAGTTAAGAACCGGTTGCAAAAGACAAGTGAAAGCATGCAAAAATTCGAAGTTGACATTGCCAGGTTAGTTAGATTGGCATACCCAACGGCACCAGATAGCTTCCTCGAACAACTTGCTGTTCAAACATTTGTGGATGGCGTTAAGGATGGTGAAATACAGCAAGCGCTAAGACTAGCAAGGCCAAAAATGTTGGATGACGCACTGGCCCATGCGCTTAAATTTGAAGCAGCTAAGCAGACATCACACAGGATGGGTCACAAGGTTCGGTCTGCCTTAGAGGAACCTGGTTGTTATATTTAGTATTGTTTATTGTCATAACTTATAATTTAGTACATGTGATTAGCTTACGTCTACACTTCATGATTAACTACTAAGAACTGCCAGCCGCCTGTATTGGACTCGCGCTCCCTACTCTTCTATGTACGAGTGCCTCTAATGGCAGCGGACCTTACTACTCACTATTACTACAACATCTTCCCTTTTTTAACGGAAGGCAATATTTTACAATTTTTATAAATCTTAATCCTACCCTTATTTTAGAGTTGCCATCTTGAAGGAGTAACTATTACTCGACGGTAACGCGAAGTAATCGTGGTGCGAGCTCGCTTTGCGTTAGTCTCTGTTGCACTACACTTTTCACCTGCCGCCACTTCACTTGCGTCATTATGTGCTAATTTAGAGCATGATGGTGTGTCACTCATTACATTACTCTGCTGATTATTTACAATGACATCTTGTTCTAACTTATCACTATAATTAATTAACTTAGGAAAATCTATACTATTATAATAAGCTTTTGCATCTGCTCTGCCTTCTTTCTCTTTTACAGTTTGATCTTTTGACCATGACACCGTTTTCGGAATATTGAGGTGTTGGTCGTCTTTTATTGCAGATGGTCTTAAAAATTTCCTATTTCTTATATAAATTCCATTATTTACAGACACCTTATATCTACGTTTACCAAGCTTCTTTAAAATTTTACCTGATTGCCAGATTGATTGAGGTTTTAATTGTACCCACACGTTTGTATTTGGTTTTAATATTGACAATTCTTTCACCCCCCTTTTTTCATTATAATTTTCTATTTGCTTGTTTTGATTAATTTTAATGTGACTGTTATACTGAGTCGTGTTAACTAAGTGTGATTTTAATTTTTTGGTTGCTGTGAGAAGCAAAGGGTTACGAGTAGCTCTCGACATTAATATTTCATTTGGTGAGTTATTTTCAAAAATAGGCGTTTTCGGTATTGTAGAAGTGCAAGATTTAAATCTCTACCATCTTCAATAACCTTTTTCATAATTTTTTTAATTGTTTGTATGTGCCTTTCACTCATTCCATTAGACTGACTATGGGTCGGTGAACTTACACTATGTTGAAATTGCCATTCATCTGCAAAATCTTGAAATTCTTTGGAGGTAAACTAGGTTCCTCCGTCACTAATCAAGTATTTGGGAACTCCAAATCTTGCAAAAATGGTTTGGAATGTGTTAATTATAATCTTACTAGTTATATTATTTAATTTTTCAATTTCGACAAATTTAGAATAATAATCTACCACTATTACATAATATTTTCCTCTAAGTTCGTATATATCGCAACCAATTTTATACCACGGGATTGAGTGTATTTCGTGCGGTTATAACGGTTCTGCTGGTTGTGAATTTGCATATTTTTGGCAAAGTGCACAATTTTCAATCATTGATTTAATTTCGTTGCGAATCGTTGGCTAAAATACTGATTCTAGTACTAGCTTTACACATTTAGTATACCCTAAGTGACTGTAATGAATTTTCTCTAGTATTGTTTTCCTCAGACTTAGTGGAATTACACAACTGTTATTTTTATAAATGATCTCATTTTCAATTATTAATTCGCTTTTATATTTAAGACATGGCCTAACACAATTTTTTAATAATTTATTATTTTTGGCCAGCCCTTATCGATTACCATTCGTAACTGCTGTAATTCTGGATCAGCATTAGTTGCCGATTTAATTTTATGTAAATATTCTTCACTAATATTAGCCTCAACAACTACACAAATTTGATCTTTTAAATCTAAATCATTACTCGCGGTGTCTTTAGAACAAGCTCGCGATAATGCATCCGCTATAACGAGATCTTTGCCTCTTTTGTATTTAAGATTAAAGTTGTACCTCTGTAAAAATAATATTATGCGCTGTAAACGAGCTGGTACTATATTTAACGGTTTATTAATTAATGTTATCAAAGGCTTGTGATCAGTTTCAACGATCACTGACCTTGCAAATACGTAATCATGATATTTAGTTAACCCATAATAAATCGCTAATAGCTCTTTTGTGATTTGGGGTTGTTGTAACTGGGATTCCGTTAGAGCTTTTGATGCCTATAAAACAGGTATATTTTCCTGTAACATGCATGCCCCTAAACCATTCTGACTTGCATCTACAGATATAGTTATTTCTTTGGAAGGGTCGAAATACCTGAGTACCGGACTATTTGTTAAAATTTGTTTAAGTTTTTCAAATGCAGCTTTATGTTGATCTGACCATACAAAATAAACATCCTTCCTCAAGAGTTCACGTAAAGCTTTCGTTTCTTCTGAGAAATTTTCAACATACTTACTCATATAGTTTATAATACCTAACAGCCTCTGAACGTCTTTCTTGTCCTTGGGTTCCTGGAATTCTTGTATGGCTTTTAACCTGTCAGGATCTAATCCTATACCTTCACTGCTTAAATAATGCCCCATAAATTTAACTTTCGAAACACCTAAGATACATTTTTTTGAATTGAATTTAATATTACGTTCTTTTGCCCTTTTTAATACTTCTATTAGTGCTTTATCGTGTTCTTCTTTTGTCTTTCCCCATATAATTACATCATCTATATACACTGCTACATGACTCATCTCAAATATTTCCCTGAACCTTTCATTGAACACTTCCAGGCCGCTTTTAATTCCATACGGTAATCGAAGAAAACGATAGCAACCATAGGGTGTACCTACTATACAAAGTTTACTACCTTCGTCGTCTAACGGTATCTGATAGAATGCTTGACTTGCATCTAACTTAGAAAATATGCGTGCCCATGTAATTTCACCGTTATTTCCTCTAACGTTAATAGTTTGCAATGTTCTCGTTTGAGTACTTTATTTAATTGCAAGGGGTCTAAACAAATTCTTAATGTACCATTTTCTTTTCTTATTAATACTAGTGGATGTACCCACTCGCTAGCGCCGTTTACTTTTTCGATAATATTTAATTTTTCTAATTCTACCAAATTGTCTTTTAATTTGTCCATCAGTGCAAATGGGACTTTTCTTATTGGCGTGATACAAGGAACTGCGCTAGGATCAATTTTCATTTTATAAGGTGGGTTGATACAACCTATACCTGAAAATACCTCACCAAACATTTGTATAATTTGTTCATAATTTAAATTGAAAGTATTATTAATGTGATCAATACTCTTAATAGAATGAGCTTCTGGTTCTATACGATTAATTAATTTCAGACTTATTGAGCTTGCTAACCCTAATATCGGTTCAGTGTCATCATTAACTACAAAAAATGCAATTTCAAGCTCTCTACTATTATACTTGCAATCAATTCTACATTCCCCTATAAGTGGCAAAATGTCACCTGTGTACGATTTCAAGAGGGTCTTTGACTCTACTAATTGTTCAAAAGGCATAATTAAACGAATAAAGTATTTTACAGGTAAAATGTTTACCATTGCACCTGTGTCAATTTTAAACGACATCTTAACTGCACCTATTGTTAAGTCTACCCACCAAGCCTTATCGTTTACAAGAACCCTTTTACAATTTGTATTACCTGTCCCTTCATTCAGGGTGCCTATAAAAACAACATTTTCTTGATTATAATTTTCCTGAGTTAAACTACTAATTTGTTTCTCGCTTCTACATACTGTTGCAAAGTGATTGTACTTTTTAACACTTACCGCAAACCTTTTTATATGCCGGACATCTATTAATTGCGTGATTGAGCCCACACCGCTTACAATTTTTAATTTGCGACCTCCTACCTTGCGATTGTGATCTGGCTCGTCCACGGAAAGGTGATGTCGCGCTTACTTTGTTGTCCTCGCCAAATCGCCGTTGTTGGCTTGACTGCTGTCTACCTGGACCAGACTGTCAGCCCCCCATGGAGCTTTGTTTGGGTAAAATCCTGTCAATTTGAGAATTTACCTGATTATTTGCGACGAATTTTTCCATTCTTGCCGCCTGCGATTTAGACTGCTCAATTATAGAACACAATTGGATTGCTTTTTCCAAATCCGCTTCATCTTCTTGCAGTAATCGGTGCCTTATTTCTTGACTATTTGTTCCACAAATTAGCATAAGTTTTATAAAATCATCATTTAATTTGTCAAATTTACAACTTGCCGCTTGTCGTCTAAGATCAATGATGAATTGTTCCATTGTCATTTCACTTGATTGCTTGGATGTAAAAACTTGCATCGCAAAAATGTTAGATTCTTTCTAGGCGAGAAGTGGTTATCGAATTTTTCAATTACTGGCTCTAATTTGTCCTTTTCATCCTTTTCGAATTTAAACGTCGCGTAAATTTTCTGGATTTCAGGACCTGCAAAATGTAGCAACTGAGCGATTTGAATTTTTTCTTCTTTTTTATTGGCTTCCGTCGCTATTAAATATTTGTTAAAGCTATTTTTCTATTGTACCCATTGTTCTGCAGCTTGACCATTGTTCAATTCTAACCTGGGTAGTACGTTACTCGCCATTTTTCTTAGTAAATTGTTGTACGCGTGTTAATTACTGTAATTATGCTTGCTGTTGTCGGTTTTGTCGCAGCGCCATGTTATATTTAGTATTGTTTATTGTCATAACTTATAATTTAGTACATGTGATTAGTTTACGTCTACACTTCATGATTAACTACTGAGAACTGCCAGCCGCCTGTATTGGACTCGCGCTCCCTACTCTTCTATGTACGAGTGCCTCTAATGGCAGCGGACCTTACTACTCACTATTACTAAAACACTGGTCAAGCGCAGAACAGCATAGATGAAATAGTCAACCGTCTGGCGGAAAGACTGGAAAGACAACGACCGCGGAGATGGCGTCTGCGATGCTGGAGCTACGGTGAAGTTGGTCATTTACAGAGATGCTGCACTCAACCAGCAAAACAACCGGTTGAGCAGCAGGAAAACTAAAGCAAGTCGACGTAAGGGGGCGAACGTCGACAGCACAACGTAGTGCCCCGGGCATTATCATCAGTGCTGCATCGTCGGTGGGGAGTCTGGACAGCATTGAATGGTAGGATTGTCCGATTACTCGTGGATACAGGAGCGACAAGAACTATTGTGAGACCATATCTGGTTGGTAGTGGAAAAGTGCTACCTGTATCGGTGTGTCTCCGAACGGCAAGTGGTGAGAAGATTGGTACTCATGGAGAGACTGCCGTTATGTTGACAATTGGGGACAAATTAATTAATCATCGAGTGTTGGTAGCTGAAATTACAGAGAAAGTGATCTTGGGAATGGATCTCATGAGAGAATATGGATTTCATGTAAACATGTAAGAAAATGTGCTTTGGATAGATGATGATAAAATTCCATTTCAAGGTAGGAGTAACCAGACGATGCAAGTTCGAATGATTTGCGATATGAAAATACCCGAGAAGGCGGAAATGATAGTAATGGGACGCCCGGATGGTACGCTCCGGGAAGGACAAGTATGCATGATGGAAGCAACTGAATCGGGAATGGGTCAGGAGGGATTATTGATTGGAAGAACGCTGGTAAAGTTTCGAAATATGGTACCGGTAAGGGTGCTGAACATTAATCCGCATACGCTGACCCTGAAGAAAGACATGATTGTAGGAAGTTGCATTCTAGTATGCCATATTAAACGTTGTGTGGACGACACGAGAGATAAACCAGCCAACGGTTGCTCACAGAAATTGCTGGATATGCTAATACTTTCGTGTCAAGGATTAAACGGCGACCAACTGGGCAAGGTAAAAAAACTGGTCGGACGATATCGAGGTGTGTTTGCACTGGATGATAGTGAGAAAGGAAGGACGAATGTTGTGCAACACAAGATCAACACTGGAGATGCGCAACCGATAAGACAACACCCCAGGCGGCTTCCTTTGGCAAAACGTAAGGAAGCCGAGCAAATTATCACCGATATGGAAGAACAGGGAGTGATTGAACTCTCGAATAGTCCATGGGCATCCCCGGTAGTGCTTGTCAAGAAAAAGGACGGGTCGACAAGATTTTGTGTAGACTACCGGCGGCTTAACAATGTGACAAAGAAGGACAGCTATACTTTGCCCAGAATTGATAACACCTTGAATACTCTATCCGGATCCAAATGGTTTTCGACCTTGGAGTTAAAAAACGGATACTGGCAGGTAGGCTTGGAGCCAAACGATAAAGAAAAGACTGCGTTTACAATTGGAACCGGATTATGGCAGTTCAAGGTCATGCCAATGCAATGCCCCTGCTACTTTTAAACGATTGATGGAGTCGATACTGCGTGGACTGTCCTGGAAGACATGTCTGGTGTACCTAGACGATGTGATAGTGTTAGGCCGGTCTTTTGAATAACACCTTAAGAACCTAGAGGAGATATTCCAAAGATTACGCGGGGCAAACCTTACATTGAGCCCCAAGAAGTGTCACCTATTTGGAAAAGAGGTGAAATACCTAGGACATGTCGTTTCGGAGACCGGAATAAGAGCTGACCCTGACAAAATAAAAACAAGAGTGGGCTACACCAGCAGATATACACCAACTACGCAGTTTTCTAGGATTGTGCACATATTACCGACGTTTTATACTTGGGTTTGCAAACATTGCCAAACCGTTAAAGAAACTAACCGAAGATGGACAAGAATATAATTGGAATAACGACTGCCACAGTGCATTTGAACAACTGAAACGGCTACTAGTTACAGCACCAATTTTGAGTTATCCACGGATGGAGGGGAAATTTGTGTTGGATACCGACGCCAATAACACAGCTATAGGAAGCGTTCTTTCTCAAGTGCAGAACGGACAAGAAAAAGTTATTGGGTATTTCAGCAAAGTCTTGTCGCGGCCAGAGAGGAACTATTGTGTGACAAGAAAGGAGCTGTTGGCCGTCGTCAAATCCGTAGAGCACTTTTATAAGTACTTATACGGCCGTAAATGTCTGTTGAGAACAGACCATGCTGCACTGAAATGGTTACTGCAGTTTCGAAATCCTGAAGGGCAAGTGGCAAGTTGGATAGAGCGGCTGCAGGAATATGACTTTGACACAGAACATCGTGTAGGAACTAGCCATCGGAATGCAGACGCTCTATCAAGGAGACCTTGTCCGGTGGACTGCAATCATTGCTCCAAGATGGAACAGAAAATAAGTGTCATCCATAGAATGACGGTAACCGATGATACTTGGCAACCCGAAAGAATACGAGAAGACCAGGAGAATGACGCCGAATTGGGACGTATTATTGAGTGGAAAAGTAGAGGACAACGACCAGCTTGGGAAGAAATTGGTATTTCAAGTACGAGCCTGAAGGCATACTGGGCACAGTGGGACTCCTTGATGATGGAAAATAGAATCTTGAAACGACGCCTGGAATTTGAAGATGGCACTGAGAGACTTCAAGTGATAGTGCCGAGAAGCAGAGTGCCGGAAGTGATGCAGCACTTGCACGATGGTATTTCCGGAGGGCACTTTGGCGTGAAAAGAACTCCCGAAAGAGTGAGAGAAAGATTCTATTGGGTGAACTGCAAAGATGATGTGAAGGAGTGGTGCCGGAAATGTGAATTGTGTGCCCCTGCAAATGGCCCGGTCACAAAACGGAAAGCCCCAATGAGACAGTATAACGTGGGGAATCCGTTTGAGAGGGTAGCCATTGATACAGCTGGTCCGTTTCCTGAATCAGAGAAAGGAAATAAATACATCTTGATTGCAATGGATTATTTTACCAAATGGCCGGAGGCATATGCTATACCTAACCAAGAAGCCGAGACGGTTGCAGATGTACTAGTGAAGGAGTTGTTTTGTCGCTTTGAGTTCCGTTGGAATTACACTCCGATCAAGGTCGGAACTTCGAATCAGCATTGTTTCAAAATGTATGCAAGCATCTTGGAATCAGGAAGGCTAGAACCACGCCACTTCATCCCCAATCGGATGGAATGGTTGAAAGAATGAACAGGACGTTAGGGAAGTACCTGGCCAAAGTTGTCTCTGAACATCAAAGAGACTGGGATCAATATCTACATTTGTTCCTACTGGCGTACCGATCTTCGACACATGACAGCACAGGGTACTCGCCCGCTTGCGTAATGCTAGGACGTGAATTGCGGCTACCATGTGATCTTCGGTTTGGATTTAAACCTGGAGAAGAGATCGCAGGTGAAGATTACGTTAGTAAGCTTCGTGAAAGATCAAATAGCATTCACGAAAACGTCCGAAAGAATATACAAGCAGCAAGCGATCGAATGAAATCACAATATGACACGAGAGCACAAGAAGGTGGTTATCAACCTGGAGATTTAGTGTGGTTGTACAATCCACAAAGAAAACGTGGATTGTCGTCAAAACTACAAAGACAATGGGAAGAGCCGTACAAAGTGTTAAAAAGAATTAATGATGTAGTGTACCGGATCAGAAAATCCCCTCGTGGTAAACCGAAAGTGGTGCACTTTGACCGTTTAACATCCTACGCTGGCAACAACCAGGAAGACTCGAATAATGATAATGGTGTTCGACAAGTTATTAATCATGAGCCAAATGTAGCTTTTGAGAGCTTTATGGCGGCGTATGGTGGTTCCGCTAAAGCGAGATTTGGCGTTGTTGTTGAAAAACAGCAAGATCTGTTTAGAGCACCAGAAGAGTATTCCCTTGCACATTGCATAGCTCAAGATTTGGCAATGTCAAGGGGAATAGCTGTTGTTTTCAAGAAAAAGTTTGGATGTGTGGATGAATTAGTACAACAGCAGCCAACTGTAGGAAAATCTTTGGTTCTTCAAGATAAAAATCGTTATGTTTACTATCTGGTCACCAAAAATTCTTCATGGCAGAGACCTAGTTATGGACATCTATGGGAGGCTTTGCTAAATCTTAAGGCGCAGATGATGGAAAATGGAGTAACGAGACTAGCGGTGCCCAAGCTGGGCTGTGGACTGGATCGCTTAGATTGGAGGATAGTCCGAAATATGCTAGAAGTAGTTTTCCAAGGAAACAACGTCCAGGTTCTTGTTTGTTGTTATCAACGGGTTGCCTACCAAGACCAAGAAAAGAGTGTTGACTGTTACTTCCAACGACGCGGTGGATGCACCAGATGAGATAGCTGCCGATACCGTCACCAGTCATCGAATTGGCGTCAAGATGGATTTACAGTTACGAGACGTAGCGGTTTTAAAGAGGGGGCAGTGTTGCGATCCACTATTAGGCAACCCGTCAAACATACAAACGCCCGGGGCACAGCGTATTCTTCAGGATTCGAGAATCCTTCTAGAATATACTAGATAATGAGTCATATCTTTAATGCAGGGTATATATATATATATATATATATATATATATATATATATATATAAGGCCGCTTATGAATGTAAGAGTTAGTCTATACTTGAATGTCTAATATAAATTATATCGTGTATAGTGAATGTAGTTGAGCTTTGAGTGTATATACATAAATGTTATATGAGCTAAACGTGTCTATTGTACATGCAACTTGTAGTATACATAAATAGATAGAGCTTGGATTGAATAATAGTTGTGTTAGTGTTGTTAATGGACCTATGGTAAAGAAGTTAGTTTAAGAAGATATTAGTGCTTGTAAATTCATTACTGTAATAGTGCTTCATTGTTAAGTGTCCTGAAAACATCTATAAATAAGGCATATACTGTTAATTAGACTTGAGAACAGTGAGTAATAAAGACTATTGTTATTACTTGTTTCTAATTAAAGAAACGCGGTAGCAGTAGCCCGCTTCACTACGTATTTTTAGCCATAGAATACAAACCTGTAATAAAAAAAATAGGTGTTCCTATTTATCATTTTAAGGTTACTGCCCGTTCTACCTACAAGGACGAGGACGATGTAAGAAGAAGTAATTTTAGAACTATTGTATTTCCTCTGCGGATTGATTACATTTTGATCACGAGCACTTTTTCGTAGAGTGTTTTAGTATTTGCGATATATGAAAGTGCCCTATAGTAGGGGATAAAGAATACTACTATAGTAAGCCTGCTTATCGTAAAAGGCGATTAAAAGGCGCAGTAAGGGGCAGCAGCCTTGCTGGCTAAAAGATATTGGAGGAGGGTCGGTTGGTCTCGGGCGATCCTCAATAATTTACAAGCTTGTTGGGGGTTGGCCGTGACGGATACGGCTTTTTGCTAAAATCTTTAAAAAACTGCGTTGTGGAAAGATATGGGAGCCTACCACAATATTTCCCAGGTGTGCGTGGCCTAAAACACGAAATACATATGATGGAGAGCTCACAAGTAAAATTCTTGTCCGGAGGTAAAATACTCCCTCATTCGGATCTCCGGGAGGGAGTACTTGGGGCTCGTCATCGTAAGAATATAAAACAACAGTTCGATTTAGTGATAGGGACTTGGAATGTAAGATCATTACTTAGAGTAGATAAGTTAACGAATTTATTAGTCGAAATGAGAAAGGAAAAACTGGACATTTTAGGTATTAGTGAGGTGAGATGGCCAGATAGTAATGACTTTTGGAAAGATAATTATAGAATAATTACAACTTCTTCAACTAATGCACAGGCAGGCGTAGGAATAGTGTTAGGTAAAAGATTAGGGCATAAAGTTAAAGAGTACTTACAATTTAGTGATAGAATAATTATGGTTAGATTGAGTACAAAACCCACAGACACTGTTTTAGTACAGGTTTACATGCCAACAACTCAGTACGAGGACGAGGAAGTAGAAAAGGTATACGAGGATATAAATAGTATAGTGAGAAAAGTAAAGGAGATGAGAATTTAATAGTTATGGGCGATTTTAATGCGTCAGTGGGAGAAGGTAGTGAGGGAAAATGGTAGGAAAATTTGGGTATGGCAGACGAAATGATAGAGGAGAAAGATTAGTTGAGTTTTGTCAGGAACATAGATTAGTAACTGTAAACACCCTATTCGAACAACATGTTAGGAGAAGATATACCTGGAAAGCCCCAGGTGATAGGGCTAGATACCAAATAGATTATATTTTAGTTAAACAAAGATTTAGAAACCAAGTTAAAAACTGTCGTAGTTATCCAGGGGCTGACATAGATAGCGATCATAACTTAGTTAAAATGAAGTGTAAACTAAAATTCAAAAAATTGAGAAAGGTTAAAAGAGAGATGGGATCTAGGTAAGCTTAATGATAGTAGGGTAAAGAGGAATATAAACAAGTATTAGATAATAAGAGCAAAGAGATAGCTGTAGGAGGAATGTAGAAAATAGATGGAAAGAAATAAAACTGACTGTACATGATACAGCAACACAGACTATAGGTAAGAAAAAAATAGAAGCGAGAAAACCGTGGGTAACAAAGGAGATATTAGATTTAATAGAGAATAGAAGAAAGCTTAAACCTTTCAGAGAAGTGGATAGTGAAAGTAAGCAAAAATATAATACAGTTAGAAATAAGATAGTACATGAGTGTAGAAAAGCTAGAAATAAATGGATGGAGGAGAATTGTAAGGAATACAAGATGATTTGAGAGTAGGTAAGACAGACAGGGCTTACAGGGCAGTTAAAAGTTTTTGGGAAGATAGGAAAAATGTAATGGTATTAGAGACGAGAATAATGAGCTTCTAATAAATAAAGTTGAGGTAGCAGATAGATGGAAAAGATATTTAGAAGATTTATATAAGGGAGACGATATGGATGAGTTAGAGTACGACCAAGAAGAGAATGTAGAAATAGGGTTCTCAATATTAAGAGAGGAATTTGATAGAGCTGTTCGGAATCTTAAATTAAATAAAGCGCCAGGGATAGACGATATTCCGCAGAATTAATAAAATATGCAAGTCAGAAAACTTTAGACAGATTATATGAACTAGTAAGTGTAATATATGACACAGGTGAGGTTCCAATAGATTTCGAAAAATATTATTATTCCAATCCCAAAAAGTCAGGAGCTGATAGGTGTGAGAATTTTAGAACGGTTAGTTTAACTTCTCATGCTTCCAAAATACTAACAATAATAATTAAAAATAGAGTAGAAGCTTTGACTGAGAATTATTTAGGCGAAGACCAATATGGTTTTCGTAAAGACAGAGGACTAGAGAACCGATACTAATGATTAGGGTAATTATCGAAAAAGGTTACAAAAAATAAAAAGACTCATTTTGCATTTGTAGATTTAGAAAAGCATTTGATAGGGTTAATTGGATTGTTGTGTTCAGGGTTCTGCGACAAATAGGAATTTCTCATAGGGATAGAAAAATTATTTACAGTCTATATAAAAACCAAAGCGTAGTAATTAGATTTGATGAAATAGAAAAAGAGGTTAAGATTAGAAATGGTGTTAGACAGGGTTATATACTGTCTTCCTTGTTTTTTAATGTTTATATTGAGAAAACTTTAAACTTAGCTAGAGAGAGAAAAGAGATAGGTATTAGTGTACAGGGACAGAAAATAGACATGTTTCGTTTTGCAGATGATATAGCCATTATAGCAGAGTCTAGAAGAGAGTTAGAAGAGTTTTTAAATATTTTAGATGAGATACTACAGAGTAACTATAGTATGAGAATTAATTCAGGAAAGACAAAGATAATGACAAGTGAGTTCCAGCCTAGTTCTAAAGCAAACTTAAAAATAGATAATACCGAGTTAGAAGAGGAGGTAGATGAATTTTACTATTTAGATAGTATAATTACAAAGGACAGACGCAGCAGAGGGGATATAGTAGCTAGAATAGCTCAAACTACGAAAAAGTTAAAAAAAGGCTTACTAATAGCGAATAGTATTAGTTTAGATAATAGAAAAGTTTCTTAAAGTCGTACGTATGGAGCTTTCTTTTATACGGTAGTGAGACTTGGACAATTAAAAAGGTAGATAAGAAAAGATAGAAGCTTTTGAAACTTGGTGTTATAGGAGAATGTTAAAGATTAGTTGGACAGATAGAGTAACAAACGAGGAAGTTTATAGAAGGATAGGCGAGGATCCTGTATGTGGAAACAATTGAAGGTCAGGAGAGATAGAATGATAGGGCACCAGTTAAGACATGAGGGACTATTTAGTAAAGTTTTAGATTATAGACTACCAAATAAAAATAGAGTAGGAAGGCCTAGACAAAGCTATATTAGTCAAATTATTAGAGATTTAGGTTGTGAAGGCTATGTAGACCTTTTTAGACTAGCTCAGAATAGAAAAGAATTTAGAGCTGCGTCAAACCGACTTTAAGTAAGTTCGAAAACAAAACAAAAAAATAAAAATCAGTTAACTAAATGTCACCAGGACATAACTCACAATTAGTTAGCGGTCTGGCATGTTGGTAGCGTTTCGTTGCTTAAGCCTTACCATAACATATATTTTAATAAACGTCACCATGACATAACTCACAATTAGGTAGCGGTCTGGCATGTTGGCAGCGATTCGTTGCTTAAGCCTTACCATAACATATAATTTAACACTTTTCCTTTTTGAAGCGAATATCCAGGTTATATTTCATTTCCTTATAAATGGTAATCATGTAAACATGTTAGAGTTCTTTAACAACCATCAGGTTGCTAATATCTATGTAGAGTCAGCTGGATAGGAAAAAGATAGAAGGATATAGGAAGACCTAGACCAAACTATATTAGTCAAATTATTAGAAATTTAGGTTGTGAAGGGTATGTAAAGCTTTTTAGATTAGCTCAGATTAGAAAAGAAGTTAGAGCTGCGTCAAACCGACCTTAAGTAAGGTCGAAAACAAAATGATGATGAAAGCTTCATATTAAAAAAATTATACGGCACATCTACATGAAGTTTCCGCTTCGCGCTTCACATAGGATGTTTAAAATTACTTACCCTGGGCCATATATTTTATATAGGAAATCTTCAACCGAAAAAAAACCAGTGCAATTTATACTACACGCCTGTGGTGACAGTATCCCAAACAAAAATAAAATCACAAAATAATAAAATGATACACATACACATTTGTATTTGCAAATAAATTTTTGTTACAAGAGAATACGAATATTGTCACAAGTCAATCCTAAACACGGCGGTTAGTGCAAATTTAACGAACTCTGAGAGTGTGCTAGGATTTACGAGATCTAACATCTTTTTCTGGTGATTGTAGTTACCCGCTCGTTGAATATTTTAGCAATTTAAAAAATATATTACAAAATTAGTGTATACATTATATCGCTCTTAGGTTAAGATACCCAAATGATAAATTTATTCAAAGGGCAAATCGATATAGTTCACGGTTTTTCTGAGATATGTACAAGGTACTCAACTATTGAAGTAAGTACCTATCTGTTCCAAAATCCTGAAAGCATGTTTATAATATTCTAGCAACGAATTAGACCCACATACATCTTACGCAACAAACGAGAGCGGGTATAAAATTGTAAGAATTATATCGCTACCTTGAGAAGGCTATACACAGGTTGAACTGGTGTGTGTATAAAGGGACTTATAAGGAGACTGGACCAATTATATCCAGTCTCGAGGCACACAACTCGAAATTGTATGCTGTAACAAAGTAATACCTAAACACACTTACTCTTTGGTAATTAAATTACTTTCCAATAATGGGTTATAATATACGATGAAAGTATTTAAGAAATTATGGTCAGTTGTTTTAGGCAGCAACGCCAATTTTAGAATGTTAACATGGTGGCTGTAGGTAATTTATTACGGAAGCGTGTCGACTCGTACGATAGTGAGAATACCTATAATATATAAAACCTACATTAAAATCATTTTTAACTTATATGCCAGAAGGCAATTAATTTCTTAAGATTTCTTGCTTTACAGTTACAAACAACCTAAATTGAAATATTATTATTATCATCAATTTTTATTGTTCAATAGAACTTTATACATTCAATCACATTACAATGCCCAAAGATGTAAACAATTAAATAATATACAAGATAGATATTAACCGCAATGCCATAAAAACAAAATATGTGAAACACTATAAAGAGGAAGTAAGCACGCACACGTAAGATATTCAACGCACAGAGAATTTGTCAAGATCTACACCTGCCGCATTATTTAACCAAGCTTTAATTTCAATTTAAATTTCCATTAGTTATAGAATAAATGGCAATTTTTCATGGCGTCGTTTAAGTTTGTTAGTGTACATTAAAGTCGCAAACAGCTGCAATTAGTACTCATAACATACTAAAATATCTATGAGTTGGTCGCAAATATGCAAAGAGAATAACCAATAACCAGTTTTCCTGTATTCACAGCTCGTCAGATTAGTTGTATCTTGCTTAATAAACAAATACAAAAATACTTGGAATACTAAATATGATTTAAATATATATATATATATATATATATATATATATATATATATGTATATATAAATATATATAATGCTATTTAAGGGTAGATTAAGTCATAGGGGTCGTAAGATAAATATAAAAATAATTAACGTTAAGAAAACCAAATAATTCCATCATTAAAAAGGAATAAATCGACTATTATACAAAAGGTCATAGCGAGCACACTGTATATAAATTATATTCAATTTAATGAATAAGAAAGAAGCTTGTTTGCAATAACTAGATAATATTTAGCTAAAATAATAATCTGTGCGTCTAATAATACGCTTTAAGTTAAAGAAATGAACAAAGATAATATTTTAAATACATCAAGCTTCATCAAAATAAACACGTAAGCGGGAAATATAAACAACCTGCTATTGTAGCTATTTAAAAATTTTATTAAAAATGTCAACGCATAAATAAGCAAACGCATTTAAATACATCGCTATTAGAAAGGTGAGTACGTGATTGGAATATCATATTTACATGAAAATCCAACATATTTGAAATAGCAAACAATAAATAATGGGGGGGTCCGCAATATGATAAAAGTTTGGACTATAAACGACAAACATGAAAGACGTGA
Source organism: Platerodrilus igneus (assembly GCA_036346225.1). Taxonomy (NCBI): domain Eukaryota; kingdom Metazoa; phylum Arthropoda; class Insecta; order Coleoptera; family Lycidae; genus Platerodrilus; species Platerodrilus igneus. Next base: position 15,842,277 of record JARFIW010001670.1, on the reverse strand, counting down.
CAAAAATGCAATGGATATTTGGAAATTTTGAGAATATACGATGAAATATTGAACGTCTACGTGCGAGATTGAATGAAGGAAGAACAATTAAAGCCATGGACTTTTGAAAAATACCGAGTTCTACAGAGATAGGCGCAAAGTACAAGCCTTGATCAACAAACACACCAATTAAAAACGTTGATGGGGGAGCTTATAAATACCATAGGAAACTCGAAAACATTCAGTATCTTTTCAACAAGGCACAAACTACGTCAATTTAAAATGAAAAATTACGTACAAATGAAACTCGGTAAAAGTGAATAAATTGTTAAAAATTGTGGAAAGTAAAAGTGCCAATTTATGCAACGAAAATAGCCGTTTTACGCTTAAAACGTAAGTTAAATTTTATTCTAATATTTCATAATTTAGGGCTAATAACAGATCTAATATTATATCTAATATCACATTTAAAAACCTCTAATAAATATCCAATAATACCTTCAAGTATACGTTTACTTAACCATCGAATTAAATATCCAAATATACTTCGAAAATACTATAAAACGTGAAGATATTCAAATTGGGCTACAAGATACTCAAAGTATAATTTAGAAATCCGAGGGGAAAATTCAAGCAACCATTAATAAATCATTTTGGCCAACAAGTGAAGCAAGGCAAGCTGTAGTAATCAAGGGGTGCGAAGCACCGATATTCAGAAGCAGTTCCAAGCAAGGAAAACACAGGTTAAAGAGCTTATTTATTATTATTTATAAATAATTTCTATATATCAAATACCTGTATGGGTCAACAAAAAGGTCATTTGAGATTTTGAAAAATAGAGAAAGCATCGTTAGAACGTTCAAAGGTACACAGATATTTTTGCTGGTTTTCAGGAAATATAATTTGGTGGGGAAATAAATGTTAATACTTTATTTAAGCGGATACATTTTTTAGTTGATATAAAACTGTACATATTATAGATCATTATATTGTGTAATTTTTGCATTGCTGCATTTAACTATTTCAACAGATAGAAAGAAAAGGGGTTAAACAATCTTTATTGTTGTGAATTAGGACATTCTCTGTTTGATAGATAGAGCTAGTCGTGTAAAAACAAATTAAAAAAATCATAGAATATTAAAAGAGGTTGATATCACAGCAAATAAAAATAACGCCCAATTGAAGGGCATAAAGGAATTAAAGAGTATATCACAGCAATATTAATGACAGCCAACGTAGGGACTTGAATCGTAAGAGTAATAATAACAGCAATATTAATAACGACCAACGTAGGGGCAATACCACAGCAATATATATATATATATATATATATATATATATATATATATATATGTTTATATATAAATTGAAAGTAACACAAATTATATTTCAAGTGATTAAAACAGTAAAAGTGTGCGTTGAAATAAGTGTGTATAAAATTTTGCCGTTGAGATAAACGCAAGTCCAGAATTAATTAATAAGTAAAATCTTTGCAATTGATTAATTTAAGGGCTCCAAGTAATATCTCCAAGTAATATATCCAAGTAATGAATCCAAGTAATACTTCAAAATACTGAATAAATGTTCCAAGCAATGTATCCAAATCATGACATTGATATTCTAAGTTATTAGTATGAAACATCAAGCTACAGGGTTAAAACTCTAAGCTAAATATTTTAAATTATTAGGCAAACGACTCCGAGTTGCTGCTAAATATTTCAAAGTACTGGATCAACACACTAAGTTGCTGAACAAAGAACCGATTTGGGCCAGGAAGCTTCAGCAAGAAAAACAGGGGAAATATAAAGTCAGAGCTATTTTTTTGTTATTTATAGTATGTGTATTCAGAAGTGAGCTTAAAAGTTGCATGTAATTTAAATATTTTGTGTAAAAGGAAAACCAAATTTTAGTTAGTACGCAACGGCATGTTTAAAAGGAAAGGGGATATTTCTTTGGACGTCCAATGGAACTATTCGTGATAAAACACAATTTTTTTACTTGCTTTAATTGCTATATAAAGTGTAAAAGCTATATATATATATATATATATATATATATATAATATATATACAGGGTGAGTTTTTAGTGTGGCAACGGTTGATAACTCCGTTATTATAAAAGCTACGTAAACCAAATTTGGAGGCATGCCTAAGGTGCACATTTTAAAAATATTTGGAAGCATACAGGGTGTTTCATAATTCCAGGACATATTAAACTTATATTTTTTTAAATGGAATACCCTATATATTATTACATTTTTGAAAAGCCCATAAAAAGAGCTTTAATTTGATATCAAGTTGTATCTGTCTATTTTTTTTAGTTTTTGAGATATTCAACTGTTTTAGAAAAAATGATCCTGATTAGATACATTGCCACTGCACTAATACACAACTTATGTTAATTTTCAAGATGCAGAAAATTTTACTATATACCACAGTATATTTGTAATTTTCACTTTTTTGAAATTTCTTCACAGTATACAGGGTGTGTCAGGTTTCGCAAAAAGCAATCTTCAAATTTTTTTTTAAATGGCACCCTACCAATTTTATTGCTACAATGGATAGTTTATTATGTGTCCTTTCATTTTTGTTAAGCATTCCCTATACTTAAATCCATTACTTTCTGAGATATTTTTGATTTTCTTCAAATTTTAAGAAAGTTTTTAATTTACATAACTGAAAATGACTTACTATTGGAGAATATTATAAAACAATTAATACATTTTGATTAACAATTAACTACACTTATTCAATAACAATTTTTACTAAAGATATAACAACCTACAATAATACGCTATCAACAGAATTCTGCCAGATCAACAATATGCATTTTATAGAAAATGTTCACACAGTAAATCAAGCAGGCTTTGAAAAAAATAACAATTACAATTAAAATATCATTTAGGTTTATTAATTGTAGTGTGTTGTCATTTAACACATTATCAGTTCTGTTTTAAATGTAATCTTTGAAGGAGTTTTCAAAATGAATTTTACCATGGAAGAACAAATAGATATGATTTGGGTATTGGGAGAAAGTTTAAGAAATTGCCTACTTGCATCAAGAATATACCAAGAGAGATATCCTGTTAAATGACAACACACTACAATTAATAAACCTAAATGACATTTTAATTGTAATTGTAATTCTTTTCAAAGCCTGCCTGATTTCCTGCTTGAACATTTTCTATAAAATGCATATTGTTGATCTGGCAAAATTCTGTTGATAGCGTATTATTGTAGGTTGTTATATCTTTAGTGAAAATTGTTATTGGATAAGTGTAGTTAATTGTTAATCAAAATGTATTAATTGTTTTATAATATTCTCCAATAGTAAGTTATTTTTAGTTGTGTAAATTAAAAACATTCTTAAAATTTGAAGAAAATCAAAAGTATCTCAGAAAGTAATGGATTTAGGTATAAGAAATGCTTAACAAAAATGAAAGGCCACATAATGAACTATCCATTGTAGCAATAAAATTGATAGTGTGCCATTTAAAAAAAATTTAAAATTGCTTTTTGCGAAACCTGACACACCCTGTATACTGTAAAGAAATTTCAAAAAAGAGATAATTACAAATATACTATGGTATATAGTAAAATTTTCTACATCTTGAAAATTAACATAAGTTGTGTATTAGTGCAGTGGCAATGTATCTAATCAGGGTCATTTTTCTAAAACAGTTGAATATCTCAATAACTAAAAGGAATAGACAGATATTGATATCAAATTAAAGCTCTTTTTATGGGCTTTTTAAAAATGTAATAATATACAGGGTGTTCCATTTAAAAAATATAAGTTTAATATGCCCTGGAATTACCAAACACCCTGTATACTTCCAAATATTTTTAAAATGTGCACTTTGGGCATGCCTAATTTGCCTCCAAATTTGGTTTACGTAGCTTTTATAATAACGGAGTTATCGACCGTTGCTACACTAAAACTCACCTTATATATATATATATATATATATATATATATATATATATGTATATATAATGAACTAATGTTGTATAGAATCTTGGGATACACTCGTTCGTACAAATAAAAACTGCAGCGTCAATTTGTAACTATATTGGACGTTTCGGCATAACAATTATGCCTTCTTCAAAGACTGGAATTTAACAAATGTTAGTGTACAAACTTGAAACAGTGTAGCTATTCGACTTACATACCTACTATGACGTAAAAAGTGATTCCATAACAAACGGTGAAATTAATTAAAAAAATTAAATACATTAACACAATTAAAAGATTGCAATGTCAAATAAATAAAACAACTACAATAAAATTTAAAAAACAAATAAAATAACCTAATACAGAAAGCAGTAACACAACATCTAAAATAATACAAGTTTACGAAGCGAAAGTCATATGGTGACCACGGCAAAACAAAATTGAGGATGGTGTATCACAATATAATTAGATCGAACGTTAACTCAAGGACAAAGTACATTGACGTCCACACAACATCTTCACATATTAAAAGTTTTACCTATCTGCGACAGTGATAGTTATTTAACCTATATATATATTCATTTTTTATTGGGTGCTAAACGTGGGATCCCTTTGTATGGGTATATATATATATATATATATATATATATATATATATATATATATATATATATATTTACGATATCGCCCTTCGCCAGATACACAACAATCAATTGCTTGCTGATCGCTCTTTACGAAGATTATAGCTTTTACACTTTATATAGCAATTAGAGCCAGTAAAAAAATTGTGTTTTATCACGAATAGTTTCATTGGACGTCCAAAGAAATATCCCCTTTCCTTTTAAACATACCGTTGCGTGCTAACTAAAATTTGGTTTTCCTTTTACACAAAATATATAAATTACATGCAACTTTTAAGCTCACTTCTGAATACACATACTATAAATAACAAAAAAATAACTCTGACCTCATATTTCCCCTGTTTTCTTGCTGAAGCTTCCTGGCCCAAATAGGTTGTTTGTTCAGCAACTTAGTGTGTTGATCCAGTACTTTGAAATATTTAGCAGCAACTCGGAGTCGTTTGCCTAATAATTTAAAATATTAAGCTTAGAGTTTTTACCCTGTATCTTAGTGTTTTGTACCAATATTAATGTCATGATTTGGATACATTGCTTGGAATATTTATCCAGTATTTTGAAGTATTACTTGGATATACTACTTGGATATATTACTTGGAGGTATTACTTGGAGCCCTTAAATTAATCAATTGCAAAGATTTTACTTATTAATTAATTGTAGACTTACGTTTATCTCAACGGCAAAATTTTATACACACTTATTTCAACGCACACTTTTACTGTTTTAATCAGGTGAAATATAATTTATGTTACTTTCAATTTAAGGTTCACTAAATTTGATTGGTGTAATGATCTTCTTTCAACTATTACAGTCGGCGCATCGATTATCGAATAAATATCGTTTATCTGCTACGGTTAGTTTTATAGACAAATTCCTTCTCGATGTTGCTCGCACCCTCATTGGCTGACCGTCCGCTATAGGTTTTTAGTCTGGAAAAAGTGGGTTTTAATTATGTTTATCTACAAGGTGTTATATCTCCAACCTGTTGGGTTTTATTAAATATTGCATTCTATATACGTCCTGAATGACACGTACTTTGCAACTTAGTAAAGGGACTTATTAAATATTCCATTTACATACGTTCAAATTTGCACGAACATCGGAACTTTCTGTTAAGGAGTTTGATTAATAAATGCTATTGAATATACCTTTCAAACTACACGTATATCGGAATTTCAATTTCCATACTTTCTTTACTCTTTACATCTGTTTGTTTTACCAAATCTGGCACGTACTCCTTCGCTACTAATATATTTGTTTTAAATATTTGCCTATACAAATTGCTATCGATTATGTGCGCTAATTGACTTGTTTAACCAAATGCATTTAGATTGACAAAGATTTTATTTTACGGTTAATTGTTTGCAAATCTGTTAAATTTGAAATTTGGTTTTTAAGCATCCGAATGTTTTAATGTTCTAAAGATGATTGAATTGCTTCTGCAACTATCTATCTTAAATGAATGTGCTGAATTTATTACGGAATGAGCTTTCTTTAACTAACTGTAGCTTGTTATTGATTTTATACAGGGTGATTTGTATTCGCTTTTACATAATGCACGAATTATGTACATTTTATGATTTGACTGCTTGAGTTTCGTGGTTTTTATGATATTGTACATGAAGTATTCCTTTCTTGTAACCTTATATGAAAATAATCTTACTATCATAGCAATTTCCCCAAAATTAAAATATAAAATTTTGATTCAAAGTTACTTTGGCGTCCAACGTGAGCTCAAACTCCACATTGATCATTGCGGTTTCCTATTTTTATTTCACTTGGTCATTTATACAAGACCTAACTAAGCTTATACAACTATTCCCCTATTTTAACCCTCTTATCTATAATATTTATCCTATCTAAATCATTTATATAATACCTAACTAAATTTATACAACTATTCCCCTATCTTAATCCTCTAGCTATTTATATTTATCCTACATAAATCATTTATACAATCCTTACTAATTTTATACAAGTATTCTCCATTTTAATCGCCCAGCTACCTATATTTGTCTTTGTACATGCCCTCGGCACTAATCTGATATCCTACGAAATTTACCTTTTCTCGGAAAAACTCACATTTCTTAAGGTTTAATTTTAAACCTGCTACATTTAATAAGTAAAATCCTTTCAAGTTGTACTAAATGTTGCTCAATATTCTCACTAAATTTTAGAACGTCATACACGTAGTGGATGATAAATTCTTTGTACGGTCCCAAAATACTAACGCTGCTTAACTTGGAGACAAACCAAAAACGAGCACTTTAAACTGGTATATATGCTGTTCTACAGAAGAACCTGTATATCTCCTCGATTCTCTTGATAGTGGAATTAGCCAAAATGAATTTTTAAGATCTATTTTTGTAAAAACTTTATTACTACCTAACATTGTCAAGATATTATCCATGGTTGATGGACAATTATATTGTGGTTTAGTTCGCTGATTTATTTTTCTAACATCCAAACATAACCCGATACTACCATCACTTTTCTTGATAACTACTAACGGAATAACAAAATATGTACACGATTTGTCAATGATACCTTCTTTTAGCATTTGATCAATTTATATTTTCAGCTTATCTTTGTACGCCGCTGGAATAGGATACAATTTTGCATTGAAGGGTTCTGTATTAACAACCTCCAATTTATGCTCTTAACCTGTAGCAATTCTAAATTCTGACGCTAGTTATGTTTCCCACAATCTATATCTGTATAATAAAATAGAATTTAATAGGAATTCTTAGAAATTGTTAAAGAAACTTAAGTATATGCAACAATGTAAATTCAAGGATAAACCAGAGAGGTTATTGAAAGTTCACTAGCAAGTTGTGAAAACGGATGTAATACATTGCATTCCAGACAGTAAGTGGCACTGCAGCTGCAGGTCACAGATGGTTTAGAAACCGCGATTACTTAGAAATTCAAATTGTTACATTGTATAATGAATAGAATTAAGACATGCGCTCTGCAAGTTTCCACAGACATGTGAGGGGCAGGGACAACATAAATACCCCGGGAGCCCCAAGACCGACAGTCAGTCTTGAGTATTTCAGCTATAACATTGCCGTTTGCTTAGGCTACTCACCCTCATATTAGTTCAATTATTTATTAATTTTCGACTTAATATAATTTTAATCAAGCTTGTCAAAATTCCACATTAAAATCTGTTTAATAAATGAATTTTGTTACGAAGTTTTTGGAAGAAGTTTTTAAAAAGACCGCGCCCAAGGCCCGAAACGTAACTCACTATCAATTCGGAACATTTATTTAACAATGATTCTACTCCACCCTTCAATTCATCTGGACACTTAATTTCATATTCTACCTTCACGTCATTCTCTAATTCACCTTCAAACTGATTTATATTCAGACAGTCATTTTCGACATCTTTTCTTAACCGCTTCATCTCACTTAATATATTCTCCTTCACACATTATTTTCTTGCTTTCTGCATTTATTTTTAACCCCAACTTATCCATAATTACCATCCAAAAAATAGCGTCCATCTTTAATCCAGGTACAAATATAATTTCATTTTCAAACTTTATATTTCCTAATTCACATTTCAGAATCACCATACTGTTTATACTCGCAAACTTTTTACTGTTTGGCGCTACTAAGTTACACTTCTGCACGGATATTGTCTTATCCATTAACTTTTCATTGTTATTTTTAACAAAATTTTCTGAAACGATGCCTCCGCTCCTGTATCAATGAGTACTTTAATCATATTACTTTCCATATTTAAATTGATTATAGGTAATAAAATTTTGTTCATATTTAAATCGTTTTTCACTCAAATTTAATAAATTCATACTGATGTTCATACTGGTTTGTCTTGATGGGCTTGCATGATGTGTCTTTTATTGAAAATTTTGGCTCGACGTATATGGGCCTGGTTGACTTGTAATTTCGGCATACGTGCTGTTAGCTCCTTCAGCGTCTGGTGCTCGTTCCACCGGTTATTGGGTATTTGTGTTTTGACTTTCATTGTATTTGCAGCATCGTTGACGCGGATTATTTGGCTCTGTGGTCCTAAGATTGTTTCTTTCTATTTCTCGTCTCGGAACGTTGTTTCTACTCCAGTTAGATCTAAAGCCGTTGCCATTATTATAATTATTGTTCCCCTATAAAATTTCCCCGAAGTTATTATTATTACCGCGATAGCTAAATCTATCCGTCCCTACATTTCTCTGGATCCTAATAAAATTAACCGGTTGACTTCTTGTCATTGTTCGTCCTACGGTTCGATCCCATTTCATCATACCGTTGCAAATATTTTAAAAACACATCCCGTTCCATAATATTTTGAAGTGCTATGTATTGTCTCACTTCCACCTCAAAATGTCCTGCTAAATATTTTATTATTTGTTTTTCCTCTAGTGGGGAGGAATTATTTGTTTTGCGATACTAAACTTCTTTATGGCATATAATTCCCGGGTTACTCCTAAATCCTGGTTGTATTTACTCATAATTAAATCATCAAATTGTTGATTGTCCCCCCCCCCAAGTGCTTTAAAAATTTATGTTCAAATTCTGAAAACGTTTCTAACTCGCTTTCTATTAAACCAAACCCTGTTTCTGCGTCACTTTTTAACATCTACCTTACCAAGTTTAATTTATACTGCTCATCCGATGATCCCTGTATCAGTGTTTTAACGTTGTTCAAAAATATCTTTGGGTATTACTTGTTATCGCCGTAAAATTTCGAATATTATTCTAACAGTATGCTTGGTTGATTTATTGTAATAGCTTCCCGAAAATTTTGTACCGCGTTTCTACTAAAATTTTCCAAACCTGTTTTCAAACTTCTCAATTCCCTATTGACAGTCCTAAATCCTATTTCACAATTTTCCTAAACATCTTGTACTTTTGCACCTAAATCCCTAATTTTTCCGTGTTTCTCGTTCGCAAATTTCTTGGTCTGACCTAACTTTTGTAACTTCATCCCGCACTTCATCAATGCCCTTCATAATTTGTACAACCTTATTCCGCACCTCTAGCTTTAGTTTCGCAATTGTCTGATTTGTTTCTTTTGAACCCCTGATTAATGCTTTTATTTCTAAATCTAATTTTTCTTCCAACTTAGGAAAGATATAATTGTAGGAATTGAGAGTTCTATTTTAAGGTTAGATGAGGAATCAAAAAGTTTCATTATGAACGCGTGCAAAATTCAATTTTCGGACAACTTGCGTTCCTCTGCAAGAAAGTCTCAGAACAAGCAAGAAAAGAACTGATTAATAAAAATTTTCAACAGAAAAATTGCTATTATTTAAAAGCAGACAAGGGAAATAGGCAGGTCATTCTAGACAAACAAGACTATGCTAATAGAATAGAAACTTTGATATTTAAGGTTCTTTATAGACCAATAGTCACAAAAAGGAAAAATTAGATTCCCTTAAATAAAATGGTAAAATCAACAGAATTTGTTTTGAAGAAATGCCCAAACCTAACTTCAACCATATTAAAATTAAAATTGATATTTTCAAATCCTGAAATTCCAAAAACTTACAGCTTGCCAAAAATTCATAAGAAAAACAAATCGATGAGACCAATTGTTTCCCGTATTAATTCACCGACATATCGGTTATCACAGTGGTTGTCAAATGAACTTAAGAATTTAAAAATCAATAGTTTGACTGTACAAAAACTTTTTAGAGTTTATTAATAAAGTTAAGGATATCACATTAGAAGAGAAAGAAAACTTAATTTCATTTGACGTCAGTGCATTACTCCCTAGTGTTACTATACCACGTACTTTGACATATTTAAAGGATGCTCTAATAGATAGTAACGTTCACGATGATAAAGTCGAAGAGTATATCAAGCTGGTTTCACATTGCATGTCCCCATAACTGTTTTCAATTTAACAACAATTTGGACGAACAACACGAAGGGATTGCAACGGAAAACAACCTTTCACCATTCATAGCTGGTTTATTTATGTCGCGCTTTGAAACTGAGTTTAAAGAGAATTCCAAATACTTCTCAAGAATATGGATAAGGTACGTGGATGAGATGTTTACCATTTTTGACACTTCAAAATCAAACGTTGATGATTTTTTTAAAGCAATAAATTCAAAAGTGAAAAGCATAAAATTCACATACGAATTAGGGAATAATGGACAATTGCCATTTCTAGATACACTTGTAATTAGAAACGGTAATAAACTAGATTTTGATATAGGACGGAAACTAATGTGAATAACTTTATGTTATCCTCCTCCAACCACAGTTTACAACACAAACTATGTATCTGCTTTCCTTTCCTTTAAATAGCGAAAGGTTTAATAAGGAGTATTTGAAATATGGTAAATATGAAAGATCTCAAGCGCCAAACATATTTTTGAATCCAGTCACCCGGTTAAACTAGAGGATGTCAGATTGTTGAAAGCGGTGCCAACTTATTCCTCCCTAAATGCGTATGAATAATTCAAAATAGTTAAACACAAAGTACCCCTCCTAAATACTGACAAGGGTCCAATAGCGTCATCTGGATTGCTTTCTGTATAGGCTTAACAACCAACGGGAACGCATGATTAACTTTGGTTCCGCTCAAGCAGTTATAATTTTAGTATAAAGTAAGTCCTTTTGTTTATTAAGAAAACAATTCATTTTGTTTTGTAGAGATTACCAGCCTATTTGGTGAGGGAAATATACTCAGGTGTTCAAAACAAATTTTAGTAATTTGTTTGTTGGGAAGGATCACTTTAGCCTACGTTGTGAGGGGAATATCCTTAGAAGGGTTTCCTGAACAACTTTTAACTTTAGTGCTTTTTATTTTTTAGTTTACTACTGATGATGCCACATAGTGGTCTAAATATTTGTTTAGTGTTTAAAATATTTTTGTGGTAAAGGGGCATTAAACATTTTAATTTGTATCGTGCTACAGTGTTCTAATTTATTATTACTACTAAGATTAGTTAAAATATTCACAGCTTCTCTTAAAACTTTAGGAAAACACATACCATTAAATGAGAGCTTTTTCTTATAGAAAATCTAGTTATCTTAAAGTGTCTTCAGTGTAAACTTTTTTGTAGCCCAAGTAATACTGGCCACATAAAACCCTAATATATACAAATAATTTTGTTTTTTTCCTTCAGACCATAGTTTAACCTGAAGCTGAAAGCATCAGCTGACATAAATCTGTAGCCCGGTTCAAAATATATCATGGATTCCACGCCGATCAACATCAGTCAAATAAAGATTGCATAAACTTAAATGCTTATTTTGAGCAGGACAATTGCCCAACCATATACTTGTTTTTGACGCATCAAGCAAAAACATAAAATGCGTTACTAATGTTCTCTCTAAGGTGTCTGCTGATGACTTCATTCCAGAGAATAGTTTAATGACATGTTTTTACTTTTTTACCAAATTGTGAAAATGTTTCATAGTGTGCTAGCTATTAGTCGCTGTGCAAATAACAGTTTTTAAACTATCTACTTGTGGCAGCGTAATAATTTTCTATTAAGTCTGCAAACAAAACCCTTTTACCCTGTTCATGATTTTTTTGCACTGTAAATTAGCGGTAAAATGCAGGCGAGTATCTTGCTAGTGATATGTGCACTTTTGACACGTCACAGCCTTCCTGTAAGTTTTCAATATTGTTGTGCTCGTGCAGTTGAAGCTTTTCGCATCGTTCACATTTTTCTGCACCTACATTGGCAAAAGAAATATTCTTTTCTCTACTTGACGCCTATATATAGTTCATTTGAGTTTTTTAAGTGAGCAGGCTTTTGTTGAAATCTTTTGTGCCTTAATCTTATACTAATGTTGTTTGTCAAGTACTGTAGATTCGGGGCATGTTCTGGACGTAAAGTGAGATACTCGGGTAAAAGCTTTTTAACTGTGTGTCTAGAAATACCCAAGAGCCTTGATTAACAGATGGTTGCCCTCCTCGGATATACTTTACAGATTTTTGGATGATATGCTTTGGAGTCTTGGATAATATAGAGAAGAACTCGATCGTTCGATATCTTATACCTCAAAGTGGTTAAGAAATATGGTTTACAATCTTCGCGCTCAACGTTAGTGTCTACACCGGTCAAAAAATATTTAAACAAATCTTGTTTCCCGTCGCTGTATGTTGTTTGTATTTTGATTGTAAGCTATTTATACAGGTGTAAAATCGTTTCTCAGACCAAGAAATATGTCAGAACAAGAGGTTAATAGCATTTCCGGACTTCGTTTATTTTACTATTACGTGTTTTAGTTCGCAACTCCCGACAACCTGACAATACGGGACGCGTATTAAGCTGACACAGCCACTTCAGCACAATCGAATGCGATCTGTACAGGAATTTTGTGCTCATTTATTGCTAATTTGTTGCTCTATTCCCGATTTTGTTGCTCCAGCCGTTTCGTTAAAAACAAAGGCTGTGCTAGCTTAAGATTAAAGACAGCACAGCCATATTGAAAAATGCAATTTGATTGACGTAATCAAAGAAACGAATAGGTCAGAATTATGTGCTTATTATGTGCTCTCATATTATAAAAAAACATTAGCAAAAAAAAAGTGGATTAATAAAAAAATATATATATTAGAATATTGAGAGTACCTTTCACGCAATAACTTAAGGAATAACTCCGTCAAATAATTTGTTGCTCGGACACGCGTGGGCTCAAAACGTTCGAAACGAAACGTAGTTTCAGAAAAAATGTAGATACGAATTTGTTGCTCGTCGCAAAGTATTGAAAAACGGTCGCAAAGGCGTCAGATACTGCGCGCCGAGATGGATGCAAGTAGATATTTTGCAGAGCCGATGAGCACATGAATTTTTTTAGACATATTAATTACAGAAGATTGGAAAACAAGTATGGATGATGCAGTAGGAAGAGCTCTTTAGCTTCATTCAAAATAAAGTCTCGTTTAAGATGCTTGAATCAATGACAATTTTTTAACGATGGTAGATGATAATGCTGAATAACATTATAATACACTATTTCAATGTCAAACATTCCGCGCTGCTCGCTGTTACCAACAGATTGTCAATTGATTCATATATCAGATGATATTTTATTTTGAACGAGTCTCAAAAGTTCGTTTTATTGCATCATGTGCAATTATTCGCCAATTTTCAACGAACTTCGTTCGTTTATGAAATCGATTTGTCGTCCGTCTGTCTGTCCGTCTGTCCGTCCGAAGCCTTTCTAATGGTCGGACATCAATGTGTGATACATCAATCGATTCAGCTCGGTGTCCTGAGCTTAAGTTTTGATGTCAGTTGAAATCGGGCCACGGGGACGCCGTGCCCCCGCGATATTCCGTCGGGAAAATTAAAATTTCAAATAGGTCCAAAATTAATGTACGATACATATTTGGACTCCCCTAACATAGCTGAGTCGAAATATGGTACCACCCACAAAATCTGACCACGAATACCCGACCCCCCCGGGGAATTAATTTTTATTTTATCTGAATACTTATAATTATTACAACATAATAATTTTAATTTCTTTAAATTGTTTTAAAGTAAGTCTACATTTGGAAGTTCGTTGCGACAATGCCTTGCATTTTCAACTTGTTAATAATTAATATGTCAAAAATGTATGTGATTGTAAAATGGTATGGGACATTTTCCTTCAGGAAAAAATGCGAATCAAACACCTTGTATATGTACATTAATATGAACCATAAAATTATTTTGTATCTAATTATATATAATTATACATAATCTATCTTGAAATGAAAAATATTCCTTATGTTTTATGTTATGTTTTATTGCAGATAAGAAATACATATAATAACAAAAACAATTTTAAAATATATGAAATGGGTATTCACATAATAAATAGATAAGGGCATTGACGCATACGTTTATAAACTACGTGCACAAATACTTGTGCCACTTTTTATTTTAAAATCAGATCTCAAATCTGATAGTTGCGTTCAAATAGACTGCAAAACCAATGTTGGCTATTTAGCAAGCCAACTTTTAAAAATTCTACGCGTGGTAGGGGACACCCAGCTAGAATCAAACAACTTTTTCGCTTAATCTCATTTGGGAAATAAACCACTCATAGTTTTTAAAATCATCTTTATTTACGTTTCGATCCATGACCTAGGATCGTTGACAACGATTAAGAAAAATGCTAAACAAACCACAACTAACATACAGGGAGTAGTTAACAACTGCTCAAATTGAATACAGCATGTTATTAAAAAAAGATTTTCATAATATAATAACAAATACTATTACATTAAGTGGAAAGAAGAAATGTTACCATGAAGGTTGCTCGCAATAGCTAATTAGAAAAGTCCATAAGATAATATAATGTAGAAATTACATTATAAAGAGTTCGCTCCTATATGTCTTCATAAAATTTATATATGTAATTATGATACATATATATTAAATATATTATATATATATATACATATATATATATAGTTATTAAGATGAAATAAAACAACCTTGTATTTAAAGTTGAATTACCATTTCAAATCGAACTAGTAATTGAAAACCACTAAAGAACGGCTACAGCAGGATTTGAACCCGCAACCTCTGATTCACCGGATCAGTGCTCTAACCAATTGAGCTATCTAGCCTAATTGATTAGATGATGTTATACTTAATACTACTGAAGCTTGGTCCTTGTTAACGATTTTCAATTACGTCCTGCATTTGAAATTGAATCTAGTTATATACATAATTCATGTACTAATAACTTGATCCTCCATTTTGCAACGTTCGGAATAATACAAACATGTAATTAATTATTATTAATAGAGAATAATCCACATTTGGAATGCAAATGAATGCTTAATATATATTAATTAATATATTAAGCATTCATTTGCATTCCAAATTAATATATATTAAGCATTCATTTGCATTCCAAATGTGGATTATTCTCTATTAATAATAATATAATTACATGTTTGTATTATTCCGAACGTTGCAAAATGGAGGATCAGTATTAGTACATGAATTATGTATAACTAGATTCAATTTAAATGCAGGACGTAATTGAAAATCGTTAACAGGACCAAGCTTCAGTAGTATTAAGTATAACATCATCTAATCAATTAGGCTAGATAGCTCAATTGGTTAAGCACTGATCCGGTGAATCAGAGGTTGCGTTCATCTATATCTATTATGTGGTTTTCAATTACTAGTTCGATTATGAATCATGGTAATAAATTTAAATACAATTTATTTATCTTAATAATATTAATATATATTCATTCATTTGCATTCCACATGTGCTGATCACTTCTCTATTAATACCAACATATATATATATATATATATATATATATATATATATATATAATATATATATATATTGTATTGCCGTGGATCCAGATTTTATGCCTCTTAAATCGATATCCTTCAGCGTTGGAGCCACATAAAATTTCCTGAAAAATGATAAAAATATTCTTACATCTATCACATTTTAGAAATGCCTTACTCCATTATTTCTGCACACCTGGTCTACTCAGTCAATCGACTTCTTCTTGAATACCTACCATACTAAAGTACCTTCCTTTCTCGCCAATACAGTCAAATGAAATTAACCACTCAAATAATGCAAAACCATACAACTTTTTATTTACACATATTAACAAGTTTCCATTATTAAGAAGATATCTTACACATTGGTACAGCCAGTTTGATAAAATTCTGTTACCATCTCAATCTTCTAAATTGTTCAAAATTTTATGATTTTAATTATTTCAACAAACTTCTTTAAGACGAGTAGATGGGCCCGTCATGCAACCCTAGATTGATTTTATTCTGGTCTATTTCGAGCTCATTATAACCCAGTTTCTCTAAATGCTTTTAAACCTCGCATTTTTATTAAAAATACATCTAAATACCCGTTTACTCCTTACAATAACATTTTATATCATCAATAAACATTTTTATATCACCAATAAACATATACCCCTCTAAATGAGGTTTTATGGTAATAAATACACCCCAACAAGTCAAAACACTCAAACACAAAATAGCAGCACAAATGTTTAAGCAGAAAGCAGGAAATTAATTTTCTTTACCTGGAGTAGGCTTTGTCCATCGTTACCTCAGGAGATGTGTACCAGAATCCTCGTCGTTGTGTCCATATACTTAACGATTATGTCTGAATCCAACTGATCCCCACTATCCAACTCTCTGCAACCACCTCTAATATTCTACCCGGAGACTTGTCTTGTCCAAACTTAACATTCCATATCAAGTACCTTCCTATGATTCCATTGTATCTTGTAGTAACGGCACCCTTTGTAACTTTAGCAATCACTCGTGCAAATCACTTTTAATACTTTTATGATCCGTTACAAACTGCTTTACATGCTCCAATTAAAATGTTGTGCTGAATAAACAATAATTAATACAACTAACGTTACAATTACGTTGGATATCTAAGCGCGATATAAGATATCAGAGATATAAGAGAGCTTTAATATTTTTCTCAGAGTATTTATATGTTTTTCAATAACCCCCCATGGAACGTATTTCTATTGAAAAGCTTATTTTCTAAACCGATTCTCAGAAATTTTATCGTAACGAACTCCAACGGCTGAAAAATTCCCCGTTCATCATGTTGTTACGTAAAATTCGTTTGATACCCTCAACGTACGCGAGCTTCTCAAAACTGCAATCCTTCGATCAATGATATTGCTTTGCCTCGTTATAACGTTTACTTCTTATCTACTTTTCTCCGTTCCACGCATATTTATTGTCTCTTTTAGAACCCCTCTTAAGCTACAGAAAATCGATATTGTTGTTGGCCTTCACATTTCGCCTTGTATTTTAGACGCGAGTTGTAACCAACCCTTTCTTATACGCTTCTCTGTCTGTTCTACATTATAAATCTTTTATGTAATTTAGTCTTAAATCACTTGTTTATTAGAGCTTATACATTGACCGTTACAAACAAAATTATAGAATTTTGTTAACGTTCGTTTAATTCTGAAATCGAATTTAATAAGGTTTATTGAGCACCGTGGTTAAATAATTCCGAGTTTAATCATTTTTAGGATTTAAAACAAATTTTCGTTTCCTTTAAATGAGAATTCTGCTTTAAATTTAATTTTTATACTAATTGTTTCATATCGTTGATTTAAAATTATTCAATTAGTTTGCGATCCTTGAGTTTTTATGTATTTATAACCTTTGCAATTTTAATATTTAATGAGAATAAGATATTAGAATTTGTTTCCCTTAAATAATTTGGCGAGCAAAAGTGCTTTCCAATCAAATGTTGAAATTTTGACTGACCATTTAAAATTTCAGAAATATTCTAAATATATAGAAGTGTAGGATTGAGACAGGGTTGTTTATGGGTGTATTGAGAGTAAGGGTCTGAGAAATAAATGGAATGAATTAGAAAGCTGATTTTTTGCAGAAAATTAAATGTAAGAGTAAGGAAGATAATCGCGTAGACGTAATAATTAAGATGCAAGTAACATATTTTAAAAATAGAAGCGATTTAGAAAAATCAGGTAATTAACTTAGGAAAGAACGAATGATATGACGTTAATTTAGATGCAAAAATATTAAATGAAGCGTATTAGAGAGAAATAATCAAGTAGTTAAAACGTTAAATTCTAATGTTTAAACAAATAATAGTCTTACCGTAAAGATGGGGAAGTTGAAAATAGGGTTGAAAAAATGAACGTGATATTACAGGTCTTCGACAGGAAATGGGACATTTAAGGTCCGAAGTACGCATTTTCTGTGAAGAAGAAATATGTAAAATGACTGAAGTAACGGACTCATGTAGGGATCAGTTAGGCAGGGTAGAACGTGAAGTTAGTAGTATTAAATACAACATGTCAAATTTAACGGGGATGGTCCCAGATTTTATACAGGTGGAGTATCATTGGACCAACACATGAAGTTTTATGGCGATAACAGGGTAAATCCACAAATTTTTATGAAATAGTGTAAGAAATCTAGTGGGAAATCATTTGACGAACAGACAAACTAAATACGATAAAGGCTTTATTAAAGGACAACGCGGAAGCATGGTACAATTTGTAGGACAGGACATAGACACGTATCACGACTTTGAAGACAAATTTTACAACATTACTGGAGTGATCACAAACAGGATCAGATTAGGGACGACTTGATTACAGGAAAATTTAAGGGAGAGTTTGCAGATTCTAGGACAATATGCCATCCGCAAGTACAGTGTGGCCAAACAACTGAATCCACCATTGACGGACAGACAGATTATTAAGTACCTATCACGACATTTTGAACTGGAAATTAGACAACACGTGGCCTTACAAAACATCACAGAACGGGGACATTTTAGAGTATTTGCAGAGATATGACGATGTATGTAGGACGGACAAAAGAGATACGAGAACGAAACGTTAACACAGTTAGGTTTGACAACAGGACACCAAATTATCCGAGACGGCCTGACTACAGCAGAAATTTTCGACCGAATTGGGAACGACGAGGACAGGAATACAGAAGTAATAGTGCGACTAGGGGACGACGCCAAGACCTAGTTACACGCGACAGAACAGTTTACCGAGTAAACAGGACTGTGACCAAGCACGCCGAATAGAGACAGGGACACGGATATTAACACGAGGAGGACGTACGCACAGGTTGTAGAAGGACAACCAGGACCAAGCACGGAAAACAGGATGAGACAGGATTTTTAGAACGTGACAGACCACTAGATTTCTGTGTAAATGTATAGAACATCCACGTGAATTTTTCAAAATTGAGGAGGAAGTAGAGCCAGAAACTGTAGAAAATTATTTTGCCAATTATTAATTTAGAAATTTTGAGAATAATGTAAAGTATTACTTGATACAGGGGCAGAGGGAGTTTAATATCGGAGGAATTCGTCAGCAAAATTAGGGATAAGGTTTGTGATAAATTATGCCTATAAAGCGTAGCCATTTAGTAGCTCAAATAAAGAAGTTTGCTGTAGTAAATAGTGTTGTGGTGCTTAGGATAGATATAGGAGATTTAAGCTGTGAACAGGAGTTTGTAATTGTACCTGGACTGAAGTTTCAGAGCATTTTAGGTGTTGACTGTATGATGAAGTTAGGGTTTTGATAGATATGGAAAGGAAGGTAGTAAGGATTAAAGATAGGGTAGTGCCATGGAAGGGCAGTTATGAAGTCACAGAGGATGACACGGGGTTTAGTATTAATGTAGTAGAGGTAGAGGATGATGAAGTAAAACAGATCAACACAATAAGATGTCCAGAGGATAGGAAAGTAGAGGTTCAAGCTTTAATACAAAAACATGCAGAAGTAGTGGGGTAGAAGCAGCATATCAGGAGCAGGTGAAGACGAAATTAAGTAAAGATGGCAAGTTTGTTTTAATCAAGTAGATTTAAAAGATTCATTCTGGCGGATTCCATTACACAAGCAGTCTAGAAGGTACATAGGATTTTCCATAGAGGAAAAATCGATAATTGTAAAGTAGTATCGTTTGGTTTGTCGGCAGAAAGGAAACAATAATAAATGAGAAACAGACAAGTGTAGGGACTGAAGAAGAAGTAATATTTAAGAGTCAGGATAATAGGGATGATAAGTTTATTTATGTGAGATAATAGGAGGATAAGTATAGATATAGAAGGGAGAAATAGGGATGAAGAGTATTAGGTTGGTGAGAAGAAAGACTTGGAGGGTCAAGAAGAGATTAGATTTAAATAGGATAGGAAGAATAGGTGTATATAGAAGAATAGAAGTAGGTGTGTATAGAAAATAAAGCTAGGTATAGGATAAATATGGGAGATAATTAGAAATAGTTTAGGATGAGAATAAAGATTAAATGTAGGAAGAAAATAAGATAGGTTAAGTGTAGATATTTCATAGAAGATTAGTGCAGAGTTAGGAATAAAGTTAGGAATAGGATAGGTAGATAGGATGTATATAGGATTAGATGGATGAGTAGGATGAAGTTAGGGATAATTTCAGTTTATAGAATGAGGTGAGAGTTAGGAATAGGATAGGGATATAGGATAGGTGTAAATATTTTTGATTGGAAACAAAGTAGGTAAGTTAGATAGATAAGGGTGAGAGAGATAGGCAATTTTTTTGTAATTTTTTGTCTAAATGCTTTATATTTGAAGTCAAATAAGTGGGATTATTTGTATTCAAATAGGAAAATACTCATATTTAGACCAGGGTAGAAAATTAAATAATCACATCAAATAATTTTAATCACCGTGTATAAGGAATTTCATTAAATAATACGCGTTATTAAAACCATGAAGCATAAATAAACTCGGTTGTTTCAGTAAAAATAAGAAATTTAAATTATTTATAAGACGTTTTATATCAAAAGAAGCAGTATTGAAAAGCTCTGCGTGTAATGTAATTATTTCTAAACAAAGAGAAATTACGTGCAAAATTTATCTTAATTAACTCTATTTAAGTAACCGGTAGTAAAACAAAGTGTACCTATAATAATTAATATTTAAGTTGTATTGTATGAAAAGGATAGAAATCAATTTTAATTGGAGTTAATTAAACCCAGATAACAGTCCGCGTGGACTGAAATAATCGATAATGAAGAGTGTCAATTTGCACCAATAAGAACACGGTAGAGAAGGAAAGAAAAATGCGTCAAGCAAAGACACATATTGTAAAGGCGGGATTCAAGCAACGTCACGGGGTCACAATTGGTTAAAAATAGGATGCAAATATCAGAGGTAGAACAACAATTTCTGTACAAAATCAATTAGTTTTCTCGGACATGCTTGCGTGCCGTGTGGAAATTTTCTGAGATTTGAATGGGGCGAGTGAAAATTCGTAAAATCGACGCGTGAGCGGCAGACTGGGAACATGGCATAGAAATTCTTTAGAATTACCCGTTTTGGGGAACAGACCGATAGACAGGCTTTTTGCTATATATACCGGCGGTAATATGAATTTCGGCCTCTTAGACTCTGAGACTTTTGACGATTCGATGCGTTAAAAGCTCGTACATACGCGACTTGATTGAAAATGTTAAACCGTGCATTTTAGTTTGATTAAATAATTTAAAGTTTGCTAGTATATTTTAGTGATTCAAAATAGCTTGTTATTTACGTGTTAACATGAATGTACTTCGGTGCACTTAGATACAAGTAGGCAGTTTTGGCGTATATTGGTGACAGAAGCATGAAGTTATTTGCTATTTTTCGGGGGTGTTAATAATTAAATGGTTCAAATACGTGTCTGGATCCACGAAACAAGGGTCAGATATACATAGATGAGTTCCGGAAAAGCCCAGAAACAACTGGTGATGGAGAAAATTTTAAAAGCGTAGAGAATCAGAAGCCGTAATTATAATCCTGTTGAATGGTGTGATTAACTAAAGAAACGATACCTTGAAACGACGAGGACAGTAACCTTCAGGTAAATTATACTATTTTGTTTGACATTTTTGTGTGTATTGAATGACTTTATAATTGATTTACTTTAAATGGACATTAGTGAAATTGTTCTAACCATAAAAGTTTAATTTTAAGATGAAATTTGCTTGTTTAAGTAAAAAGGGGTATTTTGTTTTGATGTTCGGGAATATGATGAAACTTTGGGTATGTCTTTGAGCTCAATTAGACAAACCTGGTTAATTAACGTAAAGGGGTGGTAGATGCTCCCTTTGTACTCAGACTCCGGTCTGTTTATATTGTTATATTAATTAGTAGGCATCCAACAAGGACTTGAATTCTGGATGCACGTTAAAGTGATAATAAAATTAATTTTGAAATTCCTTTTAAAACTGAATTTTATGCTGAAATTTAATTTGAAAATTTAATGTATTCTGAATATTGATGTAAATAGAGTTAACGTTGATGTTTGTGGTAGGAATGTGTTTAATTTTTATGAATGAGGAGATTTATAAAATTAGGTGAGCAGCCGAGGCGAAAAGCGTAGTTCACGGATTTGGAGGTTTCACAGCAATATATAACATATATATATATTTAAATATATATATATAAAATAGGTAGTTTCTCGGTAGTATATATAGATCTGTTGGTTTCTTGGGATGCAGGCAGATCTATATTATATATATATATATATATATATATATATATATATATATATTGCCGTGGATCCGGATTTTATGCCTCTTAAATCGAATCAGCGTTGGGCCACCATAAAATTTCCTGAAAAAATATAAAAAATTTCTTACACTACCATTTTGAAATGCCTCCTTATTTCTGCACACCCTGGCTAGCTCAGCAATCGACTTCTTCTTGAATACCTACCATACTAAGTACCTTCCTTTCTCGCCAATACAGTCAAATGAAATTACCACTCAAATAATGCAAAAAAACATACAACTTTTTTATTTACACATATTAACAAGTTTCCATTATTAAGAAGATATTTACACATTGGTACAGCCAGTTTGATAAAACTGTTACCATCTCAATCTTTAAATTGTTCAAAATTTTATGATTTTAATTATTTCAACAAACTTCTTTAAGACGAGTAGATGGGCCCGTCATGCAACCCTAGATTGATTTTATTCTGGTCTATTTCGAGCTCATTATAACCCAGTTTCTCTAAATGCTTTTAAACCTCGCATTTTTATTAAAAATACATCTAAATACCCGTTTACTCCTTACAATAACATTTTATATCACCAATAAACATATACCCCTCTAAATGAGGTTTTATGGTAATAAATACACCCCCAACAAGTCAAAACACTCAAACACAAAAATAGCAGCACAAATGTTTAAGCAGAAAGCAGGAAATTAATTTTCTTTACCTGGAGTAGGCTTTGTCCATCGTTACCTCAGGAGATGTGTACCAGAATCCCTCGTCGTTGTGTCCATATACTTAACGATTATGTCTGAATCCAACTGATCCCCACTATCCAACTCTCTGCAACCACCTCTAATATTCTACCCGGAGACTTGTCTTGTCCAAACTTAACATTCCATATCAAGTACCTTCCTATGATTCCATTGTATCTTGTAGTAACGGCACCCTTTGTAACTTTAGCAATCACTCGTGCAAATCACTTTTAATACTTTTATGATCCGTTACAAACTGCTTTACATGCTCTAATTAAAATGTTGTGCTGAATAAACAATAATTAATACAACTAACGTTACAATTACGTTGGATATCTAAGCGCGATATAAGATATCAGAGATATAAGAGAGCTTTAATATTTTTCTCAGAGTATTTATATGTTTTTCAATAACCCCCCATGGAACGTATTTCTATTGAAAAGCTTATTTTCTAAACCGATTCTCAGAAATTTTATCGTAACGAACTCCAACGGCTGAAAAATTCCCCGTTCATCATGTTGTTACGTAAAAATTCGTTTGATACCCTCAACGTACGCGAGCTTCTCAAAAACTGCAATCCTTCGATCAATGATATTGCTTTGCCTCGTTATAACGTTTCACTTCTTATCTACTTTTCTCCGTTCCACGCATATTTATTGTCTCTTTTTAGAACCCCTCTTAAGCTACAGAAAATCGATATTGTTGTTGGCCTTCACATTTCGCCTTGTATTTTAGACGCGAGTTGTAACCAACCCTTTCTTATACGCTTCTCTGTCTGTTCTACATTATAAATCTTTTATTTCATTCAGTCTTCAAATCACTTGTTATATTAGCAGCTTATACATTGACCGTTACAAACAAAATTCTATAGAATTTTGTGCTAACGTTCGTTTAAGTTTCCTGAAATCGACATTTAACTAACAGGTGTTTCTTGAAAGCCCACTCGTTGTTTAAAATAACAATTCCGAGTTTAATCATTTTTAGGATTTGTAAAACAAACGCTTTCGTTTCTTTAAATGGAATTCTGCGTTTAAATTATTGATTTTTTATACTCGAAAGCTCTGTTTCCTATCCCATGCGCTTGATTTAAAATTATTACAATTAGTTTGCGTATCCTTGAGTTTTTATGTACTTTATGTACCCTTTATGCAATTTTAATATTCTAATTGAGAATTAAAAAATATATTAATAACAGTTTGTCTTCCTGTTTAAACTGATTAATTTGGCGCGTAAATAAGTTGCTCCTATTTCCTACATACACAATGGTTGAAATGTTATTATCTGGACCTATTTAACCTATAATTCCACGACAATATGTATATATATATATATATATATATATATATATATGCTGTAACAAGGGGTTGTTTATGGGTGTATTGAGTAGTACGGGTCGTGTAGTAACAATAAATAGCAATAGGAATTAGAAAACTGCATTTATTTAGCAGAAAATTAAGTAATTCGTACATTATGTAAATAGCAAGCATTAATCGCCCTGTATATAGACCGTAAATAACTTTAAACGATGCAAGTAAGCATATTTTACAACAATAGAACGCGTATTTAGCAAAAAAACAGGTAATTCATACATTATGTAAATAGCAAGCATGCAACACTCTGTATATAGACCGTTATCAATTTTAAGTAATGCCATTAAGAATATCTTTCAACAATAGAACGCGTATTCAGAAGAGAAATAATCGTACATGTAGTTAAACACGCATTCAGAAGTGTTCTAATTGGTTATAAAACCAAATACGCAGTAGAGTAGATAAAAACTGACAAAGCTTTATGCAATTAAGCTGAAAAGATGAGCATTTTGATAAGGAAACGGTTTCAGAAATGCAAAAATACATGAACGAAAACAGCATTAAACTTACATCATTTATTTTGTACTATTATCCATAAGGCGATATCTATACAAAGCAACGTATGGCGAAGATAACGAATAATAAGGTATCAATAGCATAAACACCATTACATCAGAAACCATTTCAAAATGCAGGAAATGTTGAAAACAGAGCCTGGTTGGTTGAGACAATCGGCAGAACTGCTTGAAAACCTAGACCACATGTAGTGGGAAAATGCTACTTAACTTCCATGCGACACTGTTAACAAAAATCCACGCGTAAAGTAAATAAAGTATAATAGAATATCAAGTTCAAGTTACAGTGAATATCGTGCAACAATTACGAAGAGTTTTTGCCGTTTTTTATAAAAAACGTGTGTAGAATTTGAGTAATTGATTTAAATTAAATATTTATAATGATAGGGCTTCAAATTTGTGTCCACAATTATATTGCTGGTATAATTCTGAACAATTCAAGTCTGCGTTGACAATAATATTTCAAATCTGGGTCGACAATAATACTGGACATTTCAAATCAGCGTGGACAATGGTACTTCAGGTGTATTTCTGAATATTTCAAGTCTGTGTCGACCATAATATTTCAAGTCGGTGGCGACAATAATATTTCAAATTTCTAGTAAATAGAAGTACTAATTCTAAGTGGATTCTCAAGTAGATTTTAAGGGTACAATTCTGATCAAATTTTGGTACAATTCTGGTACAATTCTAAGCTGCGTCGAAAGCATTTAAGGGTAGAGATTCAAGGCATATAAAATAAAGAAGCACAATGTGATTTTTGGAAAACAAGGGGTAACTGTACTCAAATATTGGTTCAACTAAGCAGAGCATTGGTAGACGATTAAAAACGACAAAGGGGTGTTGATCCACAACACGAGCAACATATCACAGGTCAGATATATTTATTTTAAGATATTTTTCTATTTAAATTTTAATACTGAATTTATTTAATTTATACAAAACTTGTAATGAAGTCAACGAGAAACTTTTGCATACGTTGAACAAATCATAAAGAGGTCTGGTACGTTCCAGATTTTTTTTGTAAAGAGGTAGTTTTTGGTGATTTTAGATAGAATTCAAAGTATATAAATTTTGGGATAAACGATACATATGATATACATTGATTGAAGGGTGTATTTAAAGAATTTCAAAAATTGTAATTATTATTTCCGTTCATTATATGAAATTAATTGACTTCGTTTTATCAATTCAAATGCGTAATCATAAAGAGTGGAAAAGAAAAAATTGATCATCGTAACGTTGTGCACTCTGTGTAGATTAAAAACGGCTAGCCGTGGCATAATAATAAAATTAGTAAAATTTGAAGTGAAAACACAGAGCGGTGGCGTTAAGTAAAAACGTTTATTACACCGACTACGGCGTCATCATATCAATATATATATATATATATATATATATATATATATATTGCTGTGATACCCTAAAAATTGAATCCAGCCTCACGAATTGGGCGTCAAGAATGCTGTGATACCACCAAAATCCGGGTACTCCGCTTTTCGAATCGAGCCCCTTCGAATTGGATGTCAAGAATGCTGTGAATCCTACAAAAAGCTATTCATTACCTTAACTGTGTTGGTCCATTGACTTTCTTCTGTTAATCGCCTCGGCTGCTCCTCTAGATAGCTTTCATCCTCATACATAAAAAAAACAAACACATTCCTACCACAAACATCAACGTCAACTCTATTTACATCAATATTCACAATACATTAAAATTTCAAAATTAATATTCAGCATAAATTTTAATATCGGAAAATTTCAAAATTAAATTTATTATCATTTTAATGTGCATCCAGAATTAAAGTCCTTGTAGGATGCCTACTAATTACTATAACAATATATGCAGAGTACAAAGGAGCATCTACCACCCTTTACGTTAATTAACCAGGTTCGTCTAATTGAGCTCAAAGACTTACCCTAAATTTTCATCATAATCCAGAACATCAATACTAAATACCCTTTCTACTTAAACAAGCAAATTTCACCTTAAAATTAAAATTTTATTGCTAGTACAATTTCACTACTGTCCATTTTGAGTAAATCAATTATAAAGTTATTCAACACACACAAAAATATCAAAGTTCAAACAAAATAGTATAATTTACCTGAAGGTTACTTGCACTCGTAGCTTCAATGTACATCGTCCCTTTTGTTAATCACACCATTCCAACTGGGTTATATTTACGGCTTCTGATTCTCAACGCTTTAAAATTTTCTCCATCACCATTTATTTAAAGTTGTTTCAGGGCTTTTCCGGAACTAATCTGTGTATATCTGAACCTTGTTTTTTTTTGGATCCAGACCCGTTTATGCACCATTTAAGTATTAATACCCACGAAAAATAACAAAGAACTTCATA
The DNA here is from genome assembly GCA_036346225.1 of Platerodrilus igneus. Taxonomy (NCBI): domain Eukaryota; kingdom Metazoa; phylum Arthropoda; class Insecta; order Coleoptera; family Lycidae; genus Platerodrilus; species Platerodrilus igneus. The sequence goes on along the minus strand of JARFIW010001670.1, from coordinate 15,814,726 downwards.
CTTCTTTCACCAATATACGCCAAAACTGCCTACTTTTGTGTATATATTTGTCGTTGTAAATTTTACCAATTGGTACAGTGATACTAAACTTTATTACCTTGTATCTTCTTTTCTAAGTGCACTAACGTACATTCATTGTAGCACGTATAGAACAAGCTGTTTTAAATCACATAATATTCGAACAAACTGTTTAAATTATTTAATATTAAAACCGGAAAACTAAAAAGCACTGTTTAACGCGTTCAATCAAGTCGAAGATCTAAGAGAGCTTCCTCATATTCACCTCCGTATATATAGCGGTTAGCCTGTCTGTCGGTCTGTTCCCCAAAACGGCCAGTTTCTAGAATTTCGTCATTCTATGTTCCCATTCCGTAGCCTGGCATGCGATTTTTACGAATTTTGTACTCGCCTCAGTTAAATCTCAGAAAATTTCCACACGGCACGCAACGTCTGAGAATACCTAATTAAATTTTATACAGAAATGTTATTTCTACCTCTCAATTTTGCTTTTTACTTTCAACCAATCGCAACCCCACGACGTTGCTCTACTCACGCCTTTTTACTATATGTGTCTCGGTCTTGCGCCTATTATCTGTCTCTATCTACCCTGTTCTTATTAGTGCAAATTGATATTCCTTATTATCGATTATTTCAGTCCATGTGGACTATCTAGGTTAAATAACCCCGTATCGCACCTTCTCGTGAATATTAAGCCACGGTTTCTCCAAGATTCTTTGTAACCATTAATTATCTGCAACATTTACGCAGAATGAGCTTTTTAAAAATACGCAGGTGTTTAAACATACTATTAATTCTCAGAGCTTGATTTCATGGTATTTTATTGGGTTTTTCAAGTTTTTATAGATATTATATGTTACTAACGGTTCAATTAACTTCAATTACGATTATTATTAGTACATTTTGTTTAATACCGGTTACTTAAAATAGAGTTAATTAATATAAATTTTGCACGTAACTTTTATTTGTTTCTTTACTAGGGATAATTAAATTACCCGTAAAGTTTTCTAATACTGCTTCCTTTTATATAAAGCGTCTTATAAATAATTTAAATTTCTTAATTTTACTAAAACGAATGAATTTTTATGCTTCACGCTGTTATTTAATAACGCGTACCTTTTCCAAAAGCTTCTACACAGTGATTAAAATTATTTGATGTGATTATTTAATTTTCTACCCTGGTCTAAATATGAGTATTTTCCCCCTATTTGAATACAAATAATCCCACTTATTTGAATGCAAATATAAAGCATTTAGACAAAAAAAATTACAAAAAAAATTGCCTATCTCTCTCTACCTTTATCTATCTAACTTACCTACTTTATCTCCAATTCCAAAAAAAATATTTACACCTATCCTATATCCCTATCCTATTCCTAACTCTCACCTAATTTTATAAACTGAAATTATCCCTAACTTCATCCTACTTGTCCATCTAATCCTATATACATCCTATATACCTATCCTATTCCTAACTTTTAATTAATCTTCACTATACTTTACTTCCCCCTACCTAATCCTATATACCTATCCTACTCTTACTCTATTCCTAACTCTCCACTAATCTTATATGAAATATCTATACTTAACCTATCTTCTTTTCTTCCTACATTTACTCTTTATTCTCATCCTAAACCTATTTCTAATTATCTCCCATATTTATCCTATACCTAGCTTTATTTTCTATACACACCTACTTCTACTCTTCTATATACACCTATTCTATCCCTAACCTATTTAAATCTAACTCTCTTCTTGACCCTCCAAGTCTTTCTTTTCACCATCCTAATACTCTTCATCCCTATTTCTCCCCCTTCTATATCTATACTTATCATCCCTATTATCTCACATACAATAAACTCATCCCTATTATCCTGACTCTTAAATATTGCTTCTTCTTTAGTCCCTACACTTGTCTGTTTCTTATTTATCATTGTTTCCTTTTCTGCCGACAAACCAAACGATACTACTTTACAATTATCGATTTTTCCCTCTATGGAAAATCCTATGTACCTTCTAGAATTCTTATGTAATGGAATCCCCAAGATGGATTCCTTAAATCTACTTTATTAAAAACAAACTTGCCACTTAACCTCATCACAAATAATTCTGCCTTCACCTGCTCCCGATATGCTGCTCTTGCTTCTACCTCCACTAATTCTGCATGTTTATCTAATAAAGCTTGAACCTCTACTATCCTATCCTCTGGACATCTTATTGTGTTGATCGGTTTAACTCCATCATCCTCTACCTCTACTACATTAATACTCAACCCCGTGTTATCCTCTGTGACTTCATAACTGCCCTTCCATGGCACCACCCTATCCTTAATCCTTACTACCTTCCTTTCCATATCTATCAAAACCCCTAACTTCATCATACAGTCAACACCTAAAATGCTCTGAAACTTCAGTCCAGGTACAATTACAAACTCCTGTTCACAGCTTAAACCTCCTATATCTATCCTAAGCACCACAACACTATTTACTACAGCAAACTTCTTTTTATTTGGAGCTACTAAATGGCTACGCTTTATAGGCATAATTCTATCACAAACCTTATCCCTAATTTTGCTGACGAATTCCTCCGATATTAAACTCGCCTCTGCCCCTGTATCAAGTAATACTTCTACATTATTCTCAAAAATTTCTAAATTAATAATTGGCAAACATAATTTTCCTTAGTTTCTGGCTCTACTTCTTCCTCAATTTTGAAAAATTCACGTGGATGTTCATATACATTTACACTGAAATCTAGTGGTCTGTCGCGTTCTAAAAATCCTGTCCAGGTCTGTTTTCCCTACTCGGTCCTGGTCTAGCCGTCACCTCAGCGCATGTCCTAGGCGTTTCCACTCGTTCCGTGTCTGTATTAGCAGTCCCCCTCATGTCCGGTGAACTATTCCTTCTGGTAGGTTCCGGTCTCGGTGCAGGTCCCCTTCCTAAACTATTACTCCTAACGTATGGTCGTCTCTGTTCCCAATTCTGTCGCTGGTATCCGTAACTATTCCCCTTCTAGCATAGTTGTCCCGTCTATTGTCAAACCTAACTGTGTTGATCTGTCTTTCCCTATTATCCCGAGGTCGTCCACTACTTACGTCGTCGTACCTCTGCAGGTATTCCAAAAATATTTCTCTGTCCACTATGTTCTGTAGTGCTACGTGTTGTCTTACTTCTACCTCGAAGTGTCGTGATAAATACTTAATAATTTGTCGGTCCGTCAGTGGTGGGTTCAGTTGCTTTGCTATGCTATACTTGCGTATAGCATATTGCTCCCTACTTCCTGAAAATTCTCCCTTAAATTTCCCTGTGATTAAGTCGTCTCGTACCTGGTCTTGTCTGTGGTCACTCCAGTAGTGCTTTAAGAATCTGTCTTCAAAGTCCGTGTAGGTGTCTATGTCCTGTCCTACTAAATTGTACCATGCTTCCGCATTGTCCTTTAATAAAGCCTTTATCGTATTCAGTTTAGTCTGTTCGTCAAATAAATTTCCCACTAGATTTCTTACGCTATTAATAAAAATTTGTGGATTTACCCTGTTATCGCCATAAAACTTCATGTGTTGGTCCAATGATACTCCACCTGTAGAAAATCTGGGACCATCCCCCGTTAAATTTGACATGTTGTATTTGATACTACTAACTTCGCGTTCTACCCTGCCTAACTGATCCCTACATGAGTTCGTCACTTCAGTCATTTTTACATTAATCTCTTCTTCACAAAAAATGCGTACTTCGGACCTTAAATGTCCCATTTCCTGTCGAAGACCTGTAATATCACGCTCATTTTGTTCCACCCTATTTTCTACTTCCCCCAGTTTCACGGTAAGACTATCTTTAAATTCTGTAAATTCTTTAGTATTTTGTTCAATTTTCCCGCTTATCTGCTCTAATTTTTGGTTGGACTCCTCCCTCGCTCTATTCGATTCTTCGCTTAGCAGTTCTAATTTTCTGTTGGACTCCTCCCTAGCTAATCGCATTTCCTCTAACATTCTCATCATTAACTCATTTCCTTGATCCCCTGATTCCGTCCTCGACTGATCTCTACTGCCTCCAGCTTCTTCCATTTTCGAATTTTTCTCACACAGTGCACTATCGTCACTTCCAATTTCCACTCCTTGACTCCTTAACCACTCTTTTCTCTGCATACGTTCTACTCACTCACACACACTCAAAAATACTCTTAAATTTATACACAAACAGAAACTCTCTCTCTCAGATCGCCAGTTTCCTGGAATAAAATCACAAAAAATTTTATTTGGAACTCGAGCCTCACTTTTGGGTCCCCAAGTAATGCTGTGATACCCTAAAAATTGAATCGAGCCTCACGAATTGGGTGTCAAGAATGTTGTGATACCACCAAAATCCGGGTACTCCGCTTTTCGAATCGAGCCCCTTCGAATTGGATGTCAAGAATGCTGTGAATCCTACAAAAAGCTATTCATTACCTTAACTGTGTTGGTCCATTGACTTTCTTCTGTTAATCGCCTCGGCTGCTCCTCTAGATAGCTTTCATCCTCATACATAAAAAAAACAAACACATTCCTACCACAAACATCAACGTCAACTCTATTTACATCAATATTCACAATACATTAAAATTTCAAAATTAATATTCAGCATAAATTTTAATATCGGAAAATTTCAAAATTAAAATTATTATCATTTTAATGTGCATCCACAATTAAAGTCCTTGTAGGATGCCTACTAATTACTATAACAATATATGCAGAGTACAAAGGAGCATCTACCACCCTTTACGTTAATTAACCAGGTTCGTCTAATTGAGCTCAAAGACATACCGTAAATTTTCATCATAATCCTGAACATCAATACTAAATACCCCTTTCTACTTAAACAAGCAAATTTCACCTTAAAATTAAAATTTTATTGCTAGTACAATTTCACTACTGTCCATTTTGAGTAAATCAATTATAAAGTTATTCAACACACACAAAAATATCAAAGTTCAAACAAAATAGTATAATTTACCTGAAGGTTACTTGCACTCGTAGCTTCAATGTACATCGTCCCTTTTGTTAATCACACCATTCCAACTGGGTTATATTTACGGTTTCTGATTCTCAACGCTTTAAAAATTTTCTCCATCACCATTTATTTAAAGTTGTTTCAGGGCTTTTCCGGAACTAATCTGTGTATATCTGAACCTTGTTTTTTTTTGAATCCAGACCCGTTTATGCACCATTTAAGTATTAATACCCCCGAAAAATAACAAAGAACTTCATACTTCTTTCACCAATATACGCCAAAACTGCCTACTTTTGTGTATATATTTGTCGTTGTAAATTTTTACCAATTGGTACAGTGATACTAAACTTTATTACCTTGTATCTTCTTTTCTAAGTGCACTAACGTACATTCATTGTAGCACGTATAGAACAAGCTGTTTTAAATCACATAATATTCGAGCAAACTGTTTAAATTATTTAATATTAAAACCGGAAAACTAAAAAGCACTGTTTAACGCGTTCAATCAAGTCGAAGATCTAAGAGAGCTTCCTCATATTCACCTCCGTATATATAGCGGTTAGCCTGTCTGTCGGTCTGTTCCTAAAACGGCCAGTTTCTAGAATTTCGTCATTCTATGTTCCCATTCCGTAGCCTGGCATGCGATTTTACGAATTTTGTACTCGCCTCAGTTAAATCTCAGAAAATTTCCACACGGCACGCAACGTCTGAGAATACCTAATTAAATTTTATACAGAAATGTTATTTCTACCTCTCAATTTTGCCTTTTACTTTTCAACCAATCGCAACCCACGACGTTGCTCTACTCACGCCTTTTACTATATGTGTCTCGGTCTTGCGCCTATTATCTGTCTCTATCTACCCTGTTCTTATTAGTGCAAATTGATATTCCTTATTATCGATTATTTCAGTCCATGTGGACTATCTGGGTTAAATAACCCCGTATCGCACCTTCTCGTGAATATTAAGCCACGGTTTCTCCAAGATTCTTTGTAACCATTAATTATCTGCAACATTTACGCAGAATGAGCTTTTTAAAAATACGCAGGTGTTTAAACATACTATTAATTCTCAGAGCTTGATTTCATGGTATTTTATTGGGTTTTTCAAGTTTTTATAGATATTATATGTTACTAACAGTTCAATTAACTTCAATTACGATTATTATTAGTACATTTTTGTTTAATACCGGTTACTTAAAATAGAGTTAATTAATATAAATTTTGCACGTAATTTTTATTTGTTTCTTTACTAGGGATAATTAAATTACCCGTAAAGTTTTCTAATACTGCTTCCTTTTATATAAAGCGTCTTATAAATAATTTAAATTTCTTAATTTTACTAAAACGAATGAATTTTTATGCTTCACGCAGTTATTTAATAACGCGTACCTTTTCCAAAAGCTTCTACACAGTGATTAAAATTATTTGATGTGATTATTTAATTTTCTACCCTGGTCTAAATATGAGTAATATAAATATATTGTGATGTTATGTAATGTTTTATTTAATATCCAAGGCTAGACGCACTTATTTACTACTCATATTTATGAAATATCCTATTTAAAACTAATGATAAACAAGATCGTACAAAATTAATTACTGAACTAATATCGAATGCTATTTCAGTGTGATAGAGCTTTTTGAGATTTCAAAAAGGTGTTTATTTAATTTAATTTATAAAAATCAAACGTAATTCCATTTGAGGAAGCTTCTGTGGATTGTATAAAATGTTTATGTTCACTATTTGAATGGACACTACTGTTTGTAAAAGTAAGACATACCACAAGATCTAAAAAATAAGTCATTTAGCATGTTTTAATAGAAATAAGTAGTTATAGGATGAAAATAAATGTTTGTTTAATGTATGTTCACTATATGTATGTTTACTATATAAATTAGGTACCATAATATTTGAAACACAATTCATTAGTATTATTAGAAAATAATTATAAGTAAATGGAAAATTGAAAACAAGATGTAACAAATGGAAAGTAGGACCAAGTGATCCAAATGAAAGGTTTTGAAAGAGTAATTAGAGATGTTTGTAAATATTTGATCAAGGAGTGTAATTGTAATAACTTTATGTAGTAGGCAAATGAAGATTGTTTTGAGAGATCTCCTAGGTGATAAGAAATAAATAAAAGGGGCTTATAAAATTTGTAATTTACAGAATAGATGTTTTTTACCGGCTCTCGTTTTTTTATTCAAGTATTAAGAGCTGAAGCTAGTTAAAAGAGGTTTTTGGTGCAACGTGTAATAAATGTAAAAGGTTTATACAACCATAAGTAGTCCTGAAGATTATTTGTTCTTCCAATGAAATGTGTTTGGCTTCCAAGCTGATGTAAATTGAGGTACCGAGAGCTAAAAATCGTCCAGGAGATTCCATTATTCTGAGATGTGTTCCCGCAGTGATAGTTTAACGAGTCCTAAATTAGATAGCCGATTCTGAGTATCATTTTTCATTATAACATCCTTTTAGTATTTCTAAAGCCTGAAATTAAAGCGTGAAATTTTAAATACAAAATATTAAAACTTAAATTCAACAGGTAATCGTGCACTTCAAGTTGGTGGTCTATTTGCAGTCCAAGGTCCATTATTGTAAACACCGGCGGACTTCAATGGAATTACAGGTATAAAACAACTTAGTTCTTATATTTGTAACACTTAAAAGCTGTATTATTCATTGAAATCTAAAAATCTTATCAAAAGTTAAGCATTCTAACTTTGTTTATTTTCTGAAAATTGGTAGTAAAGATCACACCCAGTTTAGAGCAAGTATCTTAAAAATTAACTAGAGGGGGCTGTATCTGACAGTGGTTAATATATAGGCATACAGTTTTGTACCCACACTGTTTGTTTATAGTTATTTAAATTCATAAAAAACCTGAGATAAGTTTCAATAAGCCGTGGCATATTATTGGTTCACAACAAAATTTACTTTTACCCATTTATCAAATAAATATAGAAATACGACAGAGATATATATTAATATATATATATATATATATATATATATATATATTACTTAAATTTAGACCAGGGTAGAAAAATTAATAAACGACATCAAAAAATTTTAATCACCGTGTATAAGAAAGCTTTGGGTAATAATACGCTTCATTTAAAGGCATATTGGATAAATTCGTCATTTACTTCTAAACATAGGGTTTATATTGTTTAGATAATGTCAAACACCGTGTATATTAAAGCAGTGGAAAATAGTACGCTTAATTAAAGGCCTACTGTGTAGATTTAAATCATTTAATTAGAATGTAGGGTTTTTGTATATAATCATAATCAACGTTTAAAAAGAAGTAATGTAGGATTTCATTAGATAATACGCGTTATTAAAACCGTGAAGCATAAAATTTAATCTTTCCAAGTACTAAAACTATCGAGAAATTATAAAGACATGGGAAAGGCACGCAAAAGACTTCGGCGTATTAGAAATCAGTAACACCTGCAAAGAATAACGATGTATATGATAGTTGATAAGCTTTAAGCTATATGAGTGCAAGTAAGAAAGCAAGTTTGTGGTATAAAGACAAGCGAGATGGAATGCATTAGCAGTTAAATGAGGGGAGAAATGTGAAACAAGCGCACAGGTTTTAGATAGAACGAACAGACTAGATTGGCGATTAAGGTTGAAATAAGATGCAAACATAAGAGGGGAAAGCATATCAGTTGGTGTGTAAAATTAATTAGTTGTTCTCGGACGTGTTGCGAGTCGTGTGAAAATTTCTTAGATTTTCAACGCAGACGAGTGCAAATTTCAGTAGAATTATTGTGCCGAGACATCGAAAGGGAAAATAGAATGCGAATTTCTAAAAATTGGCCGTTGCGGGACAAATTCGACTTGCAAGCGAGCCATTATATAAACCCGTGCTAATAGGAGTTTCGCTCTCTTTTATTTTTGATCTTATACGATACGTCAAGCGGTAGCTCTTTTATTTTTGATTTTATTTGATACTTCAAGCAGTTTTACCTCTTAAATTTTGGATTATTCGATACTTTAAGTAGAATACGTGGTGATTACGTGCTACAATAAAAGTTATTAGTACACTTAGAGAAGATAAATGAAGGTAACAAAGTCTAGTTATATTTGCGGGTATTACTGTACCAATTATCCAAATTAATAACGATAAATAAATAAATAGGAGTAGGCAGTTTTCGCTATAGCGTGAAAGAATTATGAATTTCAGTGCTATTTATCGGGAGTGTTTAGTAATCAAATGTTATTTGTAAACGTGATTGGATCCACAAAACAAGATTTCGATATACTTAGATGAGTTCCTGAGAAACCCTGAAACCTTTTAGACGAATGGTGGTGGAGCAAAATTTTAAAGACGGCCAGAAATCCGAAGAAGAAACATAAACCAGCTGGAATGGTGGGATTAGCAAGTCCGATGTACATCGAAGCCACGAGTGCATTAACCTTTAGGTAAATTATGCATTTTTGTTTGATCTTAGATGTTTTGGTGTGTGTTGAATATTTTTATAATTTGTTTGATAAAAATAGACAGTAGTAAATTTGTATAAACAACAAATTTTTAATTTTAAGGTAAAATTTTCTTGTATACTTAGAAAGGAGTATTTATCAGGTTTATGTTTGGATTATGATGAAAATTTGGGTCTGTCTTTGAGCTCAATTAGACTAACCTGTTAAATTAACGTAAAGGGGTGGGAGATGCTCTTATATTTAAAAACGGTAGTTAAAATTAAAAGTTCGATAATTACAACACCGGTAGCGTGGTTTAATAAACACTATCGGGGGTTGGCAGCACTAATCTTATACGGATTTAGGTGCGGTCAACTACTGATGATGTCATCAATATTACGTAATACGACGTAAAATTAACACAAAATTAAGGCAATGAAAATTATAGAATTTACTCACGTAAGATATCCGGCTTTTCCCAGGTACGCCTATCATCCTTCCGGGTCGATAGTGAAGATATTGCTCCGGGTCCCAGTGGTGTTGGTTGAGCATGGACATCGGTCGTGGGCTGCTCCAGGGGTCGTATCCATCCTAAATGTAGTGGAACGATAAGGAAGAGGTTAATTAGGTAAAGACAACAAAGATAATCAAGGCAAAGGAATCTACATAGTAAAATAAGATATGATGCCCGGCACGACTATTTCACTTGAAGATCATAAGAGAACAGCCACGATTCAGGGCGTCACCCCCACTCCTTGTCTAGTATTCCTCTAACCCTCTAGGGATACACTCTCTGCGCAAGCTCACTACTCTGACGTACGGAAGTACCGCCTAGTCCATTTAAAAATTCCCGCGTCTCGCGTATTTGAAAATATGGCGGAAAACTTCCGTACAACAACTTAACCTAAATACAATGTTAAAGTGACCCTTGGCACGTAACAATGCTCCCTTTTATTCAGACTCAGGTCTGCAATTATTGTTTATTTAATTAGTATGCATCCTACAAGTACTCTAATTCTGGATGCAAATTTAAATGAGGACAAATTTTAACTTGAAAATTTATGATGCTGCAATTTATGCTGAAATTTAATTTTGAAATTTTAATGTATTGTGAATATTGGTGTAAATAGTGTTAACGTTGATGTTTGTGGTAGGAATGTGTTTTTTTTTTATAAATGAGGATGAAAGCTTTATCTAGGTGAGCTGCCGTGGCGGAAGAGTCAAGAGGCCATTATCAGAAGAAAGTCAACGGACCAGTTAAATGAGGGGATCACAGCAAATCTTGACGCCCAATTCGTGAGGCTCGATTCTTATAGGGAATCACAGCAATCTATATATATATATATATATATATATATATATATGCTGTGAAATGCTCCTTTGAATGCGGGAACTGGCCCTTAAAAAAAAACATTCGAGCCCTCACGTTGTGGTCGCCATATACTGCTGTGATATACTCCTGTGAATGCGGGAACTGGGTCCTTTCAACAAAAAAAATTCTAGTCCCACCAATTGGGCGTCATAAACTGCTGTGATCCTGTTTTCGCCTCGGCTGCTCACCTAATTTTATAAACCTCCTCATTCATAAAATTAAACAACACATTCCTACCACAAACATCAACGTCAACTCTATTTACATCAATATTCACAATACATTAAAATTTCAAAATTAATATTCAGCATAAAATTCAGTTTTAAAAAGAATTTCAAGATTAATTTTATTATCATTTTAATGTGCATCCAGAATTAAAGTCCTTGTTGGATGCCTACTAATTAATATAACAATATAAGCAGACCGAGTCTGAGTATAAAGGAGCATCTACCACCCTTTACGTTAATTAACCAGGTTCGTCTAATTGAGCTCAAAGACATACCCAAATTTTCATCATAATTCAGAACATCAATACTAAATACCCTTTCTACTTAAACAAGCAAATTTCACCTTAAAATTAAAATTTTATTGTTAGTACAATTTCACTAATGTCCATTTAAAGTAAATCAATTATAAAGTTATTCAACACACACAAAAATGTCAAACAAAATAGTATAATTTACCTGAAGGTTACTGTCCTCGTAGCTTCAATGTACATCGTCCCTTTAGTTAATCACGCCATTCCAACAGGATTATATTTACGGCTTCTAATTCTCAACGCTTTTAAAATTTTCTCCATCACCATTTATTTAAAGTTGTTTCTGGGCTTTTCCGGAACTCATCTGTGTATATCTGACCCTGGTTTTGTGGATCCAGCACGTTTTTGAACCATTTAATTATTAACACCCCCGAAAAATAACAAAGAAATTCATACTTCTTTCACCAATATACGCCAAAACTGCCTACTTTTGTGTATACATTTGTCGTTGTAAATTTTGCTAATTGGTACAGTGATACTAAATTTTATTACCTTGTATCTAAGTGCACTGAAGTACATTCATGTTAGCACGTTAATAACAAACTATTTTGAATCACTAAAATATACGAGCAAACTTTAAATTATTTTATCAAACTAAAATGCACTGTTTAACATCTTCAATCAAGTCGCGGATCTAAGAGCTTTTAACGCATCGAATAGTCAAAAGTCTAAGAGAGCCTGTTTATATTCACCTCGGTATATATAGCAAAAAGCCTGTCTGTCGGTCTGTTCCCCAAAACGGGTAATTCTAAAGAATTTCGCATGCTATGTTCCCAGTCCGTAGCCTGTGCGTCGGTTTTTACGAATTTTGTACTCGCCAGTTGAAAATATCAGAAATTCTCACACGGCACGCAAACATGTCCGAGAAAAACTAATTAATTTTGTACAGAAATCGTTGTTTCTACCTCTGATATTTGCATCCTATTTTCAACCAATTGTGACCCTCGTGACGTTGCTTAAATCACGCCTTTTACTATATGTGTCTTTGCTTGACGCATTTTCTCTTTCCTTTTCTAACCTGTTCGTATTGGTGCAAATTGATATTCTTTATTATCGATTATATTTTAGTCCATGTGGACTATCTGGGTTAAATAACCCCGTATCGCACCTTCTCGTGAATATTAAGCCCCGGTTTCTCCAAGATTCTTTGAAACCATTTGTTATCTACACAATTTTTGCCGTACGTGATATTTAAACTACGCAGGTGTTCAAAATAATATTAATTCTCAGAGCTTTATTTTCTGGTATTATAATCTTGGATTTTCACAGACTTTTATGCTTATTATTAATAATGGTTTAATTAACTCCAATTAAAATTGACTTCTCTCCTTTCAATTTTAGCGAATACAAGTTAAATATTAATTATTATGTGTACACTTTGTTTTACTACCGGTTACTTAAAATAGGGTTAATTAATATAAATTTTGCACGTAATTTCCATTTGTTTCTTTCCTCGGAATAATTAAATTACACGCAGAGCTTTTTAATACTGTTTCTTTTGATATAAAGCGTCTTATAAATAATTTAAATTTCTTAATTTTAATAAAACGAATGAATTTTTATGCTTCACGCTGTTATTTAATAACGCGTACCTTTACCAAAAGCTTCTACACAGTGATTAAAATTATTTGATGTGATTATATAATTTTCTACCCTGGTCTAAATATGAGTATTTTCCCCCTATTTGAATACAAATAATCCCACTGATTTGAATGCAAATATAAAGCATTTAGACAAAAAAATTACAAAAAAAAATTGCCTATCTCTCTCTACCCTTATCTATCTACCTTACCTACTTTATCTCCAATTCAAAAAAATATTTACACCTATCCTATATCCCTATCCTATTCCTAACTCTCACCTAATTCTATAAATTGAAATTATCCCTAACTTCATCCTACTCATCCATCTAATCCTATATACATCCTATATACCTATCCTATTCCTAACTCTCCACTAATCTTCTATGAAATATCTACACTTAACCTATCTTATTTTCTTCCTACATTTACTCTTTATTCTCATCCTAAACCTATTCCTAATTATCTCCCATATTTATCCTATACCTAGCTTTATTTTCTATAACCACTTACTTCTACTCTTTTATATACACCTATGCTATCCCTATCTTATTTAAATCTAACTCTCTTCTTGACCCTCCAAGTCTTTCGTCTAACTATCCTAATACTCTTCATCCCTATTTCTCCCCCTTCTATATCTATACTTAACATCCCTGTTCTCTCACATACAATAAACTTATCATCCCTATTATCCTTACTCTTAAATATTACTTCTTCTTCAGTCCCTACACTTGCCTGTTTCTCATTTATCATTGTGTCCCTTTCTGCCGACAAACCAAACGATACACACTTTACAATTCTCGATTTTTCTCTCTACGGAAAATCCTACGTACCTTCTAGAATTCTTGTGTAATGGAATCCGCCAGAATGAATTCCTTAAATCTACTTTATTAAAAACAATCTTGCCACTTAACCTTGTCAAAAATATTTCTGCCTTCACCTGCTCCCGATATGCTGCTGTTACTTCTACCACCACTAATTCTGCATGTTTTTGTACTAAAGCTTGAACCTCTACTCTCCTATCCTCTGGACACCTTATTTTGTTGATCTGTTTACTTTCATCATCCTCTCCCTCTACTACATTAATACTAAACCCCGTGTCATCCTCTGTGACTTCATAACTGCCCTTCCATGGCACTACCCTATCCTTAATCCTTACTACCTTCCTTTCCATATCTATCCAAACCCCTAACTTCATCATACAGTCAACACCTAAAATGCTCTGAAACTTCAGTCCAGGTACAATTACAAACTCCTGTTCACAGCTTAAACCTCCTATATCTATCCTAAGCACCACAACACTATTTACTACAGCAAACTTCTTTTATTTGAGCTACTAAATGGCTACGTTTTATAGGCATAATTCTATCACAAACCTTATCCCTAATTTTGCTGACGAATTCCTCCGATATTAAACTCGCCTCTGCCCCTGTATCAAGTAATACTTCTACATTATTCTCAAAAATTTCTAAATTAATAATTGGCAAACATAATTTTTCCTTAGTTTCTGGCTCTACTTCCTCCTTAATTTTGAAAAATTCACGTGGATGTTCATATACATTTACACTGAAATCTAGTGGTCTGTCGCGTTCTAAAAATCCTGTCCAGGTCTGTTTTCCCTACTCGGTCCTGGTCTAGCCGTCACCTCAGCGTATGTCCTAGGCGTTTCCACTCGTTCCGTGTCTGTATTAGCAGTCCCGCTCATGTCTGGTGAACTATTCATTCTGGTAGGTCCCGGTCTCGGTGCAGGTCCCCTTCCTAAACTATTACTCCTAACATATGGTCGTCTCTGTTCCCAATTCTGTCGCTGGTATCCGTAACTATTCCCCCGTCTAGCGTAGTTGTCCCTTCTATTGTCAAACCTAACTGTGTTGATCTGTCTTTCCCTATTATCCCGAGGTCGTCCACTACTTACGTCGTCGTACCTCTGCAGGTATTCCAAAAACATTTCTCTGTCCACTATGTTCTGTAGTGCTACGTGTTGTCTTATTTCTGCCTCGAAGTGTCGTGATAAATACTTAATAATTTGTCGGTCCGTCAGTGGTGGGTTCAGTTGCTTTGCTATGCTATACTTGCGTATAGCATATTGCTCCTACTTCCTGAAAATTCTCCTTAAATTTCCTGTGATTAAGTCGTCTCGTACCTGGTCTTATCTGTGGTCACTCCAGTAGTGCTTTAAAAATTTGTTTTCAAAGTCCTGATACGTGTCTATGTCCTGTCCTACTAAATTGTACCATGCTTCCGCGTTGTCCTTTAATACAGCCTTTATCGTATTCAGTTTAGTCTGTTCGTCAAATAAATTTCCCACTAGATTTCTTACACTATTAATAAAAATTTGTGGATTTACCCTGTTATCGCCATAAAACTTCATGTGTTGGTCCAATGATACTCCACCTGTAGAAAATCTGGGACCATCCCCCGTTAAATTTGACATGTTGTATTTAATACTACTAACTTCGCGTTCTACCCTGCCTAACTGATCCCTACATGAGTCCGTCACTTCAGTCATTTTACATTAATCTCTTCTTCACAGAAAATGCGTACTTCGGACTTTAAATGTCCCATTTCCTGTCGAAGACCTGTAATATCACGCTCATTTTTATCAACCCTATTTTCTACTTCCCCCATCTTTACGGTAAGACTATTTTTAAATTCTGAAAATTCTCTCGTCGATTTTTCTATTTTATCCCTAATTCCTGATTTAATTGGTCAAATTTCCGATTTGAGTCCTCTCGCTCTATTCGATTCATCGCTTAGCTGTTCTAATTTTCTATTGATTCCTCCTAGCTAATCGCATTTCCTCTAACATTCTCATCATTAACTCATTTCCTTGATCCCCTGATTCCGTCCTCGACTGATCTCTACTGCCTCCCGCTTCTTCCATTTTCGAATTTTTCCCACACAATGCACTATCGTCACTTCCAATTTCCACTCCTTGACTCCTTTACCACTCCTTTCTCTGCATACGTTCTAATCACTCTCACACACTCTACAATACTCTTAAATTTATACACACACAGAAACTCTCTCTCTCAGATCGCCAGTTTCCTGGAATAAAATCACAAAAATTTTATTTGGAACTCGAGCCCTCACGTTGGGTCGCCAAAGAATGCTGTGAAATGCTCCTTTGAATGCGGGAACTGGCCCTTAAAAAAAAACATTCGAGCCCTTACGTTGTGGTCGTCATAAACTGCTGTGATCCTGTTTTCGCCTCGGCTGCTCACCTAATTTTATAAACCTCCTCATTCATAAAATTAAACAACACATTCCTACCACATCAACGTCAACTCTATTTACATCAATATTCACAATACATTAAAATTTCAAAATTAATATTCAGCATAAAATTCAGTTTTAAAGAGAATTTCAAGATTAATTTTATTATCATTTTAATGTGCATCCAGAATTAAAGTCCTTGTTGGATGCCTACTAATTAATATAACAATATAAGCAGACCGGAGTCTGAGTATAAAGGGAGCATCTACCACCCCTTTACGTTAATTAACCAGGTTCGTCTAATTGAGCTCAAAGACATACCCAAATTTTCATCATAATTCAGAACATCAATACTAAATACCCCTTTCTACTTAAACAAGCAAATTTCATCTTAAAATTAAAATTTTATTGTTAGTACAATTTCACTAATGTCCATTTAAAGTAAATCAATTATAAAGTTATTCAACACACACAAAATGTCAAACAAAATAGTATAATTTACCTGAAGGTTACTGTCCTCGTAGCTTCAATGTACATCGTCCCTTTAGTTAATCACACCATTCCAACAGGATTATATTTACGGCTTCTAATTCTCAACGCTTTTAAAATTTTCTCCATCACCATTTATTTAAAGTTGTTTCTGGGCTTTTCCGGAACTCATCTGTGTATATCTGACCCTGGTTTTGTGGATCCAGACACGTTTTGAACCATTTAATTATTAACACCCCGAAAAATAACAAAGAAATTCATACTTCTTTCACCAATATACGCCAAAACTGCCTACTTTTGTGTATACATTTGTCGTTGTAAATTTTGCTAATTGGTACAGTGATACTAAATTTTATTACCTTGTATCTAAGTGCACCGAAGTACATTCATGTTAGCACGTAAATAACAAACTATTTTGAATCACTAAAATATACGAGCAAACTTTAAATTATTTTATCAAACTAAAATGCACTGTTTAACATCTTCAATCAAGTCGCGGATCTAAGAGCTTTTAACGCATCGAATAGTCAAAAGTCTAAGAGAGCCTGTTTATATTCACCTCGGTATATATAGCAAAAAGCCTGTCTGTCGGTCTGTTCCCCAAAACGGGTAATTCTAAAGAATTTCGCATGCTATGTTCCCAGTCCGTAGCCTGTGCGTCGGTTTTTACGAATTTTGTACTCGCCAGTTGAAAATATCATAAATTCTCACACGGCACGCAAACATGTCCGAGAAAAACTAATTAATTTTGTACAGAAATCGTTGTTTCTACCTCTGATATTTGCATCCTATTTTCAACCAATTGTGACCCTCGTGACGTTGCTTAAATCACGCCTTTTACTATATGTGTCTTTGCTTGACGCATTTTCTCTTTCTTTTTCTAACCTGTCCGTATTGGTGCAAATTGATATTCTTTATTATCGATTATATTTTAGTCCATGTGGACTATCTGGGTTAAATAACCCCGTATCGCACCTTCTCGTGAATATTAAGCCCCGGTTTCTCCAAGATTCTTTGAAACCATTTGTTATCTACACAATTTTCGCCGTACATGATATTTAAACTACGCAGGTGTTCAAAATAATATTAATTCTCAGAGCTTTATTTTCTGGTATTATAATCTTGGATTTTCACAGACTTTTATGCTTATTATTAATAATAGTTTAATTAACTCAATTAAAATTGACTTCTATCCTTTCATTTTTAGCGAATACAAGTTAAATATTAATTATTATGTGTACACTTTGTTTTACTACCGGTTACTTAAAATAGGGTTAATTAATATAAATTTTGCACGTAATTTCCATTTGTTTCTTTCCTCGGAATAATTAAATTACACGCAGAGCTTTTTAATACTGTTTCTTTTGATATAAAGCGTCTTATAAATAATTTAAATTTCTTAATTTTAATAAAACGAATGAATTTTTATGCTTCACGCTGTTATTTAATAACGCGTACCTTTTCCAAAAGCTTCTACACAGTGATTAAAATTATTTGATGTGATTATATAATTTTCTACCCTGGTCTAAATATGAGTAATATATATATATATATATATATAGCTGTGATACTCGCAGCCCCTTGTTATTATATTAATATTTAGCCCCACGATTGGGTCGAGCTATTTATATTTCTACCTGTAGGAAAAATAAAACCCTTGTTATTCTCGCTCCACGGTTGGGCAGACCATATTTATGCTATGATTTATTCTTTTATTACTCAAGCACTTGTAGAAATGTTAATTTATAATTTTCTTTGCCTCGACTAGCTAATTCAATTAAATAAAGCAGTTCTACAATACACCGTATAATGATTAAATATTTACAACCTTGTTAAATATTTTTTTCCTCTTTAAATTATTTACATCCATCAGATTTTTAGAAAATCAAGCCAGCAAAACGAGGTTTTATTACATTTAGAGACCTGTTGAAACGTTTCAAGATGTCTATTACTTTTCATAGATTTATGTAAAAAACCCCAATTTGTCGGCTCTTACACTTTGAATTATTATAGAGATAAAAACAGTTTTTCAAAATAAATCACATCAAAATATCTAACCTGAAGTGGTTCAGTAGATGCTTTGCATTTTCAAGAATTGAAGTCGACATCCAACCAAATTAGTATCCAAATCGTTGTTGGTGAGTTTATTCAAATGAAAGGTTTTCCATTTCCGTAATAGAATATTTACCATTTTCAGAGATTATCAAATTGCTTGAACAGGTAGCATTCTCCAGAGTCTCGTATCCAAAATTGTATTTAAGATCGTAATTGATCGTTATTAAAAGTTTTAACAAGAATCGTAACAAGATCTTTATTAGGATCGTTATTTCGATTGTAATTTAAGATAGTAATTGAGATGGTAATTAAGATGGTAATTAAAGTTTTGATTAAGAGTCCTGTTTTATTTATTATTAGAAATGGTATAATTTCCTAAATCTATCTACTTACGTCTTTAAAAGTACGGCTCGCTTGCACAATCGCACACTCTTTAATTTTCACTTTAACTTAATTTACTGTTCACATAAATATTTAGCACTTTCAAGTGACTGCCCGGTTTCTAAAGTATACTAACTCGATATTCAATTGTCCTGATATTTATAGGATCGGCCCCTTTTGTTTGCGATTCGTTGACTTCATGTGCTGGGCGAGACAAGTGTCTTATCTCTTGTTATTTTGGGAAACTTTACCAATTGTTTTGTTCAATTACATGAAGTGATGCTAGGAATGTCACGTAATTCATTATAATACCTCACATTTAATTCAGAAATCTCAGGAATCTCCGTCCAACAAATCACGTACTATTGTTGTTGGCCTTATTTTAATCTGAATGGAATAAATTTGGTGTTTGTTTATTTCCTAATAAATTGAATTTTTGAACAAATATGATACTTCTGGATCACGTACGCCTTTCAAATAATGCATAGTTTCTGCGTGCGTTTAAGATGATATTTTACCGCACTTTTTGAATATTTATCTAGCCAATTCATGCAGGTTTTTTACTGATTTAATTTCAATGCGTTACGTTACATTTTTAAATTCTTATCTTTGCTCGTAGCTACTCTTGGATATGTGTTTTAATCGCTTGTACTGCTATATACAGTGTGCTCTCAACTAATAATATTTATATTGACCTATTTGCTCTTCTAATATCTGTAATGATGTGCTTTTGTTACTTGGAAGTTTTTTTTGTTTTTTCTACGACCCCTATGACTTAACCTACCCCTAAATTAACCCCTTAATTACAGCAATATATATATATATATATATATATATATTTATATATATTAATAAAGACAAGATATTTGCAGTCCGCAATCTAAAAAATTTGTGTACAACAAAAGATTACTAAGATGTATCTGTAAATAAACCTTTATGGAAATAATAAAAGCATATTTACGAATACATATCGAGCTAATAGTTGTATAGCCATTAACAAAACAATAACGTTCATAAGGGAAAGAAACATCCACAATATATATATATATATATATATATATATATATATATAATTAGTTTTGGGTTTTAGGTCAGCAGAATTGAAGAGTTCTCTTTTTTATAAACTCAAGCTTTCGGAAATTTATTTTTCCATTATCAAGAGTACTAAAATTAAATACAAATGCATTAGTTATGAGAACAGGGTTGACTTAATAGCTAAAAATTATATATAACGGATACTTACTAAAGTGAGAAAAGATACAATTGGACGATTAATAATAATGTACAGTGTATAAGGGTATGGTATAATTAAATTTAAAAATAAAAATAATACTAATTATATCGTTAAAAGGAGTAGAAATATTTTTGATTAAGATGATGTATACTGTCTTTATATTTAATTTTTGTAAACAGTTGTTTATATGAGAATTTTTTTGTTTGGGAAAGGTATCTTTATGTGTATAAAATAAACGCATTAATTGTAATGACACTGTTTATAGATATATTATATTTTAAAATATTTTTATTAATTTGTGTAGTTATCTTTATATATTTTTTTGTATCAGTATGGTTGTAAGTAAAATAATATTATAACTTAATCATTTATTTCTTAATTTTCTATTTTCAAATACATTTTTTTAAATTTAGAAGGTAGGTATATATAGAACTCAAGTCTCCAATGTCGGTTTTTTTATTAAGTGTATTAGAATGTTGATAGATGTAACACATTTCAAGGAATTCACGTTTTAATTTATTATTTTCTATATGTAAAATTTTTGGATTGTTAAAATCAATTTTGTGGTTGGTGGTATTAATGTGTGTTGATAGGGCAGTTGCATTTGGTTTAATGCGTATGTCACTTTTGTGTTGTGTTAACCGCTGTTTGAGGTTCTGTGAACTTTGCCCAATGTATATATTGGGACAATCTGAACAATTAATTTGATATATGATGTTCCTTTGATCTAAAGGAATAGTTTTGTCTTTTATTTTAGAAAAAAGGTTATTTATTGTTAGGTCGGGTTTTTTTGCAAGTTTTATATTAAAATTTTTAAAAATATATTATCTAGTTGTGAAGTTAACTTATCAAAATATGGAAATACCTTGTAATTAGGTATTGTACTGGTTATAGTATCTGTAGAATTTTGTAGTTTATTGTAGTAGTGTGGTTAAATATTAGTCTTTTATTAGAGGAGTAGGATAACTGTTATCTTTTAGGATATTATAAAGTTTGTTTAAATTTTTTGGTATAAAGAAGGATGGCTTATGTTTTTATTCTATTTTTTAGTCCTAAAATAAAATTAATTTTCATATTTAATGGATGATATGAATAATAATTAAGATACCTGTTTGAAGTGGTAGGTTTCTGATACCAGTCTAAAATAATTTTGTTAGTTTTATCTCTAATTAATAACGTATCTAAAAAAGGAACTGAATAATGTTTTTCTCTTTCTATTGTAAATTGAATTTTACTATTGTAATTATTAAATATTTCTAAAGTTGTATCGATTTTATCAAAAGGTATAGCTGTAATTATATCATCCATAAATTTTTTTAAAAACGGTAATTTGTATGGTAGTTTGGGAATTACTTCTTGTATTAAGTCATCCATAATAATTTGCGCAATTATGGGACTTCAGTTAGAACCCATAGGACAACCATCTTTTTGTAGGTAGTAACAGTTATTAAAGCAAAAGTAGCTACTATCAAAAATAAATTCTATTATTTGTGTAAAATGTTGTTTTGATATTTTACAATTCATTTTAATTTTGTTCCATAATTTGTTAATGTTCTCTAGAACCAGATATTTTGGAATATTAGCAAATAAAGATACTGCGTCTAAACTTATTAGTACATAATTGTGAGGTAATTCAAAATTATTAATAAAAAGTGCAAATTCGAAAGAGTCTTTATATATATATATATATATATATATATATATATATATATATATGATGTACTAGGTTATCATAAAGTAAGGGATATATTTTAAATCATTACAACTTTTTAATAAATTAAGCTAGTAACATAAAATAAACGAAATCTAGTTGCTTAATGAATGGGATTTTACCGTATCTATGAGAAACAAAAGCGTTGTCATAACAATTGTTGACACTAGTGTCAAAACGAAATTATTCAATTTGAAGTTTTATTTTGAAATTAAAACTCAAGTAAACGTTGAGTTCAAACGACTCAACTGTAATAACATGGATTTACAAACAAGAATTGGTTTAGTTCAGTGCTATTATGAATCCGGCAGAAATTACACCGCTGGATTACGAAAATTTCGCACGAGAATGGGTTTGAGAGCGGGACCCTGTCAAGTGAAAGCGTACCGCAATTTGATACAAAAATTTGAAAGAACAGGGTCTGTAACTGACTTACCAAGATCAGGAAGACCAATAATTAGTGATGTCCAAGTTGCAGAGGTTCTTCATGAAAATCAAGACATAGCCAGAAGCAATTCACTCGCAATCAGCAGTGCAAATGCGATATCCAAGCGATTGCAAATGCCGTATACCACGGTTTGGAAAATTTTACGCAAAATTCTAAACATGTATCCATATAAACTGAAAATGCTGTTTGAATTAAAGGATGCAGATTTGGCTACTAGGTACGATTTTTATTTGCGAGTAATGGCTCAGATGGAAATTGAACCCGAATGGTTATCCCGTATTTTATGGACAGATGAGGCACATTTTACTCTGAATGGTGGAGTCAATACTCAAAACTGTAGAATCTGGTCTGCAGAAAATCCGCAACAAATCGTTCAAAAAGGTCTTCATGACAAGAAAGTCACCGTTTGGTGCGGTTTTACAGCTGATTTTATTATTGGTCCGTATTTCTACGAGGAAATGCAGAATGGACAAGCCGTATCTGTAACTGTAAATGGTGAACGATACTTGCAAATGTTACAAAATTATGTTATTCCACAGCTGCAAAACGAGCACTACGGAATTGAAAACATCATTTTTATGCAGGATGGAGCACCCTCGCACATTTTTCGACCAGTCAAAGAATTGTTAACCAACGTTTTCAAGATCGCGTGTTAAGCAAACATTTCGTAAATTCATGGCCACCAAGATCACCTGATCTAAACCAGCGGATTACTGGCTGTGGGGTTATTTAAAAGTTTAGTGTTTAGAAGACGACCAACTACGCTACAAGAATTAAAAGACAGTATTACGGAGCAAATTGGTACAATTCAACCAGAAATGTTACGAAATGCTGTGTACAATTTGAAGGTAAGGATGGTGATCTTACAACAACAAAATGGAGGTCATATTGTGCAATTGCCGTAACCTGTTTTGGGCATACTAAATCCCATTTCATAAGCAATTAGATTTCATTTATTTCTTGTTATTAACTTAATTTGTTAAAAAGTTATCATAATTTAAAATATATCCCTTACTTTATGATAACCTGATATATATACCCTTATACACTGTACATTATTATTAATCGTCCAATTGTATCTTATCTCACTTTAGTAAGTATCCGTTATATATAATTTTTAGCTATTAAGTCAACCCTGTTCTCATAACTAATGCATTTGTATTTAATTTTAGTACTCTTGATAATGGAAAAATAATTTTCCGAAAGCTTGAGTTTATAAAAAAGAGAACTCTTCAATTCTGCTGACCTAAAACCCAAAACTAATTATATACAATTAAGAAAGCAAGGTCGTTACCGAATTTAGTTTACCAAATAATGGGTTTTTATCAAACAATAAATACACGTTATGGAGCAGAAGCCACATTATTACTAAAACGCTGGGCTAAACTAACATCCAAATTGGCATCGATTAATAATCGTAGAATATTCCTATTACAGTGCAGGAAGACAAATGTTACTCCAAGACATATTCCTGAAACATTAAAGAACCTATATAGTTTATTGGAAAATGATGGTAATATTACAACACCTATTATTAAACGTTTCAACGATCGTTTAAAGCTCAAAATTTTGAACTTAGAAATTAAATTAACTCATCAATCATTAAATAAACTAAATAAAGAACTAAAATCTGTTAAAACTAAAGTTGCTACTATCATACCTTTTTATCTTTATTCTGATTATGAATACCATCAAAATTTATACTATAATAAAGAGTTTTAAAAGATTAAACTCAGCAATTTAAAAAAATTTGACAAATTGTCAAATTATGACACATTAAATTTTCAGTGCACTGACAAATGGTTTAAAAATATTAGCAACTTCAGTTTACCTAATAATGTTATAAATATTTTATCATTAGGTCCTAAATTTAGTATCTGTCCATTTATAAACAACAAAACTATTATTAAATTACTTGCACACCTAGAAAATATCATAACTACCATTGAAGAAGACAAAAAGAATCTGTGCAGATCTCAAGCAACAAATATTATCACGAACTTTATAAAACAAAATTCAATACTAAAACTAAACTTTTAGCCGAATTTCAAAACTGTAAGAAATACATAAAGGACAACGATGATATAATTATCGTTAAAGCTGATAAAGGAAACGTCACGGTAGCAATGTCAAAAGCAGATTACAATGAAAAAATTTACAATTTGATTAATGACACAGAAACCTACAAAAAAATAAATACAGATCCAACAAAAAAATTTCAAAGACAAACGCTAAATATTATTAAAGAATTGAAAAAATCCAATGCTATCACAATAGAAGAAGCAAAAATTTTAAATAACTATAGTAGTACATCTCTAAAATTATATGGTTTACCAAAAATACATAAACCAGATAATCCACTAAGACCAATAATAGCCTCAAACAATAGTCCTAATGAAAAACTATCCAAATTTATAGCTGAAATTTTACAAAAATCTATTAATGAAAGTATATATAATGTTAAAGACTCTTTCGAATTTGCACTTTTTATTAATAATTTTGAATTACCTCACAATTATGTACTAATAAGTTTAGACGCAGTATCTTTATTTACTAATATTCCAAAATATCTGGTTCTAGAGAACATTAACAAATTATGGAACAAAATTAAAATGAATTGTAAAATATCAAAACAACATTTTACACAAATAATAGAATTTATTTTTGATAGTAGCTACTTTTGCTTTAATAACTGTTACTACCTACAAAAAGATGGTTGTCCTATGGGTTCTAACTTAAGTCCCATAATTGCGCAAATTATTATGGATGACTTAATACAAGAAGTAATTCCCAAACTACCATACAAATTACCGTTTTTAAAAAAATTTATGGATGATATAATTACAGCTATACCTTTTGATAAAATCGATACAACTTTAGAAATATTTAATAATTACAATAGTAAAATTCAATTTACAATAGAATGAGAAAAACATTATTCAGTTCCTTTTTTAGATACGTTATTAATTAGAGATAAAACTAACAAAATTATTTTAGACTGGTATCAGAAACCTACCACTTCAAACAGGTATCTTAATTATTATTCATATCATCCATTAAATATGAAAATTAATTTTATTTTAGGACTAAAAAATAGAATAAAAAACATAAGCCATCCTTCTTTATACCAAAAAAATTTAAACAAACTTTATAATATCCTAAAAGATAACAGTTATCCTACTCCTCTAATAAAAAGACTAATATTTAACCAGTACAATACCTAATTACAAGGTATTTCCATATTTTGATAAGTTAACTTCACAACTAGATAATATATTTTTAAAAATTTTAATATAAAACTTGCAAAAAAACCCGACCTAACAATAAATAACCTTTTTTCTAAAATAAAAGACAAAACTATTCCTTTAGATCAAAGGAACATCATATATCAAATTAATTGTTCAAATTGTCCCAATATATACATTGGGCAAAGTTCACAGAACCTCAAACAGCGGTTAACACAACACAAAAGTGACATACGTATTAAACCAAATGCAACTGCCCTATCAACACACATTAATACCACCAACCACAAAATTGATTTTAACAATCCAAAAATTTTACATATAGAAAATAATAAATTAAAACGTGAATTCCTTGAAATGTGCTACATATATCAAGATTCTAATACGCTTAATAAAAAAACCGACATTGGAGACTTGAGTTCTATATATACCTACCTTCTAAATTTAAAAAAATGTATTTGAAAAGAGAAAATTAAGAAATAAATGATTAAGTTATAATATTATTTTACTTACAACCATACTGATACAAAAAAATATATAAAGATAACTACACAAATTAATAAAAATATTTTAAAATATAATATATCTATAAACAGTGTCATTACAATTAATGCGTTTATTTTATACACATAAAGATACCTTTCCCAAACAAAAAAATTCTCATATAAACAACTGTTTACAAAAATTAAATATAAAGACAGTATACATCATCTTAATCAAAAATATTTCTACTCCTTTTAACGATATATTTAGTATTATTTTTATTTTTAAATTTAATTATACCATACCCTTATACACTGTACATTATTATTAATCGTCCAATTGTATCTTATCTCACTTTAGTAAGTATCCGTTATATATAATTTTTAGCTATTAAGTCAACCCTGTTCTCATAACTAATGCATTTGTATTTAATTTTAGTACTCTTGATAATGGAAAAATAAATTTCCGAAAGCTTGAGTTTATAAAAAAGAGAACTCTTCAATTCTGCTGACCTAAAACCCAAAACTAATTATATACAATTAAGAAAGCAAGGTCGTTACCGAATTTAGTTTATATATATATATATATATATATATATATATATATATATATATATAACAGTTTACTAAATTTAATACACATATATACAAGCATACAAATACTAAATACATTTATAAAAAAAAGTTGATAAAAAGTTACGGTATTCATTATTATAAATTATGTACATACTATATACATATATTAGATATAAATATTACGGAAAATATAATTTAGAATATTTTTCAGGATCATTAGTGATATTCGACATTTATATTCTTCAGTATAAGAACGCTCTCGTTAAATTGCAAGGTTTACACAAGGTTATAGCGAATCCCTTAAACTCCAACAAATTAATACCAACTGGTATTATAGAATATATATCCTGCAATGTCAAGGCGTGGAAGTGATACGAAAGTGGGGGTTTTATGCAGCTATTGCACTTCGCCCAGGAAATTCTTAGGTCGAAAATAATGATCTTTCCTCTAGCGAAAAATGTGTAAAAAAACAAAAACTTACAACCACATGTACTTGTATATATTAATAAGTAAATGTTTTGATATCGTAAAATTTCTCAACAGATACTTCCTTGAAAAAACCAGTTTTATACACCTTTTATCTGCTATTTATGTGCTCTTAATTTGTCCAAAAACATTTCTTAATTGTTCATGGCTCTGCAAAATACCTACGTGCATCCATCTCGGCGTACAGTATCTGACGCCTTTACGACCGTTTTTCAATACTTTGCGACGAGCAACAAATTCGTATACATATATTTTCTGAAACTATGTTTTATTACGAACATTTTGAGCCCACGCATGTCCGAGCAACAAATTATTTGAAGGAGTTATTCCTTAAGTTATTGTGTGAAAGGTACTCACATTATTCTAAAATATTTTCTTTTCATTAATCCACTTTTTTCCCACTAATGTTTTTTCATAATCTGAGAGCACATAATTTTGACCTACCCGTTTCTTTGATTACGGCACTCGAATTGTGTTTTTTCAACGGGGCTGTGCTTGTCTTAAGCTGGCACAGCCATATGTGAAAACAAATATATACAGTGCTGTGATCGAGGAAATCATTACACCGAAATTATGTACTATTTATGTGCTCTTAATTTGTGCAAAAACATTACTTAATTGTTCATCGGCTCTGCAAAATACCTACGTGCATCCATCTCGGCGCGCAGTATCTAACGCCTTTGCGACCGTTTTTCAATACTTTACGACAAGCAACAAATTCGTATCTACATATTTTCTGAAACTACGTTTTGTTACGAATGTTTTGAGCCCACGCGTGTCCGAGCAAAAAATTATTTGACGGAGTAATTCCTTATGCGTGAAAGTTACTCTCAATATTCTAAAATATTTTTTTTCCATTAATCTACGTTATTTTTCGCTAATGTTTTTTCATAATCTGAGAGCACATAAAAAGCACATAACTCTGACCTATTCGTTTCTTCGACTAAGGCACTCAAATTGCATTTTTCAATATGGCTGTGCTAACTTTAATATTAAGCTAGCACAGACATTGTTTTTAACGAAACGGCTGGAGCAAAAAAATCGGAAATAGAGCAACAAATTAGCAACAAATGAGCACAAAATTCCTGTACAGATCGCATTCGATTGTGCTGAAGTGGCTGTGTCAGCTTAATACGCGTCAATACGAGATGACTTTCAATTAGAGCCAGCTTTTTGAAAATTTAACATTCAAGTACAGTATTCTGACGATAGCGATTACGACAGACCCTAGAATAATTTGCCAGGCAAGTTGATGAAAGAATAAAATAATATTTTTAGCACAGCTTTTCACCATGTAAATAACAATACTACTATATTCGGTGTGGAGATTGAAATTACATGAACAAAAAAAAATTGTTATTGTACTTGCTGGTAGTCATTCAGTTGTCAGATACAGAATTTAGAAAAAAGTGGCAATAAAAACCTAGGGTGAACTATTACACATTGTGTAAACCATCTCTGGAGCATCAGTATCTTTCTCCTTACTTACCCAAGTAACTTGCTCCAGTAACTTTTTCTGGTACTAAACCTGCCTGCACAAGGTTTTATTAATTATAAAAAAAAAACATTTCTGGTTTAAACAAGTACATAATATTGTGAAAATTCAAGAAACGACAACTATATCCGTTCCTACAACCATAATTTTGCTTCCTGTGTTAAAAGTAACTACCGACATAATACCAGTCAGTCTAGAGTTCAAAACTAGACTTAAAAATTAAAATTTATATATCAAAAACTCCCAAATTACTCTTATCTATCTGTTGAGTGAAATAAATATTTCAATTTAGGATTTTTATTTTAAATAGCTCAAAAAACAAATTTAGAAAACGTTAGTCTCTAACAAAACTCCAGCGAATAATTATTAAACTCGATTTATTAAGGGCATGCCTACTAAACGAAACACTTAAATTATTTGAACGTTTTCTTTAATTACAGTTGCAAAACACCCATAGATGTTAAAAACGATAATGTAATCGATCCTGTTGATTGAATTTGTTAACTAAGGTTTCTTCCTACGCACCAAGAAACTACCACGCCAACCTGTTCATTAGCAAGTATTAGTAATATATACGAAAACGCCAATCTACCATCACTATTCTTATTAACGAGACCTTGAAATATACAGCTACTTTTTAGCTCCTTCTAGTACATTGTTGTCACAAATTTAAAATGAAATTCCCCCACTCTTTAGTTGTCAGTCTACGCTTTAATAATAGTACAACTTAATATATTCTTTCCAACAAAATAATAAAATGTTAATTTAAGGTGGGTGGAAAATTTTTAGCATCCTTGAATTGTTGGCTGTGATCACTTGATCTCCCACACTGTGTTGGCGCCATAAGTGCATTGGCCCAAATATGGTTGAAAGGTTAAGGATATTGAGAATAAGTTTGTTTAATAGAAAAACGTAATTGTGTAGGTGATTTACATTATTTTTATCGAAGTTTGTCTTTTAGCGGTGTATTGATATGTTACGTCATATCAAACCTATACTTCCCACGTACTTAGTTTTCTAATAGATTGCTAAATACACATAATGGATTGATTACTTTTGTAATTATTTTTATCCAAATATTTACTTGGTTATCCGATTGCATTTTAATATACACGCGAGAGCTTCTTCATTGATATTCGACGGATATTGGAAGATGAATTAAAAGCGCACAACATGGTAGGGGACTTGGTACTAAGATCGTAAATTTTATACCGCTTTGTTTTCTGACATTAATTCTTTAAACAAGTTTCTTACAGTTTTTTGGTGCACATATTGTACCTGGATTTCGATGAAATGGGCAAAATTAAATTCCTTTATCAGACTCATAAATTTAAAGTAACGAGCAATTAATTTCTCTATCTTTTCATTCCATATTGTCCAAGTGTAAATCTCGTTCCTCTAATTAGCACCCTTCCTATGGTATATTCTCTTACAAAAAAATTGCAACTTTTGCAAAGTTGCAGAAATTATTAAACACTTACAACTGCTTTTATCTTCTTAAATCATAAAATCATGTATCGCATTCACGCCTTGCATGTACAAATACTTTCACCTGCTGCTTGAGCAAAATATCAATATTGTAAAATAGTTTAATTGGAGCTTGCCATTCTTTTGCTCACAAAAACTTTCTTTCCCTAAATTAGAATCATTTTTAACTGGCAAGATCCATAGAATTTTATGCACTTAAAAAGCTGCTGTTCGTAACAGTTTATATATATATATATATATATATATATATATATATTGCCGTGTAACTTCTATAAGACCTCGCGAGAGTAAAAAAAATCCTTCGAGCATCACGAATTGGGCGTCATAAATTGCCGTGTAACTTCGCTGGTTTCTAGTACTTTCTCAAGAAAAAACATTCAAAAATTTATTAATTTACCAAAAATCGATATTCGAAAATTTCACAAAAAGGAAAATTTTCAAAAAAAATGTTTCTTACCCGGATTCTGCTTCCATCAACTTTAATTTCTTCAACAGCTCCCTGGCTAGCTCAGTTGGGCCTCCTCTTGGGTACCTAGATTTACTATCATACTCTTTACCGTTCACGCACACTCTCAATAAAACCACAAAATAATACAACAATCATACAACATTTATTTACCACTATTTACAAATAATAATTCAAGATTATTTACATTTCGGTGCTCAAGTTACGCCTCAATAAATTCTATCTTTGTAAAGTCCAGGATTTTAAATTGAAATATCCAACACATTGAATGTAACAGGAGTAAATGGGCCCTGAATAACACCTTTTTTTTTTATTTATAATTATTTCTAATTAGTACACTCTGGAGTATGGTGAGCTCATGATAACCCAGTTTATTTTATTAATGCATGCTTTTTACTTTGCATACTCTTACTAGAAACACAAAAAAAACTCATGTACTCTTAACACTAAAATTTTAAATTCATGAGGAATGTTAATAAGCTTTATATACACGTTTAGATTTATATTCAAATACCATAATAAAAGTTAGTTATACATATTCTTTTCAATACGTAAAATAATGCAAAATACCATCAAAGTTCACTCTCACCCATTACAATAATTTTCATAGTTTATAAAAAACAGCAAATTCTAATGCGTTACCTGGAATTTCTTGAAGATCCCTACTCCGTTGACGATGAGGTTAAGTTCCTGTACCCTCGGTCTTTGGTTCTGCTCTGCTGCCGCCTCCAGCTATTTATAGATGAAAACCATCTAAGTTGTGCTGCATGCTATTCATTCAAGATCCATCCAAATCCAAGTCCAAATATATTACACTTTTTTATTATTGCAGAATTTAATTTACGTTACTTTACTTTACTTTACGAGCTTGTTAAAATATCTGTTGCACCTCAGTTAAATTTCAACTCGACACTATCCGCGTTTCAAACTATGAGGCCAACAGTTTAACACTATAGTAAGCGATGCAAATTAACGAAGTCAAAAGCAAAGTCAAAGAGAGCGTTAATAACTCTTCTCTCATATTTATACGATTCTAAATGTAACCTCTCCAAACCCTCCTAACGCGAACTATTTAATTAAACTAACTCGTTCTTCAAATTTTGTATAACCGTTTTCAAAATCTTTGAAATTTAGCTCGTTCATACGATATTTTCCGAAAAACCCGCATTCAATTTTCCCGTGTTCGTCTGTTGTACAACTGACTATTTAGACCAATGATATATTTTAGTGACGTCTTGAAAACCTTGCCTATATTAACTCTATTTTTTTCTTATGCATATTATATCTTTCCTTCTAACCTTGTTTGAGTGGTAGAAAATCGATATTACTGTCTGCGTGCTATCTAACTCACACGGACTGAATACGTGCGTTTCGAAGTGAAATGCTATTATGCCTGTCTCATTCCGAAGCATATCATTGATTGTCCATCCCTTCTGCGCTTTTAGGAAACTTTTGGTTAGCGTTTATGCGAACCGTTCGACAGTTTGCACGATATACCTCGAATCTTGTCTTTTATCTATACAAATAACGGGAAGTTGAACTTTCAAAACCTGCACCTGTGCCTAATTCTCAAACGTTTTAAAATATCATTTCTAGGAGTTTGCGTTTCAAGGTATTTCATATATTCGACGTGTTTGTTTGTTAGTAAAGCGTTTCGCCTTGGAATTATCGATTTTTCACGCTCTTATGCGTTTTAGACGTTATATCCATTTGACCCAATTAAATTAATTAATAACTTCCATTGGCTTCTCCAATTTATTTTCTTTACGAACCTAACTAAATTTTAATCACTAATTGTAAAATTATGGTAATACTTGTTACTTTCAATCAACTAAATGAAATAAATTTCGCACGTAAATTATGGTTGTTTCCTCTATACAGGGTGTTTGAAATTGCCTTGTTTATACCTAAATGTAACCCTTTATAACCACTACAATATATATTTATATATATATAAATATATTGATGTGATAATGAGGTCACAAGAAGTCATTGAGCGCCACATTCTGCGAGAAAAAATTGACCAAAGAGAGTAAAAGCCAAATTATCCAATATTTAATTTTTACCCTGTATAAAGAAATACGTGTATTCCCTTAGAAATAACACGTTTTAAGTACATATAGCGTTGACACATGTCATTTAAAAACGAAGCCAAATTTCAAAATTCACCAAAATCAAGCAGATTCAAATCCGTGTGGAAATAATTATACTAGAAAAGAACCTGTAATACAAGTTTTATTGCATTTATAAGGACTGTAAAACGAGCATAAGGTTCTATTTACTTTAATAACACTAAATAACTTCAATATCACGCTATCTTCTTTAAGATATCGTTTAATAAATGTGATACATGCCTTGAAAGACAAATAGTTTCAGAATTTTCGAATTCATTATATTTATGTTAACAAAACCAAAAATTCCGCATTCATTCGCTTAGACAAACCACTGTTTTTGTCAGTGAATATACGTCCATTCGTGGAAAGCCATAACACGAAGAAACTATAAACCAGATAACATAACGAGATTTAATGGCTCTAATTATTACATAAGCTCGTAGAAGAGATTCAACACCTGTTGCTTTAATTCATTAATAATGGATAGGAAACTTTCATGATCGCTATAAAAGAGATGAGAGCGCGAAATTGTGAGTAATTGTGCGCACCATGGAGATGACTCATCTTCGAGGTGTAATCAAAATTTGAAGAGCGATGGCGTATTAAGTTTGTTTTGTTATATAGAAACGGAAGGCATTTTTTCGGCATTCAAGATTTAATACTGAAGTTTTGAACATGTCATGTGACATTTGACCATCGATAGATAATTATTTTATGGAGTGCAACGGCCACCTATTGCTCCAATATAAATAATAAGGTACCCTGGTGCAGAGTCACCCGCTACTTTAATCTGTAATAAGTACTTTCCAAAACTAATGCAAGATATTTAAAATTATGAAAATTATTTAAAAATGGAGATCTAGTAATTTGAAACCAGAATCGTTTCGATGCAGTTAATTTCAATGGAAACAATCTGTTACATAGCCAAAGGCAAGTGATCATAAAGATAAGAATACCAGCAAGGATTTGATGACCCAAAGCGCAAATATAACCTTTTTTTAAACTTAAAAGGACCATTTGTGTATTATTAAGTACATCAAGTTTGAGGTTTTAATTTTTCGTATAAAAATCAGTTGTAAATGGATTGGTTTGTTTTAGCATTTTAAAGTCAGAACTCTTGGTGTTTTGACGTTTACAAAAATTTCTGCTTGTCGGCGTTAATCAACTACATTGAGACGAGGGAATACAAATATATTTAAATTATTCTTGAAAATGTTGTGTCTTACATATGAAATATTTTGAGGTTTGCTAATAATTAACAAGGATGGGGTAAAGATTTTATTAATTCGTAAGCACCAATAAATTACAGTTTTTTTTTAAACCTTAGCTGTAAATTGTATTTATAAGCATTATTTATATCTGTGTGTGTGAAGTAAATTACATG
Source organism: Platerodrilus igneus (assembly GCA_036346225.1). NCBI lineage: Eukaryota > Metazoa > Arthropoda > Insecta > Coleoptera > Lycidae > Platerodrilus > Platerodrilus igneus. Next base: position 15,780,529 of record JARFIW010001670.1, on the reverse strand, counting down.
GATAATGTGTGTAGAAGAAAGATGTTTTTGAATGTTTAAGAGGATTGTTCATAAATGTTTCTTGAGATTTGTTTGTTTCATTTCATTTTGGATAAATTAATAGCACATTTGTCGTTGAGCTAGCAATAGAAAACGGACACAGTAAGGTAAGAATTTATATTTCCTAATATACAAGCATCTATTGCATTCTTATATAGGTCAGAACGCCAAGATGAAATAATAACTTAGACTTTTATGCAAACCCCAAATGATCATTTCAAATCGAGCTAGTAATTGAAAGATGGAAAATATAAAGTCTTGGACAGGACTTGAATCTGTATCCTGGTTTTGCCGGAACCATGCGTTTACCAATTACGCCACCAAGACCGATGACGACAATTGGGAAATTTACAAATTTAAATCGTGTACACAACGATACATCAACTTAACTTTCAATTACGTTCGGCATTTTTGTCAATCATATCTGACATTGTCAAGTTTTTGACTTATGTCAGTTATACAAATTTAAATCCTGTACACTACGATACATCAACTTAACTTTCAATTACATTCGGCATTTTTGTTAACCATATCTGACATTGACAAGTTTTTGACTTATGTCAGTTATAGACAGGAAGCTATGCCCAAAATTATGGCTATAAGCCAAGTATTAAATATATTAAATATTAAATATATATATAACTACCTAAAATATTTATATATTTAATTCTTGGCTTATAGCCATAATTTTGAGCGTAGCTTCCTGTCCATACCTGACATAAGTCAAAAACTTGACAATGTCAGATATGATTGACAAAAATGCCGAACGTAATTGAAAGTTAGGTTGACGTATCGTCGTGTACACTATTTAAATTTGTAAATTTCCAATTGTCGTCACCGGTCTCGGTGGCGTAATTGGTAAACGCATGGTCCCGGCAAAACCAGGATACAGGTTCTGGTGAAGATCAACTACCGAAGTGGTGATAAAAAGAACATTCCAGGTAACGCTTTTTTTTTAATTGAACTGTTGTGATGATATGGTGTTATCAAAAACAATGAGTGTTTTGAGTTATTTGGTGAAATTTTTGGAAACTAAAAATTTGTTTGACATACGTAAAAGACAATAATTTAAATCTGAGGGTAAATACATGAATGAAATTTGTATGGTGTAAGGAGTAAACGGGTCTTTAGCATAACTTGTTGATGCAATATTTTAGGTATACAAAATTAAAGGTTTATAATGAGTTCAACATAGACCTGGAGAACGTAAATTTAGGGTTATAGGCGAGGCCCATCTGCTTCGAATGAAATTTTGTCATATAGAGTAACATAAAAGCTCACGAGAATTTTAGATTATTGTTCCAATAACGAATCAAAGTGTGAGATGTTTATCGTGAAATGATTTGTAAATATTGAGATTATGCGAATAATTATTTGAGTTATATGAATAAAAGGGTGTATGTTTTTGGAAATAATTAATTTTAATTTATTTTAATTCAACAATTAAAAGCATAAGAAAACCCACTAGGGTAAGGAAAATCAATAATTCCAAAGCAAAGAGGTTTTTTTGTAACAAACAAACGTCAGTTTATCTTTATACGACGAAATATAAACTCCAAGAATTGTTGTGCTAAACGGTCTATAATTAACGAACACCTGCATTTTTAAAAGGTTATATTCGTCGAAATTATGAGCATAGTAAGACAGGATTTCATAGAAAATATTTTCAACCGTCAGTTGGTTCGAACAACAAGCTAACACATTTCTTAAAGAGCAAGGGAAATGCACGATAGGTTATATACTACAGATAGAGACCGAGATAAAAGCGTTGATGTTTAAAACACTCGTACTATATCCACGTGGAGTGAAGATGGGCGGTCAGCAATATTGATTTTCTATAACACAAGTGGGGTTTTGAACGCGACAGCAAAGATGCATAAGACAGAGATAAAAATATTACACGCGGGGTTTTAAGACGACACAAAATAGTATCATTGGGTAGAATAGACAGTTTTCCAAACGTAGACAAACGCGACAGGTGGGAGCGATTTCGGAGTAAATTTCAGGAATTTTCAAGACGATTGTATTAAAATTTGCAGAATTTTAATTTGAAAATAAGCTTTTCGCGTGAAGTGTGTCCGGGAGGTAGCATTTTAAAATGATATAAATACTCTAGCTAAATTATTATAACTATCTTTGTCTCTTTGTCTTCTCGTCGCTTGTATACTACTTTACTACAATAGACCAACATTATAGTATAGTTTTGGTTATGTGAGTATTAGATATGTTCATAATACAGTAAATATAGTGCTTGCAAGTGTAACTGAGTAGTAGAGGTCTGGCTACTATTATACTAAGCTACAAAATCAATAAATAGAAGCATAATATACGTGGGTAGGCATCACAAACAATCAAGATTGTAGGCTGTTATGGAATGGTACTTTGAAACAAGGCGCTTGGCGAATAATTGGTGTTATCATCTGTGAATCCGCTCAGTCTGACAGCGCATGGTCACGAAGCTGAAATGTCTGGTGATTGTCGTCGAAGGAATGAAAGCCTGAAGCATTCTCCAGGTAATTTATTTCAAATTTCTGTTGTCTGGTAAACTTTTGTAAAATTTGGTGCTGTGTGAGTGAATTTTGGGGTTTATTTATGGTTGTATAAACTTATTGGAAAAGATACATGTACTGGACAATTTATTGGGGTTTAAATATTGAAAAAAAAAGTGTATTTAAAACGTACTAAATTTCATTTTGAATATAAATTAGATTCTAAAAGGTAAACGGGTTTATAACTTTTGTATTAATTTGTGCAAGGTAAAAGGCATATACAAAATAAACTAGGTTATTATGAGCTCACCATACTCCAGTGTACAATCATTTTAGGGTAATATGTGGGGCATTTCTACTCATATCTCATTAAATTTGTTTGCAAATAAGTAGAAAATTAAGGACTTTAAAACATATCACATGTTGAGTTTGTAATTAGTATACCAAACAGTTTTTATACATGTGAATAATTTGTCTGTAAATAGCGGTAAATAAAAGATTGTATGATTGTTGTATTATTTGGTGATTTTATTGAATGATGTGTGAGTGTGAATGAAGAATGGTTGTAAATTTAGGTATCAGAGAGGTTACGTGAGGTTGTCGAGTGCCAAATTCTATTAAAAAAATTATCCCAAAGAGAAGAAAAACTGAGAAAAGTATAATTTCCCAATATTTAAAGTTTACACCGTATATACGTACAAGTGTAGTTTCTCAGCAATATTAATGTATTCCCGGGCAATACAAATGCGTTTTTTAGTAGATATAGTATTGTATTGCTATTTAGGAACAAAGCCAGTTTTAAATTTATTGTGTTACTTAAAATTTCCTAAAACAAAAGCTTCAAATTCATATGTAGATATTCCCTAAAACACGTTTCATTCGCCGCAGAACAAATCTTATTGTACTTATGAAGCATATGAACGAAACTCAATTTTAAAATTGACATTCATTAGTTCATTTCAGCCATGTGTAATTAACCATTCTCTAGAAAACACTTTTAAATGTAGGTTTTATTGCAAAACGAGGCTCATGCACTTTTGAAGTATGAAGTAAATTTCAATTAGTGAAAACACAAGGGCATTTATTAATTGTGTATAGATATCCATTGCAGACAGGAAGCAACGCTCAAAGTTACGGCTATGATCAAGTATTAAATATATAAATATTCTAAGTAGTTTTTTACACAAGTTAGGTTTATGTATAATTGTGTACACGATTTAGATTTGTAAATTTTCCAATTATTGTCACTGGTCTCGGTGGCGTAATTGGTAAACGCATGATCCCGGAAACACTAAGATGCAGGTTCAAGTCCTGTCCATGATTTTTTACTTTCCTTCTTTCAATTACTAGCTCGATTTAGAATGATCATTTGGGCTTTGTATAAAAAATCAAGCTTATTATTTCACCTTATTAACTGTAATACGTTAGTATTTATCAACTTACCTTGTGTAAAAAACTACCTACAATATATATATATATATATATATATATATATATATATTGTAGTGGATTTAAAAGTTAAATTTAAGTATAAATAATGCAATTTCAAACACCCTGTATAGAGGAAGCAACCATAATGTACGTGCGAAATTTTTTTTATCTAGTTAATTTAAAGTAACAAGTAGTACCATAATTTTATAATTAGGGATTAAAATTTAGTAGTTTCATAAAGAAAATAAATTGTATAAGCCAATAGATATTATTAATTAATTTAATTTACTTTAATTCAAAGGGTTATAACGTCAGAAAATGCATAAAAGCATGTAAAATCGATAATTACAAGGCGAAAAGCTTTACTTACAAACAAAGAGACGTCGAATATAAAATACCTTGAAACGCAAACTCCTAGAAATGTTATTTTAAAACGTTCGTTAATTAGGCACAGCTGCATGTTTTGAAAGGTCATCTTCCTTTATTTGAGTAGATAACAGACAAGCTTCGAGGAACATCGTCCAACCGTTGGACGTTTCGCATAATCGCTAACCAAAAGTTTCCTTAAAGCGCAGAAGAGATAGACATTCAATGATATACTTCAGAGTGAGACAGGCATAATAGCATTTCACTTAGGTAAGCACGTATTCAACTCCACGTGGACTAGATAGCTCGCGGACAGTAATATCGATTTTTTACCACTCAAGCAAGAGTAGAAGGAAACATCTAATATGCATAAGAGAGGAATAGTTAATACAGGCGGGGTTTTAAGACGTCACTGAAATATATTATTGGTCGGAATAGTTAGTTTTACAACAGACGAGCACAGGACAGTTGAATGCGGGTTTTTCGGAAAATATCGTATCGACGAGCTAAAATTCGGGGAGTTTTGAAAACCGTTATATAAAATTTGAAGAAAGAGTTAGTTCAATTAAGTATTTCGCGTTAAGAGGGTTTGGAGAGGTTACATTTTGAATCGTATAAATACGAGAGGTGAGTTATAAAGGTTCTCTTTGACTTCTTTAATTTGCATCGCTTAAGACGTACAAAAATATACTAACGAGCTTGTAAGTATTAAAATTTATAAATTCAATAGCACAGTGTTAGATTGTTGGCCTCGTAGTTTGAAACACGGAAAGTATCGAGTTTATCTTTAACTGGGGTGAAACAAATACGTTAACAAGCTCGTAAAGTAAAGTAATTATGTGATAATAAACAGGTGTAAGAATATACTGAGATTTGGATATTGAGAAGGATCTTCTATGGGTAGCATGCAGCGCAACTTAGATGGTGTTCATCTATAAATATCTGGATGCGGCAAGCAGAGCATAACCACTAGACCAAGGTGTTCAGGAACACAACACATCGTCAACGGAGTTGGAATCTTCAAGTTTCTCCAGGTAACGCATTAGAATTTGCTGTTTTTTATAAACTGTGGAAATTATTTGTGATGTGTGAGAGTGAACTTTGATGGTATTTTTTCTTATTATTTTGCGTATTGAAAAGAATACGTATAATTTACTCTTATTATGGTATTTGAATATAAAGTTAAAGGTGTACGTAAAGCTTATCAACGTTTTTCATGAATTTAAATTTCATTGTTAAGAGTACATGATTTTTTTGTGTTTGTAGTAAGAGTATGCAAAGTAGCAAGCGTACGTTAATTAACTGGGTTATCATGAGCTCACAATACTCCAGAGTGTAGTAATTATAAATAAAAATAAGGTACTACTTAGGGCCCATTTACTCCAGTTGCATAGAATGTGTTTGAAAATTCAATTTTAGACAAAAACAAGGACTTTACTAAGATATCATTTATTGAGGTGTAACTTGAGCACCGAAATGTACAGAATCTTGAATTATTATTTGTAAATAGTGATAAATAAATATTGTATGATTGTTGTATTATTTTGTGGTTTTATTGAATGGTGTGTGTGAACGGTACAGAGAATGACAAAAAATTTAGGTATCCTAAAGGAAGCACAGCTGAGCTAGCCAGGGAGCGGTTAAAGAAATTAAAGTGGATGGAAGCAGAATCCGGGTAAGAAATTCTTTTTTGAAAATTTTCTATTTTTTGAAATTTTCGATTTTTAAAAATAAAATAATTTTCGAATCTACTAATTACCAGAGAGGGCCACGGCAATTTATGACGGCCCAACGTTGGGGCTCGAAGGTTTTTTTTTTTACTCTGGCGAGGTCTTCCAGAGAGGGCCACGGTAATATATATAAGTTCGAGTTTAATAACGCTAGTGACAAATCCAATATTCAGTTCAAGATTAACAAGTAAATACAATCCCAATAAAGCCAGGAATAATATATACAATAATTTATATAACAATAATGCTAATAACAAGCGGTGCGACCGCTTTGACAATTGCAGCTAATAAAAAGTGGAAGCTGCAGTCGATGATGCCTTATAAGTTGTTCCGGTGGTTCAAGAATGGCCTGTAGCTAAATAGGCGAGAAAGCCTCTGTAGAAGGAACCATTAAAAATATCGCAGAAGCCGATTCGGTGTGCCGTAGCACTGAAGTACGAAAGTGGTTCAAAATAGTTTGTAGTAAATGAAATGTGGAGGCTGGCGTAGGAGCAGTTGTAAGAGTACTGCAGGAGCTGTTGTGAATGTGGACACGCAGCAGACAACACGTCCACCCGGAAAAGGTACCTTACATTTGGTTTCCAATATTCCATCCGAAGGTACTATATTAATCAGGAAGCAAGACTATTTTACCTGCAAATTTTGAATTTTGCCGAACCTTTGCTATTCCAAGTAAGAAAAGAATCTTTAACGTCTGGGACAAGTCAGACACAGGACTTACCTTTTTCCTCTCGTCCGAAAGGCGTATTTTTGTGAAAAATGCTCGCTTAACACTCTTCGGACCATAATCTTGAAATCAGCAGTTATACGCAAGCTATATAAACCACGCATTCGCACCCGGAAAAGGTACCAACACTACTGTGGTCTTTTAATGAAGTAGCCATGGAGCCTCAAACTGTTTACTCCTTGTAATGCTGAGATTACATCGGCCTTTTTGTGTTTGGTGCAAACATCTCAATATATCTACTCCTTGTGGTCAGCTCTAAATGCAACTAATTATTTGACCAAAATCGCATGGCTTTATTTGTTTCGGTCACCACAAAATTTTTTTAAGCAGTAGTAGCCAATATATTTTAAATATTCTGTGCAGATCGGTTTAAGAATGCAAGCTTAAAAAACTATAAGTTTTGAGTACGTATGCTCCGAGAAATGATAGTTATGTTTGTCATAGCCGTTGTGCACTCGATAGAGCAGGGTGAAGTCATTTATATGCACATTGTTTCTGTATCCAGTTTATTGTTGTACCCAGATTGCTTTCAGGTGGACCTGTCTGCAAATTAAGTAGGGACGTGTCCATTTGGCGACAAATCTAGACATCATTGATATATAGGAAAACAGTTAATTTTAACTAATTTAGGAACCGTAATAAGAGAATATAAAAATAATTTTATAGAAGTTAATTGATTTACAATTTACCAACAGCGCTATTTCATCATACTGTAACGGGTTACTACTTCCGCGTTTCTTTAATTTAAAACAAGTAATAATAATGGTCTTTATTACTCACTGTTCACAAGTCTAATTTACAGTATATGCCTTATTTATAGATGTTTTCAGTCCACTTAACAATGAAGCACTATTACACTAATGAATTGACAAGCACTAATATCTTCTTAAACTAACTCCTCTACCATAGGTCCATTAACCACTAACACAACTATTTATTTATACACTTCTATTTATTTATGTATACCACAAGCTGCATGTACATTAGACACAGCTTATATCATTTATGTATATATTCCGAAAGCTCAACTACGCTTACTGTACACGATATAATTTATATTAGACATTCAAGAATAGACTCACCCTTGCATTCATTAGCGGTCTTATATATACTCTGGATTACAAGGATGACTCATGCTCCCGTAATTTCTAGAACAATTCTGGAATCCTTGAGAATATGCCGTGCCCCGAGCGTTTTGTGTGTAATTGATTGCTAGAAGAATTCTTGTATCCTGAAAAGTATGCAGAGTCTACAGCGCTTGTGTGTTTGATGGGTTGCCTAGTAGTAGCTCGCAACACTGCCCCCTCTTTAAAACCGTTACGTCTCGTAACTGTAGATACATTTTGGCGCCAATTCGATGACTGATGACGGTATCGGCAGCTATCTCCTCTGGTGCATCCACCACGTCGTTGGAAATAACAGTCAACAGTCAACCGGTTCATAACAACAAACAAGAACCTGGACGTTGGTTTCCTGGAAAACTACTTCTAGCATATTTCGGACTATCCTCCAGTCTAAGCGATCCAGTCCACAGCCCAGCTTGGGCACCGCTAGTCTTGTTACTCCATTTTCCATCATCTGCGTCTTAAGATTTAGCAAAGCCTCCCATAGATGTCTATAACTAGGTCTTTGCCATGAAGAATTTTTGGTGACCAGATAGTAAACATAACGATTTTTATCTTGAAGAACCAAAGCTTTTCCTACAGTTGGCTGCTGTTGTACTAATTCATCTACACATCCAAACTTTTTCTTAAAACAACAGCTATTCCCTTGACATTGCCAAATCTTGAGCTACGCAATGTGCAAGGGAATACTCTTCTGGTGCTCTAAACAGATCTTGCTGTTTTTCAACAACAACGCCAAATCTCGCTTTAGCGGAACCACCATACGCCGCCATAAAGCTCTCAAAATCTACATTTGGCTCATGATTAATAACTTGCCGAACACCATTATCATTATTCGAGTCTTCCTGGTTGTTGCCAGCGTAGGATGTTAAACGGTCAAAGTGCACCACTTTCGGTTTACCACGAGGATCTTCTGATCCGGTACACTACATCATTAATCCTTTTAACACTTCGTACGGCCCTTCCCATTGTCTTTGTAGTTTTGGCGACAATCCACGTTTTCTTTGTGGATTGTACAACCACACTAAATCTCCAGGTTGATAACCACCTTCTTGTGCTCTCGTGTCATATTGTGATTTCATTCGATTGCTTGCTGCCTGGATATTCTTTCGGACGTTTTCGTGAATGCTACTTGCTCTTTTACGAAGCATACTAACGTAATCTTCACCGGCGATCTCTTCTCCAGGTTTAAATCCAAACTGAAGATCACATGGTAGCCGCAGTTCACGTCCTAGCATTACGCAAGCGGGCGAGTATCCTGTGCTGTCGTGTACCGAAGATCGGTACGCCAGTAGGAATAAATGTAAATATTGGTCCCAGTCTCGCTGATGTTCAGAGACAACTTTGGCCAGGTACTTTCCCAACGTCCTGTTCATTCTTTAAACCATTCCATCCGATTGAGGATGAAGTGGCGTGGTTCTAGTTTTCCTGATTCCAAGGTGCTTGCAGACGTTTTGAAACAACGCCGATTCAAAGTTTCGACCTTGATCGGAGTGTAATTCCAACGGAACTCCAAAACGACAAAACAACTCCCTGACTAGTACATCTGCAACCGTTTCGGCTTCTTGGTTAGGTATAGCATATGCCTCCGGCCATTTGGTAAAATAATCCATTGCAACCAAGATGTATTTATTTCCTTTCTCTGATTCAGGAAACGGACCAGCTATATCAATGGCTACCTTCTCAAAAGGATTCCCCACGTTATACTGTCTCATTGGGGCTTTCCGTTTTGAGACCGGGCCATTTGCAGAGGCACACAATTCACATTTCCGGCACCACTCCTTCACATCTTCTTTGCAGTTCACCCAATAGAATCTTTCTCTCACTCTTTCGAGAGTTCTTTTCACGCCAAAGTGCCCTCCGGAAATACCGTCGTGCAAGTGCTGCAACACTTCCGGCACTCTGCTTCTCGGCACTATCACTTGAAGTTTCTCAGTGCCATCTTCAAATTCCAGGCGTCGTTTCAAGATTCTATTTTCCATCATCAAGGAGTCCCACTGTGCCCAGTATGCCTTCAGGCTCCTACTTAAAATACTAATTTCTTCCCAAGCTGGTCGTTGTCCTCTATTTTTCCACTCAATAATTCGTCCCAATTCGGCGTCATTCTCCTGGTCTTCTCGCATTCTCTCGGGTTGCCAAGTATCATCGGTTACCGTCATTCTATGGATGACACTTATGTTCTCTTCCATCTTGGAGCAATGATTGCAGTCCACCGGACAAGGTCTCCTTGATAGAGCGTCTGCGTTTCGATGGCTAGTTCCTACACGATGTTCTGTATCAAAGTCATATTCCTGCAGCTGCTCTATCCACCTTGCCACTTGCCCTTCAGGATTTCGAAACTGCAATAACCCTTTTAGTGCAGCATGGTCTGTTCTCAACAGGAATTTACGGCCGTATAAGTACTTATAAAAGTGCTCTACGGATTTGACGACGGCCAACAGCTCCCTTCTTGTCACACAATAGTTCCTTTCTGGCCGCGACAAGACCTTGCTGAAATACCCAATAACTTTTTCTTGTCCGTCCTGCACTTGAGAAAGAACGCCTCCTATAGCTGTGTTACTGGCATCGGTATCCAACACAAATTTCCCTCCATCCGTGGATAACTCAAAATTGGTGCTGTAACTAGTAGCCGTTTCAGTTGTTCAAATGCTCTGTGGCAGTCGTCATTCCAATCATATTCTTGTCCATCTTCGGTTAATTTTGTTAACGGTTTGGCAATGTTTGCAAACCCAAGTATAAAACGTCGGTAATATGTGCACAATCCTAGAAAACTGCGTAGTTGGTGTATATCTGCTGGTGTAGGCCACTCTTGTACCGTTTTTATTTTGTCAGGGTCAGCTCTTATTCCGGTCTCCGAAACGACATGTCCTAGGTATTTCACCTCTTTTCCAAACAGGTGACACTTCTTGGGGCTCAATGTAAGGTTTGCCCCCCGTAATCTATGGAATATCTCCTCTAGGTTCTTAAGGTGTTCTTCAAAAGACCGGCCTAACACTATTACATCGTCTAGGTACACCAGACAAGTCTTCCAAGACAGTCCACGCAGTATCGACTCCATCAACCGTTCAAAAGTAGCAGGAGCATTGCATAATCCAAACGGCATGACCTTGAACTGCCATAATCCAGTTCCAATTGTGAACGCAGTCTTTTCTTTATCGTTTGGCTCCAAGCCTACCTGCCAGTATCCGCTTTTCAAGTCCAAGGTCGAAAACCATTTAGATCCGGATAGAGTATCCAAGGTGTCATCAATTCTGGGCAAAGGATAGCTGTCCTTCTTTGTCACATTGTTAAGCCGCCGGTAGTCTACACAAAACCTTGTCGACCCGTCCTTTTTCTTGACAAGCACTACCGGGGATGCCCATGGACTATTCGAGGGTTCAATCACTCCCTGTTCTTCCATATCGGTAATAATTTGTTCGGCTTCCTTACGTTTAGCCAAAGGAAGCCGCCTGGTGTGTTGTCTTATCGGTTGCGCATCTCCAGTATTGATCTTGTGTTGCACAACATTCGTCCTTCCTTTCTCACTATCATCCAGTGCAAACACACCTCGATATCGTTGGACCAGGTCTTTTACCTTGCCCAGTTGGTCGCCGTTTAATCCTTGACACGAAGGTATTAACATATCTAGCAATTTCTGTGAGCAACCGTTGGCTGGTTTATCTTTCGTATCGTTCACACAACGTTTAATATGGCATACTGGAATGCAACTTCCCACAATTGTGTCTTTCTTCAGGGTCACCGTATGCGGATTAATGTTCAGCACCCTTACTGGTATCATATTTCGAGACTTTACCAGCGTTCTTCCAATCAGTAGTCCCTCCTGACCCATTCCCGATTCAGTTGCTTCCATCATGCATACTTGTCCTTCCCGGAGCGTACCATCCGGGCGTCCCATTACTATCATTTCCGCCTTCTCGGGTATTTTCATATCACAAATCATTCGAACTTGCATCGTCTGGTTACTCCTACCTTGAAATGGAATCTCATCATCATCTATCCGAAGCACATTTTCTTTCATGTTTACATGAAACCCATATTCTCTCATGAGATCCATTCCCAAGATCACTTCCTCTGTAATTTCAGCTACCAACACTCGATGATTAATTAATTTGTCCCCAATTGTCAACATAACGGCAGTCTCTCCGTGAGTACCAATCTTCTCACCACTTGCCGTTCGGAGACACACCGATACAGGTAGCATTTTTCCACGACCAACCAAATCTGGTCTCACAATAGTTCTTGTTGCTCCTGTATCCACAAGTAATCGGACAACCCTACCATTAATTCTACCATCGATATAAATGCTGTCCAGACTTCCCATTGACGACGCAGCACGGATGATAATCTCCGGGGCACTATGTTGTGCTGTCGACGTTCGCCCCCTTACGTCGACTTGTTTTAGTTTTCCTGCTGCTCAACCGGTTGTTTTTTTGGTTGAGTACAGCGTCTCTGCATGTGACCAACTTCACCGCAGTTCCAGCATCGCAGACGACATCTCCGCGGTCGTTGTAGTTCCAGCCTTTCTGCCACACGGTTGACTATTTCATCTATGCTGTTCTGAGCTTGACCAGGTTCCTCTAAGGCAGACCGAATTTTGTGACCCATCTTGTGTGATGTCTGCTTAGCTGCTTCAAATTCAAGCGCATGGGCCAGTGCGTCATCCAAAATTTTTGGCCTTGCTAGTCTTAACGCTTGCTGTATTTCACTGTCTTTGATGCCATCCACAAATGTTTGAACAGCCAGTTGTTCGAGGAAACTATCTGGTGCCGTTGGGTACGCCAATCTAACTAATCTTGCGATGTCAGCTTCGAATTCTTGCAGGCTTTCACTTGTCTTTTGCGAGCGGTTCTTAACTTGTGCGTGGTAAACCTGTTGAAGGTGAGCGTCTCCATATCTCATCTCAAGCTTCGATATTAAGAGACCGTAATCATTCTGCTGGTGATCGGGAATCGTTTGTAAGATGTTAAGAGCTTCCCCCCGTAGGGCCACTATTAAGGAGATAGCTTTCTCTTTGTTGCACCAACCGTTGGCTATTGCCGCAGCTTCAAATTGTTTCAAATATGTGGGCCAAGGTGTTTTGCCATCAAATGTGGGTGGTTTCACTTTAAATTTAGACGGAATTGACTCGCTTCTTTCCAGGGTTCTTATTTCTGGAATGTTCTGATTAAAACTTGGTTTGTTAATTCAAGTGGCCGGTTGTTAGTGAAATCACCTGTTCTTGCAGCCTCATCATATCTTCTTCCATTTTTATCAATTTACTGTCCAACTTTTGCTCAACTGTTTTTACCTGTTCAGTGAAATCTTCTTTCAATGCAATGGAGCTTTCCATTAACCTTTGTTCTAACGTGGCTGTGTTTTCACTTAACTTTTCTATTTTTTCAGCATTTTCACTAAGTGTCATTTCCATACCGTATTTAAACTCTTTAAGGGTCGATTCCAGTTCAACTGACTTCACTAAGTTTTCACTGAGTGTCACTTGCATTTCGGATTTAAAATCCTTAAGGAAGTTCATTAAAGTTTCTGCCTCCATTTTACTCTGACTTCTTGTCACTGGCATATACAAACTACTCAAATGTCTTTAGACTTAATTAATCACCCAACACCAGTGTAACGGGCTACTACTACCGCGTTTCTTTAATTTAAAACAAGTAATAATAATGGTCTTTATTACTCACTGTTCACAAGTCTAATTTACAGTATATGCCTTATTTATAGATGTTTTCAGTCCACTTAACAATGAAGCACTATTACACTAATGAATTGACAAGCACTAATATCTTCTTAAACTAACTCCTCTACCATAGGTCCATTAACCACTAACACAACTATTTATTTATACACTTCTATTTATTTATGTATACCACAAGCTGCATGTACATTAGACACAGCTTATATCATTTATGTATATATTCCGAAAGCTCAACTACGCTTACTGTACACGATATAATTTATATTAGACATTCAAGAATAGACTCACCCTTGCATTCATTAGCGGTTTTATAATACTCTGGATTACAAGGATGACTCATGCTCCCGTAATTTCTAGAACAATTCTGGAATCCTTGAGAATACGCCGTGCCCCGAGCGTTTTGTGTGTAATTGATTGCTAGAAGAATTCTCGTATCCTGAAAAGTATGCAGAGTCTACAGCGCTTGTGTGTTTGATGGGTTGCCTAGTAGTAGCTCGCAACAATACTATTAAAGTAAAATACCGAAATAAATAGTAAAGTACTTAGTACATTGTTTTACAACCAGCACTATACCAAATTCGACAAACACTAACAAATTTTTTAACTGCGAACTTGAACGTGAGAATATTGAAATGTATTGAAAACATTCAAAATTCTTGTAAATTATTTAAATAGATAGAAATATAAAACGTTATAAAGTTAAATGCCTAGAGACTAGATGCAATAGCGCAGATGTGGTAGTGAAAAGGCAATGTAAAGATACCAATTTACAAGTTCTTATGTACCGAAGAAGTCCTTGACCTCCACTTTCAAACAGTTTGTCGTACAGGCTCTGTGAGTAGGCACATCCAGTAAACCCGCGCGAACATTTTATATATGGCTCAATCGTAATAGAGGGGGTCATTCAATCGGTGGTTCCACGGTTTAGTTGGTTTGGGTGTAACTACTAAGCCCAAGGTCCTGGGTTTGATTCTTGACACGAACCGCTTAAAAAATGATAGGTATGCATTTTTCACAAAAATACGCTTTCGTTCGGATAAGATGTTAAATGTAGGTCCCGTGTGTGAGTGTCACCGTGCACGTTTAAAAATCCTGCCTTGCTTGAAATAGCAAGGGTTCGGTCAAATTCAAAATTTTGAGGTAAAAACAACTTGCTTTCTGGCCAACGTAGTACCTACGAGAAGAGCATTGGAAAATCAAATGTAAGGTTATAATTCAGTCGACCAACACCAGGGTTGAGAGATGGCAGGTGTTTAAGTAATTTAACAGCACGGTAATTTCATCAATCTGAGGTTACTAGTAAAAAGCTCTCGAACGCGTTTGCACGCACAGAATTAAAAAAATTACTAGTACTTAGTGAAAATTATCCGATTAGTGGACGCATTAATTAACAATTCGATGGATTCTACGGAATACTTAATAACGCCCCATTATTATGATGCACGAGGCCGCTCGAGTCTTGAAAGAAAATACAGTAAGTTACTAGATTTTTCTACATGCTGCATATTTCAAATTCATAATTAATGTATAAGGTACATACAACACATGTTCTCATTAAGCGAGCTTTTACTTCGGTGCACACTTAAATAAAAGCTATTTAAATCCAGGGAAAGCATCATAATTGTAGTTACAGAAACTGACAACATTCTTGTTTAGCATGATTTATAACTAATAGTTTGCTTCTTTTTTTCACGAAAATTTGGCCAAATACGGATATAATAAGTTAATCAATTTGTTTTGTTTCGATGATATTCGTGTATTAATATAGGTTAAAAGAGCAGCTTGGAACTTTTATTGGTAGATTTTAAGTTAACAATTCCAGGAAAAGGCAATTGCATACGACGCTACAGCCACTTCATTTGCAACAACTTATTAATTATTTCAGTATTTGCTCAGAGATTACTCACCATCTACGTGATAAGTTTTGTGCCAGGTAAGTTGGAACCCAGCATTTATTATTAGACTGAGTTAATAGACCTTTCGGCATAGGTGCAAGTGTTAGAATTGTATACCCGTAAAAAATTCTTGTTGTTTCCATAGAATCCGCTCTTCGCCACTGTAAGCTAGCTAGTGCAAGTTTTTCTGTTACGTTCTCAGATAGATTTTCAGTCGTTGGGAATTTTTTTTAAAAAGTTTTTTCTAAAAACACATCTATCAAATTTATTTTTATTATATAATTATAGAAATGCTTTATTTTCTTTGACACAATTTGAACGCTTATGTGCATTAAACGTAAGAAATAAAAAAAATATTATAAGTTAATATTTAAATAATTCAATAATTAATAATTACAATGAACCACCAGCAGTGTTAAAGTTATGAAGTTCGAAAACTGACTGGCGACCTGGCGCTTCCCACAGTTTATATGAAGCCTCTGGTCTCACATCATCTTGTGGGAAAGTGCAGACTTTGCTGTCTGCTGTTTCTTGATAATCATTCATTGTCTTATTCTAAGTAATTATAAATGAGTCTGCTCGATTGCAGTTCATTGTTTCTGCATCTGTGGTGTCAGGTTGCGTCTGGTATACAAAGCAGTTGTTTTCTTTTTTATTTCTGATATGAACTCTGATAACACTTAATTTATAACCTTCATTTAATACAATGTAATATGTTATTACTAAGACATAATAATTACGTTTATTTTATATACATTGTAATATGGGGAAATGTAACTTCCCGCGTAATGTAAATTTCAAAATGTTATTGGCGTCAGTTTCACACGTAGCACACTTGGTCCCTGCTACTAAACGCAAGCCCATTCAAAGATCTCAAAAAAGACTCTTCAATACACAAAAAGGCAAATATTCAATGTTCTGCAAGAAAAAAGATTACAACAGTTTTTTGTCTTTTAATTGGGGCATAACGGAGTGTATTTATAAAAACACAACTATGCACTTGAAATCGACTACAGACGAAAAAGGAATTTACAATTATGCTTAGTAAACTTTGCAAATGAGCAGCAGTTGAAGGGTGAATAAAGTATGAATAGTTCGAACAATAGCCAATGTATGCAGCTTTGAGTGACCACACACACTTTAGAGTTCTGACCTTGCATCCCTGTCACTATTGACTTATCGGTGCGTTATTGTTATCAAGCAATGACTTGGAAACTCTGTAGAGTTGTATTTTGAAGAATTACCAAAACTATTTTTTCCACAGCACGAGTTACATATCGCCCAAATTAGTATATAAGTATAATCAAATGGAACTATTGAATCTAAAAAATAGATTGTTATAATGTATAATTGAAGGACATATTACAAAAGGTTAATAAAAGTTCATAAACCAGACACGAGCACGGATGCAAATACTTTGTATTCCAGACGCAACATGACACTGCAGATGCAGGTCACAATAGATTATAAGAAAGTTATTGTTATAATTAAGATTACTGAGAAGTAATTACTTCGTATTAAATAAAGAAACAGCAGACATGAGAGCTGCGTTTCCCACAAGTGGTGTAAGTGCAGGGGTTGCATAAATACCCTGAGAACCCCAGGAGAGTAAGTCAGTCTCGAGCCTCACAACTTTAACATTGTTGGTTGTTCAGGCTACTCATCCTAATTTTAGTTAAATTAAATAGTGATTGTCAACTTAGAATATTTTGATTTCAATACGATAATGAACATAACGTACTTGCTATTAAATTCAAATTGTAATTTCTGTTTAAATAAAATTGATAGATGAGTTTTTTTGGAAGAAAGCCTTTTTAAAAAGACGCTCCAAGAGTCTAAAACCTATCTCACGGCGTAATTGAAAAAACGTTGGAGTAAGTGTGTTAATGTTGTTTACATTGATAAAAATTTGTGCGTTTTTTAACGCCTTATTCCATAGCTAGGTAGATAACTTATAAATACTTCCCTGGTAGCGTTATACACAGTACCTAAATGCACAAGCTCTAAAATGGTAGTTTGAGTAGCGTTTGAAGTCACACCTATTAATATCTCAAAGTTTTGGAAACGTATTGAAACTGTGTTTTTTTTCTTATTATGTCTTGCACCACGTTGTGTGCCAGTGAAACGATTTTTCTTTATTCATCTGGCCCTAGACGTTGGGCGTCAGTGCAACTAAGTCTTCCGACATAACTAGGGGTCTATTCCTGGGGTAGAGCTATGAGAAATGGGGGGGTAAGTCGAAATCTGTTTATAGGTCAAACTTAATCTAAAACAAATAGGCGCCACCAAGTCCGGACTTATTCAGGATAATGGCATGGCATATTTCTAAGGGTGGACGTGGAGACCCAAAGAAAAAAGACCGCCTTTGATGATAAAAACCTGTCTTAATAAAATAAGACGCTGTTCCTGTAAGAAATTATAATAGTTAGATTAATAAAAAAGTGGAACACTATTTGTGTCCCGCAATTATTCATAAAGAAGTAGTAAAAAGATGTTTTCAATATAAAGTTGGCATCAAAATTTTACTCTTAAGGATGTTAGCTTTCTGTGGTTAGGTTTGATCATATTTGATCAAAACAAAAAACTTTAATCTTGAACCAATTGTTTACTAAAAAGAATCTCTTTTAGAATAAAAATGAATTGCAACAAAAATTTAATAACTGAATTACTTCGTGAATTTTAACTTCAGGTTTATCTAAGTTATTCATAATCAAACATTTTACAGTATATTGTAAACTTGTTACACAAAAAAAACTCCGACCTGTGCAGATCTGTTCAGGCGGGTTACATCTAAAAATGTTACTACTCAAGTTTTTCCTTTTTAAATTACATGTGCTAGTTATAGTTTCTAAAAAAGCAGATCACAAAAATACTCTTGTTTACATAACTTGTGCTAAAGCTGTTCGAAGCATTTGCTTTCAAGAATACATCCGTCAGCAGTATACTACAGAAAAATAAGTGACGTCAGTAACACCTGTTGTTGTTACTAACGATTCATAATGAACCACGCGTGTTGTTTCTCAAAACATCAAATTAGTGAATTTTAATTTCGACACTAAAAATCCAGCTCAGCAATAGTTGAAATTTTTATAAATTCATGCTTTTACACATTAGAACAAATTAACGTGTTTCTAATGTGAAACACCAAGAAAGTACTTAAAGCTAACTACGAACCAAAAACTGCTTTTCTCGCCATGATGAGGTACTTGCTATTTCATGCGAAGATTACTGCATGTAGTGTGAACCAAGCTCATACTAAACAACTTCTACCAAATGGAGTTGTTCCACGTGTAGAATCAAATACGGTCACGATACATTCGGCAGCTGCTGCAATCCGGAAGTTGAATCACGCTGCCTCACCAAAGTAGCATCTTTACGTTGAATAACAAAGTGGTCTTCTTAAAATTGGTTGAACTTTCTATTTTCAAAGTTGCATTTTTAATTGTAGCATTCTTCACGTCGTATAACAAAGTGGTCTTCATAAAAATGGGTTAAATTTCCTATTTTCTAAGTTGCATTTTTAATTGTAGCATTTCTCACGTCGTGCTAAATAAATTTTCTCAAATTAAACAAGTTAATTACCTTCATACGATACCAACCGCTATTCAAAGATGTGTCCCGACTCCTCAAAGTTGATACGCAAATTGCCGGCCTGCAGTCTTTGGTACATCTTATCGCTTCTTCCACGTATGGCCGACTGATTACAAAACTAGCTCGGGCGACCGAGGCGTCCGAGGAGGGGACTGTCAAACCGAAACGCGCCTGCGAATAGCTGTAGAAGACACAGATATTTAACCACAAATAGAATACCAAAGGACGATGCTGCTTTAACGTATTACCTTAGTTGTTAAATGTATTTTACCATTATTTTAATAAAAGTGTTTTATTATTCTCGCACTTTTATGAAGGGATTTATTAATCAAAAATAAAATTGTTACAGTATTTATAGTAAATTATAGAAAAAAAAAAATAAGTGACATCATGTAAACAATATTGCGCAAAATAATTTTTCACCTATTTTTCCGTGACCACCTTGTATTTAATAAACGAGAAACTATAAGATCCTTACATTGCTATTTCGGCCAAACAAACAATTCCTTAATCATTCTTTTTGTAATAACTGGTGAACAAACCAGCTTGCAAATTTTGTTGAACTACTTATTTGTGAATCGGACAACAACGAGTGAGACATCTTAATAATTTATGATATTTTGGGATTGACACAGTCTAATTAACATTTAATTAGCGAATCAAACTTACTTAAAAACCCGAAACCTCTGATAAATCGCAAACTCCTCATACTTACTGTAAAATAAATGGGGCAACATTAAAATGTACTATTTTCATTGTATTAATTGCAGATATTTAAGCAAGAGAAATAATACGTAAAAGTGTAAACGCAAGTGAACGCCATATAAGGTGAAATACTCAACTGGACGAGTGGGTAATTAAATTGTACAATTCATTAGCACCATTTTTATATATCAAACCCGTTGCCGTGATGACTATACATATATTCTATGCAAATTGAGTTAAATAGTTTTTGACTCTGCAATGCCGTATAAAACATGTACCATTAAGATTGTAATAATTATAGCGTATTGTTAATGAAGTAATACTGAATTCGCAAGTAATTACTATAGGATTAATGTATAACAAGAGGCAATAAACTAATATAAGCAACTACACACGCATTACAAATTCAGCTACGGATTTCTTTATTTATTGCAGTTTCAATTGATAGTATAAACTAATGACCGACGGACATTTTAACTTTCTAACTGGCGCCAACCTAGATTAAAGTCATTCATAAATTTATGGTAATTTAGTAACAACACGTAATCGAATCTCATGAATGAATTTTGTAAGATACATTAATAATGATGTATCTACACTTTGGTGTGGTTGCTTCAATTTAGAATATCTTAAATAGTTGAGCAAGACCTGTTATTGAATCTCTACTGCTGAAGGTTTTCTATATTATTTTATATTAGTTTATGGTATTTATATAGATCGAGCACTAGCTTATTAACATGAACCTTAGGCGACCATTAATACTGATCGATTTACAATTACGTGCAATTAAATTCTTAATATTAATCACAAAGACTCGCCGTATTGAGATCATATACCCGAACAACTAAAAAATACTATTAATTCTCTAAATAAACATCGAGAGGTTTAAACAGTGTTTACAAGTTTTAATACCTTTGAAATTCTGTAATAATAAATTATTATTTTTGAGTAAGCAGTAGCCTTCGTACACTCAATTACAAAGGTACGTAAATACAAAACAAAATTGGTAATAATTATAAAATTAACTTTCATAGTTTAACATTTTGTTGATCTTACTCCAGACATACTACATCAATTTATATCGCAAATATGTTATGTCTCAGTTCAAAGAGTGTTACGTGCTTTTTAATGCGGTTTTAAAAACCATAATCAACAATTTTTTTACTTCATTTACAAAGTCACCTTAAAATAGTGAATCTCTTTATCAATAATAAGAATATCGTGCATTGTTAAACCAGAAACGTTTAATAAATTTATAAAGTCAGATATTGCGCCACCAAATTAAGAAAAATCATAACATTCTTAAGTGAAGCAAAAGATTTGTTTAATAAACCAAAAAAGGAATAGTTTTTATCAATAAATAACACCAAGTGCCAAATACCAAACACCATCAAATTTGATTATTAAATTAGAAAGAGCGTGCATTAAACGAATGAAAATATTAACAAGCAGCGAGAAACGTATAAGTACGTTGTGTTTCTAAGATCTCACGTTCTAGTAATGAACAACCCACTCAATTAATTAAAAGATATAGAAATATTATGAAAATTATTCACTGCATTGACAAATTCGTCCATTTGTATAAAATCATTTAGATCAAATCAAGTTATGAGTTTACGGAGGTATCTATTATATTCAATAATTTGCGTTTCAATTATGCATAGCAATATTTGGAAATTATATCAAGTTATTAGTATATCTGTTGTACTGTACAGGTAATCTAACTATTCCTGACTGAAACCACTGAGTTGGCGTACCTACAAAGCCCCACGATTTTGAGACGCACAATCCAATTGATCGTAAATGTAGCCTCATCGGTAAATGTATTTTTTGTTTAATTTTACTATCATTTAAAAATTACTTTGGCCAATAACAGCAGTCGAAGGACTATTTTCATCACCTTCTTTGAAGGTAAGTAAGAACTTAGGTTTATAAGGTTTGTTTCTGCGACGAACAAAACATCTCCTTATTTTATCCTTGCTGATTTTTAGTTTAGATCATAAATCTCGAAGACTCGTGCACGAATTTGCTTTATAGTCCTGGCAATTTCTAAACCGACTTTCGTCACAAATGACGTCACGCCATATCAACTACAAATGATATTCTTGTCTTATTCTAATGCCAGAAAAAATTTCCTTCTCGGTTTGCAATTTTTGCAATGTTGCCACCTTCATTTGAGACATTTGTTGACTACTAATATTACTTGTATTGGTTATGTTACATTTTCGTTGGCGTTCTTATTTCATGTCATTAACCTCTTGCGTAGTTTTTATCCCGCATTTTGTGTTATTCTTGTTTGCATTTAAAATTGTTTTTTCAGAACAGACTAGCGTTATTTTTGTTTGGGTGAATAAACCATGTCCGGTTCACGTTTAGGAAGCAGAGGAAAGCTACTTGTAGCTAGTTTGATAGCGTTTTTTGAACAAGAACGAGATAACGGTAGTCCATTTATTCCTTTGACAGCAGTTCGCGAGGTAAATTAATTATTTACTTCAAATTGTAGTTTATTATTTCTATTTTAGCTTTATTTTTACTTTTTAAAAAGTAACAAATCACATTTCGTCACCAATTACTAAATACTTGCAAAATCTATATTGTACCGATAACTTCATTGTAGATACGAGGAATTGCTATTTTGATAGTGGCAACGGCGCCAAAATATGACATCACAAATATTGATGACGAAAGTCGGTTTAGAAATTGCAAGAACTATATCTGCTGTCAAGATATGGTTATCTTCAGCATGCTCGTGAATTCGATGATGTTGACCATTCTGATGTATTTTAATAATACTTGCAGGTGCAGTTCCATGACTAATAGGAACTCGTAGGGGATGTCTGAACTTAAACTCTACAGCAACTTTTGAGTTACTACGATGAAATCTCAAACAACCGGATTATCTCGATTTGCTCTTCTGAATTCATTCGTATTTTAATATCATAATTATTACTAGAACTTACAAACGTTAAACTCGTCGGTTTTTTTACAATGACACTAACTGACGAGCGCTGTATTCATGGCACTAAATTGATTTGATAATGTGTTAATTTTTTAGTGTCCATGATATCCTACTAACCTAAAAGTACACTTTTAATTGTGTGGATTTGGTGCAGAAACACTGAAAAAATTAAAAATGCGAATTTTGCTAATAAGCTTGGTGTTCGGGGCATAAATTGAATTCTAAACAACCTTTTCAAATAACTTTTTCATATCTACAATGCGAAGCAAAATATCCTGAAAGGCACTGCATGCAACGTCGAAGGTAGCTGGGTTTAAAAATCACAATTATGTTGGGTACATCAAAAAGATTTAACTGATAATCCTGCAAAACTGTTTAAAAATTCAAACCTGTACTTTTTCAAACAAATAAATTGTAGGGGGGGTGTCCATATCTCAAATACGATATATAGCGAAAATCCACATTTGGAATGCAAATTCATGTTTGTTAATATACATTAACAGTTATAAGATGAAATGAAAACCCAGCTTTTTATGTAAAGTTAAATTACCGTTTCAAATCGAACTGGTAATTGAAAACCGCTAAAAGAACAGCTGCAGCAAGATTTGAACGTGCGACCATTGATTTGCCGGATCAACGCTCTAACCAACTGAGCTATGCAGCCAATTGTATATATATATATATATATATATATATATATATTATATATATATATATAGTACTTAAAAATATATAAGGGGTTTCGACCTTATTAAAAACTATTACGTTTCTTTAATGTTTTATTAAAACATTCCAAGCTTTCGTTGTCTATTGGACAACTTCATCAGGGAATCTAAAAGTGCAAGTTGATACAATGTGAAACCATAAGTAGATTACTTACATCTTTGTATAAAACACAATTCTATATATATATATATATATATATATATATATATATATATTATTGCTGTGATAATTCCACTTCGGGAGCGTTACTAAAAGAGTGCAGTGATAAGATACCGCAATTTGTAGGGTTGAAATTATTCACTTACCTTTTTTTTTCACTTTGCCTGGCTAGCTCAACGGAATTTACGGAATTTTCAAAATGAAATAAAACACAGCACTATCACAAAGCATTTATACAATATGAAATATCTTCTTTCATACATAAAATAATTTCTAAGAGTAAAAATATTGTTTTTTACACTATATTATATTTACAGAATTAAACTTACTCTTTTTGAGGATCGTTTTACCTAGTTATAAATTATTTCCACGCTGGTAATATTTGTTATGGCCAGGAAAATCCTTGACATATAATTTATTAAAGATCAGAGTATTTCGAACCCTGAACACAAACTCCTGGTAAAAACAAATCGTCACACAAAAAAAAATTATTAGGCCTAACTCAAACTCTACATCTAAATAATCTAATATCAGTCAAAAAAAAATCTAAAATAATACTTGCTGAATCCACAAAAACACTTCGTAATTAGAATTTTCTTATTTTAAATAAATGTCCAATCAGCCTTAAAATTCCTGACTTCCAGCAGTAATTATCAAAGTATTTGTTTGCTTAACTATTCGTTTCGATTATTTAATAAAATTATTAAAGTAGTGTTGTCTTAAAGAATTTTTGTTGTTCATTGTAATTTATAATTCCATTTTCGTATGTAATTTGCGTTTAAAAACAGCTTTTTATTCATTACAGCCTCGCAACTATCAAACTACAATATCTTTACTACATATTTCTATTACTATCTTCGCATAGCAACAACTCATGCTTTTTAATTAAATAACATTTCGTGCTCTAGGGAACGAATTCGAATGAATCCATTACTAATTTATAAATGACCTCTTGAAACGATAAACACTCCGCTTATATACCAATTTATCCATTTTTGAGAACCTTTCCACTAAAACCTCGAACATTATGATATAATCTTTTTCCGGGAATGCCCAATTAACGTGCAAATACGTCGAGCCTTATGACCCTCTTTTCTCGTTCCAGGTACTGTAACGCGTTGTTTTATATGAAACAATCAAAATCGTTTATTGTCTCATACGAAACAATCAAAATCTTTTATTTATGGCTATGCAAATATTAGTTATAATATTAGTTTAGAAAACTACTAGCAACATATATTTAAAATTTCTTTTGCATTAAAAAGCAAATAAAGTTTGAATTAATTACCCGTGGACTATAGCAATTTGTTCTAAATAGAATTTTCTGGAATATAAAAAGATGAGTTATCGGTATTTTATTCTTTAAAGCGGCCGAAACACAAAAACATCTGCAAAGTCCCTGAAAAAATACAAGAAAGTGATTATCTTTAGCATTAGTATGCGACGCCACACCAAACAAGAACAAATAGCACGCGATTTCTACGATCAATTACCTACTAATCGCCACCTCTCTGTGCCCCTAAATAATGTAGAATAGTTTTAAAATTCACACAATTAAATTTATGCCTCGGCTAGCTCAGTTGTACACCGCACAGAGTGAACGACGATATGATAACAAAGAATATTTACACCCTTCTCTCTAACACTCCATACCTGAATAAGATAAACGAAATTCACCAAAATTTGTATAATATACTAAGAAATATGTACAGTTTACACCTCTACAACCTTCGTAATGTCATTTGCCATTTAAAACCTTTAAATCAAAGTAAAAATAAATATTTAATTTGCTCTTTACGAAATTATGACCTCTTTTCAACCAATTAAAGCGACTAAAAATAAACATGTATCATATCGATGCTTCGTTGAACGTTTAATGAACCTTTCCCTTTTAACGCATTTTCTATTTGTTAACAAAATCTGTTTGATGACTCTTTGCACAAAACATCTAAGTACATGTAAGTTTCAAATATTCAAAAATAAGATTTTTGCAATTAGTTGTAACATAAATGCTAACCTGGTATTTTTTCTATTGATTTCCTGGTTCAAATCAGCTGCTAGATGAGTGTACTCTAAGTTGTTAATCCATAGCTCTGCGTGCACTCCAATACCTCGAACTGCCTCTACACATTGCGTTGCTATCCAATGATTTCGTGTTACTTTAAGCTTTAGTTGTACTCTTAAAGTCTTGATTTAGAGTTTACCCATTTATCGTATTTAGTACTTAGAGTATTGTAGTTTTACATCCGTACTTAGTTAGATTTCTTATAAATTTGCTTAGTTAGATTTCATATAGAATTGTTTGATGACGTTTTATGCCAACGGCGGATGTCTTATACACTCGTATGTTTGAACGCGCACTTGACTGTATTCTTTACTTAAAATCTTAATTACTATGACTTTCACTTATAAATTTTTATTTAACTTCATAATTTTATTTTAATTAGTACAGTTCGTGCTTCGGTTAAGGAATCAATGAATGTAATCAATTTTAAGTGAATTGTTTAGACTAGCCCTTCCACGTTTGTTATTGGTTGACCACTTACTATCTCATTATTTGACCATGGCCGAGGCGTTGTCCTGCACTACCATGCAGCCGGTTGGGATTTACTTGGATTTGCTTAATGTATGCATTCTTTAGACGCCCCAAAAATCTTGTAGACAAAAGCTTTATATTATGGATTTTGTTCGCCAATGGTACTTTGTAGCTTTTAACATCACGTAATTGTAATTTTGTACAGGAATTTGTCAAGTTTTCCTTTTAATTCCGCACGTATACAAAACTTATTGTTCCATATTTTGTTTACCCAATATGCTGGGTTTTGTTGAAATGTGACGATTTCTACATTTAAAACATCACGTATGCTAATTTTATAATTGGATTCTGTAACAGATGACGTAAATTAGATGCGTTTATTGACTTCTTGCGTTATGAAACATGCTTGTTCTGAAAGGCTTGTTTATTATAAACATGCATTGATTATTTTCTTGCGCTGATGCGTTGAGTTTGAAAAAGATTTGTTTCGTGTTTATTTCACTTTGGGTACGCCTAATTTGCATTTGCTTAAAGTTTATAAATGTATTAATATTTCTAAAATGGATTGTGTTGCGCCCAGAGGTATCTATTTTACTAAATGTAATTAAATTATTAAAAAATGAAGTTCCTTTCATTGACTGTAGTTAGTTGTTGATTTTATACAGGGTGTCTGGTATTTGCTTTTTGCATAATGAACAAATTGTGTATTTTTTATGGTTTAAGTGTTTAGTTTTCTTGATTTTTGTGTTGTTTACATGAAGTATACCTCCTTTGTGGCCTTATATACTCCTAAATAACCTTATTATCATAGTAATATATAATATATATATATATATATATATATATATATATATATATATATATATATATATATATATATTGATAGGATTACGCCGTACTCGGTGTAATAAACGTTCTACTGAACGCCACCGCTCTGTGTTCTCTCAATTTAATCTTATACTTTTATTATTATGCCATGGCTAGCCCTTTTTAATCAACACAGAGTGCACAACGTTACGATAATCAATTTTCTTTCGCCCCTTTTATGATTACCTGTGTGAATTGATAAAACGAAGTCAATCAACATTCATATAATGAAAGGAAATAATATTTACAATTCAAAATGTTTGTAATCAATTAATATAATATGGATTATTTATCCCAAAATTTTATATACTTTTAATTTCAAATAAAGTCACCAAAAACAACACCCCTCTTACAAAAAAATCTGGAACGTTCGAGACCTTTTTATGATTATTTCGTAAATTTTGACGTACTCAATGTCCTTGTTGACTCTTTACAAATTAGCGAGAAAATTAATATATTTAATGTTAAAATTTAATTAAAAAGAGATTTCTTAAAACTAGGTAAATCTGACCTGATTTGTTTCGTGTTGTGGATTAACACCCCTTCATTATCTTCAATCGAAACCAATGCCCTGCTTTGTACTCCGTAACATACGTTGAACCAATATTTCAGTACTGTTACCCTTTGTTTCCAAAAATCACATCGTGCTTTGTTCTATATTTCTCTGTATATGCCTTAAATGTCACTTGAAATTTCAGACTTCGGATCATAAATTAGCAGTGTATTAGAATTAGACCAGAAGTCTATTATAATTGGACCATACGTATTGCTTTCGACGCAGATTAGATTTGTTTTATACGTGAACCAGAATTTGACTGGAAGCCGATTATAATTGTTCTATAAGTGAACCAGAGTTTGACTGAAAGCCGATTTGAAGCCCTATATCATTATAAATATTTAACTTAAATTAATTACCCAAATTCTACTCACGTTTTCTAAAGAAAACAACGAAAAACTCATGTATTCTTAACGTATTTGTTGCACAGCACTATTTTCAGTATAACATAAATTTTATTTATCTGACGCGTAGATTTCTAATTAAAACTGATGTGGATTTATCGTGCTTCAAGTGGAAACTTAGTTGCCTTATCACCGGTGGGTGTTAAATAGCATTTCCCACTAGCTTTGTATTAAGTTTCCAAGCAGTTTTACAGATTGTTTCAACCAACCAGGTTTGTCTTTAACATTCCCTGTATTTTTAAGCTGTTTTCTGATGAAACTCTTTTGGATTCTTATATCATGCTTGTTTATTTGCGATCTTTGCTTGCCTTATTATTTGTTATCGCGGCCAGGCTTTATCTTACGTCTGGTGTTTTGTATAGATAAAGCTTTTGGAGAATTGCACAAATTAAATGATGTAACACGAATGCTGTTTTCGTATTTATTTATACTAATTTTTGAAAGTGCGTTTTCTTATTAATGCGTAATTGCATGCGGATTTATTAGGTTTTGTCTTATCTTCTGCGTCTTTATTTTATAAACTTGTATAACACTTCCCAACGTATGTTTATTACATGTACGATTGTTTCCCTGCTGAATACGCGTTCTATTATTGAGAGATGTGCTTGCTGGCATTGTTTAAAGTTAATTACGGTCTATATACAGGGTGTTAAATGCTTGCTATTTACATAATGTACGAATTACTTATTTTTCTGCTAAATAAATGCAAGTTTTTAATTCCCATTGTTATTTACAGTTACTACTCGATCCTTACTACTCAATACACACCTAAACCACCCCCTATTACAGCAATGTATATATAATATATATATATATATATATATATATATATATATATATATGTATTTTTCTCCCCTCGTTGTTACGTCATTATAATATTTGATATGATAACGTGTTTCTCACTTTAATCTTCTACTTTTATTATTATGCCACGGATAACCCTTTTTAATCTACACAGAGTGCACAACGTTATGATGATCAATTTTCTTTCACCCCTTTTATGATTACCTGTTTAAATTGATAAAACGAAGTCAATCAAAATTCATATAATGAAAGGAAACAATATTTACAATTTTTGAAATTCTTTAAATACACCCTTCAGTCAATTAATATCATATAGATTATTTATCCCAAAATTTATATACTTTTAATTTAATATAAAGTCACCTAAAACAACACCCTTTACAAAAAAATCTGGAACGTTGGAGACCTTCTTATGATTTTTTACTCAAGTTTAAACGTATGCAATGTTCCTGTTGACTCTTTGAAGGTTTTGGATTAATTGAATAAATTCAGTATTAAAATTTAAATTAAAAAGATTCCTTAAAATTAAGTAGATCTGACCTGTAATATCCTGATATGTTGTTTCGTGTTGTGGATCAACGCCCCCTTGTTGTCTTCAATCGAATACCAATGCTCTGCTGTGTCGAACCAATCTTTCAGTACAGGTACCTCTTGTTTTTCAAATAATCACCCCGTGCTTTATTCTATATTTCTCTGCATATGTTTTGAATCTCTTTCCTTAAATACCACTTGAATTCCAGACTTCGGAGCATAAATTAGCAGCGTGTTAGAATTGTCCCATAATTATTCTAGAAATATACCAGAAGTATTGTTTTCGACGCAGATTAGAATTAGAATTTCCTTCGACGCAGATTAGAAGCCCTATATCATTATAAGAATTTAATTTAAAATTAATTAATTAATTTCTACTCACGTTTTCTGAAAAAACGGCACTATTTTCACTATATTATAAATTTTATTTATCTGACGCGTAGATTTCAGGTTAAAAGTGATGTGGATTCAACATGCTTCAAGTGGAAATTGAGCTGCCTTATCACCGGTGGGTGTTAAATAGTTTTTCCCCACTACATCTGGATTGGGTTTCCAAGCAGTTTTACAGATTTTCGCGACCAAACAGGTTTGTCTTTTATATTTCAAGCTGATTTCTGATGAAACTCTTTCAGATTTCCGTGTCATGGTGTTTATTTGCGATCTTTGATTGCTTTATTATTTGTTATCGTGGCCAGACTTTTAACTTACGCCTGTCTTTTGTATAGATAATGCTTTTGAATAATTGTACAAAAATAAATGATGTAACTCTAGTGCTGTTTCCGTTCATGTATTTATTTATACTGATTTTTAAAAGTGCGTTCTCTTATCAAAGCGCATATTGTTCCTTCTTTATCACAAGCGTATTTGCATGGGGATTTATTAGGTTTTGTCTTATATTCTGCGTCTTTATTTTATAAACTTGTATAACACTTCTCAACGTATGTTTAATTACATGTACGATTATTTCTCTGCTGAATACGCGTTCTATTGTTGAAAGATGTGCTTGCTGGCATTGTTTAAAGTTAATTATGGTCTATATACAGGGTGTTAAATGCTTGCTATTTACATAATGTACGAATTACTTATTTTTCTGCTAAATAAATGCAGTTTTCTGATTCCTATTGCTATTTATAGTTACTACACGACCTTTACTACTCAATACACACCTAAGCAACCGGTTACCACAGCAATATATATATATATATATATATATATATATATTGCTGTGATTCCACCAAAATCCGGGAACTACGGTTTTCGAATCGTGGCCCACAGATTGGGCGTCAAGAATGCTGTGAAACCTTTTTAATTAACCGTTCCGTTGACTTTCTTCTGTTAATCGCCTCTTTACTCTTTTCCGCCTCGGCTGCTCACCTAGTTAAAACTTTCATCCTCAATCATAAAAAAAACAAACACATTCCTATCACAAACACCAACGTTAACTCTATTTACATCAATATTCACAATACATTAAAATTTCAAAATTAAAATTCAGCATAAATTTCAGTATCAGAAAATTTCAAGATTAAATTTATTATCATTTTAATGTGCATCCAGAATTAAAGTCCTTGTAGATGCCTACTAATTAATATAACAATATATGCAGACCTGAGTCTGAGTACAAAGGAGCATCTCCCACCCTTTACGTTAATTAACCAGGTTCGTCTAATTGAGCTCAAAAACATACCCAAAATTTTCATCATAATCAAGAACATAAATACTAAATACCCTTTCTACTTAAACAAGAAAATTTCACCTTAAAATTAAAAATTTGTTGTTAGTACAATTTCACTACTGTCCATTTTAAGTAAATCAATTATAAAGTTATTCAACACACACCAAAACATCAAAAATCGAACAACAAAGCATAAGTTACCTGAAGGTTAATGCACTCGTGGCCCCAATGTATATCGTCCTCTGTTAATCACACCAATCCAACTGGGTTATGTTTAGGTCCTCGTATTGCTGGTCGCCTTTAAAATTTTCTACACCAACATTCATCTAAAGTTGTTTCAGTGCTTTTCCGGAACTCATTTGTGTATATCTGAAGCTTGTTTTGTGTATCCAGACACGTTTACGAATCATTTAATTATTAACACCCCCGAAAAATAGCAAAGAAATTCATACTTCTTTCACAAATATACGCCAAAACTGCCTACTTTTGTGTATTCATTTGTCGTTGCAAATTTGACTAATTGGTACAGTGATACTAGACTTTATTACCTTGTATCTTCTTTTCTAAGTGCACTAAATTACATTCATTGTAGCACGTAAAGAACAAACTGTTTTAAATCACCAAAATATACGAGCAAACTGTTTAAATTATTCTATCAAAATTGGAAAACTAAAAAGCACTGTTTAACGCATTGAATCAAATCGAAAATCTCAGAGAGAAACTCATATTAACCCGGGTATATATAGTGGTTAGCCTGTCTGTCGGTTTTGTCCTCAAAACGGCCAGTTTCTAGAATTTCGTATACTATGTTCCCATCTCGACCGCCTGTGCGTCGGTTCTTATTAAATTTGCACTCGCACCAGTTAAATCTCAGAAATTTCGACACGGCTCGCAACGTCTGGGAATAACTAATTAATTTTTATACAGAAATGTTATTTTTACCTCTCAAGTTTGCCTCTTATTTTCAACCAATCGCAACCCAGTGACGTTGCTCAACTCACGCCTTTTACTATATGTGTCTCTGTCTTACGCATATTATCTGTCTCTATCTACCCTGTTCCGAGTGGTACAAATCGATATTCTTTAGTATTGGTTATTTTCAATCCATGTGGACTTGTGAAATAACCCACCTTATTAGCATTTCCCGTAAATATTAAGCAACGGTTTCTCCAACATTCTCTGTAACCATTTGTTATCTGCAAATTTTACGCAGAACATAAAACATTTAAAAATACGCAGGTGTTCAAACATAATACTTCTACGATCTGAATATTATTGGGTTTTACTAGCTTTTATACATATTATATGTTACTAATGGTCCAATTAACTCCAATTAAAATAATACCCTTTAATTTTTAGTGACTCCTAATCAAATATTAATTATTATCTGTACATTTTGTTTAATACCGGTTACTTAAAATTGAGTTAATTAATATAAATTTTGCACGTAATTTCCATTTGTTTCTTTACTCGGAATAATTAAATTACACGTAGAGCATTTTAATACTGCTTCTTTTTATAGAAGGCGTCTTGTAAATAATTTAAATATCTTCTTTTCAATGAAACGAATGAATTTTTATGCTTTACGGTTTTAATAACGCGTACCTTTTCCCAAAGCTTCTACACGGTGATTAAAATTATGTGATTATTTAATTTTCTACCCTGATCTAAATATGAGTATTTATATATATATATATATATATATATATATATATACCTGTACTACTTAGGAAGAGGAACCGCCTGCACAATGGAATATCTATCTAATTGATGGCCTATATGCCCCGAGTTTGATATCCAGGCGCAGCAGCAACGAAAAGTGTAGGGCGATTATTGTCTAGGAAATATTGTGTCTTATTTTGAATAAGAAGCATAGGTTGAAGCACATTGTATAATTTCCATCGCCATTTATCT
This sequence comes from Platerodrilus igneus, assembly GCA_036346225.1. NCBI lineage: Eukaryota > Metazoa > Arthropoda > Insecta > Coleoptera > Lycidae > Platerodrilus > Platerodrilus igneus. Next base: position 15,747,612 of record JARFIW010001670.1, on the reverse strand, counting down.
TAAGATCGTTACATTGCTTGAGACAGTAGGTTTCCAACTTAAAATTAAGAGAAATTGGTCGACTTAATACAATTTAATAAAATGATTAAAAATATGATTAATAATATTAGTGATAATCATGATAACATTTGTAATATTTATTTCAGTTTCATTAGTAATAACAATACTAGTGGAAACATTGTTAAACATATAAATTACTACGCAAAGTTTGGGACAGTATGTAAAGGATTTAGTACTTAATAACTTTTGAATGAAGTATTCTTGCAGCAGCAACTGCGTATAAAATATTTTTGCATTTTCCAAACTTTCTTATAGGTTTTGTATGTCGGATTGATGATTTTAACTTATACTAAACTTAGAATCACTTTATGCAAAACAATTCAACAGGCAAATAACTTTGGTATCTTTGATGTTAGCGAACATTTCTCTCCATGTCAAGGTGCGTGTTTTAAAGACATTAATTTACATGTAAACGGAGATTGCAGACGAAATTAGTTTATCGACACTGATAAAGTGACACCTTGTATGCTATTTAATCTTATTAAGTACTTTTGTAAATTAAAAGCCTTCAGAGGGATGGAACGATCGAGATAATTTGTCACGACTACATAGCTATTGATATTTAAAACTGGAAGATCTGAACTGTTTGAGTTAATAATGCATGCGTGGGTGTAAATTATTACTGGTGTGTCGACTATTACATCGTATAAAACAATTCTATACAAACCATGAATGAACGCTTTCTAGCAAATGTTAATATATGGAAATTTTCTAGGTTATTACTATAATTGAATTAATGATTAAATATTAAGTGTTATTTGAAAGCATGCCAATATGGTTTCTGATATTTTCTATTCAATATCGTGCGTCGTTTTATAACGAAGCCGTTTCGTAAAGGGATGTAGGTGTGGTGGTAGCATCCCAGGGCAAAATTGCACCCACGAAACACCGCCCTCATAATTATAATATTCGTTTAGCAGAAAACTAGACTTTTAAAACAAAGTTTGTGTAGCATAAAATATAAAAAAAATCTTTCAACATTGACTTGACATACATAAAAATGGCCTAACAAATACCATTAGAGTGAAGGCATAACATAAAACTTATATTATAGGTAAGCTATAGAACATACTAAACTTAGTACTGCTTTGAGAAAGTCACAGCAAATCTTTCCTGGCCTCTTTTCTTCAAAGGTTTGAATATAAGTTCAAAGTTTATGGTTCTTGCCAGTTTGGATTCGATTGTTAAAATTCCAAACGCGAACATTTTTTTCTGTCGCATTGTAGTTTATATTCTATGTAAAACACTAAAGGATCTTTCTGCCTGGGCAACAAAAACAGATAGACAACAAAATGTACGCAATGTTACACAAATATTAGAAATAAACTTATCAAAAAGCTCTATAGGTTTTAACAGATTCTCAAAAATGTTGGCTTTAAAAATGATTTTCAGTTGCGTCACTTTCTCAGCCAGTTCCTTAGTAGCGTCACAGTTGTACACTTCTAATAATCGTGCACAATGTTCTGCTACATTCTTCTCTTCCATCTCTGCATACTTCCACAGAAACGAAAATCTCTCCTGGATTTTCTTTAAGGTAATGAACCTGGTTATTAGACATTCAATTAAACCCTCAAGAATTTTGTAGAGCACTTTCACTTTAATTTCTCCTTTGGCGATTTCCAAGAGTTTAGACGGAGCTTTGCTGTGAAAAATTTTCACCTGCCATACTCATACCATTAATGATTGCAATAGGTTTTGCCTTTAACAGAATATTTTCAAACTTTTTACGTAGTGGTTTTAAATCTTATATGGGGCTCTGTATGTTGTTTAACTCAATATCTTCTGTGACAACCTAGCTTGTAGCAACAGGCTTCTGTTATTAATTAGAGTTAATCTTAATCCCAATAGACGCAATTAGAGTGCATACAAATGTATTGCAGTATTTCAATACTCCGTGTCCAGTTAACCTGGTCTCAACCGTAGCATTTATTTGAAGCAAAGATATAACAGCTTCTGATATCTCCCCGTCTGCTGCCGAAGGCTTCATACTCAACTCGGACCCTCGAACCAGTGTTTAACAATGGGTGTAACGAAGCGCCCAAAATATCCTTCAGAAATTTCCATTTCTTTGGGCAACAATTGAAAAGATTAAGGTGCTAGAGAATTCAAAAATAGTATGAGCTTTAGTACAGCATTTTGCAGCTGAAATGTCACACAAATTTGGCATGCACAAGGTAAGAACCCAACCAAAAGATTCCGTTTTAGCACTATTACACTTAACCTTCTAAAGTTAAAAAGTGTCCCATATACCGTTGGAGTAGAATACCTGGTGAGGTTCAGCGAAACCCTTAATAATTAAGATAAGCCTTGCACTTGGGCAGGGTGGAAGGCGGCTGTACTTTTGGACTAACTTCATATTTGCATCACACGGAAGCATGCGAGTGGTCGTGGGATGAGACTATCAAAACAAAAAGAGGAGAGAGAGCGCTACTGCATCAAACAACACTTACAAGATAAAACTAAATGGTAAGGTGCAGAAACTTTTAGGTTGAAGAACTTCAACAGCAATAAGTACTTTAGTTAAGTCTGAAACAAAAATGCATACAAAAATTCAACAACAGAGGTCACTGTTTATGCCCCATAAAATACATAAAGCAATATCCAAGTAATAGTTCGGTCTCTTCCTTGCTCTCTATTACTAACTCATCAGTAATCTCTATATACCTTATTGACCTACTGGCATCCCCTGAGCAGTATTCAGGATTACCACCTTCGGTCTCCCTTTCTAAATCCACCCGCCTAACATTTTGCTGATTAGAATTTGTATTGAAATCGAGCTCCCTATCAATCGTATCTGGTCGGCCACCTCTATTTCTAAAACCGTCGCCTCTACAGATATTTCAATAGTCGTGCATCACCCTTTCTTCCTGATTCTGAAAACCATCGTCAATGCGCCTATCTCTTTCCGTCACTCTACCATAACCCCCAAAATTCACTCCTTCAGTAGCGTTATTTAATTTGTTATAATTACTACCGCCCGAAATTTCAGTAAAAGTAGTATCTAATCTACGCAAATATGCTTCAATCTCCTTGACACCCCTCAATCTGGACATAAGAATTCCCCTTTGCACTTCTGGTGGGAAATGCGTCACTAACCATTAAGCCAGTTGTTGCCGCTCAATTTTCTCGGATAGAAAAACCGCTTGTACCACTAATTTAAAAAAATAATCAACGCGATTCCGCTTTTGTATTTCCCATATTTTATCTCGTAAAATATATCTTGTTCCTGTTCAATACCTCAATTACGGTTCTCAAAATGTAGGCAAAATTGCTCGAAATCTTGGAAAGTATCCTACTTTGCCATACCCCAATCATTCGCAGAACCCCTTCCTTATCGTTTAGCTTTTTTCCTCTTGTTGACAAAATGCGTTAACAACCTTCTATTTCGTTATCGGTGAACCACAATTTTAATACGCGCAGTTTGTTTCTCCGTCTCTATCTCGCCTACCACGTTGGCGTCAATGTGATTGCTTCTCCTAACTGCCTTCTCAATGTTTTGCCGGAGGGATTAGTGGCCCTAATTTATTTGCCATCAGATCCAATTCTTGTATGGAAAGGAAAACTACATGGACAGCAAACTAAAACATTTGTATTTATTGAGAACGTACAGAAGCTAACAAGGATATTCATCTAGGCTGCAATGAAGTATTGGAGAAATACTGCACGTAATTCTATTAAATATGATTACAACCCTTAATCTAATTCACTCTTAGTAGACCATTATTGGGAATACGGCCACCTCATTTCCCCCAGAATCCTCATTTCCACACACATCTGGACCAAATTTACACGTAAATTCCCATAAGGTGGAAATGAGGGAGATGAATCTCCGCCTTGCTCGGCCTTGCTCTCCGCCTTGCTTTGACGCGATTGAACTTTTTCAATGAACGATACCGTTCCATTACCTTGTAGTGCGTTTCTAGCTTAGTAGTCGATTTACTGATCGGAACAAAAAAAAAGATAGATGGTTGGTTGACAGTAGATTATGTCAAGGTGAAGAACAGGAGTAGACCATTATTGGGAATACGGCCACCTCGTTTCCCCAAGAATCCTCATTTCCACACACATCTGGACCAAATTTACATGTAAACTCCCATAAGGTGGAAATGAGGAAGATGAATCTCCGCCTTGCTCGGACACCCCCAAACCAATTTGATTACGTCACACCCGCATTCTTTCCACCCGCGAGATAAATCTTTCTCCACACTTCCACCCACGAGATAAATGTACAATGTTTGATATCAATTAATATTAGATTCTTCTCAGCTACCCGAATCTCTAAGAATTTTTTGGATTGCATCACCCACCCAGGGAGCTACCCTCATTTTAAGTTTTTTTTACCGCTAACATTCTGAACCAAAGTAGTTTTCTTCGTCTAACCAATGCATCTTTCGAGATAAACCTATTTTGTTGCCATTAATTAACATTAGATTTTTCTCAGCTACCCGAATCTCTAGGAATTTTTTAGATTGCATCATCCCCCAGAGAGCTACCCTGACTTTAAGATTTCTTACCTGTTGCGATTTTCGACCGTCCTTAAACATTTTTTTAGTCATGCGATACATTAAATTAGTCTAAAATTTCACGCAGAATTCGAATCTGCAAACAGATTTAAAATCGGACTACTCCTTACAAAGTTACGCACATACCTTCTAGCGAGCATACCGCGACCGTACCACTACTCGCTTTTAATGTTACACCATACTTTCTATATTGTTTCGCTCATCTTTCGAGATAAATGTACTTTATTTGGTATCAATGAATATTAGAATTTTCTCAGCTACCCAAATCTCTTTAAATTTTTCATATAGCACCATCCCTCAGAGAGCTACCCCAATTATAAGATTTTTTGTTGGTAGCGATTTTGGACCGCTCTTATAAATGTTTTTGTCATGCAATACATCAAACTAACCTAGAATTTTATGTAGAATCCGAATCTGTACATAGATTTAAAATAGGACCACCCCTTACCATTTTACACACACCCTCTAAATTATAAATTTCCTGCAGCTCATACCTAAAAGAAAATCTAAAAACCATCCTTAAAACTTTTTATTACAGACAATTTTTACTAGTACAGTTTAACTTTTGTAAACCACATTTCTAAATACATTTTCACAATTTTTATTCTTAACCTAGAACTCATATCGGCTTACACTTATTAATATTTATTTCTAAATAGAGCACCTTTTCCAAAGACCAACCGGACCCACATGTTTCAAATTCCTCTGATTTTGTTCTTATGGTTTCGCTTAAGACCTCGTACATATTTTCCAGATTACTAGAAGACGTTATAACTACATTTTTTGTGTTAAAGGATTTCACATCGGTAGTCTCTTCCCCATTTTGGTGTAAACGCCGTAGAGTTCGCAATAGACTTTTATTGCTGTATGTTGTATTCTTTTTTCATTAATTAATCGAATGAATCGCTCTTTCTGCTTCCAAAGACACTCGGACACTCCATCGTCGACACTGGCGTTCTTTATGCGATAGCTAGCCATACGATTGTTAAACGCAGTGCTAACCATTTCTACACCATCGTCGCTAGTAACGGTAACTGATGCATTTTTATGTCTGTTGCTCCTTAAGCATACGTAGTCTTTTCCATTTCGAAATCGCATACTTTACAGATAATTGGTGGTTGTTTCGTACAAGACCCTTTAACAGCTGACGGAGCTGAACGTATACTGCTTAATGACATACCATGCTGTTTTTCCTTGTGTCGCTGTAAGCTGTCCATTCTCGTAAAAGCGATACCGCAAGACCCACAGTTTAAGTACTTTGCTGCGGACGGATGTATAAGCTTAACCGTCGACGATGTTACACTACGACATTTGTTCTGGTGCTGTTTGAGAGCATTTTTCCAGGTATAGGAAGCACCGCAAGAGTTGCATTTAAAAACGTTTGCAGATACCATTTTAGTACAAAACAAAATCCGCACTATAGAACTTTGCTTAAACTTGTAAACAAACTAACTTATAATTAAAGACTTTACTCCTGCGTACCTGCTTTATGTACCCTATAGAATGCATACCGAAGGTTTCCGAAGACAGCCGAACGATGTTGAGGATTCGGCGAGGAACTAAATGACGTCATCTTGTGCCAATCCTTGCAGCTCGTCCAATACATTTAGCACCAATGTATGCGCCCGCCTAGATTCGTCCATGCTGCGAATACCGTTAGTAGAAACCCCGGAAAACGTCTTCTATGTTATACGGATCGCGTGCATATTAAAAATCCAAAAGGGTGGTAGCACACGCACACAAATTGGTTGTAAGTCGTGCTGTAGAAGATGCAGTGTTACTATAAACAAAAACTTAATAAAAACACTTTAAACCTTTACTAAGGGAATACCAAACTTGTTGTCTACAGAATACTTACTAATAAAGCAATTTAATTTTAAATAACTTCAACGTCATATTTTAGGAAATGGTAGGCTTGCATATTTTCTAAATGAATCACCAAGCGAAAGTATATGCTTAGCGGTATTAAAATTAACCATTAATTTCCCATTTTTACGACCGTGGTTAATTATAGATTATAATTTAATTTGTTCACGTTCGAGCTTCCCGTAAACTAACATATTTTATAGTAACAGTGCGCTGTATAATACATGCATACCCCTTCGCCGCGCTACTGCTAATCTTGTAGTTGCTAGAAAAAGTCACTCTCCTTTTTACTGTTAGGATCGATGCAAAGCACCATTTTATACTTTCTATAGCACATCGCGCACTTTTTTCGTCTGATAATTCAATTTTGCTTCTGTAGGCTTTTTCACTTTAGCATAGCGGTCGGTCGCACGTAATGATTTCTAGAACCGGTAAGTACTCGATATCACCTAAATAGAGAATTAGATGCTCGATGTCTGGGGGCGAATATTGCCGAAGATAGTCGAATATGTCGGACTCCCCCATATCGCTTACATTCTCTGGTTTAGGAACTGTTTTGTTATCCGACCTAGGCCGGCAGGGATGCGCATCCACATATGTCCGGATATATGTAGGATGTTAGGTTAGGGTGAAATTGCCCCATAGGGTAAAATTGCCCCATAGGGTGAAATTACCCAATAGGGTAAAATTGCCCCATAGGGTGAAATTACCCCATAGGGTGAAATTGCCTCCGATCTAGGTTGGATGTGGACTTGTCAGGAGTTAGGTTAGCTGGTGTTGTCTGGTGTTAGGTTAGGTTAGTTGGACTTGTGTGGACTTAGGTTAGATAAAAGGAAAAATTGATAGGTTAGGTCAGCGTCGCGACGCTGACCTAACCTATCAATTTTTCCTTTGGTATAAAGTATGTGTGTAACTTTGTAAGGAGTAGTCTGATTTTAAATCTGTTTGCAGATTCGAATTCTGCGTAAAATTTTAGACTAACTTAATGTATCGCATGACTAAAAAAATGTTTAAGGACGGTCGGAAATCGCAACAGGTAAGAAATCTTAAAATCAGGGTAGCTCTCTGGGGGATGATGCAATCTAAAAAATTTCTGGAGATTCAGGTAGCTGAGAAAAATCTAATGTTAATTAATACCAAACAAGATAGGTTTATCTCGAAAGATGCATTGGTTAGACGAAGAAAACTATTTTGGTTCAGAATGTTAGCGGTAAAAAAAATCTTAAAATGAGGGTAGCTCCCTGGGGGGTAATGCAATCTAAAAAATTCTTAGAGATTTGGGTAGCTGAGAAAAATGTAATAGTAATTGATACCAAACAATGTACATTTATCTCGTGAGTAGAAGTGTGGAGAAAGATTTATTTCGCGGGTGGAAAGAATGCGGGTGTGATGTAATCAAAATGGTTTGGGGGTATTGGAGCAAGGCGGAGATTCATCTCCCTCATTTCCACCTTAAGGGAGTTTACATGTAAATTTGGTCCAGATGTGTGTGGAAATGAGGATTCTTGGGGAAACGAGGTGGCCGTATTCCCAATAATGGTCTACTCCTGTTCTTCACCTTGACATAATCTACTGTCAACCAACCATCTATCTTTTTTGTGTTCCGATCAGTAAATCGACTACTAAGCTAGAAACGCACTACAAGGTAATGGAACGGTATCGTTCATTGAAAAAGTACAATCGAGTTAAAGCTGCTGAATTGCTAGAATCGAAAGACTACGGAGTGAGAAACCCAATACAATCGACTAATTTAACATAATGAAATATTTTTTTTGTTGTGATTATCGTCAGAATTTCCGTATACTTTAAAAAAATTTTAAACTGGTTTTAGTAGCAGCTATAGTGCATCGGGTAATTTTGTTTTACAGCTCGCAGACACCGTACTTCACTAATTTATGTTTGTATACTGTCACAACTTCGTTGGCCGACCTTAAGGGATGATATTATTCCGTATTTGATTCGTGACGTAGCTAAAATTGCAGGATTCTAAAATAGTTTGGACACTTCTTTGTGTGTAGGTGTGTATTTTAACTATTCGTTTCAGGTCAGAAGCTGATCAACAATTTTTGTTTGTTTCATTGGTCTTTACGCCCCCTTCAAATTAATAACATAAAACTATTGCCACCCTGTATAACAAAATTGTAGGTATGTTTATAAATCGCACAGATATGATGAATACTCAATTGCGCATAAACGGTTAAAGATATCAAAGTGCTGTGTTCGGCATTCGAAATTTCACAAAAAACGAATATTAACACGCTAGTTAGTTTTTGTTTATATCTTCTAGAAATGGGTGTTTCCCATAAAGGGTGAACAATTTGGACTATCCCATACTGCATAATAGCCATCAATTTGCTGATAGACTGCGCTCGTTGTGTATAATTTTGAACAATTACTTGTAGTGCTCTTATGTACAAAAAAACTAAGACCAAATGCAATAAAGCTCGATAAAACATATTGTTGCACATAACTGTCTTAATACGTCATAGGGTCGTAACCACTTGTGGAGATATTTTCGGACGAGGGTCCTTATAGTCAAATGTCTTTTGTTATTCTATTATTGCAATGAATAACTTCTAGAAGTTTGATCCTGTAGTTCTAATCCATCCTATACATAAACCTTTAAGTGTATCAGCCACATACACAGATTGATAATTTGTTTACGGAACAATAGCCCTATAATGTGTAAGAGCAAAATAGAATTATGTTTCTGCTTGAAAGAACAAAGTAATAGATGTTATATGCTCTCAGTTACTGAATGCATTAAGCTAAATATTATTTCAAATACATATTGTCAGAAACGACAGGCACGCTGAAGTCATATTAAATGTAACTTATAGTGTATGTTCTAGGTACTGTTTGTGTTTAGAGTACTGAATTTTACAGTTTTTGTAAAAGTTTGGTAGTTCACATTGTACTCAATTTACTTTGTAAAAGGAGGGTACGACTTTCAAGTTTTTGAGATCATTATGTAGTTCTGTAGTTGTTATATAAAGGGTGTACCAAAGTTATATAGTGGTTTACACCAAAGAAGACGAAATTCAAATATAAAAATGAATATTTAATGGCAATTCTATTACCAAGGTACGCAATTTGTTTAAAGTCGGTTCTGAAAATTGTTCTAAACCCTCACGATCGACAATATCCCGAATTGTAGCAGCGTTTGAATAGATAGGGTTTGTTGGAAAATGTGCCAAGTGCCGCAGATCAAAAACACGTCTACACGAAGAGCGGGATTGGCGTGAACTAAAACCCGCGCGAGTGTGGAAGAAGACCCAGCCAAATCTATTAGGAGAATCTTTGAAGAACTCGATGTAAATAGGAAAACCGCACTCAGTGTATTCATGCTAAACGGGTACAATTCCTATCAAATATCAACGGATCGACAGATCATTCATGAAGATAAAGTGTAGCGGATAACCTATTGCGAAATGGTTATCGAATATGCCAATCAGGACCAAAATTTCATATCTACAAGATGCTTTTTCGACTAATCGTTTTTTTCTTTGCTAGGCAAGCACAATTCGTCAGTAGAGAGATTTTGGTTTACACAAAATATATATCGACGATTGGATTTCAGAACTCAATATCCCCAAAAGCTAAATGTATGGGTCGGAGTAATAGGGGATTATGTAGTCGGACTATTCTATATAAATGGAAATTTAAACGGTCAAGAATATTTAGCATTATGACAAAATCACACAGTACCCGCGCTGAGGGAAATTTCTACCATTCATTTTAGGTGGATATAGTTCCAGCAAGGTGGCTGTCCCGCTCACGACGCACTTGCGGTGCTTAAATACTTAAAGAACACCTTTACTGGCCGTTTAATTAGTAGAAAGACTAATAATAAACATTTCCCTAGATCCCCTGATTTGGCACCTGCTGACTTTTCCTTATGGGATGCTATTAAGCAACAAGTATATAATCACGTACGATTTCAATATTTACAAGAATTACAAGAAAGAGTAGTTGCAGATTTTGCAAGCCTTACAGATTCTAGATAACATGAGAAACAGCTTTTTTAACCTGTGGGATTCCTGCTTAGCAACAGAAGACGATGTCTTTGAATACTCATTGTTCCTAGTTTTTGTTCTTATTTTAAACTATTTCAAATTTTAATAAATCTTTTTTGTTCAGATCCATAAGGATGTTGTGACGGAAATGTGACTTTCGGCGGTTCGCATCACAAGTGGAATGTTAAAATAGTTTTAAATAAATAAGGACACAATTTTGAAAAAAAACAACATTTTTTACATTGTAAAATAAGTTTTTTTATTGAACAAACACTAATTCGCGGAAAAAAACCCTTAAAAATCCTCCAACATGTTTTAAATTTTAGTTACATATACTAATCATACTTGTATAATAATCGTTAATAAATTGCAGCTGTAAATGTAAGATAAAAACCATGATTGCAAGAATATATGCTAGAAAACGTTTTCTGAAAATAAAAAGTTATGCATTGTTACTCCGATTTTTAATAGTTATGAATTTTTGTTGTAAAAATTTTATATACGGTCGCGTGATTGTCATATCTGACAGTATTTTTAAAGTATATAGAATCACATCTTCTGTAAGTGTAATAATATCATTTTTCTACGTCCGTTATAAAGCTTGCGCTTTTTAAAATTATTTTCCGTTCATAAAGTATGTGTTTAGTGGTTCGATCAAGAAGCGTTAAAAAGTGTCCTGGCGGTTAATTTTTTCGGGTCCTTGCGTTAAAAAAAGAGTCGTAGCGTGTTATTTTTTAACGTAATTAAAAATGTTTGTCCAAACGCAGTATGCTTTGAATGCTTCGCTTTGTCATCAATTAATCATCTAAAATGTTCTTAAACGGTTTAAGATAGCTACCTTTCATCCTGTTAATAAAAGTAGAGTGATGGACTATGATAGTGATGAGTCATTTATCTGCACACCCGAAGATGTAGTTCAAGCGGCAAATGCAACTACAATGAATCTTTTGCCTAAGAAATCCAAGGCGCAGTATTTAAAAGAATATAACTTTTTTATGGACTGACGTATTAAAAAATTCATCACCAGCTTCACAGAAAGAGTATTTATTAGCTTATTTTGAATCGAAATCCAAAATTTGGAAGTCTTCAACCCTTTGGTCGACTTATTCCGATCTAAAGTGCACCTTACTGGTAAATAACGATGTGAACATCAGTAAAAATTCGAAACTCATTGCATATTTGACAAATAAAGCAATTGGATATAGACTTAAAAAATCCAAAACATTTCTACAAGACGAAATCTATAACTTTTTGTTACAAGCTGATGATAATGATTATCTTGTGCATAAGGTATATTATAGACAACATGAAATTTTAATGCAAACTTATATTGTTGATATGGCGTTTTAAATTGCTTTAATATTCGGAATCGCGGGAGCTCTGCGGAGGGTTGAATTATATAAAATGAAGTGTGAAGATATTAATAATACTGGAACTGCCTTAATAATTTCAGTACCAGATACGAAAACACATGTTCGATGTCAATTTACTGTAATCGGTGAAACGTTTGACAATGGACTAAATTTTATATAAAACCCAACCATTAATCTCAAAACTGATCACTTCTTTTTGCGATATAGAAATGCAAAATGCAAAATTCAGGTTGGAGGTATAAATGCCTTTTAAAAAATCTCTTCACTTATAACATATCTGAATTTTCTTAACCCAAAAAACTACACTGGACATGCATTCTGACTCTCTTCCGCGTCTTATTGGCAGATTCTGTTGGTGATTTAATTCAATTAAGAAAGCACGGTGTATATAAATCCAGTACAATTGCAAAGGGTTATGTAGACGACTCAATGCAAAATAAAATGAATTCCGCTACAAAAATTTTAGCAGAAACCAGTTCGAGTTCGAATCACAAAAATATTCAACTGCTTGCTAACAATTCAATGAGTATTAATACAACTGTAAAGATATTATTTCTATAAATTCATTAACTGTTGACAATTTGAATACTGATATAGCACCTTAACTTCACCTTCAATACAATTTATTAACGCGCAAAATTGTACATTTAATATTAGTGTTACTAAATAAATAAAAATGAATGAGGATTTTATCGAATTTATTTATCTGCTGACGTAGAAAAATTTTGTATGAAACTCGAGTAAAGTAACTTTTTTTCACTCGTAGAAATTGCCGCACTCATCTTCCGCTCGTGGGGTCAAATTTTTCTACTCGTGGAAAAAAGTATTACTTTACCCACTTGTTGCATAGCAAGTAACTATTGTTGCTTCCATCTTTATTCTTTCAAACAGAAATATAATTTCATTCTGCTCTTACACCTGACATAGGGCCCTTGTTCGATAAAAAAAATTGTCAACCCGTACACGAATTAAAGCTACAGCAAAACATGACCTTATGATAATTACCAATTAATGCATTGCTGATCATGCTTTCAATAATAGCTCTTATATAAAGTAGTCTTGCAGCTTCTGCAGTTGGTGAGCAATAAACCAGTAAAGTAGTCTGATATAGAATTACGCGGCATTTGGATTCACACTGAGATTAATGAGTCGACCATATATAGTATTGTCCTATTTAAACTGACTCATTAAAATTGGAACGTGTTGGGTTTTCAAAAACATATCAATAACAACTTTCGCCAAAATGTCGGTGTCGTACGTTCAACGCACGTATAAAAAGGATTTATCGGTTACTATAATTTACTGTTCATGTTATATGATTAAGTAGTTACCATAAACTACCGTGTATTCTTGACAACCGCATATTGTTTGGATACAAGCACTGGTTGTCATCATGCAGTTTCATCTTTAATAACTGTGATGCAAAACACTTTTTACCGTTTTATGTTTTTATTGGGTATAGTTAGTAATTCTTTCTGGTAGTTTATTATACAAGAATGGTACCGTAATGTAATTAGTTGTTGTTTTCTCACGTAAAAAGCTTAAGGTTGCTCAAGTTACTAAAACGGTTAACACACAGTAGTTTAAACCATACGAAAAAATGCACAACATGAGTAACAGATAATTAATTTGTTTGAAATCGGACAATTTGACTGCATCATAATGTAGTAGTGTCCAAAGTTGCGCAGCATCATGTACAAATACGTAACTTGGAACGCGTTTTATAGTATTTGTTCTCGACTTTTCAGCCTCAAATTTTAATGCTTCAGTTTTAAAGTTATTCCATGTATATTTCTGAAAATTCAAAAGAATCATGGGGTCTTTGGTTCTATAGTTAAATTAGGTGCAGAAGTCTGCTTTGCCGACAAAATTTTTTGTACTTTGTTTTTTGTTCTAATTCTTTTGTATCGTATCTGTGCGTGCGTGCAGATGAGAATGGACAAACTGAATTTTGGATATATCTCTTTGGCAGCCAAAATACTGTTCCGCACAGAAGAGAAGCTTTTATAGAATAATAAAAGGACAATGTTTAGATTGCCAAGAGCATTTTCCAAAATTTAGCGTGTCCACATGCACGGGAACACGATAAAAAAACGTTTATAATAATAATAACCAATTCGGAAAAAGTTACGGCTTCCGCACGGAAGAAAATATTTCTCAAATACTGGCCCAACATGCAATAATACATATAGAAACCAAAATTAAACTATTTTTTAAAATCCAGCCTGTCCATAACGAAACAAAGAGCAAAACATTACAGAAAGAAACCAAAGGAGCAACAAGAAAAATAATATACCTCAAAAATTTTTCTAATATGTAAAAATACATACGCACGCACGCACGCGCGAACACACACGCACACATACACAACACACACACACACATAACACACACGCCACACAACACACACGCACTCACACGCAGGCACACACACGCACGCAAACACACATACACATACACACTAATATAAAACATTTTTCATTTACACATTCCCAAAGATACACTACAAAAAGTATCAGAATAATCAGAACAAATAACGGTATACAAAAACTTACAGCCCCGCAAGGATGAAATCAGTCTTATAAAGAATGTTTTCTCCCTTGCGGGTGCTGTAAGCTTTTTGTGTTTTGGCTTTTAATCTAGTTCCTTTTGTACAGTATTCCTGGTTATGTGTGATGAAAATAAATAGGCTAAATTTTTGTAAATGCGTTCTTGGCGACCACAGTACTCTTCCTTATAGAAGAAAACATTCTTATAAAATAATAAAAGGACAATATTTTGGCAACCAAAGTAATTTCCAAATATTCAGCCTTTCCAATCTCATCTGCACACGTTATAATAATAAAAAACACGAAGAAAAGCTACACAGCCCGCACGGAAAAAAATATTCCCTAAAAATACACACAGACATCAAATAAAGCATTTTTTTTAAAATTTGGCGGTTGCATTTGCTTGTACGTACACACGTTGACACATCACAAAAAGTAGCAGAAGAACGAACAGTACACAAAGAAAGTTAGAGCGATCATTCCAAAGAAATCAGTCTTATAAAAACCGTTTTCTTTTTTACGGGAGCTGTTACTTCTTGTGCTCTATTTTTTGTTATAATTCTCTGTGTATCGTATTCCTGGGTGTATATGTGGATGAAATGGACAGGCTGAATTTCTGAAATTGTCCCCTTGACAGCCGCAACACTGTTGCTTATAGAAAAAAGCATTCTTAAATAATAGTGAAAGAACAATATTTTGGCTGCCAAGGGCATCTTAAAAAGCTCAGCCTACCCATTCTCACCTACCCACGCACATGATCATAATACAAAAAGAATTAGAACAATAGACAATACAGAAAATAGTAACAGCAATCGCACGGATGAAAGTATTCCTCAAAAACTTGTCATATATGCAAAAATACACAGACACCAAAATAAAACGTTTTTTAAAAATTTAGATTTTCTATTTTCATATGTGCACTCCCAAGAATACAAAACAAAAAGAATCAAACAAAAAACAGTACACAAGAAGAGTTTCCGCGTCCACTGGCAGCCACAGTACTATTTCGTGTACAAAAAAGCATTCTTAAAAAATAATAGAGGAAGAATATTTTGGATGCCAATGGCATTTTTAAAGATTCGGTCTGTCCATCCTCCTCTACACACTCATAGGAAAACGATACAAAAAAATTAGATCAATAAACAATACAGAAATTACAGCGCCTGCATGGAAAAAGATGTTACTTAAAAATATGCTCAACATGCAAGGATACACATGGAGAGCAACATAATACATTTTTCAAAAATATTCATTTTCCATTTTTATATTCGCACACCTAGTAACACAAGTCAAAAAGTATCAAAACAAAGAACAGTATACAAGAAGAGTTACAGTTTACGCTGATAGCCATAATACTGTTCCACTCAGAAAAAGGCATTCCTACAAACTAAAAAAAAACGTGGCAATCGACAGCATTTTCAAAAATTTAAGTTGTAAATTTTTATCTTCACATACCCACAGGAACGCGCTACAGAAAAAAGAAGCAATGTCTGCATCGAAACAAATATTTCTCAAAAACTTGTCCAACGTATAAAAATTACACACAGACACTAATATAAAACATTTTTCATCTCCACCCACACAATAACACAATAAAAAAAAGTATCAGAACAAAGAACAGTATACAAAAAGGTACACCGCCCGTACGCAAGAAATTAGTCATAAAGAATGTTCTTTACCTATGCGGGTGCTGTAACTTTTCTCGTGTTCTGTTTTTGATTCTATCCCTTTTTGTATTGTATTTTATATAAGTGAGAATGGACAGGTTGAATTTTTGAAAATGCCGCAATGGCAACCAACCACAACACTGTTCTTACAAAAGAAAACATACGTCATCATCATCATTAGGTCTTCGGTCCTGGAACTGGTCAAACGCGTACCCACATTGTTCCCTATTCTGAGCTAACCTACACATTTCCCTGAAATTTCCAGTCTGCACCTTTCATCATCTGGATGCAATAGTCTGATCTAGGTCTACTTATACCCCTTTTTTCAATTTCTGCTTCTTATATATACAGCACTATTCCCCAAAAATGTCTTATATTACATCTTGCTTTTCTATTTCTCCCATTTGTTTTTACTTTCTACAGATATCTTTAGTCTCTTACTATTTCTATATCCTTTTTGTTATTAACTTTGTCTGTCCATGCTATCATCCTCATACATCTGGAGCACAACATTCTAAAAGACTTCTACCATTTTTCTTTCTGCTTCCCCTACTGCCTCGTTTCATATACGTACTGTACTGTGCTCAACACATATGCTTTCAACAATTTTGTCCTTGTTTCTATGTTTGTTGTTTTTGAACATATCCACTGCTATTTCTTGTTAGATGCAGTTCGGTGCCCCTTCTATTGTTTTACAAATATATATTCTACTTCTCCGATATTCAGTGGTATGTGAAGGGGGTTAAGCAAATTGCGACTACCAACGTCCCCAACAGTTAAACGTTTGTTGAATTAATAATTTTCCAATATATCCCTTCACACAATCAACTTTAGTTGAAAATATTTCAAAACCAACATCTGTAAATGTTTATAATAATCATCAGATTTAAGTGCAATTATCTCTTTCGTCATTGGGTTTTCCGTCTTGAATCTGGTTGGACGCGAACCTCCACTTACTTCTATTCTGAGCTAGCCTATACAATTCCTTGAAATTTCCACAGCCTAAATACATTATAATTTGAATTAGGGCCGCTATACTTGCGGCCACGTCCCCAATGCTCCACCCGGAGGTACTACATTGGGTTTAAACGCGAAAAATAGTCGTGCTCCTAATGTATTCTTACTTCATAGTTGATTCACCCTAAATAAAAACTAAATAAAAATCTAACAAACCTAAAAATCTAACAAACCTAACAAACTCTAACAATCTAACAAACCTAAAAATCTGACAAAAACTGGAACAAAAACAAAACAAAAACTAAAAACAGAGTTGTAAATAATGGTATCCCTAGCGCCGACTTTCGAGTGTACCCGATCAACAAGCAAAATGAGAGGGGAGGGATCCGTAATACCGGATAGCAGACGCCGGTTCTGCTTACCAGTGCGACCTGAAGGGTCGTCTTAAACTATCCAAATCTAGCTAACTAATTTAAATCCAACCCTAGCTTTCCCTATCGTTCCCTAACTGATTTACATTATGATTACAATCTTCGCAATTCTGCTCGTCCTTCCCAAATATATACTGCAACCAAAATGGCGACAGAACGTCAAACAAAACAAATAAGCCACATAATACATGCTATATATAAATAAATATAAAGTGTAAATATAAAATATAAATAAATATAATTATGTAAATATATAAATAAATGTTTAATAAGCGTTAACCGTATAGCAGTGCACAAAATAGCGAAAGCATCACCCTATTTATCAGGTGCACTCGCACAAGCATTATGTCGGCTAGCGCCTTTACACACCAAACGTGCTTCTTAAATTATTTCAAAACTACTAATTAATGTAAATCAATGCTTGTGCGAGTACAGCCGCCACAATTTAAGTCTTACCTCGATAATAAAATTCTCCAGCATCCGAAGATCTGGTCGTCTGTAACTTACTTCTAAAGGTGGGACGGGGTGCACTGCTAAAGGCCTGGTGGGTATGCACTAAATGTTCTTGGGGATCACAATCACTATCACTATCACTTCACTTTCAAGTCCTGGGGATGCGCGGTTGCGCTCTGTTTTATTATCCTTGTTTACTTTATTGATTTAATTTAATGAGGGTTTATGATTTATTTGTTATTGTTTATTTGGTATTATTTATTCCCGATTTTCCGCACATAATTATGAAGATAGGCAGTGATTGTATTAATGGAGCGGGGGTTTCACGTGCATATTGGACACATTTTGGTATAATTATCTTTTTTTTTTTTTTTTTTATTTAATATCAGGTTTTGGTTATGCTCGTATCCTTACTAACGCCAAGTCAAACAAAAATTTTAAATCCACCCACCAACCCCACCGAATTTTTACACGCGGTCGGCATTGATTGTCTAATCTCGCGACCCTTCCCGCGAATTCTTTTAAGGCTGTCCAGAACGCCTTCTGGTTAACCACTTCCCCGACTTCCTCTAGGCTCTTTGGCCATGCCAGACCTAGGATAGCTAGTTTGCTATCAGCCAACCCTCGATTTCCCGCCTCAAGCGGGCAGTCGAAGAGCACGTGCTCTGCGCTTTCCGCGCCCTCACCGCATTCGCAGCGGTCGCTGTTGGTTAGACCGAACCTTTGTAAATACGCCTTCAGGGCGCCGTGCCCTGTTATCAACTGCACCATTTTGTGATCGAGCTTAACCTCGATCTTACCTCTGGCTTCTATGCTCGGTATGAATTTGTGGGTCAACCTGCCCGTGGCAGCGTTGTTCCACCTTCTTCCCATTGTCGAATTGATTTTCGCGCAGCTTTCTTTTGATTAAAGACCTCGGTATCGACGAATGTGATATTCGAAAGTCGCCCGTCGCGGCCTCTTTAGCTAATTCGTCAGCCCTATCGTTTCCTACGTTACCATTGTGCGACCTGACCCAACAGAACTTTAAACGTCGAAACTCTAGCGCCGTACGCGCTATCCTCCAGACGTCCGCTTGGAGATCTGTCGAGGTGTTCATGTTTGTTAAAGCCGTTAGCGCCGATTTACTATCACTGATTATATAATACTCGTCTCTGCCCGTATGGTTTATTACGTAATCGATAGCCTCTCGTATGGCTACCAATTCGCACTGGAAGATAGTGCACCAGTTCGCGAGTTTGGTTTGAAACCGAAACACCTCCTTTCCTGCTTATACACGACAAACGCCGCGCCTGCTTGCCCATCGTCCATACGTGAACCGTCCGTATAAATTCTGATACCCATCGCGTCCTCATCACCTTCGACAAACTCGATCCTCTAATATCAGCCGGGTGCCCTAACTCAGATACAACAATCTTTCTTGAAATTTCCTATTACCAAGATTAAGATCTTCGATAATTTCGCGCCCTTTTCCTATATTTATTAATCGTCTATCTCTAATCTTCCTAACGACATATTCGATAGGGAGAGTCCTACTGATCACCAGGACAGCCTCCGTGGAGGTGGTCCTGTACGCCCTCGCCGCTTTTACCGCGGTTATGCGTTGTACGCTCGTCAATTGACGCATCTCCCGGACTTTACAACCTTCTGCCCATACAGAAGCTGCGTACAGTATTGCCGGCTCAATTGCTCCGGCATAAACCGTCCTCAGCGATTCGCCCCTGAAACCCCACTTTATTTTAGCCGCCGCCATCATTTTATTTAATATTTCGCCGCCCTTACTTTTTACGTATTGTACGTGCGCTTTCCAATTTAATTTATTGTCGATCTTGACGCCGAGGTAGGTAATACAATCTTTAAACGGATTTTCTCCTCCTAGCTCTAACCTAGGAGGTCTCTGTCCTGGTTTCGTGCCGAAATAAAGCGCCTCTGACTTCGCCGTGTTAAATTTTAATTTTACCGCCTGCGACCATTCGTGTAATTTATTAAGCGCCTCGTTCGGTTTTGTGCGCATATCCATTAACAATCTCGATCTTACAATTAAAAGTGTGTCATCTGCAAACCCAACGATTGAGCATCCTGCGGGCAACTTGACCCTAAAGATGCTCTCATACAACAACTTCCAAAATGTGGGACCAGAACATGACCCTTGCGGGCATCCCTTTCCACCTCACGCGACAGAACTTCACCCGAAATTTCAACCTGTGCTAATCGCCCCGAGAAATAGCTCTTAACCAAAGACATCAAGTTTCGCGGACAACCCCTACGATCTAACTCGCAAACGATTAATGGCCACCAGGCAGCATCAAATGCTCCTGAAATGTCCAAAGCAACAACGACACAGTACTCTTTGGCATCTCTTGCCTGCTTAATTTCCCCGACAACAAACTCTAACGCGTCGATAGTCGACTTGTCCTCCACGAAACCAAACTGTCGGTTATTAAAACCGCCGCTGTCTCGCACTAAGTGTTCAACACGCGTAGTCATAACGCGATCTAAAACTTTCCCCAGCACCGGTAGCAAGCTAATTGGACGATAGCTGCCCGGATCTGACGCATCCGCCTTTTTAGGTTTGGGTATAAATTTCACATTCTGGATTTTCCAGCAACGCGGAAAACGCCCTTTCTAAACAAAGATTAAACAACCCAACAAAGACACACGGGGCTAACAGGCACGCCTGCAGAGCTGCGTCTGAAGTGATTCCATCATGCCCCGGTGCCTTCTTAGGGTTCATCCTCCTAAGAGCCCTGACGACCTCGTGAACCAGGATTGCCTTATCGGCACCTGTTCCTTGCGCCTTTGCAGCTTCCGACGTATTAAATCGTGCGACCCTTCATCCCCTCGGGATTATCCGATGGGAAAAATTTCTCTAGTAAATATTCAGCTGTGGTTTTAAAACCTTCCGTGTATTCGCCATTTGTTTTCTTTATATTACTGAGCGCGATTTTTTGTTGTTTTCCTCTAATTACGCGGTATGCGGTTCTTTCTGTGAGTTTTGCGTGCAGAATTCTTTAAATTTATTCGTTCGCGTTTCTTCTATTAATATTTTATATTCGCGGTAACTTTGATTATATTCTATTCTCCGTTGTTCTCTTATATCTCCCGAGGCGCGTTGATAGCGGCGCCTTAGGTTACGCGTTTCTGCCCGCTTGGTGGTTAGCTCCCGGGTCCACCAGGGTACGCTGTCTTTAAATGTTTTCTTATGCGGCATGGAATACGACGACGCGTCTACCACCGCGTCGTTCAATTTTTTCGCGAGTGTTTCTACTTCGTCTGCCTCTCGGCAGTTAAATAGCTCATTTTCGAGCGCAGGGATACTTTCGCCAAATTTTTCTTTAAACCGCTCCCAATTTGCTTTTTTATTACAAAACCGCGGAAATATAGTTAGCTGCTCGTTTGCGCTTGTTTTGGTTTCAAAGTCCCATGTTATTAATTTATGGTCAGAGAGCGTTTCCTCGTCCGACCTTAGTTTCCAATTACAAATCGTTTCTAACATTTCGTTAGAGACTGCAGTAATATCTATAAAACTGCTGCCTCTATGCGTCTCAAACGTAGGTGAATCATTAGTGTTTATCACACTAAGGTCCCATCCCGTAAAAAGATCAGCAACCTACGAGCCTCTATCGTCTTCGATAGGGCTGCCCCATAATGGCGACTTAGCATTAAAGTCTCCCGCGATAATTAAATTTCTATTTCTACCGATTTTACGAAGGATTCCTTCAATTTGATTTATTAAGTCCTCTGTTTGAGGATTCTCCCGCCGGGAATCGATCGGCGGAAGGTAAGTGCTTATCACGTAAAACGTATGCAATCCCGTTTTTATTTCTGCGGTGGTTATGAACTCATTCGACAGATTGTTTAGGATTAATCCGGCGCACGTCCCGTTATTTATTATTATCCCGCTACGCGGTCGTTCGCTGTTTGCGTTTAAAACCGTAACCCCCTTCCCAAAACCTGTTATTTTGTGGCTATACAGGTGCGGTTCCTGTATAAGCCCGATGTCGATATTATTTTCGCTGAATAACTTTACGAAGTTATTTGTAGCCCTTTTCCTTTCCCGAGATTTAGTTGCGCGAATTTAATCTTCTTGCTTCTTTTAAATCTATCTTTTTCTTCACGGTCCATAATCGATGTTGCGTGTGATTGCGTTCTTCAATCTCAGCATCGTGGGGCATCTACTCGACTTGACGTCGTGGCGCGTATCGACCTTCGCGCCACCGCCAATTCTGTCGTTTGCCCTAGCGCAAACCACACAGCAGGGGACTGCCCTCCGGCAATTCTTGAACTCGTGACCGACTTCGGCACAGTTACCGCACCACTGTACCTTCTCCCTGCACGCCGTACTCGTAGCACTGCGTCATCGAGAAGTGGTCCCGGGCCCAGACTCTTCGCCACCTAAGGTTTATAGCGTCAGTTAATATGCGTCTCCGAAGTGTGGGGGTCACTTCGAAGACTACGTTGACGAAGGGATCCCTAGGGCCCTTTCCGCCAAACCTAAACTTCTCTCTTAGGTGGTCTTCAATTTTCAAATCGCCGAAGCGGGGATTCTGGCACGCGATCAACCGCACCAGCTCTTCCGCCTTCATCCCCGCTTCGACCCCCGGAAGAACGACCCGTGGGCGCTTCTTCTCGATGGTCTTCGCCACGAGCTCTTTGCAGTCACCGACAACCTTCGACTGCAGTTTCTTCGCATCTTCTCGGTTTGCACACTCGACAACTACACCGCCCTTGCGAGTTCTACGAGCTCCGACCACAACAAAACCATCACGAACGGGATCGACCTTCTTCTTTAGGGTCGACATGACGTCATCCTTCTCCTCTGGCCTGGCGTCGACCCTAACTGCAAAGGTGGGCGTCGCACCTGCAGCAGCTGTAGCATACGACGCCTTCCGCGGCATCGGCACCTCCTGGCTCCTGGAACACTGCTGCCCTGAAACACAAGCAACCACCGCTGGACTTCCCCCGACAACATTAGCTCTCCCAGAATCACTAGCCACAAGCGGCAGCGCCCTAACCATACCTATAAGTTGATTCGCCGCGTCGAGGAAATCATCCAGGGCGTAGCGAATCCTCTTTCTGTCTTCCACGACGATAGTGGCGTAGGTCGTCGGCACCCTCCCGGAGATGACCCAGTGCGCCTTCCTCACCCTCAATCTCAGGTGGTCCAGCTCATCGAGGTCGCTAGCAGCAACGCCAACGTCGCTGCCAGTCGACATCTTTCGCTGGGCTCCCGAAGTTGAGGGCGATTCAGTCGCCGCATCCACCCCAGGGTTCCCCGACTCACCCGACACGACCGCCGCAGACACAGGCTCCTCTACCTCCTATACCTCCTCCTGAATCCCTAACCTAACGTCCTTTAAAATTACCTTTAGCTGTTTCCCCCCAACTGCGCCCTCAGCCACCGACCTATTAGACTCCGACCTCTCTCCCCTCTTCTTCCTGGGCAACGGCTCCTCGTCGCGGTGGACCACCATGCTGACAAAACAAACGACAAAAAATGACACCTAAAACGCAGCTCAAAAACCACTTGACCGTTACGACGCTAAAAGAACGACGCTAGAAGAACGCAAAACGTTGGTCCAATAAAAATGTTTTGTTTAATGGTGAACCGTACGCAACCTTGTATTTATTTAAACTTCGAACCGCCCAATTAAATTGTGATGGTGTAATAGCCAAATACCATAATAATTTATAGTTATTTCTTCGAATTAAGTTTTATGCATTTAAAAGGTGAGTGACTTGTTATAGGAAGTGAAAAGTGCGGATTTGTACAGGAAGACAATCGATAGGAAGTACACGTGCAACGAACTCTAGGCTAGGTGTAATTTGAATTAGTAAATAAGCATAATTGCATAATCATTGTTAGCAGTTAAGGATTAATATAGAATAAGAGCATTATAAGTCTAACCCTCCGATGTAACAGTTGTACTGCACCTTAAAGTGACAAGTAAATTAAATATGTGAATTGGTCTTCGACTTTGTTTTAATCACCTCTAATAAAGACCCCAAGAGAACACTACATGGCGATCCTGCCAGCCCTGCTAATCCTGCCAGCCCTGCTAATTCTGCCAGTCCTGTAATTCTGCGAGTCCTGCTAGTTCTACAGATTAAATTATAATATAACCGAAATTTGAAATGGGCACCAGCAATTCCAAGGAAGAAGTAGTTATTGCACAAACTGGAATGAATAATGGTTCGATAAATGGCTATTCAAATTCTGAGGTAATAGGTATTACGTCAGGTACAATTTTAGCGTTGTTGGGTATTTTATTACTTTTTAAAATGTTCAAGAAAATGTTGGACAAGAATATTAGGAGAGAGGTCAGTAGAAGCCAGCAGATTGTATAGTAAGAATTATTTTATTTTAAGCTATAAAAATTAAGTACGAGTTAAAATTAATGACAGTTGAAGCAAATTTTAGAGGAATTTAAGATTTTTATTAAAAATTTAAATAAAGATGGTCAAGAAAGACGAAACGATTTAGATGTTACTAATAGGAAATTTGATTATTTGAATAGGTTATGCGAGGAGTATAGGTTAGAGAAAGATAAGATTAAAGTCGCAAAATTTGATAGTTCTGAAATTATCGATAAAGTTAAGCAGCACATAGCCATAATAGATAAGTGTATAGGAGATATTACTGAAATTTTAAAAAGTAGGAAGTTAAGTATTTTAAGTAGGAAAAATCAAGACACCATGGGTGAAAAATTTGAATTAAAAGTAGCAGCCTCTATGATTCCAGCCATGGACGGTTCAGAAAATACCACCAAGCAAATGGTCGACGCAATTGAACTATATGATAGCTTGTTAGATGATGAAGGTAAGAGATTGTTAGTAAATTTTGTCATAAAAATTAAGTTAAGTCAAAATGCTAAAATGCGATTAGACAGTAAGTATGAGAATGTAGAAGCGCTTGTGAACGATATCAAACATCACCTGTTAACTAAAAAATCAGCATCAGGATTGTCTGCCGAATTACATAACTCCAGACAAAATAATAAATCAATTGAAAATTTTGGTAAAATGATCGAAGAATTAATGGTCAATTTAACAATAGCTCAAGCAGAGGGTAACAAACAATCATTAAAAATTTTGACAGCCCCTAACGAAAAAATTGCATTAAACGTATTTACAAACGGAATAAGGGACGAAAATTTAAAAACAATTATAAAAGCTCGAAATTACGATAAATTAAAAGACTCCATAATAGCCGCGAAGGAAGAGGAAATTGCAAATAAACCTCAGCAAATGTTTTACACAACCGGAAAAGGTCGTCAATTTACTAGACGCGTAAAATATCATAACAATAATACAAATAGAAGTCAACGTACCTCACACACCAGGTATCAAGGTCGAGGAAATAATCCATGCACGTTCATGAACACTAGAGATCGAGGAAATGCATACGTAAGTAAAACTGTAAGAGGTCATCAGTTTTATAATAGGGAAAACCATCGCAATTTTTACATTAACTCGTCAGAGAAAAACTCCACAGAAAATACATCAGACCAAAATAGGGAACCGAAAACATTTTTTCGAGACCCCCCGGAATAATTTAAAGAATGTTCACAACATTTTAAATATTAATAGTGTAAATTTCATAGAAGTCGGATACAATAACAATACAATTAAATTAATTTTAGATACAGGAGCATCAGTAAGTGTTATTTTCATTTCTAGTTTAACAACTAAGATAAATATTGATACAGATAAGCAAATTTTTATTCAAGGAGTATCGGGTAAAACAAAAGCAATTGGAACAGTAAATCTACCAATTAAAATAGGGAATATCTCAATTAATCATACTTTTGTTGTAATGAACGATTTCGAATCAGACGTAAATGGAGTAATAGGATCAGATTTTTTTAATAAGTACAGATCAAATATCGATTATAAAATTATAAATTTACTTTCGTAAGTAATGATGTATCAACGTCAATTCCATTATTAGCAAACGAAGATTTATATACAATAATCCCACCACGATGCGAGGTTATCAAACATTTCAAAGTAAATTGCAAAGAGGAATGCGTAATAAGATCACAAGAATTGTGCGAAGGTGTATTTCTAGCAAACGTAGTTGTAAAGCCAGTTAAAGATTTTATACCAGTAAAGTTATTGAATACGAACGACACTGAAATTAAGTTACGAAATTTTAAACCTACCATCGAACGACTTTCAGATTACAAGATAGTTAAATTTGAAGAGTCAAAATTCTCAGTTGAACGTATTGATAAATTATTAAAAGACATTAACGTCGAAGGTTTGAATAGCGAAGAACAAACCATCATTCATAAGATATCTGCTAAGTTTGCAGACGTATTTTATGTCGACAATGACCTACTAACCGTGTCAAACATAAGTAAGCAGCATATTCAGTTACAAACAGATGCTAGAGCAACGTACGTTAAACCATATAGGTTACCATATTCACAGAAAAGTGATATAGGAAAGCAAGTAGATAAAATGTTACATGACGGGATAATAGAACCCGCACAGAGTGCTTGGTCTTCACCACTACTAATAGTACCGAAAAAACCGGATAGTTTAGGAAACAAAAAATGGCGCGTAGTTATTGATTATAGACAATTAAACACTAAATTGCAAGATGACAAATTTCCGCTACCAAGTATCGAATCAATTTTAGATTCGTTAGGAGGTGCGATATATTTTTCACGTTTAGATTTATATCAAAGTTATTATCAGATAGGATTACAAGAACAGTCCAGACCGTGTACGGCATTTAGTACATACAAAGGACAATTTCAAATGACTAGGTTACCGATGGGATTAAAAGTAAGCCCGAGTATTTTTGCACGAGCGATGACACTAGCTTTATCAGGATTAAATTACGAGAATTGTTTTACATATTTGGATGATTTAATTGTATTCGGAGATAGTTTAGAAAAGCACAATACAAATTTAGTAAAAGTACTCAATAGGTTAAGAAAAGTCAATTTAAAATTAAATCCAAAAAGTGTGAATTTTAAAAAGGAAATTTTATATTTAGGGCACGTTATAACGGCACAAGGTGTACAACCAGATCCAGAAAAATTGCAGTCATGCAAAATTATCCAACACCACTTAACGCAAACGACGTTAAAAGGTTTGTAGCATTTGCCAATTACTATAGAAAATTTATTCCAAAATTCGCTGAAATAACAGCACCGTTAAACAAATTGTCTAGGAAAGGTGTCACTTTCCAATGGACCAATGAATGTCAAGCAGCATTCGAACTGTTAAAACAACTTTAACAAACCCACCAATATTACAATACCCAGATTTTTCAGATAATAGTACATTCATCTTACGCACGGACGCATCAAGTTACGCGTTAGGAGCAGTTTTGTCGAATACGACGACAAGCCAGTAGCTTACGCAAGTAGAGCATTTAACAAAGCCGAAATAAATTATTGTACAATAGAAAAAGAGTTATTAGCTATAGTATGGGCAGTGAAAAATTTAGACCATACTTATTTGGCAAAAATTTCAAATTTTAGCGGATCATAGACCGTTAGTATACTTATTTGGTATGAGTAATCCATCTAGTCGATTAACAAAATTTAGGTTAACATTAGAAGAATATGATTTTACAATAACGTATATTAGGGTACAGAAAACGTGACAGCGGACGCTTTATCTAGAATTATTATAGATTCAGATTATTTAAAGAATATGGAACGAGCGGTTCACGAAAAAGTATATGTAACAACAAGAGCCCAAAGTAGAAAATTAGGCGACTCTCAAGTCGAATCAAAGCATCAAAGGATGATGGGACTGATCACCCCAACATTGTTGAACTTTTGAAGCATCCGAAGGATGCAACAGAATTACGATTTGTATCAGAGGAGGAGTTTAACAGAATCATTAAATCCAATAAAGGAAATAATTTTGTTTTCATGCATGTATCAATTTATGATAGGAGTAAAAATATAATTTATTTAAAGCAAGGTTCTCGATCAGCGTCAGCCTTCGAAGCGTCGTTGAGAGACCTGCAATTTCTTCGTAGTGAATTTACAATTCCGGAATTTATTATTATAAAAAACGAAGAATCGAAGTCATTTTTAAATAACTGTAAAGCCGGCCGCAATTTACTAAAGAAAAATGACATACGAATTAGTGTGATTACCGAAGTCACTAATATTCAAAACTCAGAAACGCAAAGATTAATCATTAATGATTTTCATTTATTGCCTACGGGAGGTCACGCGGGCATCAATAGAACATACAATAACATAAAGCGATACTATTTTTGGTCAAGTATGCGAAAAGATGTAGAAACATTTATTAAAAAATGTGACGAATGTCAAAGACATAAACATTCAAATATTAGCAAACAGCCTATGATAATTACAACCACAGCTTCCGAAGCTTTCGAAAAAGTTTTTTTAGACTTAGTTGGACCATTGCAACCAGATGCAAATGGAAACAGGTATATTTTGACACTACAGTGTGATTTAAGTAAATTTGTAGAAAGAGACTGAAAGTGTAACTAGAGCGTTTGTCGAGAA
This sequence comes from Platerodrilus igneus, assembly GCA_036346225.1. Taxonomy (NCBI): domain Eukaryota; kingdom Metazoa; phylum Arthropoda; class Insecta; order Coleoptera; family Lycidae; genus Platerodrilus; species Platerodrilus igneus. Next base: position 15,719,206 of record JARFIW010001670.1, on the reverse strand, counting down.
TTTTATTTTACGCTACGGCATCCCACGCGAAATTTTAACGGATAAAGGTTCAGAGTTCATGTCGGAGATTTTTAAGGAAACTTGCAAATTATTAAATATAAAACAATTAAATTCTACAGCGTATCATCATGAAACTATCGGTGCGCTCGAAAACTCACATAAAAATTTAGCAGCATATTTAAGGATCCAATGTCCGCAGTATTCAAATAATTGGAGCAGTTGGATACCTTATTGGTGTTTTGCATACAATAATTCAGTGCATACTGAAACTAAATATACCCCGCACGAATTAGTATTTGGGAAAATTAATCAAATACCGTCAAACGTGGTAAACTCAGTAGACCCACTTTATAATTTTGATAATTATCCAGCAGAACTAAAGTATAGATTGCAAGTCGCTGGAAATGAAGCGAGATATAATTTATTACAATCCAAAAGTAAACGAAAGCATAAGTTTGATATCAAAACTAAGCATGTTAATTATAAATTAGGAGATAAGTTGTTAGTTAAGAATACATCTCTTAATAAAAAAGATCCAATATTTGTAGGCCCATATGAAGTAGTTTTAGATAAGAATCCTAATGTTATAGTTAAGATAGATAATAAGTTAGTAGAAATCCATAAGAATAGGACAAAATTATATAACGTATTGTAATTTATAAAATTTTTATTTGAAAAACAAAAAATTTTTTTTAGGGCACCCCGTGGAGGTGTGATGGTGTAATAGCCAAATACCATAAAAATTTATAGTTATTTCTTCGAATTAAGTTTTATGCATTTAAAAGGTGAGTGACTTGTTATAGGAAGTGAAAAGTGCGGATTTGTACAGGAAGACAATCGATAGGAAGTACACGTGCAACGAACTCTAGGCTAGGTGTAATTTGAATTAGTAAATAAGCATAATTGCATAATCATTGTTAGCAGTTAAGGATTAATATAGAATAAGAGCATTATAAGTCTAACCCTCCGATGTAACAGTTGTACTGCACCTTAAAGTGACAAGTAAATTAAATATGTGAATTGGTCTTCGACTTTGTTTTAATCACCTCTAATAAAGACCCCAAGAGAACACTACAAAATATTAAATTTTTAACAAAAATACAGCAAGCACTAAGCGTCAAAATAACAACTAGAATCAAATAAAATCCCTAACGCAATTCGATTCAAAATGTACCGCGAAGAACACTATTTATTTATTTTAAATTTTTAAAACCCCCAAATCAAATTTAAATAAACTAATTACTTCAAAATATTAAAATATCTAATTTTATAAATAACAACACTTTATTTTTAAATGTGTAATTAACAAAATAAGGTCGAGCGCAATCGGAATGTGGTAACCGGAAATGACCTTTCACTTTATCGCTTGGTAACTAGCACAACCCGTAACTGTTACACCGCTTAATTACACCAAAATCGATTTTAAAAGAACTTATAAGTACGCGTGTACTTAAATTACAGAAGATTTATATAAAAATTGTTTTAAAATTTCTAGTTTTTGAGATATTTATTTGATTTAAAAAGGCTTAGATTTTTGTTCTTTGGTTATTATTTGATTATACGTGCACTATAAAAAATTCACACACTTTTTGGTTGTTTTACCCGGGTTTTTACACGATTTACGTGGTTTTTATTTTAAATTTATTATTAAAAATGTCTTTTTAAGTTATTTCGAAATTATTTTTTGAATATTAGTTTATTAGACCTTTGTTTTATTAACCCGAAATTTATTTAGTTTATTTTTAAAACGCGGATTTGGTTTAAATTACAAAGAAAAACGCGATTTATTTAGTTTAAATTCTGTTTTAAAATTTTTATTTTACTGTCCTGTATTTAAATTTTGATGGCACACAATTATAAAAATAAATCACAATAAAAAGCAAAGCTTCAAATAAAATAATTCAACAATAAATAATAAAACCCTAGATAAACACTTACTGTTATTGCTGAAGCGGGAGCTCGGCAGAAACACGTCCGCTCGCTTCAAGCGGCAACTAGAAAGTACAGCCTAAATACAGCTCGGTTCCTTTTTTGTTGCTTCCTAATTATATGCCCTATTTCACATAGATTCAGTGGTATGAGAAAGGGGTTAAGCAGTCTCTGGCTACCAAGATTCCCAACACTTAGACATTTGCCAAATTAATAGCTTTGCAGTAAATCCTTTCGCACAACCAATACCTCTAGTTGCTTATAATGATCATCAGGTTTAAGTACAATTATTCTTTTTATGGTTAGGTTTTCCATCTTGGAACTGGTTGAATGCGTATCTCCATTGATTTCTTCCCTGAGCTAACCTACACACTTTCCTGAAATTCCCACATCCTACATCTTTCACGACCCCTTTTTTCTATCTCTGCTTCTAAGATATTCCGCACTATTTCATCATGCCTTATTACATGGCATATTATCCTATCTCTCCAATTTTTTACAGTTTTCCACATATTTCTTTCTTCCATTGCCGCTTCTAGTACCTCTATGTTCTTAACTTTGTCCATATCTTCTTCATAGGTCTGTAGCATCACATTTCAAAAGCTTCTGTTTTTCCTGTCCGCTTCTTCTACTGTCCAGGTTTCACAGTCGTACAGTGCTGTGCTCCACACAAATGTTTTAGGCAATATTTTCCTTGTTTCTATGTTTGTTGTCTTTGAACGTAGTAGTTGCTTTTTCTTGTTAAATGTAGCCCGATCTTGTGCTAATCTTTATTTTATATCTTTTGAGCTCTTCCCATCTTGCGTTATTTGACTTCTTAGGTAGCAGAAATCCTTAACTTCATGTAAGTTCTCGTTAACTGTTTGTACTCTTATTTTTGACTTATTTATCCCTCCTTTGCATATTAGTACTTTAGTTTTATTTTTGTTAATTTTCATACCGTATCTCTCTATTAGAACTGTTTCCATTTCATTAAGAGAGCTTCTAACACTTCCTTGCTAGATGCTAATACCGCTATATCATCTGCAAATTTAAGGATATCAATCTTTTGTCCCTGCATAATAATTCTAAATGTCTCTGTATTTGGCAGTATTCATGGACTTTTCTATGTACAAGTTAAAAATTAATGGGGATAAGATACATTTCTATCTCACCTCTTTCCTAATTACTTATTTACATTCCTGCTATTACTGCTGTTTGTTCTTTGTGTAAGCTATGTACTATCCGTTTATCCCTAAAATTCATTCCACTCTTTTTGAGTAATTTAAACACCTTTTTACATTGTAACTTTCTTTTTTTGTTGTTGTTTTTTTATGATGATGGGTTGGACGCCAGTGAACAAAAATCTTCCGACATAGCTAGGGGTCTATTCCTGGGTAGAGCAATAAGAAGTGGGGGGGGCAAATCGAATTTTGTTTGCAAACCAAAGCTAAACTAGGTTAGCGCCACCAAGTCCTGAGATAATCACGATAATAGCAAAGCACAATTCTAAGGGCGGACGTGGAAACCCAAAGATAAAACAATCGCCTTCGTTAACAAAAACCTGTCTTATGAAAATAAGACACAGCTCATGTAAGAAATTACAAAGATTAAATAAATAAAAATGTAGAACACCATTTGTGTCCTATAAAAGTATCAAAAATAAAAAAAAAATGTACATCCAATATGATATTGGCACAAAATTATTACTCAAATATTCTACCTTTATATTATCAGATTTGATCGCATTTGACCAAAATAAAAGTCTCAAAGTTTAACTATTTGTTTACTAAAAAAAAACTCTCTTTTACAATTTCAAAACTTTTTAACAGGTAGAAAAAATTTCATCAATAACATCTATAACAAAGTCAAGAATTTGGCTTTTTAAAGCAAAAGACTGCTCTTCAAACATAAACTTGCTTTAAGCATTTGATTAAAATAATTTGTAACAACAATACACTGAATTAATGCTTTTAACCTGGGCAGATCTTTTCAGGTAGATTACAATTTTCTAAATTAATACGCAGCGTGTATTTAAATTTTCATATTTAGATTTTATAATTTATCTGTAAATAAAAGCTAATTACAAGATTGAGGAATGTTTAATTTAAATTTTAAGACAGCTGCACGAAGCATCTGCTTTCACGGCAACATCTGGCAACTGTGCTACAACACAAAAAAGTATGACGTAGAAAATATACCTTGAAATCTATCTGAGGTTCAAATGGAACAAAGCTTGTAATTATATAAACCTAACTTGACAAAATTTTGTTCTACGGCTTGTAAAACCAGTTCAACAATAATTGAGAATTAAACAGATTATATGTTCGTAAACATAATAGCAACTTTTCGTGCTTTTTATATGATAGTCTGTTTATCAAATTTTTACGACATTCAAAACACATGCAAAAATTTCTTATATGTAATAACGAACCGAACTGCCTCTGTTTCTCCAAGACAAATCTGGTTGGAAATTCATAAGTTCCGAACAATGTTACAAGCCATTTCTAACTTGGGACGACTGCAATCAAAACCAACATCTTCACTCGTACTTTATCTATCATTCTTCGATGACGAATTCATCGTTGACGCGCTAAATAAATGAAACCAAATTAAATTAGTTCGTAAAATGTATAATTTACCAACCGTTAGTAGAATTTATCAAAGTGGTTTCAGGTCTAGCACGACCTGACCCGCTTACATAAGTAATTTAGCCGAAGGTCGCATGCCTCTAGCCGGGAATACATCTTGATAAGGCGGTTGCTAGCGAGCGACTAACCCGACAAAGCGAGAACCAAATGATAGCGACGATAGGGGCGGGGAAATACGAAAGAAACAGCTAGAGATGCTTGACGAAGTAATTTTATGTCACACAGATATTTTAATATAAGAAGATTAATAAAGAATAAGGCACGCTTAGCGCATTATCCTCGTAATTCAATGCGAATAATTATTGCTCAAATTAAACATGTTACAACATTTTACATTGTAAAATGCTTTTTCTATCTCTACAAATCCAAATACACGCTGTCCCTTTTTTCTATTGTTTTCTCCATTTAACCCTCAGAGCAAAAATAGCGTCCCGTGTTTCCGTGTTTTGCTTAAACCCAAATTAATCTTCTCCTATTGTTTCTTCTGTTCTTTTTTCCATTCGTCTTTGTACAATTCTAGTTAATAGTTTTGACACGTGCGCTATCAAACTTATTGTTCGAAAATTTTCAAACCACATGTGAATCTCTCTTTTAGTATAGTTACTATGATGTTACGTCTGAAATCTTTGGGTATTACGCATGTCTCATACATATAGCTTCCACGTTGGAAGTGACGTCCTGCTACTGTTTGTCTAGCGGCATTTACAGTTTCTGCATGCACCTTATTTGTACCCAGCGCCTTCCAATTTTTCAGACCCTTTAAGGATAATTCAAACCCATCTCTAAGTATATGATATCCAATGTCATGCTTCTCAATGTCTGATTCCTGTTCTAATGCTGTTAGTTCCTCTATTGCATATACATTCCCTATATATTCTTGCCAACTAATCACTTTCTATACATTTTCTATAATGACGTTTCCTCCCGCGTCCCAAATATTTTTGCTGTGTGGTTCTATATCCCTAAAACTCATTCTAATTAGTTTATATGCTTCGTCAGTCTTTCCTATTTCGGTCTTATTTTGTACCTCTTTGCAATTTTCATCAAGTCATTGTTCTTTAGCTTTCCTGCATTTGCAAATAATGCATTTTAACGCATTTTATGGTTTTGTATACCTGTTTTCCTGTTTTGTCTGATTTATTTTTGTATTTTCGTCTTTCTTCTATTAAATTCAAGATATCCTTTGTTATCCATTGTTTCTTATTTTCTTTTTGTGTGTACCCTAGAATATCTCTGGTCGCGATGTCTAAGTTGGATTTAATGTTATTCCATTCTGTTTCTACTTCCTTAGTATAAGAAATTTTCTCGATATCTTTCAGCAATTAATTTGACTTTTTTCAAATCTTTCGTAAATATCTTTATCTTTTAGTTTCTCAAAGTCAAAGTGCCTTTTACCGTTCCTTTTTTTCAAATTTTTAAATTTAAGAGCGGTCTTCATAATTACCATGTTGTGGTCTGTATCTATATCTGCTTCTGGGTAGCTTCTACAGTCTTTTACTTGATTCCTAAACTGTTGTCTAACAAAAATGTAATCTATTTGATACCTTCCTGTATCTCCTGGCATCTTTCACGTGTATTGCTTTCTAGCATGATGTTGAAATAATGTGTTTGTAATGGATAAATTGTTATTGTCGCAAAATTCTGCCAACCTATTTCCCTTGTTGCTTTTCGTGCCTAACCAAATAATTCTACTACCGCTCCTTCCTTACCCTCACTTACCCCTGCTTTAAAATTTCCTCGTAATTATTAAATTTCCATGTCCCTTTACGTATCTACCTCCTCCTAACCATGAGTATTCTTTCATTCTTTTGTAAGTAGTTTTCTACAAAGTGTCCTATCTTTTTTCGCATAACTATTCCTATACCCAAATTTTCTTCCTTTTGCCACCGAACTTTGTTGATCCCTACTATGTCTAGTGCTAACCTATCCGTTTCAATTTTCAAGTCCTCTAGCTTACCTACTTGCTTCATACTTCTGACATTCCACGCTCCGGTTCGTAAAATGTTTCCGATTCTTTTTTTACACTTTCCGATCACATCCTTCAAAATAGTCCCTCCCCGGACTATTTTAACTTCGGAATCTTTTACCCCAGAGAATACCATCATGTTAATTATAATTCAAATACGCTTTGTACTTGAGAGGTGATGTTGTGGTTTTCCGTTGCCTTCCACATCGGAGTAGTGTGTCTTAGAATGCCATACCAACCCCTTCGATCTCTGCCAATCTAAGTATCAGAAAAGCTGATGCCCTCTTCGGAGGACCTGTCTTACTCTGGTTCCTCACTAAAGGCTTTGGTTGAACCTGTAGTTGGGCTGTTTAGATCACTGGAATGCACCAACCGTTCTAGTAATCTAGAACTTCTTCAAGATGCAGTTCTATTCGTAACTGAAAGCATTCTTAGAAATTAGCAAAGGAACGATGTTTTAGTTGCTATGGGCATTTCAAAAAATTTACTCTGTCCATTCTCATCTACACACACATACGAACGCGATAAAAAGGATTAGAACATTAAACAATAGACAAAGTAAGTTATTACAGCAGCCGGTCGAGAACATTCTAAGTTATAAGTTGGTTAATGAATACAGCCCAGTAACTGTTTGTTAATGAAGCGCTACTTTAACACACTGGAACTTCCAAGGTTGTACAAAGATACTGGAAATTGTGTAATAACAAATTTATAAAGCTTTGCCAAATTACGTAAAATCGGCATCGCAACACCTTAAAAAAACATTTTAGTTTGTACTGGTCAAAAGGCGTATTAAAACTTAACTGTTTATTAAATGGCGAAGAAAAGAGGTAGTGGACGTTTTTGCAAATTTCCACTGTTGCAACATATCATGTTCCAATAAATAGTAAATTATTACCATATGTTTTTCTTCATTTTTACTAAATATCTTAAGATAGATTGTAAGTTTAATATTTACTAACCAATACAAGTGGCTGCTGTTACTATACAAAGTTTATTCTTACGAATATCTACCCTTTATAGGAAATACAACAATTGTAGCGTGTACGATGCAATTTATCCCCGTACTATCAGTCTGCTTTAACATTAGTAGAAATTACTTCTTTTTCGCAATTTTTATTTGTAGGGAAAAGATTGGAATTTAGTAAGCATGCTGTGGCACCTTCGATCATCCCCTAACACTACTCTAATTTGGAGCCTTCCCTAACTTTCGTTGTCCCTAAGGTTACTGAGAACTCTAAAATTACCCACTGCATGCAATCATCTACAGCCACTGCCAGTTCTGGAATTTTATGTACTAGGCTCACTTCGATCAAACTCGCTTTCGCTTCCTCTACTCCGGCGTTTACTTGTGCTAGGCAGGTAACATGTTTTAATTGTGACTAGACTGGACATGTCTCTTCACATTCTGCCCGCCTCCAAATACTACACTGCTATGGTTGCGTTCATAAGGGAGTTACTCGACGCAACTGTACTAACTTTAAAAATTCTTTAAATCGACGGTTTGGTTTCCGGACCGAGACTCAGACTCTATACTCATTCTAGCCTCTTCTAGTCTTCTTTTATGGATCCTGATGATCAAGTTTGTGTTCCGTTAAACTTTATTTGTGCTAATGCTTATTTGCAAATCAAAATTATCGGTATCATATTTACTTGTCTTCTTGACTCCAGAGCCATTTGTAGTATTTTTGGTGGTTTGCACTCTTTTAACTTAACACATCTTTTATAGCCGTAATGAGTGGCAACTAAGTAAATCATATTAATCAATGTATGCCGGAAACTCGTGATTACTTGGATCGATGCAACAACTGGTTGTCATTAGTTATTTAGTTTAGAAAAAATTGTCAAAATATTTATTTTTGGGGTCAATCTTTTCGAATTTTACTGTTTACTTCCGTTTCTATTAGGCTAGTAAAAGCAAATACAATATCGTTCGTAACAATACTGAACATTTAAACGAGTAATCCTGGATTATAGATAAATTCAGTTGCTTATGAGACGTGGACCTGCCATTCCGCTGATATAGCTCTTGTTGTTGTTGGTTTCTGATGTACGCTATGCTCATCGTGCTATTCCTGTACCCGTACTGGAGGATTAACATATCACCCAGAAAAGCTTTACTAATTTTCTGTTTATTTTGGATAATAATTTAACAAGTAATAAGTCGATAAAGTTTGTATGAGCCTCGTGTAAACGAATTCATATTTGTCTAACATACCATTCTCGTTACCACGGGTATCTACACCTATTATACAAATAAGTGTAAGAAATATAGTTTCTTTAATGGAATAGCTACTTCGTAGGTAACTAGGTATTCCTAACAAGATCACGACTGTTTTGATAGATACTTTTGTGATACCAAACGCTTACTTTAATTGCTTGCATTTTTCTGATATTGTAGCATATGATACACAGAAATACCACGATTTATCAATAATTGGTTTTTTTTCCTATTCAACCCATACCGTATGTATACCATAAGTTGAGTAAAAAATAATTGTACAGCGGATTCACAAGCTCGTTGATCTTTAGTTAGCAATGTTAAAATATTTACGCCACACTGGCGGTTTTTCTTGTAAACTTGCCTTAATGATATTTAGAATTCTTGATTACTTGTCATAAAGAAATATACCATGAACCTTTTGTTTAAAGAAAACAATAGACTTAACTACTTGTGTTTACGTTTTTGAATTACTAGTAGACTCTTGGAAGTGACCAGTTAGACTGAACTACCGTAGGCGGAGCTACTACCCTGCTTAATTACCTTTATGTGTTGATCTGACAGATTACTATCCTATCGTAGTTACTTTTATTGGTATATTTACTATATCATTTTTTTTCTTCTGGTGGATTGAAGTACTGATCGTTTCTCTGTTTTGTTACGTTCCAATTTTGCTTTTAAAATTTCCCTGGTTAATTCAATACCCGCTCGAATAAATTCCGTTTCTACTGTTAAATCTTTCAACATAATTAATACTAAATACGCTCTCTAATAATTCCTCAGCCTAAATCTACTTGCTTTGAAACGACAAGTTTATGCTACAATTAGATAGTTTATATCCTGTTTTAGGTACCTGTTATCTCGGTATACATTACGACAGCGCATAATTGCTTTTCTTGTGTTTCCCATTTAAAGACTTGTCGAGATGATAGATCCTAGTATTATTTGATAGCGTGTTTTCCAGTTTTAATCGCATTTCGATAAGCGGGGATTTGTAGTTCGAATTCGTGTCATTCGAACCAATGTTGAATGTGATTCTTCAGCTTGTGCGTCGAAATATTGTCTACATTATTCGTCACCGTATTTCAAAAGCAATGCACGTTTGTTCTTTTTTTGTTCGTCAACTAGGAGGTGTCTTGCGTAAGTTTCCCTGCGCGTACCCATTCTAATCAGATTCTCTCTTTAGCTTTTTTAGCTGGAGGCCAAATGGCTACTTTCTTTGTGTAGGCCCACCTGTTCGTTGCCGTGTACCAGCTGCTTTTGATTGTGGATGGCAAGGTGAATAAATCCTAAATACCGCGACGTTCCCGACGCTTGCAAGCTAAGAATTCGAACCCCTGCGGGTATGCAACTCGTTTTCTTTTGTGTGTGTCAATGGCATATTCCGTATCAGCGTTTGGTGTAGTTACGTGATAAGAAACGTGACATTGTAGAACTATTGTTTGTTGTTGCTAATCGATATTATCGTTCTACAGGAGTGATGTACCATTGTTAAAAATGTTGGACAGACACTCGCTTATTCTTTTATACTGATTGGTTTATTTTACAAACGGCACTATGTACAATTTAAAAGATATCTGACAAAAGCTCTCACGCGTTAATTCTTTCCTACTAATTAGTTTATTTTACAAAAAGTATTAGGTGAAATTTTAAAAACGCTTATTAATAGCTCTCACATATTGATTTACTACTGATTAATTTTATTTTCTGTAAAATACGAGATGCGCACTTCGTATCTAAAATTCTAAATTGTCCGTATAATATAATTGTTTGTTGTAAAATAGTAACTTTGAATTTATTTCTTTCTCTTGTTTGTACAGAATCCTTTATCTATTTTTATTCGTTAATAAACAATCGTGGACGACGTGCTTTATTTTTTTGTTTTTTTGGTAGTAAGGTAAATCCCCCACTCTCCGCGTTTGATAGTTGGCCTGGTATTTACTTTTCTTCCGGCTACGTCTAGGTACGTAGCATAAATTCTGGCACCCGTGTGGGTCTGGGAATAGAATAGTCCCACGGTACGACCTGCCTGTCGTAAAAGGCGACTACAGCGATCCAACACATACAACCACACATTTTATACATGTCCAATCCACACCCACACACACAAACACACACACACACACGCACACTTTATAAACACAGTCCTACTTGGTTCTCCTTTCTTCCGTTGGTTCTCCTTTCTTTCGTTTTTTCCTTGTACTCCTTGACCCCCGTGTGAGTCCCGGAATAGAATAGCCCCACGGTACGACCTGCCTGTTGTAAGAGGCGACTACAGTGGTCCAACACTACACATACACATGCACACTTTATACACGTCTAATCCATACCCACACACTTCATACACACACACACACACACACACACACATACACCCACACACTTCATAAACACACAGTTCTACTTGGTTCTCCTTTCATTCGTTTCTTCCTTGTATTCCTTGCACCCGTGTGGGTCCGGGAATAGAATAGCCCCATGGTACGACTTGCCTGTCGTAATAGGCGACTACAGCGATCCAACACATACAACCACACATTTTATACACGTCCAATCCACACCCACACACACAAACACACACACACACACACACTTTACAAACACAGTCCTACTTGGTTCTCCTTTCTTCCGTTGGTTCTCCTTTCTTTCGTTTTCTCCTTGTACTCCTTGACCCCCGTGTGAGTCCCGGAATAGAATAGCCCCACGGTACGACCTGCCTGTTATAAGAGGCGACTACAGCGGTCCAACACTACACATACACACGCACACTTTATACACGTCTAATCCATACCCACACACTTCATACACACACACACACACACACACACACACACACACACACACACACATACACCCACACACTTCATAAACACACAGTTCTACTTGGTTCTCCTTTCATTCGTTTCTTCCTTGTATTCTATGCACCCGTGTGGGTCCGGGAATAGAATAGCGCCATGGTACGACTTGCCTGTCGTAATAGGCGACTACAATGGTTCAACACATACGTTTTTTAGTTTTTTTTTGAGTTTTGTACTTAGTGTTGCTGTTATTCTATTTGGGTTTTTTCTTTTTTTTTCTCGTTCCTTTCGTTCCACTTTTCTTTCCCTATCCTTTTGCTGGTCTTCTTTTCTGTAGGTCCCTATACTGATTGTGTTTCGTCCATCCGCTCCTGTGGTAGGTGCTTTCTAGTCCATTTTTCTTTCATCGGAACATACTACTTTGTCGATTTAGGTCTAGTCAGCATTTTTTTCTTTGGTTCTTCGGTTACGATTTCTGGTTACCACAGTTTTTAGTACACCGTTTCCTTTGACCAGTGTTCCTCCTCTCGTGCTCCCTTGTTGTCCCTTTGTTTACTTGAGGCTTGACCTTTGGGTCCTGTTTTGGTTAGCACTGTTTGTTGTTTCTCGTTTCTTTTCGTCTTTTGAGGTTGATAACGTTCTGTTTCTTTTGAGAAACATCCGTCCGTTAAATTTCTTTCATTCGCTTGTTTGTACAAAATCCTTTATTTATTTTTATTTGTTATTAGATAATCGTGGGCGACATGCTTTATTTTTGTTTTATTTTCCCGGTAGGTATTTAGGTGAATCTCTCCAATCCCCGCGTTTGATAGTTAACCTGGTATTTACTTTTCTTCCCGCTACGTCTAGGTACGTAGCAGTTGTTATTTCACCCGAACCCTATTCTACCACTATTTCTAACGCGGCATCCGTGTTATATGTGATTCTAGTTTACCATTACAGTAGAATATAAAAAGCATAACTATTCCGCAGATCGCATTTCAAGTGTCGACGAAACAGGCCTCAGTGTAGTTCATACTAGGATGTCTCAAGTAAATGGAAGTAGAGGTAATTGACATATATGTTTTCTGACTGCTCCAGTACCTGGATCTTCAGTTACGGTCATCTGTTCGATAAGTGCAGGCGGTTCATATGTTTTCTCGATGTTAATATTTCCCAGCACCAACATAACAGGCATCTTTGTGGTAGGTGCTTCACCAATATCATCTGGGAGGGTTGACCCATTTGTTTTAGTTCAGTCATACCTTTTCACACTACCAGGAATTGCAACTGTTAAATCAAACTTCATTGGGTGCACTTAAAACTCACTACAGTGAAAATGTAAGGGAATGTTGTTGCACGAGAGCAAATCTGTTGGACTCTATGATATAACTTCTTTTTTAGGCAAGGCTTACCTTCGGTGTGCAAAAACCATAAACCAGGTAAATGAGTTTTGTGCAAAGAAATCTATCCCTTGGAAAGGAAAATATTTGCTAACCATGAATTTATCGCTAGAGATGAAGACCAGATTGCTGTACCTACTAGTAACCAACAAAGAAACCAAAGAGATTGTTTAACTTTCAGCTGTCCTTGATGCTACTGAACTTGGTAACCCTTGGAGTACTCAACATGATCTTGATGTCCTTACTCATTCTGTTTCCAAATTGAATGGTCAGTTACCCACTTGCAAAAGCAGCAGGAAAATATTTAGATCTACTGTGTTACCAAGGGATATTCATCCTGTGCCTAATACGAAGAAGCAATTATCTCGTGCGCCGTAGTCTTGTGTGGTTAGTCTTGTGACTTTTTCTTTTAAAAGCAACTTAGGGGAACCGATAGCAGAGAAAGAAGCGCTGCTAATCTTCGAAGTTGTAAACGTGGGCGAGGAAAATTCAAAATTAAATATTAAGAATATTCTGATCTATAATTTTAGCAACTTTCTTGTTCTGGGGCTTCTACTCAAACTCGTGGTAAATGACTCAGTACTAATCCTTCGATCAAATTAAATAAAATTGATATCCGCAATGACCCAAAAAGTGTTAATGACGACTTGATGCTCTCATTTTCTTCTGGTGAATTTCCTATTGTACTTCCGGTTGGTGAACCCCAGTCGAACAAAGACGACACTTTGTGCCCTTTATGCGAAGTGAAGTTTTCAAATGATGTTCATCGTGAGTTGTGGGTATAGTGCTTAATGTGCTCTTTATGGGCTTATAACGATTGGGCTGGGATGGGGAGAGAGAAAGAGAGACGGGCTATGTTAGTGACTTCTGTCGCTATTACTATACTAGTATAGTCAACTATTTTTTTATTGAGTATTAAATATATATATTAAAATATAGAACTCTACACTATATATTTCATACAAAAACTTCATAAAATCATATGGGGGGGCTATATTACAAACACTGTGGAGGCCCTATTACCTACATATCTTGTTTGTATTCAGAATGTTGTCGTCAAAATGTATAAATGTAATAAACGTACTTTTGTATTTAAAAGCATTTAACAACTATGTCTTATGTAACCATTAAAAGAACGTAAGTGCGCCAAAGAAGGTGTAACCTTTTTGGAAGAGTTTGATATTTTATTAACACGTTCAATGCTCATGCCGATAGGGTGTCGACGCGAGCATTGCTATAGGAGTGCGCACGCCGCAGATGTGTCGGCTTAAGACCGTGAATTCTATAAGCTGTCTAGCAATATGTGCACTGCAGTTGAGCTTTTGCCGTGGAAGGAGCACGTTGTTAAAGGTTGCATTTATACAAAAGCGAGAGTGGTTCATAATATTACGGTGCATTGTTCTCGCTACCTTAGTTCACAATTGTTAAATTTATTAATCTCAAAATGGCAGAGGATTCGGTTGCTGGTCCGTCAAGATCAAAAAGACTAAGAATTCGTAATCCAAATAAATTAACTGAGAATGAACTGGAGGCATTAGCTTTGTATTCTGATTCGGACGAAAAACCTTTCCAGAACTCTGATAGTGAATGGAGTGGTGCTGAAGAGGTCGCAGAAGAATTTGCTGAAGACGCTAATGATAATTACAATGATCAAAGTAACGATAGTAATTCTGTTGTCGAACCAATTGTTGAACCCACTGTCGAGCAATGTGGTAAGTTACAGTGGGTGGAGAATCCACCACTACTAAAAGATATTCTGTTTGTTGGGCAACAGAAACTAAATGTGCCCTTACCTGGTGATGGAAAACCCATTGACTTCTTTTATCTTCTGGCAGATAACCATTTTTTTCATTTATTGGTTAGAGAAACAAATCTATATGCAGAGTATATATTGTTACACGAAGTTCAGGGACCGCATTCTAGAATTAGCCGTTGGAAACCAGTTGATAGAGAAGAAATGTTAATATTCTTGGGTATTTCGTTTTTTATGGGCATACTACAGTTACCTAGATTGCGAGATTACTAGCGTACAGATCGTTTGTATAATTTACCAGTAAGAAACTACATGAGCCGAGATAGATATTTAGTTATATTGAGGTGTTTGCATTTTGCACCAAATCCTCAAGATGGCGAAGACAGGCCCGATGACAGGTTATACAAAGTTCGGCCTTTGGTGGAATTTTTCAACAACAAAATGTTCACGGTTTATTCTCCAGGAAAGAACTTGTGTATTGACGAATCAATGCTTTTGTGGCGAGGTCGGTTGTTGTTCCGTCAATATATAAAGAACAAAAAGCACAAATACGGTATAAAATTTTATTTTATAACGGAAAGTAACGGAACCGTTTTGAATATGCAAATTTATACTGGAGCTTGTGATGACTTAGGTGGTAAAGGCATGCTGCAAATGTTGTTCTCCATCTTCTTCGAAATTATTGTAACAAAGGTCATAGTCTATATATGGATAACTACTACAACTCCGTAACACTTGCAAGGCAATTATTGGAAAGAGGCACCTATTGCACAGGAACTCTGGGTATTGGAAGAAAGGAAACCCCTGAGGTAGTTAGTAAAGCAAAATTGAAGACTGGCGAATCCATCCATCGTTATGGAGGTAATGTGTGTGTTGGCAAATGGAAAGACAAACGCGAGGTACTCTATCTTACAACCGAACACGAAAATAACTTCACAGAAGTAACATCTAGGTCCGGTAAGAGCAAGATGAAACCTGCACCGATAGCACAGTATAACAAATACATGTCTGGTATAGATCTACAAGATCAATGTTGTCTTATTATCCAGTACACATGAAAACAATTCGATGGTACAAGAAATTTGGTATGCATATTTTTGACGTAATGATATACAATTCATTCATGCTGTATAATAAATTCTCTAGACCCAAAATGTCATTCTTAGATTTTCGTCATTCACTTGTTGAAACTTTGCTGGTAGAGAATATTACAAAAGAAAATAGAGACCAACCAAAGGAGAATCCTTCAGCCTTGCATTTTCCATCAAAATGTGCAACAGGCGCAGGTGGTAGGAAACTTCGAAAAAGGTGCCGTTGGTGTTCAAAACGTGATATTCGCAAAGACGCAATGTATTATTGTAAAACATGTACAGGATTTGCCAGGACTATGTTTAGATCCATGCTTCAAAGACTTTGACGACAATTTGAAGTAAAGCAAATATAATTGATTTGTAGATTTAGTTTTTTTTCTGTTTATGGACGGTTGTATTTTTATAAACTATTTTTTTGCTCTATCTCTTTCACATTTACTATTGTGTTCAGTTCTAGTTACTTCCACTTCTAATCTGAACTTTCTTTTTTTGCATGTATTTTTTAGTATATTATGTTTATTTTACACTTTATAGATAATAAAGCCCTAAACATAAATTTTATGACAATATATTATTGACGACACATATGCGTCGCTGAGCACTTCATATTCAAAACATGTGTGCAGTGCTGGCGATGACACGTGTGCGTCACACGTCATTGTCTATTTAAAATTTTGTTGTTGCAAAATATTACGTCACCATCAAACTTTCACAAAAGAAAGAAAGCAATAACCACACTTTCAGCCTATGGTACCAGGTAACTTGGTCAACAACGCCATGAGCAGCGAACGTGTTAATATGAAAGTGAAGGGTCCTTATTACAACTCTTACTCCATTTTTAATAAGATGATAGGGAGCCTATGTGACCCCATTTCGGCATTTGCATTAACGTACGAAACTCGGGGAACTAAGGGATAAACTATAATTGGCCTTTCGCAAATTATTGTACCAAATATGTAATCTGTATACTAAAAATTCCACCCATATTTAAGAAGCATAAAATTAACTATTCACTTTAAGCGATGAAGACTTACTACCCAGACCGCAACAAATTTCCAGTTTATATATCCTAATTTGTTGTACAAAACGTGCCACTGCTTAGCTACCATAAATACGAAAAGTAGCTAAACATATTTGGAAATACTAACAAGGTACCCTAAGGTTAAAGGGTAATAATAACACAGAGTAATAACATACGTTGTCACCTAATACTCTTGCGGTTAAACCTAAAAATTTTCAATCGTTTTTTATACCGCATTCTGTAATGATCAATGGCATCACAAATAAAGGATTCTAAATATTCAGATAATTTTGTTTTTTTTATTCAACGTAAATACACGGCCGTGGTATTTTTGAACATAAAACATATAAATTAATTTTTAATATTAATAGACCGGTATACAATTTAAAACATTTTAGTCTTCTATTTTAAATTACAAAAATGTATAACAACATTCTTACTGATTCAACACAATACTGAACAGTTCTAAGTATATTTTCATTTACATCTACATACTATGAATTACAGATCATTCACCTTTTATGCAATTTTACTGAATAATTAAACCAATTCCCAATTTTAAAAATTTGCTTAAAGTAAACTTTAATCATAACGTAAGGCTAAATTAGTTTCTTAACAACTTTTTAAAGTTGCTTTAGAATTAAGGTTACTTTAAACTGAATTACGCGAACTGATATTTAATCGCTAATAGCATTAGTTCCTCAGAAGAAGAACTATTGGTTCTTTGCAATTCAAAGAACTATAGACAAGGGAAATATACCTTGAATTAAGCGATGATTTAGATTTTATTAACAATTTCGCTTATTAAAATCAAGAAATATTCTACAATAAGTAGTATTATGAATTGTCTGACTAACACGCAGGTAGGCAAATACAATATATTTGTTTATGCAAATACGTATTGCAAATTTTTTCGACTTTTCTAGATCTACTGCATCCGTATTATAAGCTAGGTTCTTGCAGCACCGAGTTGAGTATATATATATATATATATATATATATATATATATATATATATATAGCGAGGAAGAATAATCCACATTTGGAATGCAAATGGATGTTTATTAATATATATTAACAGTTATAAGATGAAATGACATTTCAAATCGAACTGGTAATTGAAAACCGCTAAAAGAACAGCCACATGTATCGTGTATGAACAGCATTGTAGCACAACGTAGAGGGTGTTCAACTACTAATATCTGGAGGCGGGAGCAGAGCAGTACCACGAAACAACTTAATGACATCATCGTCAACGGAGCAGGGATCTTCAAGAAATTCCAGGTAACGCTTTAGAATTTGTTGTTGTTGATAAACTAGGAAGGTTATTGTGATGGGTGAGAGTGAACTATGATGGTATTTTACATTATTTGGCGTATTGAAAGTAATACGTGTAACTAACTTTTATTGTGGTATTTAAATCGAAATATAAAAGTGTATATAAAGCTGATTAACATTCCTCAGGAATTTAAATATATTTTTGTTATGAGTTCATGGGTTTTTGTTGTGTTTGTAATAAGAATATGCCAAGTAAAGGGCACACATTAATCATAATTAACTGGGTTATCATGAGCTCACCATACTCCAGAGTTCCCTAAATGAAATTAATTATAAAGAAAGAAAGAAAGAGAAGGTATTATTCAGGGCCCATTTACTCAGGTTACATTCAATGTGTTTGATATTGCTAGTTACATTCTGGACTTTACAAAATAAAATTTATAGAAGTGTAACTTGACCACTGAGATGTATATAATTTTGAAGTTTTATTTGTAAATAGTGGAAAATAGATATTGTATGATTGTTGTATTATTTTGTGGTTTTATTGAGAGTGTGCGTGAACGACAGAGAATATGAGAGTGAATCTAGGTATCCAAGAGGAGGTCCATCTGAGCTAGCCGGAAGCAGTTGAAGAAAGCAATTCAACCGCGGAAGCTAGAATCAGGGTAAGAAATTAATGTTTTTTGAAAATTTTTCTATTGTGTGAAATTTATTTTCGATTTTGGTAAATTAATAAAAATTTCGAGTTGCTATAAAATTGATAATTAGAGGGGCACGATTTTTAATCCCAGATCCACGGCAATATATATATATATATATATATATATATATATATATTTCTATAATTATAGGGTTAATTTAGGGGTAGGTTAAGTCATTGGGGTCGTAGAATAAGCAAGGGAAACTCCCAAGCAACAGAAGCACGAAATTATAGATATTAGGAAAGTAAATAGGTTATTATAAAAATTATTAGTTGCGAGCACACTGTATATAGCAGTACAAACAATTAAAACACATATCCAAGTGTAGCTAATAGCAGAGATTAGGATTTATAAAGGTAACGAAACGCATTAAAATTAAATCAGTGAAAAACCTTCATGAAGTGGCTAGATAAACATTCATAAAGTGTGTAAAGATATTATCGTAAACGCACGCAGAAATTATGCTTTATTTAAAAGCGTACGTGATCTAAAAGAATTACAGTTGTTCGAAAATCCAATTTATTGGGAAATAAACAAATACCAAATTTATTCAATTTAGATTGGAATAAAATAAAAAAAAACAAACAAAACTACGTTCGCGATATGTACGAAGTTCCTGGGATTCCTGAAATAAATATAAGGTATAACAATTGAATTACGTGACTTCAAGCACCGCGTCATACAATTAAAACACATACAATTGGTAAATTTTCCCAAACATAACAAGTGATAAAATACTTGCCCTTGCCTAGCACGTGAAGCCAGCGAATCACAAACAAGAGTGAGACGATCTTATAAATATCTGGAAAATTGAATATCAAGTGAGTATACTTTGAAACTGGGCAGTAACTATAATTGAAAGTGCCAAATATTTACGTGAATAATAAATATTTGTTAACAGTGAAATTATAAAGTGTAGAATTGTGAAAATTACGCCGTAGTTCTGAGACGGCTCTGAATGTCGATCTGAATGTTGATCTGAAGGTTGATCTAAATTCCTCTCGGAATGTAAATCTGAACTTACCATCTCAACTACCATCGGAATGACCATCTCAATTACGATATAAATTACAAACATAAATTACAAGTAAAATAATGTTACGATTCCTGTAGAACTTCAAATTAAGAGACGCTACGATCAAAAAACAATTTTTGGAGAATGCTGCCTGGTCAAGCAAATTGATGATAAATAAACGCACCAATGACGATTTGGATATCGACTTCAATTCTTGGGAGTACCTATGAAAATAATTCAGGTTAGAGATTTTGATATGACTTATTTTTAAAACTGTTCTATCTCAAATATTTTTGATATGATTTATTTTTATCTCAACGACAATTTAAAGTGTAAAAGCCGACAAATTGGGGGTTTCTTGCAAAAGTTTTATGAAAAGTTACAGACAGCTTGAAACGTTTCAATAAGTCTTTAAAGGTAATAAAAATCTCGTTTTGCTGTCTTGATTTTCTAATAATTTGACAGATGTATATGATATAAAAGGGGAGAAGATAGTTAAAAGTGTTGTAAATATTCAATTATTATACCATGTATTATAGAAGTGCTTTATTTAATTGAATCAGCTAGTCGAGGCAAAAAAGAATTATAAGTTTACATTTTCACAAGTGTTTGAGTGATATAAGGAGCTGTGAGAGAGTAACAGGGGTTATCACAGCATAAATTATTGCACCCAATCGTAGGGGTGGCGAATATCACAGCATATTTATGGGCTGCCCAAGCCGTGGGGCGAGTTAACACAGCAATATATATATATATATATATATATATATATATATATATATATACATATTAGTATTTATCAACTTTAAAAAACTCGCCTCCTAAGTAGGTGTTTTTTTACAGGTCATGTGACCTCATTTGTTCCAGCATCCTCATTTGTTCCCTCAGCTGGACCAAATTTACATGTAAATTCCCATAAGGAGCAAATGAGGGAAATGAATCTCCTCCTGCTCTCGCCTTGTAGACCACCTTGTGAGATTTTTACCCCAACCATGCCTACCCTAAAAAATCGGTAACCTAACACCTTAAAATTTTCGAGATACTTCTCGGTGCCTATTGGCAGCGCGCCCACGAGATAAAACTATATTGTTTGGTATCAATTAATATTAGATTTTTCTCAGCTACCTGAATTTCTAGGAATTTTTTAGATTGCATCATCCTCCATGGAGCTACCCCAATTTTAAGATTTTTTTACCGCCAACATTCTGAATCAAATAGCTTTCTTCGACTAGCCATTTTTACCCCACGAGATAAAGGTACATTGTTTGGTATCAACTAATATTAGAATTTTCTCAGCTACCCGAATCTCTACGAATTTCTTAGATTGCATCACCCGCAGGAAGCTACTCTCATTTTAAGATTTTTTGCTGGTAGAGATTTTTTGATCCTCCGCATAAATTTTTTAACCATACGACACATCATATTACTCTAGAATTTTACGCGGAATCCGAATCTGCAAACAGATTTAATATAGGACCACCCCTTACAAAGTTACACATATACCCTCTGCGAGATAAACCTTTCTCCACATTTCCACCAACGAGATAGATCTATCTTGTTCGGTTTCAGTTAATATTAGATTTTCCTTGCTTCTATGTTTTTTGTCTTTGAACACAGTAGTAGCTTTTTCTTGTTAAATGTAACACAATCTTGCGCTAATCTTTGTGTTATCTCTTTTGTGCTTTTCCCATCTGGCGTTATTTGGCTTTCTACGTAGCAGAAATTTATAGCCTCTTCTAAGTTCTCGTTACCTATTTGTATTCTTGTTTTTGATTTATTTTCCCCTCCTTGACATACTAGAACCTTAGTTTTATATTTGTTAACTTTCATACCGTATTCTCCATTAAAACTATTTCCATTTCATTAAACGCAGCTTCTAACTCTTTCTTGTTAGATGCTAATACCGCTATATCACCTGCAAATATAAGCATATCGATCTTTTGCTCCTGCAGAGCAGGTCCAAATATCTTCCTGCATTTGACAGTATTCATTACCTCTTCAATATACAATTTAAAAATTAATGGGGATAAGGCACATCCCTGTCGCACTCCCTTCCTAAGATTTACTTCTTTACGTTCCTGCTCTAATTATATTATCGCTGTTTGCTCATTGTATAAGCTATGTACAATCCGTCTATCCCTAAAGCTCATTTCAATCTTTTTGAGTATTTCGAACATTTTTTTCCATTTTACATTGTCGAATGCTTTTTCCAAATCTACAAACCCTATATACACCCTTTCCCCCCTTTTCAATTGTTTTCTCCATTATCACCCTCAGAGATAAAATAGCCTCACGCGTTCCTCTGTTACGACTAAACCCTAAATGACCTTCTCCTAGTATTCTTCAGCCCGCTTTTCCATTCGTCTTTGTGCTATTATAGTTAATATTATTGACACGTGTGCTGTCAAACTTTTTGTTCGAAAATTTTTACATCTATTTGCGTTTCTTTTTTTTTGTATAGTGACTGTGATGTTACGTTTGAGATCTTTGGTTATCTCACCTGTCTCACACATATAGCTTACAAGGTGGAAGAGACGTTTTGTTACTGCTTTTCCAGCGGTTTTTAGAGTTTTTGCTTGCACCTTATCTGTACCCGGCGCCTTACCATTTTTCAAACCCTTTAATGCTAATTTAAACTCATCTCGAAGTATAGGATATCCCAAGTCATCATTTTCAAAGTCTGACCACTTTTTCTACATCTTCTACAATGACGTTTTCTCCCGCGTCCCTTATATTTTTGCTATATGGTTTTATATCCCTAAAATTCCTTCTAATTAGTTTCAATGTTTTCATTTATTTCTATTTCCATCTTAGTTTGTATCTGTTTGCATTTTTCATCATTCTAGGGTTCTTTAGCTTTTTGTATTTGCGAATAATTTTCCATTTTATGGGTTTGTATCTCTGTTTTCCTGCTTCGTTTAATCTATTTTTGTCTTTCTTCTATTAAATTCAGGATATCCTTTGTTATCCATGGTCTTTTATTTTCTTTTTGTGTATACCCCAGAATATCAATGACCGCCATGTCTAAGCTGGATTTAATGTAATTCCATTCGGTTTCTATTTTCTTAGTTTCAAAAGTTTTCCCGATATCTTTCAGCAATTCATTCGACTTTTTTTAAAATCTTTTGTGGATATCTTTATCTTTCAGTTTCTCAACGTCAAAGTGCCCTTTCCGCGTCTTTTTTTCAAATTTTTAAATTTAAGAGTGGCCCTCATATTTACGATGTTGTGGTCAGTGTTCTGGGTGGCTTACACAGTCTATTACTTAATTCCTAAACCGTTGTCAAACAAGAATGTAATCTATTTAATATCTTCCTATATCTCCTGGCATCTTCCACGTTTATCGTTTTCTAGCATAATGTCGAAATGATGTGTTTGTGATGACTAAATTGTTCTTGTCGCAAAATTCTACCAGCCTATTTCCTTTGTTGTTTATCGTGGATAAAGCTAAATTACCGCTCCTTCCCTACCCTCACCTACCACTGCATTAAAATTTCCCTAATTTATAAATTTCTATGTCCTTTTACGTATCTTAGTATGTCTTCGATATCTTTGTAGATCGCTTCTACCTCCACGTCACTGTAGCTAGAGGTGCGTATGTATACTTGTACTATTACTGTATTCACCGGTTTAGATTCTAATCTATCCATGAGTACTCTTTCGTTCTTTTGTAGGTAATTTTCTACACAGTGTCCTATTTTTTTTCGCATAACTATCTCCACAACCGAATTGCCTACTTCTGCTCCGGCATGAATTACCCTGAAGTCTTCACTGCAAAAACCCCCGCTTCTGGTCACCTAACTTCGCTGATCCCTACTATGTCTAGTGCTAGTCCATTTCAATTTTCAAGTTTTGTAGCTTACCTACTTGCTTCATACTTGTAACATTCCACGCTCGATTCTGATTCTGAATTTTCCGATTGCATCCTCCGGAGTAATCCATTCCAAAGATCCGAATGAGAAAATATTTTAACTCCGGAATCTTTTACCCCAGAGAATGCCATCATGTTTATTACAATTTAAGTACGCTGTGTATTTGGGAGTAATGTGGCGGTTTTCCGTTGCCTTTCACATCGCAGTAGTGTGCCTTAGAATGCCATGCCGACCCCTATCACCTCTGACAGTTTAAATACCGAAAGAGCTGCTACGCTCGTTTGGGGACATGCCCTAGACTGGTTCCTCACCAAAGACTCCACTAATTTGGTAAAACCTTTGGTTCGGATCTTTAGCTTATTGGAACACACAGACCGTTCCACCCGTTCCAGTAATCTAAAACTTCGTCAAGGAGCAGGTCCATTTGGAACGGATATATATATATATATATATATATATATATATATATACATATATATATATATTGCTGTAGTAAGGCCTGTTTGAGAGGGTCGCTGAAAAAGTGTATAAAAATGGCTCTACGTTGAGGTGCCACTAGAAAAGTGCTTTGACAATGCACCGTGCTGGGAGCCACCAAAAGAGTGATATGGAACAGATACTTCTGGTTTGTAACTTGAAATTGTTCACTTACCTTCGTTTCTAATTTTGCCTTACTAGCTCAACAGAATTTACGGAGTTTTCAAAATGAAATAAAACGCAGCAATATCACAAAGCATTTATACAATATCTTTTTTCATACAAAAGCGTTTACAACATCGTGTTTTTCAAACATAAAATAATTTCAAAGACGTTTTTGTTACAAACAAAATTATTGTTGCTTACCTTATTTTACATTTAAAGAATTAAACTTATTCTTTTGAGGCTCCTTCACCTGGTTATAAATTATTTTCACGCTGGTAAGATTTGTTTTGGCCAAAAAAGTCCTTGAAATCAATCTATTCATTGTAAGGGTATATCGAACTCTGAATACAAACTCCTGGTAAAAAAAATTCTTCACACAGTAAAAATATTATTAGGATTATCTTAAACTAGATCTAGATACTCTAATATCAGTTAAAAATAAATCTAACAGTGATACTTGCAGAATCTACAAAACGCTTCTTATAATTAAAATTCTGATTTTAAATTGATATCCAAATCAGCTTTCAAGTTTTTCCAAATTAAAATGCCTGATTTCCAACAGTACATTTTTGGTTAAATTTTTCCTTTGATTATTTATTACATCTTTAAAAAAGCTTTATACTGAAGAATTTTGCCTTTTCTTCGTAATTAATAATTCAATTTTTGCATGTAATTTGGGTATAAAAATATCACTTCAATATTCATTGCAACCTCACAGATATGTTTTACTGCATACTTCTATATAACGCAACGGCTAGCGTTCTACAATAACATTTTTTGATCTATATCGACTGCATCGAATCAAATTTAATAAATGATTTTCTTCGAAACGTTAAGCGCTTCTTTATATATAAATTGTCTTTTTTCTAAAATTTTACTAGTATAATCTCGAACATTATGATATAAGGCTTACCGGAATACCAAATTGTGTATAAAATTGCAACATTTTATTACCCTCTTATCTGTTCTAGGTATCCGTGACACGTTCTTTGTCCTTGTCTCACATTACTATAATTTGCTCATACTAATGCAACAAATATTCGATTAATCCAGGGATTTTGCAGGTTTTTAGATGTTCAAGGTGCTTCTCGAAATAAAAATGTTTATTTAATGAGTGTATACGAATTTAACGTAGTACATTTTTATTGCTTAAGTCTTCGTTTCGATTATTTAAAAAATTTTGAAATAGCTTTATATGGAAGAATTTTTCCTCTTCATCGTAATTATTAAATCTATTTTTGTATATAATTTGCGTTTAAAAACATAACTTTTTATTCATTGCAACCTCGCAACTACTAAATTACAGTATGTTTATTACATACTCCAATTACTATCTTCGCGCAGCAGCAGCTCACGCTTTAATTAAAATAACATTTCGCGATCTAATGAATGAAACTCGAATAGCCTCTATGAATGAATAAGCGCTTCCTTATATACACAAAATTATATATATGCAGAAGCTACTAAAAAAATGTGGAACATTATGATGCAAGGTATCTCGGAAGAACCAATTAGCCTCTAAAATCGTGGAGTTTATTCCACGTAATATTGTTCTAGTTATCCTTGATGTGTGCTATCTCTTCTTCTTTAATACTCATACTATTGTTGTAGCGTCACATACTAATGCTGAAGATTAGCTATTTTTGCACCAAGTGTGTTATTAAGATGATAACGCGCGGAGGGCCACTTATCCAGCCCAAGGGCCTATGGTATGAGGGATGGATTGAGTCGCCTATTGGCGTTATCATCTAGTAACACAAGTGGTGCATACAAGATTTTATATTTTTCCTCATATAGAAAATGAAAAATAGGTGGTAGGTAAGTTTTCTGTTTTAGAATTTACATGGAATTCTACTATATAACTATTGAACACACCTACATCATATTTCCCATGACGACAATAAACAGTTTGACGTTCCTATGTTTTGGAGATTTGTCACATGCATTTATTATTAATAGTGCAAAATGTCTGATCAAGAGTTGCCAGCAATAATTGCAAAGCAAGCTCGAAAAGTAACTGAAAGTTTGCTACCCATTAAATCTGAGCAAAGCTATGAAAAAGCCTAATAACACATTTGGTGCATAAATAGCTTAAAAATTGATTTGTTTCTGAGAGAATAATGGGCGTGCGTTATGAAACCATTACGCCCTCCATTACACCCCGTATGTTATGGATATGTTTACATATGTCGTATCCTAGGTTTTATGACTAAATTACGACGAGGTGAAATATAAAAAAATTTTTATCTGATATTTCTTGGACTTCTTTGTGGGTTTTCCGTGTTCCGGCCGCGTCTTGGTATAAACAATTATTTATTAGTTGGTTTATTTACGTAGTACTAAATCCCGATGATTCATCGTTTTATGTTCTAGAAAATTCTTTATTTATAATAAATTGCTGTAATCCATAGAATAATTAATTTAAACTTTAATTGCATTTTAATGCAAAAGGGGTTGCGTTTTAATAGAAAACACTCGCCTTCGTGTTTCCGTACACAAATTTAATATGAAAATTTAGGCTTAAAATACGCGTTGATCAAAGTTTCTTAAGCTAAATGCGTAAAGCTAGTTCTATGCTATTTACAATAACTGGAAAGTATTTTTAGATGCATCGAAAATGTATTGATAATTAATAAGCAAAATAAACGGCTTTGTATTTATCTTGTAAATGACGCGCTTTACGTTCGCATTTAATGCGTTTTACGGTACCTTATAATTTATTTATTTTATATAATATACAACTTACGTTACTTGCTATTTATTTAATACGCTTATACCATACAGGGTGATCATTTATACACGCGCAATTTGCGTTTTTGCATGGCATTTAATGAATAAAAGTACGCTTGTATTTTACAGGGTGAAACCATGAATTTACGGAAAATTTCACTTTCTGCGAATTCTATTATATTTTGGTGGGCTTTATTTTTAGAGTTTGGGTTTCAATGGCTTCTCATGACCCCTTATCACGTCATATATATATATATATATATATATATATATATATATATATATAAAAATATATGTGTATATATTGCTGTGATATTCGCTGGGTATGTCATATTTACTGTGATATTTCCTTTATATTAAGCCCCACAAATTGGGAGACATATTTATGTCGTGTTAACCTCCTGTAGAAAAATATAACCGTTGTTATTATATTAAATATTTAGCCCCACGATTTGCTTATATTAATTCCATATTTATGCTATAATTTATACTTTTATTACTCAAGCACTTGTAGAGATGTTAATTTATAATTTTCTTTGCCTCGACTAGCTGATTCAATTAAATAAAGCACTTCTACAATACACAGTATAATGATTAAATATTTACAACCTTTTTAAATATTTTTTCCCTTTTTAAATTATATACATCTGTCAAATTTTTAGAAAATTAAGCCAGCAAAACGAGATTTTTATTTACCTTTAAAGATCTATTGAAACGTTTCAAGATGTCTATAACTTTTCATAAATTTACACAAGAAACCCCAATTTGTCGGTTCTTACACTTTAAATTATTATTGAGATAAAACAGTTTTAAAAATAAATCATATCAAAAATATCTAACCTGAAGTGGTTTTGTAGGTGCTCTGCATTTCTAAGAATTGAAGTCGATATCGAAATCGTTATTGGTGTGTTTATTCCAATGAAAGGTTTTTTATTTCCGCAATAGAATATTTACCATCAATTTGCTTGAACAGGCAGCATTCTTCAAAGTCTCGTATCCAAAAATTGTATTTCAGATCGTAATTGATCGTTGTTTAAAGTTTTAACAGGAATCGTAACGTTATTTTGATTGTAATTTAAGATTGTAGTGGTAGTTAAGACAATAATTAAAATGATAATGAACATGGTAATTCGGATGTACTTAGGAGCCCTGTTTTATTTATTATTAGAATGGTATAATTTTACTAAATTTTATCTACTTACGTTTTTAGAAGCACGGCTCGCTTATACAATTACACACTCTTGAATTTCACTTTCAATTTAATTTACTATTCACTTAAATATTTAGCACTTTCAAGTATAGTGACTGTCCAGTTTCAAAGTATACTAACTCGATATACAATTGTCAAGATATTTATAGGATCGGCCCCCTTTTGTTTGTGATTTGTTGACTTCACGTGCTAGGCGAGACCAAGCGTCTTATCTCTTGTTAGTTTGGGAAAGTTTACCAATTGTGTGTATTTCAATTGCATGAAGCGATGTTCTTGGTCACATAATTTAATGTTATACCTCACATATACTTCAGAAATCCCAGGAATTTTCGTTCATAAAAGCACGTACTAATGTTGTTGGCCTTATTCTAATCTGAATGGAATAAATTTGGCGTTTGTTTATTTCCTAATAAATTGGATTTTTGAACAAATGTGATTCTTTTAGATCACGTACGCTTTTAAAATAATGCATAATTTCTGCGTGCGTTTAAGGTGATATATTAACACACTTTTTGAATATTTATCTAGCCAATTCATGCAGGTTTTTCACTGATTTATTTTCAATGCGTTTCGTTACATTTTTAAATTATAACCTTGCTCGTAGCTACTCTTGGATATGTGTTCTAATCGCTTGTACTGGTATATACAGTGTGCTCTCAACTAATAATATTTATAATGATCTATTTACTCTTCTCATATCTGTAATCCTGTGCTTCTGTTA
Source organism: Platerodrilus igneus (assembly GCA_036346225.1). Classification (NCBI taxonomy): domain Eukaryota; kingdom Metazoa; phylum Arthropoda; class Insecta; order Coleoptera; family Lycidae; genus Platerodrilus; species Platerodrilus igneus. The sequence goes on along the minus strand of JARFIW010001670.1, from coordinate 15,690,249 downwards.
CTTGGAAGTTTCCCTTGTTTATTCTACGACCCCTATGACTTAACCTACTCCTAAATTAACCCTATAATTACAGCATTAAATATATATGTATATATAAATAAAAATACTTTGAAATCTTGTGGGGTTCATTTCGTCCAAGTACAATATTTATATAAATGTCATTTAACTGATGTTTCGGAAAATATGTTTCTCTAAACTTAGTTCTGAAATTTAATTTAAAGGTTATAATATTTGGAGAATTTCTTATATCTAAACTTACATTTACTTGACATATGATGTTGTAATATGATCTTATGAAATTTGTACATAATTCTGTTTTCATAGAAAATGCTATACTAACTAGGTTCTAATACTAAATTTCTAACAGTTAATTATAATTGGAAGTTTAAAATATAAAAATTGAAAGCAATGTAAAAGAAAAAATTGTTGTTAACTGCTATAAACAACTACTATTGCAACTACTATACAACTACTATAAACATTAATAATACTTTTAATTATATCTAATTCTTAATTTAACTTCGATGTATATGTGTGGGCGTTACTACTGTCTGAGTGTGGTGGATAATAAATATGTCTTTTTAGTGTATGTAATGGTTTTATGATTATTTTAGTTAGGGTAAGTGGTAGTGTTATTATAAATTATTAAAAGAGAATAGAAATGCGTAACTTTTGTTTAGGTTATCTATATCGTTTTTAAAATTAATAGTGTTGGGTTGTTTTTAATGTTAAGGCAGCATTAATTTTGTGATTGAAGGAGTGGTTTGATTTGAAATTTAGATAGAGGCCTGAATTTGTGGGTTTCTTGTATATATCAAATATCTCGTCTCTTATGACCACAACGTACAACTTACGTAAGTTACGCATTTCTATTCTCTTTTAATAATTTATAATAACACTACCACTTACCCTAACTAAAATAATCATAAAACCATTACATACACTAAAAAGACATATTTATTATCCACCACACTCAGACAGTAGTAACGCCCACACATATACATCGAAGTTAAATTAAGAATTAGATATAATTAAAAGTATTATTAATGTTTATAGTAGATTATTATTATTTAACAACAATTTTTTCTTTTACAGTGCTTTCAATTTTTATATTTTAAACTTCAAATTATAATTAAATATTAGAAATTTAGTATTAGAACCTAGTTAGTATAGCATTTTCTATGAAAACAAAATAATGTACAAATTTCATAAGACCATATTATAACATCAACAATCATATCTCAAGTAAATGTAATTTTAGATATAAGAAATTCTCAAAATATTGTAACCTTTAAATTATTTTCAGAACTAAGTTTAAGGAAACATATTGTTGCGATCCACTATTAGGCAACCCGTCAAACATACAAACGCCCGGGGCACAGCGTATTCTTCAGCATTCGAGAATCCTTCTACAATGTTCTAGATAATGAGTCATATCTTAATGCAGGGTATATATAAGGCCGCTTATGAATGTAAGAGTCAGTCTATTCTTGAATGTCTAATATAAATTATATCGTTGTAAAGTAAACGTAGTTGAGTTTTTAGAATATATACATAAATGATATGCTGTGTCTAATGTGCATGCAACTTGCAGTATACATAAATAAATAGAAGTGTATAAACAAATAGTTGTGTTAGTGTGGTTATTGGACCTAGGGTAAAGAAGTTAGTTTAAGAAGATATTAGTGCTTGTAAATTCATTAGTGCAATAGTGCTTCATTGTTAAGTGGACTGAAAACATCTATAAATAAGGCATATACTGTTAATTAGACTTGTGAACAGTGAGTAATAAAGACCATTATTATTACTTGTTTTAAATTAAAGAAACGCGGTAGTAGTAGCTCGTTACACTGGTGTCAGGCATTTGTGGGGTATATAGTGATTAATTTAAAACACAAGTCTAAAGACATTTAAGTAGTTTGTATATGCCAGTGACAAGAAATCAAAGTAAAATGGAGGCAGACACTTTAATGAATTTCCTCAAGGATTTTAAATCCGGTATGGAGGAGAGGTCGGCTAAACTGGAAGTGACACTAAACGAAAACTTAGTGAAGTCAGTTGAACTGGAATCGACCCTTAAAGAATTTAAATACGGCATGGAAATGACACTTAGTGAAAATGCTGAGAAAATAGAGGAAAAGTTAAGTGAAAATACAGCCACGTTAGAACGAAGATTAATGGAAAGTTCCATTGCATTGAAAGAAGATTTCACTGAACAGGTAAAACAGTTGAGCAAAAGTTGGACAGTAAATTGATAAAAATGGAAGAAGATGTGATGAGGCTGCAAGAACAAGTAATTTCACTAACAACGCGGCCACTTGAATTGCCAAGCCAAGTTGTTAATCAGAACATTCCAGAAATAAGAACCACGGAAAGAAGCGAGTCAATTCCGTCTAAATTTAAAGTAAAACCACCTACATTCGATGGTAAAACACCTTGGCCCACATATTTGAAACAATTTGAAGCTGCTGCAATAGCCAACGGTTGGTGCAACAAGAGAAGGCTATCTCCTTAATAGTGGCCCTACGGGGAGGCTCTTAACATCTTACAAACGATTCCCGATCACCAGCAGAATGATTACGGCCTCTTAACATCAAAGCTTGAGATGAGATATGGAGATGCTCACCTTGAGCAGGTTTACCACGCACAAGTTAAGAACCGCTCGCAAAAGACAAGTGAAAGCCTGCAAGAATTCGAAGCTGACATTGCCAGGTTAGTTAGATTGGCATACCCAACGGCACCAGACAGCTTCCTCGAACAACTTGCTGTCCAAACATTTGTGGATGGCGTTAAGGATGGCGAAATACAGCAAGCGCTAAGACTAGCACGGCCAAAAATGTTAGATGATGCACTGGCCCATGCGCTTGAATTTGAAGCAGCTAAGCAGACATCACATAGGGTGAGTCACAAAGTTCGGCCTGCCTTAGAGGAACCTGGTCAAGCTCAGAACAGCATAGATGAAATAATCAACCGTGTGTTTGAAAAGCGAAAGGCGGAAAGGCTGAAAAGACTACGACCGCGGAGATGGCGTCTACGATGCTGGAGCTGCGGTGAAGTTGGCCATATGCAGAGACGCTGTACTCAACCAAAGAAACAACCGGTTGTGCCAAAGCTGGTCCATGTAAGAGGGCGAACTTCGACAGCACAGCGTAGTGCCCCGGAGATTATCATCCGTGCTGCATCGTCGGTGGAAAGTCTGGACAGCATTTATATCGATGGTAGAATTAATGGTAGGGTTGTCCGATTACTTGTGGATACAGGAGCGACAAGAACTATTGTGAGACCAGATTTGGTTGGTCGTGGAAAAGTGCTACCTGTATCGGTGTGTCTCCGAACGGCAAGTGGTGAGAAGATTGGTACTCATGGAGAGACTGCCGTTATGTTGACAATTGGGGACAAATTAATTAATCATCGAGTGTTGGTGGCTGAAATTACAGAAGAAGTGATCTTGGGAATGGATCTCATGAGAGAATATGGGTTTCATGTAAACATGAAAGAAAATGTGCTTCGAATAGATGATGATGAGATTCCATTTCAAGGGACGAGTAACCAGACGATGCAAGTTCGAATGATTTGCGATATGAAAATACCCGAGAAGGTGGTTATCAACCTGGAGATTTAGTGTGGTTGTACAATCCACAAAGAAAACGTGGATTGTCGCCAAAACTACAAAAACAATGGGAAGGGCCGTACGAAGTGTTAAAAAGGATTAATGATGTAGTGTACCGGATCAGAAGATCCCCTCGTGGTAAACCGAAAGTGGTACACTTTGACCGTTTAACATCCTACGCTGGCAACAACCAGGAAGACTCGAATAATGATAATGGTGTTCGGCAAGTTATTAATCATGAGCCAAATGTAGATTTTGAGAGCTTTATGGCGGCGTATGGTGGTTCCGCTAAAGCGAGATTTGGCGTTGTTGTTGAAAACAGCAAGATCTGTTTAGAGCACCAGAAGAGTATTCCTTGCACATTGCGTAGCTCAAGATTTGGCAATGTCAAGGGAATAGCTGTTGTTTTCAAGAAAAAGTTTGGATGTGTGGATGAGTTAGTACAACAGCAGCCAACTGTAGGAAAATCTTTGGTCCTTCAAGATAAAAATCGTTATGTTTACTATCTGGTCACCAAAATTCTTCATGGCAGAGACCTAGTTATGGACATCTATGGGAGGCTTTGCTAAATCTTAAGGCGCAGATGATGGAAAATGGAGTAACGAGACTAGCGGTGCCCAAGCTGGGCTGTGGACTGGATCGCTTAGACTGGAGGATAGTCCGAAATATGCTAGAAGTAGTTTTCCAGGAACCAACGTCCAGGTTCTTGTTTGTTGTTATCAACCGGTTGCCTACCAAGACCAGGAAAAGAGTGTTGACTGTTACTTCCAACGACGCGGTGGATGCACCAGAGGAGATAGCTGCCGATACCGTCACCAGTCATCGAATTGGCGTCAAGATGGATTTACAGTTACGAGACGTAACGGTTTTAAAGAGGGGGCAGTGTTGCGATCCACTATTAGGCAACCCGTCAAACATACAAACGCCCGGGGCACAGCGTATTCTTCAGCATTCGAGAATCCTTCTACAAAGTTCTAGATAATGAGTCATATCTTAATGCAGGGTATATATAAGGCCGCTTATGAATGTAAGAGTCAGTCTATTCTTGAATGTCTAATATAAATTATATCGTTGTAAAGTAAACGTAGTTGAGTTTTTAGAATATATACATAAATGATATGCTGTGTCTAAATGTGCATGCAACTTGCAGTATTACATAAATAAATAGCAGTGTATAAACAAACCGTATTCAGAACTTTAGATATAGTCGATGCGTTATTGGACCTAGCGGTAAAGACAGTTAGTTTAGAAGATATTCTAGTGCTTAAGTAAATTCATAATTAGTGTAGATAGTGCTTCATTGTTAAGTGGACAGTTAGTAGAAAAGTCCAGTGAACCCAGCACCTTTCAATTTCCACGCAGCATCCTACCATTATTCCACACATCTGACCAAATTTACATGTCAAATTCCACTATAACAGATCTTATTTTAGATGAATCTCCAGTCCTGACTCATCCTTGCTCTCTCTTGCTCGGACACCCCACAACCATTTTGATTACGATCACACCCGATTCATTTCCACCCGCGAGTAAATCTTATCTCCGACATTTCGCACCACGCACGATAAACCATCTTGTTTGCGTATCACATTAATATTAGAGCATTTTCTTAGCTACACCGAGCGCATCTCTAGCGTCAATGCACTCTTTATCGCAACATTGCATCATCCCCAGGACGGCATGACCCCATTGTTAACGATTCGTCTGTACCTGTTAGCAACTTCGCTTGAAGCGTTCATATATAAACTTCTTCTTAAGTCGATGCGAGTCACGATCTAGAATGTTCAGATCCATAAGCACACTTAGATAGAAGTCCAAGATCGTGCTACAACACGCATTTGAAATCACGTACCTGCAAAACGACTTTAACCCTTTACAAGTCCTGATACTTCATAATTTTCGCTATTTGCCTATAAGCAACACCTAACACAACTCACGCAAGTTTTCTTCGCGTATAACCAATGCACTCTTCTCGCAGATGAAACCTATCTTGTTTCGGTAATCCCACACTTCACATATTACGACATTTTCCTCAGATACCCAATCTCAGAATTTATTACGATCGTGCATCACTCTCGCACAAGGCTACCCGATTTCTAACGATCTTCTTACCGAACGATTGCGATTCGTCCGACCGCAATCACATTAAACCATTTCTTTATACATGCGATCACATTAATATTTAGCTTAGCAATTTTGTAGACATCCGATCTCTAAACAGATTTAAATCACCACGCCCTGACAAATTGCACATATACCCTCTGCGAGTATCTTCTCCCAACTTTGATATAATTTTCCATTTAATTTACCCAGGCCTTATTTTGTTTTTAATTTTTTATTAATTTAACAAATTAAAACCTCTTCCTTAATAATTCGTAAAAAAAACTTAAATTTTAAATTTATTAATTTTAAACTTAATATTTTTTTACATGGTTATTTTAACTTTCAACACGCTTAATCTTTTCGTTTACTTTCTATAATTTTTAAGTTGTCCTTTAACTTTTTTTTTTTTTAAAATTTAAAAGCGTTTCGTTAAACTTCGATTTTTTAAGACCCACGCCACTACGACGTCACGCACATCGACATTTATTCACCATTGTTAAACACCAGCGCGTCACGCATACAGCAGATGCGGACGACACATGAACACATACGTCGTTTATTTAGTCCACGAATCTCACTTTTCTAAACCACACATCAACGCATCCAGCCGAACATCGAAAACGTCTTCCAACAGGATCGCGCATTTGCCAGCAGACGCACACCAGTGTCGTGCCAGAAGAGCATTAAACCAAACAACACTTTAAACCTTGCGAACCAGCTCGTTCACAGAATCAACCATCATATCCATTATACACGTTCACGTCACGTATAGCTTGAACATTTCCAAGAACACCGCACAGGCAGCGCATCCCACACACGCAGACCATGCGTTAACGATAAAATGTACCATTTGGCACGCCACTTCACGAACCAATCACATAGCACCGATCGTATATGCGCGACGCCGACGTTATCACAGTTCACACACTACATACACGGTTTGATCACTCACACGCATACGCATGCCGTACATCTTCAGTGCTTCGTCAGTCCACCGCAGCTCGCAATCGCACGTACGATTTTCAGAACCGGTCGATATCGTCTCAAACAGAACGATGCGATCGTCACCACCCAGTAACATGTCAATCATCATTTACGTCTCTAGCAACCATTACAAACATTCAACGACTTCGAGAAACCTCGATTTGGAATTTGATTTCCGCACACCATTTTTAGCTGCAACCGCAAGCACCGATTAGCCTTCCGTGCATTCCGTTCCTTAAACATCTTTCAGCCAGTCGACTAAGCATTATCAACATTCTAACTATCGCACTTTGTCGAACACCACATCGTTTCATCAGTTATTTAAACATTCCACGATAAACCTGATTTGGTTCATAATGATTTAGCACCATTCACGCGTCCTAACCAGCCATGGCTACCCCATAATTCGACGATTTTTCACGCATTTTTGTTAAACACACTGGCCTGACGCCAGATGTAACGAATCGATCAGTAAATCGAACGACTACATACACCACGTTTAATTTAATTTAGTCCAACAAACAATTTAAAACCATCAATCATACACATTTTTCATCGTTTACCACGATTCTGCAATACAATTTTATTAACCAGAACTTTCACGCTCGCACTCCTGTGTCATGCTCCAAACGGACCGCATTCAATCTCGTTTTTCAGGTTTCCTTAGCCTGACATTTCCAGATCCTACTTTACACTGCACGTCACACGTAGCTTTCCCATGTAACATGACCCCACAAAGTTCATCTTTCCTTGCCGACGCTTATTAATATTATACGCTTCTTTCAAGATGAGATCCACATGCTTTTTCATACTAGCCTTTAAACAGATATATCTACACCACAGTTGTCGTACTACATCACGTTCTCTTATTACGCATCTATTTCCATCATGCATCTCCTAATTCTGTTCGCAGTCCTAACACTCGAGCACGTAGCAATGACACGCGTACCTGATAACAGATTTCATTCGAAAGAAAGCCGCAAGCGAGTTTAAGTGTCGACGAATAGAACTGGAAATTCACGACATTTTTGGTCTAACATTTCCAGTATAGAACACGCAAGTTGCACTTAACGTTGGTACCATTAGAAAAAAATCGCCTATCTTCCTCGACAAACCACTTACAGCTAAGTTTACCGACACTGCAGACCCAGATCAACCATCCAACAGACACTGACAGCCGGATTCGCGCACTAAATGCGCACACCCCAGCTCGTCCCTAGCCCAAGCGCCCGTCGCTTTGCCAGCTGCGACCAGCGACATCGACGCATGCTTTCGGATCGCTGCATTAATCAAGCAGCCTTTAAACAAAGAACAGTTAATATAGTTTCATATAACCAAACACTTAACCATCTAAGATACAAACGTCAGATCACTATCCATTTAATAAACTTCACAACTAGTCCTTATTTTCAATGACACAGCGATATACTTCTATTAATTCGCAGCTTAATTTCCATACGACCTGTCTTTCATCACTTTCAGTCAAGCGAGCTGAAACTACGTTTTGCAACAATGCGCTAATAGAGTCCCGCCCTATTTGCTTCTGATTCGCGACAAAGTCCATCCCTTCGTAGTGCAGCCATGACACCATCCAGCTCCCATCATGCATACATGCTTTGGCATCGACTTTCTGCGTTGATGGAAATCTTCTCACTCGCGTCAGAGTCCACACTTTGGGAACATCATGGTCAAGACCGATATCATCGATCCGAAAGCACTCACTCGGCAACATACACAGTCGGACGCGATTTAAACCCGCATTCTCTGTTCGTTCTCATCTTGATAACACGTTTTAAATAACCTTGTAGCATACGGATTTACACATCCCTTCCGAAGAACGCTACTACCAAGAGTCTTTCATACCGCTATAGGACATGAACCCGGACTAGTCTTCTTATCACATACATCTCCCTCATTTTCATCATAATTTGTTTAACATTTCACTTTCGTATAACATCAACATGTTAACCACTTCATTTCAACGCCACTTTCCTCCACCGTCTTTGCAACAACACTTGGGTTCACGTAAACCGCAATCTTTCCTTATTTGTAAACAACTACCGGACGATGTCGATCGAACAATCGCGAATGATTTATTGACTCTTACTCTAGTCTACCAACAGATTTTAACAGCACACAGTTCGCTTTAGCCACTTATCATTTACCACTGCCCATACACGCGTTAACCAGCCATCTCAGCAACGTGTCCCGCGACACGGATAACACGATCGTCAAGCAGAAGAGCGATTGAAGCTGAAAGAACTTAAATATCGAATTAAAATCCATACTATACAAACATACAACAACCATTTCAACCTGCACGCAGATTGTATTAGATGACTTGTCATCTTCCTCGATAACCACCTATGCGCAGCAACCGTACCGACATCGCGCAGCACGATACATCCAACAGCACGATGTATCGCCACCTGCCCGTCCGCACCCAGTGCAGCCCGCGCAGCACTACCTGCCCCGTCAGCATCCGCCCATGCGCACTCATATCAGTACCCGTCATAACAGCCTTTATAACAAAGAACATAACATTAACGATTTATCGACATCATCACAGAATAAACACGCACTGGATCCATTTAAACCACCAAGTACAGCACAGTCCTTTGCATGTCGAGTCCGTTTACACTTATTCGCAGCTTTAGACCGCTATAAATCCACGCTGTCAGTCAATCAGATTGCGTCAGGTTTAAGATGCATCACTAAAGCCAAAAACCTTTAAATTTGCATGATCGCCAACTATTACCATCCGTTCAATAAACCAATTAATTAAACTCCAGCTACTTTAGTAGCTTGAATTTTCAAATGAATCCCAAGCGAATATTGTGCGTATTAAATTCCCTTAATTTCCATTTTACGCCATGGTCCATTTATTAAAATTAATTTGGCACGTTCAGCCCGTAAACTAACTATTTTAAGCCAAGCGCGTATAAAGTGCATACCCTTCGCGGCTATACATTCTTGTAATTGCTAGAAAAGCATCTCCTTTTTCATTGCCGATTTGATAACACTTTTAATAACCTCGCCATGGATTATACAATTAAATTTGCTGAGGCTTTTACACTTCGTCTTTCTTAACGCACGAATGATTTCAAACCGGAAGATCGATATCGTCCAAATAGAAATAGATGCTCTTCCTCAACTTCCAATCCCTCTAAAGGAGAAAAACTCAGCAATCACCATCTAGATCAACGCCGCCTGTTCGAATTTACAACATTTTCAAACACAATGGCCAATTTTAAACCTCCAGGTCCTTTAAGTCGTATAAACACGGATCCGAGCTACCTTAACTAACAATTTGAACTTCATACATGCTCCCTTCTCTGCGACGACTTTAGTGCTGAAAATCATCGCCTTTTCAGTGGACCGATGCAAGCACATTCCATCTTTCTTTATAAGTAGCCATGCGACTTGTCAATAATTAAATTTGTTTAGTAGCCTTTACATTTCGCTTATTAAACATCATACATTGTTAACCACTTTCGTTATTCTACGGACCCCATCATCCCCAACCGTCTTTGAACACGTTCAGGCTCACTAAACCTACTTTTCCTACTATTTTTCGACAAAACCCGGCATCGCGTCTTCAACGAGCAGTTTGTGAGTCAGATATGTACATTACATAACAGTCTAAGCTATTTAGTTTAGTCCAGAAAACTATATTTTTCAAACCATAATTAATATCGCTTTAAGGTTCCATTTACCTTACCCATGCATGGTGCTACGTCATGGAACTTAATCTATGCGAATTTATCCGTTGCAGCTAGTTCATGCCTACCTTTTGGATATGCTCGTTAAGGTTTAAGACCCTGGTTTACTAACACAATTCGTAAACCCCTTAATCTTTAATCGTACTTTCTCGCTACAATACGTAGGCTAACTTACTCACAATTCAACGGATCCCTTAAAACGTCTTTAATTTTCCACAACTTTTGTTGACAATCTGATTTTTTAGGGCATTCTTTAAGTAATATTTGCTGATCACAATATAAATTTTCAGGACCCAATCAATAGTTTAATGCACCATCAAGTTTCGACTTTTAAGTAATTTTGCCCTTATACACACTTAAAACCTTTTTCGCACCCAGACAGCCATACACACCAGAATTTAACGACACCCAATCACGGATAACACTTATTGCACCAATGAAGCGAAGGTTTGAGCGAGAATTTCACTATCATCTTAAACAAATACAATGGTTTACAAATCCACAAAATAAACAACATCTATACTTAACCCCATGCGTATTGTTGTACTATTAGGATATACCTTTTCATCTTCCCCGAAACAATTTTATTAATAAGCGGTTCAATCGTATCTTTTCCCGGATCTCGCAGACAAGTACTTACCACCAAAAAAAATGGAGCTGGTACGTAACATCCTCCCTCGTTACCCGACACACCCAGCCCAGCGCGCCTGCGCACACCCCATGCGCCCCCTGCGCGTCGCACCCGCCCTGCGCGCTGCTCATGCGCACCCCTCTCGCGACTGCTATTTCGTGGTAACGTCACGCCTTTTATAAATAAAGAACAATGTTATATACTATTATAAAATGTTTATTCTGACATTATACATAACAAATTTAAAAAAATAATGCCAAGCATGGATCCATTTAAACTTAATTTTAATGTACGCCGCATGAACCGCATTCTCGTTCATTCGTCATTTGATAACACGTTTTAATACCTTCAGTCATACGGATTTACACATTCGCAAGAACGCCCATCCAAAGAGTCTTTCATAACCGCAAGTCAAGCAGAACCCGGATGATTTGCATCTGCATCAGAATCATTTCCTCATTTTCATCAAGATGTCTCAACACATCTGTTCGCACACGCAGCCATGACCAGTCACCCCATTCATTCTCACAGTTGCTTTCCTTCCACCAGCATGCACACGGTTACCTTTGACGTAAACGAACCAGTTCATCATTGTCAGATCGCACAGTCCGACGACGCCGCATCATCCATCCCTCGAATGAATCTTTCCTGCACATCAGACGTGCAGACTTGAACAGCATTCCACGCTCGAAGATGCTAAGATTTTCTCATCGAGCTCCAAACTTCAACAACAGCACGCGCAATGACTTAACATCCTTTCATCCGATTTCGACATCGCGTCACCTTCATTCATCACACTGGAGTCATTGTTTTAAACAACAGCTTTAGCTTCACGAACCACTTTTGCAGGCGACATCTGGCGTTTTGCATTCAATCTTGCTCACGTACACACGCGATTCACGAACAAGCTCACATGCCAATTTCATCGCACAACGCTCAGTTGCAGACAGAACGCTCAACGTTCAAACAACGATCGCTTTTCACACAGCACGTCCACATCACGTTCCCAGTTGCACATCAAACACTCCAGTTTTGTCCGTCAACATATATCACCTTTCGTATTCGCTCATAGCAGTTTGGTTCATAGTCATCTTCATCCTAATCCGTTAAGATCTTTCCACAATACAAAGACTTACAACCCGAGTTTTACTGTCCATGTTCCTCCTAAGTTTCCTCAACTTCGTTCCACTTATGAACACAGATTGATTTTTACGATCGAGTACTTTTCGAATATTATTCGGCCTCAGGGCCCAGAGAACGATTACACCACAAGCGGAACAACGGTCATGCCATGTTTAACGCAATCAAACTTTTGACAAACACCTTACCAGATTCGGCGATAACCACGCAACACGTGGTCACGTCTGTCACACAAGCAGCCGCACGCGACAACAAATCACGTAACACGTTACAACACCAAACGTCATTTGTCAGCCCATGCGAGAACCACCTTAGACGCATCGTTCGTACCCTCGAACACACAGCCGAAAATCGCTTCACAGAGCAGCGTACGACATCAGAACAGAGCCGACTGCGACAGCCGACCGCACATACCGCAGCTGACGCACACGACTCCACCACTGACCGTACACGCAGCCATGACTCATTGCACTTGACCAGCCACGAGTTTTCATCCACAGCACACGTTAAGTTTTTCCATATGACCCAGGTTGACAGCGAATTACAGGTTTAGCGCCGCGGCGCCGACCCAACCTATTAATTTTCCTTTATCTAACCTAGGTCCACACTTGTTTTTTAATGGAAAACTCATTAAAAAGCAATTAGTTTAATGGGTTTTAATGAGAAAACTCATTAAAACAGCCTAACCTATCAATTTTTCATGTGGTCATGTGATCATATGGTCATGTGGTCATGTGGTCATGTGGTCATGGGGCAATTTCACCCATTAATTTAACATCCTACATATATCCGGATATATGTCGATGCGCATCCCTGTCGGCTTAGGTCGGATAACAACATATTCGACTATCTTCGGCAATATACGCCCCACTCTGTAGAATACATAAGAGAACAATTTTTTCGTATTTAATTTAGTATTCGATAGTAGCTAGAACGGTAAACATGAGCGTCTCCAAGGTGATTAACGTTTCTCAACTTCTTGGGAATAAAGTGAAACCGACAAATGAGCGATTTGGATTATGGCTTTGGTAGAAAATATGTGCAACAATAATCTGGTAACAGATATTGGTAATATTTGTTATGTCGAAGGCGAGCAGATGCTGACTGGTGGACTACACACACCAATTACAGAACCATTTTGTGACAATATAATGTTGGTTAAAATTTGCGACTTTTCTGACGCCGAACAAACCTCTGCAAGCAAAAGGATGTTTATCCTAAAAAGAAATTTGTGGTGCATTTAACAGCTATCTACGAAGAAAGTTTGACCGATTTGTTTCGCTAGACATGGTGTTAAAGCTAAGCTTCCGTTTTCTGGAAAGCACTAACAAGATGGGCCAGAGAGTAAAAGAAATTATCGGAAAAGAAGACCTCGAATGCATTAATAAAAATTCCAAAATCCTATATGTGTTCCATACAAAGTGGAACTAGCAGATGTTAAATTGGAAACTTTATTGAGGAACTACCAGATATATTAGACGAACTCGAAAAGATTATTTCTATCTTTTGACATGGATGTAACCCAAGATTTTGCGGGTATATTTAGCAAGATGGAGATGTGTAATTATTTAACTACAAACCATAACTTTTGCTATAAGGGCGAATACGAAGAAAAGTGTAATATTATAGTTGACAACGATAAAACTGTAGGAATTGATTGTTTAACATGGCTAACAACCAATGCAAGAATTAAGATATACAACAAATTTGTGTGTCAGATAACAAGTCCTGGTGTTAATAAACAACTTGGCAATCATATACTAGATTTTTACGTTGTCCAGATGTACGTTTAAGGGAAACATTTGCGTCTACTTTGGCTAAAGAACATGGTATTACGCGATTGAAGCGACAATATACAATTGTGCAATTGGAAGCAATGTCAGTGCGGAACGGGTGTATAACCCTTAAAAGACTGTTTAACGTTATTGGAAGATAGTGTTATACTTCCTAAAGGCGCCAATGTACTCGGTACCACTTGCCAAAATGTGGAGTAAGCTATCGGACAAGCTACAAAATAGCTGCTGTTTAGTGTTTAATAACCTGCTACAGTACGTGTATTGGGGAATGGTAATACAAAGAAATTGACGGGCTTGCAGATTGTTGTCCGAAAACCAAAAGAAAGGGAAAATTGATAAAGTATGTGCTGGCTTTTAGTTTTAACTATTTACCTGTAAATTATTTGGAGATAGTAGAGGAGGAAGACAGCTCAGATAAAATAAAATCTTACACAAGTGCTACATTAAAGCAGGCAGTACATATTTTACACAATCTGCAACACTATATTCTACAATTCCAAAAGAAATAATCATTTCGGAATTGGGGTTGATAGATACGCATAACATTCGTCCAGAGGTTGTACGACAACGCGTAAATATTGGTAGTAAACTTTATTCCGTTTACGCTAAAGGAAATTGCCCCATTATGCATACCATACGCTGTAAGTGGAAGGAAAAGACAACTGGAATTAGAGGAAATGGATGCAAAAAGACGAAAATTGAGTACATGGAAAACACTGCGACAATACGCGAACAATACAAAGATGTGTTATACAAAGAACATCTTATTAGAGAAAATGAGGAAGAATTAAAAGATTATTTTATGTGCCGATGGAGTGACTTAAATACATCCGGGTTCTACAAGCTGTTTGCATTTGCGGTTAGTAAGAAAGACTCTTTAGTTATGTAGGCGTTCTTGCAGAAAAGGATGGTGCTAAATCCGTATACTTTTTAAAAGGTTATTCTAAAACGTATTTATCAAAATGGCAGATAACAAAGAAGAACTAAGGAATGCGGGTTTCGTAATCTTGGCGTACACCACACGTAAAGGGGTTCCGCTAAACATTGTATATTTGCCTCAGTAAAGAACCTTTCGGATCATTTAAAACCGAGGGTCTTACAACCTATAACAACCATATATTCCCAAAAGTGGTGGACATGCAACTACGCAACAGTGTGTGGAGAAAAGGATTTCTCCAATACCGACAAGAAGAAGTCGATCAAGCTAACAAGATACGTATGCAGGATATAGTGGAAAGCTGCGATTAAAAGATTGTCACAAGCTGCAAGAATTACACGAAGGAATGGATCTGGTTGTCGGCGGAATCAAAGACTTTAAATATAGAGGCAAACTTCGGTACATTTTACAATTTGAAAACCTAGACGGTCTTTATGTATCAAACTATTGGCTAGAAAAGGAGATAGAAGACTTGGGTGTCGATTTAAATTTTAAGCTGCGAATAAAATTAGATAAAATTAAAACCACCGCAAACAAACATAAAGAAAGGACTGTCTTCTGTGTATAACTTTGTATTAAAATTAAGTTTAAATGGATCCATGCTTGGCATTAGTTGTTTTTTAAATTTGTTATGTATAATGTCAGAATAAACATTTTATAATAGTATATAACATTGTTCTTTATTTATAAAAGGCTGTGACGTTACCACGAAATAGCAGTCGCAAGAGAGGGGTGCGCATGAGCAGCGCGCATGGGCAGGGTGCGTACGCGCAGGGGGCGCGCATGGGCAGGGGTGTGCACGCGCAGGGGGCGCGCATGGGCTGGGGTGTGTCTGGGTGTACACGAGGGAGGCAGATGTTAACAGTCACCAAGCATCCAATTTTTATTTGATGGTATCGAGTACTTGTCTGCGTATGTATCCGGAGTAAAAGAATACGATTTGTATACGCAGCTTATTAATAAAATTAGTTTATCGAGGAAGATGACAAAAGGTACATCATTCCTAATAGTACAACAATCTACGCATGGGGGTGTAAAGATATAAGATAGTTGTTTATATTTGTATGGATTTTGTAAATCCATTGTATATATTAGTTTTAAGATTCCATAATTTTTAAGTTCTTTTCCCACCTTCCAAATCCTTCCGGCTTCTATCCTGGTTGACAGAGTATACGTGTTATCTCCACGTGGTATTCGCGGGACATGGCGGTTTTAAATTTCTCGGGAGATGGTTGGCTAAGGCGTATGTCTTGGGTAGCGAAAAAGGTTTTAAAAATGGTGTTAAATAAAAATGGGCAAAATTAGTCTTTAAAACGCATAACTTTGTATGGGTGGTCCTATTTAAAATCTATTTACAGATTTGGGGTCCCTAGAAAAATTTAATATTAGTTGATACATAGCAAAATATATTTATCTTAAAAGAGTGACTACCCCGCGTATAATAAATATAATATAACACTTGTCAACAAAAAAAGTTGTAGGGAAAATTAAAGACGTATTTAATGGGGATCCAGTATTAGAATTTGTTGGTAGTAATGTTAAGTCCTACTGTATTGTAGGCGAGAAAGATACGATTAAAAAGATTAAAGGGTTTCACGAATTGTAGTTATAAAACCGAGGGTCTTACAACCTATAACGAGCATATACCTCAAAAGGGGTTGGCATGCAACTACGCAGCAGTGCGCGAGAGAATAAGAATTCTCTGCAATAAGAAATTAAAGTTTCCATGTACGTAGCACCAGTCATTGGGTAACGGTAGAAATGTGGAACCTATAAAGACGATTATTAATTATGGTTTAGAAAATAGTAGTTTTCGTGGACTAAATAAAATAGCTTAGACTGGTTAATGTATATGACTTACATATTCTCGTACATATCCACAAACATCTGCTTACGTTCGTATACGAACATGGCGATGCCGGTAGTTTTGTTTAACAAATAGTAGGAAAAATACGTCAGGTGTTAGTACGTGGAAGCCCATAGGATCGTTGGATTCAAAAGAACGGTACGGCGGGATGTATGGTGGTCTCCGTTAGAATAATCGAAAGTGGTTAATCAATTGTATTAGATGTTTAAATAAGCGAAAGTGTAAAGGCCTACATAAACAAAATTTAATTATTCGACAAAAAGTGCGCGATGTGCTACACTTATAAAGAAAGTATGGAATGGTGCTTGCATCGGTCCTACCCGTAAAAAGGGCGACTGACTTTTTCAAGCAACTACAAGAATAGCAGTAGCGCAGAGAAGGGGTATGCATGTATTATACAGTTGCTACAAAATATGTTAGTTTACGCGTAGCTCGGATGTGTAATTGATCACAACTTAAAGATCCTCGGAGGTTTAAAATTCTCGGCCCATTGTCGTTTGAAAATGTTTGTAAATTATCAGAACAGGAGCGGGTTGAAGTTTAGATGGATGATTGACTGAGTTTTTCTACCTTTACGAGGGAATTGGAAGTTGACAGACATCGAGCATCTATTTCTATTTGGACGATATCGAGTACTTACCGGTTCTAGAAATCATTACGTGCGATTAACCGCTATGCGAAAGTGTAAAAGCCTACAGAAGCAAATTTAATTATCATACGAAAAAGGCGCGATGTGTTATAGAAAGTATGGAATGGTGCTTTGCATCGGTCCTAACTGTAAAAAGGAGAGTGACTTTTTCTAGCAATTACAAGAATAGCAGTAGCGCGGCGAAGGGTATGCATCTATTATACAGCGCATTGTTGCTATAAAATATGTTAGTTTACGGAAGCTCGAACGTGCACAAATTAAATTTTAATCTATAATTAACCATGGTCGTAAAATGGGAAATTAATGGGTAATTTGAATACCGCTACATATACTTTCGCTTGGTGATTCATTTGAAAATATTCAAGCCTACCTAAAGTATGACGTAGAAGTTATTTAAAATTAAATTGGTTTATTAGTAAGTATTCTGTAAACAAGTTTGGTATTCTTAGCAAAGGTTTAAAGTGTTTTGGTTATAGTAGCACTGCATCTTCTACAGCACGACTTGCACACAATTTGTGTGCGTGTGCTACCACCCTTTGGATTTTTAATATGCACGCGATCCGTATAACATGGAAGACGTTTTCGATGTTTCTACTAACGGTATTCGCAGCATGGACAAAAGCGAAACCGGGGCGCATACATTGGTGCTAAATGTATTGGACGAGCTGCGAGGATTATGACGTCATTTAGTTCCTCGCTGAATCCGAGACTTCGTTCGGTATCTTCGGAAACCTTCGGTTTGCATTCTATAGGGTACATAAAGCAGGTACGCAGGAGTAAACTCTTTAGTTATGTTAGTTCGCTTACAAGTCAAGTCTTATAGTGCGGATTTTGTTTTGTACTAAAATGGTATCTGCAAACGTTTTGCGCAACTCTTGCGGTGCTTCCTATACCTGGAAAATGCCTCATACGGCACCAGAACAAATGTCGTGGTGCAACATCGTCCGGTTGCTTATACATCCGCCCGCAGCAAAGTACTTAAACTGTGGGACTTGCGGTTTCGCTTTACGAGAATGGACAACTTACTGCGACACAAGGAAAACAGCACGGTATGTCATTAAGCCTTAAACGTTCAGCTCCGCCAGCTGTTAAAGGACTTGTACGAAACAACCACGAATTATGTGTAAAGTATGCGATTTCGAAATGGAAAAACTACGTATGCCGCACATTTAAGAAGCAACAGACATAAAATGCATCAGTTACCGCTACTAGCGACGATGGTGTAGAAATGGTTAGCACTGCGTTTAACAACCGTATGGCTAGCTATCGCATAAAGAACGCCAGTGTCGACGATGGAGTGCCCGAGTTTTTGGAAGCAGAAAGAGCGATTTATTCGATTAATAAATGAAAAAAGAATACAACATACAGCAGTAAAAGTCTACTGCGAACTCTACGGCGTTTACATCAAAATGGGGGAAGAGACTACCGATGTGAAATCCTTTAACACAAAAAATGTTGTTATAACGTCTTCTAGTAATCTGGAAAATACGTACGAGGTCTTAAGCGAAACCATGCGAACAAAATCAGAGGAATTTGAAACATGCGGGTCCGGTTGGTCTTTGGAAAAGGTGCTCTATTTAGAAATAAATATTAATAAGTATGACCCGATATGACAAGTTCTAGGTTGAAAATAAAAAAATTGTGAATATATATTTAGAAATGTGGTTTTAAAAAATTTAAACTGTATTAGTAAAAATTGTTTGTAATAAAAAGTTTTAAGAATGGTTTTTAGATTTTCTTTTATGTATAAGCCGCAGGAAATTTATAATTTAAAGGGTGTGTGTAAATGGTAAGGGTCGTTCGATTTTAAATCTATTTACAGATTCGGATTTTACATAAAATTCTAGACTAACAAGATGCATCGCATGTATAAAGAAAATTTATAAGAACGCTCAAAAATCGCTGCCTGCAAAAATCTTAAATGGGGTAGCTCCTTTGGGGATGGTGCTATGTGAAAATTTAAAAATTCGGGTAGCTAAAAAATTCTAATATTAATTGATACCAAACAAGGTACATTTATCTCGTGGGTGGAATGTGGAGAAAGATTTATCTCGCAGAGGGTATATGTGTAACTTTGCAGGGCGTGGTCCGATTTTAAATCTGTTTAGAGATTCGGATTCTACATAAAATTCTAAGCTAATTTAATGTATCGCATGTATAAAAAAATGTTTAAGGACGGTCGGAAATCGCAACTGGTAAGAAATCTTAAAATCAGGGTAGCTCTCTGGGGGATGATGCAATCTAAAAAATTTTAGAGATTCGGGTAGCTGAGAAAATTCTAATATTAATTGATACCAAACAAGATAGGTTTATCTCGAAAGATGCATTGGTTATACGAAGAAAACCATTTGTTAGGTTTGCTTATAGAGCAAATAGCAAAATTAGAAGATCAGGACTTTAAAGGGGTATAACTTTGCAGGGCGTGGTCCGATTTCAAATCTGTTTACAGATTTGGATTCTACATAAAATTTTAGACTAACAAGATGTATCGCATGACTAAAAGAATTTATAAGAACGCTTAAAAGTTGCTACAGGTAAGAAATCTTAAATGGGGTAGCTCCTGGGGATGATGCAATCTAAAAATTCCTAGAGATTCGGGTAGCTAAGAAAATTTAATATTAATTGATACCAAACAAGATAGGTTTATCTCGTGGGTGGAAATGTGGAGAAAGATTTATCTCGCGGGTGGAAAGAATGCGGGTGTGATGTAATCAAAATGGTTGTGGGGGTGTCCGAGCAAGGAGGAGAGCAAGGAGGAGTCAGGAGGAGATTCATCTAAAATAAGACTTTATAGTGCGAATTTACATGTAAATTTGGTCCAGATGTGTGTGGAAATGAGGATGCTGGTGGAAATGAGGTGCTGGGTTCACTGATTTTCCTCTACTGTGGACTGAAAACATCTATAAATAAGGCATATACTGTTAATTAGACTTGTGAACAGTGAGTAATAAAGACCATTATTATTACTTGTTTTAAATTAAAGAAACGCGGTAGTAGTAGCCCGTTACAATATTCTCCAAAACGTCAGTTAAAATGACATTTATATAAATATTATATTTGGACGAAATAAACCCAACAAGATTTCTAAATATTTTTATTTACATATTAATACGTGCAGGAATATACTACGAAACATATATATATATATATATATATATATATATATATATATATATATATATATATACAAACTTGGAGCACAAGTGACTAACAAAGTTACAAATTTTTTGTTAAATCCTAAAAATTCATATAAGAATAGTACTAGTTACGAAACAAAATGTAAGGTAGATAAGTTTTTAAAAGCACACCAGGAATTAATAGTTATCAATGCCGATAAGGGTGCAGTAACCGTTATTATGACACGCAAACAATACAACACCCTATCCAAAACATTATTAATCGATACAACTACTTATAAAAAGATAAACAAAGATCCAACTTTTACGATACAAGAGAAAGTTAATGAACACCTTAAATTATTAGAATCTAAGAATAGTATCACAACACAACAAAAAAAAATGAACTTACTCAAAATAACTCCATTCCAGGCAAATACTACGTACTTCTAACAATTCACAAACCCGAACTATCACTCAGACCTACTATCTCGTCTCTTATGACCCCAACGTACAACTTAGCATCATTTCTATCCGCAATCTTAAGCACAGCATTTCCAATTGAGTCCAGTTATAACATCAAAGATTCTTTCACATTTGTCAAACACTATACAAATTATGCTATTCCTAACGATTGTATTTTAATATCATTAGACGTCAAATCCTTATTTATCAACATACCGACAGAATTAATTATTAGTATTTTGAAAGAAAAGTGGGATATAATTAAAAAATATTGTAAGTTTTCACTTAACTTATTTATTAGCAGTATATATTTAGTGATCAATAATACACACTTTACATTCCAAAATCAATTTTATCAACAAATATCTGGTACACCCATGGGTTTCCCGACCTCACCAATTCTTGCTCAATTAGTTATGGACAAATTGATCGATACGATAAAACCACAGTTATCCTTTCGACTAGAGTTTACTGTAAAGTACGTAGATGACATAATTTGTTCTGTTCCAAAAGACAAAATTGAAGAAACTTCTACGGTATTTAACAAATTTCACCCAAAACTTCAGTTTACCATTGACATTGAAAATAATAGAAAAATAATTTTTTTAGATACGATGGTTATTAGAGATTCTAATAATAAACTTATATTTGATATATACAAGAAACCCACAAATTCAGGCCGCTATCTAAATTTCAAATCAAACCACTCCTTCAATCACAAAATTAACGCTGCCTTAACATTAAAAGACAGAATTACAAAAATTTCTAATCCGATTTTCCTTGAAGTAAATCTTAAACACCTACAACAGACACTATTAAATAAAGGATACCTTAAAGAATTAACCAATAAATTGATTTACCAAACAAAACAGTCACAACTTAAAAATATACAATCTCAACCTATCAAATATAAAACACTACCGTACATACAACAACCAACACCGTCTTTAATAAAAATGTTACAAACTTCAAAAATTAAAATTTCAACTAAATATGAAAATAACATCAAACGCAGTTTTACAAAAATTAAAGACAAAACTTCAAAAGCACTACAAAGCAACATCATATATAATATCCCCTGCAGTTGCAACAGCAACTAATTTCATAAATCCCCGACTTTCGGGGATTTATGAAATTAGTTGTGCAGGGCCAGGGTGTCTTCAAAAATATATTGGACAGACCAAGAGGAATATAACAACAAGATTTAAAGAGCACATTGCTCACTTCAAATATGGTAAATACGAAAGGTCTCAGGTCGCCAAACATATATTTGAAACCAGCCACCCCGTTAAACTAGAAAATGTTAAATTGTTAAAAGCGGTACCAACGTTTTCCTCCTTAAATGCCTATGAATCAATTAAAATTGTTAAACATAAAGGACCCCTCTTAAACACTGATAAAGGGCCAATAGAGCCATCTGCTTTGCTTTCCCTATTGGTCAACAACCAATGAGAAAGCAAGATTAAATTGGTTCCGCTTCAGTAGATTTAGAATTAGTATAAATTATGTAGATTTAAGTTATGATGTCACAATTCACTTGTTTGTTGTTAATAACACCAGCCTGCGGGTGAGGAGAATATCCTCAATAGTGTTTAAGCAACAATATAGTAAATTGTATGTTGGGAAGGTTCACTTTAGCCTATGTGGTGAGGAGAATATCCTCTGAAGTGTTCCAGAACAACAGCTAATTATTATTTAATTACAGATTTCCTACTGATGATGACCACGTAGTGGTCGAAATACGTATCTAGTAATTTAAATTTTTTTGTGGTTAAGGGTTTTTATTTAATTTTATTTAAATCGTGCCACAGTGTTCCTATAGATTATATTTCTAGAAAGCTACCATATACAAAAACAACCCAACACTATTAATTTTAAAAACGTTATAGATATCCTAAACAAAAGTTACGCATTTCTATTCTCTTTTAATAATTTATAATAACACTACCACCACACTCAGACAGTAGTAACGCCCACACATATACATCAAAGTTAAATTAAGGATTAGATATAATTAAAAGTATTATTAATGTTTATAGTAGATTATTATTATTTAACAACAATTTTTTCTTTTACATTGCTTTCAATTTTTATATTTTAAACTTCCAATTATAATTAACTGTTAGAAATTTAGTATTAGAACCTAGTTAGTATAGCATTTTCTATGAAAACAAAATTTTGTACAAATTTCATAAGATCATATTACAACATCATATGTCAAGTAAATGTAAGTTTAGATATAAGAAATTCTCCAAATATTGTAACCTTTAAATTATTTTCAGAACTAAGCTTAAGGAAACATATTTTCCGAAACGTCAGTTAAAATGACATTTATATAAATATTATATTTTGGCGAAATAAACCCCACAAGATATCTAAATATTTATATATATATATATATATATATATATATATATATATATATATCAATATTGGAAACGAGAAAAAGGTGTGATAGTAATTTTATTGATAAATTAATGTTTATTCTTTAGGATTCCTTTTAGTACTACGTGCTCAATTTGATGTTAGAAAATTAGTTATTTTTAGAAATGCATTTTATTGTTCTTATGACAATTATGTAAATAGAAATTGAATTTAGTTTAAATCTTATTTGAACTAATTTATGAACTAGGTCAAGTTATGTGAAATTTGTAAAAGAACAGTTAGTCACCTAATTGATAAAAAAAGTACTTGCTAGAGGCAATTCATATTAAAAATTCTTTTGATATGCAAAACTTTAATGATATTTTTAAGGTGTTATAGATCAAGGTAACGCATAATGGAGATTATAAAGGAGACTTATTCGAAATAACTATATTTCGTGTAGGGACAATATCGAAGGAATTGTTGAGACACGGCGGTTTGGCGTCCCTTAATTATGACAATAGAAAGAACATATCAGGGTAAGTGAATATTCTTACGTAGTTATGTGCATTTCAGCCATCCCAAATGTTACTTTTTTTAGGATTATTATTATTTCTTTTTCCGCACCACTGTAGTTAGTTGGTGCAACTGTAAAATTATTGCGCGGTTCCCCCCCTAAAGGGCAAATCCAAATTTGTAACAAAATACTCATTCTACCTGTATTAGTATTTACCCGGCCATAACTTATCCATAGCGTTAGCTTAATACTGCAAATGGTTGTAATAAGAAAAAATAATAAAACGAATGTGGATTACTAGATTAAGTTCAGGTTAGTGAGTGAAATTTCTGCATTCCAGTCGCTTCTCTATGTGCTGTTTATAACTGCAATATTTCTTCTTGTAGTATTAACTAGGATGAATAAAAAATTCCCCATGTACTGAGGGTCATTCATAAAATCAAATTTCCAGAGGGTAAACATCTATTTATTAAATTGTAGTTTGATAACATAAATTTACGGTAAACAATAGCCTACATTTCTGGGTAATGCTAGTCACAATAAATTGTGACTTATATCAGGAATTTTAAAAAGTGCAATTCACAGAAATTAGAGCTTAAGGAATAGTGTTCCCTTTTTATTGTTATACTACTAAAATTAGTAAATATTATACATAATTAAGCAAGCGGGAATAGATTATACATTCGCGCCATCAGATACCGTTGTACGCAAGCTATTACGTATCTATGAATGAAAGTTACAAGATACGTTTGTCAATGAATTCGTAATAGATGATAATGTTTAAAGTTGTTTACTAACCTGCTATTGCAATAATTCAAAGGTGTGTGGGTTTGATGGCGAGAAATTTTAAAGAATTGTTAAAATTTCTATAATGTGAACTGTGGCGCCTTACCTAACTTGCGGCTATAGGTATGTCACCGTTATAAATTTTAATACATAAAATAAAAACAAGGTTATTTTCTGCCTTAGATTTGTATGTGCTGTTGTCTATGGACAAGAATAAGTAAGAGCAAATTTTTTATAACGCAACCTATCCGAACTAAAATAAAGGAAGTTAGGGATGATAAAAAGTGAGATGAACGGAACAAGGGGTAAGTAGTAGCACGAAATGATTCTTCTAATTTCCGAAAAGCTTTGCAATCAGTAACAAGTATAAAGAGTACCAGATAACTAGTATTGTATCTATTCCTTTAACTCTCATATGGGATCGAATGGGGTGCCGGAGTATGACATATCCCACAAAATACAAGTGCAATTTTAAAAATAAAAGAATACAGAAAACTATTTTATGTAATGCCTTACACAACATGTGCGAATTAATTAAGGAGGAAATTACAACTAAACCTTCTTCACACATAAATATATGATACAATGTACAATTTATTACCAAAACAACGTATCATTTTTTTGTTAGACAAAAATTGAGGAGATTGACACTACAACATGTGACTACGTATTTTAAAACTTTAATTATGGACAAAATATGAGAACAAAGAAATTTTAAAATTAATAATTTTATACGTATAAAGCTTACCTGATTCAAACAAAGAAACTACATCTTCATCATATTTAATTCCTATGGGAATTAAATGACCAGACTTCAATTAATTTCTTTAAGTTTTCTACTTCCTGTATAATACTTAATTTAACTGTCCTATAACCAAAAGGCAGATTTCCTGCAATTTTAATTAAAAATTTATTGTGTGGCAGTTTCCTCTATTGCAAATACTATTTCTATGTTGGTAGAAACATAATGCTCCGTGTGTATACGCGCAACTAGATAATGCTCGACACATAATCAGCTTCACAACAAAGAGGTAGTGACCGCTACCATTTCAGTATCAAATGTTGCGATACTCGCAAGTATGCGTGCGGGTCACGGTATGGGACATCAAAAACGCTCCTAATTTGGTCCCAGTAATTAAGATTACTTGTTCAACAAAGATATAAACAAACACGTGTGCTTTTCATTAGTGGTTAGTATGAAGTATGTTTTTTTATTAACACTGTATTATTTTCTTTTAGTGCACGCAAAAATAGTAGTATTAATTATGAACATTAACGGTGAATTTGATTATTATTTAGTGATTCTGATTATAATACTTACGTCCGATTTGCACATGTAAACAGATTCTCTAAGTCCAACTTTAGCAAATTTGTGTTGGTTAATTTATTACAAGATAATAAATATGTGGAATTCGTGCAAATCAAATGGTTTAAAGTTTGGTGTTGATTTGGGGTTTATGTTTCACAGATGGTTGACAATATGCTGCCCTAGGTCAACAAATGTCCTTGAGTAGCGCTGCCAGGTATCTGCTATTTTTGTTAAGAAGTGGATTATTTGGGCTGTAGTTTTGAACTAAATTGAAGGTTTTGGTAATCTAACTTATACATGAATCATCCCAAAGTTATTAAAAAAATCAATAGCCGTAAAAGAAGAGTTTAATATTAAATTCGTTTGAATTTTTACCGCTAAATCTGAATAACGTAGTTTTACATTTAATAGCAACTTCAGAACTTTTTAGTACTTGGAGATAGTGCACGTAGGGAACTTGGGATGTTTTCATTGGAGACTTCAGATGTATGTTTTGTTCACAAACATATTTGGATTTAAGGTAATAGTGTCAACGTGTGTTAACCTTTTTATGTATTATAACTGACTATAGCAATAAATATTGTTAAATGCAGGAAGACATTTGGAATTACTATGCAAGGACAAAAGATTGATATGCTTAGATTTGCAGATGATATAGCGGTATTAGCATCTAGCAAGGAAATGTTATAAGCTGCTCTTACTGAAATGGAAACAGTTCTGACACAGATATACGGTATGAAAATTAACAAAGGAGGGCAAAATAAATCCAAAACAAAAACACAAATACGTAATGAGAACTTACAAGAGGTTAAGGATGTGTGCTTCCTAAGAAACCAAATAACGCAAGATGGGAAAAGCACAAAAGAAATTCAACAAAGATTAGCATAAGGTCGTGCTACAGTTAACAAGAAAAAACAACTAGTGTGTTCAAAGACAACAAACATAGAAACAAGGAAAATATTGTTTAAAACATATGTGTGGAGCACAGCACTGTACGTCTGAGAAGCCTGGACAGTAGGAGGACCGGAGAGGAAAAAGATAGAAGTCGTTGAAATGTGGTGTTGCAGACGTATGGTGAAGATATTATGAACAGACAAAGTTAGGAACAAAGAGATACTACAAATGGCAGGGGAAGAAAGTAATATGTAGAAAACAGTAAAAAATAGGAGAAATTGGCATGGGGGAAGAGTGCGGAATGTATTTGGAGCAGAGATTGAAAAAAAGGACAGTAGAGGGAGACCTAGAAAAACCTAATGACCAAAAAGGTATGTGTACTTAAACCTGATGATTATTATAAACAACTACAGGTATTGGTTTTTCAATATTCTAAACTAATGTTAATTGTGCGAAAGGTTTTACTAGAAAACTATTAATTCGGCAAGTGTCTAAGTGTTGAAGGATTCTTGATAACCACAAGCTGCTAACACCCCTTGTGTAGAATAGAAATCAATGGAGGTACATATCCAACCAGCTCCAAAGTGGAAAATGTAATGACGAAAAAAATAATTGTACTTATACTTCTTGATTATTATAAACAACTACACGTATTGGTTTTGCAATATTCTCAACTAATGTTGCTTGTCCAAAAGGATTTACTGGAACACTATTAATTCGGAAAACGTCTGAGAGCTGGTGGATCTTAGAAGCCACAGGCTGCTCATCCCCTTTCACATACCATTGAATCACGGTGAAATAGGGCACATAATTAGGAAACAACAGAAGGGGACCCGAGCTGTATCTAGACTATGGAAATTTCAGGAAACTGCGTTGACTAGCTCAGAATAGGAATAAGTGAAGGTACACGTCCAACCAATTTTAAGACGGAAAGGTTAATGACTTAAAAATAATTGCACTGAAGTCTTATGATTACTATAAACGGGTGTTGGTTTTAAAATATTTTTAACTAATGTTGACTATGCGAAAGGATATATTGGAAAAAGATTTATTCGTCAAACGTTTAAAGGTTGAGGATCTTGGTAGCCGTAGGATGCTAACAACCTTCACATACCACTGGATGTCGGGAAAATAAGATATATATTTGTAAAACAATAGAAGGGGAACCATACTGTATCTGACAAGAACGACCAGCGGCTATGTTACAAGCCAAAAACATAGAAACAAAAAGAAAATTGTTGAAAACATGTGTGTGGAGCAGAGTCTACTGAATATCTGGGAAATATCGTAAATATTTGTAAAACAATAGAAAAGGAACCGAACTGCATCTAACAAGAAAGAGCAGCAAAAAACATAGAAACAAGAAGAAAGTTGTTGAAAGCATATGTTTGGAGCACAGCACGGTAGTCTATGAAATAGGGGCAGTAGGAGAAGCGGGCAGAAAAACGGTAGAAGCCTTTTGGAATGTTGTGCTTTAGACGTATGAGGATGAAAGCATGGACAGAAAGTTAATAACAAAAATGTTATATAAATAGTAGGGGAATATAGATATCTGTGGGAAAAAAATACGAGAAATCGGAGGGCAGAATACGTTCAGAGGCATTTTTGGTGAATAATGCGGGATATATTACAAGCAGAGATAGGAAAAAAAGAGGTACACCTCTATCGTACTATTGCACGCAGATAGAGAAAGATCCAGACTGTACAAATTTCCGGAAAATGTGTAGGTCTGTTCATAATAGGAAACAATGATGGTACGCGCCTAACCAGTTTCAGGACTAAAGACCTAATGATGATGAACTGACTATTAAAGGCGTTTAAGTCAATTCTCGAGTACTTACTTCTTGGAGGACATATGGAGGGGCGTAACTTCCTCCACGTAATTAATTAAATAAGCGGGTGGATTAAACAATTTAGTGTATAAAGAAATTATCAGGATACAATATTGCGGGACTAAATTGGAAAGCGATAAGGCGGTTGTATTGTACAAGTTACAGTATAAATGTTTAATGTTAATTGTTTGCATAAATTCATATAAACAAAGTCAAAAACTCACCAGAACTTCTTGGCTTTCGGTGCTATAGGATATTTTGGCACGCACAATCCACGAACACACAGTTGCGGTTTATATTATGTTTTTTAAGCCGTAAAACAAAAGTTTAGGCACTTCTTAAGTACTCTGCGGTCACACACGATCCACGTTTTGTATAATAATGCACTCTTGCGAACCAGGTGTTCGTTACAAGATAAATGTAGTTCTGTTTATCGCGCACTATCAGTATTTATTTCGAATGCACAACGATACTTTTGGCGCGAACTAAGGCACTTATAAATTATCTATAAGTCGCCGAACCATACTCCCCGCCTTGAAAGTAGGAAACTTTCAAAGGAATGAAAAAGGAATGGAACCCCGCTTTGAAAGTAGGAAACCTTCAAAGGATTGGAACAAAAAAATAAATTAATAAAAAACAATAAAAAAACTCAGTGCTTGCTCAATACACAAGTAGTACAAGAGTTTATGTAAGCGGTAAAGCATAATGCTATTAAACTAAACCTTTATAAGCGGATGAATAAATGCGGTTGAAGAAATGCGGGTAAGTATAATAGTATTTAATTATTGGGTGGGCAACGGGCAAAGTTTCACAATTGCTCGTTTAAAGGAACTGTTTTTGCGATTGACCAAGTTAATATTTTCACTTGGTAAATCAAAGGCGGGTAAACATTGTAAGGGCGTAGACATTAAAAAGTGAGCAGGTGTGAGAACCTCAGGGTGAGGGTCTGATGATAATAAACAAAGAGGTCTGGAATTTAACAGACATTCTATTTGAGTAAGGACAGTCAGTAACTCTTCATAAGATAATAGTTGACTTCTAATTACTCGAAATAGATGCGTCTTGCAACTCTTTATATTTGACTCCCACATACCTCCAAAATGAGGGGCTCGTGGAGGATTCATTTTCCACTCAATACGGTGAATTGCAAGTTCATTTTTTAAAGCGGTTTGATAATTTGCGGATACTAAAAACGTATATAATTCCTCTAATTGTGTCTTGGCACCAATAAAATTTGTCCCGTTGTCCGAATATAAACAAGCAACAGGACCGCGGCGTGATATAAATCTTTTCAGGGCGGCCAGAAAACAATCAGAAGACAAGTCGGAGACTAATTCTATGTGTATCGCCTTAGTGGTCAGACACACAAAAAGACAAATGTAGGCCTTCTGTGATCGAAAACCTCGCCGTCGCGTTAGCGTAATTTTAATTGGACCTGCATAATCGACGCCAGTATGTACAAATGCCTTTGTTTCTTGTACTCGACATAAAGGCAGATCAGCCATTTTGGTACGGGATGAACAGGCGATAAACGAAAACAGGAGTTACATTGGTATACTCGTTTTCTAACAATACTTCTAGCGGAAAGTATCCAAAAACGTTGTCGTAAAATGGACATCAACAAATTTGGACCTGTATGACAATTTACTTTGTGATAATAATCGATAATGAGATTAACGATATGATCATTTTTTGGCAATAAAGCGGGATGCTTAGTTTCAAAAGGAGATCGGAATTAGATAATCGTCCTTGTATTTGTAAAATCTTGTCTTCGTCCAAAACGGGCAAAGATTCTTAAAATTTTGGAGCATAATTTAGAGTTACTTAGCTTGCTAATTTCATCACAAAATGCTCAAGTTGAATTGACTGAATAACATATTTTCAGCAATAATTAGGTCTGATGCTTTCATTTCGTTACAAAGCGGAAGTTTTTAATAAAGCGGAGTACATACACTACTACCCTAAGTAGTTTGACCCATGAGGAACAGCGTTGAGCCAAAATATATAATACTGGTTGTTCCCTTGAACAGAGGCGATCAAAGTATTTGATTTACGTTCAGGCAAATTATCAGTGTTATTAGAACTAAATGGCTTAATTGACCATTCTGATATAGGAAAATGCAACCACTGTGGGCCATGCCACCATAGTTTGTTAACTATTAATTGAGAGGGCAACATGCCTCGCGACAAACTGTCGCTAGGATTTTCTTTTCCAGAAATATGATAAAAATGACGAGGATGTAAATTTTCATGACATTGTGCTATGCGGTTACTTACAAATATTGACCATTTATGCGGTGAAGAATGGATCCACGATAATGCTATAGTGGAGTCCGAATATGCGTAGATACCTGTAATAGGTATTTGATCAATATAAGTATCATAAACTCTTTTAATAAGATTAGACATTAAAACAATTGCGCACAATTCTAGCCGGCATAAAGTAATTATTTTAACCGGTGATACCTTTGATTTTGATAAAGCAATCGAACTTTAATATTTCCGAGAGAATCTGTAGTATGCATGTAAATAACACAACCATAGGCGTTTAAACTAGCGTCAGAGAATGCTACGAGATTCACAACAGAATTTTTTAGAACACCAACATGGAGTGGAATATTTAATTGTGAAAGTAAATGAACTTTCTGGCGTAATAAATTAAAGCGTTGGACAATCACGTCTGGAGGGATATCATCCCAATCAATTTTAATGTTCCACAATTCTTTAATAAGCAATTTCGCATATAAAATTGTAGGCGAAATTAAACCAAGTACATCAAATAAGCGGGCGATAAAAGACAAAATTGTACGTTTCGTACATTTACCCTCAGTATCAGAAATGGTGATCTTAAATAAATCGAGTGACGGCAACCATGAAAGTCCCAGAATTTTTAAGTTACCATCGTCAGAAAAACTTACGGAAGCGCGGTGGGAGTCTGGAAGGCTAGCCAATAACTCGGGTGAATTTGAAACCCATTTAATTAAATCAAAACCTCCGGACTTAAATAAAGTAATAAGTTCCTGAGCCAGTTTAATAGCGGTTTCATAATCAAGTGCAGAGCAAACCAGATCGTCCATGTACAGTTTAGACGTAGCTATTTGTGCTGCATTTGGGAAACGTTTAGCTTCAGCAGAAGCTAATTGGTGAATGGTGCGCATAGCTATGTATGGGCTAGATTTTAACCCGAAAGGGAGACGATTAAATTGAAAAGTTCGTATTTTTTCTTCGCTTGTGAAGCGGAATAAAAATTTTAAATATTTGCGGTGAAAATTTGGTACAATTATCTGCAAATACATCTGACCTATATCCGCTGTTAAAGCTATTGGGAATAAGCGAAAATTCAACAGAAGCAAAAACAAATCCGCCTGCAAATTAGGCCCACTATAAAGGATGTCATTTAACGAATAGCCAGTATGAGTTTGACTACTGGCGTCAAGAACTACACGTACTTTTGTGGTAGACTTGTCCGGGCGCATAACAGGATGATGTGGTATATAATAACCATCGTGTGTATCATTAGAAGTTTGTACTTCTGACACATAGCCCTTAGTTAGATATTCACTAATTTTCTGATTATAATTTTCAAACAATACTGGTTCTTGTTTGAGTTTACGTTCTAAGGATAAAAAGCGATGATATGCGACAGTATAGGAACTGCCTAAAGCGGAGGGATCTTTACAAAATGGAAGGGCAACAGAGTAGCGGCTCGTCGGGTCTCTTTCGACCGATGAAGTGTATAGATTTTCACATAGCGTTTCCTCGGGAATAAGGAAACGTTTAACGTAAACTTCCTCTAATTCCCAACATTTATGCAAAGAAGCTTCAATATTATTTAAAGTTAATGCGGTAAAAGAAGCGTAAGAATGGTCGGCATTGACACTGCGAGAGGGAATATCTCCCATGAAAACATAACCAAATACGGTTTGTATAGCGGGCGGTGTAGCGGGACCACAATCAATGCGGTTACCTAAGTAGATATATGGAAATAATTGTGCCCCAATTACTAGCTCTATGCCTCCAGGAATATTCCATGAAAGGTCTGCAAGCGGAACATTGTTAAAAAATTGCATACTACAGTTACCAATAAAATATGCTGGTAATTTATCTGTAATAGTGTCAACTACTAGTACTTGTATATAATATTTGTGATTATACACACGTGATTCAATATTAAGATAAGCGTAGCCTCGTATTGGTCTTTGAGTTGAACCAATACCTTTTATGAATGAATTGTTAAGGGGTTCTATAGACAAGTTGAGTAATTTACAACCCTCTACAGTTATTAAATTGTTTTGTGAACCGTTATCCAGCAAAACAACGAATAATTTTGCGTTTGCCGTCAGAACCAGTTGCATAGATTTGTGCGGTGGCTAATAATATTATAGGATTAGACCTTGATTCAGAATTAAATGCTACGGTAATAGCAGGTTCTACCTGAGAACTTGTACCGGGTGAGATAGCGGAATTTGAAATATTATTATTATTCTTGGCAAGAGAACTTACGGGCGTTCCTTGTGATAAATCACGAGTATTAGAATGGACATTTTGTCCGATTTCTTCTTAAAACAAAGTAAACTATGATGCCTATTTTGACAATAATTACAAAATGCCTTGAATTACACGAAGAAAGCGTGTGAGTTACGCTTAAACAATTAACGCATCCATTTTTTGATTTAATAATTTCAAATCGGTCTTGCGGTGAATTCATATTTTTAAACTGCGGACATTGGTATATTTTAAAATGATTATCTTTTTTACACAATATGCACAAAGGCGAACTGGAAACAAATGCTTTAGTCTTAAATGCGGGCGGTTGCGGTTTATGATTATAGTTATATGACTTCGTATTATCATTTGTACGTTCTAAAATTTTAACTTGATTTTGAATAAAACTTATCAGCGTTTTATAAGAGGGAATTTCCGTATTTCGAACGGACAATTCAAACGCTTGTGCGGTTTCTGCATCTAGTTTCTTTAAACCCCAATGCAAAAATATAAAATCTTGCAGGTCGGTAATTCCCACCTGTAACAGCGCTGCAATAGACGCAGAATATTTTTCAATAAATGTATTTAAATTGTTAGCGGATCGTGGACAATTTTTTAATTCAAAAATATTATTTAAATAGTGTGCACCTAGCGTACGTTTATCCTGGTACTTTTTTACCAAGCTATCCCACAATATACTGTAAGTTTCAGCACAGGGAACTATACCTGCAGTTATTTGCAGGGTGGAATCTTTTAATTTACCCATAAGGTATTGTACCCTCTGACCATCAGTAAGTTGAGGGTTTAGGTGAATATTAGTCTTAAAAGACTGGTAAAATACATCCCATTTTAAGATTTCACCGTTAAAATACGGGATTTCTATAGGCGGTAAGGGAATCGAAATTTTAGGGGTAGCACTAGTAGCCCCTTGATGCGGTGGTTTAAATTGAATTATATTATTACGCGTGCGTTTAATTCTACTGTACATTTCCTCAAATGCATTTAAACATTGATAATCAGGTTGAAATTCCGGTTTCAATAATAATTGGTATTCATTTATCTTATCCACAATAGATTCAAACCTTGACCTTAATTCATCTATCGTTTCGCTATCTGCCATAAAATTTTCATTTGCTCGTGACTCAAATGAAGAAATATTTTTTGAACAATCATATAATGCTGTAAGCCGCTGAAATACACTCTCCTTCTTCTTGTGTAACAATTTTATTTTATCTTCCATTGTAATAATATAGGAAAAGAGAGTTCAAAATTTAACTGCAAGCACTAGTAAACTAATTTTTCTTTTTTGCTGGGACATCCGGCTCGAAGGACCAATCTAATGCAGGGGCGTAACTTCCTCCACGTAATTAATTAAATAAGCGGGTGGATTAAACAATTTAGTGTATAAAGAAATTATCAGGATACAATATTGCGGGACTAAATTGGAAAGCGATAAGGCGGTTGTATTGTACAAGTTACAGTATAAATGTTTAATGTTAATTGTTTGCACAAATTCATATAAACAAAGTCAAAAACTCACCAGAACTTCTTGGCTTTCGGTGCTATAGGATATTTTGGCACTCACAATCCACGAACACACAGTTGCGGTTTATATTATGTTTTTTAAGCGGTAAAACAAAAGTTTAGGCACTTTTTAAGTTTTCTGCGGTCACACACGATCCACGTTTTGTATAATAATGCACTCTTGCGAACCAGGTGTTCGTTACAAGATAAATGTAGTTCTGTTTATCGCGCACTATCAGTATTTATTTCGAATGCACAACGATACTTTTGGCGCGAACTAAGGCACTTATAAATTATCTATAAGTCGCCGAACCAACATATTTTAGAGAAAATAAACATATATGAAGAAATACGGGTATTGATGTTTTGGCGCAATTTAAATCCATGTATTGATATTTTGAGATAGTTTTTGATGTATTTTTAAATAAACTTGAATTTATTAATTTAAGAGTTGACTTTGTTTAACTGAACTTTGAATTTACTATAATAGCGGTAATCTGAAATGATCTTTTATTTCTATCCACAAAGGGAGTATATTCTTGAGAAATTCATAATTTAAACAAAAGAGTAACAATAATACATTACTTTATTCAACTTGAAAAACATTTAAGTCAAAGTAGTGACCAGGTTTGTGTCTGCCTATAGACCTAAAGATGGTTATTGTACTCTTCGGAAAAATTTGTGAATACTATCAACAGGCAACATTTTATACGTTTGTGTTATAAAAAGTTTATTTTATAACTTATTGCTTTAGTATCTTTTTAGGAACACAATTTTGTTCTTAATAATAATTTAATTATGTGATTTTCTATTCAGTCAGCCCTAACATTGAATTGTAATACGTTGGTGCTCAGACTGTTTTTAGAATATATCTATTGTTCGTTCCCAATATTTGTGGTAGTCCTGTGTTTATTGTCAGAGGATTTCTGTACCTTCCCTTGAGATTAATTTACTTTTGAGCATGTTCAAATATGCGATAGAGCTTTGTTTCCTTTTAGTCTCTTTTAGTTGTCATAATCAACTCATGCCCAAACTAGTGCCCTCTCGTGTATTGAACTTCAGACTAGTCGTTGGAATGGTATGTGAGGGAGTTTAGTCCATCCGAAGCATCGTCCACATCAGGAGCAATCACAAATACCAAAACAACCTGCATACCTCTTATGGCAGTACAAGTTTTGCTGTCCATATTTCTTACACAAACTCCACGTCGCTTACTTAGTTTACCTTTTGGCAGGTAAAAAGTTATCGATACCTCCTCTCATATTAAAAGTAGTATTGAAGTGGCGCATTTTGAATTCTTCTAACTTCATGTCACGTACAAATGTCGAACCTAGTACTTTTAGAAAAATTTGGCTTTTGATTTTTATAATTCATTATTTTTTTGCAAATTTCCCTGCAGTTAATTGTCTGCTATTTCTTTGTTTTCTGTTTTCATCTAATTTTAACACAAGGCGCTAAGCGTTATACAGAATTATTAAAAAGTGCAAATTATACAAAGCGTTTAATTTATTAATAATCGCTTACTTTTCGTTTAATTCAAATTTCCAAGTTGTGTAGTAGGTAGGTTACATTTCAGTTAAATTCTGTCGTTGGTTAGATTCCGAGTTGGTAATCGGCCGCTGCTTAATTCAAATTGTGGTGACAAGGTTTTATTTCTTTTCTTGATAAAACGCAATTAGGTAAAAAAAGGTTCACAGAAGATAATTATAGGAATTAAGGAATATCTCACTATGATAGCTGCACATGAAAAATAACTTCTACGACCGACTACTTCCACTTTGCAACAAACGACCGCTTGCTTTTTCACGCTTAGTGATTGGCCGAAGCATCATATAACACTTAAAGCCTGCGGGAATTGCTTTACGATGAATTTCACATGACATTAGAAACGGATCTCCTATCCATGGCGAAATAGGCTTAGTCTATTCAGACTCTAAAAAGGCAGAAGTCTTCGCAGACAGCATGGAGCGTCAGTTCAAGCCAAACTATGTTTACGTAGCCTTTCGGCATATCGAACAGGGTCACCGCGACGTCCGACGGAGGCTAAGGGACGACGACCCTTAGGAAAACGACCCCACCGCAGTTAAAGAAGTCAAGGATCTTCTCAAGGTCTTAAAGGTCAGAAAGGCTACTGAACCGGACGGAATCTCCTACGGTGCTCTGAAAGCGCTGCCGGAAAACGCCCTTCGGGTGTTAACCAGAATCATCAATGCCATGTTGATACTCCACCACTTCCAATCCACGTAGAAGACGACGGACATTGTAGTTATCCGGAAAACAAACAAATCTGCGAAATTTCCACAGAACTACCGGCTAATTAGCTTGCTGTCTGTGGTGGGAAAGATAGCAGAAGCCGTTTTCTTAATGAGACTCCAAACAGCGACGCAGGAACACCTCGTGATCCAGGATGAACAGTTTGAGTTGCGTAGGCATTCCACCGTCCACAAGACGCTGCGAGTGGTAGAGCACATCGCGAAAGGCTTCAACTGGCGACAGTAAACAGGCGCAGTGTTTTTGGACGTGTCTAAAGCTTTTGACAAGGTTTGGCATTATGGCCTACTCTACAAGATGCTAGAGAGAGGGTTACTACGCGCTCTCGTCGAATTGACGAAATCCTATCTTTACGATAGATGGTTTTGCATCAGACTAGACGAAGTGCCGTCGACGAGGCGGAGAATCAGGGACTGGGATTCCCCAAAGGTCCTTCCTCTTGCCGGCACTCGTCGACATCTTTGTTAGCGACTTATCGTAAACGGCAGATACCAGGATGGCACTATACGCCGAAGACACAGACATTCTAGCCAAGTCCCGTGCTCCGCTTCACATCATGCAGAAACTGCAATCGGCGATAAACGCTCTCTAGGAGTGGCTAAGACTCTAGCGAGTCTAAATCAATCCAGAAAAGAGCACGGTGGTTTTTTTCTCGAAGCGACGTCACCGACCTGGAAACGACGTCACAGCCTTCGCCGAAACGATAACTTGGTGTTCAGGGGGTCTATTCTCGAGTTCGTTCGATATATATATATCATCGGTGATATTTATCACCCAAAAGTATCGCATGCGAAACAGTTCTATGAAGACCTGCTATTCTCGACAAGATGTGATATGATATTTTAAATATCGAATGAAATGAGGCATGTCGTAAATAAAATAATAATAAAAGCCAATAGCCAACCGGAACGAAATCACGTGGTTCAGGAAGCTACTAGATCGTATTTTGTCGGGTAAGATCGAAGTTTGAATGAACGTAATGTTTACTTGCATTAATTACGCCCAACTAACAGAGCTACATATAAATAGAGGGCAATTATTATGCAGCCGTAAATTTTCCTTTATTTTTACAAAAAAAGCTTGCGAAGAATGGGAAGAAATAGCAACGGAACTGAATAAAATTCCTGGAATTCAACTTTTTATTAAGCGGAACATATCCACAAACATTTTTTCACTTAAATCAAAAAATAGTATACGCTTATAGAATTGTCTTTTAGTCACTCTGGCAGCTGTTTCCGCTTCTTCAAACATCTCCAAAACAACAAATAATGCTGCCTCATCAAAGTTTGCTATAATTGTTATTAATTATAATTATTTGTCAAACACCCAGGAAATAGATTAAAACCAGTGGCAATTTTTTGGTTATGTGCATAGAGAAAAGTCTATGTCAGTCAATTTTAATATAGTAATCATGCGCAGTACGTGTGTTTTCATGCGATAAAATATATCACTTAGTAGTACACCGCTCTTTGCAGTTCGTGCGATAAATATCTCTTGCGAAATTTGAAGAATACCAACTTCTACGTTTTGTGCGAAAATCGTAAAATATCGCATGCGATAAATATCACCGTCTTTCGAGAATACACCCCCTGACGTCAAGTATTTACGGGTGATCCTTGCTTCGAAGCTCACTTAGATAGTTCACATCGAGTATGAGACAAACAAGGTCAAGGTAGTTATGGCTCTGCAATACCCCTTGGCCAATCGCCGAAGTAGGCTAAACGCTTCAAACAAGCTTAGGCTTTACAGAGCGATAACGAGACTGACGTTTGCATACGCATCTGGGGTATAGGGCAACGTAGCGGAAACGCCCATGCGTAAGCTCCAGGTAATCCAGAACAAGGCGCTAAGGGAAGTCTTCCAAGCTACCTGGTTCGTTCGAAACGCCCAACTTCACAGAGCAACCTGCAGACCGTCAAGAATTGGCTCCGGTCGAACGCAGCAAGGTTTTACGGATCTCTACAAGATCACAAAAACCAGCTCATACGAGCCCTAGGAGTCTATGAAGATGTCCTATGGCACCGACATAGACTCCCCAGGGCGATGCTCCGGCAATAATCTTTGCTGCGATTTTATCAAACATCCGAAAGGAATAAACTGCGCGTAACGCCATGTTTCTTTCCGATTCACGACGGCGATGAGGGAGCTAGTCCAGGTACGCTAGTCACGGGATCCTATAAAGTCTATAACAAGGGATCTCAAGTCCAACACCAAAGTAGATTTTTAGTGGGTATGTCCTTGCTCTGGCAAGGAAGAATTCCACACAGCGGATATAAAATCCTTTTCCACTATAAAGAAACAGAAAGGGTTGCCAGAAAACACTTGAATGTAGATTGCAGGACCACATTTTTCTAGATCTATGTCACGCAATATGCGTAATAACCTAAAATTAATTATTTACAAAAATAACGTTGAGAGCGTTTAGCATGTAGTAATGTTCCACAGTGAAAAAGAATGCATGGTATATCTTTTCTACTTCCGTAATATACCATAATTGGCCGATAGCACATCATCAGTATCGACTTTTAGAATGACGGTATTGTATAAATCAATTATCTCTAATATTTTCTTAGTCTTGACTTTAACCATCGCATTATCCTGGTGGAGCGTAGAAAACCTACTTGTTTCTTGCAAATGTAAGATACAACTCTCATAGATTTTTGAATATCAAATATGGACCGTTACCATTTAGTAGGTCGTGTTTAGGATGGGTTTTGATATAGACCTTTTGATATTTTCGTTTAAGGTCGGTTTGATGTATACCATTTGTCAAACGTAAAGTTCATCTTTTTGCCTAAAATAAGCGTCACAATCTTTTCTTCTATATCACAGGTATGAACTCATACTATATACATTTCCGTACTTAAAAGATGAAGTTTTAAAGACTTTACCAATACAAAACTTTAATTCCATATTTTTTAGAATTTAGCGTTTAGTGGATAGATGGTAAGAATATATGGGGAATTTAGATGCAGAACAGGAACTAGGAGCACTAGAACAGTAATCAAACACGGAAAGAATGCCTGGGATATCCTATACCTAGAGACGGTTTGAACTAGCATTAAAAAATCAGAAAAATAGTAAGCCACGGGGTATAGATAAGATGCAAGCGGAAACTCTAAATGCCGTTGGACAAGCAGCGGCAAAATTTTTTTTACATTTTGTAAGTTTTATGTAGCAGATGATGGGGCAAGATACTCAAAGATTTTAAACGTAGCACCATGGTCACTATACCAAAAAAGTGAAGGTTCAAATGTATGCAATAATTTTCGAACAATAAATCTGGCAGCACACTTATCAGAAATATTAATTGGAATTGTACAAAGTCGGATACAAAAACGGGCTGAAGAAAAATTAGGAGAAGGTTAATTTGGGGTTAGGAAAAACAGAGTAACTTTGGAGATCATTTTAGCTTTAAGAGTGATAATGGGAAAAACAATTTAAAAAGGAAAAGGTGTGTATATAGGGTTTGTAGATCTTGAAAAAGCATTCGACATTGTAAAATGGAAAATTTTTTTAGAAATACTCACAAAATAGGAATGAGTTATAGAAATAGACGGATAGTACATAGCTGATAGAAAGAGCAAACAGCTGTATAGAATTAAAGTAGGAACATACAGAAGTAAATATTAGGATTAGAGTGAGACGGGAATGTGCACTGTTTTCATTAATTTTTAACTTGTTTATCGAAAAGACAACGAATACTGTCAAATGCAGAAAGACATCTGGAATTATTATGCAGGGACAAACGTCTGATATGCTCAGATTTGCAGATGATATTGTGATATTAACAACCAGAAAGGAAGAGTTAGAAATGGTTCTTAATGAAATGGAAGCAGTGCTAACAGAGAGATCGGTATGAAAATTAAGAAAAAAGTAACTAAAGTACTAGTATGTAATATGTAAAGGAGGAGTAAATAAGTCAAAAACCAGAATACAAATAAAAAACAAAAACTTACAACAAATTAAAGATCTCTGCTACCTAGGAAGTCAAGTATCACAAGATGGAAAAGTGCAAAAGATATAAAATAAAGATTAGCATGTAACAAGAAAAAGCAACTGCAATGTTCGAGACAACAAACACAGAAACTAGGAAAAGATTGATGTACGCATATGGAAATATGATT
This sequence comes from Platerodrilus igneus, assembly GCA_036346225.1. Lineage (NCBI taxonomy): Eukaryota > Metazoa > Arthropoda > Insecta > Coleoptera > Lycidae > Platerodrilus > Platerodrilus igneus. The sequence goes on along the minus strand of JARFIW010001670.1, from coordinate 15,649,120 downwards.
CCAACCAGTTCCAGGACAGAGAACATACAAGTAATTGTATTTAAATCTGACGATTATCGTAAACAACTACCAGTGTTGGTTTTGCAATGTTCTCAACAAATGTTGATTATTCGAAAGGAGTAGTTGGAAAACTATTGATTCTCCAAATGTCTAAGTGGTGGGGTATTTTAGGAGTCGTCAGGTTACTTACATAGCGGGCACGGCATTTAAATTTCCAATGCTCCACCCGAAGTTTACATTGTCCACGAAGCGGGGTTTTTACCTGGAAATTTGGAATTTAGTCGAACCCTTGCTGTTTCGAGCAAGGTGAGGATTCTTAACTTGCGTGACAGCATTCACATACTGGATCAACATTTTACCTCTCATACGAACGATTACATCATGCAAAACGAAGTTAAGAACAAAGAGGTTTTAGAAATAGTATAGGAAGAAACAAATATATGAAATACTATCAAAAATTGAAGAAGGATGATAGGACACGTTTTAAGGCATAGGGGAATAGTGCGGAATCTATTAGATGCCGAAAAAAGAAAGAAGGCAGAGGTACACCTAGATTAGACCAAATCACACAGATAGTAAGAAATGTAGGCTGTGGGGGTTTAGGGAAATGTATAGTTTAGCTTAAACTCGAAAACAATGGAAGTACCCGACCAACCAGTTCCAAGACTAAAGACCTTAATGTGATGATGATTTGAAATACGCTACTGATTTATTGTTCATGATTATCTATTTAAATTGTCTTGGCTAACAAAAATTTAAAACCTCGTACCTGCAAAACAGCTGTTAAGGTATATGTTATTAATTATTCTGCGAATTACACTAACTTCAAAATTTTTTAAATATCTTTCAATATGGTATAAATTGTCTTTTAAAAATGCCTAAAAAATAAAATACATAAGCTCATATTTTAAGGATTGAATGTTTTGCTTTAGTAGGTAATACTAATAATGTGATACACCTGATAGCCAAAGTGTATTTCCTTGAAAAGAAAGTCCACTAGCAGTTGGTCTTGTAGATTATAATTGCTATAATTTGAAGCCAATAAATGATGAACAAGGCGTATTGCAATACATAAAGGCCATTCACAGATTAACTAAGTATTTAATTGAAAAAACACAATGAAACAACAATTTATGTAGAGTCCCAGAATTCCTAAGAACAGATATGAAAAAGCACCTACTGTTCATCATGTAAATCACTTTTGTTTTATAGGGTATGTACAGAACGAAAGTGGTATATAAATTACGGGTAATTGTTTTGACAAGCGTACAAGGGTAACTAGAGTAATAATAAGAAAGCAGCTGGTGATTTTATTAGCCAGTAAATTTACTACAATTTCACAGCAAACTACATTAAGTAAAGTACTATTATTGCCAATGCTATATAAAGACCTCGCAAGAACAAATAATGCGGGTTTCTATTTGCTTTCTTTTTTCAAGCACCTAGTGCACCTATACTGTATTAAAGATCTATTGTTGAAATGCCTGTGGCACCTACGTAACTCTTTTTGTCAATAAGATGCTCTCTTCAAAGGTTTTAGTTTTTAATTTTATTGATCGAAAGGTCCTAGAACTACAAAGTTTAGAAAAGTTCTAAATTTTCAGGAACGGATCGACAGTTTACCTCTACTAGCGTCGGTGATGTAAAACATACCAAGATTATACAAAAAATTGAATGCCAACTTGGTGTAAAATTATAATTTCTGTCCAAATATATTAAATAAATATTTGTACTTTTGCTATTTGCGTAGTTTTTATTCAAATTTTATAAATACGCTATACAGTATTTACTAGCATGTAAAGGGGATTGTAGTTTAATCGTCGACGATTTTTTTGTGCACTCAATCTGATTGAGAGGATTTGTAAATCGCTCGAGAAGATTTACGATCAGGATATGTTGTCATATCCTCCTTGTAAGTATAAACATTTGTATTATCTGTTGGTAAATTGTTTGTTTACTAAACCAAATTATTTGTGCTAATAGTGGTTGGTGGGTGGCGATTTATTGCTGACATATCTTTAAAAATAATTTGCAAAAAAAATACAAACGAATACTTTCTAGTGAATTAATGTATGCAAATTACCTACATCGTTTCTACAATTGAATCAAGGATGCAACCAGTATATTAAATTAAAAATAACGTTTCAACAAGTTTGTCAATATTTCATTTTATATAATGGACTACTCCATAATGTAGTTGTATAATCAGGCACAAGGAAAATATTTAGGTACTGTAAATATGTAAGTATTTGACTAACTAGCAGTTATCTATCCAGTAGTAAATTTTGTGCTTTTCCTATATCGTGACTAAAGGTAAAACTTTTACAAGGTAGGACAGAAAATGTATTCAAAGGCATAAGTACGTGCTTTTGTACAAGTTGTAGCTTTTATAATTACTCTTGGAGATACTCGTTCTTAACTTTATTACGGCATGACCTATGCATTTTTTATTGTAACGTATCTCCTAATTTTTCTTTGACCTTTATGTCCAATAACTACAAGTCTAATAATTGTTCTTCACAATTACAAATATTTACAAAGTCTTGCTTACATTAGCACTAGCTTAATTACTTATTTGTGGGCAGTAATTTAGTTTTCTACATACGACGAATTAAACACAATTATAAGACTAATCTTACTGGTAATTCATTTACCCAACTTATATCACCTGAGCGAATTTATCCTTATATTAATTTATCAACATCGCACATTAATAAAGACTGCATTCAAACTAATACTGATCTATCGCAACAGGGCTCGCGCTTATACACAGTAATTTTTTATTCTAGTTCAATCGAGAAAACACCTAGAATGAGCATCTTCGAACCTATTGCGTTATGATACCTATTAATATCGTCCTTCTTGTCGTTGGAGACATATGGTTGTAATACAATACTTTTGAATCATTCCTTTTTTATCCCTAAACGGATATGAGACTGCTTTATTAAAAACCGAATAAGCATAGTGCGTGGAGGCGTCTGCCAAGCACTCTCGTGAACCGCAGATCGGTATGCCAATAAAAATAGGTGTATTGGTCCAAGTTCCTTTGATGTTCAAAGACTACTTTGATGCAACGGTGTCATTCTGGTCTCTCTCATTCCCTGCAACAGGCAAACTTCTTGAAATAGCGCCGACTCAAAGTTTCTGCTCTGATTAGCGTGCAGTTCCAAAGGTATTTCAAAACGGCAGAAAAGTTCTTTGACTAATACGGCGGCGGCGGTTGCTGCTTCCTGATTGGATATGGCGCACATAAGTGACACTTTCTACACCGTTTACTGACGTCTTTCTTGCAGTCTACCCAGTAAAATCTTTTACGCACTGTTTCTAGAGTTTTCTTGATGCCAAAATGCACTTTCGACGTCCCATCATGTAGGTGTTCTAAAACCTCAGGCTCGCGGCTTTTGGGAATAAACATTGAAGCATACTTGAATTTTTGAATATTATTTATTTTTTTTAACCTATATCTTCGCCATTGGTCCATCTTAGCTTGTACAGTAGAAGTGTAGGAACATAATAATGGTGATAATTTAAAAAATAGATTTCTTCTTTAAAGTGATTTTTGATTATTGTATGTGGAGGGTCTGTTGCTGTGACTGGTGATTTTGGTGAGGTAAGTCCCTTTTTCTTCCTAATGCCTGGATGTTTGATGTAGGAGAGTAAGCAATGGTGTTGTGCATTTTGTGGAGTATGGGATGTGGGGTAGGTAATGTATTAGAGTGGTTAAGTATTTATTGAGGGTTTTGTGTATAGGATGTCGGTGAGGAATTTGCTTAGTAGCTCAAGATTGTGCGCGGTGAAGTGTGTTATGCTAGGTAGTGGGGTGTAGGGATCTAAGTTAAGTGCGGATTTAAAGTTTGAACGAGAGGCGGATAGTAGTGAACATGTGTAGATGAGGTGGTAAGGAGTTTCAGGTGTGGAGTTGTTGCAAGGACAATATGGGGATGGTGTGATGTTGAAGGAGTGAAGTTTTGATCGAAATCTGCCGTGAGAGGTTAGGAATTTTATCGTTTGAGGGCTGGAGTGGGATACGTGTTGTGGGATTTTTAGTAGTTCGGGGAACAGGTCGTATGTGTATCTGCCAAATGGGGATATAAACCAGAGGTGTTGCCAGGAATGGTTTAACGATGAACGAATGCGGGTTTTAATGTTGGATATAGTCAGTGTATTGTATTTGTTAGGAGTTAGGATGGTGTCGTGGAGTTGGATTGGAAGGTTGCGTGTCAAGTTACGGATTGTAGGACTGCGTTGGATTGTAATTCTATGGCGTGGATTTAAAGAACGATATAGGGCTAGTGTGGATGTGGTTCTGTATACGCGGGATGTATATAGTAGGAAGGGGAGGATTATTGTATTTAGTTTTGTTCTAGAAGAGGGTGGGGTTAATGTCAACTAGGTATCGGATGCATACTGTATGATAGGGATTATAATTTGGGAAAGAATCAGGCGTTGAGTGTGTGTTGACAGATGTATTGAAGTTGGGAGTGATTGGTGGAGGTTTTTTAGTATGATCTGTGTTTTTGTTCTTAGTTTGGTTAAGTGCGTGTGTGTGTGTGCGTGTGTGTGTGTGTGTGTGTGTAGTGTGGTGTCTATATATAGTCCTAAGTATCGTACGTAAGGGGAGAATTTAAGTGGGGTGTTTAGTATCTTGATTTTAGGAGGACGTTGTGGGTTTAGGAAGCCTTTCAGTAGGAGTAGTTTTGATTTTGATGAGGTTAGTGGTTGTTTATTTAAGAGGACCAGGATTCTATGTAGGATGTCGGTGGTAGGGCTGTTTGTTCAATAGAGAATCTAGAGTTACCGTGAATAAGGAATGTGACATCATCTGCGTATGCAAGGGTGGTGACGTTGGGTATGTTGTGTAGGAGAAAGGGATTAATGGTTATGTTCCAGAGGGTGGGGGATAAACAGGAGCCTTGAGGGCATCCTTGGGAAAGAGATTTGGATATGCGGTAGTAATTTGAGGTTAGGGATGCCGTTCTTGTGGTTAGGAATGAGCTATTTATTTTGCACAGGTTCGAAGGAGAGTGAGATAGTGTTAGTTGGTTTAACAGGTTAGTCCACCAGAGGAAGTCAAGAACGGATTAGAAGTCGAGGAAGAGCGCGATAGGTGTACTTGGATGTGGAATTTTTGACGGAAGAAAATAGGAGACTGATTGTTTTCTCTGCACTGTGGTTGGGTCTAAAACCGTGTTGAGATGGGGATAGGATGTCGTGGTCCATGATATGGGAATTGGTTTTGTGAAGGGTGTTTTCTCAAAGAGTTTGCCTAATGTAGGAAGAAGTGCAATTGGGCGATAGGATTTTGGGTCTTCTGGTGACTTGTCTGCTTTTAGGATGGGGGTTATTGATGTGGATTTGTAGGGTTCAGGAAAGATTCCTGTGGATAGGCATTTTTTGAAGATGTGGATGGGATTTCTGATTATGGGCCATGATTGTTGTAGGATTAGATTTGTGATAAGGTCTGGTCCAGGAGCACTTTTAAGATTGAGGATCTTGACTAAAGTATCTAATAGGGTTATGTCAACGTCTTGGTCTGGTTTAGCGTCTGATTGGGTGCAGGAATCGTTCTCTAGTTGTTGTTGAGGGGTGGTGTTTACGTGTGAGGGGGGCAGAAGGAATTGCAGCGTTTAGTAAGGTGTGTAGAGAAGTCTCGTCGTCTATGGTGGAGTTATATATTGGCGCTGTTAGGATGTAGGTACGAGACGGTTTGATTAATTTGCGGTAGGGTTTCCGTTCTGGTCAGTTATGATTTTGTGTAGTTGCTGTTTTTTGGCGTCTATGATGAGTGATTTGTATTCTCGTCGTGTGTTGAAAAGTAGTATATTATCGAGGTTGTTGTAACTGCGGCTTGCTTGTTGTAGTTGGTGTCGTTGTTGTGCCAGGGAACGTCGCTTGGCTGTCCGTGTGGGGATCCACCAGGGTGACGATCGTTGTGTGCGTGTTGTCTTCGATATGGTAGTTTGTGCGGCAGTTAGAATGTTTGTTGTGATTAGTTGCGTGAGTTCGTTTACATTAAGATTGTTTTATGGCGTGTGTGGGAAATCTGCAAGCATAGTTACAGATACATCTTCGCTTACCAGCGATCACACCAAGATCGCATTCTCTAACTTCAAGGAATCCCACCATGTCCAGTACGACTTCCGCGTGTTAAATAGAGGACTTACATTCTACCACGATGGGCGTTTTCCTCTGATTTTCCAATTTATAGTGACGTCTAGGGCTGGATCATTCTTTTGTTCCGTTTTTAGCTGCTCTGGCTGCCATTCGCTGTTAATTACTGTTGTCCAACAAAGAAGATCGCATTTCGTCTCCAACCGTCAACAATGGCTATAATTTTCAGGATAGGTCCGTAGCGACATCTCATCTCCGCTACGGTAACTTGAACAGGTTTGATGTTTAGTGTAGAAATCGTACTCCTGTACTCTTGTGGGTTGGTTGCGCTACCGCTAGACATTCCCAAATTCTGCATAATTCCAGCACTTCAATCCTTTTTCCTTTAATCGCTAGTCACGAGGAACCCGTCCGATCATTTCCTCCATGCTCTCTTATCCCTGTTCTTCCATCGAGCAACTAACTTCGACACTACTCTGATGCAATACCTGCTTTTTTCCTCAAAAAAAAGCAGGTATTGCATATACCTGCTTTTTTCCTCAAACTCCAAAGCATGAGCCCGTGAATCATCCAGAATCTTAGCCAGGGTCAGTCGTAATTCTTGCTGGACCTCAGTATTCCGTATTCCATCGACAAAGGTCTGTACTGCCAATTGTTCCAAGAAACTTTCTGATGCTGTTGGATACACAAGTCTCACCAAGCGAGCAATATCTGCTTCGAACTCTTGTAAATTTTCATTGGCTTTATAGTAACTGTTCTTTATTTGAGCGTGATGCACTTGTTGCAGGTGGGAATCACCGTGCCTCATTCCCAGGCTTGATGATAGGACCGCATAGTTTCTTTGACCATGGTCCGATATAGCTTGTAGAATACTCAAAGTCTCACTCCGTATTGCGGCTATCAATGCAGTTGTCTTCTTACAGTCACTCCAACGGCTAACTGTCGCGGCAACCTCAAATTGTTTGAAATACGTTGTCCAGGACGACTTTCCATCAAAGGTTGGTGGTTTTACTTTGAACTTCAATGGCAGCGGGTTTTTTTTTCGGTTTTAAATTCTTCCAACGACCTTTCTCAGAACTCTGTTTCAAGTATATACAAGCCGCGGAAAAATTTGGCTCTTGGTGTTTTTGTGGATTTGTTACTTTTCAGTATATATTCCTTTCTCAGTTGAATGTAATTTTCAATTAATTTTTGTTCAAACGCTTTTACGTTCTGATTTAGTTTTCGCCGTCTTTATAGCTTCTTCAATTGTTCAACGGTTTTTACGTTCTGATACAATATTTTCGTAAGGTTTGCGGTGGTTCGTTCTTGCCTCTTCGCATTTCCTTCTAATTTCGCTATCAGTTTGCAGTTTTCTCCATACCTGACTTGAAGTCATTCAAAAAAGAGAAAATATCGCTGTCCATATTTTGTGCGAAGACCATCGAGAAGAAACGTCCTCGGGTCGTTCTTCCGGGGGTCGAAGCGGGGATGAAGGCTGAAGAGCTCGTGCGGTTGATTGCGAGCCAGAATCCCCGCTTCGGCGATTTGAAGCTAGAAGACCACCTGAGAGAGAAGTTCAGGTTTGGTGGAAAGGGCCCTAGGGATCCCTTCGCCAACGTAGTCTTCGAAGTGACCCCCACACTTCGAAGGCGTATATTAGCTGATGCTATTAACCTCAGGTGGCGAAGAGTATGGGCCCGGGACCACTTCTGGATGACCCAGTGTTACCGGTGCTACGAGTACGGCCATCGATCGATGGAATGCAGGGAGAAGGTACAGTGGTGCAGTAACTGTGCCGAGGTCGGGCATGAATTCAAGAATTGCCGGAAGGCAGTCCCCTGCTGTGTGGTTTGCGCCAGGGCAAACGACAGAACTGGCGGTGGCGCGTAGGTCGATACGCGCCACGACGCCAAGTCGAGTAGATGCCCCACGATGCAGCGTCTGAAGAACGCAATCACACGAAACATCGATTATGGACTGTGAAGATAAAACAAAGTCCATAAGAAGCAAGAAGATTAAATTCGCGCAACTAAATCTCGGGAAAGGTAAAAGGGCAACAAATAACTTCGTAAAGTTATTCTCCGAAAATAATATCGACATCGGACTTATACAGGAACCGCACCTGTATAGCCACAAAATAACAGGTTTTGGGAAGGGGGTTACCGTTTTAAACGCAAACAGCGAACGACCGCGTAGCGGAATAATAATAAATAATGGGACGTGCGCCGGAATAATCCTAAACAATCTGTCGAATGAGTTCATAACCACCGCAGAAATAAAAACGGGATTGCATACGTTTTACGTGATAAGCACTTACCTTCCGCCGATCGATTCCCGGCGGGAGAATCCTCAAACAGAGGACTTAATAAATCAAATTGAAGGAATTCCTTCGTAAAATCGGTAGAAATAGAAATTTAATTATCGCGGGAGACTTTAATGCTAAGTCGCCATTATGGGGCAGCCCTATCGAAGACGATAGAGGCTCGCAGGTTGCTGATCTTTTTACGGGATGGGACCTTAGAGTGTTAAACACTAATGATTCACCTACGTTTGAGACGCATAGGGGCAGCAGTTTTATAGATATTACTGCAGTCTCGCACGAAATGTTAGAAACGGTTTGTGATTGGAAATTAAGGTCGGACGAGGAAACGCTCTCTGACCATAAATTAATAACATGGGACGTTGAAACCAAAACAAGCGCAAACGAGCAGCTAACTATATTTCCGCGTTTCTGTAATAAAAAAGAAAATTGGGAGCGGTTTCAAGAAAAATTTGGCGAAAGTATCCCTGCGCTCGAAAATGAGCTATTTAACTGCCGAGAGGCAGAAGAAGTAGAAACACTCGCGAAAAAATTGAACGACGCGGTGGTAGACGCGTCGTCGTATTCCATGCCGCAAAAGAAAACATATAAAGACAGCGTACCGTGGTGGACCCGGGAACTAACCACCAAGCGGGCAGAAACGCGTAACCTAAGGCGCCGCTATCAACGCGCCTCGGGAGATATATGAGAACAACGGAGAATAGAATATAATCAAAGTTACCGCGAATATAAAATATTAATAGAAGAAACGCGAACGAATAAACTTACAGAATTCTGCACGCAAAACTCAGAGAAAGAACCCTGGGGAACCGCATACCGCGTAATTAGAGGAAAACAACAAAAAATCGCGCTCAGTAATATAAAGAAAACAAATGGCGAATACACGGAAGGTTTTAAAACCACAGCGGAATATTTACTAGAGAAATTTTTCCCATTGGATAATCCCGAGGGGGATGAAGGGTCGCACGATTTAGTACGTCGGGAAGCTGCAGAGGCGCAAGGAACAGGTGCCGATAAGGCAATCCTAGTTCACGAGGTCGTCAGGGCTCTTAGGAGGATGGACCCTAAGAAGGCACCGGGGCATGATGGAATCACTTCAGACGCAGCTCTGCAGGCGTGCCTGTTAGCCCCGTGTGTCTTTGTTGGATTGTTTAATCTTTGTTTAGAAAGGGGCGTTTTTCCGCGTTGCTGGAAAATCCAGAATGTGAAATTTATACCCAAACCTAAAAAGGCGGATGCGTCAGATCCGGGCAGCTATCGTCCAATTAGCTTGCTACCGGTGCTGGGGAAAGTTTTAGATCGCGTTATGACTACTCGTGTTGAGAACCTAGTGCGAGACAGCGGCGGTTTTAATAACCGACAGTTTGGTTTCGTGGAGGGCAAGTCGACTATCGACGCGTTAGAGTTCGTTGTCGGGGAAATTAAGCAGGCAAGAGATGCTAAAGAGTACTGTGTCGTTGCGTTGGACATTTCAGGAGCATTTGATGCTGCCTGGTGGCCATTAATCGTTTGCGAGTTAGATCGTAGGGGTTGTCCGCGAAACTTGATGTCTTTGGTCAAGAGCTATTTCTCGGGGCGATTGGCACAGGTTGAAATTCCGGGTGAAGTTCTGTCGCGTGAGGTGGAAAGGGGATGCCCGCAAGGGTCATGTTCTGGTCCCACATTTTGGAAGTTGTTGTATGAGAGCATCTTTAGGGTCAAGTTGCCCGCAGGATGCTCAATCGTTGGGTTTGCAGATGACACACTTTTAATTGTAAGATCGAGATTGTTAATGGATATGCGCACAAAACCGAACGAGGCGCTTAATATATTACACGAATGGTCGCAGGCGGTAAAATTAAAATTTAACACGGCGAAGTCAGAGGCGCTTTATTTCGGCACGAAACCAGGACAGAGACCTCCTAGGTTAGAGTTAGGAGGGGAGAAAATCCCGTTTAAAGATTGTATTACCTACCTCGGCGTCAAGATCGACAATAAATTAAATTGGAAAGCGCACGTACAATACGTAAAAAGTAAGGGCGGCGAAATATCAAATAAAATGATGGCGGCGGCTAAAATAAAGTGGGGTTTCAGGGGCGAATCGCTGAGGACGGTTTATGCCGGAGCAATTGAGCCGGCAATACTGTACGCAGCTTCTGTATGGGCACAAGGTTGTAAAGTCCGGGAAATGCGTCAATTGACGAGCGTACAACGCATAACCGCGGTAGAAGCAGCGAGGGCGTACAGGACTACCTCCACGGAGGCTGTCCTGGTGATCAGTAGGACTCTCCCTATCGAATATGTCGTTAGGGAGATTAGAGATAGACGATTAATAAATATAGGAAAAGGGCGCGAAATTATCGAAGATCTTAATCTTGGTAATAGGGAAATTGCAAGAAAGATCGTTGTATCTGAGTTAGGGCACCCGGCTGATATTAGAGGAATCGAGTTTGTCGAAGGTGATGAGAACGCGACGGGTATCAGAATTTATACGGACGGTTCACGTATGGACGATGAGCAAGCAGGTGCGGCGTTTGTCGTGTATAAGCAGGAAAGGGAGGTGTTTCGGTTTCAAACCAAACTCGCAAACTGGTGCACTATCTTCCAGTGCAAATTGGTAGCCATACGAGAGGCTATCGATTACGTAATAAACCATACGGGCAGAGACAAGTATTATATAATCAGTGATAGTAAATCGGCGCTGACGGCTTTAACAAACATGAACACCTCGACAGATCTCCAAGCGGACGTCTGGAGGATAGCGCGTACGGCGCTCGAGTTTCGACGTTTAAAGTTCTGTTGGGTCAGGTCGCACAATGGTAACGTAGGAAACGATAGGGCTGACGAATTAGCTAAAGAGGCCGCGACGGGCGACTTTCGAATATCACATTCGTCGATACCGAGGTCTTTAATCAAAAGAAAGCTGCGCGAAAATCAATTCGACAATGGGAAGAGGGTGGAACAACGCTGCCACGGGCAGGTTGACCCACAAATTCATACCGAGCATAGAAGCTAGAGGTAGGATCGAGGTCAAGCTCGATCACAAAATGGTGCAGTTGATAACAGGGCACGGCGCCTTGAAGGCGTATTTACAAAGTTTCGGTCTAGCCAACAGCGACCGCTGCGAATGCGGTGAGGGCGCGGAAAGCGCAGAGCACGTGCTCTTCGACTGCCCGCTTGAGGCGGGAAATTGAGGGTTGGCTGATAGCAAACTAGCTATCCTAGGTCTGGCATGGCCAAAAAGCCTAGAGGAAGTCGGGGAAGTTGGTAACCAGAAGGCGTTCTGGACAGCCTTAAAAGAATTCGCGGGAAGGGTCGCGAGATTAGACAATGACAACCGCGTGTAATTCGGTGGGGTTGGTGGGAGGATTGTAAAAAATTTAAATTGACTTGGCATGAGTAAGGATACGAGTATAGATTAACCAAAACCTGATATATATAAAAAAAAAAAAAAAAGATAATTATACCCAAATGTCCAATATGCACGAGAAACCCCCGCACCATTAGTACAGTCACTGCCTATTTACATAATTATGCGCGAAAAATCGGGAAATCGGGAATAAATAATAACAAATAAACAATAACAAATAAATCAGAAACCCTCATTAAATTAAATCAATAAAATAAACAAAGATAATAAAATAGAGTGAAACCGCGCATCCCACCAGGACTTGGAAGTGAAGTGATAGTGATAGTGATTGTGATCCCCCCAAGAACATTTAGTGCATACCCACCAGGACTTTAGCAGTGCACCCCATCCCCCCCCTTAGAAGTAAGTTACAGTTAGATGTAGGCAGACGACCAGATCTTCGGATGCTGGAGAATTTTATTATCGAGGTAAGACTTAAATTGTGGCGGCTGTACTCGCACAAGCATTGATTTACATTAATTAATAGTTTTCGAAATAATTTAACAAGCACGTTTGGTGTGTAAAGGCGCTAGCCGACATATGCTTGTGGAGTGCACCTGATAAACAGGGTGATGCTTTTTGCTATTTTGTGCACTGCTATATGCTTAACGCTTATTAAACATTTATTTATATATTTACATAATTATATTTATTTATATTTTATATTTACACAATATTTATTTATTTATTAGCATGTATTGTAGTATTATGTGGCATATTTGTTTTGTTTGACGTTCTGTCGCCATTTTGGTTGCAGTATATATTTGGGAAGGAAGAGTATAATTGCGAAGATTGTAATCATAATACAAATCAGTTAGGAAATGATAGGGAAAGCTAGGGTTGGATTTAAATTAGTTAGCTAGATTTGGATAGTTTTAAGACGACCCTTCAGGTCGCACTGGTAAGCAGAGCCGGCGTCTGCTATCCGGTATTACGGATCCCTCCCCCTCTCATTTTTGCTTGTGTCTTGTTGATCGGGTACACTCGAAAGTCAGCGCTAGGAATACCATTATTTACAACCCTGTTTTTAGTTTTTGTTTTTAGTTTTTGTTTCAGTTTTGTCAGATTTTTAGGTTTGTTAGATTGTTAGAGTTTGTTAGGTTTGTTAGATTTTTAGGTTTGTTAGATTTTTATTTAGTTTTTATTTAGGGTGGATCAACTATGAAGTTAGTATAAATTAGAAGCACGTTATTTTTCGCGTTTAAACCCAATGTAGTACCTCCGGGTGGAGCATTGGGGACGTGGCCGCAAGTATAGCGGTCCCTTATTCAAATTATAATGTTCATATTTTGTTATTGAGCACAAATGACAGGCATGAAAAAAGTCGTTCAAATGTGTTTTTCACTAATAATTCCGCTCCTGACACCATTGTTCCTTATTTTGTAATTATCTTTTACCTTTATTTCCAATAACTACAAGGCTGATAATTATTCTTCACATTCACAAATAATGACAATCTTGTTTACATTAGCACTATCATAATCACTATTTGTAGGCAATAATTTAATCTTCTGTGTACGACAAATTAAACATTATTGTAGTACTAAACTTGCTGGTAATTTATTTAACCAACTCACTTATATCCCTAAAAGAATTTTTTTTATATTAATTAATCTGCATCAAACGTTTATTAGGACGGAATTTAAACTAATACTGGTCTATCGTAACGCCGCTTGCGATTATATACAATAATCGTTGATTCTAGTTAAATCGATAAAGCATCTACAATGTGCGTCAGCAAGTTTATTGTATTTCAATAACTACTAATCATTCTTCTTATCGCTAGGCAGATGTGATTGTAATATCATACCTATGAATCATTCTTCGTTATCGTTAAACAGATGAGAGGGCGTTTTAGTAAAACCGAATAAAGCTACTTTCTAGTGTCGTATATACTTCTTTGCATTATATTTACCGAAATTGAAGTTTAAAGACCACTATCTAAAAGCCAGTGATAAAACTAGTACCGGGTAGATATAATTTTAGTTATACAACAAATGGGTTGTATAATATTGATATAGCAACTTAGTAAGAAAATAAATAAGTTAATTTGAAAATGGGCAAAACTATATTTTAAAATACGTCAATATAATAGTTGTAGTGTTTTTATTAACTTTTGGGGGGAATTCTACATAAAATTCGAAGATAAATCAAGTATACTGCGTCATAAATAATTTTATTAGAAACATACAAATTTGTCACTTACCTAACAAAACTTACCACTAATTGGATGATATATTTCATCTTAAATCTTAATCTACTTAGACTCTAAATGGAATAATTGGTGACGCCACCCTAAAAATAAAACCTTTTTCTTTGTTGTGCATTGTTGAATCCATACAACTGTAGTATGATTGCGGATTGATTAGGTGATGATCGTACTTAAATTCAACCATGTGATGCCCATCATAGTTATAATAATAATTATTGTTCTTCTCGTTGTAACCAGCGAGAACCGACTCTCTCTCGCCGTCCCCGTGGTTCGTGCGTTTTCTCTTATTACAAGCACCTCCCTCGTGCGATCGGCGTTTTCCGTCATACCACAACAACCCCAGCTATAGAATATCCGGTTACACATCACATTATTCACTTTTAAATATTGTATATAACTTTAGAACCACTACATAGCTCCCCAAAAGTTTCACACTTGAAGATACCTGTTAGCTAACAGTTGAAACTTTTCTCGCACAATGAGAAAAAAAACACTATCCTTTAATTCTTACTAACTAATTATACAATTGGTATTATTCAGAAACATTTATATAGTAATATTACAAACAAAATCTTTAGGATTTTTATACAATTTAATATTAACAATATTTTGAATACATGACCCGCCTGAGACATCATCAACCACTTCATAAGAATTGGGTGAGATGATCTTAACAACTGTGGCTGGTCCTTTATATAAAAAAAAGAATTTTCGTATTACATGATCCTCGTGTGAAGACTGTTCATGGGTTTTGACCAATAGCTTATCACCTACAGCTAATTTAACAACTTTATGTTTCTTATTATGTCTCACTTTTCTTTTCTCTGCTTTCGACTTAAGTTTCTCTTCTGCTAATACAATAATTCTCTCCTTATTTATTACATTTGGAGGAATGTTTAACTTACATAACAATGGATTGGCCATGGGACCCTTTTGAATTTCATTCGGACTAAATCCGGTCGAAAGGTGAACAACATTGTTCAACCAATCTTGTATAGTTTTAACTTTACAGACCAGCTCTGGTGCTTGTCATAGCAAAATGCCCTTAGTAAACGCCCTACCTCCTTGTTCATTCTTTCTACCATGTTTCCTGCTGGAAAATAAGTTGAAGTATGTAAAATTTTATATTTTCTCTTTTAAAGTATTTATGTACACCTTACTCCAAAACTGGCTACCGTTATCGCTCAAAATAGCACGAGGTGTACCAAAACAATTAAACCACCTATTTAAACAACGCAAAAGGCTACTAGCCGTTGCTATTTTTAAAGGAAAAAGTTCAACATATTTGCTAAAGACATCAATTATAACAAATAATTGGGTCGTACCCCCTCGTGAAACAGGTAATGGCCCAATAAAGTTAATACTGAGAGTTTGATTAGGCTGACTTACTAGAACACTTTGCATCTCTCCATGATTACGTTTACTGACTTTTGATTTCTGGCACAATTCACAGTGTGAAGTGATTTTCCGAAATAATGCTTTAACTTTAGGATAGTAAAAATCTTTGCAGAACGTGAGGTAGCATTTATTTGCACCAAAATGCCCATTTTCATTATGAATGAATTCTATTAATTCTTTAATTTGATTTCTAGGTACGACTAATTTATAACCAGGCTCAGTATCAGAACCTTTTTTGAATAACAAACCTTCGTGTAACACAAACCACTTTATTTTTTCTGAACTCTTATCTGTATTCTGCAGTAGAGATTTAATTTTAGAACAAAATTCATCACCGTCTTGTGTTTGACAAACAAAATTTTTATTTTTAAACATGGTTAATTTTATCGCATTTACTTCTAATTTCTCATCAGACCGTTTGGCTGCAAGAAACTCCTCACCGTTAGGAAATCGCGACAAAATATCAGCAATCTTATTATCTCTCCCAGGACAATACTCAAATTTAATATCAAACTCTTGGATCGACAGCATCCATCTCCTCATGCGATTATTGACAAAACGACATCTATCCAAGAAACTCAACGCCCTTTGATCTGATTTCAAGATAATTCTTCGACCCAAAATCAATATCCGCCAATGATTCAAAGCAGAAATGACTGCTAAAAATTCTTTTTTCGCATACCGAATACAGAATTTCTGCATTGCGCAACACTCTGCTATAGTAAGAAATGACTACAATCTCCTTATTTTCATTTATCTGGAATAAACATGCCCCAATGGCATATCCGCTTGCATCGGTATTAATTAAAAAATCTCGGGACACATCCGGGTGATTTAATGAATTAACACTTACAAATTTTTTCTTTACTAATTCAAAAGCATATTGCTCTTCAGCTCCCCACTGCCATTTAACGTTTTTACTTAATAATCTATTCAACGGAATCATGTACTGAGAAAAATCTTTAATAAATCTGCTATCATATTGCACTAAACCACAAAAGGCTCTTAAAGTCTTGATATTAATAGGGGATTTAAACTCTTGAATTATCTTTATTTTGGCTGGATCCATTTCAAATTTATATGGTGTTATATAATGACCCACAAATGGTAATTTTTGGTTCACAAAAACACATTTTCTCAGTTTGATAGTAATATTGGACTGCCTAAATTTTTCGAAAACTATCTTTAAATGTTTCAAATGAGTGTCAACATCGGGAGATGTAATTAAAATATCGTCTACGTATGGCATTACAAAACTCATACAATCTTCGCCCAAAGCAATATGTAGTGCACGGAGAAACCCTGCTACACTAGTGACTAATCCAAATGGCACTCTTTTAAAAATATAGGTTTGATTGTTAAAGGAAAACCCCAAATACTTTTGATGTTGCTTTACTACCTCGACCTGCCAATAGGCCTGAACCATGTCTAACGTAGATGAAACCTGACCTGGTTTAAATCGGTAAAATATTTCCGTTGGATTTATTGGAATCACGTGATCCTTCTCGATCCTTTTATTTAAATACCTGCAGTCAATACAAATTCTGGGAGAACCATCTTTTTTCTTTACCACGACCAAGGGCGACACACATTCAGTCTGACATTTTTCTATAATTCCTAATTGAATCATTTCATTGATTTGCCTGTTTACTTCATCAAAATAAATAAATGGAATCGGGTAAGGCTTTATATAAAAAGGAGTATCATCCTTAACATTAATTGGGTGTTTATAGCAATTAATCTTACCGGGCAATTCTGAAAAAATATCTTTATATTTATTCAATAAATTATTCAACATAATTCGTTGGCTATCATTCAATATTTCACTCTCTACACATATTTGATCAATCTCTGTGTCGGCACTTTTCCCATTATTGCTATTACTCCCGTTTGTTTTATCAAGCTCCCCCGGTTTAATAAAATCCGTTACATTCTTGTAGAAATTAAAATCACAATTGTCATCCCTGTTCCCATTCTGACTCATTGTTACGCAACCATTGCTTTTCTGGTTATCTTCCCGATTGTTTCTATCGATATAACTAGCTTCATAATCATTTTCAAAAACTATGTTAGGGTGCCCATTATTAGTAAATATTTCATTTATTTCCTCGCTACTTCCGTTTGAATTAAAATTTAATCTGAAAACTTGCCCATTATCATTTTGTATTTTCCCGTAATAATTCTCCTTTCAAAATCGATATTTATTTTATATTCTTCCAACCAATCGCACCCCAGTATAATATTACGACAAAGCGTAGGAACAACTAAACACACAAATTCAAAAATAGTATTTTGTAATAATATTTTTAAACCAACCTGTAAGTTGACCTTACAAGCATTTGATTGAAATGCCCCTGACAACGAAATATTGTTGACGGGAACTACCGGCATCAGTTTATCAGATTTTTTAAGTTCTTGGAAAAACCTTTGTGACACACAACTAACAGTACTCCCACTATCAATTAATATATCAGAATAAACATCCTCGATTCTTCCTTTTATAATAGGCATATAACACCTGCCTTGCTCTTTGCCACAATCGCTACTCTCGTCTTCCTTTCTTAGGTTACACTCAGGCAAATAATTTTCATCCTTTTACAAATAACTTTAACAATTTCATTTCCAGGCAATATTACTTGTTCTTCTTCCCCTGAATTAACACCGTTATTATTAAACTCAATACAATTGGCTGATGGCCCATCTGATTGCAATTGATATGAATATTGCTCCCGTATTTGATTTTCATGTGATCTATTTCCCGCACTAGCATTTGCCTCATGATTCTCATTTTGATTAAGATTTCGATTATATTGACTACGACGATAAGGGTTATTATCATTATTATTAATATTTGACTGTACATGTCGATGTTCTTGATTTCGGTTGTAATTGTAACCAGGCGACATATCATTACTTCTCGTATTACCATTTTGGTGACTGTACCTACCTTCGCCTGTATTATTAGAATTATATCTATAAGGCAATCTTGTATTGTTTATTCCCGCATAACTATCAACTTTGTTTAAATATTCAACAGCCTCGTCACATGACCTACAAATCGCTAAACCCATTTTAATTTCTGGTGGGAAATGTTCGGCAACCATTTGAAGTATTTGAACATCACTTAAGGGTGGTGAAAAATATGAAGCCTCACTTATTAATTTCTGGAAATACTCTGCCTTAGAACCAGATCGATATTGCCCTAATTTAAATTCCCTAAATGCTTCCCTTTCAATGTCACTATTCCAATATTTATTAAAAAATAATTGCGAGAAGTTTTCAAAATCCCTAAATTTATCTTCATTTAACTCTGCCCAATTTGAAGCTCTACCTAACAAAGCCCTCACAGCAAAACTAACCCATTTATTTACTGGTACTTCAGCCTCTCCTAAATATTTTTTTATTTTTCTGATAAATGCCACGGGATGCAAATTTCCAGCAGGATTAAATTTAATTGTAGGTCCCAAAGAATTCTGCCAACTAGTAAAATACTGAAAATTTGTATTAGTTTCAGAAGTTGTACTTTGAGTAACCGATGATTGTACCTGCTTTAACGACCCATCTTCTTTACAAAATTCAGGTTCTAGTTTTCTTACATTAATATCTCTTTCAGTATCTGATTTATCAAACATTTTCAATAAAGCATTTTGCATTTGAATTTGTTGTCTTGATTGTAATCCGATTTGTTGGATTTGTAATTGAACCTGCTGCTGAATAAACTTAAAATTGTTTGATTGTTCTTTCCTAATTTCACTTATATTTTGTGCTAACATCAAAAGAATTTTATCTAAGTTATTTCCTTGCTTTCCCATTGTTTCAGTTTTCCCATTCATTATTTGATTATAATAATCATTTTGTAACTCTGCATTCCCACTACTACCAAAATTTTCAACCCCACTCACATTCAAAGTAGAATTTAAAAATACATCATTATTTAATACTGTGTTTTCATCCTCCATTATAGAAATAAAATGTAACCACTACTCAAGATCGAATATCAAACCTATTTACTTCTGCTAATGGCCTTATTCCTATATCCTCAAAATTACTTTCTTCCAAGGAATTTATCAGAAGTTTAGTGCACCCGCCCTTGAATAAACTTGTTTTTGCCTTGCTTATTCAAACCACTTATTTATTACACTTCAACGCATTTCTCAGCTAGAAAGAAACAGGTAAAATATCCTGAACTGTACATCAAAAATTTTCCACTACCTTTGATGCATAACATAGCAGTAACATTATACATACCATCTGAACATCCTTGACTTTTTTTTTTAAATGTACATTAATTCGTCTATATTTTAATTAATACCAAAATTATTAATACAATGATTTTCCTTCGAATTTCATGCCAAACGAAGGGCGCCATTTAATGTAGTGTTTTTATTAACTTTTGGGGGGGATTCTACATAAAATTCGAAGATAAATCAAGTATACTGCGTCATAAATAATTTTATTAGAAACATACAAATTTGTCACTTACCTAACAAAACTTACCACTAATTGGATGATATATTTCATCTTAAATCTTAATCTACTTAGACTCTAAATGGAATAATTGGTGACGCCACCCTAAAAATAAAACCTTTTTCTTTGTTGTGCATTGTTGAATCCATACAACTGTAGTATGATTGCGAATTGATTAGGTGATGATCGTACTTAAATTCAACCATGTGATGCCCATCATAGTTATAATAATAATTATTGTTCTTCTCGTTGTAACCAGCGAGAACCGACTCTCTCTCGCCGTCCCCGTGGTTCGTGCGTTTTCTCTTATTACAAGCACCTCCCTCGTGCGATCGGCGTTTTCCGTCATACCACAACAACCCCAGCTATAGAATATCCGGTTACACATCACATTATTCACTTTTAAATATTGTATATAACTTTAGAACCACTACATAGTTGGTTTTGTATCACATTATTATTTGTTGGATTAATTAATATAAGTTTATTAGTACACGAATAAAAGCACGTGAAATCAAATTTTATATCAATCGTATAAAATAGTCACAAGTTTTTGACAATAAAAATTGGAGCTATTCGTAAGAATGCACGTGAAGCAAACATATTATAAATAATTGCATTTAACCTTCTGCTATGATGAAAAATTCAACAACTTGAAAACTCTTTAATAGTATATACACAGCTATTTGCAAATCCATGATAGCACGGTTTGATACATATTGTATGAAATGTCTGTAAAAGTAAGGTTTCCATGTCACTGCAAACTTAAAACTTTGATAAAGCAACTATTTTTTTGTTATCAGGGTATATTTATTGGACAAACGATACCTGATGTACACTGAAATTTTCCTACTATTTAATTACACGTAATAGCAAGCAGGCACTTCGAAATGTACAAGAAATATATACATTTTTATGATTTCCGTAATCATCTTATAATTTTATGATTATAAAACTTTGCTAAACATCTTTACGGATACGTTAGAAACTAGCACTTCCATTAAAAAAATTCCAGGTTGCTTTATCTCTAGCAGGTGGAAATCTAGTTATCGACGATTGGCATAGAAGTTGAAACCTTCTAGATGTAGGCCTCAATCGTTCATTTCGTCCACTATTAAATAACGTACCGTAAGTTTTGATTTCAAATAAAGGTTCCTAAATTAGATTTTGCGGCTATGTCTACTTTTATTAATAATTAACAAATTGCATTAGGAATTGCAGGGCGTGGCCATTAAAAATGTCGACGAAATGTATACCTGCTAGCCTGTCATTATTTAAATTCAATGCAACTATTAAATCCTAAAGAATGATTTATATTCTATTTTGATTGTTTCGTATTCAAAACGTTCTGTTTTAAAGTATAAGTCAAATGCTCAATAGCAATTAGTAAGAGAAAATTTTAAAAATCATCCTTATTTCAGCTTTCCAGAAAAATGGCGAAGACGAAGTTGTGTTCTCATACATGGTCTATACATAACCGCGCATAAAAAGTATTTTCCACCATCAAACAGGTAGGGAACTTGCAAAAGCTGAAGCTTTTCCCCAAATCGCGTTCTCAGTAACAGGAGTTCATAATGTACAGGAGATATGCTGAAAGATGTTTTCACGTGCCATTCGCAAGTTATTGATTAGTTTTATTGCTGCAATGTGCGCTTGCGTCTTTGAACTATCAATTTTCTGACTATGATATTCTTGCTTTCATTGGGAAAGAACTGGAAAAGTAAATGATTGAAAATTGTGAACAGACAGCGTTTCTGAGTGTATTTGGTATTATTTTTCAAGCTTTGTTTCTGTGTTTAGAAATATATCACTCAAAATGTGCGACAGGAACCTATACCCAAAGGAATAGCTACGACAACACTAGATGTCGCTCTTAGTAGTCCTATTGAGGGCTGAAGGTGATGCATGTAAATTCTTTTAAATGAAAGCTAGAAAATATAAAATTATTAAAGCAGACAAACACGCGAAACTGGAAGGTATACCGACTGGAAGTTGAAAGGGAAAGCCAATGTTCAGTATTATTTATTTGACAGGAAACCCAAATAAGACTACTGCAATTAATAAAGCTCCAAATGAATAAAATTGAATAAAATCTTGTCGTTTAAAAAAATGTAAGTGATCCACATAGAAATTGTAAGTAAAAAGCAGTGACCTTAAAAACTTCGGTGTTCACAAAGAAAAAGTAAAAATTTCTTTCTTTTACAAGAATCTAGAAAATACAATTTACTTAAAAAATAACTGAAAATTAATCTGTTGAATGTAAGCGACATTTCGCCTTCGCTACTGCTACACCAATTTTTTCCTACTAAAAAAATCGTTTCTAAATTTCCTCAGCATTTGAAGACTGTAGTAACAACAATTTTCAAAGAATGTGCATGTGATGAAATTCTATTGGTTACAGTGCTTGTTCTATCTCCTATTGCTATACACATGGTGCACGTAAGCTACAGCGACTCTTCTATACTATTTTTAGTGTGCTTTCATTTAAATTGAAATATGCGAGTTACGAGTGCAGAGTTAGTTCCTTTTTAAGGTAGTAATTGAGATTGTCAGGCTTCTCTTCATTTGCTACAGATTGTTACAACGGCAAACAACGTTAACCAAACACTTAAAGCAGGATCCTATTAAACCTATTAACAGAGCAGATTATTGTTTTTTTAATGAACACTTTTAGTAGATATCCATATCAAGTATAAGGTTTATGACGAATTCTGATTCATAACTTCTCAGAACATCAATTTATTTCAAACTTCTTACTATCAACAAGCGTCCTTATAGCAAGTAATTAAAATACAATGTGTAGCAGATGCAGGTCGCTGTTTCAAGTATACATTCTAGTGATTGAAACAAAAAAAAAGTACATAATTATGTTTACCAAAATAATTCTTATACAAGTTACTCTTATATTTAACAAGAATATTTTTAAACTATTACTAAGTTTTTAAAATAAATACTTTATTTTTGTACGAATAGAACAGTAAGTCCCCTCCCCTCCCCACTACCGATTATTACACGTCTCCAGACACATGTGTAGTAATTCTCTGAGCTTTTGACAAACATTTGATTTGTTACCAACTTTTTGAAGCTACCTGCAGTGCGCTGACTCAAGCGGTTAAATTTCTTGAGAGATTGTTAGTATAGCTCTTGCAATTTCTAAATCGATTTTCGTCATCCATATTTGTGATGTCATATATTGGCGCTGTTGCCACTATCAAAATAGCAATTCCTCGTATCTACAATGAAGCGATCGGTACAATATAGATTTTGCAAGTATTTAGTAATTGGTGACGGAATGGGGTTTGTTACTTTTTAAAAAGTAACTTGTAAAATGAATTTATACTGACAAAATTGTTTAGCTTAATAATAAATATTATTATGTGAGAATTTGTACTAGTGAGCATATTTTAAATATAATTGAATGTTTTTATTGTGTTATACATTTTTAACTAAATAGCCACACGCGTGTTATACCGGGCACGGAATAAAAGCCACCAATAATCAAGACTTCCAGAGGTTATGTTTATTAAACTAAAGTAAGAGGACGACAGTTATGAAAATTTGTTTTTTAGGTTTGCCGGATGTTGAACAACCCAACACAATATTGTGAAAACTAGCTAGTATTTGGGTACTGTTGAAATTGCTAGATTTAGAAACTACTAATAATGTGTTTTCAGGAGCGATGCAGATACCTTAAATGATATTGTAGATGGAATTGTGGCAGTATTTCTAACAGAAATTAAGATACTTTTCACGTTAAATTTATAATTTTGTTTTGCTAAATGACACATAATGATTATGTTGTAGGAAACATACTATTGTAAAAAAAGAAAAAATACCGGTGGGAAAATTCATACCATAGTGTCAGGAAAACTAGCATATAATTACTACAACAGAAAAAAGAAATTGAAAAAGCCCATTGTTATGATAAATCAAGGTGAAGAAACGCCTGGTAATAAATATCACAATCATAACAAATATTATATTACATTTTCTGAAAGATAATTGTGACGAACTGTTGTTATGGTTAAGAAATACTGTACAACCCTGGGCACAGGTCGAGGAATATTGGATTAAAACATATAAAATGCGTATAACGCAACTGCGAGATTCTTCTGAAGAAAAAATTTCATCTAATTTAAAGGAGTATCCATCTTTAAAAGGAACGATGGGCTATTTATTATTGGAAATCGACATCCAAACATTAACAAAGTACTTATTAAAAATTTGATTTTAGCAATAGAAATTCTATTTGGTTTTGTATTTGTTTATTATACAGACAGTTAAAGATATGTATTAATACATAATAAACCAAATGCCAATAATTAATTAATTTACAAACATCAATGTGTCTATCCTGTAAAAAGTTTCTTTCATTAAATTCCTTAAGGTTCTATAAATTTGTGTTGATTAGTTGTCACTACAGTCTGAATACCATTTGCTGTCGTCGCTATCTTCATTTACATCAATGACCAACGGTGTTACATCCTTTTTTAAAGATGCTAATTCAAAACGAACTCCAATTATACTAAGCCATTCTGCTATTTCCGTTTTCTTCCACGAAGTGTCTGGTATTTTTTGTTCTGTAGTACGAAGCATTATCCAGGACAATTACAGATGGTGTTTCTAAATTTTTACTAGTTGATTTTCAAACCAACGTAAAAAATTATCCTCATTCATTTCGCCATGATAATCTTGAGCTTTTGCCGATGAACTAAAGACCAATTTACTACCATTAATAAAACTATTTGCATTGCCTGCATGCAACACTATGTACCTAAAATGCAGAATTACATCATGCATTCACATTATCAAATGTAAATCTCACTAACATTTTTCCGCCAACTTGTACTTTTTACACCTTTCAGATTGTTATCTTGCCAAGAACAGCTTATAGAACCATTTTAAAAAATCCATGTTTTATCCAAAAAAACAAATTGATACAAGTTTTGCTATTTGACTTGTATATAAGTTTTCAGAAATTGCACTCTTCTATTGACAACATCGGGTAACTCCATAAGTCCCCGTCTTGGATTACCTTGTTTCCACTTAAAACCCATACAATGTAGAACTGTATTCAACGATTTTTCGCTACCTTTAAAGAGCCCAGCGTGTTACTTTTGCCACAAAATTTTTACAGAAATATGTTCGCCTAAAATTATTTACTGTTATATAAACAATTTCAAAATTAATAAAAGTTGCTTACGATTTTCATACATTTTGTAAATTACATTACTAATACCACATATAGTAAATTGGTCAACTTCAGAAATAGGTTTTTTGTGAACTCGTTTCTTGGAAGTCAAGGGTTCATTGTTTTTAACTGCTTGTGACACAGCAGTTACCGTGGACAAATTGATATTTAAATCCGCTGCTACACCCTAAAATATAATTAATGAACTACAAATTAAAGTAAATAATTAATTTACCTCGCGAACTGCCGTCAAAGGAATAAATGGACCACCGTTATCTCGTTCTTGTTCAAAAAACGCTATCAAATTAGCTACAAGTAGCTTTCCTCTGCTTCCTAAACATAAACCGGACATGGTTTATTCACCCATGCAAAAATAACGCTAGACTGTTCTGAAAAGAATAATTTTAAATGCAAGTAAGGCTAACACAAAATGCAGGATAAAAACTACGCAAGAGATTATTGACATGAAATAAGAACGTCAACGAAAATGTAACATAACCAATACAAGTAATATTAGTTCAGAACAAATGTTTCAAATGAAGGTAGCAACATTGCAAAACTTGCAAACCAAGAAGGAATCTTTTTTCTGGAGTTAGAATAAGACATGAATATCATTTGTAGTTGATATGGCGTGACGTCATTTGTGACGAAAGTCGGTTTAGAAATTGCAGGACTATATATAACTTGTTCTGGGTCTATCAAATACAAAAATCAAAAATATTTATCTCGGCTGGTGTGAATGACCACGATACAGGTCTACATTGGACTATAAATTGTTCAGGATACGAAATGTCCATATATTTTTTAGAAACTCCTTTAAAGCTGCATTACTTTTGTAGACTCTAGATAAACGTTTTTCAGTAATATGAGTAATTCAGATTCAAAAGGTTGTAGTCGGTACACTTTACCTGTGAACCATCCTAGAAGGGAACGAGAAACAATTGCATAAAAATTCGTCGAATATTCTACCCTAAACGTCAGCGACAGTTTTTACCGGTGTCCAATGGATGTGCAACAGGCGGGTCCTTTTGGAAATTACTGGAAATGTTTGTTAAATTTTATTACACTATTGCTCATAAAAACCGGTATCATTAGAAGTATCTACACATTTTTTTAGAATATGCCTCACTGATTGCTTGATTGTATAAGCCACAGGTATTTGACACAATCTTAAAATTCACCAGGTGCTTATATCGTATACCGTTTGCGAAGAAACAAATTATTTTGTTTTTACCATGTGATTAACATCCTGACGAAGTACACGCTTTTCCGACCTGCAAGTATGCATTGCATTTAAACTGCAAAAACCGTTATTTTGGTGTGACCTTGAGAAGATCATGCTTAGACTAACCAAGCAAACCTCTAATAAGATAACATTTTTCCAGGAAATCGTCATAATAAAGATGTACAGATACAGTTAGTTTTCCGTTAAGCAAAACCACACATATTTAATACAGGTCTAAAATTTCTGCTTTTGCATATTTTTTATTTAAATAATATTGTGTTGTACTGTACTAACTAGGCACTATAATCTACCCGATATTTAAAATTCAAATAAACCACCATTTTTTTTTATTTGATAAAAAAGTAGCTGACATACACGTTGGGGGAAGTCTTCTAGCGCCGGACACTTAAGAGTTAAACATAATAAAAAAAACCACTTTCTGTTTTTTTGGATTTTTATTTATAACAAAAGGCATGAATCACTTGCAGGAACTCATAAAAAACAAAAAAGTAACCATTGTAACACTTTTGACAAGTAAAATTAAGAGTTAACTTAAACTAACTATTGTTGCTATATCGGAAGGTGGCTCCTAGTACCGGACACATATAAAATATGGACAAACTTAATACAACTTACATCTATCACATATATAAATATCAGAGCACTCTGGAACATTATCACAAGCTTCATGAGCCCTTTCCTTGCACGAGCTGCACTGTATCAAATCCTCATCGTTGTCTTCCAAGAAAACCACACAAGAAGTCGCAGGGGCTTTCTGAGGCGTACACGGTCTATCAATTTTTTGTAAAGTTTTTGAGTTTCTAGTTGTATTTTCTTTGCTTGTTTTCTTTGCTGTTACACGAACGCGTTTTTTCTCCTTTGTTTCTTTTTTCATTATTTTTCTCTTCAAGGTTGGCTTTAAAAGGAAACGAAGTCAAAATTTCACTTTTCTTTAGATTTTCGTATGCGAGTTTGAGCTCGTTTTTTGGCAGCGTCTGGAATTGGTGAGATATTTAAAATAGCTTTCCTCATAAAGTACACCCCTTTGCTAGTCGACAACTGTGGAGATTTATATGCTGAAGCCTGTTGAGTGCCTAGTCCTTTGCTAGTAGAACGCTGAGGAGTTGTTGGTGCTGCAATCTCACGAGAAATGTTTGCTGATGAATTCGGGTTTTCTAGAATAGAGTCCAAAGGAATATCCGAAGTATTGGATGGAGAATAATCCAAAGAAACGGTGTCATGTTGTCATCCGTGGTCGTTGGAAGAGAGAAAACTAGTCGGCGCAGGTAATTGAACATCAGCATCTGTGTGGTTTTCTATCTTGCCAGCAACTTCTACCAGTGGAATATGTGTTACGTCGCTTGCCAGGTAGTCCAGGTCACTAAAGATGTTTTTGTCGAATGTATAAATTTCTGAACATCTAAAACCAGAATGTGCTATTTCATAGCGTGCCACCTTTTTAAAGGCATCTGCAAAAGGCCTGCAATGTCATATTCCGTTATTCTTGCACCTGAACTAGCTCTCATCCATATGCCACATTGTTTGTTGTAGGCATTCTTAAACGATTTCATAAACGAGCGATCCAGTGGCTGGAGCTTGTGAGTCGTGTGAGGTAAGAAGCTAATTAAATCAATGTTACTGTTACTATCTCTGCAAGAGTTTATTACTTCTAGGGTCTTGTGACTACTATGTCCATCAACTATAAGCAAAATCGGTGCTTTTTCTGAGGGCCGGGCAAATTTTTTGAAGTGAACCAACCACTTTAAAAAGAAGTCATTATTCAGCCAGCTTTTTGGCTGTGCCACACCCACCCTCTCAGGAGGAGCGTTTATCATAAGTCTTTTTTTCATTCTTTGCCTCGGAAAAATAAAAAAAGAGGGGTACAAAATACCCCATGGCACTCATGGAGAACACAGCGGTGACATTTTTCCCTCGTTCAGCTGAAGTAAGTTTTCCTACTTGGTGAACATTCTTTTTTGCCAAAATCTTAGTATACTTTTGCACAGTTGTCACGCCTGTTTCGTCGCAGTTAAATATGTTTGAACGCGTGAATTTGTACTTTCCTAAGAGTTGTTCTAGATGATTAAAAAACAAATCAACTTGTGCTTTGTTAAATCCATCTGCACGCATTAAACTCGTTGACTCTGCTGTTCGTAATCTTAAATCAGGGTGTCTTTCCATGAAATCATAGTAGAAGTGTTTGCCAGCTGATTTCTTTTCCGTATTAAACCTGTGTGGTATTTTAAGATGCTCAGCTAAGTCAAAGGCTGATTTTAAAAACTCCTTCTTCGTCAGTGCTATGCACCTATTAGCTAAATCTTTGATATGCTCTTCCAATATGTTTTCAAATTCCACGGAAAATGTTTGTTTGAACCGTCCTAAATTAGGTTGCATTTCTATTTCTTTTCCCTGCTCCAGCAACTTTACTTTGTCGTATATTGTACTCTTTGGTATACAATACCTTGTGGAGGCTTTCCTGAAAGACATATTTTTTGAAAGCACGTTATCAATTGCAGTTTTAAATTAGCTTTGATCCATGAACCCTACTTTACTTTACTATCCATCGTGTTATCCATTAATTAACACCTGAAACAAATAAATCTAACTATAACTTCAATTGCGATGTCTTAATCTTAAATTCTTCGTGTCCGGTTTTACGGTAAAAACAACTGTCCGATGCTAGGGGCTTGCAGAAATCACTTTATATACAAAAATGAAAAATCGTGGTTAAGTTGTCCCTAGTTTAAGTGTTAAAATGCGTCCAAAACTTACCAATTAATAGTAAAACCGTTTCACTTAGTCACTTTTAATTAATGTCTTCACTTTATCAGCAAATTAAGTTCACCACGTGCTTCACTTTCGCGCGCAAACGTGCAATCAACCGTCTTAAATCGCGACTGGCGCCTTACTGCTTGCTCCCCAAGCAGTGTCTGCGTAGTAATGTCTCACGCTATCGTTTGCGATGAATAACCGAGATGGCGTTGCATGTTTCTGATTTATAATGCAAGTGTCCGGTACTAGGTGCCGTCCGGGGCTAGGGAACTCCCCCCTATATTAATTAGTACAAATTTCGGAAATTACGAATTTGTATAAATTTTATTTTCAAAAGTCACAGTTTATTTGATTGTAAAGTGCCTTTGTATGCAGATATCTTCAATGCGACTTTATCCATATACTAAAAAACTTTGTTGGCATATAAAATTGTAAGATTCACAATAATAAATAAAGTGTTTATCGTATTTGTCATAAAGTACATTTTATTACACATGGCAAGATTGGAATAATAAACTAAGCTACATGTTTATTCGGTTGTTATCAAAACGAACGAAAAATTTAGCAAACTCTTAATTATATACCAAAGTCGTTACGTTTTTTATTTTGAAGGAATTTCTAAAATATGCGGTCTAAAAGGCATTGAGGTTTATTTTTATAGAAACTACTTTTATGTATTAAAATGTTAATTGCAGCTCCATACTGAGAGTTCAAAAGTGCTTGAAAAACAAATCGTTTGAAGCTATTGATTATCAGTTACTTCTTCACAGCACCGTACCTAACGTGATAGAAACACTTAAGGTTTTATACGGGCATCCAGAAATTATTCATTTTGCTATGCAAACGATTCCCAAACTTCCGTCACCTAAAACAGACAAGTAGATGTGTTAGCAAGTTATGCATTGACCATTCAGAATGTAACGTCGCACAGGCGTAAAGATAAAGAACGCAAGTATCTATCTCCACGCACACAATGGAAACGTAGCCCAAGTTAGTCCAGTGACCTCGAGAGTTGATTACAAATAAAAGGTAAATTCAAATTGTAGTATGTCCTGCAACAATGATCGCACCATTATTGCATGCAATAAGTTCCAAACTCTTAATTAATATGAACGCTGAAACGTTGTAGAAGAAAAAAAGTTATTTAGAAAAAGTTTAAAAGCATATAATATAATCCATTCTATGTGGAGAAAATGGTTGCGTATTTAAACAGCACTACATTTCATTTTCTAATCTTCCACCCGAACGTACTACACTGGCAAGGAAGAAAGTTTTTTACCTGGAAAATGTTGAATTTCGCCGAACCCTTGCTGTTCCACGCAAGGTAGGGGTATTTAACGTGTATAACAACACTCACACACAGGACCTCCATTATACCTCTCATGCTAACATTTTTTAAGCGGAGCCCGGGGCCTGGAACGTAGTAGTCACACGCACACCCACTACGCCATAGAGCCACCGACTTTAATCACCACAAGCTGTCCCACAACTACAGCAATGACATGCTTGACGGTAGCGTAAACGTGACTGCCATGAATGTTGCTCCGGAATCACAATCGAGTTGCTACACACATCACAAGACTTAAAAAGGGTTTTACTGTTTGTACTGCCAATAACTCTGAATAACAAAGGCGTTAGTATAAAAACATACGCGTTTCCCGAGAAGGGTTCATCAGTAACACTGATTGAATAAGAGCTTGCAAATTGACTTTACGTCAAGGTGCTCTTGATACGTTAAGTTTAAAGTGAACCGTGGACAGTGAGAAAGGAAGAAAATTCTAGAAAAATTTACCGAAAAGTATGTGGGACCTATGACTATATATAGCTCGTCGAATGTATGAGCAGTGCGCAAACCACAATTACCGACATCAAAATCAACAGAATAGTTTAGTAAAAAATATGCATTCCGTTTGAATTACATCTTGAAGTGACTCCTAAATTGCTTATTGAACTTGATGACTTGCGCCTCAGACTACCACTTAGGGTACGTAAAGCAAAATGGAAAAAGTTGGTTGCCACCAAAACACGTCGTGGGTGGTGATTACACGGTTTTTACAATGGACGCCGAGTTTCAGGTGTAAGTAGGTACGTTTAAGATCACAGTGCTAGTCGGTGTGAATGTATAATCAAAATCGATTCTTTACATCGAGGAGTCACGGAATTTTTCTCACTTAATAACTTTGGTGTTACAATTGCGGGTAACGCAATAGGGTCAAATAATGACAAAAGATCACAAGAAATATTGAAAAGTACCACCAACTAGAGAGGTCATAGCTATGAATCTGTATTACTATGTAAATATGAAAAGATTAGACCCTGATGGCTATGGTGTCGGGTGAAAACGCTTAATTTGTTTTGAAAGACATGGAACTAAATCCGAACTTAGCTAAAAGTTTGCATCAAAATATTCAGGAGCACGTTGGAAAAGATTATGCTCGAAAGTGTGCTCCTGAAGCAAATTGATATTTACTATTATTTTCCATAACTAAAGCAAACAAATCTTGCAAGCACAGTATCGTGTGGGAAACCGCTGCCGATGTAAATTAAATTAATTTGAACAAAGTACTGTTAAAAGGTACTGGCTTAATAGTATCGTGAATAAGTGTGCTGAATATGTTTCGAGAACTCGACATAGCCAAAATGTTCTCTCAAAGCTTAATTCGCGAGAAGGACCAACACACCCAAATATTTGAACGTACAAATAAAGAACCCGATGAATATGTTACACAGGTGGTAGCATTTAGAGCAACATATTCTCGCCCAATTGGGCTCAGATTGTAAAAAATCGTATTGCTGCAAAATACTCAAAAGAATTCGCACGTGAAGTGCAATCAATCTTAGATAATCATTACGTGAATGATTTGCAGTAAGCCGGATTGTAAATACGTAATTGGTAGTCTAATTCGACAAAAAAATTAGAGGCGATGAGTAAAACTTCAAACTCGGATATAAAATATTTGGGAAATGGTCCAGAGGCAACATCTTCGTAAATCCTTGGTATGTGGTGGTCGACATCAAATGACCCATTCACATACTCAATATTGTATACTGAAGTAGATGAAAAGTATTACCTAGACAATTCCGGCCAATCAAAGGAGATGTTGTTACCCTTACATGTGATTTTCCAATGTTGCGCCCGAAGGTATTACATTGGTCAGGAAGCGAGTTTTTTTTACCTTGAAAATTTGGAATTTTGCCGAACCCTTGCTGTTCTAAGCAAGGTAGGGATCTTTAACTTGCGTGACAACACTCACACACGGGACCTCTACTTTACCTCTCATTCGAACGAGGGTGTATTTTTGTGAAAAATGCTCACTTAACATTTTTCAAGCCGACCGTGTCGGGATTTGAAACGGGGAGCTTGGGCGTAGTAGTCACACACATACCACTACGCCACGGAGCTATCAGATGTTGTTACCCGCAATACGAGCGGGCTACAGTCAGAAAAGGTCGAAATCAGAATGAAATGCCCTCCCGCATTACAGGGTAACAAAGGAAGAGGGGAGCAAGAAAACGAATGCTGCGCTAAACGCAATCGGAGATTGGTGGGCCTAAGAACGAAACGACAGTACACATCAACCAATTCACCCGTTTCTTCGAGCATCTGTTCCTACAAGAATAATTAAACATTAAACGCACATAAAATATAACTCTAATAAATAATTTCTAGGAATTTGAATAGCAAAGCAAAATTAAATTGTAGGTACTAACATCTATATCCACCGCTCCTTGTTAAATACTAATTATATTTAGTACCAATTAAATCTGATGTGTTTCTGGAACAAGAGGACTATGCAAGTGTACACAGCTTTAAATATTGCCGCATAGTTTAGGATAACAAATTATTGAGATTAAACCACCGTAATTAATAATAATCTGTATTGGCACAGCAAGCAATTAGCACTTCTTATATATACACAACAACAGAAACCTACTTACTTACTATGTTGATGCTGACCGAATTCGTTCTGAATAGAGCTACCGAAACGTATAAGTACATAAAAAACACACATATTTACGATAGTACATTTAACAATAAAACCTCAAATTATTAAATAAATTTTATAATCTAAAGAGTTGTTCTTAACATTGCTAGAATGTAGGCAAACTGCATACCATTCAAGAGTGCACCAAACAGTTGTCGGTCATTCACTCAGGCTGTGAAGATTATGGGTAGCTACAATGGTTACCTATCTCATCCTAGCTTGAACTACATTAAATGCGGTAGTCAGACAAAATATGCTGTAATGATAACGTAGGTTCCTATAATACAACCAAGCAAACCTTTGTTCTAAGAATCGAAGAATATTGAGCTTAAGTTCGGCCTAAAACTATTATCATTTATATTAGAAGGATATCATCCTTTAATTATCTGCCGATCACGTAAAAAGAAAATCATATTTTTCATCATAAGAATTTACGACTGCCCGATTTAGCAAAAAAAACCAACGCAACCAAGCGTTAAATTTTGTAAAATCGTTTTCCAACGAAATAATCACGGAAATCACATATATAATAGAAATAAAATTGAGCAGATGTTTATCTTGCCAAGGTAAAACGGCTGATTCACCTAATTACTATTAAATTAGCATCTTTACGGAAATTCTTAATTAGTACACATTACCTGTCTAGATAATGAACCAGAAAGAATACAGGCATGCGAACTCGCAAATTTAACGAAGGATAAGCACAGTTGTCTGCCTAACTAAGTGGACTTAAAATCGTAGAGTGTAGTCATCTGCAACCGCTAAATTCAAAAGAGTAGAAACTCAAATGTATTTTAAATTAAGGAGGCATTAATCTTCAAATAGAAATAGAACGTAAGAATGTAGTACGTACTCGAATATCTATATACGACCCAGGAATGTTTTTTTTCACACCTCATAGTCTATGCAAAAATACTTTTACAAGACATCTGGAGAACGTAATTGATCGGTGATAGTCTACTATCAGATCAAGTAACGCATACCTACAGAACATTCGTATTCAAGGTATTACATCCAATATGAATCGTCACAAGTAATATTGATTGAATTGCGTATATCTATTGATGCCCGTGAAAATGCAACTGCTGCAATGATATATTTCAGGTTAAAAAACGTGTATGGCTAGAGTGTACACTAGTTGGAGAAAAAACGAAAGTAGCATCACAAAAGTTTACGACAATCCTGAGCCACCAACTGCGTTATTAGGCGCTCGGTATGCCAACAGTATTTGCAAGTGGCATTCAAATAAAATTGACAGTCGCTATCTGTAGAGCAATTCGAGAACTGTTTTAACTTGGTTGCAGACAGATCCAAGAACGTTTCGTCCATTTGTGGCATTTCGAATTGGGGAAATCCTGAAACTATCCGACATTTAAGAATAGCGTTGGTTTCCAAGAAATTAACTGTTGCTGATAACGTTACACACATCATGAGTAATTGTTCGGCAATTGATATTTCTAGTCGATAAATAACTGGTTCTGAGTTTTTAAGAATACCACAAAGTGCATGGCCAAACGCATCCATAACTTTTAGTGGTATTGGTGATGATGAAGTGGGGACAATATATGCTCACGTTACTGAATCAGCTCAAAAATCATTAATGTAGACCGGTTTTCAAGTTGGATGCGATTATGCCGTGGCCAAGCAATTGTTTTGAGATTTATTTGCAAATTCAAATCAAGACTTACCTAATGAACCAATTTCTCGACAAGAATTTGTTACGGTAATCCGTGCGGACAAGTAAGATAGTAGTAAAGTAAGCGTATAAAATAGGCCGCACTGAGTATTGAAATAAAAAAGAACTCCAAAGAATGAATGCCGTGTAACACGTCGTAGAGAGGGGGTCAGAAGGAAAGAAACAGGAAATCTCATTAAAGGAATTATATTTACAAAACCTTCTTTAATATAAGACAAGTTACAAAAAAGAAATACCAACCCGCAGAGAAACAATATCTATCCAAGGTATCCCGGAGGATTTTCATACTACAAAGAACTATGCAAATTAAACAAAACGTTCCTTAACTGCCTTAAACTAATTTTTCACCTTAAATCTAATATTCGTTCAGAAAGGAAAAAAAATAAAGAAAACAAATATGTTTTAAGGTTTAATCCCGATCACGGGTATCATACAATTTTAAATGTTAATAGAACAGGTACATACATACATGGTGTTTACAAGCACTAAATAAATTCAAAAAATAATGTAATATTATACAATTTATATTCTACAATTTTTAAGTATTATTAAGAGGTAGGTATATACTTACTCAGTGTCCACAAGCCCTAAATGAATACTAAAGAAAATGATATCCTGTGGACACAACAATAGAGGGAAAAAACTATCTACAAGCTAAGATGCGTTTCGCTGCGGCGATAAAGAAAATTAAGTAATAATCTTGCACCTAAACAATGGTGCGACTCTTAAATTTTTATATAGAAAATCGTAAGGACAGCCAATACTGCTCTTATTTTCAAATTTCTGTTAACGCCATAAGAAGCAACATTCGTATTTCCATAATAATAAACCAAGGCAATAAAAATTTAACAGATTATTTTTACACAAGCCTTATTGATTCCAGTGTGACTTGAAAACAATACGTAACCACGTTTGATATACGTTTAACTATATTTTATAATTAATTATAGGCTAGTCTGTAAACTATATCATGTAAAGACCAAACGTACGAAAAACTAAAATACCCTATGGTAAAAAATTCATCTTTTATATCAAGCGAAATTAGATGTGTCAGAAAATTAAAGTATCGCTACATAGAAGAGATATTATGATACATACAGTACTGGGATTGGTGCGTTCAAAAGGTGCACCTTCTGACGGCTCCATCTTCGAAGGAAGTCCCAGAGAACATTTGCCGTTTCTTCCAAATGAACCTTTAGATCCAATCGTATGCTATATACCAAATGCTAGCATCTGCTTCGAATGCATGGGCGACTGTATATACTAGGACGGACAGCCTTTCATTCGAAAGAATACAGCAAATCTAATCGAAACATTAAACTATAGCATTCACTTGTTCAGTTACTACCCGCCAGGAAATTATTGCAACGTATCCCCGTTCACCACTCCAGGAAAACCGGCACAATAATAATTTATTTTGATCGTAGTTACGCTTGTAGACATCTAAGTGTAAATAACCAACCACCTGAATCGTATTTTTCAAAATAACCACCTCCGACAAGAGAACAGCAGAGCGAACTACGATCGGTAAACGAAAAATTCCTCGTTTACCCTGTGGTTGTATAATGCTCCAAGCAAGGAAGCAACACGAAAACTCCTCAACGTGTGTCACTAGGTAACGAATATCTGCAACCAAACTCGCAGAATCATGGAGTAGATGCAGGATTGGTGGTGTAATTTTCGCATGAAATTGTAAAAATTTAACGTATCAATTAAAAATTCGTATAAAGATAGCAAAAGTAACCTTGTAGAAACACGTACATAATTAATTGTAAAATTTACGAAAACAAATGTTATTGATAATTGAATACCACGTTTTACACTTATTAGAATACTTCCGAAGCAAATGTTTTGATAAATAAATGCCAGATTTAAGGCTATATCCAAAAATAAAAAAAGGTTTAAAATATTTAAATTTTGAACAAAATATTTAATAAAAATTCCACAGGATGTTAGATAAACAATCGTTTAAATTTAATGGGAGTTGCACTTGCTAATAAACGCGCAAAATTACCGTGAATACATTAAAAGATATATGAAAGTTAATTAAATAAAAATAAAAATATTTACCTTCAGAATTCAGAAAACGTGGATATACCGTCAAATCCAAAGAAGAATAACCAAATA
The DNA here is from genome assembly GCA_036346225.1 of Platerodrilus igneus. Lineage (NCBI taxonomy): Eukaryota > Metazoa > Arthropoda > Insecta > Coleoptera > Lycidae > Platerodrilus > Platerodrilus igneus. The sequence goes on along the minus strand of JARFIW010001670.1, from coordinate 15,612,245 downwards.
AAGTATTAGCACTTGGGCAAAATTAAATCAATGGGGCAAAATTCACTTCCATAGAGGAAATGAGTCCAATTTATAATTGCTAGCTGTACGTAGATGCAGAAGCGCCTTTAACAATGAGGGACAGATTGATGCTGCAGCGGATATAGAAATTAATATAAAGACACCAATACATTTACCAAGAAACAACTACGTGACATATTATCGCCGATACCATCACCACAATAAAGAAATTGTCGTTAATGAAATTCGGCAAAAGTATCATACTTCGCATTTGCGCACACTGCTGAAAAAAAGTTGAAGATGAAGCAGAAATGTATAATTGCAAGGACTAGTCCTGTACAACCTGAAATGGCGGATTTGCCTTTAGCTAGATTGGCATGATTTACCAGACCGTTCACCTTTACAGGTGTTGGTTATTTTAGATCTTTGTATGCAACTGTCGGAAGACGTACTGAGAAAAAATGGGGTGTAATATTTACCTGCTTAACTGGTTAGGTTGTTTACCTAGAAACAGTTCACAGCCAATCGACTGACTCTTGCATTATGGTATTGCGTTATTTTACATCTCGACGCGGCATGCCTAAAGAAATTCGCAGCAACGGCACGAGTATTCGAGCGACGGATAGTGAAATACGAACAGCCTTGTAAAAGATAAATCATAATCAAATTCAGGAAGTAGCGCCTCCTTGATGAAAAATCAAGTGGAACTTTCATCCGTCAACGTCTCCTCTTATGGGAGGAAGTTGAGAGAGCGTCATTCATTCAGCAAAGAAAACGTTAAAATCTATTATGGTTAACAGGAGCCCACCTGATAAGTTACTACGAAAGTGGTTGATGGAAGTAGAAAATGTTGTGAACTCCCGACCACTTCAATATATTCCTGTAGAATCACAGATGGACGAAGCTATTACACTAAATCACTTTAAACTTGGCTCATCAATCGGTTATAAGAGTATGCTAGAATGAAATGACAGCTGGGTTTAATTAAGGGAAAATTGTGAAACGATTCAACAACTGGCAAATGCGTTTTGGACCCGTTGGGTTCGTGAATACTTACCGGAATTGACCAATCATGCCAAATGGTGTGACTAAAACGTAGAACAAATAAGGGAAGAATATATGGACGAGACTCAACAACGAAACCCTTGAGAAATGGGCCTCGTTATTGATGCTACTGCAGGAACAAATGATCGAGTACTAAAAGCCGTGGTTCAAACGGCGACTAGGGCTTTTGTTCAACCGCCAGTAAAGTTTGCTGCTTTAAACATAGCGAATAAAAATATGGTCAACCGATTCTGCAGATCAGCAGGTCGGGGTGGAGGGTGTTAGGAAAACGGCACATGAGTTTTTGGTTACTACGGTATTTTAAAAATATTAGGACACTGGAGTCTGTCGCTAAGTGGCACATAAAGTGACTTTAGGAGATCAAAGTTTAGTGATTTAAAGAAAGTCATTTTAAGCTTGGAACAACTTATTTTTGGACACCGTAATTGGACCAATTAAAGGATAGTTGTATAGTTTGTTAATGTGTACTTATTTTAGGAAGATCAACAATAAATTTAAAGTTTGGTTATACACTATATATGTTGGTCCTACTAAATTTTATTCCCCAACAAACGGTTTGTATTGTATATAAAGTTAATGCCAAAATCTTTGTTGTAGATGATATCAACGTTACAAAATGCTCCAAATTAAGATAAATAAATAAAACGCTGCTCAGTTTTCTTAATAATGTAATACAGAATTTAAGATTTGATAAATTTAATTGCAAGCAACCAATTCGTTTTTAATGTGAATGGTTTTCTACCTATATTTTGTTTATCAAATGGAAATTGTTGTTGTTGCGCAAGTACATATTTATAAAATAACAAATGGTGCGTTTGCTCCTTCAAACATATTGTAAAAAAATTGATAAGATAAATAGTGATGTTTATTGACGTCAAAGTTAAAACAATGCTACACCTTTTACGTGGCGAGAGGTAACTACTTGTGCGTTGTCGAACATACGCAGTAATATATTTTTTGTTAGTTATGAATTTTAGCTAACGACTAAAGAAATTTTGTAATTGTCGGGTCAAATCTAGCTTAGAAGGCAAAATAAGCAGTGTTCTCCATTTGGTTGCTTCTACAACCCAATTTCTAAAAAATGACTAAAAATACCCTATTAATATTAGGCAAAATCTGAAAGTGACTAATATTTGACACACATTTTTAATTATAAATTCAATCACGCCCAAGTAAATTCAGACAAGTAGAAACAGAGTAATGAGGATTCTAAAGTCTGAGAACAATTTGTCTTTATTTTGTAGTGCAGCTATCAAATATTATTCGCGATAAATTTATATTATCTCTCCAATTTCAAATTAGGATCTTCTAGAATCTAGATATTTGTGTACTTGAAGAGCTTTGTCAAATAGATAAACCTTAGAGTAATTAAAATACTTGTAGTGTCATAGGTCACAGTTGAACGATGTCTATTCGTGATTCGTGAAATATATGGAGGTTTATTAACACTGCAGATGCTATCTATTATCTATTGTTTAATATTGACAACTGTGCAATAACTGAGATTAAATAAATACCAAAGCCAGTTGTAGGCATACTTGTTATTTACTTATAAGCACCAAAAGAATTTCCTGGAAAATTTTGAAACTGAGCAACATCTATCTATGTCTTCCATTACAATATTATTAATTGTAATAAGAGATATATTAACAAGTGTTGATGCAGATTTGTATGCAAACGGCTCCATTAAAATATACCATTACTTGGATAATACGCAGCAGGTGGGCCAAAATATCTCTAAAACTATTTTCGACTAAACGATCACGTTTCGTAGCAACATATCTATAATTAAAGTAAATTTTCAGTAGTTAATGAACATTCATTATTAATAGTTCCCATTCTTAAATTAATAGAATGAGCAAAGTAATAAGTATAAGTTTCTTTCTAAAGGAAGGTTTCCTACCAGGTTGACTTTTATGAGACCATAAAGCGAACACGTCGTAAAAAAAAGAAACATTTATGTGTAAATTTTAAACCGAGGCGTTAGCTTGGAAATAATTATTTAATTAAATTATCTTCGCGTTTCATATGCTACTTTATTTGGAAGTAACAAATTCTGGTTTTAAAAGTTACTCATACGTAATTATAAGGGGATAAGAAGTAAAATTCTGATATTTAAAGTGTTTTAATCTCAGTAACTTACATAGTGTATAAAAAATCAATTAATGAAGAACCTAGCTTTGTAAAAGGCTTGGTACCGAAATTTCCAGATTGTTTTTAATTAACGAACTGATGCTATTCAAATAGGTGCTCAGCTTTTGTGTTTGACTCACATTTGACTAAAGACTTGCCTGACCAATCGATTTTTTTGCTCAATAAAACCACCTTTAATGAATGTCAATTAAAATGCATCGTATGGGTATTGATCAGGAACAAAATAGATGCAGTTTGGAAATGACAAGTAAGTAAGCACCAGTCAGTAAACCAATTTATTTTGAGGTTTGTGTTGTCAAAGTGCATAACTTGAACAATTTAATAATATACGTTATATAAAAAATAGATATACTCCATACACAACATGACCAAACATCAATCACGATATGCGTTTTTAATTTGCAGACGCCAAAGACAAGAAATTTTATACTTAAATTATGCCGTTATTTAATGCACTTTATAAATTTAAAATACCATTTTAAATGAAGGCATTATTCAGTGAAAGTTTTTTCATTATCATTTCGGTGAGCTCCATAGCGACTACAGTTACATGTTCATTTTCATGGGGAAACTTGCAGTTTTATAAACTTATTAAAAGTCGGTTTTGTAATTTTGAAAGATATATGGCTTATTTGGTATGTGCAAAATAAATCTTAATGAACTTTTGTACGAAACATCTCGTTTATCGTTTGCATTGGATAGATAATTTGGAGGGATAACTTGTAGCTATTGATACATATTTTAATAATATTCTGTTTTGATGAATGCCAGTCGTTTCATCGTTTACCAATAAATGTGAGTTGTAGTAGAAGGTGCCATTTTTGAAAAATACGTTTTTTGTTGATTGCAATGATACAAGGATTGATACGTTTATTGTGGCAACTAAAGTCACCGTAATAGTTTTTCATAATTATATATATCAAAATTACATTAGGACCTCAAAACTCATATTAAATTAGAGAATTATATAACACTATTGTTTCACGTAAACAAAAGCCTGAGCAAGCCAGGAAGGATAGAACGAAATTAGTAACGGAAGGTTCGCCCAAATTACTATAACAAAAAAGGGAAAAAGAAATTGAATACCATGCTAACACCGTCAGAGAATGCTGGGGGGGCTTAAGGACGACACAAAAGAACAGGATTAGAGTGTTGACCATGCAAGAGTAAGCCTCGTGCGCAACTGATCTCAGTTATTCATAATTACAGTATTTGTACTGTGCATTAATTATAAATTTGAAAGTTATCTCAATTTTGAATAGTTACTATTAGTGTTCATCATCGAAGATTCAGTTAACTAATCTAAAAAATACTGGAAAACCATTTCAATTACTGAAGTTGTTTGAAGACTTGCTGCTTTATCAAATACTACAAAGAGCACAACAGGTTTTGTATAAACAAGCTAGAAACTATATTACTATAATAAATAGTATTATCGCATCTTTGTCGAAGTTTGAGATATCTAACTACACGTTTTGTTTTATTTGCAACGGTTCATTAAGAAGTAAACAAATCAGTTAAATCGTTAGAAGAGCAGCTTGAAGTCAAAATGCGGGATTTTGAAACTAAACTGCCAACCACCATAAGCGGGAATATGCAAATTGCAGGAGTGAAAAATATTCAAAAAGAATTTGAGGAATTTAGGAACTAAATGGTCGTAAGTGTGTCTGCACTATAGGAACTCATGGCTAATGTAAATGAAAGGGTTGGTCAATTAGAGGAATATAGCCGTAAAAACCTGCCAGTAGTTCATGGTACACCGGAGAAAATAAAAGAGGATTTATCGGATAAGCTATTAAAGTTGTTTCATGACACAATATGTATTGTGGATTTTGACACCGATACCATGATTGATCGCTGCCAACGTATCGACACGGGTAGAGCAAATACAGTATTGCCCGAAATAAACAGTACTGAAATTGTAATTGTTTTGTATATTTAAAAAATACATATTATTGACACTTTATTATATGTTCTAAATGTGCACCTCCTCGTTCGTGACAGACTTCATAACGATGTTCTAAGTTTCTGGTCATGTTATTGAATAAGGGTTGTTTCAGGGCTGCGAAGAAGACTTTCACGGCATCCTTTAATTCATCGATGGTTTGTGGTGCCCGTTTGAAAACGGCATTTTTAGCCATGCCCCAAATGTATGCGTCTGGAGGTGTGAGGTCTGGAGAATGTAAAGGATAAGGGAAGTCAGTAAATCGTGATATGAATTTGCTTGGAAAATGTTCTTGAAGAAATTGACGAATTGCGGCAGCAGTATGGCAAGTTGCCCCGTCCTGCTGAAAAAATTGGTTTCGAAATGCCAAGTTACGTGCACGACAGAATTGACGTAGATCAGGGATAAATCGTGTTAAAATTTGTCTGTACCTCTGTTGATTAAGTGTGACTTGCCTACCATTCTCTTCGATAAAGTACGGACCAATGATTCCGTGTCCGGAAACAGCACACCAGACACTCACTTTTCACTATGTAAAGGAACCTCTTGAACCTCATCGGGTCTGGCAAAGCCCAGAAATCGATTTGTGCGACGATTCACATAGCCTGACAAGTGAAAATGTGCTTCGTCTGAAAACCAAACATTTTTCAAAAATTCAGGATTTTCATACTGTAACGCGAGAATTCTGGCGCAATATTCCACTCTACTGCGATAATCCCGAGGATGTAGTTGTTGATGTACCTGAATCACATACGAAAATGTACCCAGCTCCTTCAGGATTCTTTGAAAGGAAGTTCTTTTTAAATCAAGTTATAACGCTGTCCTTCCCTGGCTGACTTTCGGATTTTCTAAGATTTGCTCAAAAACACGTTCATGGTTATTGTTGTTGTTAACTGTCCTGGGACGCCCCGAGTTTCCTTTTCGTTGGCACAATACACTACCTGTATTTCTAAACTTTTCAATAACCTTCAAAATTACAGCATTACTTGGAGAACGTTTATTAAACCTTTGTGTGAATTGATCAGACACGTATAGCAAACTTGCACCATTATGTCGGCCGATTCCGTATGAACGAAAATAATGCTCTACCAGAAACACTTTCTTCTCTGTACTTAACACCATTTTTAACAATTAGGCCCTACTAATTACTTGTTTGAGGTTTACTTGACAGGTCTATACTAGCTAACTTGAGTGTGGCAGCGCACGCATAAAAACACCGCCAACTTAGTTTCAGTACTGTTTATTTCGGGCAATACTATACAATCAAGTCTAGGGTCATCATAGTGTTATTTTATTAGATTCGTACATGCTTTCTATTTTTTTTCTCCTGTTTCCAAATATTGTATTTTGTGTTTCCAATGATGCATATTTTGTTTTCAACTATTCACCTTCTCTTACTACATACAATAGTAAACATTGAACTTGAACTGAATATAGGTATTGTTATACAAATTGCTGACTCAGTATACTGCAGTTCCTATATAATACATCCGTTTCATTACTATATTTGATGATTAACAACATTATTAATATAGTATAATATTCATAAACGTTCCTACCTTAGTTATAAGTGGGTTGAGTTTGCTCCATGTCTTATATTTCACGAATATTGCATGGAGTGAAATTTAAGATGAAGCGTATACTATGTAACTTGCATCGAATACTATTTTCTGTGTATACTTATATCATTATTAGTTATTATTCTTTATTATTTATGTCCTCTTTAGGGTGTGCTGGTTTTTGTGTGTGAATGATGAGTTCGCTATCTCCTTCAAACCGTATTTTATGTTTTCCCATATGGCATATGGCTGACAGTTTTTTAGAATTATGCAAATGGTATGTGGGAAATTCCTGATGATGTTTATAAACTGGATGTCTTGTCTATTCTTCCAAGTGTTCCGTCAGCGTCTGCTGTTCTTCAGGAAGGTTTGAATCTCCATCTGAGGGCATTTGACTGTTGTCACGCAAACGCGCAGTCACTAATGAGTAAATTTGACGATTTTACAAATACCTTTGAGTATTGTGGCGCATAATGTGTTGCTGTATCACAGACCTAGTCAAAACCCTCTGTTGTTGATAGTCTAGTTCAATTACATGAATACTGCCTGGTCAACAATGATTGTAAACGACAACGTGGCGGCGGGATCGTCTTATTTATAAGAGAGGACTTAAAAGTTTTAGAAATTGTCAAGTGACAAACTACTCATCGTGCCAGGCCTAAGTGTTTGTGTACGTGTGCGCGTGCGCGTGCGCGTGCGCGTGTGCGTGTGCGTGTGTGTGTGTTTTGAGATTCTATTCAAATACTGCAAAATTCTCCTTATGGCAGTGTATCGCCCACCAAATATTGGTTGTTTATCCGAAATACAGGGAACTCTCTGTGACTTTCTACCTATATATAATGATATTATATTATTAGGCGACTTTAATATAAACTTGGATGACGACGCATCGGATACTCGTTACCTAAGAAACATTACAAATATTTGCAATTTACACAATTACCACTAAAACCAACCAATCAGCTAATAACTGAAACTAATGAGGTGCACTCTACCATAGATCATATTATCATCTTAAACAGGGACAAAGTTATCAATCTTGGGCAAATTTCTATTCTAGAACTCTCTAAAGAAAACCGTATTTATGCTTAATTTCAGTGAAACTCCCACAACTTATACCAAAATATAAGAAATATAGAGATTTTAAGAATATACACGTCGGTAGGGTTGCAAGTGATGCGTGTAAAACTTCTTGGAGTGACATTGACCTGTTTGATGATGTAGACTACAAACTCGATAAATTTACTGTTACACATCTTTTCGATTTTCATGCTCCGTATTACAAAACCGAAGGCTCCTTGGTTAAATGATCAAATCATTGAAATGCGGCGAATCAGAGATGCTGCGGTATTTAGGTTTAAACATACGTCTACAGTCGAACAATTGTAACTATTTCAAGTACTTCCAAAATACGTTACTAGTATTCGCTATCCTTGAATGTAAATTCCGCCAATATTTGGAAAGAGCTGAAGTCAATAGGAATCGGGAAAGCTACTGCCTGCATTCTATACAATCTATGCCTAAACTCTTTACATGATTATTTTATTTCTAAAAAGATCAATTATCAAGAACGCATTAATAATTTTATTAAAAACATTATGCTCCTTGAGTACTCCAAAGTACTCTAAGTTTGCTTTCCATCAAGTTATAAGTGACATCGTACACTAATCAATTCAGCGCATTAAATCAAGTGCGATTGGCGTTAACCAAATATCCAAATCAGTGCTTTCTCTAGTGCTTCCTCGTGCACTACAGTCTTTTGCTTCTATCATTAACCACTCTTTTGGTACAAATACTTTCCCTTATTATTGGAAACAGGCACTTATTCATCCACTACTCAAAAATTCATCCCCTTTGTCTCCATCTAACTACCGCCCAATTAATATTCTCCAGCTCTCTCTAAATTTATTGAGTATATTGCTTTTTATCAAATGTCAAATTTTCTAAATTCAAACAAGCTTTTTGACGGATTTCAATCTGGTTTTCGTAGACACTACACTACAACTTCGGCCCTAATTCGTATGATGGATGATACGAAGAAAGCCATGGACTACAAATAGCTTACCATTATGATAATACTTGATTTCACTTCGACTTTTAACAGTGCGAATTTAAAAATTTTACTTAGAAAATTTGCGATCCTTAATAATGGTTTAAAAATGGTTTAAGTCATATTTGAGCCATCTTCGACAACATGTAATTATGTAGGATGGCGATAACATGTCAGATTGGGCGAATTTGGAAGCTGGAGTACCACAGGGAAGTGTGCTTGGCTATATTCTCTTTTCTTTATATATACAAGATGTTTCTAGTGTTTTGAAATTTAGCAAATACCGCTGTTATGCAGACGACATACAAATCTATTCTCATTTTCATTCCAATGAGATTTTTTGTACCATCAATAATCTTAACATTGATCTTACTAGTATTGCTTCATGGGGAATGGACAACCAACTGAATATAAATCCTTTAAAATACTGCGAAACCTTAATCGGATCATCCAAATTGTTGAGTGAAATGACGTGTCAATTATCCCACCCTCATAATTAAATTGCTTAGCAATTAAACTATCTACTAAAGTAAAGAATCATGGTATAATGATTGATTCTAGTCTGTCGTGGAAAGCTCACACAATGTATATATTTAAAAGGTGTTCACCTCCCTACAAGGTCTTAAAAGGTGAAACGATTTTAACCAGTTCGTTTAACAATGCAACTTGTTAGGTCGCTTATTTCAACCAATATTTGATTATGGAGATGTGGTATATCATCATTTGCTTATGATCAACAGTAATCGTATACAACGAGCGCAAAACATTTGCATTGGGTTTGTTTTGACATCAAACGTGGTCAGCATGTTACGCCCTTTTTAAATAAACTTTCATTGTTAAAATTATAGAAATAGCGTCAGTTGCATCAGGCAGTAGTGCTCTATAAAATTTTACCTGGATATGGACCTTCGTATTTAACTTCAAATTTCGTTTAGTTTTCGAAGGGACGCCATAAGACACGTGATAAAAATCGGCTGTTAATACCAATACACAGGACCGAAATGTATCACTCGTCCTTCTTAATATCTGGGCCGTCTTTTTGGAATTCGTTCCCAATAAGCATAAGAAATTCCACTACATTATTTAAAATTAGAAAATCATATCAGGAGTATCTACTATCTTGCAATTAGAGCCCTTAGTATGGAATGGGGGAATAGTGTGCCCAATGTGCGTGTGCGTTTGTAAGTGTATGAGGGGGTCTGTGGAATGTGTGTGGATTATGTGTGTACGGGTGTGTTGTGGCGTGTATAATTATGTGCAGTTGTTATTCCTACATTTACCAACTAAATAAATTGTTTATGTTGATATTGTATAGTTTGTACTAAACAAATATTTCAATTTAATATTCGTCACACACTTGTACAAGGTACGTCCTAGTTAGGTATAAGAGTGGATTAGGGTATTTAGTGACGTTCTGTGACCACATTTCCACCAGCATCCACATTTCCACACACATCTGGACCAAATTTACATGTAAATTCCCATAAGGAGGAAATGGGGAGATCCATCCTTACATTTCCACAAGCATCCACATTTCCACACACATCTGGACCAAATAGTTTTCTTCGACTAGCGATTTTTCATCTTTCGAGATAAATATATCTTGCATTTTTATCTTAGCATCCTCATTTGCTCCCACAACTGAACCAAATAGTTTTCTTAACCAGCGCATCTTTCGAGATAACCCTATATTGTTTGGTATCAATTAATACTAGATTTTTCTCAGCTACCCGAATCTCTATGAATTTCTTAGATTGCATCATCCCCCAGGGAGCTACACCAATTTTAAGATTTTTTGCTGATAGCGATTTTCTGACCGTCGTTATAAATTTTTTAACCATGTGACACATCTTGCTAGTTTAGAATTTTACACAGAATTTGAATCTGTAAACAGATTTAAAATCGGTTCACCCCTTACAAAGTTATAACCCTTTAAAATCCGGAACCTCTAAATTTTGCTTTTTGCTCCCACATCTAAACCAAATAGTTTTCTTCGGCTAGCCATTGAATCTTTCGAGATAACTCTATCTTGTTTGGTATCAATTAATATTACATTTTTCTCATCTACCCGAATCTCTAAGAATTTTTGAGATTGCGCCATCCCCCAGGTAGCTACCTTTATTTTAAGATTTTCTGCTGATAGCCATTTTATGGTCGTCCTTATAAATTTTTTAGCCATGTGACGCATCTTGTTAGTCTAGAATTTTATGTAGAATCCGAATCTGCAAACAGATTTGCAACCCGACCATTCATTACAAAGTTACACTTTTAAAGACTCCGAGCCTCTAAATTTTCGCCACCCAAGTCATATGCTTTAACCAACCATTTCCTGAGAAATCTTAAACTGTGGCGATTTTAGAAATGAGTTCTTTATAAGCCATAAGTGTTTAATATTTAAAACCATTTTTTTAAACAGTAATGTGTGTTTTCAAAATATCGCAAAAACCCATGACTTTAAAATTTTTTCTGGTTTTAACATTGTTAATTACTACGTCACAAACATAATTACATGCTCAATGCTAAATAGTTGAAAAATACATTCGTTTTACAAACTAATTGCTTTACAATTATGTGACGTAAAGTGAAAGTAGCGTAGACCTTTCTTTTTTATTAATTAGTGGCTATATGATTTGACAAATACAATAGATATGCTCAATGCCATCTATTAGGAAATTCCCGTGTAATTGCTGGTGTACACAATGTACTTTCTATTACGACCTCGACTAGGAGAAATGCAAAAAAGTTTTTTGAAGATTTAAGGTAAGTCTACATTTTTTTATTAATATAGAGTTGAATTTATTTGCAAACACCAATTATTGTTTATGATTGTATTTTTAAAACATTAATTTTTCCAAAGTAATGCGCTGTTTTACATATATTTTTTTTTCAAATTTTAAAGATAGGTTTTTAGCTAGACGAATGTTAGACGTATCTATCAACCCCATTTCCGAAATGACTATTTCTTTTGGAATTGTAGAATATGGTGTTGCAGATTGTGTAAAATATGTACTATCTGTACTATATGTACTATCTTGGCTATCTTCCTTCTCTACTATCTCCAAATAATTTACATGGAAGGTGGGCGAAGAACTTAAAAATTACGGAATCTTAAAACTAATATATACAATAGATTTACAGCAAACTCCATCGTCGACATTGGTATTCTTTATGCGATAGCTAGTAATACGGTTGTTAAACGCTATGCTAACCATTTCTACACTATCTTCGCCAGTAGCGGTTTTTCCAGGTATAGGAAACACTGCAAAAGTTGCATTTAAAACGTTTGCAGGTACCATTTTAGTACAAAACAAAATCCGCACTATAGGACTTTGGTGAAACTTGTAAACGAACTAACATATAAACTAAAAAGTTTACTCTTGCGTAGCTGCTTTATGCTTCCTATAGAATGCAAACCGAAGGTTTCCGAAGACAGCCGAAGGAAGTTGAGGATTCAGTGGGGAACTAAATGACGTCATCTTTTACCAATCTTTGCTACTCGTCCAGTACATTTAGCACTATGCGAATGCAGTTTGTAGAGTCATCGGAAACGTCTGCCATGTTTTACAGGTCAGCAATCGCATCGCGCACATATTAAAAATCCGAAAGGGTTATAGCACACGCACACAAATTGGTTGCAAGCCGTGCAGTAGAAGATGCAGTGCTACTATAACCAATAACTTAATAAAACATTTTAAACCTTTACTAAGGGGATACCAAACTTGTTGCCTACAGAACACTTACTAATAAAGCAATTTAATTTTAAATAACTTCTACGTAATATTTTAGAAAATGGTAAATTTGAATATTTTCTTTGGAAACAATCGAAGATTGCCAAAGACACTTGAAGAGTACACAAACGCGGTCACTAAACCAATCAGCATTTATACCGAGTATTCTATGCTTTCGTAGGTTTCTCATTTTCTAGAACCAAATCTTCCGCATAGCGGTTGGTAGCACGTAATGATTTCTAGAACCGGCAAGTACACGATATCGCCCAAATACAGAATTAGATGCTCGATGTCCGTCAACTCACGATTCCCTCGTAAAAGCTAGAAAAAACCCGGTCAATCATCCATCTAACTTAAACTTCGACCCGCTACCGTTTTGATAATTTCCAAACATTTTTCAAACGATAATGGACTTCCATACTAACACCTGTATCTTTCCTATTATTTGTTAAACAAAAACTACCGGTATCGCCATGCCCGTATGCGGATGTAAGCAGATGTTTGTGGATATGTACGAGAATATATAACCATATACATTAATCACTTTAAGCTATTTTATTTAGTCCAAGAAAACTATGATTTTTCTAAACCACAATTACTAATCGTCTTTATAGGTTTAACATTTCTACCATTTCCCAATGACTGGTGCTACGTACATAGAAACTTTAATTTCTTATTGGAGAGAATTCTTATTCTCCCACGCACTGCTGCGTAGTTGCATGCCCATCCCTTTTGGAGGTATATGCTCGTTATAGGTTGTAACACCCTCGTTTTTACTTAACTACACTTCGTGAGACCCCTTTAATCTTTTTAATCGTACCTTTCTCGCTTACAATACAGTAGGACTTAGCGTTACTACCAACGAATTCTAATACTAGACCTCATTAAAGTTGTCTTTGAATTTCCCTACAACTTTTTGTTGACAAGCGGTATATTGTATTTATTATTCTTGGGGTATTCACTCTTTTAAGATAAATATATCTTTTTAGGTGTCAACTAAAGTTACTGATCTTATTAGATTTCAGTGCAGCCTTTAACAATGTTGACTTTAACATCCTTTTAACTAAATTAAAATGTCTAAATAATTTTTCAGTCAGCAATCTCTTGGGTAGAATCATACTTATCACAACGCACGCAGCAAGTTAAAGATGAAAATGGGCACATCTCACAATCTGTTGACCTGGTTACAGGCGTACCTCAAGGCAGTGTACTCGGTCCCCTTTTGTTTAGCTTGCACATTCAAGACTTTTCCACTACATTGAAGTTTTGTCGTTACCACTGCTATGCAAATGACGTGCAGATTTATTTCCATTTTTCTCAAACAGAAATAATTGAAGCGTTCCAGGCAGTTAATGATGATCTATCAAGGGTTGACGATTGGCGTAAAAATAATTTAATAACCATAAATCCGGCCAAATGCCAGGCTTTGCTTCTGGGAACATAAAATTTAATTAGATTAGTTCAGTCCGTGAATCTTCCCATGTTAATGCTTGGAAAATCGAACATAAACTTTTCACCTAATGGATGGCATTGAGCACATCTATTGTATTTCTCAAATCATATAGCCACTAATTAATAAAAAAGAAAAGTCTACGCTACTTTCACTTTACGTCACATAATTGTAAAGCAATTAGTTTGTAAAACGAATGTATTTTCCAACTATTTAGCATTGAGCATGTAATTATGTTTGTGACGTAGTAATTAACAATGTTAAAACCACAAAAATTTTAAAAGTCATAGGTTTTGCGATATTCTGAAAACAGCACATTACTGTTTGAAAAAATGGTTTTAAATATTAAACACTTATGGTTTATAAAGAACTCATTTCTAAAATCGCCACAGTTTAAGATCTTTCAGGAAATGGTTGGTTAAAGTATATGATTTGGGTGGCAAAAATTTAGAGGCTCGCCGTCTTTAAAGGTGTTACTTTGTAATGGATGTTTGCAGATTCGGATTCTACATAAAATTCTAGACTGACAAGATGTGTCACATGGCTAAAAAATTTATAAGGACGATCATAAAATTGCTATCAGCAGAAAATCTTAAAATAATGGTAGCCCCCTGGGGGATGGCGCAACCTCGAAAATTCTTAGAGATTCGGATAGCTGAGAAAAATCTAATAGTAATTGATACCAAACAAGATAGAGTTATCTCGAAAGATTCAATAGCTAGCCGAAGAAAACTATTTGGTTTCGATGTGGGAGCAAAGAGCAGTATTTAGAGGTTCAGGACTTTAAAGGGTTATAACTTTGTAAGGGGTGAACCGATTTTAAATCTGTTTACAGATTCATATTCTGTGTAAAATTCTAGACTAGCAAGATGTGTCACATGCTTAAAAAATTTATAAAAACGGTCAAAAAATCGCTATCAGCAAAAAATCTTAAAATTGGTGTAGCTCCCTGGGAGATGATGCAATCTAAGAAATTCATAGAGATTCGGGTAGCTGAAAAAAATCTAATATTAATTGATACCAAACAAGATAGGTTTATCTCAAAATATGCAATGGCTAGTCGAAGAAAACTATTTGGTTCATATGTGTGTGGAAATGTGGATGCTTGTGGAAATGTGGAGATGAATCTCCGCATTTCCTCCTCACGGGAATTTACATCTCCGCATTTCCTCCTAGGAGTCCTTCCACCACATTTCCTCCTTATGGGGATTTACATGTAAATGTGTGTGGAAATGTGAGATTCGGGTGGAAATGTGGGCCAAGATGCCTCATAAACCTTCTACTGAGTGGGCTTTATAGCTTAAACCTCGCTAGAAGTATTTTTTTTACTCATATGTATTGAGATATAAAAAAATGAAAATATTACATACATACATAGATACATACGTACAAAACTGTTGATTTTTATGAAGTAGTAACCTGAGTGGTATTACCTCGCTATAACTATATATTTTAGTACTTGCTAAAGATGGAAATATTTTGGAAAATTTGTATATATCGCTTTTTTCCATCAAGAAATAATATAAATAATACAAATATTTAAATGGTAAATTCTTCGTATTAATTTTACAAACTCATCAAACATATTCAGAATATTAAAAAAATTTCAAACAGCATAAAAACGCTGTCAAGGAAACTGCAGTAAATTTACGAAATTAAAGGTTTTTATACGTGTTTTCTATATAATATCATTATGGGAGTGTTGATATCAGTAAGAGTTACAATTTAGTTAAGTGTAAAAGTTACTAACATTTTAGGAGTTATTTTCAACAAATGCACGACTTATTGATAAATCAGAAAAAATTTATTTTTGTGTAATAACTCGTGCGTTTAACTAGAAAAGTCATACACGCACTTTTTGTACTACTGTATTGAGCGGGCACAACCTGGGGGGGGGGAGCGTTTCACTACTACAATAAAAGATTTTACTGAGGTGACACTTACTACACTGTTAGGCTGAAACGTGGTAAAGCAAGTTCGTGCGTGTATTAATGAACAAGGCAGCCATTTTGAACATATGTTATAACAATAATAAATAAATAATAATAAATAAAATACATTACAACCCTTTTGATGTGCGCGACTTAATGAACGCACTGCACTGTATTTGAAGAGTCCCGAAGTTTAATAACTACCAATAACTGAAGATTATTCCACTCATTATTATCCGTCAGTTTTATAAGTTTCCAACACCCCAGGTTTATTCCACGATAATATGAAGGTAGTTAAAATGGGCGACATTGTGGAGTTCACCTATGAATTAAAGAATAATGGTGAACTTTTTTCCTGAGAAATGTGGCTTTTTTAATAGCTACGTACGTGGGAAGTTCTTGAAATTTGTATCTACTAGGCATGGAGTAAAACTTCCATTCCTACTACTAAACGAAAACAAAATGGCGCAAGGAGTAAAATATGTCATTGCAAAACACGGTCTGAAAATTATAAACAAGAATTATACAAATCCAAAATGCATTTCGTACAAAGTGCAACTAGCATTTGTCAAGTTAGAGATTTTGTTGGAGGAACTGTCAGATGTAGGAAATGATTGTGTTTTGTATGTAAAAGTAAATGTTTTATATTATGTATATTATACTAGGTAAATAAAAATTGTAGTTAGCTACTAATCACTAAATACGAAAATTCTACGAAGAACAGTCTGTGACTGAACTTCGCCTGCACGATTTTGTATGTTTTTTTCTCATTCACTGTGTATATGTTAGTTTAGATAAATATAGACGATAAATAAATAAATACTAGCTAAAATAAAAGAACCACGGCGAATCCGAACAACGGTTAGAGGAATGTATAGTTAAGCGATAACCTTTAAGGGTAGTCAATATAGCGGTAGTTAAAAGCATGGCAAGGTCCATTTATTATAACCTATATGATACGAGCTGAGGAAGTGGGAGGTAGTCTGACGTGGGAGGGATGGGAGGTTGTGGCAGATGGTTGAGGGCGGGAGGAGGTGGGAGGATGTGGTAGATGGTTGAGGGCAAGAGAAGGTGGGAGGATGTGAAAGGAGATGAGAGAAGGGGGAACAAGGAGGTGGAAAGCGTGAGGATGTGGAAGGTTGCATGAAATAGAAAGGGTGGGACGTGGGAGATCGTGAGATGAGATATGAGGAAGTGGGAGAAAGTGAGAGAGGTGAAAGATGGTGGCAAGAGATGGGCGGAAGCGAGAGGCGGAAGGAGATGGCAAAGAATGGGAGAGTTAGGTGGAGGTAGAACATGTTTAAAGACGTGGGAGGAGGTGCGAGAAGGTGGTAGGACGTGAGAGGACGTGGGAGGACGTGGGAGGAAACGGAAAGATGTTGGAGGTGGGAGATGTGGAAAGGTATGTAGCGGTTGGGGAGGTGGTAGGTGGAGGAGGTGGTACATGGAAATATGTGGAAGGAGGTATAAAAATGTCCGAGAAAATGTGTTGGATGGTGGCGGCTGCACTGGTCCAGGCACCCCCTATCATTCCTACTCCTATTCTAATAATAACAGTATTAAAATAGCAAAATGATTTACTCTTCTTAATATTTATATAATGCAAACAAAAATTTACGTACTACAAATCACTAAGGCTATTCGTTACCTATTGCACACACATTTCAGCACAACTTAATCTGCGTGCCGGCCGGACGAAATGCGTTGTAGCCTCAAACACGGCCAAGTAGCAATCTTCAAAGAACCTCACAATGTGGTTTAGTTTCAGGGCTGAGGATGTGAGTAAAAATCCACAAAAATGTAGTTGAAATTCATTTCAAAACTAAATTCATGAAAAGGTGTTCAAGTTGTTTTCTTAGTTATACGCAAGCGTAACAAGTAGCCTCTTTACTCACCTTAATTTTAATCACAGGATCGTTTAAGTCAACCTACATACCGAAGAACTTAAAGACAGGTATTAGGAAATTAATAACCCAAAGTAGTGGAGGATCATGATCTAATATTACTGCACCGTATAGCTTTAGATTACCTAAAACATTTTAAATTCAATCTGTGTAATACTTCTGTATTTGATGGGTTGTGCTAAGCACATAAACTTTAGAGTAAAGATGCCACAGGGTTGATTCAAAAAACTAAGACCGCAGTTGAACTATGTCTATTCGCAAATCCTGCGGTTTCTTGATTCCTCAGACATTATCGTTTATTGTTTAAACTTAGGAGCTATGTAGTAACTAGATTTAAATGACAAATGGCTAGCCGTACCAACTGTGATAATATATCGTTATTTATTTAAGACACCAAAACAATTCCAGTGGTAATTTTGGAACTGAGTAAGATATGTGTATAACATTACAACATTACTAAGTATATCAAGAGATATATTATCAAGTGTTGATGCAGATTCCTATGCTAATGACTCCATTAAAATATACTATTACTTATAGGTAACACGCAGCATGTGGGCAAAAATGTCTCGAACAACATTTTCAAAGAAATGATCATGATTCGTGGTAAAACATCTATAATTAAATTAAATTCTGAGTAGTTAATGAACATAAATTATTAGGGGGTCCCATTTTTAAATTAATAAAATGGGCAAAGTAATAAGTGTAAGTTTCATTCTAAAGTAAGGTGTCCTACTAGATTAACTTTTATGAGACCATAAGGCAAGCACGTCATCAAAAATAGAAACACTTGTGTGCAAATTTTAAACAATCAAGGCACAAGGTGACAAATAACCAAGGCGTTAACTTGCATATAATTTTTTAATTAAACCATCTCACAATCTGTATACCTTTGCTTTATTTAGAAGAAACATTTTCAGGGTTTAATTGTTGTCCATACTCGGTATCAAAGAAATAAACGATTCGAAATTTCTGGTGTTTATTAGCTGTTTATAATCTCACCAATGCGTGTGCATGTGTAGAAGTAATTTCAAAATGAAAACTGAGCTCATAGATAGCGATATATAAACAATTTAATTTCGAAGATTTTAATTTGAACTACAAATTTAGAAAACTCTACGACAATTAGTTATCGAATTTTTTAACTGTAGCTGATTCTTTCTTGTCTTTTTCTCTTAATCCTCGAGATGCACCAGGCTTTTGTTAGCTATCTTTTCCACATTTGTAGTTCTTTCGAATCCACTTCTTAAATTTTAAATAAAATTTTTAACTAATGTCAATGAAGCTGAAGAAGAACTTATATCTTTGCGTCATCTTAAATAAAACCACGATTGAAACAAAAAGAGTCTATACTTTCTCAAACACCATTTATGTTTGTACCTGTTGCATATCGTTATGCATCATTAATGCTGTACACACCAATAAATATTGCAGTGCTGCCAAAAGAACTGCAAAATGTTATCATAATTTTTGTCAACTTAAACTGCAAGGTGGTGCGTACGCCGTATACATTACTTTTTAAAATAGGTAGTCATATCTTCATCCATTGGTTGTATTTTTTCCTCAACTACAACTTAAACATCTTAATGGAAGACACCTAAATTGAGGACAGCAATGTAGCAAGAGGTTAATCTTGAAAAATATCCCTTTCTCCTATCAATACCATACTGGTATGAGGTGACAAAAAAACCACTCTTCAAATATTGTTAGCGTGACTTAAACACCGCAGTATTCAGCCATGTAACAAAAACAAAGACTTTATTTACATTTTTCAACAACTGAGAATTAGCGTGTATAATTTCAATTTAAAATGCTCGACAAAGTTCCTCCGAGCAACGGTCGGTCTTTTACTGTTTTAAATTAACCCAGGCGTTTTTTCTTGGCTGAAGGAAATTCGTTTATTCTGGTACTTTCTTCCAGAAACAAATCTTTCATTCATGCCGATTGTTTGCTGGGCAGTATAGACACTCACTTTTCTTTAACATTTCTATTTTTGCAGCAACAGCTGTATTAGCTACTGCACCCTCGATTTCTTAGGGCAGCGTAATAAAGAGCATTTTTTGAACGAACGTAACAAACTACCCATGACTAATACCCAAAGTTTAATCAGCAGGTGAACCACGCACTGCTTAAATAATTTGTTACAGTCAAAAGGATGACAGTCAGTCAAGAACGACTCGCCCAAATTACTGCAACAGAAGAGAAAATGGAAGGAAAGAGAAGGCCGCACTAACACAATCGAAGATTGTGGGCTAATCAAAACAAAACCGATTAACCTGCAACCCGGCAAAAGTATAGAAATACAAATAAAAAAAGAAACAAACAATAGTTAAGAAAAAAGTAATATACAAATAAAAAGAAAGTTTATATTTATCCCCATACATGTATCTACGATGGTTTTACCTAATCTATTTACTAACACTACAGTGCACGTGATGAGCTCACCCTTCAGGAATTTGTTTGACATAGGAAAGGGAAGTAAAATATGTATAATAGCATCACCACCAAATATCCAAGCAAATATTATATTGGGGTGATACTCTTAGCTCAGTTGTCCATTCTTACAAATCAACAGTGTTCAAAGCATACCTCATATAATTATCTTAATAGCTACATAATATCAGTAAGTCAACCATAACGTATAATAGCAAAGCAAGTGTTTGATGCAAATTGATACTCTTATACTTTTTACATAATACAAATAAATAAAACACAAAGTAAGGTAGCAAAGAAATCAATTTATAAAAATTGGTACTCTGATACTCCTTACAGATCATCATTAGGTCTTCGGTCCTAGAAATGGTTGGACACGTACCTTCAATGTTCTCTACTCTGAGCTAATCTACACACTTCCCTAAAATTGTTACAGCCTCCACCTTTTGCTATCTGTGAGGAATAGTTTAATATAGGCCAACCCTCTTTTCTCATTTCGCTGCTTCTAGTATATTCCGTACTATTCCCTCATGCTTTAGTATGTGTCCTATCAGCCTATCTCTCCTATTATTACTGTATTTCGCATATTTCTTTTTCACTTACTATTTCTAGAACGTCTTTATTCCTAACTTTGTCTGTCCATGATACCTTCATCATACGCCTGTAGTACCACATTTCAAAAACTTCTATCTTTTTCCTGTCCGCTCCTCCGGTTGTCCAGGCTTCACAGCCATACAGTGCTGTGCTCCACACATATATTTTAAGCAATCTTTTCCTTGTTTCTATGTTTGTTGACTTTGGACAGAGCACGGCCTTGTACTAATCTTTGATTTATATCTTTTGCACCTTTCCCATCTTGTATTACCTGGCTTCCCAGGTAGCAGAAATTTTTGACCTTTTGTAAGTTCTCGTTTCCTATTTGTATTCTAGATTTTGACTTATTTACCCCTACTTTACATACTATTATTTTAGTTTTATATTTGTTAACTTTCATACCGTATTTCTCTGTTAGTACTGTTTCCATTTCATTAAGAGCTATTTCCAATTCTTCCTCGCTAGATGCTAATACCTCTATATTATCTGCATACCTAAGTATATCAATCATTTGTGCCATAATAATTCCAAATCTTTTTCTGTGTTGGACAGTATTTATTGCCTCTTCAATATACCAATTAAAGTTGCTAGAGATAGGGCATATCCCGGTCTCACCTATTTCCTAATATTTTTTCTCTACGGTCCTGATTTAATTCTATTACAGCTGTTTGCTCTTTATATAAGGTATGTATGATTTCAACCTTTTTGAGTATTTCAAACATTTTCTCCCATTTTACATTATTGAATGTTTTTTTCCAGATCTAAAAGTCCTGTATACACGCTTTTTGTATTGTTTCTCCAGTACTATACCCTTAAATCCAAAATGGCCTTCTGTATTCCCTATTTTCGCCTAAGCCCAAATTGGTCTTCCCCTGGTATTTCTTCAGCACGTCTTTCCGTCCTTTTTTTGTACAATTCTAGTTACTATTTTTTACGCGTGTGCTGTCAAACTTATTGTTCGAGTATTTTTACATATATCCACTTTTCTTTTTTGGTGTAGGACTATTTTGTTACGTTCAAAACCTTTACACAATACAAATAAATTAACCATAACGTAAAAGCAATAGTTTATGCAGACTGGTACTCTTCCAATATGTTGAGTTCAAGCATGCTTTTCAGGATCTAGGTGACTAAACCAGCATACCACGGTGGTTAGCTAAAACGAGATCTGGAATTTCTAGCCAGGAACTGATTAGCATAGTCCAGAGGATCATACTACACTACGTTTGATTTTCCAATGCTCCACCCGAAAGTACTACATTTGTCAGTATGCAAGTTTTTCTAAGCTTAAAAATTCTGAATTTTACCGAACCTCTACTGTTCCAAGCAAAGTAGGGATCTTTAACGTTCCTGGCAATACTCACACACAAGACCGACAACGAGGATGTATTTTTGTAACATATTCGAATAATATTTTTTAAGCGGACCGTATCTGGATTTGAACATAAAACCTTGGGCTTAGTAGTCACATGCATACCAACTAAGCCGCGAAGCTGCCTGGATCATACAGCAGCTGGTACGCATAACTCGAACTTAAACATGGGCTACAGATATACCCAAAATACAAAATTAGAAATATGGAACAAGGTTCGGGAGCCGGGAGCAGGAAACGCGAGTAAGTAAAGACATTAAATATTTCCATTGGCGAACAAATAATTAGTTACGCAGCAAAGTAAAGGTTTTTTATTACACAAGAATTTTATTACTGCCCATTTCAAAACTATGATACTTGTTATAAATGAATATAACTAAACAGAACATCCTGTAGTCAAAGAAAAATATACCGTTCTATCCACGACGTACAAACTGGTTTGTTTTTAAAAATGGCTATAGATAACCACTTTCCAGTACTATAACCCAATAAGTCTTAATCACAGAACCGAACTTGATTTTATTTTACGGTAGAATCGTAAATGCAATAGAAACGAAAACGTACGTCGGTCCCATTACACCGTGTATATACGACCTCACATTAGCAATTCCAAAGTCAGGTATTCGAAGTCGAATTTGCTTTATATCAGAATTTTTTAAAAACTCATTACCGTAAATTTAAATAAAATACAAGCATAATTAGAATTAAAAGGTCTCAAAAATGATAAGGCACCTAGGTACAGATAAAGTGCAAGCAGAAACTCTAAAAGCCGCTGGATGAGCAGTAACAGAAAGTCTATTCCTACTTGTAAGCTATAAGTATGAGACAAGTGAGATAACCAAATATTTCATAGGTAACATTGTAACGTGCATTTTTAATGGCTTAACATTTTACACTACCCAATTCGTAAATACATTTCGGTAACTACTATTTCTATATTTTATATTTATTAACTCCTTGGGCGAATGCATCGTAATATAATGAGTGGATTGCATCGTTCTTGCCTTGCCGTTCATGTAAATTTTGTTCCTTATGTGGATATACAAGTCTAGATAATATACGATAAGAGGTTGTAATAGCAACGAGTTGATATAAATAGATGAGCAGTTGTAGTTTGTTCTTTGTTCCTATATATTAATTACGTTAAAAATTCTGTTTCCTTTTTGCTTTGAAAATAGTGAGAATTAATGCGGTATGAATTTTCGAATTGTTCATGAACAAGCACGACACAATTTTAGTTGTTTTTCTTGTGAAATAAAAGCTGTAAATTAACTGTAGAGAGTGTAGTTCTGATTACATTGAAGTAGTATGGTTTATAGGCGAACGTGTTTGGTCGACGCACGTGTGTTTTAAGGACATTTGACGGACGGTTTTATTGCTTACGCGTGCCTTACTCATTGTTTTTCGGTTGAGTTTCTGTTGGAAATAAAAGTGGTAGAACTTGTTAAACTCGACCTGCACGCGTGTTCTACGGAACATTTTGACGGACTTACTTTAGTGATACACGTGCTTTACTCATTGCGGTTTTTTTTGTTGGTGCTTTGTCTTTTGATATTTAAACTGCGTGTGCGATCTAGTTTCGAGGTCCTTTTCTTTTTTTATCAGAGTAGTGCATACTTTGGATTATCCAAATACAGTTGATACTGTAGTTTCTGAATTTTCCAACCCCAAGGTATCTAAAATAGATAACAGCTTGCGCAAATTTCGTTATTTGCGAAATATAACCGATTACCGGTTTACAAAGGTAGAGGTTGAAGTTTCTCACTGCTTTTTGGATGTTTATGAAAATAATATACATTTGGTCCCAGTTGAAATTAAACTAGGGCTACAAAATATTTCGAAATTATTGTCTCAGGAAATAGAATTAACAAGAAATTTATCAATGCTACATAGTTCCGTCGCGTGATAATGTCTGCTGCTAACACCAGTAAAATATGTAGGTGTGATTAGGGTAACGTGTGATAAGTTCTATCAACACCCTCACAGTCAAGGGTGAAGTGCTGCGTTAGCGCCGGACATCGTGAATCCCAAACTTCAATTGCAAGGAAGCGTTACTGAAGGACCTTTTGTAAGTTGAACTATTTCCTACTTGTTACTACTTTAAATATCTATCCGTTGTTTTGCCATATCTTTGTCGTTCTGATACCTTTTACCATAGACTTGCATGCTATAAAAAAAAGAAGAAGGATCAACAATACTAGATGACTCATGTCAATTGTGCTTACCTATTTATCTTTTGTTAAAATTTTGTCTGATCTATGTTTAATTGGTGTGTGAGGAAACGTTTCTGCTACTCCCCAATATTACCTCACTTTGTACTAAAAATTTTTGTATTGTTTTTACCGTTGTTATATTATATAGATTATCCAAACAGTTTTTTTTTACATTCTACCAAGTACTGAACAATCTATGCTCGATCAGCATGCTATGCTTTTTTCTTTATTTCAGGTTTGCAGGACTAATTTTTTTTATTGCATGTTTGCTATTCTGATTTTTTTTTGTTGCAGGTATTGTTACTAAGTCCTTACAACCGCGTACATATATGTTGGTCTGCTTTCTACAACCCCCCCTAATCTCCGATTGAGCCCGGTCATTTCTTTGATTTTCTTTGGGTTACGCACGGCTACGAGCCAACGTAGCATAAATTTGGTGCCCAACGTGGCTGCCTCGAATTAACGTAACAACATCATAGTCACTATATCAAAAAAAAAGCTCGGATAGATGTGAAAATTTTCGAACAATAAGTTTGACAGCACATGTGTTAAAAATATTAACTTGAATTGTACAAAGACGAATGGAAAAAGGAGCTGAAGAAATACTAGAAGAAGATCAATTTGGGTTTAGAGGAAACAAGGAAACACATGAGACTATTTTAGCTCTGAGGGTGATAATAGAGAAAACAATAGAAAAAGGAGAGAGGGTGTATATAGGGTTTGTAGATCTGGAAAAAGCATTCGACAATGTATAATGGAAAAAAATGTTTGAAATACTCAAAAAGATTGGACTGAGTTTTAGGGATAGACGGATAGTACATAGCTTATACAAAGAGCAAACAGTGGTAATAGAATTCTAGCAGAAACGTATAGAAGTAAATATTAGGAAAGGTATGAGACAGGGATGTGCTCTATCCCCATTAATTTTTAACTTGTACATCGAAGAGACAATAAACACTGTCAAATGCAGGAAGACATTTGGAATTATTAGCATCTAGCAAGGAAGAGTTAGAAGCTGCTCGTAATGAAATGGAAACAGTTCTAACAGAGAGATACGGTATGAAAATTAACAATAATAAAACTAAAGTACTAGTATGCAAAGGAGAAAAAAATTAATTAAAAACTAGGATACAAATAGGTAAAGAGAACTTACAAGACGTTAAGGATTTTTGTTACTTAGAATAACGCAAGATGGGAAGAGCGCAAAAGATATAAAGCAAAGGCGAGCACAAAGTCGTGCTACATTTACCAAGAAAAAGCAATTACTGTGTTCAAAGACAACAAACATAGAAGCAAGTAAAATATTGCTTAAAACAAATGTGTTGAACACAGCACTCTACGGTTATAGAACCTGGACAGTAGGAGAAGCGGAAAGGAAAAAGATAGAAGCCTTTGAACTGTGATGCTACAGACGTACGATAAAGATATCATGGACGGATTAAGTTAAGAACAAAGAGGTACTGGAAATGGTAGGGGAAGAAAGAAGTATGTGGAAAAACAGTAAAAAATAGAAGAGATAGGATGATAGGCCACATTCTATAGCATGAGGGAATAGTGCGGAATATATTAGAAGTAGAGAGGTAGATGTAGGCCTAGGTTAGACTATTGCACACAGATAGTGAAAGATGTAGTCTGTGTAAATTTTAGGGGAATATGCAGTCTAGCTTAGAAAAGAAATCAATGAAGGTGCGCATTCAACCAATTTGAAGATGGAAAACCCACTGACGAAACAAATAACGGTAATTGAACCTGATGATTATTATAAGCAACTACAGGTATTGGTTTTACAATACTTTCAACTAGTGTTAATTGTGCGAAAGGATTTACTGGAAAACTATTAATTCGGCAAACAACTAAATGTTGGGGATCCTTGGCAGCCACAGGCTGCTTAACCCCTTTCACATACCTTACATGTGATTTTCCGATGCTCCACCCGAAGTACTACATTGGCCAGGAAGCGAGTTTTTTTTACCTAGAAAATTTGGAATTTTGCCGAACCCTTGCTGTTCCACGCAAGGTAGGGATCTTTAACGTGCGTGACAACACTCACACACGGGACCTCCATTTTACCTCTCATCCGAACGAGGGTGTATTTTTGTGAAAAATGCTTGCCTAACATTTTTCAAGCGGACCGTGTCGGGATTCGAACCCGGGACCTTGGGCGTAGTAGTCACACACATACCACTACGCCACGGAACCGCCCCTTTTTCACATACCACAGAATCTTGATGAAATTGGCAAGCAAGCAAGATGGCCGAAAGTGACAATCTTAATGAAAGTGGTAGTGCAAAAGTGTGTTATTACTGCAAAGAGAATGTTGTGGTAGGTGTTACCTGTAGTGCCTGTCACACTATAATGCATAATAGTTGTGCAAAACGTGTAAAATGCTGTGAATTACTATCTGCAGATGCAACCATTGATTTTACTAAAGATGCATATTTGTTTCTGAAGCAACTTGTAACTGAGCAGATGGAAAATAACAAGCTGTTAAAAGAGAAAATCAGTATATTAGAAAGTCAACTTCAGCAAGAATCTAATGAAAAGGAATCTATAAAAATTAAATTCAATAAATTACAAGCAAAATATAACCTAAGTAATAATAATTTTCAAAACAAAGCTAATGATTTAAAAGTTGCTGATAAGGATGATATCAGTATAACAGCTGCTCCTAATCATAAAGTGTGTTCAGATAGTGTACTGCAAGCAATTACAGCAGATACCACTACAATAGGCAAACCAATTCACAAATCTGAACTTGAAATTGAAGAACCTAATGCTAAGGAACTTTCATATGCAACTATAACAAAGGGAACAATAGGAAACCAAAATACAAAGTCTCTAGAAAGAAAACAAAGACACATAATAAATCAGCTTGTTAATATAAACGAAGATAAAACACATAGCAATGAGGGATTTAGTGAAGTGAGGAAAAAAGCAAATAACAAAAAACAAACACTAATTGGTACCAATATCAAAGAAGCAAAACTCAAAGCTCCTATTAAAAAGGCCTGGATTTACGTTGGTGGCTGCTCACCTGAAACCACACCAGACACAATTATTGAATATGTACATGAGGAGTATCCTAATATTGCAGTAGACTGCAAAGAATTAAAAACTATAGGAAAACTAAAAGCTTTTCAAGTGGGGTTTGATTTTAACTATTATGAAAACATTGTTAATGTGGAATTTTGGCCGAAAAATATAAAAATTCGCAGATTCAATTTGCAGTTTTTCCATGCCCAAGCGGATATAAAAGAGAAACCAACAACTAACAGACAACAGACTGCTAACTACAACAAATGTAGAAACACTTAAAGATAATATAATCTACAATACACTTAAACTGATACATTTGAATATACAATGTATATCCAATAAAATTCATTTACTAGATGTGTTTGTCAATCAACAAAAACCATTATTCTTATGCATCACAGAAACTTGGATATATGAAGATGCAGTACCATCTATCAATATATATGGGTATAAAATTGCAGCGGTCTATTGCAGAACTATTAAAAGACATGGTGGTGTGGTAATCTTTGCACAATCTAAAATAGAAACAAAAGTAGTCGATTTATCTGAGTACTGTACCGAACAGGACTTTGAGTGTTGTGCAATTAAATGTAACTTCAACCGTGTGAGGGTGTGTATTGTTACAATATACCGAAGTGGGGATGGTAATTTTAAAAACTTTATAAAGCAGTTTGATCAAGTGCTAACTATAGTGTCACAATTATCAGAAATTTTAATAATATGTGGTGACTTGAACATAAACTTTTTAAAAGATTCTTTAAATAAAAGAGAGTTGGAAGATATATTTCTGAGCTACGGTCTAAATAACTATGTTGATACTCCAACCAGAGGTAAGAATGGGATTGATTATATGCTAACAAATGCTAACGATTGCAGTATAAATGTGACTGATCCAGGCTATTTAGATCATTCTGCTTAAATATGCTCAATTCAAGTGGCTAAACTAAAATGCCGATCACAAAAGACTATCCAACTGCGAAGACACTTTACAGATAAACACATTAACAATTTTATACAGCTAATAACCAAAATGAGGTGGTATGACGTTTATGGGGCAACAGACATAAACGATGCCTTTAATAAATTTTGGGCCACCTTCTATTGGTGCGTAGAAGTAGTAAGTCCCAAAAAATGTTACAACTCAAATTACAGAATATCTAATAAGGAATGGCTAAATCAGAGTATTATTCAGCAAGCAAAACATCTAAGAACACTTTATCAGATGGTAAAAGTCACTAATGATGGCAGATTAATAGCTGAATACAAACTACAAAAAAAACAACACAGCCAAAATATTTGCAATGCAAAAAAAAAATACTTTCAAGAAAAAATATTAGCATCCTTAAACAGTACTAAACAGATGTGGCAAATAGTTCATCAAATCACTGGAAAATGAACAATAAAATTGCAGTAACTCGAATAAAATACAATGAAAAGGTCTTACATAATGAATATGAATTTATAATATATGTAACTATATTTGTATATTTCTGTATGTTTATCGACATGAAATATTACCGATATATACACGCATACCTATAAATTAATTAAAAGTCAAAGACATATATTAATCAAAATCTAAAAAATTTTTGTTTCTGTCAAGTCAACATTTTACCTCAATTTTATATATACTATATCTGTTTATCTTAAATTTTATAAAGATATAATCTTTGTAAAACATAATTATAATGAAAGCTAATATTTTGTAACCTCGATGTAAGTAACTAATTTTTACACCAGCTTATGTAGAATTTATCTATGTTTTAGTTATGCCTGTGATCAAGCTTTAAATAAAAGCGAAAATTTATGCTATAAAAAAGAGTTTTCTTCAATACACCAGCTGACCTATAACCTGCAACATTAAACAAATATTGTGAAATAGAAGGTCATTATTATTTATAAAAATATATATATATATATATATATATATATATATATATATATATATATATATATAGGGTAGGCTATTTCACATAGTTAATCCTTGTGCTTTGTTATTAAATATTTGTGTAATATTGTGCCCTCTGTAGAACCGCGCTTCGTACTAAAGTACGCTAATCTAAAACTGTCATTTGCCAAGTAATAAAATGTATACGAAAGGAGTTGGCTCCTGGAACAGTGCCATCAAAGGTGTTGTTCACATTATAGCACTTGTCGGTAGGTGTTTAGCAAACGGCTCCGTGGTTCAGACAATTTCGCCTATGACTGCTGATCCCAAGATCCCGGTTCAACTCCCGACACGAACCGCTTGAAAAGCGTTAAGCGAGTATTTTTCACAAAAAAAAACTCTCGTTTACATGAGAGGTAAATGTAAGTCCCGCGTGTGAGATTTTTCACACACGCAAAACATGCCTACTTTGATTGGAATAACGAGTGTTCGGCAAAATTCTAAATTTTTAGGTAAAAGAAAGTGGGTTCCTGGCTAATGTAGTACCGTAGGTTTGAGGCATTGGAAAGCCAAACGTAGGTTAGGTGTATAGCATTTCCGAGCAAAGAGAAAATAAGTCCTTTGAAGCAAATCACATTGGAATCAGCATCAAGTTGAAATATATAATTTTGGTAATAGGAATTTTTGGTTCTGGTTTCTTTACCCACATTTTCTCAAATTAGTTCGGTGCTGATTTGGCGCCGCACTACCAATAGCGAAAGTAGGTTTGAAAGTGCAGTCTAGCATTAAGGAAGTTTGTTTAGTTTGGCATAATAATTTTTTTAAATTTACATTTTTTATTTTGTTTAAAAGAATTAATGATTTGAGTTATTTCTTTCTATTATATGTCCTAAGAGCATATTCAGACCCTTTCTCAATACTAAGAGTTTATGTCATGTTGCTCTGGTACTGTTGATAATTAGTTTTGTATTTAGAATAATACATAAATCAGAAACAAGTATCGATTCAGTCAATTATGGAATTCGAATAGAATTAGTTTACGAGGCATACTTTCTTTGCTATGTTTGTTAACACGCAATTACTTTCATATATATGGGGCTCGTCATCGTAAGAATTTAAAGCACCGGTTCAATTTAGTGATAAGGACTTGGAATGTAAGGTCATAGCTTAGAGTAGATAGGTGAACGAATTTATTGGTCCAAATGAGGAAAAAAAGCTGGACACTTTAGGTATTAGTGAGGTGAGATGGCCACATGGTAATGACTTTTGGAAAGATAATTATAGAATGATTACAACTTCTTCAACTAATGGACAGGTAGGGGTAGGAATGGTGTTAGGTAAAAGATTAGGACGTAAAGTCAAAGAGTACTTACAATTTAGTGATATAGTAATTATGGTTATATTGAGTAAGAAACCCACAGACACAGTTTTAGTACAGGTTTAATTGCTAACAACTCAGTATGAGAATGGAAAAGTAGAAAAAGTTATACGAGGATATAAATAGTATAGTGAGAAAAGAAAAGGGATGAGAATTTAATAGTTATAGGCAATTTTAATGCGTTAGTGGAAAAAGGTAAGGATGGAAAAATGGTAGAAAAATTTGGTTATGGTAGACGAAACGATAGAAGGATTAGTTGAGTTTTGCCAGAAACATAGGTTAGTAACTGTAAACACCCTATTCGAACAACATGTTAGAGGAAGATATACCTGGAAAGCGCCAGGTGATAGGGCTAGACACCAAATAGATTATACTTTAGTTAAACAAAGATTTAGAAACCAAGTTAAATACTCGCGTAGTTATCCAGAGGCTGACATAGATAGCGATCATAACTTAGTTAAAATGAAGTTTAATATGAAATTCAAAAAATTGAGAAAGCCTAAAAGAAAAGGATGGGATCTGGGTAGGCTTAATGATAGTGAGGTAAAAGAGGAATATAAACAAGTATTCGATACTAAGATCAAAGAGAAAGCTATAGGAGGGAGCGTAGGAGATAGATGGAAAGAAATAAAAATGGCTGTACACGAAACAGCAACTATAGGTAAGAAAAAGTGGAAGCGAGAAAACCGTGGGTAACAATGGAGATATTAGATTTAATAGAGAATAGAAGAAAGCTTAAACCTTTCAGAGAATTGGATAGTGAAAGTACGCAAAAATATAATAGAGTTAGAAATAAGATAGTACATGAGTGTGGAAAAGCTACAAATAAATGGATGGAGGAGAATTGTAAGGGAATACGGAATGACTTGAGAGTAGGTATGACAGACAGGGCTTACAAGGAAGTTAAAAAGTTCTTCGGGGAAGATAGGAAAAAATATAATGGTATTAAAGATGAGAATATAGAGCTTCTAATAAATACAGTTGAGGTAGCAGATAGATGTAAAAAAAGATATTCAAGAAGATTTATATAAGGGAGACAATATGGATGAGTTAGAGAACGACCAAGAAGAGGATGTAGGAATAGGTTTCTCAATATTAAGAGAGGAATTTGATAGAGCTGTTAGGGATCTTAAACTAAATAAAGCGCAGGGGATGGACGATATACCCACAAAATTAATAAAATATGCAAATTAGAAAAATTTAGACAGATTATATGAACTAGTAAAAGAAATATACGACACAGGTGAGGTCTCAATAGATTTCGAAAAAAATATTATTATTCCAATCCCAAAAGTCAGGAGCTGATAGGTGTGAGAATTTTAGAACAGGTAGTTTAACTTCCCACGTTCCAAAATACTAACAATAATAATTAAAGATAGAGTAGAAGCTTTGACTGAGAATTATTTAGGCGAAGACCAATATGGTTTTCGTAAAGACAAAGGTACTAGAGAACCGATACTAATGATTAGAGTAATTATCGGAAAAGGTTACAAAAAAGAAAAAACTCATTTCGCGTTTGTAGATTTAGAAAAAGCATTTGATACAGTTAATTGGATTGCTATGTTCAGGGTTTTGCGAAAAATAGGAATCTCTCATAGGGATAGGAAAATTGTTTACAGTCTATATAAAAATTAAAGCGTAGTAATTAGATTTGATGAAATAGAAAGGGAAGCTAAGATTAGGAATGGTGTTAGACAGGGCTATCTACTATCTCCCTTTATTTTTAATGTTTACATTGAGGAAGCTTTAAACTTAGCTAGAGAGAGTGTAACAATTTTATTTTTGATAATAAATCCCTCCATAAAATTGCGAGAATAATATAACAATTTTATTAACAACAATAGTAATACGTTAAGCCCGCATCGTCCTTTGGTAATCTACTTGTGGTTAAATATCCGTGTCATCTACAGCTATTTACAAACACATCTCTGTTTGACTGTCCTCCTCCGGACGCCTCGGCCACCCGAGCTAGTTTTGTAGATAGTCGGCCATATGTAGTAGAAGCATCAACATGTACCCTAGATTGCAGGCCGGCAATTTGCAAATCCACTTCAATGAGTGAACACATCTTCGAATAACGCGCGACAACTTACAATGCGACAACTTACAATGCAACAACTTAGAATGCGACTCTTAGAACACGAAATTTATAAGGCAATTTTTAGAAGACGACACTTGGAATGCAAACTTTTAAGACACACAAGGACAATGTAAAGATGCTACCTTAGGAAGGCGGCGTAATTCAACTTCGGGATTACAACGGCTGCAGAATGTATTGCAACAGGATTTGATTCGACACGTGGGACGAATTCATGGTAGAAGTTGTTTTGGATGAATTTGGTTCATGCTACAAACGCTGTTATCGTTGCTTGAAACAACGAGGATCCCATCTTTCCTTGCTACAATGCGACAAATGCAGTTTTGGTTCGTAGATAGCTATAAGTTCTTTTTATGTGTTTCAAAACTAGGAACACGTTAATTTGTTTTGATGCGTAATGCATGAATATTGTAAAAGTTTCAACTAATTGCTGAGCTGAATTTTCCAGTATTAAAACTAAAGTTTACTGATTTGATGTTTTAAGAAAACAACACGCGTGGCTCATTATGAATCGTCGGTAACGTCAACAGGTGTTACTGACGTCATATATTTTTCTGCTGTGTACTGCGGACAGATGTATTTTTAAAGGCAAATGCCTCGAACAGCTTTAGTACAAGAAATGTAAACACGTCTATTTTTGTGATCAGCTTTATATAAATTAAAACTTGCATATGTAATTTAGAAAACTTGAATGCTAACATTTTTAGAACTTATTAATTTGTCATCTGCCTGAACAGATCTGCACAGGTCGGAACCCTATTTGTATAACAAGTTCATGTCATACTGTAAAGTACTTGATTAAAAATAATTAAGATAAACATGAAGTTGAAAGCTATAGATTGATACAGTTATTGATTAAATTTTTGTTACAAGTCATATTATTTTAAAAGAAATTCTTTTTAGTAAACAATTGGTTCAAGATTAAAGTTTTTTATTTTGATCAAGTATGATCAAATCTAATCACATAAAGCTAACATCCTTATGAGTAGGACTTTGATGCCAACTTTATATTGGAAATACCTTTTTACTACTTCTTTATGTATTTTTGCTGGACACAAATGGTGTTCCACTTTTTTATTTATTTAACTATTACAATTTCTTACAGGAGCTGCGTCTTATTTTGCTAAGACAAGTTTTTGTCAGCGAAGGCGATCTTTTTTCTTTGGGTCTCCACGTCCGCCCTTAGAAATATGCTATGCAATTATCATAATCACGTCAGGACTTGGTGACGCCTATTTGGTTTAGTTTAAGTTTGATCTACAAACAGATTTCGACTTCCCCCCCCCCCATTTCTCATAGCTCTGCCCAAGGAATAGACCCCTAGTTGTGTCGGAAGACTTTGTTCACTGGCGCCCATTTAGAAAATTAGTAACACTGACGCTGATGCGTGGGGCGTGCAGTAGAGAAAAAGAAAAAACGTTTCAAAAGAAAAGAGATAGGTATTAGTGTACAGGGACAGAAAATAGAAATGTAACGTATTACAGATAAAATGGCCATTACAACAGAGTTTAGAAAATAGTTAGGAGAGTTTTTAAATATTTTAGATGAGATCCTACAGAGTAACTGTAGTATGAGAATTAACTCAGGAAAGACAAAGATAATGACAAGTGAGTTACAGCCTAGTTCTAAACCAAAATTAAAAATAGGTAATACCGAGTTAGAAGAAGTAGATAAATTTTGCTATTTAGGTAGTATAAATACAAAAAACGGACGTAGCAGAAAAGATATAGTAGCTAAAATAGCTCAGGCTAGAAAAATGTTTTTAAAAAGGAAAGACTTACTTATAGCGAACAGTATTAGTTTAGATAATAGAAAAAATTTCTTAAAGTCGTACGTATGGAGCGTTCTATTATACGGTAGTGAGACTTAGAGAATTAAAGAGTTAGATAAGAAAAAGATAGAATCTTTTGGAACTTGGTGTCATAGGGAAATGTTAAAGATTAGTTGGACAGATAGAGTAACAAATGAGGAAGTTTATAGAAGGATAGGTGAAGAACCTTGTATGTAAAAACAATTAAAGGTCAGGAGAAATAGAATGATAGGGCACCAGTTAAGATATAAAGGACTATTTAGTAAGATCTTAAATTATAGACTATTAAATAAAAATAGAGTAGGGAGATCTAGACAAAGCTATATTATTCAAATTACTGGATATTTAGGTTGTGAAGACTAGCTCAGAATAGGAAAGAATTTAAAGCTGCGTCAAACTGACCTTAAGTAGATCGAAAACAAAACAACAAAACGCTGTTTTAGAACTTGTTGCCCCTCTGGTTAAATAACCTACACCATGAAACCGGGGGAGTTTCGTCTTTGCTCTGGAATTTGCTATTAATGTATTTCAACGGACTAACACCTCAAAAACTTTTAATAGGGTATGAAAACAACTAAATTAATGAGGATTACTTCTGGGTTTTACGCTGTAATAAATATACACTAATTATTTGGGATAGGCATCTTTATATACCGATCCAGTTTATAAATTAGAATAAAATTTCTTTATTTAGTGGGCTTAAAATTCTTTTCAGCAGTTAAAATTTCAATCGCTTCGGTGTCTTTAATGAATTACAACGTTAATACAATAGTTATCATTGCTACCATCAATATAGTCATAAATGTCTCGTAAAATGTTCTGAAACGGTATTAGCAGCTTCGATCCAATTATTTAGTGAAATTCGTTGTTATAATTTATGTTAAGTGCATCTTAAGTAGCTCTAAAATCATTAGAGGTTTCGTTTATCTGTCTTTTCCATTTTGACTCTAAAACATATGTATATATTTATTGTTAATCCGCCTATTATCTCTTTACAATATTAGGTTACAAAAAGCGTAAAGCTACCAGTCTATAATTAAATGACTTTTATCGGTATATCAGTGACATTTGAAACTAGTACTTATTTGGTGATTGACCCGCTTATAAACATATCATGCCGTTTTAGGATATTGCGGATACGTCTTATTAAACTAGCCTCGACTAGTAACTTCAGAAAACAAGCGCCGTAATATTTTATTAATATAAATATCACGGCTCTACAGATACAATGTTTCTAAATCGCCAACTTATAACTAACAATATAGCAACATTATAGCATCATTATTAAAGATAAAAAAATAATAAAAAATGAAATAAAGTAATAACACGGACACTGAGTTATACCGTATAACATATATGATATACAAATTAAGTACTAGACAATAAATACCATTTATTACATACTTTCCAGGGGGCCACACAATGTTTTTATGTCACTTATACTTTTATTTTATAAGTCATATTTGAAAAGTGTGTTACGTTCAAAACCTTACAAACAATTTTTCCTGTATTTATTTTTAAAATGCCCTAAAATTCCTTAACAAGCTCGATTTCCCGCCATTTGAATTAGTATTATTTAATAAAATTTCTCAAGTAATTACTCTATACAAAGTAGTTGCAATAAATTCTAGCATCTGCAGTGATTACATTTTAATTTAAAGGTGCATGTAAATGCACAGCTTTCTTCTAAAAGATAAGACCTTACCACCTGCCTACATCTGCTTACAATGGACTTGTTATCTGGTATTCTGCAGCTGCTAAGACGTTACAAAGTAATAAGATTGTTTTTCTTCCTCTTAAAATCTTTTGATAATTGCGTTATCTGCTTGTTGGCAAGCTGCTACAGTTTGTATTTCGGCAGCTGTTGTCTGGGAATTCTGCATACATAGTAATTCGGCGAAATCTTTGAAAATCAAATACCCTACTCCCATACGTGATTCGGGCCTTATAAAATAGAGACCGTGTTTTGAAAAACACCATTAAAGATTAACCATTACCGAAAAGATACATGATGTAAAGTCGCGCTATTACAAATGCTCTCTGTGCTTGTATAAGTGAAGTTGGTGGTTCCAGCATGCAGCCAGCCCATAGAGAAATGCAGTCGCATTTTTCCAACCTTTAGATGAGACCAGCATGAAGCTCATGGTACAGTTTTGCTGTTTCCATGATTCTTTCTTTGCTGCGTAAAGAATAAACTTTTTATTTGCTGCTATTGTTATAATTATCCGATAAATTGGCACCACCCCGTTACACAAACAACTATGTGATTATACTATAAATTAAAAGCTAATTAATCAATGTTTATGTTGGAATCCTTCTTTACTGTTTCTTTTGTCTTTTTAACGTAAACCATTTACTTATAAATTTAAAACTAGTTGACACATGATTAATTTAAGTTAGGGTGTCTAATTTTAATATTATATTATTTCTGAGGAGGTGCACTTCACAAAGCAGCATGTACATATATTTTAGGTATATTTCTTTTTCTAAATTTACTGTATAGTTTGTTTTATTTTCTTTTATATGTATTTAACGTGAACCATTAAGTAGGTATTTAGATCATAAGATGTTATATTTGATTACCAATTTTTATATGTTATGACACAATCACGATTACGCAACTAATTTATTTTATTGCTTTGTAAATAATCTTCCAAGATGCGATGTTATCAATAGAGTATCTCAGAGGTTTCCAATGTGTTTTTCTATTTCACCCACGTCCCTCTCCGACGTTTTTGAGCTAGCCCAAATTCTACCACTCTGTCCCCGTTTTGCTGCGGTATTCGGCGTAAACGATTTCCTTACTTGCTTTTACTGTTTTCTTTTGTGTTTGCGCGGAATACCGTAACAAGTGTTTATTACAAGCGACCATTAACCGATTCATTATGTGGTGGGTGCCATGGTTGTTTCGATGACGCCTCACATGAGGTACATATACCATTCGTGTGTTACGCTGCTGTATTCGAATACTTCACCTATTAAGGGGTCGCAACTTACTAGTCCACTAGCAATTTTGAAAAGAAAGATTAGCATAGCACTAAGTCATCTCTGGTTCAAAGTAATCATGCCACCCACACCATTGCAATCTAGTACTTGCTGGCAAAGAAAAATGTGCAAAGTGAAGTTTCGACAAGAGGTACTTAGTGAATTTATTTAGAATATTTTCCAGTCTCGTAGAATGATAAATGCAAATAATAGAAGTCCAAATAACACTAATGTATTTTAACATACTAAGTACTAATGCATTATACGAAACTTTTATGACAGAAACACTGAGAAATTTTTGTGTGCTTTTTGATGAAACTTCATATCGTGAAATCTTTGATAATAATGTTATCTATATGATAGTAGAGGACCAAATTGAAACCATAAGTAACACCCAAATCATTAATAAGCGACACCGAAACCAGTACCTCTGATCTACAAATGTACCTGTAAATAATCGAGACGTTGTATCTACAGTATCTCAGAAACTTGGTGATACGTAATGACAGGGATATATCGCTTATGACAAGACTGAATAAAATGAGACCTAAATGACATTTCTGAGTAACTTCAGAGGTCACTAGGATGTCACTTGAATTTTCCTTACCAATACGACATTTTGCATCCGTCCGACTAACTGGAAGCATAATACTTCATGGCACACACTAGCAATTGCTTTTTGAATCAGTGTAAATTACATTCATTTCTTTACCACTTTCAATTGTCCAACAAAGAAAGTTCTGGTAGACTACCAAGTTGGTACAAGTAGAGCGACCCTTTAAAAATGTATAATGTTCCACAATTAATAATTTTTAAAGGATTTAAAATTTTTGTTTGCAATTAACTTAGAAATAGTAGATACAGGCGATATTCCTCTATAATTACCTATTTGGTCTCTTACACCTGATTTAAGGATCGAGAACAACTTTACCATTTTTGATGTGGATGAAAGTTTTCCTAAATTAAAAGATTTTGGGAATAGTTGAAGTAAAGTTTGATAAGGAGCCCACACATTTCTTCAATATAAACGGAGGGACGTAATCCTGCTCCCCTTTTTATTTGTATGAAGCCCAGAGGTCTTCTTCATCAACTTTTCCTTAGTAATAATGGAAGTGTGAGGTAACAAGTGCAATATTTTTGTGGGTTGTGTAGCATATCTGAAAATGTTTAGCAAATCCATTAGCAATATTAGCAGGATTGTCATAATGATTACAGTTCTAGCCAAAGTACCAGTATCTTTACGAAAGTCGTTAATATTGCACCATCCCCTTTTCCGATGAGATAGAGGGTAGGTGTACTGCAGAGTATAAAGTAAATATACCCTGTCGAAGCTAGCATCGGCTTGCAAATCGGCTTGTTGGGTTATAGGCAGTAAGAAGTATTTCACAGCACATTTTAGCTAAGTGATATTAAGCAGAAAGCAAAATGACTGTTATGAATACTCAGATAAATACTTTATATATGCGAAACAAAAGTTAAGCTATAACATTTATGCACTACCTAAATTACAACTCATACATGTAGTAATAACTATTTAGCAGAATTTGTTACTTATATTTTAGTTTAGTTTTTCTTGAGTTTCACATGACATCCATGACATCTGACGGTGGCAACACCTCGTGCTAATAGTAACAACTGACGAAGTTCTCGACTTTTTAGGTAGTGAAACACTTTGTCCACCGAATATTTGTTGATACAGATAATTAGGTTCCATCAAAGAAAAACCCCGGCATCTAGATATTTTATATGATGTAGGTAATATTGTTCCATTTTATGGTGGTTTTTAGAGGCGAATAAAACCTTGAGAGAAATTTATGAAGAATCCGACGACATTTAACGTAAAATATAAAACTAAAGACATGATCAAAGATAGGAATAGATATAGATATACGTATTGGTCCCATCCATAATCTATGGGATGTATTTGAATAGGTGAAACTGCATCCTGCACCTCAGTGGCTTCATGGCAATTTTAGATATGTTAAGATTGTCGACTTCTACAACTTTAAAAGTAGTGGGATATAAAGTAAGTAGATACTTTAAACGTAAGATGGTGAGACGGATGCGGTTTGAAGATAAATAATAGAAAATAGTGACAAATGTTTACACACTCCTTTAGAAGTACGAATCACTACCCTGTGTTGCTTCTTCAAATATATACAATAGATTTATAAAAACCTACGCGAAGCTGATCGATGTATTTCTTAATAGTAAAAACGCTGTATATTGTTTAAACAAATTTTAAAATTTAAACAAAGTTTAAAAAAAGTATTTACACTCGTAGATAATTCTTTTTCTTTGGCACTACATTTGAGTTTCTCATGCTCCACCTGAAGGTATTACATTGGCCAGAGTGTGTTTCTTTATCTGGAAATTTTAAATTTTGCCGAACCCTTGCTATTCCAAACAAGGTAATCTTTGCCGTACGTGACAACTCACACACGGGACCTACATTTTACCTCATCCGAACGAGAGCATGTTTTTGTGAAAAATGCTTACCTAACATTTTTCATGCGGTCCGTGTCGGGATTCGAACTCATGACTTCGACCACACGCATGCAAATTTAGTCACAGAGCTGCCTATTCCTTTTGCTGCAGTATCATTATTGTTTTTGTTCGGTCAATGGATAATCCCAAAATCGGTATATATTCATTTCCACATCACTGTAAGCAAGAGTAGACTAGTATTGTATGTATATTATTGTCACCGTGCAGTCCAAAGATATTTGACTCCGGAAATGATACCTTGATTGCGAGAACAAAATTTGTAGTAGCCCTGATAGACTAATTTTAGCAAGCGGATCTGAGACATCAGGGTTGACTTTTTGTAGATTAACTAGTAATAGTTCTAGCAATTTCTTTGGCCTTCGCGAAGATTTGGTTCTTACCGAACCATTCGAATAATTGTCAGCACCCGGTAGTGTAGGGTAAAACTTCCTGTTCATTTCGCTGTACGAACGAGAAATGCTAGTTTGTTAGCAATCATCTACAATTTTATTTAGAGCTTTTATAGTTTTTGGTAGCGTTTACCTTGATTTACTTAGGCAATGTCCGCATTTATAGTTGTAAGGTATATAGTTTCGATTCTTTTATGGCAATTAAGATCTAGTTCCATAAAACATTCCCGAAATCTCGGGTTATAATACGCATAAGCAACCATCACATCGGCTCCCTAGACAACAAATTCTTCCTCGTCTCGTAGCATTTCTTCCTGATCATTGCATTGCACCTTACCCTTTATGAGCTGGTATAAAAACGACATGTGCAGGACAGAGTGTTGAGTTTCATTCTGGCACAGCTAACATCAGCCGTTGTAGGTCGTGTTGAGAAACAAAAGACTTAATGTAAAAAAATATCTCAGGGTGTTATAAACGCATCGAAAATTTTTTGGAATAAATCGCGTAATTGGAACAAAAATAATTTTTCTATAAGTGCATAATAAGTTTCAACCAAGAAAATTAACTGTACTTGTAGATAAATTCTAGGTTTTATTAGCTATTATCATTTAATATTAAATCTACTAAGTGTAATAGATATTAAAGTAGAAAAAACTGCTATAACAATTAAAGTCTTTGCAATTAAATACAATAAAAGTTGTAAATGTACCTTAATCACAATTATCTAAATGTGAGTATCATTTTAATATTATTAAAACAAAAACCAGTAAGTAGGCAGACTAGTCATAAAAATGCATGAAACCCTTGTCTTACATCGATAAAATTGTTTTAAGAACTTTATAAATATTAATCTAGTAACTCGAATATACTTCTACTAGCCGCCTCTAATTAGTTTATTTATAGAATGAAAAAGTTTACTACATGACATCCTAACAAATTATTTTATCAATTTTCGACAAATGATCTTAAATAAAAGCAGATGCTAAACACTCTTGTGGTTAAGATAACTAACTATAGAGTAATAAATTTTATCCTACTTTAATTTCTTTTCTAGTGTTCTAGTTACGTTTCAAAATGATAGCAAAATCTTCAATGCAACCGGTAGAATTTGTTGTTGCTTTTGGATTTCACATCTGCATTTGGTTGAAAGTAACGAAATATAAATGCCCTGAATGCATTCCAAATCAA
Source organism: Platerodrilus igneus (assembly GCA_036346225.1). Lineage (NCBI taxonomy): Eukaryota > Metazoa > Arthropoda > Insecta > Coleoptera > Lycidae > Platerodrilus > Platerodrilus igneus. The sequence goes on along the minus strand of JARFIW010001670.1, from coordinate 15,570,567 downwards.
TAATTTAATTTATGTTCAGATATTTGTTCCATGGAATGTAGAAGGAAATAAAATTAAAAAAAAACTTAATTAACCAAACATCATACATTCTATTTGATCAGGGGTTTTAACATCAGACTAAGTTGAAGAAAAGAAACTAAACTTGGGTTGCGGTGTTTTGAGCCCGACCTGTAAAATCCTATTCTAAAAATCAGCTTTAAAACCCTAACTTGAAGTACTGCCTTAAAATTCTGCCTTAAAACCTTGACTTAAGATCCTGCCTAAAAATTTCGCCCTAAAATTACATTGAACAGTATTAGATTTAAAATAGCAGTGTATCTCGACAAAAAAAGCAAATCAAATTTATTATCATACCGGTTTAGTCTTTAAAATGAGCTTCCCTCAGCTGAGCTAACCGCACCTTTCTAAACAGAAGTCCTAAACACTTATTTTTATAAGTAACCAACAAATACATTTATTAAAACACTAACCTTAACCGGTTTGTTATTTAAACAAACTGGAAAACAAGATACTACCAGATCGTTCCAAATCAGAGAAACAAATAGACGAATTTAACCATCCGGTTAATAAACAAGTATCACCAAATAATACAATTAAATAATACAAAGCCGGCAATATTAAAAAATTGACAGAATTTATATCAATCTAGTATTTCTTCTGTTTTGAAATTATGTGGTCTTACAATAAAAGAAGATTGTGGGAAAAAAGTTTTCACAAGTTCCAGTTTTTGGTTATTATGTTGCACAACCAATTCAATCGTGTCATCACAAAAAAATAACTGAACCAGTGCTTTGACTGTCCTGCCATAAGCATTCCTGGATGTTATCTCATCTCTATTATAATTAAACATACAAGATCCTGAGTAACACCCTAGCTATATACTGTAGTTAACATTGTAAGCCATACAACACATAATAGCTAGCATTTAGTTATTTTTAGGTGCAATACATTCACTTATCATCAATAGGGCATGCAAAAAGATTAAAATACAGTTTGCCGCAATAATACATAGGCGTCGTTCATTTATGAATGATTATCATTAAGTAATATAAAGGAGAACACTTATCAATTTATTCGAGTCAACACCCCTGAGAATAAATTACTCACCTATGAAACTGAAAAGTTGTGACCTGAAAGTCTTTTCACCAAAACCTCCAATAATTGTGTTTTATTGGCAAATTTTGTACTTTATCAACAACACAAGATTTTTAAAAATATTTATTACAACTTGGTACTATAAAGATTTACACACGATGAGTACATACATTTAACTTAAACTATAAACTAAACTATAACTTGAAGTTTAAATGAAGTCTAAAAATGAAATGCTTTTCGGAACGTTTGTCCCTGGTATTTATGTGTTTCCTTCCACGACCCTTTGCATTGGTCATGTGAACAGCCTTGGTTCCCATGCGTTTGCACCTGTGTTTACATTGTTTATCCGTCTTTCGAAGGATTTGTGCCAGACATAAAATAAATATTAAGCGAGGTTAATCAGACTGTTAAGGGGTGCAACTGCCACCCACTATGGTAGGTTCCCTACGATAAGTTTAAGGGTAACTTTGATTAATATGACAAGTTTAACGTAAAGTATATATATATATATATATATATATATATATATATATACACACACGTTTCTAATCTTGAAGGGACGCAGTCCGTTCCCACGGATGTTTATTCTATACATCCACATGTGTTAAGTTTAAGATTAATTTTTATTACTATATCTACAGATTAACGTGTCTACAAATTGACAATCTTAACCTAAAATAAATATATACATTTCCAATCTTGAAGGGATGCAATTCGCTCCCACGGACGTTTATGTAATTTAATGTAACTTATATGTGACTTATGCAATACGTAATTGGCATAAATATTTAAAAAACTATTGGTAATCGCATATGCATTAAAAACTTTCAGTTGCGAAGGCTTTGTTTGACATTTAATTATTGTCAGTCAATGAAAACTACCTCTGTTTATTAAACACTTTTAAACTGTTTTCTTATATTATAAACTAATAATCAGTTCTAGGACTTCCAGAAGAATGTATTTTGCCTTTCAAAATAAAAATGAGTTGCATCAAAGACCTACTAGCACTTCATACCCACAATCATGAACTTCAAAGAATTCGAATATATGAATATTGTCTTTCGTTTAAGGTCAGTAGTAAAATTTCTAATTAAAATGCTATCTAATCACTTTTGATATATTAAGGTGCCACATTGGAGGAATTATTCCAACCTCTATAATTAATTGCGTAGTAATATAGTACTATTCAATGCAACACCTATAAAGATGCTTTAAGCTTTGATCAACGTCTAAACCCAATTTACATTATTCATTTAAACTATTTTAAGTGGCATTAGTCAAAACTTTACTACCAATTAAATATTTAGGTAACGTTAACGAAGCGGTGGTAAATGTCATTATGAATCTAAAACATTTCAAAATATCTCGTTGCTTTTATTAGTTTTTAAGAAAATTATATGAGCTTTTAGTTTTTATTGGAATTATATCAGACTACAGAAATGTGTGTTTGTGTGCTCTATACCTTGGTTACTGTAATTATAATAATATAACGTGTAACATGCACATGTCTTGTTTTTTATATTAATGGTCTTACTAGATTAGTTCAAGAAAATAAATTGAACTCTCTATAACAGACTTCAATGTAATCGTGTAAAAAGTATCTTAGTCACCTTCTGCGCAGGTTGGTTTAAAAATATAAAAAAGAAAAGGCTTTTTTATTTTAAGGTACAAAAAATGTTATACAAAAATTGCATAATTGATAAACATTGTATAGACTTATATACAAAGTATTTAAAAAAATCTGAAGATTTAGGCTTACATATTACCAGAACAAGTTAAGGAATTACTGTAAAAATTGTTTAAGAATCATTATTAATAAAACAAAACAAAAATTACACACCCTGAAAAGAATAAACTTAATCGTAAATATGCAATGTTACAATAAAAGAAAAGTACCGTACAGTGCTTTGATCGGACTTTTTTTAAACAAATGCTTCGGATATGGGTTTCGCGATTTTCTTTCCCAAATTAATCCCAAAACATCAGAGAAGCTATACGGCCCGGAATTGGAATATTACACAAAAGAAAAGAATACCTTAGAATGTTGCATTGTTGGCAGCGGTGGATAGTTTTTGTTTTAGGGCGTCAGATGACTGTGATTACAGATCACAAGTGGTTGTCACTCTTAATGTCGCGCATTATCGAATTCGCGGTTAACAAAGTGGGTGTTATACTTTCAGTATTCTTTCAGTATTATTCACTGTGCGGGAAAGGAGAATGTCCCTGCGAATACTCTATCCAGATGTCCAATAAAGAGAGGAGATAAATATGAAATTATCAAGAGGAATTTATCCAAGGTTTGTGCGTTGAGCAGGTCGGAATTATGTGGAGAGAAATGAAAAATATTGTTGAGGAACAAGAAGAAAACAAATTTTGTTGGAAGGTGAAAATTGTATAAGGTAAGAGTTTCAAAGAGATATTCAGATTAGTATCTAGAGTATGAAAGAGTTCTATTTAGACGAAGGTGTGTGTTCTGACTTCTAGGGCAAATATATTAGTTTTATAAGAACATGAGGGAAGTTGACACTTTGGGGTGGAAAAGTTTTTTCAGGTGTTGCGTAGAAATTACATTTTATTCGAAAAATTACTTCAGGATATGATTTCTGCCAAAAGACAAAAAGTATGGTCAAGTTTAGTGGTGATTATAATAGTGTGCTGACAAGGGGCCCTAATAAAATTGCTTGTTTGGATCTGATTGGTCCATAGCGAGTGTCGTGTTCGGGCGCAACACACTTATTAGTGTAGTGAATGTTTTAGTAAGTTGGCTACGTTGTTTTTCTCTTAAGCGTGTCATTACGGTCGTTATTCTGCGCTGTTTAATAAATAAACATTTTTTGGAGGTTGGTAAGCCAGAAACTATAGTTACTGACATGTGTAGTCAATTTGCAAGTTAAAAATGGCAAGAGCAGTTGGAGTCCGAAAGTGTAAAAATTATCCACACTTCGGTATATTACCCACAAGGGTAATATGGCGGAGCGTGTGATCGGCAAAATTGTGCGTATCCTGAGGTCGGTATGTTATTCGCTCATGGGAGATGCGCTTTAACATTAGATAAAGTGAGGAAGGATCTGAACAGTGTGGTCCACGTTCTGCGGGACTTAGTACTTTTGAATTACATTTTGGGATACCTATTGAATCCCTACAGCTAAAAATATTGCTTTACTTACTAGTGCATCGTCGGGTGTTGGGAGGGATGAAATGAATTAATTTGCGTATAATAGGTGAAAGTCTAAAGCCGAGCAACGTACGCTGCGTCATGAAAAGGTTTGAGATATTTGCGTAGCGTGCTTCTAGAAGCTGGCTACCAAAAGTTTGGAAACTGCGACGACGTGATTGTATCAGATGATGCAAAACTAGATTCGATTACGGTGTTGAGGATCTAACGGTAAACAAAAAAGCACGATTACACTGTTTTTCTCGTTTAGAAGGCAAATCAATATACTCATTTTACATGTTAAACTTTGATGGCGTCTTAAAACATATACTCCAGGATAACGCTAACGTGACAGCATTATGAAAGCTGACGACGTAAATCTTTGCCATATTTTTCTGAATCATATAAACGGCGATATGTCATGTCAAGAATTTAAGGAAATTTGTTTGCAGTATTGGACTGAGGATGACTTGAAACATGATTTAAAAACTATTGTCAAAGATACTGAAATTGCTAAAGGAAGATTTTCGACGAATACATAACTATTTAGCTTGATTCAAAAAAATAGTTAGCTGAAATTTAAAACTTGATGATGGCGTTGTAAACAATTTTATTGCAAATAAACAACCTTTAGCTTGTGCAAGATGCTCATTCAGGAGACTTGTGGGCAGTGCATATACTTGTAGATCTAGATGTCCTGGCTTCTTCGAATGCATACGTTTTAGATCAGTATGTACATTGACATTGCCAACAGCCCCTGGATACAAAAATGATAACATACAATTATCATGCATACGATAAGTATTTACCATTCTACCATATAAACGGTATTTGGCAATACTACACGTCTTCTACTTCACTTCCTCATAGGCTTATTAAAATATTCATGTATACATTCATCAAGGATATTACCACTTATACCTGTAAAGCACACTATTAACGTTTCGTTCTATATCGATGAAGTTTTCGGTAAACTAGATTCTGCACGAGTACCGGTTTAATAGTTTTGCATTAACAAATATGAACTGGCGTATTATAACCCAACCAGTCAAAGAAGACGGCGAAAGGTGGATAATGGGAGGTGGAAGATGGAAAGTGGGCAGTGGCAGATGGAGTAGGAGGGTGTGAGGAGGAATGCGGATCTGTACCTTTAACTGTGTTCAAAATCTGGGCACAGCACTCTTACAATTTTACAGATTACTTACGCAATATAAGAAAGTGCAGATAAATATTTTGTTCTGTTCAACCCGCATAGCATACACGCAATGAGTTGGTTGTCTGCCTACCAGCAGATTGTACTGTCGATGCACATTTGTTTAGTTGAATGGGATTTTGAGGTGATAACCATGTGCTCTGTTTGAGAATTGAGATACGTAGTGGAAATGGCATAACGCGTGTCTTGTAAGCGACGATTTTGAGCCTTTAAATATGTTTTTAATGGCATGGCAGTTGAGGATAGTAGTTGAGTAATTGCTAACCCAAAGCAATGGTTTAGTTGCTTAAATTTTGTTATGAAATAAAACCGTTGGTATCTAACTAAATTTCTTTGATAAAAAATTTGTAATTACAGCAAGTTTCAAGAAAAACATCAAAGAAGCTCCCCAAGTAATGATTGTGTAATTTGTTTAATCGGTTTAGTTTAGATGAAGGTCGTCTATTTGGAATAAATAATAATTTAGAGTACGTTTGTAGAAATCCACTATTCTGTTTGATCTGAGTGATATGGAAGTTTCATACATCGTTGAAAATTACCTTTAAAATTCATTTTGGACTCCATGATGTAGTTTGGTAATGTACGGATAGCAGATATTCAAGAAGACATTTTGTTGACGCGTTTAACAGCTGGAATATACTAGATAGATAAGTACAAACATCTTTAGAAATTTCATTTAGTAATTCCTTTGATAGCAACAATAAAAAATATTAAATAGCATTTAACTATTGCGATTAATCCCAAAGCTCTTTATATTCAAGTATAGTTTTGTTAAAATATTATTGATTCATGCGATTAGTATAAAATGAATTGTTTGACCTATAAAATTTGAAATAATTTTGAACTGAAACTATTGGTAACTAAATATGCACCGGTGAAACAAAGATATCTTGTTTGATTCCGTAGAAAGTTTAAATTGCCATTATCAGTTTGCTGATAGTAAAACAGTACGACTTGATATAAATTTAGTTTGCATTACTTTGTTAAAAGAGAATAGAATTCCTAAAGTGATCAATTAAAACGAAAGGGATAATATTTATACATATATAGCGTTGGATTGATTTAATGTATATAAATTTAAACAAGAGAATATTATATGAATGAATATGATACTATCTCTCTTTGCATAATACTGATGTTTTGCGTATTAATTTATTGAGACATAAGCAGTGCCTTCATTTAACTACATTTGTGATCTAAAAATTTAAGAACATTTACTTCAGGTTGAAGTTGGATTGTTTCTGCCACAATGCACTCTGTAAGTTTCATTAGAAGTACAACATAATCGTTTTAGTTAAAGGTTTTTCTGCGTTATTCCTTAAAATTCATTTTAAACGCCGTGTCGTCTGCTGATAAAGCTTTAGAGTTACAAGAGCTATATTTTTGATATAGACCCATCCCTGCAATCTAATGCCACTGCAGGAATAGACCCCTGGTTAGTTCGGAAGAAATCCATTTTCCCTTTTACATTCTGTTACTGGAATTAAACGATACCTTTCACCCAACATCTCAGGGGAAAAGGATAGGAGAGTGCAACCAACAGAGAAAAACTAAGAAAACACAATTTTATGCGCCACTTTTCCTGTCACGACTTGCATATTAAACCAGTTAAAATAAAGAACTACGCACCAGTGACCACCAGCATTTAAAACAAGGAAGCAATTTCTGGAGCTTTAGGTATCGAAATATCGTCGATTTTATCAGCAGTTAAAAATATTGGATTTTGCCGGTATTGACGTCAAAAGTGATGTATTGCAATTAGACCTTAACAAACTCGTATATATGACCCTCTACGAGCTAAGTGATTTCACACCGTATTCTTACCGCTAAAACGTAGAAGTTGGATGTGGTTTATATGGAGGTATACGACTAGTGATTAAATTTTTTACTGCAGTGGTATTTGGAGAAACTATGCAGTAAACAGGACGAGTTTCTGCAAATTCTACGTGGAATCCAAAATCAGGTTTTTTGCACAAGATACCAAACTCCTGCGATTGAGTGGGTACTACTTCCATTAATGGAATTCTACACTACACTTGAGCCTCTTTTTGCAAGAGATTGAATCTGCGATTGTCCCCGTACATTTTATTTTCCAATGCTACACCAAAAGGTTTTGTTTTGCCCAAAATTTTGAATTTTGCCGAATCCTTTCTATTCCAAGCGAGGTAAGTAACTTTATTGTGCGTGACAACACTAACACTTCACATATAAGATCTACATTCTACCTTTCATCCGAACGATGGTATATTTTTTGTGATAGCTGCTTGACTAACATTTTTCAAACGGCCTGTGTCGGTATGCTGCCCATTCTACAAAAGTCGCCGCTTTGGTAAAAAGGTTTAAGAAATAACACATCACCTCTGAGTCCTTGCCAGCAAATATTGTTGTGATTATGGAAGAACTTAAAGTTTTAAATTTGAAGCAGTTACGAAAGGATGGCAATCAATCAAGCCATTGTTGGTTGCATCTAAACAATTCTTTAAATTGGCGAAAGTAGAATGTTATTCTCGAATTTTTAAAAAAATTATTACATTAATTTGATTCTTTTAATTATAATCAGATTTATAAGGCACGTATTGAGTGCAGATATGTACAAAAATTAAAATGTTACTCCTAAACGTGTATATTCGCACGCACAATTAAGCCAAAAGATATCTCGCTATGACGTAACAAAAAAAGTTACATAATAACAATTGAAAAAACACAGTTCTAAGCGCATGTTACAAGTAAAAATATATAACTGAAGCATACATTTTTCGTTTTGTTTTTCTATTCTTTCTTGTGCTACCTACCCTTTATTTAATGGCACGAGTGCATTTTTTTGCCTTTTTAAAAGGTTTCCCATTTCATTTCTTCTTATTAGTTTTTTAGTGTTTTATTTGAATTCAATAAAATACGCTTATTGACTCTAGGCACAATGCCAATTTTATCACCATTTAAAACTTCTTTGTTTTGACGAAAACAACATCTTCTGCAGCGTTTCTTACGTTATTTACTCGAATGCCGATCACTTGATCTAAACTAGAGTAGTCCTCCCGCAATCACAAAACTACTTCACTGCAACACACGTATATCTTTTGGGCTTACCTGATTTATGCCACGAATACTTGGCCACTAAAGTTATAATTAATGCATTTGAATACTAGATTTTTGCACCAAACCATTAGCGGAATTTTGAATACCAAGAATATGTGTTAAAGTAGATTCTTATTAAAACGAACATATTTGATCTTTTGCACCGAGACCTTCAATTGTACTGCGATTTTTAAGCTCAAATTATATTATTACAGATTTCGTAGAAATATAACAAATTTGTTTAGATCGTTGCAAGAATATAGATGTTTTATCTGAATATCAGTAAATTGCGAGTGTAATGCAAATTTTTTGAAAAAAATTGATAAACAATTCTGTTGCAGGCGAAAGATAATTACGAGTAGTTCAAAATTTAGATTATGGGATTGTAGATTTATAGGATTTGTATTTAGAAAAATAGAACTGAAACAAGTCTGCTTGTCATCCTCTTATTGTCACTTCATTGATATAAATTTCCAAAAGCGGCTTTATTATAATTCTATTGCCACAAAACCCTAGATCTGTTACACAGAATATTTCAAAGTTCATTCCAGAAAATAAATATACTAATTAGAGGTCTGTAATGTTATAATATGATGTGCTGCTGACAACCAATTATTCTTAATGACAATGACTAGTACTACAATTTAAATTTTTTGTTGATGAATTAAAAGCTTCCTTTTACTAAAAATACCTATTGTTGCAAATTCAAACCTTCTTGTAGTAATATGCTTTTTCCACCGATGTGTTTGCAATCCTGCGACGTCAGTGATCTATGGTAGGAAGATGAGGCACGTGTAACGTCAAATACGATGAGGTAGTCAAACAAAATCAAAATAGCCTAGAATCTGAGAGTACCCAACATAATAACGGCTCAGTATAAGAATACTAGTAAGCAACATAGTGCCTGACGCTTTACTATTAATAGCTCTAGACCAATATCCCAGAATAACACTTTGTCATTTACAAAGGATATCATCATCATTAGTCCTGGAACTGGCTAGACGGGTACCATCATTGTTTCCTATTCTGAACTAACCTACAGATTTCCCTGAAATTTGCACAGTCTGCATATCACTATCTGATCTAGGTCTACATCTACCTCTTTTTTCCTATCTCTGCTTGTAATATATCCCATACTATTCCCCAAAAATGCCTTAGAACGTATGCCGCCCTTCTATTTCTCTTTTTCCCCAGATATCCTTGTTCCCCTACTATTTCTATAACCTATTTGTAATTTTTTCCAATTTACATTGTCGAATGCTTTTTCCAGATCTACATACCCTATATACACGCTTTCCCCCTTTTTCTATTGTTTTCTCCATTATCACTCTCACAGCCAAAATATCCTCCTGTGTTCCCCTCGGTAAAATAAGACATTAAATCAGAAATCTCTCAATTGTATAAATAGAAACATGTTAAAAAATGTTTTCCAAATTATTGAATTTATATAAAATTCACCAATAAAAATTAATCAGCTGATTTCACGTTAAGCGTATTGGCTACCATAGGAATGTCGATCCCAGGTCGCAACACAAACTGAAGGCAATCATTCTTTTAAACTTTAAAAATTTTTGCTTAGTGTACTCAAACCAAATATTTCAAACATCAATAAATCAAAGTAACCTTCAATTTATGTCATAAACGTCAAACTTGAAGTTTTTATTATTTTGACAACGATCCTAGGTCATGGATCGAAACGTAAATAAAATAGATTTTAAAAACTATGAGTGGTTTCATTCCCTTAGAAGATTAAGAAAAATCATTTTCAATGTCTGATTCCTGTTCTATTGCAGTTAGTTCCTCTCCTGCATATAAATTCTCTATATATTCTTGCCATCTACCCACTTTCTCTACGTTTTCTATAATGATGTTTGCTTGTGCGTCCCTTATATTTTTGCTATACGGTTTTATATCCCTAAAATTCATTTTAATTAATTTGTATGCTTCGTCTGTCTTTCCTATTTCCTATCTTCGTTTGTACCTCTTTGCACTTTTCATCAAGCCATTGTTTTTTTAGCTTTCCTGCATTTTCGAATAATTTCCCATTTTATGGCTTTGTACCTCTGTTTTCCTGTTTCGTCTGATTTATTTTTGTATTTTCTTTCGTCTTTCTTATATTAAATTCACGATATCCTCTGTTATCCATGGTTTTTTTTTTGTGTATACCCCAGAATATTTCTGGCCGCCATGTCTAGGCTGGATTTAATGTTATTCCATTCTGTTTCTACTTCCTTAGTATCAGATATTTTCCCGATATCTTTGAGCAAATCATTGAACCTTTTTTCGAATCTTTCTTGAATATCTTTATCTTATAGTTTCTCTAAGTCCAAGTGCCTTTTTCCGTTTCTTTTTTTCACATTCTTAAATTTAAGTGCGGCCTTCATAATTACGATGTTGTGGTCAGTATCTATATCTGCTCTGGGTAGCTTCTACAGTCTTTTACTTGATTCCTAAACCGTTGTCTAACAAGAATGTATTCTATTTGATATCTTCCTATATCTCCTGGCATCTTCCACGTATATCGTCTTCTAGCATGATGTTGAAATAATGTGTTTGTATGATTAAATTGTTCTTGTCGCAAAATTCTACCAGCCTATTTACCCTGTCGTTTCTCGTGCCTAAACCAAATAAATTTACTACCGCTCCTTCCCTACCCTCACCTACCACGGCATTAAAATCTCCCGTAATTATTAAATTTTCATGTCCTTTTACGTATCTTAATATGTCTTCAATATCTTTGTAGATGGCTTCTACCTCTTCGTCACTGTAGCTAAAAGTGGTCATGTATACTTGTATTATTACTGTGTTTACCGGTTTAGATTCTAATCTAACCATGAGTACTCTTTCGTTCTTTTGTAAGTAATTTTCTACACAGTATCCTATCTTTTTCCGCATAACTATCCCCACACACTAATTTCCGTCCTCTGCTCCTGTATGAATTACCCTGATGTTTCCACTCCAAAAATCCCCCGCCTCTGGCCACCGAACTTCGCTGATCCCTACTATGTCTAGTGATAACCTATTCATATCGATTTTTAGGTTCTCTAGCTTACCTACTTGCTTCATACTTCTAACATTCCACGCTCCGACTCACAGAATGTTCCCGACTCTTATTTTTAACTTTCCGATCGCATCCTCCGAAGTAGTCCCCTCCCGGAAATCCGAATAGGGGACTATTTTAACTCCGGAATTTTTTACCCCAAAGAATGCCATCATGTTTGTTACAATTTAAGTACGCTGTGTACTTGGGAGAGCATGTGGTGGTTTCCTGTTGCCTTCCACAACGCGGTGGTGTGTCTTAGACTGCCATACCGACCCCTAGAGTCTCTGCCAATCTAAGTACCGAAAGAGTCGCTGCCCTCTTTCGGGGACCTGTCTTAGTCTGGTTCCTCACTAACGACCCTACTACTTTGGTTGGACCTGTAGTTTGCCTCGTTAGCTCATTAGAACACGCAAGCCATTTTGCCTGTTCTAGTAATTTAGAACTTCGACAAGGTGCAGGTCCATTCGAAATGGTACAAAAGATAAGTAAGCATTTATTCTTAATACTTAGTACCAGACAAACTAACAATTACAGAATGGCAATTAAAAAATATTATTAACATCTAACTCAACATTTAGTAACAGTGTCTATAAATAATGTATTAAAGATCTATGCCATAACGAATAACACCGAAAAATTTCCAGAATGAGAACCTTAGATTTGGTCGTTGGAAAACACATTCAAAAACTGGTTTTACGGAGTACTCTCCAGTATGATTTTACCGACTTCCGACCGGTGTTTCACTTACTCTAACGCCGTTAATACTAAAAATCGTGGTCGGTCTATTCCTTTTTATACTCGAAGATGGACGCAACCTCCACACGACGTTAATATAACGTCGAAAGTCCACTAATGTACCTTGTAGCAGATTTTATTTCAGTTACTAAAACATCATAATGTATATTCTAATTTCATTTAATTTTATTGCAAGGTCCGCATTCTTAATTTGCAGTGTTGTTTTGGTGGACGTATTCCTAGGTATTTAGTGCATTGCAGATATTCAATTTGTTTAACTAATTGCCGCGTATATAATTTCAAAATCGTTCAATTTTCTGATTGTTTGGAGTAGAGCTTCCCACTACATCCACTATGGTTTGCAAACTTTACATTGTTGAATTGCCATTTTTGATATTGGGTTCTTGTGTGAAAACAATCAGGTGTTTGATGTAAAATTCCTGTTGTTACAAATATTTGTAATTGATTTTTTTGTTTAGTGAGAGGGTAAGTGTTCTATATTAAAGGATAATTATTTGAGAATAATCACCTTATTTACAATTGCTAATTGAGAATTTCAATTTTTTTAACAACTAAAAACATCACACCCACATATCTACTTTTGAGGTTATTTCTCCATAAAAATTTCAACTAACTACCATTAGTATGAAATTAAGTATATCCGTTCTATTATATTGGATTTACCATTTCATTTCAATATTAATTGTTCTGGATAAGGTTAGAAATTTTCCATACCAGAAACATCAGTTTTTTTTAACCAAAAATGGAACCAGTAAGTAGTCTGTTATTTACATACTTTCATCATCACGCAGTGTAAGTTCAACAGAATTGCAAATCAACCATATCAAGGTCAGAATTAATTATTTTCCCTACCTTAGCCGTAAAAGACACTTACGTAGTTGAGACGACCTTCCGTAAGTTGCATTTACTAAAGCGGGACGTAAATTTTTCCTTACTTCCCGTGGGTGGTAAGTGATTGTCATCGAAATGAAAGATGCCATGGTTACAAATCCATGGTTACGGGTCTAAGCCTACATTAAATAATTCTTTATTTTTAGTTGAATTTTAAACTTTATTTAAACCAATGTTTAATGACTTTGGGCCGGCTGCACCGCTTCTGCTTAAATGCTTGACTTACTAAGGTGTCCTTTAAGTTGTCAAATTTACATATTATTATTGGAAACATTGATGCCATCTCGACAATGTAAATTTGGCAACTTAAGCGACACTTTACTAAGTCAAGCACTTAAACCGAAGCGGTGGAAACAGCCCTCAGAAGTAGGGAAAAAACAATAGAAAACATCTCAGTGTACATTTAATATCTAACAACTATTTTGACTTAGAAAATAATTAAACAAACGCTGGAAATTATTTAATATTTTCAAAAACCATTACGATGAACTTAATTTATTTTTTAATGTTGAACGTAAATGTGCAATATGTGCAGCTAGCAACATTTATCAAACTGGACATATTATTAGAGTCTATTGTATTAATAATACGTTTAGAAATATCAACATTTTCCAATGAAGACAGTAATTGCCAAGGAATGTCGATTTTAAATTGCTCTTGATCTTGTGAAGATTATGGTTATATTTCCATTAAAAATTCTCTAAGCAGCTTCATTTTTATATTCCAGGGAATCTGCAACATGACGCTTGGCTAAGTATATCTCCCTCTGATTTGGCCAACAACGTGGCTGATGTTCGTCGAAAAGCATAACCTGTATAAAGAAGTGGTTTTGGCAGATTTGAAAAAGTAGCTATAATTGAGAGAACCTTGGAAAATGTATTTTTTCCCACAGGTTGATTGAAACACTTTCCTGCAGAAAATTTCAAAAATAATTTTGTTTGTTTCATTGTTTTTGCAGAGCATATATTTCTATCAGCAAGGTATTCCCTTACAATTGCAAGATATCCAACTCCATGTATATCGTTATTGATAATGATAATTGCGTGAAATGTTGTTCTTTGTTTCACATAGGTGAATAACCATCAAATCGATGTTGTCTTGAACATCTTGCAGTTGTCATTTCAAATGTTCGTCCGTACGACATGCTCCGACAATACCAAATACATGCACTGCCTAAAACCTTACATTTTATAAAATGTTCCGTATATTAAATTGAAAAAGTGCACCTTACCTTAAACTACAGATATATCTCGTTTGGTGCATCCTTTATGAAGCAACAGATGTTTTCTCTCGTAAACACCTTCAACTTCTCTGGGGTGTAGGAATCATTCTTTCTTTTTAAAACGCACGCAGCTTCATATACTGTGAGTAGGAGAATATGTTCATTCGAGGACAGCGCCACCGCCACCGCCACCGCCACCGCCACCGCCACCGCCACCGCCACCGCCACCGCCACCGCCACCGCCGCCGCCCTGGACCAAAAAGTTTTCTTCGACTAACCATTTTTCATCTTTCGAGATAAATATATCTTAAATTTTTCATCTTTCGAGATAAATGAGCATCCTCATTTCCACACACGAGATAAACCTATTTTTAAAACGTCATTTCTTCCATTTACGTCACAACCTCCTTCCATTTTTATTTTTTATTTTAGTTTTAATTTCTACTTTTATTTCTAATTTTCAGATCTTCGCGGCTCGCTCTTTTTCAATGTCTTAAAACCGGTTGTAGAAATTGTTGTGAACCTTAGAATTTTGGTGTTGAAAATAAAAAACTAAACATATTAAATAAAATTTATTGATAAAATAATGCGTGTTGTCAGCCAACTAAACATTTAAAATATTCAGTTGTTCGGCAAACACCACGGGAAGGTCAGCACGCTTTGTTTGCCAGGATAAGAAGATGCAAGGAATAGGAGTGGGAAGGTGAGGGAAAAAAACTTACAACTAATATATACAAAAATCTACAACTACAAACAAAGAAATCCTAATGTTACACACACATAACTTAAAACTAGGTGAAATAGAAATCGTCTATTTTTCGGTGCCCCCAGGCGTACGTATTAACAGTTCCGGGGATAATAAAGCGTTTATCATCATCCCCGGATAAGCTGATTTTGTTTATGAGTTTTGTGTACAGCTCATGCTTGCTGCTGATTTAAAATCGGAGCACGCCCTGCAAAATTATACTTTAAGCTCTCAAACCTATTTAAAATTTTTGCTCGTATATATTTAACTCCATCTTTAAAACCTTTTTCACTACCCAAGACATATGCTTTAACCAACACAAAAATTAAGCACTTAAAATTTTAATAATCATTCCAATGTAATGGGTTTTAAATATGTGAATGGGAAGGTCAACTTTTGGTGTAAGGGTCGCTTGGTTAATAATTAAGAAAGCGCATTTTGCTGGTATGAAATCTATGGGATTTTTGTTGTAATGAAAGAAGAATGCATTCGTAATTGAAAATACGTGCTACAACTTTCGCTAGATACCAGCCATGTTAATTAGAAATTTTGTGTATGACATCATTAACTACCTAAATTTCAGAATTAACAAAAATGTAATAAACCAGATTAAGTACTGAAAGTAAATGGGTCTTATTACATATTGATATTCTACATCAATTACCTAAATTACCTTACGTGACGCGGTAGAAGCATTATAACGCAAATTCCGGAAACTTCCAATGTAGTATTAATTCATTTGTAACTCGTAATCCAGCAAATATTTTAAATTCTTAACGAACATTTGAATGCTGTATATAATTTTCTTTTCTTGGACTTTCTATTAATTATGTTGAGAATATGTTTCAATGACGCACATTTCAAATCGAGATATAATTGTTTGTAGATTACCAATAACACGAGGCGCTGAAAAGTGCGTATTTACGGAAAATACAAACCTCATTTAGTAGTAGAATTAACGGTTTCAAAACGTAAACGAATGTATAAGCTTAACCGTGGACCACGACATTAAATGGCGGGCTTGAATATTTTTTTTTGGAAACAATCGAAGATTACCGAAGACACTCGAAGAGTGCACAAACGCGGTCACTAAACCACAATTAATAATCGCCTTTATAGGTTTAACATTTCTACCATTACCCAATAACTGGTGTTACGTACATGGAAACTTTAATTTCTTATTGGAGAGAATCCTTATTCTCCCACGCACTGTTGCGTAGCTGGATGCCCACCCCTTTTGGGAATATATGCTCGTTATAGGTTGTAAGACCCTCGGTTTTACTTAACTACACTTTGTGAGATCCCTTTAATCTTTTAATCGCGTCCTTCTCGCGCACAATACAGTAGGACTTAGCCTTACTACCAACAAATTATAACACCAAGTCACCGTTAAACTCGTCTTTAAATTTCCCCACAACTTTTGTTAACATGCGGTAAATTGTGTTTATTATTTGCGGGTACACCACTTTAAACTTAAAAATAAAAACAGGATAGTTTAATACGTCTATTAATAATTTATGGTAATGTTAGCGATACAAATATGTAAAAACAAACTTTATCAAGAAAATATAATGTTTTAATAGAATACATACACGTATTGATAACATCTATAAACCGCTGTGGTAACCAGAGTCTGGCGAATCTGGGATAGCCAAATCTCTAAACATTTGTGCAAGCGATTGCCTTGCAGTTGCATCTTTTAAGTACTGAATGGGGAAACATTTAATAAGTTCCAACACTGTCAAGTAATTTAAATTGCTGCAATCATTAGACAGAGAAATAATGGTACTGCTCTCTCCTCTAATAACGTTTGAACCCTTTCTTCCTCCGTCGTATTTCCACATACTTTTTTTATATCACCAACAAATTTTTCATAAAATTCTGGAAAGTTTCTACACCTTAACTCTACCATTTTATAACAGATCAATTCTCGCAAATTTAATAGCTCGATGCACTCGTACGCAGGTAGCACAATAACATTCCCATCTTTCGTAATCTCCATATTATATAAATTCTCTTTTCAAAATTGTTCAACAGCCATATACTTCTATTAAAGGCTGTGCTCAGCTGCAATTTGAAATTTTGATCCAATTGTATGTCAACAACATCGTTTCCAGTAGTCAAACCATTTAATCGGACTTGTTTTGAGTCTTGAGCAAATTGGCGAATTTGAAATTCCACTTGAAAAGTACACAATTTTTTCCAATCGAAGTAAGAGAATGTTATCGTAGAATCAGCACACATACCACTACAGCAAATCACTTGGATGACAGGTTGAAGACCACCATATAAATCAAAACCAACTTCTAATATATGGTGGTGATAATTTGAAGGAAATTCGCCTAACCTATAGGTTGACTTACCAACTAGTTGGTTGATATTTAATTGTGGTACTCGCACATCACTTGTAAAGTCAACACAAGAAAAATCCATCTTTAATTTATAATTTTAATCCAACTCGACGATACTTTGACGACTAATGCACTGGAACATGGCTCTCGCCTTTTATGCCGATGGTCGAGCGTGCGCAGCTCCTTATTATATTAGTTGGTGTTATATGCAAGTCTTGACTGGAAAAGTGACGCGTATAATTGTTTTATAGTGGGTTTTACCTGTATGTATTTAACCACCAACGCCATTTTTAGAATTATTAAACAAAATTACTCTTAGCAGTATTTTTAATATACCATCGTGTAAGATTTCAATTATTATTGTGTTTTTCCTCAGGTTCTCAAATCCTCGGAATTTTTCAAATCGAATGACCCCTTACTGATTTGCAGATTAACCTTTGCAAGCACCGTATAAAATTCACCTTTAATCTATTTCTAAACCGTATCGCTCTGTCTTTTGAGATAAACCCTGGTGTAACCTATAAAATTAGTATAGAATTTTCCTGGGAATTGAAATTAATTATCACGTCTTTTAAAATTAGTTCCAACAAAGACCTGTATATATTGTATTAATATTCAAAACCTATCAGCAAAACACTTTTGCATTTTTATTTAGATTTAGCTCGATAATAGAGTTAAAGCTCCAAAATATTTATTAGTGGCTAGAATTGTTAAAATTTTCAATTAGTAAATCCACATACAAATGATTAAACCAAAAGGTATAATACATATATTAATTCTGCACGCTGACCTAGAAAGTGGTTCGATAATCTATTTTAAATGTAGTTCAACATAAGACGTATATTCTAAATAAATTTAGTGAAATGTATGATCATTAGCCTTGCATTGTTTGTCGATGACGTCTGACTATTAATTTAATAAAAGCACTTTCCACAATTCTAGTTAATATACGGGAATACACATTCTATAATTTGATTTAAATTGGGTTAATGTAAGGACAAATTATACTTATACTTTCTCTATGTACATAAATACGGAGGAAATGATACCAAAAGTTCATTTTAAGTTTATTTTGTAAAACGTAAGGTTGTTTATAGTGTAATTAATAGTAATACTGAATTTTCAGTTTTTGGTTTAAAATTTCGTGTGAGGACTATCGACAAAGAAGAGTAAGTCTTAGTTTGAATTTTGCAAACGTAGAAGAAATTAATATTTACATATATAATTCAAAACTGTTAATCAATAATTTTTTCTAGAATGAACATCTTAAGTATTGCGTGCAGTGTGTGCGAAAATGTTTTACTGGATGTGATGCCATAAAAACACAACGAAAGGCACATCGAGATGGTTTATTTCAGGAGGAACTAAAAATTACAGCCAATGAGTGGGAACAAATTAAGGATTTGGAAAACCAATCGACCGCAGCGCATAAAGAACGTATAAACGCCGCAATTCAGTTAGAACGAACCAAGTTACTATTTGAAAACCATACACCATAACAAAATCTTCTTCCAAAATCATAATTGTAGGCCTGAACCCGTTCGACGATTACAAAATAATTTTTAGATTTGTTGACACCATTTCGCAGAGCGTACTTGATGTATCCTCAACGTATTTAGGAAGTTTATATCAAATCTTCCACACATTATACGCACTATGGAAGTTGGCATGCAAAATCAGATATGCAAATTCGACAACTTGCGTTTTTATTTAAATAACAATTGTTTAGTGAAGATGATGACATTTGATGGGAATTATATGATATTTACCAAAGGAACTTTAGAGCACTTTTTAGGGGTATCTCAGATCGTTCTCAACCATGCTAATACTTTAAAAGAACTAACGGAAAAGGGTACTCTAATATAGATCTGTTTCTGTTAGATGTCGCAATGGAAAGATATAATAGGAATGATGTTCTACAGAATCTCGCACATGATGTAATTAAAAGCAAATACAGTAATAGTGATATTGGGGTCATATTATACGAATTTATAAGAACCTACCCAAGATTGTTTGAAAACAGTATTTGTAAACAAGTTGAGTATATGGAAGAATACAACAGGTTTCCATTCCACGCATTTACGAGCGATGTTTAAATTTTAAGCCAAAGACTGAAAATTTTGTAACACTCTTAATTACACTTCTGTTTTCTTATACGTTTCTAAATTGTTGTATTTCATCTACAGATATTAATAGATGTCAATAAAATTATGTTATAGTTTTAAATAAAACGATTCTGATTAATAATTTTGTAAAACGTTTATAACTAAATTGTTATACTCCAACTACAGACTTAGGTTAGATAAAAGTAAAAATTGATAGGTTAGTCTGTTTTTAACGAGTTTTCTCATTAAAAACCCATTGCACTAATTGCTTTTTAATGAGTTTTCTCATTAAAACCCCATTAGCACTAATTGCTTTTTAATGAGTTTTTCCATTAAAAACTAAGTGTGGACCTAGGTTAGATAAAAGGAAAAATTAATAGGTTAGGTCAGCGCCGAGTGCTAATGGGGTTTTAATGAGAAAACTCATTAAAAAGCAATTAGTGCAATGGGTTTTTAATGAGAAAACTCGTTAAAAACAGCCTAACCTATCAATTTTTACTTTTATCTAACCTAAGTCCACACAAATCCAGCTAACCTAACCTAACTCCGGACAACACTAGCTAACCTATCTCCCGACAGCTCCACATCCAACCTAGGACGGATGCAACAAGTACACTACACATAGAAATATATTTTTATTCATTAAAACTAATAAAATTGGTTGTTGCGTATAACTTTTGTGATATTGCAATAATATTAAACTATTTCTTTATGTGCATAATCGGATCTAGGTCTGGTTGTGGGGGGTGTATTAATGGCAAAGTTCCTTGAATGTGAAATTGCCCTATAGAGTAAAATTGCCTCCATAGGGTGAGAGTGTCTCCCTCCGACCTAGGTCGGATTTAATCCGACCTAGATCGGATTTTAATCCGACCTAGATCGGATTTTAATCCGACCTAGATCGGATAGCAAAACTGTTCCTAATCAAGAAAATGTACGCGATATGGCGGTGTCCAACATATGTCCTGTCATCATAACCGCAATTAATGTAGTATGCGAAGCTATTAGGGTATAGTCATGCACATTATTAGTGAATGAAGTTGAGGTCTCTGGAACAACAGAGTGAATACATTTTCGTAACTACTTTAGATTTTGAATATTTTGGGTCTTGGTAAAATTATTAGTTGTTCTGACTTAGAAAATTTTAACATAAAACTGGAAATTTTATACCAAGGCCTCTAACTCGTAATGTGTCCGTGCGCACCCCCTGCGCATGCACACCCATGCCCATGCGCACCCTTGCGCGTGTGCAAGTTCATAGAATACATTCCATACTGGTTGTTTCGTGCGTGCACACAAATCGGGCACAATCGGTACATATCCGAAGTATTGTTTAATTTTTCAAATATCCCCGCAACTGAAATGGGTATCTAAGTTCTTATGAAAAGAATTATAACAAAGAGCGCTACATTTAATTTTAATAGAAATGAGTACAACTACGTGTTTGAAACATACCTTTTAGTTTAAATTTTTTTTTTGTTTGACTTCTATGATATTACATAAACCAAGATTCTGCTACTGCTTCCGAGTAATTGTATCCTAACAATACCATTATATATAAATAAAACCACAACGTTTGAAACAATATTTATATTTCAATTCAAATACTTAACAAGTACACTTCACATAGAAATATATTTTTATTTATTAAAACTAATACACACATACACGCACACAAAAGTCACTTTTTCCTCCTTTTAATTGGGAAATGTGTAGTATACATATCCAAATTTTGTACACGATTTTCGTTTGATCTGAGTTTCGTATAGAGTGTAGCTTTTGGAACATTGTAGATTTCGGATGCTTCTGAACCAGTAATCCATCCTTTGTTTATTTCGTCAATGGCTTTATTTAAATCCTCTTTAGTATATGATTTAAGTTGTCTCTTTCTTTTCTACCAGAAACGTCTGACTTGGAGTCTATGTTCTGATCTTTCGCATCAACATTATCATGTGTAGGTTTATCTTGCACTATTTTAGTATTTGCCAGAGATTCATTAGGCATACCATTCAAATGTTGGCTAGTTGAATTGTTTGATAAACTTTTTCATCTCCATGACAACTTCTTCTAAAATTTTTATAGCATCTAAAGATATAATTCTTTCCCCGCTCATTTTATTACGATGTTTACTTATCAAAATGCAAATGCAGACTATTCCAATTTTACAATTTCGAAAAATATGTATAAATATTTACCTCCATCTAACTTCGTTGTCCTTCTATTCTATAATTCCTTTTGTCGAAGTTTAGATATTATAGAGATAATTTCATTTAGGTTATGCATATCTCGATGGTTGTGATAATCAACAGTAACTAGCAACTGCAGTCTTTCGATCAACCCATGTACATTAAAGTGAATATATGTACCATCTGAACTGTGCTCAGTACGATGTGTATTTTTAATACAACACCCCTTTTATATACATCGGTATTTTAGTCCCCGACTATTGCTTTCCTGTGTTGAATCCTCATCTTCAGAATTTGGGTGTAATCCATAGAACTTGATTCATATATTATTTGCTCTGATAGTTTATGACGAGCATTTCCATTATTTTTGCAGAATTCATTTCCTCAATATTAAACTTTTGTTTTGCATCTTAAAACTTCTTTTACAAACTACTTTATCATCTTTACCATCTGAGTAGATAGGTGTTGCTGTACATCTTAGAGTACTTCCTGTGCCCATTTCCGCAGTTTGTAAATTAGTTGTTTGTATATCAGAGATGTAACTGTCTACACTTTTATCTCTTTTACTCTGTGATCGTATGAGATGGTCGCGCAATGTAGACTTTGGAATCCTAAACTTCTTACTAGCAGAGTACATTGTTGCAACACCTCGTCTAACCTCATTAAGAGCTTCTTGCAAACATTCCTTGGTATACGGTTCAATATCCGAGATAAACTAAAGTAATAATATTGTACTCAGTGAATATAAAACCGATCGAGTTTAACATAATTCGATCTATATCTGTAGTTGGAGTATAACAATTTAGTTATAAACGTTTTACAAAATTATTAATCAGAATCGTTTTATTTAAAACTATAACATAATTTTATTGACATCTATTAATATCTGTAGATGAAATACAACAATTTAGAAACGTATAAGAAAACAAAAGTGTAATTAATAGTGTTACAAAATTTTCAGTCTTTGGCTTAAAATTTAAACATCGCTCGTAAATGCGTGGAATGGAAACCTGTTGTATTCTTCCATATACTCAACTTGTTTACAAATACTGTTTTCAAACAATCTTGGGTAGGTTCTTATAAATTCGTATAATATGACCCCAATATCACTATTACTGTATTTGCTTTTAATTACATCATGTGCGAGATTCTGTAGAACATCATTCCTATTATATCTTTCCATTGCGACATCTAACAGAAACAGATCTATATTAGAGTACCCTTTTCCGTTAGTTCTTTTAAAGTATTAGCATGGTTGAGAACGATCTGAGATACCCTAAAAGTGCTCTAAAGTTCCTTTGGTAAATATCATATAATTCCCATCAAATGTCATCATCTTCACTAAACAATTGTTATTTAAATAAAACGCAAGTTGTCGAATTTGCATATCTGATTTTGCATGCCAACTTCCATAGGGCGTATAATGTGTGGAAGATTTGATATAAACTTCCTAAATACGTTGAGGATACATCAAGTACGCTCTGCGAAATGGTGTCAACAAATCTAAAATTATTTTGTAATCGTCGAACGGGTTCAGGCCTACAATTATGATTTTGGAAGAAGATTTTGTTATGGTGTATGGTTTTCAAATAGTAACTTGGTTCGTTCTAACTGAATTGCGGCGTTTATACGTTCTTTATGCGCTGCGGTCGACTGGTTTTCCAAATCCTTAATTTGTTCCCACTCATTGGCTGTAATTTTAGTTCCTCCTGAAATAAACCATCTCGATGTGCCTTTCGTTGTGTTTTTATGGCATCACATCCAGTAAAACATTTTCGCACACACTGCACGCAATACTTAAGATGTTCATTCTAGAAAAAATTATTGATTAACAGTTTTGAATTATACATGTAAATATTAATTTCTTCTACGTTTGCGAAATTCAAACTAAGACTTACTCTTCTTTGTCGATAGTCCTCACACGAAATTTTAAACCAAAAACTGAAAATTCAGTATTACTATTAATTATACTATAAACAACCTTACGTTTTACAAAATAAACTTAAAATGAACTTTTGGTATCATTTCCTCCGTATTTATGTACATAGAGAAAGTATAAGTATAATTTGTCCTTACATTAACCCAATTTAAATCAAATTATAGAATGTGTATTCCCGTATATTAACTAGAATTGTGGAAAGTGCTTTTATTAAATTAATAGTCAGACGTCATCGACAAACAATGCAAGGCTAATGATCATACATTTCACTAAATTTATTTAGAATATACGTCTTATGTTGAACTACATTTAAAATAGATTATCGAACCACTTTCTAGGTCAGCGTGCAGAATTAATATATGTATTATACCTTTTGGTTTAATCATTTGTATGTGGATTTACTAATTGAAAATTTTAACAATTTTAGCCACTAATAAATATTTTTGGAGTTTAACTCTATTATCGAGCTAAATCTAAATAAAAATGCAAAAGTGTTTTGCTGATAGGTTTTGAATATTAATACAATATATACAGGTCTTTGTTGGAACTAATTTTAAAAGACGTGATAATTAATTTCAATTCCCCAGGAAAATTCTATACTAATTTTATAGGTTACACCAGGGGTTTACCTCAAAAGACAAACCGATACGGTTTAGAAATAGATTAAAGGTGAATTATATACGGTGCTTGCAAAAGGTTAATCTGCAAATCAGTAAGGGGTCATTCGATTTGAAAAAAATTCCGAGGGATTTGAGAACCTGAGGAAAAACACAATAATAATTGAAATCTTACACGATGGTATATTAAAAATACTGCTAAGAGTAATTTTGTTTAATAATTCTAAAATGGCGTTGGTGGTTAAATACATACAGGTAAAACCCACTATAAAACAATTATACGCGTCACTTTTCCAGACAAGACTTGCATATAACGCCAACTAATATAATAAGGAGCTGCGCACGCTCGACCATCGGCATAAAAGGTGAGAGTCATGTTCCAGTGCATTAGTCGTCAAAGTATTATCGAGTTTGATTAAAATTATAAATTAAAGATGGATTTTTCTTGTGTTGACGTTACAAGTGATGTGCGAGTACCACAATTAAATATCAACCAACTAGTTGGTAAGTCAACCTATAGGTTAGGCGAATTTCCTTCAAATTATCACCACCATATATTAGAAGTTGGTTTTGATTTATATGGTAGTCTTCAACCTGCCATCCAAGTTATTTGCTGTAGTGGTATGTGTGCTGATTCTACGATAACATTCTCTTACTTCGATTGGAAGAAATTGTGTACTTTTCAAGTGGAATTTCAAATTCACCAATTTGCTCAAGACTCAAAACAAGTCAGATTAAATGGTTTGACTACTGGAAACGATGTTGTTGAGATACAATTGGATCAAGATTTCAAATTGCAGCTGAGCACAGCCTTTAATAGAAGTATATGGCTGTTGAACAATTTTGAAAAGAGAATTTATATAATATGGAGATTACGAAAGATGGGAATGTTATTGTGCTACCTGCGTACGAGTGCATCAAGCTATTAAATTTGCGAGAATTGATCTGTTTTAAAATGGCTGAGTTAAGGTGTAGAAACTTTCCAGAATTTTACGAAAAATTTGTTGGTGATATAAAAAGTATGTGGAAATACAACGGAGGAAGAAAGGGTTCAAACGTTATTAGAGGAGAGAGCAGTGCCAGTATTTCTCTGTCTAATGATTGCAGCAATTTAAATTACTTGACAGTGTTGGAACTTATTAAATGTTTCCCATTCAGTACTTGAAATATGCAACTGCAAGGCAATCGCTTGCGCAAATGTTTAGAGATTTGGCTATCCCAGATTCGCCAGACTCTGGTTACCACAGCGGTTTATAGATGTTATAAATACATGTATGTATTCTATTAAAAACATTATATTTTTCTTGATAAAGTTTGTTTTTACATATTTGTACCGCCAACATTACCATAAATTATTAATAGACGTATTAAACTATCCTGTTTTTATTTTTAGGTTTAAAGTGGTGTACCCCGCAAATAATAAACACAATATACCGCATGTTAACAAAAAATTGTAGAGAAATTCAAAGACGAGTTTAACGGTGACTTGGTGTTAGAATTTGTTGGTAGTAAGGCTAAGTCCTACTGTATTACACGCGAGAAGGACACGATTAAAAGATTAAAGGGATCTCACAAAGTGTAGTTAAGTAAAACCGCGGGTGCTACAACCTATAACGAGCATATATTCCCAAAAGGGGTAGGCATCCAGCTACGCAACAGTGCGTGGGAGAATAAGGATTCTCTCCAATAAGAAATTAAAGTCATTGGGTAATGGTAGAAATGTTAAACCTATAAAGGCGATTATTAATTGTGGTTTAGTGACCGCGTTTGTGCACTCTTCGAGTGTTTTCGGCAATCTTCGATTGTTTCCAAAGAAAATATTCAAGCATGCCATTTTCGAAAAATATGGCGTAGAAGTTATTTAAAATTAAATTGCTTTATTAGTAAGTATTCTGTATACAACAAGTTCGGTGTTCCTAAATACGTGCTGATTACCTCGTGTTATTAGTAATCTACAAACAATTATATTTCGATTTCAAATGTACGTCATTGAAACATATTCTCAACATAATTAATAGAAAGTCCAAGAAAAGAAATTATATACAGCTTTCACATGTGATTCACATGTTCGTTAACAAATTAGCATTCAATAGCGTAATTGTGTTTTCTAGAATATTTGCTGGATTACGAGTTACAAAAGTAATGCTATAAAATTAATGCTACATTGGAAGTTTCCGGAATTTGCATTATAATGCTTCTACAGCGTCACGTAAGGTAATTTAGGTAATTGATGTAGGATATCAATATGTAATAAGACCTATTTACTTTCACTCTAATATTGTTTTATGATTTTTATTGAACAGTACTTAATGTGGTTTATTACATTTTGATAATTCTGAAATTTAGGTAGTTAATGATGTCATACACAAAATTTCTAATTATTAGAATCTAAATCGGTACTATGAATTCATTAATTAACATGGTTGGTATCTAGCGAAGGTAAGTGACACGCATTTTCAATTACGGATGCATTCTTCTTTTCATTACAGGAGAAATTCCATAGATTTCATACAAGCAAAATGTGCTTTCCATTTACATATTTAAAATACATTACATTGGAATGATTAGTTATTAAACTGTAAAAATAAATTATTAAAATTTTGCGTGCTTATTTCTTTGTATTGGTTAAAGCATATGTCTTAGGTGACGAAAAAGGTTTTAAAAATGGAGTTAAATATATACGAGCAAAAATTTTAATAAGATTTGGGAGCTTTAAAGAGGTATAACTTTGCAGGGCGTGATCCGATTTCAAATCTGTTTGCAGATTCGAATTCTACATAAAATTCTAGACTAACAAGATGTATCGCATAACTAAAAAATTTTATAAGTACGGTCGGAAATCGCAACAGGTAAGAAATCTTAAAATTGTGGTAGCTCCCTGGGGGATGGTGCAATCTAAAAAATTCCTAGAAATTCGGGTAGCTGAGAAAATTCTAATATTAATTGATACCAAACAAGATAGGTTTATCTCGTGGGTGGAAATGTGGAGAAAGATTTATCTCGCAGAGGGTATGTGTGTAACATTGCAGGGCGTACTCCGTTTTCAAATCTGTTTGCAGATTCGGGATGTGCGTAAAATTTTAGACTAACAAGATGTATCGCATGACTAAAAAAATTTATAAGAACGGTCGGAAATCGCACTGGTAAGAAATCTTAAAATCAGGGTAGCTCCCTGGGGGATGATGATATCTGAAAAATTCCTAGAAATTCGGGTAGCTGAGAAAATTCTAATATTAATTGATACCAAACATGATAGGTTTATCTCGAAAGATGCATTGGCTAGACGAAGAAAACTATTTGGTTCAGAATGTTAGCGGTAAAAAATCTTAAAAATAGGTTTATCTCGTGTGTGGAAATGAGGATGCTCATTTATCTCGAAAGATGAAAAATTTAAGATATATTTATCTCGAAAGATGAAAAATGGTTAGTCGAAGAAAACTTTTTGGTCCAGGGCGGTGGCGGTGGCGGTGGCGGTGGCGGTGGCGGTGGCGGTGGCGGTGGCGGTGGCGGTGGCGGTGGCGGTGGCGGTGGCGGTGGCGCTGTCCTCGAATGAACATATTCTCCTACTACTGTGAAATGTCGACGTTCTCGTATATTGCTAACGTGCTTTTCAGCATGGAATACTCAATGTGAGAACCTTTCAAACAAAAATGCCAGCAATGTATTTTCATAAACAATCGGCTCACTTTTCTGAGCACACTAATTTTTGAAGTTTTTGTATATTAAGTCATATCTTAATTTTGATTTTTAGGAAATAATTCTTGGGCATCTGTTTTTGCAACCTCATCAACGGTTTGAACTCTATCCATCATCAAATTTCTTTTATAGGACTGTTTTGTGGATGATAGAACACTCAATAATATTGTTGTTGAACTATTTTGATTAAATAATAAATGCCATAGTTACAAACTCATGGTCACGTGTCTAAATCTACATTAAATTTCTTTTAATTTTACTTGAATATTATACTTATATAAATTTAAAGTGATATTTAATGATTTAGAGGCAGGGAAATAATAGTATACATACCTTGGGACGTAAGAGATTTACGGTGCATCTACATTTGCAGCCCAAGCGAAGCGAGGGCTACAAACAGTCTCGTATCGTAAATTCTACTACATCCCTTGGAATGTAATATAATATATTTTCCACTTTTCACCATTAGTAAATAAATTTTTAAAAATCTATCATGCTTGTATTTAATATGCAAGCTATTGTAATATGTTTTCCACAACAACGAGATTTAATTATAGTTATAAGACTATTCTAAATTTTAGTTCATAATTGTTTTAACTATACATTTAAAGTGTTGTGAATTTACTGCGAGCTCGTAGCAGAATTGTAGGTTTTAATTTAAATTGGAGCATTTATCAATCTATGAGAATATAGAATTCAAGCGAGGATTAAGCGCTACTTTGTAAATTTAATTTGTTTCAAGTTACCTGAATTATATTGATTTGTCACTGGATTCCGTGTTATTTACACTTACTATTTAAGTATTCCTAGTAGTTGGTTGCCGTACGCGCATCTTTAACTCATGCTAGCTTGGTGCATGCTTTGTTACAGCTACTGTAAATTAATTGAGGAACCTTCACCCTTGCTCCCGACTCAATAATAATTATTGCTAGCTACAAGGATAAGTTAGTTGCCCGTAAAAGAGGTATTGGCCCATCATTATTATTGTTAAGAGGTATATGTACGTGCATATAACCAATCGCAGAGATAAACAAATAACAAGGTTACCACAACCTGCAGGTAATACCATAATGTCCATTTGACGAATAAATCCGACTTATAACTTACATTTGGTCTTAGTGAGATCAAACGTTGATTGGTGTTCGTTAACCAACTAAATAGGTCGAAGGCGTATTTAACTAATCAAATAACGTCATCTAGGTGTTGGATGATCTACCATAATTAACGTCGGTAGTAGATTAATTTATTTACCAAATTCATAACTTCCAAATCAATTTTTCTTTGGTTATGTGTTTTGTACATATACAAATATATTTGGAAAAGTGCGTATCTGTTATTAAATGTTCGATCGTAGGCCTTACTTAATACTTATTCCTGTGATATAGGTGTAACATAAACCATTAAAATACGCACGAAATGCCGCCACTTGTAAGATAATAGAACCTACCGTAATTGTTAAGTTTTTGAACAACATCCGATTAACTTAGGTAGTATTATAATTTTAATTTCCAGATTCTTAACCACCAAATCAATTTTTTTGTTATGTATTTTATACATATATAAATATATTTAGAGAAGTTGCGTATCTCTTAGTAGGCGCCCGATTCTACGTCGCAAATAATAAATACTTCTGTAATTTATATGTAATATAAACCATTAAAGTACTCACGATATGTCGGCACTCGTAAGGCGACCGAACGCACTGTAATTGTTAAGTTTCTGAACGATGTCCGGTCAACGTTGATAGAATAGTATAATTTTATTTACCGAATTCTTATCTTGCAAATCAATTTCTTTTCGGTTATTTCTTTTATACATATACAAATATATTTAGAAAAGTTGCGTATCTGGTAATAGCTGCCCCATCCCACACCTTAATTAATAAACATTCCTGTGATTTATTTATATGTAATTTATATTAAATACAAGTCATTAAAATACGCAAGATTTGTCGGCACTTGTGAGATAATTCAACTCCCTAATTCTTAAGTTTCCGAACAATGTCCGATCAACATTGTTTGTAGTATAACTATATATAACATTTTTATCTTTCAAATCAATTTTTCCTTAGTTATGTGTTTTATACATATACAAATATATTTGCTAATGTTAATAGTCGCCCGATCCCATGCCTTAATTAATAAATACTCCTGTGATTTATATATAATGTCAGTCACTAAAATACGCACGATATGTCGGCATTCGTAATATCATTGAACTAACCGTAATGGTTGCGTATCTGTAAGTAGGCACCCGATTCTAGGACTTAATTGATAAGTATTCCCATGATTTATATGTAATACATACCATTAAAAATACGCACGATATGTCGGCACTCGTAAGATTATCAAACTTACCGTAATTGTTAAGTTTTTGAACAATGTCGGTTCAACGTCGGTAGTAATACAATTTTAGTTACCAAATTCTTAACCTCCAAATAAATTTTGTTTTGATTATGTGTTTTACACATAAGCAAATGGATTTGGAAAAGTTGCGTATCTGTTAATAGCCGTCCAATCCTATATGTAAATTACTAGATACTCCAGTAATTTATATGTAATATAAACCGTTGAAATACGCAGAATACATTGGCAGTAGCAAGATGATTCAACCTATACTACTACCACAAGTCGGTATTGGTGTAAAACTTTGTACTAGAAGTCGTATACAGTGCAGTTTGCGATGTGTATTTGGACTACATGCCGAATTGATAAAAGCGTTGTGTATATTTTGTAATAGTCACAATTAGTATATTTTTGTTCTTTGTTTATATTGGATTTAAAAAGGATTGCCATGTTTCCTAACACAAACGTGCACGGTCATTTTATAAAAATTCCTTTAGAAATTTAGATTTCGCTTTATTAGGGGAAACTATATTATTTTATACTTATTTTTTATTTATTTATTTATTTATTTACAATAAAGGACGCCAAACAAAAAGTATAAATCTTCCAATGAAGGTTACACAACTTTACAATACTGCAGTGACAACAGAATTTTACAAATTCAAACTTAATTGTTCATAGCTTTGGTGTAGTAACAAACAAATGGCTATAAAGCTATAAAACTAGTATAAAATTAAAATAATCAATATTTAACATAATACAAATAAGATGTTTCTATAAATTTTAAACAACAAATTCAATGTTAAAACTTTTGCGTTAAATAGTGTTTAAATTTTCGAAGACTAAAGCAAAATATGTCCAGGTTGGTGCTGTGTGTGTAATTATTGTAATTACGCATAATTCTTGAGACTGGGGCATTTAAACCGTGATTGGTGTTAGAGTGATTTAAAGTAAATAGAGGAAGGTTTCTAACAGGGCATACAGGAACGTAAAAACACAAGGCTCCGACTACGAACTCACTATCAATTACGCCATGTAAAATTTTATAAAGAAAAATTTGTTCAGTGATCAACCTTCTTTTTGCTAACGGACGCAAATTATAAAAGCTGAGGTTTGATTCATGGGGCGTATGGTACAAATATCTGTTAGATGTATAGTTTAAAGTATTAAATTTTTTTTATGAATTCATGGTAAAAGGGAGTCCAAATAATTGCAGAATATTCTAAATGACGCCTAACATAAGAATTGAATAGTAAAATTAAAGATGAAGGATTTTTAAAGTTTCTGGTTAATCTGACGATGAAACGTAGATTACGACACGCTTTGTTAACAATATTATTTATATGCGTTACAAATGTCAAGATCTTTGACAATAGCCTCACTTTTCAATATTTGACCATCTAAATGAAAAGCGTTACTGATAATTGTTCTGTTACGCGTAAAAGAGATTTTGCAGTATTTATCTATATTTAGTGAAGTTTATTTTTACGGCAGAAATTAGAGAGTCTATCCAAATCATGTTGTAAAAAGCAATAATCAGTTATTAAATTTATAGGCAAGTAGACTTTCAGATCGTCTGCATACAGTAAAAATTTAGAAGGCTTAAAACAGTCTGAAATATCATTGATAAATATAATAAAGAGCAAGGGGCGTGTATGTGAACCTTGCGGAACACCGGAGCTTACTAAGAACCAATCTGACTGTTGGTTGTTAGCCACAACGCACTGTTGACGTGATGTCAGATATGAATGAAGAAATCTTAGTAACATACAACCTATACCAATTCTCTTCAATTTAAGAACCAGAAGTTGGATGCAGACCTTATCAAATGCCTTAGAAAAATCGGTATACACAGCATCCACTTGAGTTCTACTATCCATTTGATCAGTAACATCTTGCGTGAATGATATCAAATTAGTTACTATAGACCGCCCAGTGTAAAATTCATGTTGAAACATGTTGATATGATCTTTTATTTTGAAAAAAAGTTGCCTGGTAGCTATAGATTCTAAAATTTTTGCAAAAGTATCAAGTATGGATATCGGTCTTTAATTATTTAATATTATTTTATACTTATTTTATACTTATATAAGTTGTAAAAGTTTTTCAATACTTTATTTTAGCAAACGAGTAAACATTAAAATATATACATGTACTATTATTACAATAGCCTTAGAAAAATATTTGATAATTTAAAGGCGCCTTAATTTTCTCAGAATATCTTGACCAGTTCTATGGGTAAAGTTCTCTTCGTTTACACTTTTATGTTTGCGTGAACACAAATTTCATTATAAATAATACGCATATCTGCCCTTTAAATAAAATCATCAAAGAGGATATATCTTAGTAAAGTTAAACCACTTCCTAGAATACGTAAAGATTTATCTACTACTATCTACTATTACTATAAAACTAGTTCTGAAATTTATACAGGTGCCAAGTCAAATGTCATATTGTGGGCTACACGTTATATAAAAAGATCCAAATTTGTGCATATTTAGTGACTAGTTCGGTCGAGTGCCGACCTCAAACCAATCTAAAATTGATTTTCCAAATAAGTATGGAAGTGGGTCGCTTGAAGGTTGTGCCACCTTTGCAATACGGCGTCAGGTGTGAAACACCAACGTCGCTGCAACGTTAAAATGATGTTTGGGCTGTATATTTTACTGCATAATTCTTCACATTAATGAAATTGATATTTGTGACAAAATTTAGTGCTTTCTTTTTACCAGTACCGCTTAAAAATTAACACAAGCAGCCGCTTGTTAAATGTGCCTCGGCAAAACTTTTTCATATTTGCATATCTTTTAATGTTTTGTCAACCAAACCTTTCTTAAAAGGCTGTCACAAGCTAGTTACGTATCAACCATCACTATAAATAAAAATTGCCAAAAATAAATAAAGTTGACCTATTAAGACACACAGTTTAAAATACTGACTTAATTTCTGACTTAAAATAGAACATTAAATATAATAATAACAATAAAATACGCTAAGGTCAATAAATTGAAAAATAAATAAAACGATAGGGGTTTCAAGCAAACAAACCTATCGTGATATTTAAAGGTAACAATTGCAGTATATAGGTCGCGACCCAATTCCGTTATTGCAAAAATTCTCTTTCTCTACGGGCTCTAGTTGCAGGATTAAGTTCGTCTTAACTGCTTCGGCAGACTATACGGTATACGGTTGACAAAATCTAACCACTAAAAATCACAGATAATTTGCTTATACAATTTTACAACGTATTTTGTTAACAATTTTCAACATTTTTAGTGGGTTCGTCCATTTACCTATAAAATGAAACTAATTATTATCTGAATATTACATTCACCTTAAATTTATACTTTATTATATGTTAAATGACGATAATGACTGAATGAAGTTTACTCCAATACGGAGTCGTAACAGTAATAACACACCAGTTAGCTTGCAGTGGCGAGGGGTAAATTCTATGAACACCAATGCGAATGTTTTCAGTGGTATACCCACATTAACACTTTCATCTTTGAACATTCTGTCTAATGTTGAGCTCCAACCTACCTGGATTTCGGTATCGGTTAGAGGACGGCTGGTTTAAAAGACGGTTAGGTAGTTATTTATACTACGCAAGTTGATGGAACCTTGCATACACTTTTCTCACCTACTAATTCAAACTAAGCACAAACAATAATAAAATTGCGAGACTTTCATCTAACCCATAGCAGCAAACGTGAAAATCACAGTATTCAATAATCATAACCAACACAAATGAACTAAGATCTATCTTTAGTGTTGGCCAAATATGCGTCCACCTATAGAAAAATAAGAATATCTTTAATTTATTCAAGTATAATTATCGAACAAATTTGTCTGGTATATATAAGTTTATGCGAATAAATTTGTGGTATAGTTTCTATTATATTATGCTCTTAACTAAGTATGCACCAACGTAAACATCTACTAATAAAACGTAAAGGTCTGTACTAATAAATTATATGTAAAAAAGGAAACACACGTCAACAGAATATGTAGCAACGGAACAAACTTGGTTGTCAGTAATCCATGTACCCAACTTCCGTGACGGAAACTATTTACTACAGAAGTTTTCATAATGTAATGGTACTTTTATAAGATTCTCCTAGTACTTTCGCGTTTGCGGTTTGTTTCCTACAAACTCAAGTTCGAAGTAACCGTTATGGGAATTACTATAAACCCGCTCGTCTGACCGGCGATTATGCTTGTCACATGACTGAAGGTAGAAGTGTGTATTGAAAGATTTTAATGATTCCGAATGCCCACTTCCATTATGTTATGACGGTTTAAAAACTATGTTGTTATATGAGGGTGTCCGATTTTCTCTGTTCACGCGGTTTATACGATTTGAAATGAACTTAAAGTTAAGGTCAGGGTATTCCCACAGTTGTTAATTAACCTTAACATTTATGTCTTTGGATGGGTCAATGCGATTTCAATTTTATATTACTATAGGGGTGACTCTCGGTTTAAGTGATTTACAATAATTTCGCTTCCTTTCAATGCATGAGCAGATTTACAAATACACGTTCGGTGGATGATTATTCATGGAAAAATATGACGGTAATTTTTTAATTTGACATTCAATGTTTGTCCCTTTTATTGTTGGTTTTTTTAAAACAATGTATTTGTTTATTTCGGTATTTTATTTTACCATTTTAATTAAATATCCCATTTAAGTACTATAAACCACTCCAGTTTTTATAAAAGTGTAAAGGTATTTTCGCAATAAAGTTCCTTTCACTAACTAAAATTAATATAGTTGCAAATCCATGCTTAATTAACACATTAGCGTTACAACTTAAATATAAATCTGTTTCTATAGAGAAAGGAACTAACACAACCAAAAAAAAAATTCTTTGAGTATGTAATAAATAAAAAAGGTTTAGCAAAATATTTATGTCCAAAGATTTAAAATGATTTTTACCTGATGATATTTTAGCGATTATAAATTATAAATTCTAGGTGAACATAATCTAAAATGGGACCAATAAAATAAATTAGAATAAATTGTGTACCCTTATTCCTTAGTAGTGAGGTGCTCATACAACACCACTCAAACCTCACTAGAAATAGCAGAGATAGAAAGAAATACAAGAAAAGCAGTAAAAAATAGAGGACATAGGATGATGGGACACATTCTAAGGCATGAAGGAATAGTGCAATATCCATTAGAAACAGAGAACGGAAGAAATAGAGGTAGAAGTAGACCTATATTAGACTAGTACGTAAAGATAGTGAAACAAGTAGGTTGTAGAAATTTTAGAGAAATGTGTATATTAGCTCAGAATGGGAAGCAATGGAAATGCAAGTCTAACCAGTTCCAGGACTAAAAACTTAATAATGATATCCCTATTTCTTGACTGTTCTTACGTCCATCAAGTTAAGAAAAATCTGAAATTCGTTTTTAGTACCCAAAATCCTAAATCTTAAATGAATTGTCCCTTTTTTTATTAAAAAAAAAGAGAATAATATTATGTCCTATATTATAAAATGTACTACCTCTAAGTTTTCAAGGTATCTCGAGGTTACAATAACGTTCAGTTTGGAACTCTGTGCAAATAAAAAAAAATACACTATAGGAAAGCTTTTTGCTTACTTCTGTGTTATCTTAGAACACAAACTCCCATACAAAAAATTTATTTCTACTAAAATTTGTAACTTATTGAAGCCTAAGGCTCTAGTTTTAATCTTGCTTTATGTCACTGGAAAAGAGGATTTCTTCATGTGATAGAATTTACGCACATAAATTTAACTCTCAGGCTTTAAAGTCTACATTTAATTAATAGCTCACAGTTTAATTTATAACCTTATGGATTCGTGCGTTAAACCACCTACCATAGTAATGAGATTTCTGAAATTAGCACTTATTTTAATACACATCTACCGTTTGTAATAAAGCAGGCATATAACAATTTGAGAAGACATATTTCTTTAGCTTTAACGCATGCATTCGTATAAAATTATAATTGAACAACTCTAATTCTACGACTACGGATGCTACTTGACGGGGTATGTTTAAAAAGGCTTTAGAAAGTTAATCAATCACTGCTTATCAGCACACAACTTGCAACGCATTGCGTTACGCGAGCCATAAATTAGGGGTGGAAAAGAAAATTATATTTTAAAAGGACAAAATATATGAACGCGCTTTGTATACAAGATTTTGTACCTAATTATTCTTAATTAAACATGATATTTCAGGTTTTGTTTAAAAATAACTCAAGGAATAAAGTACAACATTATTCTTTTAAATACGGTTTGTCGTAAGAATTTAGGACGATGACATTATAAGAAAGCAAATAAAAACAGATATTGATATGACAAGACACTGCGTATACAGTTCCCATAGGAAAATACATTGTGATATACTGTTACGTGACAACAACCTGTGCATTAGGCATAGATTAAACTACATCGTATTAGCCGGGCGCTGATCGTAATTAATATGATTTACAATATAACGAATTAGATTCGTTGGGCACGGCGAGAAAGAAATGAAATAATTTATTTGCGAACTGGTTATAAAAAATTAAAATGTAGTAATCCAAGTTAATTGTAGAAAGTTGAAGGGAACGCAGCTTCAGGGACAACAAAATATGGATGTTCCCGTAGATAACAAAAATGTGACATTTGATAAAGTTTTGAACTTGTGCCTGCGTGGGCGAGGGATTTTCAATGCACGTCTGGGTGGAATTGTTGCTGTGACGAGTTAGAAGGTTTGGGGTTTGAATAGTTCATCCGCCATTAAGTTGAAATTTTTGCTAATGATGTGTCAAGGTAGCTATTGTTCGAAGAATTGCCGAAAAATGAAAAAACTTGAACATTGGAAGACTGGTGTTTTTTTTGATATTTTAACCTTACAGTAGGTGAATCAAGTAGTGAGTACAATGAGCTTCTACGTTTTGAATTATTAATTTTGCATTTCTAGACTGAAGATGTGTATTGATTGTTATTTATGTAATAAGGAATTAATTAAATTGAACATAATTATGTTTTTGGGCTGAATTAGTCATGGAAGTAGTGTATATTGATTTTAAATATAGATTTTAATGTTAAATTTAGTTTTAGTAAAAGCATAAACATTTTTGTTTTGGAATGGACAATGAAATGATATAATGTAATGTGATGATTTAAGTGTTTGCTATTATTTATTATGAACTACATTTCCAGTAATTGAGATTTATACATGTTAGGTATTTCAATATTATAGTGATGAATAGCCTTGTCGATGGCTTAGATTTAAGGTCACTTTAGGATTTTTCTTTTAACGATACCTAACTAGAACGGATGCTCAGAAATTGCTTTTTTAGGAAAGTATATCTGTATTTTTGTTGAATTTTTTTTTGTTAATCGAGTTTTAGTTGCGTTGGACTTTTATTTAAATTTATTTAAAAGACTAGGTGAACAGACATATTTGAAAAAAGATACCTAACTACTCCAGTGATGAAACCTTATTTGAAGGGGCACTTTATTTTGAGAAAGGGTTTTAATTATGACAGAATTAACGAGTTTTTTAAATATTTTCGAGGAGGGTAGTATATAATGCGATTTAGAATACCTAAGCAAGGGAGGTTTATGCGGAATAACCTCACGTGCAGAAATATATTACCAAACGAGAGTGCTGTGACAGACGGCTTAGTGCCCCTCAATTTTGAAAGAGAGAAATCGTTTCAAGGTATGTGATAATGTAACATAGTTTTTGTAATTGTATTACTAATTTTATTTATTATTTTTATTCTTTTATTATTTTTATTTTGAATCTTTATTTGCTTTTATAATTCTTCCAAAAGGAACTTTTTGTTGTACCACAGCAATTAGCCGGTGCATCTTTATTTCGTTACGGTATTTCCACCCTTTCAGGGGAAATCAAAATTTATAAATTTGACGCTCATTTTACCCGTAACAACTTGTTGTTTAAATTACCGTCCCAGTTCGTAACCCCTGTAATTAATGGAGATTTTTTACGGACATTATATCACCTTTAATTTTGTTTACAGGCTGCTTTTTGCTGCACGGTAGTTTAATTGATTCCATCACGAACACTTAATGTCCTGCCTTGCAAGAAACAAATCGCTTTTATCCCATCAGCCATTTGAACACCTGTCCACGTCGTGCCTGCAATGGTATCAAACGAGACCGATAACAGTCATTTTAGCAAAAATTAGCTGAATTTTTTTAAAAAGATTGCCATAAAATTATATGCAATAATTAATCCTTGCTTTTCTAGTATAGACAAGTAGCTTCATTGATCAAATTTTCAGAAAAATACTCTTACAACTTACAATGTTTCCATTGCCTTGCTTCATAAGAGAATAAATAAATCCTTTTCTTAGTTTGACGGTTAAATGTAGAACATGTTATCTAAAATTGCTACTTTTAAACTCGGAACAGTGAACATAAATTGAAAAAAGATTTCGTTCGGTTCAGCAAAAAGCAATTACAAAAAAACCAGAATGCTTAAAATTTTTGGGCTTCACTAATGTATGTTGTAAAATAACCTTTAATACTTTCGCAATTTGCCAGATCTTCATCAGTTTTTTTGCGTATATCTTTGCCATAATTAATAAATAACAATACTACTTTCTGTGGCAATGTTTTTAATTACATATTAAAAAAATAAGGGGTAGAACGTACATCGCCAGGAGTGTTAAGGTTCATAACTGATTTGTGATTATTTATTTACTATTACTCTGTACATGAATAAACAACACCTTTTAAAAATATTTATTAAGCAAGTGGTAACAAATCTTAAACTTACAGCTTCCTATATAAATTAATAAATTGAAGACCAACAAACTGCATGGGTCTATTTCCCGTAACACCATCTCGTTTATAAAAAAAATTGGGAACAAGTACAAAAAGTCACACACACACTAGGAAAACAACACCGCTACGTTAACAGAAAATCACTAAAATCTGATGTGCTTAATGCGTGATCAGCAAAATCCGTATCCAAGAGCAATGTGTCACCAAAATCCACAGGAGACATGGATGCGCCTGAAAAATCAGACGATGCTAACAGTGAGTGATCAGATAAAGATAATGATTCTCCGTCGGATTCCAGCAAAAAATCCAAATCGTTAAAGTCCGTAAATAGATCAACATGTTTATCTACATCATCTTCATTCGAATTTAACGTCTCCTTCAATGACGCAATGTATTGCATGGCAAGACGAAGAGTTGTTATTTTGGTTAGTTTTTCATTACTACCTGAAGTCACGACCGACATTTGAAAAGGAACAGCTTTTCGTAGAATTTCAAATGCTTGATTTATTTCTTTCATCCGACTGCGTTCACGTGCATTTGCAGTTTTTCTTCGATATTTACTTAAAGGTTGAGGTTTCTGTTTAAGTTTCTGTTGTTTATTTCGTTTTCTAAACTCGCGATCATTATCTTGCTGTCGTAAGGATCTAGGTCGAAGTGAATACTTATCTTCTTTACGAGATGTCACTTTTGGGTTATTATTGGCATCCTGATAACATGCAGTAGGTAATAATCTGTGCGATAAATCGTTTTCGTATTGTAATATAGAATCCATTGTCTAACTCGTTTAATACACCATCACAAGGTACGTGTTTTATACGAACGTTAAAATTACCGTGTATTTATTGTGTAGGAGTAGTTGTTAAGAAGACGTTTGCTTCGCTGTACCGCGTGCTGCAACACTACAATCTCAGGTATCTTTGCTATCAAGTTTGATGTTGTCTGGTGTCCCCACTACATGTGTAAATAGGGGGCACGTGAGTTCGCCCGCTTCTTAATAAGCGCGCTTTCTTGAGAACCCCTCCTAACTTAAGTGTCATGATTAACATACGCTTTATGAGGCATTATAGTTTATCGCGATTTGAAAGCACAATAAGAATTCGACTCGATTCTGCAAGTTACTGGTGGACCCAATAAATCGTAGTTTAATTTCATAGCCTCGGGATTTTATCACTTCACTCGAAGAATCTCAGAACAATTATATATAATTTCTTCGAGAGATTTACAGGAAATACCGATGAGTGATCAACGTAGGAGGATGGTTGGTGTTTACTTAAATATCTTAATTCTTTGTGGGCGTTACTCTTATGGCAGTACTGTAATGTGCGTAAATATCAAGGTGGATAGAAAAGCACAAATATTATTTTAATTTTGTCAAGAGGGTTTGCGTGTAACCTTAAATTCAGCAATAGCATGCATTCAATAGCACCAACTAACTTTGAGTAATCATTTGCGTAAGATGTAAGCACTTTGTGTATTCAACCAGCAAATTATTAACTAAAACCTAATGAATCGTGACCGCAACATACAAACGATTGTCCCCATACCTGGCATCTTGTTTATTATGTATTTAGTTGAGCATTAGCTCCAAAGAATGTGAGGTACAAATAATTTCTATGAACTGTTGGAATTACATCGGAAGTCAATCGAGTTTTCTTTTATCCATAGCACCCAATATCACATTACGCACAAAGATCTCTAAGCAATGGACCTAGTTAAACGTATTTGATTTTTTTTATCTCCGAAGGTTTGGCACGAAGCCGGTTTTTGATCTATAAACACGATCACGTATGTGCATATCCTGCAGTATTTTTTTTGATAATTGTCCATTTTAATTCAGGACCATATGAATAACTTTCTACAATATTTTTCTAGATAATATGAAAACCTTTACTCGAAAAATCCTAAATAACTAAGCAGCACTGACCTAATAAAAAGTCAGCAGGTGGTAAAGAAATAAAAACAATAATTATAAAGAAGTATAGTTATATAGTATATGTAAGTATAACTTTGTTACGGGTAAAATGAGCGTAAATTAATGAATTTGAAATTGCCTCGAAGAGACAGAAACCCCGTAATATAAGAATGCGTCGGTTAACTGCTGTGATGCGGCAGTGGGTACCTATAGAAAAAAATATAAAAAGAACACACAGAAGAATTTAAAATAAAGATAATAAATAAAAGGGCCGGGCTACAAAAAAACTATGTCACACTAACCACTTAACCTCGAAGTCCTTTTCTCTGACAAGATTGAGGAGCGGCAAACCGTCTGTCACAGCAATCCCTATGATATTAATTTTACATGGAAGACTGTTATACCACCATAAATCACTCTTAGTTCGGTTTGTAACGTTCCGTTTATTTTATTATAGTTAATTCATTTAGCGGGTATAAGTTTTCCTAAGCCAGCCCATGTACATATATAAAAATTTAATAAACGCTCAAATTTCACGGTTTGCCGAACGCTCCATAATATTTGAATTAGGTGATAAATGTTTACGTCCTTGATGCATAGCGCACTCTCTCTCCCTCTTATGTTCGTTGAGTTTTTGGAAAAATGAAGAGAAGCACGTTGGCTTTTCCGTGATGTAGCTCTTAGAAGCAGGTCGTTAACGTTCTCTAGTTACGCTAATTTAGCGGATTTGTATTTAGTTATTCCGATTTATACCGTTTATGACCCTTAAGTTGTGCCAGAGGGTTTACTAAATGTATTTCGTAAAATGTAATTTCAAGCTACACATTTAAGAAACCGATCAAAATATTTGTAGCAAATTAGTATTTATTTTATCAGTTCGTAATTAAAAGTGTTTTGAAAGTCGTTCCACGTGTGTTTAATTGGTTTGTTGTAGGTTATTGTACCCACCACCCTTGTTTACAAAAGTCAGTTGGTATCAAATGGTTTTGGAATTTATGCAGGTTGAGGAACAAGAAAACCTAACAGTACATTTGTTGTTATTTATGTACTATCTTTACTTGGGACTAGAAACTACAATAATTACACACGTGCATGGAAGGAGTTTAATTGAGCTCAACACCCTTTGCTTTGTGTAGTGGTAAGGCCGCTCCTCCCTCAAGGTAAGGTTCTGTAAATAGATTTACTATGATACCATCACATACAAGTGCAGACACTGCGCTAAGATTCTATTTGCCATCATAATCCATGGGTTTAATCATATCATATATGTATTTTACAAATTTTTAATGTCAGAGTTGCTTACTAAAAACTTTATTTCCCGCACCTGTAACAGAACCTTCATTGTAAATTTATTGTTAATCGCCTGCACAGGGCATTCTTTGTTTAAATGTAAACATCATTCGCTTATCTATTAGTGGGTCTGGCCAGCGCCAAAGTAATTATTATTGGGACTTACTAACCTTGACTTAATAATATTATTTAAAATTTCTGAACATAACCTTATCGTATATTTTCTTTTATGCTATACAAGTGTTTGATTTTGCATACTAAAGTATGCCCTGAATTTATTTTATAAAATATGTATTTCTTTCAGGAAAAGGTTGTAAATAGAGTTAGGTTGGACTATTGACGTGTATTATTTGTGAGACGATTTAAAGTGTTAGTATTGGTCCCGACCCACTACACTGCAAGGTTCTTACTGTTCGTTTCGAGCTTTAAAGGTATTTCGACCAGTGACGAAATTCTTTCGTTACATCTAGCGTATCGATATTACTGGTGGTGCCCACCCGATTTTCTCATTATTATCGTTTTTAAGATTTTACTAGTTGTATTTCAGAGCTGTTGGCAATCCTAAATTACAACTTTTTATACCATACCCACCCCTCGCTGACGTGAACTAGGTCCGCTAAGGATTCTATCCTTCCCGTGGTGTCGTAGTGTCGAACAGGCTCGTAACAAGTTTTTAAATTTTGTCATGTTATACGTCACCTTTCTCTAAAATATCCTAAAGCTTTTATTAAACTGTGGGTCAAATTACATAAATACGCGAAATCACGACCTCTCCCAAATAAGTTGCAAAACTGGGATAACTGGATGTTCTATACAAATGTACCATAATTTATACCAAATTTTAAATAAATTCAAATAGAAAGTCAACCTAAACATAAACTTTGTTAACATGAAATAATTTCACGTAACAATACATGAAGTACCGTCCTTAAAATAACCTAATATTCTTAACCTCACTCTGTCCGGGTATTGCTAAAAAGAAATCTTAAAAAGACGTTAAATCATATTTATCAACAATGCTATCACAATATTTTTCTTGTTTCCATTATAGTAAAGTTGCCTGTATTAAACCAGCTCCCTAAATTGTAGTACTACGTATTTGATAAAAATAGTGATCCACTGGCATTAAGATCACTATAACATTAGTTCTGAGTTTCAAACAAGAGTTGAACGCACTTGCGGTGGCACGAAAATATTTTGAGTATTTCATTTCTTTATTGGTTGATGTAACTTTGCGCTTCGTACGAAAGGTAGTGTAACGCTCAAGGGAAGGGCGACTAAAATTGCACGTCTTTATATATTATTATATTACATGACATTAGTGAGAGGTTTAAAATAAGCGATTTTGGCAAAAGAGAACCAGTTGCCAACAACGTAATTTCGATGGTTTCCCAATTCGTGTAGATACCGATTGGGAAACCATACACCAATGGAAGATTCATACAGATACGTAATAGGAATGCTACCATCTAATACAATAATACCAACATTCAACTTATAGTATCGGTAGGAATAATAAATGATTAATAATCGCCAGTTTTTAAGTGTTTGCAGAACAACAGAACGAAAGTATAAAACTGCGTTTAAAGAAACTTACAAAAACCTGTAACATTTTATAAAAATAGCAATATGGATTTCAATAAACGCTCTTGCCAATGCTCTATTTTCAAAACCTACACTAAAGCTCCATTTTGACTTTGAGAAAGTAGAAGTGAACAATGACACAAAGTTTCCAAGATGAGATAATAACTTAGTAGAAAAGGTTAATTCCGACTAATAAATCTTATTTGAAAATGTTACC
This sequence comes from Platerodrilus igneus, assembly GCA_036346225.1. Lineage (NCBI taxonomy): Eukaryota > Metazoa > Arthropoda > Insecta > Coleoptera > Lycidae > Platerodrilus > Platerodrilus igneus. The sequence continues at coordinate 15,526,347 of JARFIW010001670.1, read as the reverse complement.
TTTTACGCTAACGACAAAGAACGTTTGAAAATACATTGCAAAGCACTGGGAAAAGCGAAATACCTTATACCTTCAACAAGGTGTATCAAATGGCTGGAAAAAAGTGGTTGTAAGCCTTTAAATCCCGCGATAAGTAATTATTGTTGATAAAGTTATAACTAAAACTACTGATACTACCTGTATGTTTGTTGTGGCTTGTTTTGTATTTTTCTTAATTTTTGTTGGGTATTAAAACACTCAGAGTTTTTAAATTGTCTTTATCTACGTTTCGATCCATGACCTAGGATCGTTGTCAAAATAATAAAAAATTTTAAGTTTGACAATTATGACACAAATTGAAGGTGACCTTGATTTATTAATCTCTGATTTGTATACATTAGGTGAAAATTTTAAAATATAAAAGAAGAAATGCCTTTGATTTGTGTTGCGTCCTGGGAGTGGCTTTTTAATGTAGCCAAAACGCTCAACGTGAAATCAGCTGATTAATTTTTATATAGTTAAATTTCATATAAATTCAATAACTTGTGATTGAAACATTTTTTAACATGTTTCTATTTATAAGGTTGAGGGGGTGGTTATTAAAGAAGGGTGCGATTACGTTATCGTAAGGTTTAAGCAGCTGTTCTTTTATATTTATCTTGAGGAGGAAAATTACTTTATTGCCATGATAATTAGTGGTATGTAAAGGGGGTTAAGTAGCCTTGCGACTACCAACATCTCTCAACACTCGAACATTTGCCGAGTTAATATGCCTACTGTAATATAGTGACGTCATACACTTTTATAAATAAAGAGCAATGTAATACTATTCTAAAATTCTTATTCTGACATTATACATAATAAAATTTAAAAATATTCACTGCCAAGCATGGAGCCATTTAAACTTAATTTTAATACAAAGTTATACGCAGAAACCAGTACTTTCTATATGTTTGTTTGGAGTGGTTTTAATTTTATGTAATTTTATTCGCAGCTTAAAATTTAAATCGACACCCAAATCCTTTATCTCCTTTTCTAGCCAATAGTTTGATACATAGAGACCGTCTAGGTTTTTGAATTGTAAAATGTACTGAAGCTTGTCTCTATATATATAAAATCTTTGATTCAACTGGCAACCAGATCCATTCCTTCGTGTAATTCTTGTAGCTTGTGGCAATCTATTTATTGCGGCTCTCCCACTATATCCGGCATACGTACCTTGTTAGCTTGTCAATTTCTTCTTGTCGGTATTGGAGGTAATCCTTATTCTCCCACTCACTGTTGCGTAGTTGCATGTTCACCACTTTTGGGAGTATATGGTCGTTATAGGTTGTAGGACCCTGGGCTTTAAATGACCCGAAAGGTTCTTTACTAGGCAAATATACAATGTTTAGCGAAACCTCTTTACGTGTGGTGTACACCAAGGTTACGAAACCCGCATTCCTTAGTTCGTCTATGTTGTCTGCCATTTTGATAAATACGTTTTTAGAATAACCTTTTAAAAAGTATACCGATTTAGTACCATCCTTTTCCGCAAGGACGCCTACATAACTAAAAAAGTTTTTCCTACTAACCACAAATGCATACGGCTTGTAGAACCCGGGTGCATCTAAGTCAGTCCATCGGCACATAAAATAATCTTTTAATTCTTCCTCAATTTCTCTAATAAGGTGTTCTTTGTCTAACACATTTTTTTATTGTTCGCGTATTGTCGCAGTATTGTCCATGTAGTCCCACTTTCGCCTTTTTGCTCCACAACCTATGGGCAAATATTAGGCGTATTTATCAACCCCAATTCCGAAATGATTATTTCTTTTGGAATTGTAGAGAATGGTGTTGCAGATTGTGTAAAATATGTACTACCTGCTTTAATGTAGCACTTGTGTAAGACTTTTATTTTACCTTGACTGTTTTCTTTCTCTACTATCTCCAATTAATTTACAGGTAAATAGTTAAAACTAAAAGCCGAAAGCACATACTTTATCAATTTTTCCCTTTCTTTTGGTTTCCCTGACAACTTAATTTGGAAGCCAATCAATTTCTCTGTATTGCTATTCCCCCAATGCACGCACTGTAGTAGGTTATTATACACTAAACAGCAGCTATTTTGTAACTTGTTCGATAGCTTACTCCACATAGTTTGTAGTTAAATATTACACATCTCGACCTTTCTAAATATGCCTGCAAAGTCTTGGGTTACATCCATGTCAAAAAGATAGTAATAATCTTTTTTGAATTCGTCTAATATATTTGGTAGTTCTTCCAATAAAGTTTCGAACTTAACATCTGCTAGTTTTACTTAGTACGGAACACACATAGGAGGTTGGAATTTTTTATTATTGTTTTCGAGGCCTTCTTTACCAATAAATTCTTTTACTCACTGGTCCATCTTGTTAGTGCTTTCCAGAGAAAACGGAAGCTTAGCTTTAACACCATGCCTAGCGGAAACAAATTGGTTGAACTTTCTTCGTGGGCAACTGTTAAATGCACCATAAGTTTCTTTTTTAGGATAAACATCCTTTTGTTTGCAGATGTTTGCTCGGCGCCAGAGAGATTGCAAACTTTAACCAACAATATATTGTCACAAAATGGTTCTGTAATTGGTGTGTGTAGTCCACCAGTCAACATCTGTTTGCCTTCGACATAACAAACATTACCAATATATGTCACCAGATTATTATTGCACATATTTTCTGCCAGCAGCCACAATCCAAATCGCTCATTTGTTGGTTTCACTTTATTCTCAAGAAGTTGAGGAATGTAAATCACCTTGGGGACGCTAACGTTTACTGTTCTAGCTACTACCGAATACTAAATTGAATACGAAAAATTGCCCCTTATGTACCCTACACGGTGGGGGCGTATGTTGCCGAAGATACCCGAATATGTGGACCATATCGCTTACATTCTCTTGTTTAGGAACAGTTTTTGCTATCCGACGGATATAGTTTGGATGTATGTCGGATGTATGTCATACGGATGCGAGAGGAGTGAGAGAAGGACAAAATAGGGTAGATAAAGGAGGGTTTAGGTTAGTTTACCTTGTTTGGAGTTAGCTTAGTTGGTGTTGTCTGTAGTTAGGTTAGGTTAGTTGGACTTGTGTGGACTTAGGTTAGATAGCAGGAAAAATGTATAGGTTAGGTTAGCGCCGCGGCGCTGATTTATCCTATCAATTTTTCCTACTATCTAACCTAAGTCCACCTCCTTATGGGAATTTACATTTAAAAACCTAGGTTAGATATGAATCGGAAGGATCGGGTGGATAGAAAGGAATGTGGATCTGTCCCAGGATGCCCCTATCCTACTACTGGAGTAAGATGGATAAGACTTTCCCTATCTGAAAAATGCAAAAAGTAAACTGCCACGAGTTTCTGTATTTTATACACAAATTACTGCGATTTACATACATTAAGTAACTAGAAGAACGAGGTTGTACATAAAGAGTTGCGAAAAATCTTGAAAACATTAAGGTTATGAGCTTAAAATAACCTTAAGTAACTTCAATGGATGTCGTACTACGATTACAAGCGTTCGACAGCTACGCACTTTTAAGTGAATAACTGTATTCAGGCAAAGATATTGTAGTAACTTTCCTCTCATTATATTGTGACGTTAATAATTATAATACATAATTTTTGTAGATGTTGCGCTGAAAATCAAAACAATTACCAAACTAAAGTTTTTAAATATGTAAAGCTCACGTCACTATTTTAAAAATAACTTAAAAGTTTAAAGGCTCGCATATTTGACAAAATAGTCTTTCGGATATAAAAGATATTTTGAAGCTTGTCACTTAATAAAACAAATTGCGAAATCCCTAAGCTTTGGTACAATGGTACAAGTAAATTATTCTTTAATTGGAAGATATTATTATATTTTGCTTTGTAGATTTTAAGAGATCATAAACGGGATTTGCTAAGGGCGCCATTAAATCAAGCTGCAGCTGACTGAAACATGTTTAATGAGCTTGTTAACCCAGAAACCCAAAAATATTTCAAATTCCTTGTTGGGGCAGCATATTTCAAACGTTCATAAATGAGTTGTTTGGTATTTGTCCAATTACATTATTTCTTAAGTGTTTTACCTTAATCACGCATCTTTAATAGAATTTTTAATTGGTACAAGCTAATTTTCTCTTGCATGTAGTTAAATGGTTGTTGTTAAAAGAAACCTAATTGGTTTGTGCAAATATATTAAAGAACCAATAGCTTTGATGTATCAATAATATATGTTTTACCTGTTAAAGAATGCAATTATTACTTGAAGTGCGGTTGAGGTATTTTCCGATTCATAATAGTTTGAAAACCACACTTGCAATTTTTACTCTCGTAAATAGCAGGCTCATCTATAAGGCGTGTTCCAAAGTAAATAGAATTTTTCAAAATAATAACAAAAACTTATTATTCTTTTTGGAGAACACATTTATTTCATTCAACGCTATTTGCACGATCAAAGAGCAAGTTGAATGTGTGTTTTAAATCTTCTGTAGAGATGTCTTTGAGAATGATGGGACAAGTTTCTTGGATAGCCTCCACGTTGGCATATCGCTTTTCCTTTATTAGCAAATGCATTTTTCCGAATATGCAGAAATCGCACTATGATAAATCAGGGAATGTGGAGAATGGTAAATGCGATTTTTGTTCAGAAGCGTCTATCGATGAAATGTCGCATGATTATGAATTTCTTTATTCACGAAATCTTGGTCGAATTGGATGGATATGCCTCACCAAACCATTCGAAACACCATTTACTGTCTAACCAGGTAAAATGAATTCCGTATAAAGTTGTTCTTTTCGAATCAATATTGTTTTCATTTTTAACTTCCCGCAAACGTTTTGTAACGCGTTGGCGTTGCGTGAAGTAAAAAAAGAAACAGATACAAATAAAACGAAAATTTATCTTAAATGCACAAACCAATATTGATACATCTTTTATAATTCTGTTTTTATGTACAGTAGAGTTCATTTACCAAGGCAGTTCAATAAATTGTTTGTTCTATTAAAATCATAGATATGAAAACCACAAAAGCATCGTGTTATTCCTGTTAACAACGCATTGCAAGGGAACTTAGGTTAATAGATTATTTTAAGCCACAAAAGGTTAATCAAGATATTTACTACAGTACATTTCCATAGCGAGATCATGCCATTTTAAGGAAGCTTTTAAAGTAAAGGAGGAAATGTCCATGTACTTATTAATTGACATGTTCCAAATCATACGAGTTTCAAATATAGAAGAAATATTAGTTACATTTTGGTATATAGTTGCAATTCAATGTAAACCGCGGACGACATCGTAAACATATTTCTACAATCTAATAATTATTTTTTAAAGGCACGCGCTTTGTTAGTAAGATTAACGAATACGAAGTTGCAGATATTTAATCATTTCATACAATACAACGAGTAAATCACAAAACATCACGTTTTGAACTACGTGTTAGAAGTGACCAGACAACGACAATCCCTTCCCCTCGAACGTAAGTAGAAATAAGAAGTAAATGGGTTACACCTGACGGAACAGAATTACTAATTAGTGATTGCTGAATGAGAAAAGGCCGAAATGTAGCCACACGAGGGCATAATTAGGCGAAAGGGGCCACATAATTTGAAGTTAAGTTAAAAGTAACATTGACTAAAACCAGCTTCGATTATGTAACTAGGCAAGCAAGTATGCAAGTAGGAAAGGAAACTACTGATGGTTATTGGAAATCTTCAATAATAAAAATATATTTAAAACTTAATTAGTGAGTAAATATGAGTTTTTATGTTGATATTGTATAATTATGGGCATGTGAATGTTTAAATGCTGTTTATATAGTAGTAATTTTACAAATATTTAAATATAAGTTTGACTGGTGAAACTTAGTATTAGTTAAACCACGAAACCTTAATACTTTGGATGCCATAATAAAATCTAAAAAGCGTTTTAATATAATTAAAGGGAGGCATAGTATAAGGTATGAAAATTTCGGAAATTAAAAGCAAAAGGGACTTATGCGGAATAGCTATCTTCCGTGTCGAGGTAATACCGAAGTGATTGCCGTGACACACCATTTGACGCGCCTAATTAAATCAAACAGAAAAAGAATTTCAGAATAAGTGATTATTATAACGTAGTTTTTGTATTTCAGCCACTTCATTTATTATTTTGATTACATTATTACATGTTTTTCAAATTTTTCTATTTTCGTTATTAACGCATCGCTCGTTTTACCCGCAACAGCTAATTTTTCAAATTAAGCTCATCTGGGTACTTCCATTCTGCACATTAACATTTGGTTTCTGGACCGTATTGACTGTACCATGTTTTGTCATCAGTCGCAGTGTTTTACTAGAAGTTTCAGTCTTTTTTTGACTTTTTGATGATGTTTTTCGAATGTTGAATTATGCTTAATTTTTGATCACCCGTTAATTTGTGCGGTAGAAAGCGTCAACGCACTTCCTGAAGTTCCAAATGTGCAGTGCAAATGGGATAGACTGATTTCGAATAATTTCAGTGATGATGTTGGCTGTTCTACGAAATTTAAACACAATTTTAATGGTGGTTTAGGTTGCCACAAATTTCGAATGCGCCACATGTTGATCGCCATTTGTGTTTTCACGATAATCGTAAAACGCGCATACCACTTATGGAACTCATTACCATAAACGTGCTTCATCAATTGAAGCGCTTCGGTAACAGCTTTACCATGTTCAATATTGATTTCTGCACTGATGTAACAAGCATACTGTCACTTAGAACGCAATAACACGGTTTTTACACGTCTGATTATTATCTGCGTTTGACAGAATCTTAGTAAAGAACACATCCCTCCAACTCAGTCAGCCGTCAATTTGTTTAGTTTTGAAAAGCCATGCTTACTTTGGAACGCACCTTATATATTAGGCAATTAGCACACTACTTTTAAAACTAATTTTTCTTATATCTGGCTAGCCTCACGCATGGGCGCCAGTGAAACGGTTTTCCTTATTATGTCTTGCACCACGTTGTGAGCAAGTATAACGAAGTCTTCCCACATAACTAGGGGTCTATTCCTTGGGCAGAGCTATGAGAAATGGGGGGGGGGTAAGTCGAAATCTGTTTGTAGATCAAACTTAATCTAAACCAAATAGGCGCCACCAAGTTCTGACTTACTTATGATAATTGCATGGCATATTTCTAAGGGCGGACGTGGAGATCCAAAGAAAAAAGGATCGCCTTCGCTGACAAAAACCTGTCTTAATAAAGTAAGACGCAGCTCCTGAAAGAAATTGTAATAATTAAATACATAAAAAAGTGGAACACTATTTGTGTCAAGCAAAAATACATAAAGAAGTAGTAAAATGATATTTCCAATATAAAGTTGGCATCAAAGACCTACTCATAAGGATGTTAGCGTTATGTGATTAGATTTGATCATACTTGATCAAAATAAAAAACTTTAATCTTGAACCAATTGTTTACTAAAAAGAACCTCTTTTAAAATAAAATGATTTATACAAAAATTTAATCAATAACTGAATCAATCCATAGTTTTTTCAACTTCAGGTTTATCTTAATTATTTTTAGTCAAATACTTTACAGTATAATATAAGCTTGTTACACATATAGAGCTCCGACCTGTGCAGATCTGTTCAGGCGGATGACAAATTAATTACTTCTAAAAATGTTAGTATTCAAGTTTTTCGTTTTTTAAATTACATATGCAAGTTTTAATTTATATTAGGCAGATCTCAAAAATAGTTGTGTTTACATCACTTGTACTAAAGCTGTTCGAGGCATTTGCTTTCAAAAATACATCTGTCAGCAGTATACTGCAGAAAAATATATGACGTCAGTAACACCTGTTGACGTTACTAACAATTCCTAATGAACCAAATAGTTGAAGCTTTTACAATATTCATGCTTTTACGCATTAAAACAAATTACCGTGTTCCTAGTGTGAAACACATAAAAAGAACTTAAAGCTATCTACGAACCAAAAACTGCATTTCTCGCCTTGTTGCAAGGACGGATAAGATCCTCGTTATTTCATGCAAAGATCACAGCGTTGCAGTGTGAACCAAATTCATACAAAACAACTTCTACTATGAAGTCGTTCCACGTGTCGAATCAAATACGGTGACGATACATTCTGCAGCCGTTGTAATCCTGTAGTTGAATTACGCCGCCTTACTAAGGTAGTAGCATCTTTACATTGTCCTTGTGTGTCTTAAAAGTTTGCGTAACAAGTGTCGTTCTCTTAAAATTGCCTCCTAAATTTTATATTCTAAAAGTTGCATCGTAAGTTGTAGCAGTATACTTTGTCGCGCGTTATTCAAAGATGTACTAACTCATCGAAGTGGATTCGCAAATTGCCAGCCTGCAATCTAGCATACATGTTGTTGCTTCTTCCACGTATGTCCGACTGATTACAAAACTAGCTCGGGCGGCCGAGGCGTCCGGGGGCGGACGTCAAACAGATTGTAAATAGCTGAAGATGACACAGATATTTAACCACAAATAGAATACCAAAGGACGACGCGGCTTTAACGTATTACTTTTGTTGTTGAATGTAATTCACTATTGTTTTAATAAAATTGTTAAATTATTCTCGCAATTTTATGGAGGGATTTATTATCAAAAATAAAATTGTTAAATTATTCTCGCAATTTTATGGAAGGATTTATTATCAAAAATAAAATTGTTACACTTTGTGTTTATTAAAGACTTTATGCTAAGAGTCAATACATAGGTTGTAACGTGCATTTTTATAGCTTAACATTTTAAGCTTTTTCCCAATTAGTAAATACATTTCTGTAACTACTATTTCTATATTTTATATTTATTAACTCCTTAGGCGAATGCGTCGTATTATAATGAGTGGATTGCATCGTTCTTGTCTTGCCGTTCGTATAGATTTTGTTCCCTATGTGGATATACAAGTCTAGATAATAGACGATAAGAGGTTGTAATAGAACGAGTTGAATAAACAGATGCGCAGTGATAGTTTGTTCTTGGTTCCTATATACTAATTACGTTGAAAATACTGTTTCTTCTTTGCTTTGACAATAGTGAGAATTAATGCGGTATCAATTTTCGAATTGTTCATGAACAAGCACGGCACGATTTTAGTTGTTTTTCTTGTGAAATAAAAGTTGTATATTAACTGTAGAAAGTGTAGTGCTAATTCCGATTGAAGTAGTTTGGTTGATAGGCGAACGTGTTTGGTCAACGCACGTGTTTTACGGAACATTTGACGGACTTACTTTAGTGATACACGTGCTTTACTCATTGTGTTTTTTTTTGGTGCTTTGTCTTTTGATATTTAAACTGTGTGTGCGATCTAGTTTCGCGGTCCTTTTTTATCAGAGTAGTGCATACTTTGGATTATCCAAATACAGTTGATACTGTAGTTTCTGAATTTTCTAACCCCAAAGAATCTAAAACAGATAATTGCTTGCGCAAATTTCGTTATTTACGAAATATAACAGATTACCGGTTTACAAAGGTATTGGTTGAAGTTTCTCACTGCTTTTTGGATGTTCATGAAAATAATATACATTTGGTCCCAGTTGAAATTAAACTAGTGCTACAAAATATTTCGAAATTATTGTCTCAGGAAATAGAATTAACAAGAAATTTATCAATGCTACATAGTTCCATCGCGTGATAATGTCTGCTGCTAACACCAGTGAAATACGTAGGTGTGATTAGGGTAACGTGTGATAAGTTCCATCAACACCCTCCCAGTCAAGGGTGAAGTGCTGCGTTAGTGCCGGACATCGTGAATCCCACACTTCAATGGCAAGGAAGCGTTACTGAAGGACCTTATGTAAGTTGAACTATTTCCTACTTGTTCTTACTTTAAATATCTATCCGTTGTTTTGCCATATCTTTGTCGTTCTGATACCTTTTACCATAGACTTGCATGTTATTTAAAAAAAAAAAAGAAGAATCAACAATATTGGATGACTCATATCAATTGTGCTTACCTATTTATCTTTTGTTAAAATTTTGTCTGATTTATGTTTAATTGGTGTGTGAGGAAACGTTTCTGCTACTCCCCAATATTACCTCACTTTGTACTAAAAATTTTTTGTATTGCTTTTACCGTTGTTATATTATATAGATTATCCAAACAGTTTTTTTTACATTCTACAAAGTACTGAACAATCTATGCTCGATCAGCATGCTATGCTTTTTCTTTATTTCAGGTTTGCAGGACTAATTTTTTTTATTGCAGGTTTGCTATTCTAAGCAGCGGAACCGTGACGCTCACTGATCCACTACGACACTCCTCTCTACGCATGATCACCCATGCATCAAGTTCTCGCCCTATATAAACCACCACTTTCGTTATTTTCACCAGTTACTTCGCCACAAGACACCTTTTGGCTATGAATGGGCTAGTGAGTCTGCTAGTTCAGGAGTAACTCTTCTCTTTACACTGTAACTTGTTCATTTAATATTATCATTCTTCTTTTTATATAATTTAAAAAAAATATTATTTTAATGTCCTGATGAAGCCCCTTACAAAAGTGGGCGAAACGTAGACCTTAATTTACAAAATGACACGGTCCCAACCCGGAACCATAAATAATTATATGAGCTTGGATATAACGAACAAGTGGAAAAATCTCCTTTCAGACGATTTTGGTAAAAGTATTAAATGCCATATGCTTTGTTACCTTTATATTAACGTAACACGTTGACTATAGCAATATGTCATGTTATAAGTCTTCACAGTGTTACCCGAAATAACACATTCTTTGATAAGAACATCTTTGGATCGCCTCTGCTAAGGCAGCTGTTTAAGTAAGTAATTTATTTGCTCCACAAACAACGTCAAACAAGATTTTTGCATACATAGGTTGTTTTTGCTAGACCGCTTAAAAATCTTAAACAGTTCTTATGATCCAAGCCAGCGACTATCTGAGACATTTGACACACTGTTGTCAATGTACATTGGATGTCACTACGTTTTTTTATGTTATGTTAATTATTAAAGGTTTGCTAAATAAATTTTGCGATAACGTAACTAAATTTAAAAACGCTAGGTTGCCACTATGAATTTATTTCTTTTGACGCAGCTTTAACTTCTTTTCTATTCTGTGCTAATCTATTAAAAGTTCTACATACCCTTCCCTTCACAACCTAAATACCTAATAATTTGATTAATATAGCTTAAGCTAGGTGTTCCTTTACTCTTCTACCTTTTTCTTATCTACCTGGCTCTACAGCTGAGTGATAAACGAATTCAAGTTATCAACGAGCTACAATACGTAAACAAATTAAAACAAACATCTCAACTTCAATAGTATCAAATGCAAAGTACTCGATTTGGATTATAGTTGAAGTTTAAACTCTTAAATGCAATATATTGAATTTCTATAGTGCAATTACAACAAACACGTTTGTTGGGTTATTTAAATGAACAGAAACATACGATATTAGATTGCTAAAAAACGATCTTGAAGAAATAAAATTGTTGGTATTTAAATTATATCGGAAATAAATTGAATGGATTTAATTTTTAATGATACTGATAATGAATTACAATTATTTTAATTGTGGCATATAGTTCCCACATACGCTTCAGAAACACCAGTTTTTTGTGCCGCGTTCGGTTTGGGTGGACCACATTTTTGGTCGGTAGACGTTAGAGTGTTTATAAAATTGAAACAGCTCCAGAACGTTTCCCAAAAGTATGATAGCTTGGCAGTGTACTGTGATTGATAAAACAGGGATGAAAATATATAATTGGAGATAATAGCGCTACAAACATTAATATAGGTCAGGCCGTTATTAATTGTATGCTTACCTGGCAATTGCCGTTCACCATTGCAGTCCCAGAAAAATTGCGTTGTCAGCAATTGACGCAATCTGGGCCCGTGTTAACAGCTTTGCACTCGCGGGTTGTTGGTGTTTGAGTAGTTGTGCCGGTAAAATTAACTCATTGCTACGTCATATGTACAGCAAACAACTATAAACGATAAGGGCATTCATAACTGTTAATCGCTGATCTCGAAATATATTAGGTTTTAAACAGTATCTTAAGGGGTAAATAAGAAACGAAGTATTGCCTATAGTACCTGGAACTGCAATTGATGTTTCTGATGTTTGGCAATAGAAAGATCAATAGTAATCAAAATGAAATCTCTCATTGGAACCTTCCACTCCCTAATATATTGCTTCCGAGCATTCTACTTTTTATTACCAAATACATGCAGTATTTAACAATAGCATCCTTATGAAGTGATCTATATACTTCAACCATACGGAATACTCCTCTTATTGTTAGCACTAAATCGATATTTCCTGTAAACGTTTTATTCTGAAATTAACTCCTAAAATTATAGGTCCCTAGTCCAACAATCTTCAAGGCACATGAGATATTATTTTAAAAATACATTGCTTAGTTTGTCAGAATGTTATTCATACTCCTTTGGGTTGGTTTTGAATTATTATGTACTCGCTTACAAACATTATGATCAAAAACTTAAAACGTTCATATTTTCTTGGGAACACTGAGAATAACTAAATTAAAACAAATTTATAAAAACAAACAACCGAAATTGAAAAAAACTCTTTGATATAAAATGTTTTTACATCTTCCCCATTCTGTTATTATTGCATTTGTTTTCCAGACAGATAAATCTAAAGCAGCTCTCTGAGGTAAAACCTTCCAATGTCAGAATTTTTTAAACATTTATTTACGGTTCAGATATTCTAGATCACTTTAATGGCGATTCCTCCGAGCTTTTTCATTTGCGTTAAAAAGTTTGCATTATTTTTTGTTAATATGATGGATCCAAACGGAGCTAACAATCTGTTTGTGTATCATAAAATTTGCAATTATTATAGGAATGCGGGCTGAATTGCTACCATTCTTTAGAAAATCATTGAGAAAATTCCCAACCTGAGTTTCAACACCTGGATTAGGTTAACAAAAACTATCAGACACTTTTAAAGCTAATTTTTATAAAATTTAATTTGCTGCGACTTAATTTTTGGGAGAACACGCGCCTATCTGATGCAAGTTTCCGGGAATTCATCGTTTTATTACCTCATTAGTGCGATTTGCTTATTAGTGACGTGCGCGGGCCGTCGTACCCTAACACATATAAGTTATTGTGGCATCGCATACTAATGCGAAAGATAATCGATAATTCTTATTTATATAATTACATTTTATGGGTTTTTTGTGTTCTATCGCTTCTTCAAATAAACGTTTCTTTATTTATTAATCGTTTATTTACGCTGTCCTAAGTACGTATTACGTACTTTCTATATTCCTAATATTCTAAATAATTCTTTATTTAAAATGAATTTATGTAATCCAAAAGTCAAGTAATATGATTAATTTAAAGCGTTATAATGCAAATGAGTTATATTTATAGCAAATATTTGCTTTCACGGTAAAATGTGTTTTGATACACATTAAGATTAAGGCGTTATTTTTAACGATATTATTCCTTACGCAAAATGCGTAAAACTAACACAGTTCTATGCTATTTTCAGCAAATAAAGATCATTTTTATATGTACCAAAAATGTATTGATAATTAATAAGTGAAAATAAATCGCTTTGTATTTATTTTAGAGTGATCGATTTGCATTCGCATTCAATGCTTTTTAAGGTACCTTAAAAATAATTATTTTACATATACGGCTTATATTATTTGCTACGTATATACAATGCGCTTATATCATACAGGCTCATTGTTTATACACGCATAATTGCATTTTTGCTTGGCACTATAATGAATAACAGTACGCTTGTATCGTACATGGTGTAACAATAAAATACGGTATTTTCCATTTTTTCCGATTTCTTCTATATCTTGGTTGGATTTATTTGTAGAATTTGGGTTGCAATGACCTCTTGTGGCTCCCTATCACGTCAGTATATATTTCTATATACATATACATATATTTATATATATATATATATATATATATATATATATATAAATATCAAAAAACAGATCGGTTTTATCATCTCTTATTTCTAGCATTGGATGAAGCTGTACCTAAAACAAGGCAACATAGATATAACTACCCCATTTGGTTTACACCCGAATTAATTGCTAAAATCAAATCAAAACATCGCCTGCATAAGCTTTGGAAGCGTTACAAGAAAAATACTGACTATGAAAAGTTCGATCAATTGTGTAGACAAATAAAGCTTGAAATCAAACACTGTCATCGGAATCATGTGGATTTAATTGAAAATAATATCAATAATAATGCTTCTTCTTTCTGGTCTTACTTAAAACGCGAAAATAACGTAGGCAATTCCTTTCCATATACTTATTTAAATTCCGATTTAAATACGCCAAAGGAAGTGGTGGATGCATTTGCTAAATATTTCAAATCGGTGTACAGTGTCAATTCACCTAACTATACGTCTGTGACTTTCGATTCTAAAGAGAATTTTACGGCTGACATTTTAGCTATAAATGAAATAACATTGAATGATATACAGGAGACTGTAAAGCGGTTAAAGCCCAAAAGGGCTGCAGGTCCAGACCAAATTCCATCTTATATTATAAAAGCCTATTGGCAAATCTTGAGTTATCCGTTGTTGATGATTTTTAATTGTATTATTAAAACACAGTCATACCCATTAAAGTGGAAAGTTACTAAAGTTTGCCCTATCTTTAAGAAAGGCAAGAAAAACGATGTTGTAAATTACAGGCCGATATCAATATCTAATTCAGTGTCAAAACTTTTTGAAATTATACTATACAACAAAATCTTTTTACATGTTCAACCGTACATCACCGTGCTACAGCATGGTTTTATGCCGCAAAAATCAATAGAAACTAATTTATATATATATATTGCTGTGATTTTACTCCTTTGAATGCGGGAACTGGGTCCTTTCAACAAAAAAATTGCCTCGGCTGCTCCTCTAGATAGCTTTCATCCTCATTCATAAAAAAAAACAACACATTCCTACCAAAAACATCAACGTTAACTCTATTTACATCAATATTCAGAATACATTAAAATTTCAAAATTAAAACTCAGCATAAATTTCAGTTTTAAAAAGAATTTCAAGATTAATTTTATTATCATTTTAATGTGCATCCAAAATTAAAGTCCTTGTTGGATGCCTACTAATTAATATAACAATATAAGCAGACCGGAGTCTGAGTATAAAGGAGCATCTACCACCCTTTACGTTAATTAACCAGGTTCGTCTAATTGAGCTCAAAGACATACCCAAATTTTCATCATATTACCGAACATCAAAACTAAATACTCCTTTCTACTTCAACAAGCAAATTTCATCTTAAAATTAAAATTTTATGGTTAGTACAATTTCACTAATGTCCATTTAAAGTAAATCAATTATAAAGTTATTCAACACACACAAAATGTCAAACAAAATAGTATAATTTACCTGAAGGTTACTGTCCTCGTAGCTTCAAAGTACATCGTCCCTTTAGTTAATCACACCATTCCAACAGGATTATATTTACGGCTTCTAATTTTCAACGCTTTTAAAATTTTCTCCATCCCCATTTATTTAAAGTTGTTTCTGGGCTTTTCCGGAATTCATCTGAGTATATCTGACCCTTGTTTCGTGGATCCAGACACGTATTTGAACCATTTAATTATTAACACCCCCGAAAAATAGCAAATAACTTCATACTTCTTTCACCAATATACGCCAAAACTGCCTTGTATCTAAGTGCACTGAAGTACATTCATGTTAGCACGTAAATAACAAACTATTTTGAATCACTAAAATATACGAGCAAAATTTTAATTTATTTTATCAAACTAAAATGCACTGTTTAACATCTTCAATCAAGTCGCGGATGTAAGAGCTTTTAACGCACCGAATCGTCAAAAGTCTAAGAGGGCTTGTTTATATTCATCTCGGTATATATAGCAAAAAGCCGGCACGTCGCTTTTGTCCTCAAAACGGGTAATTCTAAAGAATTCCTCATTCTATGTTCCCAGTCTGTCGCTCGCGCGTCGATTTTTACGAATTTAGTACTCGTCCCATTTAAATCTCAGAAATTTCAACACACGGCACGCAAGCATGTCCGAGAAAAACTAATTAATTTTGTACAGAAATTGTTGTTTCTACCTCTGATATTTGCCTTTTACTTTTAACCAATCGCAACCCCATGACGTTGCTTAAATCCCGCCTTTTACTATATGTGTCTTTGCTTGACGCATTTTCTCTTTCCTTTTCTAACCTGTTCGTATTGGTGCAAATTGATATTCTTTATTATCGATTATATTTTAGTCCATGTGGACTGTTATCTGGGTTTAATAACCCCGTATCGCACATTCTCGTGAATATTAAGCCCCGGTTTCTCCAAGATTCTTTGAAACTATTAATTATCTACAAAATTTACGCCGTATGTGATATTTAAACTACGCAGGTGTTCAAAATAATATTAATTCTCAGAGCTTTATTTTCTGGTATTATAATCTTGGGTTTTTACAAGTTTCCATAGATATTATATGTTACTAACGGTTCAATTAACTTTAATTAAAATTAATACCCTTTAAATTTTAGTGAATCCTAACTAAATATTAATTATTATGTGTACACTTTGTTTTACTACCGGTTACTTAAAATAGGGTTAATTAATATAAATTTTGCACGTAATTTCCATTTGTTTAGGAATAATTACATTACACGCAGAGCTTTATAATACTGTTTCTTTTGATATAAAGCGTCTTGTACATGGTTTAAATCTCTTATTTTTACTGAAACTAATAAATTTTTATGCTTCCCGGTTTTAATAACGCGTATTATCTAATAATATTCATTATACACGGTGATTAAAATTATTTGATGTGATTATTTAATTTTCTACCCTGGTCTAAATATGAGTATTTTCCCCCTATTTGAATACAAATAATCCCACTTATTTGAATGCAAATATAAAGCATTTAGACCGCAAACAAAATTTACAAAAAAATATGCCTATCTCTCTCTACCCTTATCTATCTAACTTACCTACCTTATCCAATCAAAAAAAATTATTTACACCTGTCCTATATCCTATTCTATTCCTAACTCTCACCTAATTCTCTAAACTGAAATTATCCCTAACTTCATCCTACTTATCCATCTAATCCTATATACATCCTATATACCTATCCTATTCTTATTCTATTCCTAACTCTCCACTAATCTTCTATGAAATATCTACACTTAACCTATCTTATTTTCTTCCTACATTTACTCTTTATTCTCATCCTAAACCTATTTCTACTTATCTCCCATATTTATCCTATACCTAGCTTTATTTTCTATACACACCTACTTCTACTCTTCTATATACACCTATTCTATTTAAATCTAACTCTCTTCTTGACCCTCCAAGTCTTTCTTCTTACCATCCTAATACTCTTCATCCCTATCTCTCCCCCTTCTATATCTATACTTAACATCTCTATTATCTCACATACAATAAACTTATCATCCCTCTTATCCTGACTCTTAAATATTACTTCTTCTTCAGTCCCTACACTTGTCTGTTTCTCATTTATTGTTGTTTCTCTTTCTGCCGACAAACCAAACGATACTACTTTACAATTCTCGATTTTTCCCTCTACGGAAAATCCTATGTACCTTCTAGAATTCTTATGTAATGGAATCCGCCAGAATGAATTCCTTAAATCTACTTTATTAAAAACAAACTTGCCATTTAACCTCGTCAAAAATGTGTCCATGGATGGTGGACAATGGAATTGCGGTTTGGTCCGTTGATTAATTTTTCGTGCATCTAAACATAAACGAATGCTATCATCTTTTTTCTTAACTACCACCAACGGATTTATGAAATGAGTGTTTGATACCTCTATTATGCCATCTTCCAACATTTTATTTAATTCTGCCTTCACCCGCTCCCGATATGCTGCTGGAATTGGATAAACCTTTGCGTTGAACGGTTCTGAACTATCCACTTCCAATCTGTGCTCATAGCCTAACGCTGTGCTTGCTTCTACCCCCACTAATTCTGCATGTTTTTGTAATAAAGCTTGAACCTCTACTCTCCTATCCTCTGGACATCTTATTGTGTTGATCTGTTTACCTTCATCATCCTCTACCTCTACTACATTAATACTAAACTCCGTGTCATCCTCTGTGACTTCATAACTGCCCTTCCATGGCACTACCCTATCCTTAATCCTTATTACCTTCCTTTCCATATCTATCAAAACCCCTAACTTCATCATACAGTCAACACCTAAAATGCTCTGAAACTTCAGTCCAGGTACAATTACAAACTCCTGTTCACAGCTAAAACCTCCTATATCTATCCTAAGCACCACAACACTATTTACTACAGCAAACTTCTTTTTATTTGGAGCTACTAAATGGCTACGTTTTATAGGCATAATTCTATCACAAACCTTATCCCTAATTTTGCTGACGAATTCCTCCAATATTAAACTCGCCTCTGCCCTGTATCAAGTAATACTTCTACATTATTTTCAAAATTTCTAAATTAATAATTGGCAAACATAATTTTCTACAGTTTCTGGCTCTACTTCCTCCTCAATTTTGAAAAATTCACGTGGATGTTCATATACATTTACACAGAAATCTAGTGGTCTGTCGCGTTCTAAAAATCCTGTCCCATCCTGTTTTCCGTGCTTGGTCCTGGTTGTCCTTCTACAACCTGTGCGTACGTCCTCCTCGTGTTAATATCCGTGTCCCTGTCTCTATTCGGCGTGCTGGTCACAGTCCTGTTTACCTCCGGTAAACTGTTCTGTCGCGTGTAACTAGGTCTTGGCGTCGGTCCCTAGTCGCACTATTGCTCCTGTATTCCTGTCCTCGTCGTTCCCAATTCGGTCGAAAATTTCTGTTGTAGTCAGGCCGTCTCGGATAATTCGGTGTCCTGTTGTCAAACCTAACTGTGTTAACGTTTCGTTCTCGTATCTCTCTTGTCCGTCCAACACATACATCGTCATATCTCTGTAAGTATTCCAAAACGTCTCCCGTTCTGTGATGTTTTGTAAGGCCACGTGTTGTCTAATTTCCAGTTCAAAATGTCGTGATAGGTACTTGATTATCTGTCTGTCCGTCAATGGTGGATTCAGTTGTTTGGCCACACTGTATTTGCGGATGGCATATTGCTCCTAGAACCTGCAAACTCTCCCTTAAATTTTCCTGTAATCAAGTCGTCCCTAATCTGATCCTGTTTGTGATCACTCCAGTAATGTTGTAAAAATTTGTTTTCAAAGTCCTGATACGTGTCTATGTCCTGTCCTACTAAATTGTACCATGCCTCCGCATTGTCCTTTAATAAAGCCTTTATCGTATTTAGTTTAGTCTGTTCGTCAAATAAATTTCCCACTAGATTTCTTACACTATTAATAAAAATTTGTGGATTTACCCTGTTATCGCCATAAAACTTCATGTGTTGGTCCAATGATACTCCACCTGTAGAAAATCTGGGACCATCCCCCGTTAAATTTGACATGTTGTATTTGATACTACTAACTTCGCGTTCTACCCTGCCTAACTGATCCCTACATGAGTCCGTCACTTCAGTCATTTTTATATTAATCTCTTCTTCACAAAAAATGCGTACTTCGGACCTTAAATGTCCCATTTCCTGTCGAAGACCTGTAATATCACGCTCATTTTTTTCAACCCTATTTTCAACTTCCCCCATCTTTACGGTAAGACTATTTTTAAATTCTGAAACTTCTTGATTCGTCTTATCTATTTTCTGACTAATTTGCTCAAACTTACGATTCGATTCCTCACTCATTTCTCTAATCTCTTCTAACTTCCTGTTCGATTCTTCCCTAGCTCTATTAGATTCATCGTTCATCCTCTCTAGCATTCTCATTATCATCTCGTTTCCTTGATCCCCTGATTCCGTCCTCGACTGATCTCTACTGCCTCCAGCTTCTTCCATTTTCGAATTTTTTTCACACAATGCACTATCGTCACTTCCAATTTCCACTCCTTGACTCCTTAACCACTCTTTTCTCTGCATACGTTCTAATCACTCACACACACTCTAAAAATACTCTTAAATTTATACACACACAGAAACTCTCTCTCTCTCAGATCGCCATTTTCCTGGAATAAAATCACAAAAATTTTATTTGGAACTCGAGCCCTCACGTTGTGGTCGCTAAAATTTGCTGTGATTTTACTCCTTTGAATGCGGGAACTGGGTCCTTTCAACAAAAAAATTGCCTCGGCTGCTCCTCTAGATAGCTTTCATCCTCATTCATAAAAAAAAACAACACATTCCTACCAAAAACATCAACGTTAACTCTATTTACATCAATATTCAGAATACATTAAAATTTCAAAATTAAAACTCAGCATAAATTTCAGTTTTAAAAAGAATTTCAAGATTAATTTTATTATCATTTTAATGTGCATCCAAAATTAAAGTCCTTGTTGGATGCCTACTAATTAATATAACAATATAAGCAGACCGGAGTCTGAGTATAAAGGGAGCATCTACCACCCCTTTACGTTAATTAACCAGGTTCGTCTAATTGAGCTCAAAGACATACCCAAATTTTCATCATATTACCGAACATCAAAACTAAATACTCCTTTCTACTTCAACAAGCAAATTTCATCTTAAAATTAAAATTTTATGGTTAGTACAATTTCACTAATGTCCATTTAAAGTAAATCAATTATAAAGTTATTCAACACACACAAAAATGTCAAACAAAATAGTATAATTTACATGAAGGTCACAGTCCTCGTAGCTTCAAAGTACATCGTCCCTTTAGTTAATCACACCATTCCAACAGGATTATATTTACGGCTTCTAATTCTCAACGCTTTTAAAATTTTCTCCATCCCCATTTATTTAAAGTTGTTTCTGGGCTTTTCCGGAATTCATCTGAGTATATCTGACCCTTGTTTCGTGGATCCAGACACGTATTTGAACCATTTAATTATTAACACCCCCGAAAAATAGCAAATAACTTCATACTTCTTTCACCAATATACGCCAAAACTGCATTGTATCTAAGTGCACTGAAGTACATTCATGTTAGCACGTAAATAACAAACTATTTTGAATCACTAAAATATACGAGCAAAATTTTAATTTATTTTATCAAACTAAAATGCACTGTTTAACATCTTCAATCAAGTCGCGGATGTAAGAGCTTTTAACGCATCGAATCGTCAAAAGTCTAAGAGGGCTTGTTTATATTCATCTCGGTATATATAGCAAAAAGCCGGCACGTCGCTTTTGTCCTCAAAACGGGTAATTCTAAAGAATTCCTCATTCTATGTTCCCAGTCTGTCGCTCTCGCGTCGATTTTTACGAATTTAGTACTCGTCCCATTTAAATCTCAGAAATTTCAACACACGGCACGCAAGCATGTCCGAGAAAAACTAATTAATTTTGTACAGAAATTGTTGTTTCTACCTCTGATATTTGCCTTTTACTTTTAACCAATCGCAACC
Organism: Platerodrilus igneus; assembly: GCA_036346225.1. Lineage (NCBI taxonomy): Eukaryota > Metazoa > Arthropoda > Insecta > Coleoptera > Lycidae > Platerodrilus > Platerodrilus igneus. The sequence goes on along the minus strand of JARFIW010001670.1, from coordinate 15,504,960 downwards.
CCATGACGTTGCTTAAATCCCGCCTTTTACTATATGTGTCTTTGCTTGACGCATTTTCTCTTTCCTTTTCTAACCTGTTCGTATTGGTGCAAATTGATATTCTTTATTATCGATTATATTTTAGTCCATGTGGACTGTTATCTGGGTTTAATAACCCCGTATCGCACATTCTCGTGAATATTAAGCCCCGGTTTCTCCAAGATTCTTTGAAACTATTAATTATCTACAAAATTTATGCCGTATGTGATATTTAAACTACGCAGGTGTTCAAAATAATATTAATTCTCAGAGCTTTATTTTCTGGTATTATAATCTTGGGTTTTTACAAGTTTCCATAGATATTATATGTTACTAACGGTTCAATTAACTTTAATTAAAATTAATACCCTTTAAATTTTAGTGAATCCTAACTAAATATTAATTATTATGTGTACACTTTGTTTTACTACCGGTTACTTAAAATAGGGTTAATTAATATAAATTTTGCACGTAATTTCCATTTGTTTAGGAATAATTACATTACACGCAGAGCTTTATAATACTGTTTCTTTTGATATAAAGCGTCTTGTACATGGTTTAAATCTCTTATTTTTACCGAAACTAATAAATTTTTATGCTTCCCGGTTTTAATAACGCGTATTATCTAATAATATTCATTATACACGGTGATTAAAATTATTTGATGTGATTATTTAATTTTCTACCCTGGTCTAAATATGAGTATAATATATATATATATATATATATATATATATATATATATATATATATATATATTCGTTCAAGAGCTAGCACAAGCGCTCGATAATAATATTCAAAGAGATGCTATCTATCTTGATTTTGAAAAAGCCTTTGACAAAGTCTCTCATACAATACTTTTTGCCAAGTTGTATAGTTTTGGGGTGTCTATAGATCTTTGCAAATTATTTCTTTCTTATCTTCAAGTGAGGAGACAATATGTTGTTATGTTAAATGAATCATCGGATCCGTATTCTGTACACTCGGGTGTTCCACAGGGTGCTAATCTTGGACCACTGTTATTTTTAATCTTTATAAATGACTTACCCAATGTTTTAACAAAAAGTAGTGCACTGTTGTTTGCAGATGATCTTAAAATTTGGAGAAATATTTTTTCAGTTAAAGATTGTACTGAATTGAACGATGATCTACAAAATTTAGCTGCTTGGAGTAATAAAAATGAATTATATTTGAATTATACTAAATGTAGAGCAATTGCATTCAGTAAGAAAATCAAAATTACTAACTTTAATTATTCAATTGACCAGCATACTCTACACAAAGTTTCCCAAATAAATGATTTGGGGATTATTTTAGATAGTAAACTTACATTTACTTTTCACTTACATGCGATGGTAAACGAATCTTACAAAATGTTGGGATTTGTTATGAGAAATGCCAAATCTTTTAGACAGCGTTCAACTTATGAAGCCCTCTACAATGCATATGTGCGGTCAAAACTAGAGTTTCCCCTCATTATAAAATTTGTAAAGCCTTAAATAACACAAATTATGCAGTTGATTGGTTTTTGACTGTTTCAAAAGCAAAGTTCAAAAATGAAGTTTGCTTACTGTTATCGTATGAGCTAGACCAGCCTAATTTAAATCACTTGTTTAAGTACTAGATTAACCTTGTACCTAATATAACATAATGTACTTTGTAATTGTAATGAATTGGAATACTTTGTGTTAGTTATTTTAAAAAACATATGGTTTATTTGAAATTTGCAATTTGTAGTTTGTGTATTATTCTTAAGTTTCTTTGTTTTTTATTTAGTGATTTATGTGCTGTAATCTAACATGTTACTAATGTGTTTGAACTAATATTCGTCCGATCCCTTTATGTTAAGCAGCCTGTTATTGGAACTTATATTCTGTTGGTTGCTATGTTCAATAAATAAATAAATAAATAAAAAATATATAAGGTTGTTTAATTTTCTTGGATATATGGTTCAAAATGATTAAAATAGGTGATTAATTTGAAAATGTTTTATTTCAACTTGACGTTTCGGCGTATACTTTGCACCTTTTTCAAAAGCTATAGAAAAATGGATATAGCAGAAAATGTAGAAATTTACAGATGTAACTTACTTCAAGCATTAAACACAAGTAATTGAAATTAAAATGAGAAAATGATTGACACTTAAAATTAAATACAAAAATTATACAGCTCTGATATTAAATAAGTAACGTTAGTAATGAAGATTAGTTAAAATGTAGTTACAAAAATTGCAGGAGTACGTTATAGCATGGGAAGTAATTATAAAACAATACAGATAAATAGTGAATTAATGTAGGTGACGTGATGTTGTGCCACGTGCCGAAATTGACACTATGTTACATTCCCAATTTGGACATGTACACTTTTAAAATTGTAAGTGAATTCTCGCCATTATTTTTAAAATAGACTTATGCATTTGCGTCATCCCGGACAGTTGCGTCGGCGCAAAAGAATGCGCAGGTGCGGAGTGGGTAAGTACGCGGTTTGGACAGGACACTATAGGATTAGCCAACGGAACGTCGAACAGTGACGTTTACCTGTATCGTTCCTTTGTCTTTTCTCTTTCAGAATGTAGGTTTCCCTTTTATCGTTGCCTTCACCTTATTCCTTCGTCTTGCCTACAAACAGAAGAAGAGGAAAGACATTAAATCTGGATTCAACGATGGCATCACGTAACCCACGCCCAAACAAACAAGATACATGGAAATCAACATGGCCCCTGCGCAAGGATGACCGCGAAATCAGAAGAGTTCCACATTTTTGGGTGAGTGCTTTTTATCTTTTTTATGGTGCATCTTGTATCACTGTATACATATTTGGTACGTGATACAATTTGACACGAAACTATGTCGTAATATCTTTGTTGTGCAATAATGCGAACGTGGATAATACCAGTGTTGCCAACTGTGGAAGTGGCTCTGAACACGGGAGCGGTGTTATAACAATTGCGCCGGAGTATAATAACGAGTCAATTTCAATCATTTTGCCACAAGTGCGTTCAGAAATTAGTGGTTCGTTGACGAAAATATGAGCCGAGCTGCTCAGGGAAAGGCGCTGTCTCAGAGGGGGTCGGGTCGAGAGATAAGAAAATAAGATTGCCGTCACTTTAAAAATTTACCACAAAACATAACTAAATTAAAAACCAAAAATACACAGGGGCGCCAAGAACTAGAAATAAAGTATTATAGAGACCTAGTTTCAACAGTCTCTGATTGAACCGCAAAAAAATGTCACACTAAATTCTCTCTAGCTTAACTACATAAATCCAAAACGTAACTCATTTACCATATATTCATTGAAATACGTAGAGACGTAAATTAACAAGAATTAATATCATCAAATAATAAAGCATAATTTTATTACCTTAAAGAGCTTTATTTTACTTATATATTTTTATCATAAGTAACAGAGAGAAAAAGGAAATAAGAAATACGCAACTATTGTCTTCACAGGAGTGCACCTATTAAATAATTACCTACTTTGTTTAATTTAGTAATTTAATGGATGTACGTTTATGGCCATAGAAATACGCTTAATATTGTTTTCAATATAACCTTTAGTAGTTTAAATTATGTTTGAGACGATGACACGGTTAGCGCAAATAGTAAAGGAAACATCGTGTAAAGTGTTACAATTTTAAAACACAAAAATTACTATGTAAAAAACTGAAACTACTGTAAGTGAATTATGGGCTGGATTAAGTTCAGTTTAAACTAGTACAAAAAAATATTGCATACAAAAGTGTAAAATTATTAATACATAAAATATAACATTCAAAGGGTCACACTAGGACCATGAAATAAATAATCAAAATATACAACGCATGCGACTTGGCGAACTGCAATGTTGTCCTAGGAATGGCTTGGATTCCTCCAGACGGAAGAATTTAATTCCAAATCGCTTCTTTTTAATTCGGTACTGCACCAACAGATTTAGTAGTAACTCCGATACTTAGGTTTTGTAGGAATATTAAAATTAATAACCACAACTTATTCAATAACTTCAAATTAATACCCCAATAAATTAATAACTCCAATTTAATGCAAAACTTAATCCACAACTGGATGCTTGCATTGATCCATAACTGAATTCCTAAAATTATTATCATAAGCTCCCTACAAGCATTATTATAAAATTTTATTTACCACCAAAGTGGGCTTCTACACAAATAATTAAATTACAAGAAAAATTTGAAATGAGGTCGCAGGATAGAAACACATCTGCACCTACAAGATAAGCTTTGCACAGCAAAGGTATTTTATAAAAAAAAACAAATTACATACCTAATAAATCGTTGAACCAGACGAGTATAAATCCATAAAAAGTGAAATTGAAGCTTTCCAAACTATCAATTAAAAAAAGGTAGGATTTCAAAAATTGATTTACAATTGCCCCCAAATATCCGTAATAATACGTAAAACTAGTAAGCACGTCAACCATAGTTTTCAACGGTTCATAAAGACATTTCATTATAACCAGATGTATCAAGGTACCAAATTAAAGTTAATAACCTCATGGTCGATAGATATTTTTAATATTTCAATAACAAAACCAGTAAATTTAAATAGAATGAATAGGTGTTTGGCCTTAATAATGTTCTCGAAAAGAACACAGCTGATCAAAGAACAATGATGCCAACGGTTGCACACATTGACAAGTTCTACTTCAAAAGCAATATTAAAGAGGAAAAAGCTTAATAAATGTTAGAATAGGAAAAATATCGGTTCCCTATGGGATCACCATTATCACCAGTGATTGTTAATTCGTGCATAGAAGAAAGTAGGTGCGTGCATTGGAAACAACTATATATTAACCCAAATTATGGCTAAGATATGTTGACGACACGTGTATGGTCTGGAAATATGGAAGAGAACAACTCAATGGTTTCCAAGAACACATTAACGGTATACATCCAAATATAAAATTTACCATGGAAGTAGAAGGAAATAACCAATTGCCGTTTCTGGATGTACTAATGAAGAAAAAGGATAGCGAACAACTTTGCCACACGGTCTACAGGAAGCCAACTCACACGGATAAGTACTTAAGCGCCAAGTCTCATATCACCCGACACTATTGTGAAAACCTTGGTTACACGGTCCCAGAGACTAGCTGATGACGCAAATAAACAAGGGGAAATGCGAAAGTTACGAGAAGCACTCCAGAAGAATAAATACTCACACCAAACCATTCAGAAGTCACTATCAGCCAGGAAACCCTAACCACAGCCAGAGTTAAGACTAACCACAACTTAATTATCATTCATTAAAAAGACAACAAACAGAATCAGTTAAGTTCTATGGAAATAGAAAATAGCTACCAAATTCAACACTCATTTAAAATAAAGTCTGTGCAATCCTAAGGAATCCCAAAGATCAGATCTCATTAGAAGACCAAGTAGTCTACGAACTACCATGCTCAGACTGCAACAATTCTTACATTTGGCAGACAAACAGAAGAACTAGTGTTATAAGGGAAGAACATAAAAACGCAATAAAAAAGAACGAAAGGACCACCTCGCTAGCTCAGCACTTCAACACTACAGGTCACAACATCGACTTCAAGAATATTGGAACGCTAGCTAAGACTGAGCACTACATCTTGAAAATAATTCGAGAAGTCATTGAAATAGAGAAACGCTCACATAGTCTCAACAAAAGGGATGATGTTTAAAGTGTGCCGCAGGCATGTAAATCAGCAATTACTAGTCTACGCATTGTTAAACAATCAGAAAAGAGCATTTTGTTAAATCGGCTGTGCAGAACTAAGCAACACGCACCAGGATCAATGTTACAGAGCCGCGAGTGCAACGGCGCATGTACTGTAACTAGTATACATAGCAGGACAAAGAAACACTTTTTTATTTACATACTCAACCTACAGAGTCTGAAGATGGCAAATGTGATTTTGCCGAAACGTCGCAAAGTGCACTTTCGAACCAGTACAAGAAACAACTATTTACGTCTATCACAATACACGTTACAAATTACAATACAATTTGGCTTTTAAAATATAAATTCCATTGAGAACCAAAACATGATGATTATTAAAATAATTAGTACGATAACATTATTGAAGTGCATGGTTGATGATCTGTATTTACCTTATGTTGTTTGATTTCCTGTACTTGAGTAAATACATATACACAGCGTTCAGATTGTTTGTATCTGTTTTGAAGTTTAGAGCATTTTCATTGTTTACTATATGAACCATTCACAGAAAAAGTCTACTCTTGTATGAATTTTCTATATCCAACACTTTACATTATTAAAATCCGGATAATGGTTAGTCTTGTTTGTATGACACGCTAATGCGCACGAATTCTTTTTCATTGTGCAATCGCTCTTATGCTGCACAATTCATAAGCGCAGCCATTGTGATGACTGCCCTATATAAATTTTGTCACATCCTTGGCAAGGAATGGAATACACAATATCGTAACAATGTAGCATAGGAGTTTAATCTTTTGTGTTTGAAAAAGTTGGCCAACCGTGACTGAATTATACTTTGAAATAACCATGTCATCCTATTTTAAAATGTTTACTAATTTTGGGGTTAAACCCATTATCATCGCTAACCTTTTATACTCAACGCTATTTGTTGATTACTGGTTTTTTGACATTTTTTATTGCTGCTCGAACTGAATATCAATTTACTTACAAGAGATTTCGGATAACCATTCTTTACCATGGTGTTTGATAGAAGTGCCAAATTTTTTCTATGAAATGAAGGATCTGAAATTCTTGTAATTCTGTTTTTTAAATATAACAGCGTGTTTATTTTGCAATTTATACGGTGATTCGAATAATAGTTAATGTACCTACCTGAACTGGTAGGTTTCTGGAACCAGTCCAGCAGGAGCTTGTTGTTGGGGCTTCTTATTATTTTAGTATCCAAAAATGGAATACTGCTGTTATGTTCTATTTCCAATGTAAATTGGATACGTTTGTGATATTTGTTAAAGCTGTTTAAAACTTCATCAACTTCATATTTAGGTACGGCACAATACGTCGTCAACAAATTTTTTAATGAAAGCTGGGTGAGTCGATAGAGCGGGAATGATATTTTCAAACAGAAAATCCATTACTATGGTAGCAATAACAGCACTTAAAGGGGAACCTATAGGAGTACCAAAAATTTGTGCATAAATTCTATTGTTGAATGAAAAATAAGAGTTATGAAAGATGATATTTAAGGTTTCTGTTAGTAATTGCAAAGAAAAGTTGCAATTTGGTTGAATAATATCCCATTTTTGGTTAATTATTTCTATTACTAAGTTGATGGGGGTATTGGTAAATAGAGAAATTACATCAAGAGATATTACAACAAAATCGTCAGGTATAAAATAATCCTTTATTTCCTCTGCAAATGTAAGAGTCTGTAGTGTTGTAATTGTTAGTATTACTAAAAGATTCGGTTAAGATATCTGCAACAAATTTAGATAATTTGTATGTGGGAGAATTATTTGATGCAACTATGGGTCTTAAGTGGATTCCATTCATATGAATTTTTGGTAATCCATAAAGTTTTAGTGCTACCGAATTTGTTATACACAATCGTTTTTTGTCATCTTCGTTAATACAGTTTTGTTTATAAAGTCTATTAACTAGGTCATTGTTTTTTTTTTTTAATTGTAAATGTGGGGGTTACATTTTAGTTATTTATACACAGTTTTGTCATTCACTAATTCTTCTCCCTTAGTCAAGTAATCTTGTTTATACATAATTACTGTAGCCGAACCTTTATCGGATTTAGTCACAATGATATTAGGGTTATCTTTTAGAAAACGTAAAGATATCCCTAACATCACTCTGGTTAAATCCGATAAAGATTCGGCTACAGTAATTATGTATAAACAAGATTACTTGACTAAAGGAGAAGAATTAGTGAATGACAAAACTGTGTATAAATTACTAAAATGTATATATATATATATATATATATATATATATATATATATATATATTACTCCAATACAGTGTGCAATAATACACAAAGAAATTTTAAGCGGCTTATAGTGTCAAGTTAAAATGTTAATATGTGAACCTCGACATATAATTTGCCTGATAGTACGTATAATAAATATTCGTTTTATATTGTTGAATTTTCTCTATAAATGGTTGTAAATAGATATTTTAGTTAAAATACCGCAAGTGGTATTGTACAATTACGCAAATGCCTAGAATATTATTGAAATACTAACATATTTTCATCCAAATGTAGTCATCATTGCTATTATTGGTGTAATATGTATGTTTATCACATCTTTATTTATTTGTTGATTCGCGATTCAAACAGCAATTTAAAATCCACGCGAATGTCGATTATAAATCTTGCAGTAACCATGTTTAGATTAGGTTAAACATATTAGCAGTTACCTATCAAGGTGCCGATATGTGATAAATTACACACTGCAGGGAATTTATAGGACGGTTTCACTATTGAGTCAAATAACATTCAAAACCTTAATAATGTTCCATAAACTGTTCGCATTTTGTGTTTAAAGGTTTTGTTTTAATGGTGTGATGAAGTATTACGCGCAAAGTTATAATTGAGAGTAAAAATTTAACTTTTTGCAACAAATTCATAGGTATCTTTCAGTTATCTTATTTAATAAGGTTATATGAAATTCCCGTTATTTATTGTAAGATACCAGTTAATTGCAACAGATATAATTAGCATTTTATCCCTTTAGAAAGCAGCGACGTTGGTAGAGTAAGACTTGTAGCCTCGGCGATCGCAATTGATGTAGAGATCTAAGCAAAGCTTTATCTTTACTGTCGAAAATGGCAGGAAAAAATTTATGTGATCGTGAGAGTGTTGTTATTTTGATCTTTGAAACTTACGTGTAGCAATTAATAAATAACTACTTACAATATTCAGTCGCATAAAATATAATTACATCACCATCAAATATAAGCAAACACACAGGTTGAAGAATTATATAGGAATTCTAGTTTTGTTCTCGTCCGTAAATGGATGTACTTGCGCTTTGAACCTATTTAACGCACTTTTTGTGTATTCCTTTTATAAAATTGCAACCCTGATAACTTATCTTAGGAATTATTTCATTAGAAGGCGATTTGTGTGGATCCTCTTCAACGGGAACGGTTAATCCACTGAAAAATGCAATGGAAACATATTCTACACATACTGCATTTCTTTTTTATCTATTATAAAATGTAATGCATAGAAGTTCTGCAGACCGTTAGGATTACTGCAAAAGGTGTATATTTGCTAAAAATGTGTGTTTTAATTATTTATAAATTCGCGAAAATTTTTAAATATATATGATTGAGTTTTACACTTTACAATAATATAGACCATAATCAAAACGTTTACGGAGTTTGCATATTGCTTAATTGAATCAGTGAGTGCAGAAACAACGTCAGTCACAAATTTCAAATTTTTCAGGAGGGAGAAAAAACATAATAACTCCTCCAAATTTTAAAATATTTTTTGCTTTGTCATAACATGCTTTTATGTTGCTGTTATAAAAAAATTACCAAATTTCCACATAAATCAGGCTCAGGAGAATTAAAACTATGCTGTTTCTGCACTCAACTGTTTTTACAGACAGTAGGAAACTTGGAAAAAGATAACCATTCGTTAAAAGTTTGTATTTGTTATTAATTTTGTTACGATTTTAGTTAATAATATTAATTTTAATTAATTTCACCAAAAATTTACAAATGTATATTTTTCCATATTACATGAGAAATGAAGTTACAGTATTGCAAAGTCATAAGACAGGAATATAACAAACTGAAACGCTCTTAAAATAGATCATTCTCGACGATAGTATCATTGTCATGTTCAGTGGTTGGCCAGGTAAATAGTGCATCATAAAAAACTTTGAAGTTTTCAGGAATATGAACAATCATTTTCTGGTTGTCTTTCATTTTCTTTATGTTGATTGGAACTTTCCCTGATGGGTAGGCTGCAATACTTGAAGGAAATCAATATCGACGTTACGGAAAGCAGGTCTCAACAGCTGATAGCTGTGCTTTTGTAATCCTTTAATGAAAATGTATGCTGTGATTACCCCCTTTTCTTCAGAGTTATAGCGGAACTCTTTGTATCGGGTGGGAGCAAACTTGAATTTTGCTTTTTTTGGCACACTCCTCCCTCGGCATTCTCTGGCTAGTGGGTTTTTTGTGTAATATTCCTTCCACCAACCATCAAAATCTTTTATGTCACTGGTGAGTAGCTTGGTGATGTGAAAGTTGTTACTGGACTGAGCACACAATTCTTCATATTCATCAGGTGTGTATATCCGATCATGTTTACGTATCATCCTCTTCATAGTACCAAAATCTCGATCGTTTGGAAGATATGAATGCCCTCGAACCGGAAAGTAATGGAAAATTTGTTCAAAACGTTCTGTATCTGTAAGAGCAAGGCATAATCTTATCATGGTGTGATTTCGATTCTGTCAGCAGGTACCATCAGAAAAAAGGTACAGTTTTTTTTACACTTGATGGAATATTAGTGTCAATGTATTTCAGTAGCATGCTGCATATATCATTTGCTTCTTTATGGGCTACGCCTTCGTGGTACAGGAATATTTCAGATTTCCCAGTTTTTAGATTTTTTATTCCAAAACAGTTCACCCAAAGTTGCCTCAAGTAAAAAATATCCTGAACTGGGATCGCTGGAAGGGGGAGATTTTGCATGAAAGTGCAACGGTGTCTTCATGTTCCGCACACAACTTTGTGACCTTTTGAAGTTTATTGTAAAATTTCTTGGCTCTCCTTTTGTGAACAGTAAGCTCTGCACGAGCAGCCCTTTTAGCTGCATCACCCAGAGAGGAGCTCTTGATTTTTACATCACATTCTTCACATTTTATGCAGGTATCTACCTGCGGACGTCCAAACCTTAACGAAAAGTTGTCATGAAAATAATTAAGATAAAACTCATATTTTACATCCAAATCAGGGTACTTTTCTTTAAGCAAGGAATGTATTTTTTTTATATCAAGGCGGGCATCAAGATAACTGATATCTTTAGTGCCATAGTGTGTAGTCTTTGTTGGGAATGATGAAATATGTTCATGTATTTTAGAACAAACTTTGGCAGAAATTGTGTTCTTCTTGGGATTTTTACCGCGTTTATCATGAGGTGATTTCCCCCGAACTCTGCCCTCAGTAATGCCGTACAATGAAATAAACGCATTTTTACATACGTTTTTCCTTTCTCCTCTGAATAGTAAGAAATATTTGAAACTAGCTGCTGTTTCTCTAGGCTGTTCAGAACGAGGCCTACGGTGCTTAATGACGTGTTTCTCGATCAGTTGTTGTAAGAAAATATCTTGCTCATCTTTTGATTTGAACTGATTCAAATTAGCAACAAATTCAGATTTTTCATCATCGCTAAAGTTAGTAAAGCATTGTAATTTACACTTACAAGCAGCACCTGTTGATCGAGATGGGATGAGATGCCCTTTCCAGTTGATGTGTTCAACCCCACGAACTTTAGATGTTCTAATCACGTTTCTTCGAAACTTCTCTTCATTCCTCCTCCTTTTCTTGGGAGCTGTTTCATTATCACTCTCACTGCTTGTGAGACTCACTGACATATTGCTAAAGACTGACAGTAGACGTTGAAAACTAACTTAGAACACGTTGAAACACTTGACTGAACTGACTTCGATACAACCCTCACCTTAAGGTTAAGGTGTTAATCACACGGCGCATGCTCGGCAAGGTACCTGACAAGACTGGTCACGCAATCTAGCGGTGGGTGCAGAAACAACGTCAGTCACTGACTCATGTTATTTCTGCACTCAACACTCGAAACAAACGTCCTGTATTTACGGAACTACTCAACAGACTAACGTAGCTTTTGCACCCAACACGCATCTTGCCTTTCTACGCTTATTTTCATTGAATACGAGTTTTCGGATTTTTTTGACTGAAGTGGTTTCTGCACTCACCGATTCAATTAATAGTAATATTTTTGTTTAAAAATTGTTAGTATTTTTGAATTATTGACTTATTGACTTGTTGTCGGTTAAGAAAAATAGAAAAGGAAATCAAATTCTACTAGTGATTATCTAAAGCAAACCAATAAAGAAATTGTAAAATAGAAATTAGAAAAACAATCAACAAGAGATCCAATATTCACTTTGTTCGTCTTGAGTAGCGGTAGTGAGTAAATATTATGCTATGTATGTTCTACCTATACAACGCATCTATATTCACTAAACTTTTAAATGACACAGCAAAGTTCACAGTGTTTAGTTGTTTCTGACCAAGAACCAATGAAATTTTTTATTTTTAATATTATGCAGTTTGGTTTCTATACGAGTTAATGATTAGATAACAGAAGGCACATTGTAATAGCTGTATCACATTATATTTTTTTATTATTTTACTTTAAAGCACAACGTACTTATTAATTTGCTAAACGTATTTTTTAAATAATCCTCTCTTAGATTTCATTTCCAGTAATATATGTAGATCAAACTTTATCCTCATTTATTAAATTCAGGATTTAGAACTTTTATTTTTAGTATCTTTTAATGAATGTGGCAAAATTCGTTTCTCCGTTTGATTCTAGTAAATCTAACAGTTAGGTTTCATGGAATTCATTAATTACACACACACACACACACACACACACACACACACACACACACACACACACACACACACACACACACACCGGTTTTACCGGAACCATGCGTTTACCAATTACGCCACCGAGACCGATGACGACAATTGGGAAATTTACAAATTCAAATCGTGTACACGACGCTACATCAACCTAACTTTCAATTACGTTCGGCATTTTTGTCAATCATATCTGACATTGTCAAGTTTTTGACTTATGTCTGTTATAGACTGGAAATAAAATAAAATAAAATAAAATCAGCTGTACAGAAAAAAATAAGCCAAAGGATATTTATTAATTTATTTGTTTACATTATGTTTGTTTGTAAACAATATATACTTAGTGCATTTGTAAAATAACATTTCAGTAAAACTTTTACGATTTTTATAAAATATTTATGTAATTTTCCGCAATTGAAGAATGCGTCTAGTTTATCACAAGCGGCTAGCCAACAACCCTATTATACAAATGCTACGAACAATAAGCGTGTAACAGTGTCGTCACGGGAAGTTACTGCACGGCCTTTTACCGGAATGAAAATTCCTGTTTTCCGTCCTGCCTGCAGTGAGCAGTTGCACAAATTTTACAGATGCCAAAATTATTAGTTTATCCCCAACACAAAAACAATGCATGGTAAAACAATATCGCAGGCGCTTTGCGTGTTTACCGCCACATTTTATTTCAGTCCGCCATTCGACATATCAATACAGGCGAAGTGCAGTAAGAAGTACCATGCGCCCCTGTGTATTAATTCACCGATTCCACACAGTACTCCAATTCCGCCGCAAAGTGCGGGAGGACAATTTATGACTTTAAATAATTCTCCTGGACCTATCTCCGTTCCAGTTTCTGCGCGAGTGAAATACGCGGAGTAGGTCGGTTTCCGTAGGAAACGTCCATTTATGACAACAGTGTTTCCTTAAATTTAGAGGTTGGTGTTTTATCTCGTATTACTACAAATCTGCCGACGGCAAATTTATGTAAGCATTTCATAGATAAATTTGCTTCATTTCAACTGGTGGATACGAAATTCCACATTTCCGCTCCAATTAAAATGTTGTTGGGTGTACAAGCTGCCTTACATGCCACACCTAATGATCCATTGCATTTAACAGGCTAGCTCTCGGCGCTCTGAACCTCATTTAGTTGGATTATCATGGCTGATATACCCGCCGCATGTCAAACGCATATCGGTTTTGCGTTACACGCTAGCACTTCAGAAGAGCAATCGCTTAACGACACAATCGTGCTTATGGAAGTCTGAAAAATATCTTATACGCACAACTGTTTCCTGAAAACGTGGCGTGCGAATACTATTTCTAGTTCTTACTAAACGAAACGATTTAGGACAGTGTGTGATGTGATTACCTTTCAAAGAAAATGTTTCCAGAACATTAAGTTCAACACGGGAGTTGGCTACGGTTCGCTTTCTAAAACTGGAAGCTCGGTTTGCGCACGATAAAATTTTTTATAAATTATACTCTGAAAATATTACTAATTTTATCGCAAAGACAACTCACACCCGCTATGAATCCATCGTCATATATCATAACTTACCACGACGTGATAAAGAACACATAATCCAACACTCAAGTTCAAGACGTGTTTAGTCCTGCCGATAGGAATATTAGGTGCACAAATCTCAATGGTATTCTTTTACCGGGCCCAAAATTGCAGGCGGATATTGTTTTCATAATAGCAAAATTTTGCAACATCATTTCGCTTGCGCTCAATTACAATATTCGATATATGTTTAGATCCATAGTAATTCATCTAGAAGTTGGAAAATTTTGCATATCTTTCGAAGGTCTAATTCCCATGAACCTTTAGCTGAATATTAACACACTCGTGTTATGTTTGGCGCAACATTTAGCCCTTTTCTTTACTTCGCATTTTACAACAGTTTGTGGAAGACGAAGGTCACACTTATAAAAAGGCTTCTCTAGCCCTTCGATCACTCCCTTCCACAGGCGATATTTTCTCTCGAAGCGATTCTGTAGAAGAAGCCCCTCTTCTAAGAGTTGAACTGCTTGACTTACTAAAACTAGGTAAGTTCACACACTAGGTAAGTTGAGTAATCGATCATAGATTTTCATTTATCTAATAAAGAAGTACTAAAATACTTTTTAAATATTTCATAATATAACCCGATCATGTTTATTTCTCCTAAACGTAACAAACCACTTAATGAAATGTAAGTGAATCACTCCGGGGTTGCTATTATTGCGTGCTACTTAGATCGCAAATTCTGCTGTTAATGTGCATTCAAGTTTCCACGAAAATTTAACATTACCATTTCTTTTAATTTTGATGTACAATTCCTATCGGTTCTAAAGTTACTTGAGTGCGTTTCCATTTTAATCGTTTTTGTTTCATCGGTATAAGAAAAAGCCATTTAAAGTTAGATTAGTAGCGAATCCATTTTCTAACCGTACTATCACTATTGCATGTTCAATTTGGTGATAAATTTGAATTGCTCGCATATTTCTAGCGTTTAATAAACAAACTACACTGTGAAGTTCGCACTCGGGCGGTTGTTCCATTGTCACAAACTGCAACTTGCAACTTTGTGCTGGTAAGCTCATGCAACCGATGTCTTTCTATGTAAGTTAAATCCTGGTCATTCTTAAATGGGCAACCACCTTCTCTATCTCAAACACGAAGTCCAAAAATCCATATCCTTGACTCTCCGATCACCTTCTCCAGCTCTGCATCATACTTAGGACTCCATATTGACACCCACCCGAATTCACAAACTCACTTGTCCACACCCCGCGCCAAAACAAAAACCATTTTTAAAAACCTTTACCATTTTCCCCAACGCCGTTTGATTCACAATGTCTACGCGTAGACCTATTGTAGATCAGATTCCTAACCCCAATAATTAGGCACGTCGCACTTATAGATATACTCTAAACACGATTGTACGACCATTCTTACTCTACATTTCAAAGGCATACAAATACCAATCAACCGCTTCGCTACAGACTGTACTCTTAGTCCCCCCCTTGAAATCCATCTCTATTCAGCAATTCAAATACTCAACCTCAAATCTAACCAACCCATCATCATGTACGACCGTATCCTACGCTATGAAGACTTTCGAAACCTCCTCAGGACTGAAATTATATCTCGCATTTATAGTTCCCTAATCCATTCTTGGCAAGAACTTTCGTCCCGCTCCTCCCCTGGCAGATATACCACAGACATAAGACATACCACTGACCAACAAACCCACTATTCTTTTCCTAACCAGACACGGCAGTTTTCGGGAGAGACTACACAAATTCCACCTCACACCAACCCCCTGCATCCCATGTAATAACCGATCCTAACCAGAAACCCCTACTCATTTTATATTTCTGATGCTTTTTATCCTAATTCCAAAATAATTTTAAAAGTTCAATCTACCACGATTCGTGTTTCCCAATACCAAATCTATAATTCCTAGTAAGCAATCACCCACTGGAACTAAACATCTTTCTTAGCGAAATCCTTTTTACCAAACCTCTAATTTAAATCCAGCTGCATTACCACTAAGACTCGCTAACATCACCACCCGCACATTTACTTACTTGCACACACGTACACTAGCACTCACACAATTGCCTTGAATTCACAAGACTACTCAGTCCAATATCAACCAATCCATGGTGTCATAAGCAGGACATGCAGCTCCAACACAAAAAATATTTAGCACGCTATGAAAGATCATTTTTTTAAATTTTAATTCTGTTAATTTATTCAAATTTTCTTAGATTTGTATCACCAGGATGGGCTTATGATCTGTGTGTGAAACAATAAACGATTAGAACAAAAGGCCATGCATAAAAATGGATACTACCCATAGTGCACTTCAACAAGCTGCGCAAAGGATGCGCCCAAATGGAACTTACTTAAAAAGACAGATAGCGATACCCTGTTATATAATTATTGTTAGAATGCCTATCAAGTAATAGAGCATTTCGCTATTCTCGTACTCAGTAACAAGCGGACATTGGTTACGGAATAATTGTAGCTATAATACAT
Organism: Platerodrilus igneus; assembly: GCA_036346225.1. Classification (NCBI taxonomy): domain Eukaryota; kingdom Metazoa; phylum Arthropoda; class Insecta; order Coleoptera; family Lycidae; genus Platerodrilus; species Platerodrilus igneus. The sequence continues at coordinate 15,488,298 of JARFIW010001670.1, read as the reverse complement.
ACCTTGATCTACTCAACTTGATATTGTTAAATCATAAGGAAGTAATCCTCTTCACCAGCTTTTTTTTGGAAAATGGACATCACCTTTTTAATTTGCCATAGATTTCTTTAATGCAGACAAAGAAAGCTTTTTTAAGACGATCTCTCTAAAATTAGATGACAACATCCAGATTATAGCATATTTAAATGCGTTGGCATATAAGAACAATATTGTTCTTGTTAACAGCCATGAGTCATTTAACCCACAACCTTTTCATGCATTTGCTTGTGTATAATCTACCGGCGCCTTCTTAATAGCACGTTTAGACGGACAATCATAAACTTTTTCTTTTCCGTATGTATATAATTTAATCATTTTATTAACTGGTTATGAAGCGTTTAAGGATAACAGTAAATATGGTGTTTAAATTACATACAATATTATGCAATGTATACAATATTGGTGTTAAACTGACATTCAGTTGGTTAGATGCTACTTACTACATCTTTTAAACCTTATGAACTATTGGATTGCACCAATGATATCAGGGCACTCTCATTTAGTTATGCAAATAGTGATGGACTTGGTATATATTCAAATTTTGAAACATTTTCACATTCGGCCAGAAATCAAATTTCAACTTTTCATATCTAACGCCCAATATTATTCGATATACATCCATTTACACTTATCACAATGGGAGAGTTCTTTAATTAAAAATAGTCTGGCTAGTTAGTTTTTAAGGTTTTACTTTTATCTAACGTAAACCTGTTTCATACATTAGAGACGAGCGGTGCAAAACAAAATTTAAATTAAATATGTTTAACAGGTATAGAATTTATAATGGTAAGGAATTTGTTAAGAAAGCTAAATATCCTTTTAAATATCACAGTTTTCTGCAATAAGGCAATCCAGTTGAATAAAGACAACTAATGCAAATTGGGATCTAAAACTGCTACTTACTAGTTTTATTTCTCCATGATTAATCACAACGAACGCTACTAAAAATTTTATAGAATTAAGCAGAACCTCATATTTTTACTCCAATAATAATGAACTAATTTTGACTACTGTTTTGTGCAAAGAACTCATTATTGCAAATGCAAATCAGCATCTTGAATTATATAAGTTAATGGCCTTACGATTTTCGTCACCCGGAAAATATGCTTTTCTTACAATTATCTCACACGCGTAACAAAAATGACATTAGCAAAAGTTATAGACTAATGTTAATTATTTCACATATCAATATTTTCCGCCTATATGGATTGTAAAGAAATCAGGAAAGTTAACTTTTTTTATATGAAATGCTAAATTATGCCACCTTGCACCCAAGCAGAATGGTGTTGTCTTGAAAACGTCTTCATTTGGTCTGATTTAGTAATAAGTGACCAAGTTGGTGACGCTTCACGGATCTCACCAATGATATTCTAATGTTACATCCAGAAGTCGTTTACTCTACGATGTCTTAGGAATCTTAAAAGTGGACTTCTGTATAAGTCTTTAACAGTTGCAAGGGGACCTCCAATGGACTTTACAAATGACGTCTTAGGAACCCTGATAGTCACGTTTTAGCCAGCACTATATATCAATTTCCAATAACAATGGTTTTGTTACCGTTAATAAACTTTATTTTCACTTTAGTTATTAGATCCGTCCCCTTATACACGCTATCTTAAGTCGTGAACCTCCACAACACGCCAGTAGGGTATTTAGTGACGTTCTGGCGCCTCTTTTCCACCCGATTTACATGTAAATTCCCATAAGGTGGAAATGAGGAGGTGGAGGTGGAAATGAGGAGAATCCCACATTTCCACATATAATCCACATTTGCTCCCACATCTGGCGACAGTAATAAATAACATTACCATCTTAAATTTTGCTCTTTGCTACCAAATCTGAACCAAATAGCTTTCATCGACTAGCCATTGCATCTTTCGAGATCAACCTATCTTGTTTGGTATCAATTAATATTAGATTTTTCTCAGCTACTCGAATCTCTAGGAATTTTTCAGATAGCATCACCCCCAAGGGAGCTACCCCAATTTTAAGATTTTCTGCATGCAGCGATTTTCTGACCGTGCTTATAAATTTCATATACATGTGGCACATCTTGCTAGTCTAGAATTTTACACAGAATCTGAATCTGCAAACAGATTTGCAATAGGACCACCCCCTGCAAAGTTATACCCCTTTAAAGTCCTGATCCTCTAAATTTTGCTCTTTGCTCCCATATCTGAACCAAATAGTTTTCTTTGACTACTCATTACATCTTTCGAGATAAACCTATCTTGTTTGGTATCAATTAATATTAGATTTTTCTCAGCTCCAGAATCTCTAGGAATTTCTTAGATTGCATCACCTCCAAGGGAGCTACCCTCATTTTAAGATTTTTTACCGATAGCGATTTTATGGTCGTCCTTATAAATTTTTTAGCCATGCAATACATCTTGTTAGTCTAGATTTTTATGTAGAATCCGAATCTGCAAACAGATTTAAAATAAGACCACTCCTTACCATTTTACACACACCTTCTAAATTATAACTTTCCTGCAGCTCAAACCTAAAAGAAAATCTAAAAACCATCCTTAAAACTTTTTATTACAGACAATTTTTACTAATACAGTTTAAATTTTTTAACCACATTTCTAAATACATATTCACAATTTTTTATTCTTAACCTAGAACTTCTCATATCGAATTATACTTATTAATAATAACATCCAAGTAAAGTACTTTCTCGACAGACAAACCGGTCCCACATGTTTCAAATTCCTCTGATTTTGTTCTCATTGTTTCGCTTAAGACCTCGTACATATTTTCCAGATTACTAGAAGACGTTATAACCGTATTTTTTGTGTTAAAAAATTTCACATCGGTAGTCTCTTCTTCCATTTTGGTGTAGACGCCATAGAGTTCACAATTAACTTTTATTTCTGTATGTTGTGTTCTTTTTCCATTAATTAATCGAATAATCCGCTCTTTCTGCTTCCAAAGAAACTCGGGCACTCCATCGTCGACACTAGCGTTCTTTATGCGATAGCTAGACCTACGGTTGTTAAACGCTGTGCTAACCATTTCTACACCATCGTCGCTAGTAGCGGTAACTGATGCATTTTTATGTCTGTTGCTTCTCAAGTGTGCGGCATACGTAGTCTTTTCCACTTCGAAATCGCATACTTTACACATAATTCGTGGTTGCTTCGTACAAGACCCTTTAACAGCTGGTGAAGCTGAACGTTTACGGGTTAATAACATACCATGCTGTTTTCCTTGTGTCGCTGTAAGTTGTACATTCTCGTAAAAGCGATACCGCAATTCCCACAGTTTAAGAACTTTGCTGCAGACGAATGTATAAGCTTCACCGTGGACGATGTTACACCACATTTGTTCTGGTGCCGTTTGAGAGCATTTTTCTAGGTATAGGAAGCACCGCAAAAGTCGCATTTAAAAACGTTTGCAGGTGCTATTTTAGTACAAAACAAAATCCGCACTATAAGACTTTGGTTAAACTTGTAAACGAACTAACTTATAACTAAAGAGTTTACTCTTGTGTACCTGCTTTATGTACCCTATACAATCCAAACCGAAGGTTTCCGAAGACGGCCGAACGATGTTGAGGATACAGCAGGGAACTAAATGACGTCATCTTTTGCCAATCCTTGCTGCTCGTCCAGTACATTTAGCGCCAATGCATGCACTTGGTTCGCATCGTCGATGGTGCGAATGCTGTTAGTAGAAACATCGGAAACGTCTTCCATGTTATACGGATCGCGTGCATATTAAAAATCCAAAAAGGGTTATAGCATACGCATACAAATTGGTTGCAAGCCGTTCAGTAGAAGATGCAGTGCTACTATAAACAATAACTTAATAAAACATTTTAAACCTTTACTAAGGGGATACCAAACTTGTTGCCTACAGAATACTTACTAATAAGGCAATTTAATTTTAAAAAACTTTTACGTCATATTTTAGGAAATGGTAGGCTTGAATATTTTCTAAATGAATCACCAAGCGAAAGTATCTGCTTAGCGGTATTAAAAATAACCATTAATTTCCCATTTTTACGACCGTGGTTAATTATAGATTAAAATTTAATTTGTTCACGTTCGAACTTCCCGTAAACTAACATATTTTATAGTAACAGTGCGCCGTATAATACATGCATACCCCTTCGCCGCGCTACTGCTATTCTTGTAGTTGCTGGAAAAAGTCACTCTCCTTTTTACTGTTAGGACCGATGCAAAGCACCATTTTATACTTTATTTATAAGTATAGCACATCGCGCACTTTTTTGTCTGATAATTAAATTTTGCTTCTGTAGGCTTTTACACTTTCGCATAGCGGTCGGCCGCACGTAATGATTTCTAGAACCGGTAAGTACTCGATATCGCCCAAATAGAGAATTAGATGCTCGATGTCTGTCAACTTCCGATTCTCTCGTAAAAAGTAGAAAAAACTCGGTCAATCTTCCAATCTAACTTATACTTCAACCCGCTCCCGTTCTGATAATTTTTCAAACGACAATGGTCTCAGAATTTTTAAACCTTCGAGGGATCTATAAGTCGTAATCAATTACACGTTCGAGCTACCCGTAAACTAACAATGCGCAGTATAATACATGCATACTCCTTCTCTGCGCTACTGCTATTCTTGTAGTTGCTTGAAAAAGTCAGTTGTCTTTTTTACTGTTAAGATCGCTGCAAAGCACCATCCTATACATTCTTTAAAGGTATGGCACATCGCGCACTTTTTTGTCTGATAATTAAATTTTGCTCATGTCGGCGTTTACACTTTCGCATATTTAAAGATCTAATACGATCGATTTACCACTTTTGATTATTCTAACGGGGCCCGCCATACATTTCGCCGCACCGTTCCTTTTGAATACAACGATCCTATGGGCTTCCACACACTAACACCTAACGTATCTTTCCTACAAGTTGTTAAACAAAAACTACCGCATCGCCATGTCCGTATACGGACGTAAGCAGATGTTTGTGGATGTGTACGAGAATATGTAACCATATACATTAATCAGTCTAAGCTATTTTATTTAGTCCACGAAAACTACTATTTTTCTAAACCACAATTAATAATCGCCGTTATAGGTTTAACATTTCTACCATTACCCAATGACTGGTGCTACGTACATGGAAACTTTAATTTCTTATTGGAGAGAATCCTTATTCCCCCACGCACTGTTGCATTGTTGCATGCCCACCCCTTTTGAGGATATATGCTCGTTATAGGTTGTAGTATCCGCGGTTTTACTTAACTACACTTCGTGAGACCCCTTTAATCTTTTTAATCGTGTCTTTCACGCTTACAATACAGTAGGACTTAGCCCTACTACCAACAAATTATAATACTAGATCCCCATTAAATTTGTCTTTAATTTTCCTTACAACTTTTTTGTTGACATGCGGTATATAGTGTTTATTATCCGCGGGGTAGTCACTCTTTTAAGATAAATATATCTTTTTTTTGGTATCAACTAATATTAAATTTTTCTAGGGAGCCCAAATCTGTAAATAGATTTTAAATAGGGCCACCCCATACAAGATCACGCCTTTTAAAGACCCAAACCTCTAATTTTTACCCATCTTTATTTAGCTACATCTTTAAAATCCTTTTTTTCGCTACCCAAGACATATGTTTTAACCAACCATTTCCCTAGAAATCTAACACCGATGTTTCTCGCGAACACAACGTGGAGGTAACACGTATATTCTGTCAACCAGGATAGAAATAGGAAGGATTTGGAATGTGGGCGAAGAACTTAAAAATTATAGATTCTTAAAACTAATATATACAATAGATTTATAAGATCTATACAACTATCTTAGATTTATATCTTAATACCACACATGCGTAGATCGATATGCTTCCAGGATGACGTTACGCTAGTCATCTTCGCTCGATAAACTAATTTTACTAATAATTTGCGTGTACAAATCGTGTTTGTTACTCTGGATACATACGCCGGCAAGTACACCATACCCAATAAAGAATTAGATGCTTGGTGACTGTTAACATCCGCTTCCCTCGTTTACGCTCCAGACAGATCCCTGGTAGTGATGTCATAGCCTTTTATAAATAAAGAACAATGTAATACTATTCTAAGATGTTTATTCTGACATACATAACAAAAATTAAAAATATTTAATGCCAAGCATGGGGTCATTTAAACTTAATTTTAATACAAAGTTATACACAGAAGACAGTCCTTTTTTATGTTTGTTTGGAATGGTTTTAATTTTATCTAATTTTATTCGCAGCTTAAAATTTAAATCGACACCCAAGTCCTCTATCTCCTTTTCTAGCCAATAGTTTGATACATAGAGACCGTCTAGGTTTTCGAATTGTAAAATGTACCGAAGTTTGCCTCTATATATAAAGTCTTTGATTCCACCGACAACCAGATCCATTCCTTTGTGTAATTCTTGCAGCTTGTGACAATCTTTTAATCGTGGCTCCCCCACTATATCCTGCATACGTATCTTGTTAGCTTGATCGACTTCTTCTTGTCGGTATTGGAGGAAATCCTTATTCTCCCATTCACTATTACGTAGTTGCAAGTCCACTACTTTTGGAAATATATGGCTGTTATAGGTTGTAAGACCCTCGGTTTTAAATGATCCGAAAGGTTCTTTACTAGGCAAATATACAATGTTTAACGGAACTCCTTTGCGTGTGGTGTACGCCAAGGTTACGAAACCCGCATTCCTTAGGTCATCTATGTCAACTTCCATTTTGATAAATACGTTTTAGAATAACCTTTTAAAAAGTATACGGATTAAGTACCATCCTTTTTCGCAAGGACGCCTAGATAACTAAAAGAGTCTTTTTTACTAACCACAAATGCATACAGCTTGTAAAAACCAGATGTAGCTAGTCGATGAAAACTATTTGGTTCAGATTTGGGAGCAAAGAGCAAAATTTTAGATGGCAATGTTATTTATTACTGTCGCCAGATGTGGGAGCAAATGTGGATTGTGTGTGGAAATGTGGGATTCTCCTCATTTCCACCTCCGCCTCCTCATTTCCACCTTATGGGAATTTACATGTAAATCGGGTGGAAAAGAGGCGCCAGAACGTCACTAAATACCCTACTCGCGCCCTATCTTTAAGTTTAAAATCAATAGACTGTTAGTGGTTGCAAACTTTTTATTGTTCGACGCTATTAAATGATTTTTCTTTATAGGTATCATATTTTCTACTACTAGGTGTTTATGTTGTTTTATAAAATTTTTTGAAATCGGATTGATCCCTGCCTCAGTGTCAATTAACGCTTTACTACATTATCTTCCATAACTGGGTGAATAATCGGCAATACATTTTCATTCCTAGCTCATTATCACTTTGCAAGTCAAACCTAACGAAGTTTTTCAGCTACTACAAATCCCATCTCGTAGACGTAGACCTTTTTCGTGTTTTCTGATATACAATTCCCTACTTGATATTGTATTTGTCTAATTCTGTCTAACTTTTTCTCTTGTACGTTTCTACCTCGTGTCCTCTGTGACTATTCTGAATCGCACGTTTTGCTTTTATAGTAATTGATGTACTCCATATTTCCCCTATAATTATGACCGAGTTTGGTTCCTAGTGTCCATCCAAGTGTTTCGTCGCCTTGTGTTCATGTTAAGTCGAAAGTTATTTATGTGGTTGCCCCTGTTCAAGCTTTCTGACCATCGCACTTGCCCCATATCGTCGTATCTCCTAAGGTGTTCTATAAAAATGCTCCTAATCGTAGTATTTTGTAATGTTAGGTATCGTCTTACCTCTTATTCAAAGTGATTCGTTAAATATTTCACTAAAAGTTTATCTTCTAGTATAGGTCTGTTTTACAATACAAAAATTTTTACAGCGTACTGTTCTCTATTCTGTTTATAGTCACCCATAAACTTTTCCATTAGTAAAAATTTACTAACCCTAAATTATTCACTGTTTACCCTGCAATAATTTAAAACTTCTGCTCGAGTTCTACAAATGTGTCGAACTCCATCTCCACCAAATTAAACCGAATGCCAACGTTGCCACTAAGCAGCGATTTGTCTTTATTCAATTTTTGTTGTTCATTCCTAATAGTCGTTACAATAGCTTTTAAATTATTCAAAAATATTTTTGTATTATCTTTATCATCCCTATAAAGATTCGCAAATTGTTCTAAAAGCATGTTGTTGCTGCTAAACCTAGCGCTGCCTCATTGAATTTACTGTGCTCCTTTTCTCAAAGTATTTACCTCTACTTCCGGTCCATTAACATTTTTCCTATCTTTATTATTTAATACGAACACATTCCGATTGAATTTTCTGAATTGTAATCTCGTATTTTACTCATTTTCTTACACTGTTTCTTGTGAAGTCGTTATTGTACAAGCAAGAGGGCCAACTTTGTGTTTATTTGTTTTTATATCTTTCAAATATGAATAAACAACTTTCGAAGCCTCTTCTCTCTCTTTTTAATGCAAAATTGCTCAGTCTCTCATTTATCTATTTTAATTCCTGACTAAATCTTTGACCCAACACTTCCTAACCATTGTTTATTTACTTTTGAAAAAATTCATCAGTTCAAACTTCCTGGGTCCTATTACTCGAATCTCACTTTCTCCGTTGAACCATTTTTACTAGTTACTCATTTAACCTCTATTTACTTACCTAAATATTTAATCATGTCTCTTTCTGCAGCCGCAATTAAAAAACCATAATCAGGCCCTATCATCAGCCTTTCTGATCTACTCAATTACTTCTTACTTGTTCCTCCTTTCATTGTATCACAAATTTAAATTAAGAAAGACGCAAAGTATAATTTCAACAAATCTATCTGCTGTTCACGCCCCTAATCTTTTGCCCTTTGGTAAAAAACATCGAACCTGAAGGTTAATTCGCCACTCTCGGCTGTGATGAAGCTGCAAACATGGATTTTTTGAATAATCACTATGAATAATCACTAAAAGACCCCCTATTTGCGTATACCCTACAACCAGTTTTACTTCTTTTTCTTTTTCTTATATATCCTTCTTAAGTTTTGAAATGAGCTACCTGCGATTTAAACACAAATTCTGAAAAATTACTTTCTTATTCAAGAAGGTTTATAAAAAAAATACAGCATTTAAAATGCGTTCCGTTAATAAGAAAACTTTTGCTACTTTTAAAATGATTTTAAATACACAAGGTTTGCAGTATTAATTTCTTTTGCGACATAAAATTTGGTCAATAACTGATCTTTAAGTTCCTTCATTTCCAAAGAAGTTTCATGTGTTTGATTAGTCCAGCAACTTAATCACTTTCTGATGTTTACAAAATTTTCAGTTACAACTAACAGCCGTCATTCAATAATCACTAAAATCCTCCCAAAAAGCTTCCATCAGTAATAAAAGCGCAGGGTTCAGAGCTTTTTCTCATAAAAAAGGATTTAATCCTCGTATAAATTATTGTCAGAATTGCCATTAAAATGAGATGTAACAGTAGAACTAGTATTTGAAGCCCTGAAAAGTAATTTCACATTACTCGAACTATTACAGAAAAATATCTTTACTTGCAATTCATTAGAATTGGCCAAAATAAATCGAAAGTACTTATCAAAATTAAAGACAATTTTACAATATTTGTACAAAGTTTCCACTACGTTCATTCTTTTCAGAAATCAAAAATAATGGTCCTCCTATCATAAGACTCTTTATTGCTTTTATAAATTAACCTCAAATTGGAACATCACAAATTTTTTACAAGAAATTACCATTCTCGAAATAAAAACGCTACTGGTATAATTCATCTACACCAATACCAATAGAAATAATTCACTTGCAGAACAAAGCGCATAATCGATTTAGTGTTCTCAAATATACGAAATACCTCCTTATTTATAACCTAAAATGTATAGACAATTACTTTACATCCATCGCATCGGGTAGCTAGAAATTTTAAATCTCATCTTTATTTGCAAGTGTGTGTTATTACTTTTATGCTCATCAAACCAAATATTAAATTTATTAAACACGGACTATTTTATAAGTTACGTGCATCAATCTGCAATCAGAAATATAGGCAATACTTTAGAAAGGCTGAAAATATTTTTGCCTTATAAATTATTCTTGATGACAAACAAACTTGAATTAAAACAAAATAATAATAGCAGTTAAATATTTTCTATGTTTAAATTTAACATGTAGTTTCAAGAAAGGGTCATTTTATTCCTTTTATTCCCTAATCAACTAATAAATAATGTTATTAAATCCAAATACCTTTGAAATTTAAAACAAACGTCAAATGCTAAATATCAAATACTATGTCTCAATACAATAACACAAGACGTGTTGTTTTTCGCTAATTTTTTGTATAAATTCGAAAATTTGGAAAGTCGAGTTATATAAATTACGCTCTCTTATACTTATTCTTAGTTGTAGATAAAGAATAGTGTACAAATCGCTATAATGAAGGCTACTATTCCCTCGGACTTTCATTCTCGGGAATAATAGCCTTCATTATAGCCTCGTTGTATAATATACTATTAACTTTTAGTATATAACCTTGTCATAGTTCTTTAAAAGGATAAGCATATGGACAACATTTAATGAATTTCTAAGTTTAACATTACAACTTTCATCCTCGGGAATAAAAGCCTTCATTATAGCGTCGTTGTATAATATACTATCAAAATGAAAAATTCTTATTAAACGTACTCATTGTAGGAGGGTAAAGTATACAGGATGTTGTTGGAGTATTGAAACAGAATCTACGTCAATGAATAATGTAAGACAAAAAGAGTGTGTTTAAAATTTACCGTCGAGAGTGAACGTAACAAATCCCCCCCAGCAAAATTAAAAGGTCGGGTAGGAAAACAAAAGTAACGAAGCAGGCAGTATAGTACTAACCAAAAAAAAAACAAAAAAAAAATCGCTTAAGAAAATTAGCAAAAGAACCAAAAAACACTCAAAAAGCAATAAAAAAATCTTCATACGGATGAAAAAACCACGGTATCGGACAAAACAAAAGAAAAATTGAAGAAAAGCACAGGGAAAGATAGGTAGGTAGTAGCATTGAGTGAGAACAAAGGTAGAACGGCTTCAACACTGCCAAAGTCGTCAGTGGATGGATGTTTCTTCAGAAAACAAACAGTACAGTATTCAACCTAAAGAAAACGATTGCTTTCCTGCAGAAAAAGCCAAAAGTAAATCAAAAGGAGAGAGGAAGAAAACCACAGTAACAGCCAAAATCACAAGTGCCCAGCCTAACAGTAAGCTAGGGTACAACAAGAACGCCGGATAGGGAAAAAAAGATTAAAGTACTTCAGCTGTGGTGCCAAAGAATGGCAACAAACGAAGAACCAAGGAAAAAAACTGCTAACTAGGCCTGAAGTCGACTAAGTCGTGGTTTCCGAAGAAAGCACATACCACAAGAAGTGTACCGAAATTTTTTTACCAAGTCTGCACGAAGACCGACAGAAAGTAATACCAGCCACAGGAAAAACGAGAGGTATGGGGAACGTAAGGAACGAGGAAAAAACCAAAAAGAGTAACATCAAGCAACAAGTACAAGAACCGCAAAAAAACCACTAAAAATAAAACAAAAGAAAATAAAACAGAATCCCTGTGTAGTAATGTATGAGTATGTGTGTGCGTGTGTATGTGTTGGACCGCTTTAGTCGCCCCTTACGACAGGCAGGTCGTGCCATGGGGATATTCCATTCCCTGACCCACGCGGGTGTTTGGGTTACAAGAAGAGAGCGAAAAAAGAGAACCAAGCAGGAATTTGTGTGTGCTTGAAGTGAGTATATATATATATATATATATATATATATATATTGGAATAATAGAGAATGTCAAATAAAGAAAAGAAACTCATTACTATATATATATATATATATATATATATATATATATATGAATCTTAGAACTTTTTTATAAATAATAATGGCCTTCTATTTCACAATATTTGCTTAATGTTGCAGGTTATAGGTCAGCTGGTGTATTGATGAAAACTCTTTTTTATAGCCTAAATTTTTGCCTGATGGCGGTTTTATTTACTTTTGCCATAGTACAGTGATTGTTTCGAAATTATATCATTATAATAGCTTCGATTACTTCATAGGGTTCTTGGGAACTATTTCACTCTGATGAGGCTTAACAAGCCGAAACCATTGGTCAGTAGATGTTTCCTCCCCTGTGAAGTAATAAAGCTAATGTTTTGTTAATGGCCATATAACTACCATCCCGATTTGTATTTGACAATAGCTCTTATTATTTTCATAAGAGTTTGTTTACAGATACATCTTACTTTATATATATATATATATATATATATGTCTTTGTTTCTTAATTAATTTATAAGTATGTGTGTATATGTTGGTAATATTTGATGTCAATAACTATATAGAAATACAAAAATATAGTTACATAAATTACAAATATATATTATAAATATATATTTATGCATGTAGTGTATATAAATGTACACGAAAATACATAACTATGTGTGTGTATATCTATATGCGTAAAGATACACATACACAAATATATATATATATATATATATATATATATATATATACATACATGTACACATAAACGTAGAAACAGAAGAAAAACCATATATTTATATACATACACATACATACACACATATACATTTACACACACGCGCAAAAATTATATATATATATATATATATATATATATATATATAAAACAAGTTATTTGCAGTCCGCAAAAGAAATTGTGTAGAACAATATATAAAATAAGATGTATCTGTAAACAAACTCTAGTAAAATAATAGAGCCTGTTGACGAATACAAATCGGGCTAGTAGTTATATAGCCATTAACAAAACATTAGCTTTATTACTTCACAGGGAGGAAATATCCACAGACCGACGGTTTCGGCTTTATTAAGCCTCATCAGAGCAAAATAGTTTCCAAGAACCCTATAAATTATACCCTATGAATTATACTGATATAATTTCGAAACAATCTCTGTACTATGGCAAAAGTAAATAAAACCGCCATCAGGTGATAAAACACCAACACTACTAAGCGTGGCAGTACAGAATTAAATCGAAACTACATAGTAAATTCTATAGATGGCTATACAAGTACGTCTGGTCATTTGCAATTCAAATAATAAAAGACAAGTTATTTGAATTGCTTTGGGGCACGAACCCGGGTGTCGCCACGAGAGGGTTTGTTACGTTTGCAAATAAATTTTGATGTAACATTCCACAAATATATATATATATATAAAGTGTGTGTGTGTATGTGTTGGACCGCTTTAGTTGCCTTTTACGACAGGCAGGTCGTACCATGTGGCTATTCTATTTCTGGATCCACACGGTTGGAGTACAAGAAGAGAGCGAATGAAAGGAAGACCAAACAGAAATGTGTGTGCGTGTATGAAGTGTGTGTGAGTGTATGAAGTGTCTGTGTCTGTGTCTGTGTCTCTTCCGATAGGCCGATCGTACCGTAGGACTATTCTATTCGCGTTTCCACACGGGTGAAAGAGAGGAAAGAAAGAAAACTCAGCCAAACATGAAAGTAAACAAAGGGAGCAAAATCGGCATAAGAATCTGGGGGGCGAGGACTATATATTGAGCTTAAAACGGTTGCGCCGCGAGCAGGAACACGCAGTGAAGTCAAGAACATTAGGATTTTGCCGAGATTCTAAATCAGCATAGACTAATTTATGTCTCTTTTGGGCAGTTTTCTGCAAAACAGGAACAGCAGGGGGAGTAGTAGATGTAGCACGCGGTTGAGGAGGTAGCGGCGAGGGAAGTTTAGGAAACTCAAAACGCGTTATAGAAGAAAGTGGTTTGTTTTTGGAATTGGTTGAAAGAAAGTTGACGGTTGAAAAAGAAATATCATGGGTTGCCAGAATATCAACTGTTGAAAAAGAAAAAGTGTTGGCTGTAGGAGAATCAACCTTACCAGAAGAAACACAAGCAGAGCATTCTTGAGTTGCGGTAGATAAAAGGACAAAAGCAGATAAACTTTTATCGATGTTAGATAAAGGACTAGCAGTATCACAGATAGGGAAAAAACAGCATTGGCTGTAAGAGTATCACTCTTAGGAAAAGAAACAGAATCCGATAACACTTCAGCAACATTACATAAAGATACAGAATCAGGTAGAATTTCATCCACCTTACAAGAACAAACAGCATCAAGTAAAACTTCGTTAAGCGTTAGATAATGGAGTAGAATGAAGTTTATCAACATTAAATGAGTAAGAGCAGGTAACGCTTCATCGACGTCCGAGTAAGGAGTAGAATCAAGTAAGACTTTATGAATGTTAGACAACGGAGTAGGAACAGACGAAACTTCAGCTGCAGTAGGAACGGATTCCTTGACAATGGTAGATAAATAAAACAGGATCAAGTAACACTTTGACGACAACAGCAACAGGCAGTATAGCTACGGGCTCACTAACTTCAACAGGATCTTCTGTATTTGTATTAGGAGTTATTGTCACGTCAGCTACAGCTGTTATTGCAAACACGACAGGAATTTCTTGAGTAGAACCATTTAAGAAAGCAGGAACAAGTAAAATTTTCACAACAACAGCAGCAGGCATTAAAGATACAGGTTCCCGAATTTCAACAGGACTTTCTCTGACTGAATTAGAAGTTATCGTCACTTCAACTGCATTTGTTATTGTCGACACGATAGTAATTTCTATAGTAGAATTACTTACGGAAGCAGGAATAAACTCTTGAGAAGCTAGCTGTAAATCGCTAGTTTGAGGTATGTGTTGCAATGGTGGTGGAGGCACAGTCTGGGGTGAAAGTGAATACGTAGGATACATTTGATCATTGTTTGAATTGCAACCGACACAAGGAATTTGGTTCCTGTGTAGAGGTTCGGTTAGTAGGGGCGTGATAGCAACAATCAATATTATAATTTGACCACACATATGGTTGAAAAGGAAAGGATGTGCTGGTAGTATGGCGAGCAGAAGGAGGTGCAGAGAAGGATGTAGAACTGGAGACGGAAGAAATTTTGTTTGAAGCTATATTTGCCGAAAGAGGGTATGTTTGGATAGCATAGCAAGATGATCGGGATGAGGTACAGAAGAGAACCTAGAGTTAGCAGCAGAAAAAATTTGGCTCCTAGAGCTGAGAACAAAATTTGAAGTATGATTCAAAGACCTATTAGTAGTAGGATGACAGTGTGGGCAGTTGCGGCGAGAAAATCCCTTATGTCCGCAACCATAGCAATGGAGTACTTGAGGACGAGTACAACGTGTCAAAACATGACCAAGTTTGTCTCAATTAAAGCATATGACCTGACGAGTAGAAGCAGAACTAGAAAGAAGGACAGTAGAAATTACGGAAGAAGTATCTGATATACCCATAGGCGTATGAGAAACCTTAACAACTCGGTCATGTGAAGTAAAAGCATTTTTCTCAACTGTATCAGATTTATAAGCAAAATCCGGTTCAGATTCAGATTCCGATTCAGAAGTAAGTGGTGGACGTTAATCGAAATCGACACTAGTAGCATGTGCCGCGCTAGAGGTAGCTATCGCGGATTTTGATAAAGTAATTGCGTGACGAAATTTCTTTATTTTAGTGTCAAAGGAGCCGCGGAGATCAGCTAAAGTAAGAAGTAATTGGTTATGAGCTTGGCGTTTCTTCTGCGTTGGAGACATCCTAGAACAGCGTCGTTTTGTATTCAGTCATAAGGAGCTAATGCGTTTAAGCGCAGGTGAAGACTTGTCTCCACTAAATGTAAGCAGAGATTGTTTTAGCTTTTAGACAGCAGCCGTAACCGCTAACAGTTCGGAAGCAAAACCAGACTACGCGGAAACACTACAAAATCCCGGTTGACGTTCTATGCGATACGCACTTTGTTCGGACTGGCGTAATTCGTCGACATTATCTTCGGGATCAAAGCCGCGAAATGCTAGATCATATTGGAGCTCAGTTTTCCACAACCGGTTTACATGAATGCGCCAATATGCCATGGTACACAAAGAAAAGAGGTAAACAATTGATAAATGGCAATCCAACCCCCACATCCTACCAACAACAAAACGATTTAAGGGACCCGTAGCACAGTTTAGAATTCGCAACGTCAAAAGTACGGGCGAAGAACAAAATAAAAGAAAAAATCAACTCTAGACTTGACGGGGGACAACAAAATGTACAGAGAGGGGAAAAAAAAGATTTTTGAGCGCTAGGGTTTTGAACGGACTAGAATTATCGGCGAAAACACAATTCCGGCAATCTGAAATGAGCCAACCAAGAATATTAAGCGATCAAAAAAGTAAACAAAATCAAAATTTAAGAAGATTGAACCCACACAAGAAACAAAGAAAATCGATCCGCATGTGAGGAACACTTGCCGAAAGAAAAAAATAAATAACAGTTCGAACGTAAAGGGAGAAGAAAAATAAGTAGCATCAAGCCGATAAATGAGGGTAATGTAAGAAATTAGGCAGTAACAATGTAACAATTTTATTTCTTAGTTACTAAATCCAACCATAAAAGTGCAAAGTTATAAAACGCTTTTATTCAAATTATTAGTAAAATACATGCAACAAGTTTAGTAATACGCTAAAATTGTATCTATAGATAGTTTTCTATAAATAGTCAGGTGTCTGTGCTTTCGATAACGGTTCGCAGGCGCGTTGTGGTTGAAGGCTCGGCCGGGAACACGCCGTAGCTCGTGCGAGGATAACCAGTCGGTCCTGTAAGCTTGAAAAATCAAAATGTATGATTGGAAGCAGGCCGCCAATTTGCGGTTACATTTTGAAGAGTCGAGATCCATCTTTAAATAGCGGTTGGTATCCTATGAACAGTATTTAATTTGTTTAATTGAGGTATTTTGTTTAGCGCGTAATTAACCACCATAAAATCATCTGTACAAACAACTAATCCAACCACAGATGTAAAACCACTTTGTATTGCAGTCCGTAGGAAGCGGCTTTGATAATGGAGAATTTGAATAATTAATAGAAGAACTTATTACTACAAACCTGATGGAAGTATGGTGATTACTTTTGATTTCACAACACCTCTTCACTTTTGGTTCGTAGATAACTTTAAGAAATTTGATTGTGTTTCAAATTAGAAACACGCTATTTTTGTTTAGTGCATAAAAGCACGAATGTTATAAAATATAGATTATTTGTTGAGCTGAATTTTTCAGTGTTAAAATTATAATTCAGCATTTTTAATGGTTTAAGAAACCATACACGTGGTTCATTTTGTCCTGTTGGTAACAGCGACAGATGTTTTGTTACGTCACTTGTTTGCTTGCAGTTTACTGCTGACACCTGTGTTCCAATAACATATGCTTTGAACAATGTTTGCTTAAGTTGAGTTTATAAGTTTTTTTTATGATCTTTCTTTATTAGAAACTGAAACTAACACAATTAATTTAGATAAGGAAACTTGATTTACTATGTATTAATTTGTAACCCCCTCGAACAGATCTGCCCGGGGCGGCTTTCAATTGTAACAAGTTTACACTAAGTTTTAAAATGTTTGCTTAGTAACTATTTTGATGAACTTTATTTAAAATCCTTGAACTCATTTAAATATTTATGAAACTTTGTAGCACTGAATTTTGTTTTAAAAGAGAATCTTTTGAGTAAATTATTAGTTCAAGATTAAAGCTTTTTTATTTTGTTCAAATATGGTCAAAACTAACTATAAGAAACTAATATCCTTAAGAGTGGAATTTTGGTGTCAACTTATATAAGAGATATCTTTTTTTTAATATTTCTTTAGGTATGTTTGTGGTACACAAATAGTGTTCCACCCATCTATTAAGCTAATTATTACTATTTCTTACAGGAGCAGCGTCTTATTCAGTTAAGACGGGTTTCTGTCATCGAAGGCGATTTTTTTCTTTGGGTTTCCACGTCCGCCCCTAGAAATACACTACGCAATTATCCTAATTAAGTCAGGACTTGGTGGCGCCTTATTTGTTTTGGATTAAATTCGACTTACAATCAGAATTCGACTTACCCCCCCATTTCTCATAGCTCTACCCAAGGAATAGACCCCTAGTTATGTCGGAAGACTTCGTTACACTTGCTCATAACGTGAGGCCAGCTTCATATAAGAAAATTAGTTTCACTGGCTTTCTATAAACGTAGGGCAGGTGCCTCAAAAAACAATATTTGTTTCACTGGTGCCGGCAACGGCTAGGCACTCTGAAATAAAAGAAAAAACGTTTCAACAACAAAAAAAACGGTCAGAAATTAAGCAAAATAAAATCGTAGTAAACGTTACTCAAAACTAAATCGCAGCCAACGTTAACCAAAACCAAAATCGAAGCAAAAGTTAGGCCAAACCAAATCGGAGCAAAATTTAAACCAAACAACAAAATCGGAACAGAGGCTAGGCCTAACAAAATCGGAGTAAACGTTTCCCAAAACAAAATCGGGGCCAAAAATTAACCAAAACAAACTCGGGCTCCACGTCTGGGCGTCAGAATTTATGCTACATACATTGACGTAGCTGGCAGAGCAATTAGAGAATGCCCGTGCTCACTTAGCGAGTAGACGGGATATTACACAAAAAAATAAAGAAAGAGGCCTGAAATAAAAATACACGCATTCATTAATCACTCAACAACAAAACACAAAAACCTATAATTAAAAAAACATGTTACTCAAAAACAGTAGTACCAAAAACAAATGAAAACAAAAATAATTAATAATCACAATATGCATATATCAGGAAGAACAAAAAAAATCCATTCTTAAAATGGCGAGCTGCTGATTTTAGGTACCTAACACCTATATTAATCAACGAAAAAAGGAAAAAAAATTACAACTTTAAAAACAACAGCTCTAAATTATCATCATAAATATAAAATCAAATAAATAAAATCGTAATAATTAATACAATATGTATAAAAAGTACCATTTCACATACAGCTAATCATTTTAAAGCTACAAGGTGTAGTCATTCAACAAAACTGAAATATACTGGTTCGATTAGTTTATAGAGCCCATATAAAGAAATAGTGAATAAACACTCACCCACATGTCGATGATGATGGACCTATCACACCCTCCTTAGGGCCGGAACGGGGCAGCGGGGCCTAGGACCACGTAATTTGTGCCATATAAAAAGAGGCGGATTTTGCCTCATAAATTAGGTCCAAGGTGACAGGTAGTCCTATCCACCGAAAGAAGCTGTAAAGAGTGTAGTTACAGATTAGACCCTTCACGAATGAGAGTATATATTTAAAAAAAAAAAATAAAAGTACTCACCACACAGCGTGTGCACGAAAAGTTCGTAAATTCGAAAACGTCAATTACTCGCAGTCGTATATCGAAACAGAAATGAATATTAAATCGTTTAGTAACATAAATTCGTTTCCATGCCTGCGTTATCAAACTTAGGTGTGATTAGTGATTCGAAGCACGCTTTATCAAATAATATGACACCTTATTTCAACGAGTTTCTAGGTTGAAGTAATATACGAAATAATTATAAGCGATAAAAATATGGGCCAAACCAACAGATGCCGAAAACAAGGTACCGACTATTTAAATTATAGAGTAAACTTTTCGTTTCGAAGTAAATAGGTTTAAAATGAAAAATTATTATGAAACGTACTTATTGTAGGTAGGTAAAATATACAGGATGTTGTTGAAGTATTGAAACAGAATCTACGTGTATGAATAATGTAAGCCAAAGTAGGGTGTGTTTTAATTTACCGTCGAAAGTGAACATAAAAATCCTCCACCCCCACCAGCAAAATTTAAAGATCAAGGTAGGAAAACAAAAGTATCGAAGCAGGCAGTACAGTACTAACCAAGAAAAACAAAAAAAAAATCGCTTAAGAAAATTAACGAACAACCAAAAACCAATACTCAAAAAGCAATAAAAGAATTTTCATACGGCTGGAAGAACCAAGGTACCTGACAAAGCAAAAAAAATAATTGAAGAAAAGCACAGGGAAAGATAGGTAGGTAGTAGCAATGAGTGAAGACAAAGGTAGAACGGCGTCAACACTGTCAAAGTCGTCAGTAGACGGATGCTTCTTCAGAAAAGAAACAGTACAGTATTCAACCTAAAAAAAGATTGGTTTCCTGCAGAAAAAACCAAAAGTATACGAACAGAAGAGAGGAAGAAAACCAACAGTAACAGCCAAAGTCACAAATGTCAAGCCTCACAGTAAACTAGGGTACAACAAGAATGTTGGATAAAAGAAGAGATTAAGGTATTTCAGCTGTGGTACCAAAGAATCGCAACAGACGAAGAACAAAAGAAAGGAACTGTTAACTAGGCCTAAAGTCGACTAAGTCGCGGTTTTTGAAGAAAAGAAACATTGGTCTAGAAGCACATACCACAGGAAGTGGATCAAAAAAATTGTATCAAGTCAACACGAAGACCGACAGAAAATAACACCAGCCACAGGAAAAAGGAGAGGAATGTGGAACGAAAAAAACGAGGAAAAAATAGAAAAAACAAAAAGGATAACACCAAGCAACAAGTACAAGAACTACAACACCCTAAAAATAGCACAAAAGAAATTAAAACAGAATCCCAGTGTAGTTATGTATGAGTATGTGCGTGCGTGTGCATGCGTATGTGTATGTTGATGTATGAGTATATGAGTGTGTGTGTATATGTGTTGGACCGCTTTAGACGCCTCTTACGACAGGTAGGTTCTGCCATGGAACTATTCCGTTCCCGGACCTACACGGGTGTTTGGAGTACAAGAAGAGAACGAAAGAAAAGAGAACCGGCAGATATGTGTGTGTGTGCTTGAAGTGTGTGGGAATGTGTATGAAGTGTGTGTATGTGTTGGACCGCTTTAGTCGCCTCTTACGACAGGCAGGTCGTTCTGTGGGACTATTCTATTCCCGGACCCACACGGGTGGAGTACAAGGAGAAAGCGAAAGAAAGGAGAACCAAACAGAAATGTGTGTGCGTGTATAAAATGTTTGTGTGTGTGTGTGTGTGTGTGTGTGCGTGTATGTATGAAGTGTGTGTGTATGGGTTGGACCCCTTTAGTCGCCTCTTAGAACAGGCAGGTTGTACTGTGGGACTATTCTATTCCCGGACCCACACGGGTGAAAGTAAGAAAAAAAAGAAAACTCAGCCAAAAAGGGAAGTAAATAAAGGGATCGTAAAGTCTGAAGGTCAAATCCCAAGAAGAGAAAATTTGGCATAAGAATCTGGTGCGCTAGAACTAGATATTGAGCTTAAGACGTTTGCGCTGCCAGCAGGAACACGCAGTGAAGTCAAGAACATTAGGATTTTGCCGACACATATCTTGAGGTTTTGAATCAGCATAGACTGCTTTAAATCTCTTTTGGGCAGTTTTCTGCAAAATAGGAACAGCCGGGGGTGTAGTAGTTGTAGCACGCGGTTGAGGAGGTGGCGGCGAGAGTAGTTTAGGAAATTCAAAACGCGTTATGGAAGAAAGTGGTTTGTTTTTAAATTGGTTGAAAGAAAGTTGGTGGTAGAAAAGAAAACATCATGGGTTTTCAGAATACTAACTGTAGAAAAAGAAAAAGTATTGGTTGTAAGAGAATCAACCTTACGAAAGGAAACACAAGCAGACGACACTTGAGTTACGGCAGATAAAGGGACAGAAGCAGATAAACTTTCATCGATATTAGATAAAGGACTAGCAGTATCACAGCTAGGAAAGGAAACAGCATTGGCTGTAAGAGTATCACCCTTAGGAAAAGGAGCAGAATCCGATAACACTTCAGCAACTTTACATAAAGAAACACAATCAGGTAGAATTTCATCCACCTTACAAGAACAAATAGCATCAAGTAAAACTTCGTCAACGTTAGATAAAGGAGTATGTAGTTTATCAACATTAAAGAAATGAGCAGAACCAGGCAGAATTTCATCAACCTTACAAAAACAAACAGCATCAGGAAGAACTTCGTCAACATTAGAAATAGAGACGCCAGCTAGAATTTCACCAACCTTAACTAAAAGAACTGAATCAAGTAGAAGTTTGTCAGCAGGAGATAAAGAAACACAATCACAAAAAATTTTGTCAACATCAGAAAAATGAGTAAGAGCAGGTAACGTTTCATCAATGTCCAATTAAGGAGTAGAATTAAGTAAGACCTTATCAATGTGAGACAATGGAGTAGGAACAGACAAAACTTCAACAGCAATAGGAACGGATTCCTTGACAATAGTAGATAAAGAAACAATATCAGGTAATACTTTGATGACAACAGCAACAGACAGTATAGCTACGGGTTTACGAACTTCCACAGGAACCTTCTCTATTCGTATTAGGAGTTATCGTTACATCAGCTACGGCTGTTATTGCAGACACGACAGAAATTTCTTGAGTGTTTTAATTTACCGTCGAAAGTGAACGTAACCCAATAATGAAAACGTAAGGTCTCATGTCTGTGTCTTTTTGAAAAAAATTCTGCTTCAGATCATCATTAATGATAAACCATCAATGTTGGTACGGCAATCTGTAATTGCTGTAACTGTTTTCTTACTATTTCAGTCACTTACTCGCCCTCAGGTCTCTTGCATGTAAGAAATGAGTGGCGGCAGCTGGTTTTCGCAATCAACGGTTTTTTTTAAAGGTTCGAGATATTTTAAATGTGATAGAATACTTCCGTTATGATTTTTGTGGCTAGCCGAATTTTGAAAGTACCTAACGGGCATGCACAAAACATTAACCGCATTCTGCAGCGGCAATAATTTCAAAATAGTACAAAATACAGAGGCGTTTTTGTTCAATTTGGTTATTGAAGATGCATGTAATAGCCCAGCTATAGGAAGCGATTCATTCATAATTTTATTTGAATAACCTTCGAAGAAGTAATTATGCAAGTGTCTATAATAATTTATCACCCACTTGCGATTATTTGCATAAACAGTCCCAGTTGAGTCATAAACAACTACAACTTTTACTCCTACAACACCAATAACATAATATCTTAGCCCGTAGATCTTTCAAAAGATTTTAGTGTAGGTACGTGTACTTCAGAATAAATACAATGCAAAACATCACTCGGTGGCATCTAACTAATATGACGGTCAGTTTTTGAGTATTGCTTAATAACCAGACAACACGCATCATGATAGTAAGAAGCTAGCAAACGCTATACGTAATATGTGATTGTCTAAAGACGAATAAATAAATGTAAATTTATAAAAACCACATTATTGACAATTTTGGTTGTACGTCCAAGTCAAGAAAAAAGTTATTGGGGTCGCAACAGAACAAAAAAGAAAAGTTGCAATAGTTCAACATAGCATATTTGAATATTAAACTGTATGTTTATAAATTAATACCGGTTCAATACTATGTAGCCTTCTAAGGTATTAATATAGTTTTCTTGCTTATTTGATTGTTCTAGTAACCTACGTGAAATGTATGTGGGTTTAATCTTTAGTTTTTAATTTGCATTTTCAAAGTTGCTTCCTATTAGCAATCAGTTTTTGATTGGGAATGGTTGATTTATGCAAAACGATTAATACATTAATGCTTAGTTTTACAAGACTTAGTCACCCATGTTGACAACGTTTTAGAACTATATCAACATATATAATTTAGAATGTTTTTTGAACGGACGTTGTAGCTCTTTTTATATATTGTTTCCTGTTCTAATTCTTTTTGTATCGTTTTCCTGTGTGTACGTAGATAAGAATGGAAATCGGAATTTTTGAAAACCTTTGGCAGCGAAAATATACTCCTTTTATTATTTTTAAAAATGCTTTCTTCTCTCTTCTCTATTTTGGCCACCAAGGGAAATTTTCAAAAAATCAGCCTTGTTTATTCTCATCTGCATACATCCAGGAGCACAATACAAAAAAGAATTAGAACAAAAACAAAACAAAGAAGTTGTCGATGAAATCGACTTCTGCAGCTAGTAATTTATATTTTTCTAAAACAAATCACTAATAAAATACGTTTTCTATATAACGAGATAAGATACATTTTGAAAATTGTTACGGTATTCCGCACAAACCCGAAAGAAAACAGTAAAAGTAAGTAAAGAAATCGTTTACGACGAATACCGCAACAAAACGGGGACAGAATGGTAGAATTTGGGCTAGCTCAAAACGTCGTAGAGGGGCGTAGGTGAAATAGAAAGAACACATTGGAAACCTCTGTGAAACTATATTTTCAACTTACAATCTCAAATGGCTATTTACAAAAACAAAGAATCCGATAATTTGTGTAATCGTTTGTTACAGCGTGATGATAAACGTAGTATCATAACATAAAGATATAAAATTGATAAGCAATTATAACATCTTATAATCTAGATACATACTTAATGCTTCCCCTTAGATATATACAAAAGAAAATAAAACATAAAGTATACAGTACTTCTAGGAAAAGAAATATACATAAGTTATATATACATGCTGCATTGTGAAGTGCACCTCCTCAAGAAATAGTCTACCGTTAAAATTATACACCCTAATTTAAACTAATCAAATATTAACTACTTTTAAATTGCTGCGTAAGTTCTTTACGATAATGTCTATACCAAAAAGACAAAAGAAACAGTAAAACGGACAAACTTTAATTGACTAATTTTTAACATAGTTGCTCGTGCATTGTGATTGTGTTTTATAACGTTGTGTTAGTAATTTATTGGATAATCATAAGTAATAACAGCAAACGGAAAGTCTATTCTTCACAGCATAATAAAAAAATTACGAAAACAGAAAACTGTATCTTGAGCTATTGGCTTTACGCTGGTATCACCTTGTGAATGGAAAAATGTGGCTACATTTTTTTATGGGGTGGAACCACCAACTTTACTCATACTACCACAGAGAGCATTTTTAGTAGCGCGACTTTACAGCATGTATCTTTTGTAAGAAAATGTTGTATTCAATGTTCCTTTCAAAGCACGGTCTCTATTTTATAAGGACAGATTTATGTATGGGGGTAGGTATTTTGGCTTTCAAAGATATCGCCGAAGAATCAAGTCTGCAGAATTCCCACACAACAGCTGGCAAAATACAAACTGTAGCAGCTTGCCAACAAGCAGATAGTGCAATTAGCAAAGGATTTTTAGACAAAGGAAAACAATTTTGTTACTTTGTAACATCTTAAGAGCTGCAGAATACCAGTATACTTATAGATAACAAACCCATTGTAAGCAGATGTAGGCAGATGATAAGTGGCCTTATCTTTTAAAAGAAAGCTGTGCATTTATTTGCAACTTTAATTAAAATGTAATCACTACAGGTGCTAGTAAATATTGCAACTACTTTGTAATGTAACGTTTCCTAAGCAGCTGTTTGACTTTATAAGGCAAAATTTTATAGAACAGTTACTTGAGAAAGTTTATTAAATAACACTAATTTCAAATGGTAGGAAGTCGAGCTTGAAAAATTTTAGGGTGTTTTAAATATGAATGCAGAAAAAATTATTTCCAGGGTTTTGAACGTAATAAAATTTATAGCAACTTGTACAAAGTACTACGGATAAAAGAAGTAGTTAACAGTGTCTGGGTTTCTCTAACATGATAAATTCTTTGATATGGCGAATAATTGGCATTTGCGTTTTTAAGGAAGCAATGAATATGTCAAAAATAGTAAGCATT
Organism: Platerodrilus igneus; assembly: GCA_036346225.1. NCBI lineage: Eukaryota > Metazoa > Arthropoda > Insecta > Coleoptera > Lycidae > Platerodrilus > Platerodrilus igneus. The sequence goes on along the minus strand of JARFIW010001670.1, from coordinate 15,462,786 downwards.
ATTCAATCGGGTTTCAAATTAATTTATGCGGCGTAGACCGAATTAAACAAATAATTTCAGCATGTGTGTTTATGAACGGTAATCTTTTAATTAAATAGTGAGAGGCCCTTGTTCTGTATCGCAATATTTATCTTTACACAATTTGAAGTTTCTTATATTTCAATCTTTCGCAGCTGAATCATTTTTATCAAACTAAACCGTGTCGGGGACTAGTTTATATTTTCAGAAGTCTAGTGTATATATTTCCAGTACACGGTGACATCATGAATTTTTAAACGAGAACTTCTCGTTTCCTTGGAATCGCATTATCTCCAATTCACAATGCTTTTGATGTACTAGTACCATTTTCTAAGAAAATTTAATTACACAGACCATTACGGTTTTTGTTTTTTGATGTCTGATGAGTGTCTTACAGTATTTTTGGTCGGTGAAACCTAATCTGCACTCAGAATTTTCATACCATCCTTGCGTATTAAAATATCTATTAAAGACGGTCCACATTAATTAACATATTATAACGAACGTAATCAGGCGGGGGCTGATTATTGGAATGCTAGCTACGTCATAATGTCTGGTAAAGGTTTTAAAAATCGCTGTAGAGGTCGGTTTAAGATATATAAGCGGAGCGGACAGGATGAGTAGCAGTTGATCCTAAACGTATCTATAAAATGATATTAACTATAAAAATAAAAAATAATATATTACTGTACAATTTATGTTGCTGATAAACCTTATAGAGTGTCGCGAAAGCGTGTAAATCAAACGGATACACTTTTTTTTACCCAAGTAGCAGGTTTACGATTAAATATCACAAATAGACAATAACTACGTTAATCAAAAAAGCGTATGAGCTATATTTTGAATGCAAACTAGTAGATGAGAATAAACCTTAAGCGCGACATATAATTTGCGCAATGTGTAATATGAATTTAAAAGGATTGCTCAACGGTACTCGTAACTCAATGACTTTTGCATAGCTTATGGTGTGGAGAGAACCTACACATCATGATGTAAATTCTTACTTTTGCTCAACAAACTTTACTGAAGTCGAAGCATACTGTACAGTACCCAAACCTGCAATCATCTTTCAGACCATTTTTTCACGCCCAGAATTTATTTGTCCTCAAACGTCCAGAATTATATGCACCTGATGATATAAATACTGCTGAAGACAATATTGTGAAACCAATGGAAAAAAACACAGATACTGATTGATTTTCAGCTATTTGATATAGGTACTTCACATTTACTTTCACAAGATGAGCTTAACGACCTTGTATGAGATTTAAATTTGTTAAATGCTCAAGACGAACTGTAGGGATTAAGCTTGATTGCAAGTTTGTATTTTATTACATAGTGGTATACATGTTTCCACAAATTGCTAACGGGAACAAGATTTTCTTATTATTTTGCATCGTGCTATCAGATGGTGTACTGTGCAGATATTGCTGGACTAATGCATCCATTTGGCTGTTACTACAAAACTAATCAGCGGAGACTATTTATTAATTCATCTACTGTAAGTCTGAAGAGAGTTCTCTTCCACAATAGAAATTCATACCCCTCCTTTGCTATTGCCCACGCAGTACATATGAAGGAATTCTATGTCAGTGTGAAAACTGCACTTGAAAAAATTTGGTAAACAGAATATGGGTGGCTCACATATGGCATTTGTACTTATATTTTTTGCTTAACAGAAAACAATCCTTTTACAAAGCAAAAGCTTTAACATGGTGAAAATTTAAATTTATAAATTATAGTGACTTCCATTTTTAGCATTAAACAAAAATTACCTACACACTCGACTACAAATTGTATTGGTAATCATACAAAACGTAATCTGTTCTTTTTAAATTCAATGTTTTGTTCATTTTGCATTATTTTTCTATTTAACTATACTAAACTGCAGCCAATGTAATGCTTTGTAATTTACAACAAGTATTATCACAAATATCGCTTGTTTGATTATATCTATTTGATTAGGGGGGAGTTAAGGAGGTTGATATAAATGTGTGATATAAATATGCAAATTATAATGAAGGACCAATTACTTTTGCAAGCAATAACGATAGCAGTGGAGCGGTTATGTAATAACTACAACTACACCAAACTACTTAATAAAGGGTATAAATACCTTTTATCCTGTGCCGCTGGGGCAATAAACATTCACACACAAAGAGCTTCCGACGGAGAACCAGTAACACGCTCGACCGGGTGATGGTCTCGCTTTCAAAAGCTCTAATACAACCGGCTTCTGCAAGGATTCTAATGCGACTTGCTTCTGTGAAGGCTCGAGTACGACTGTCTATGCACTGTTACTGCCGGTATATAAAATGTTTCACTCAAACTGTAGGATGCACGCACAAAGTATTTATTGTCACAAATTCCAATAAATGTTCGATGATGACGTAACATACCGCACACCAAATTCATAGAATTTTGAAAAGGAGGGAAGTAGGTTGGGTGAAGGAAATCACATGGGATTTGACCTTGCTAGGAAAGCAGGTAACGAAAGATAGGGTGGTACACTACAGCGAGCGATATTACCAACTATGCAAAAAAAAATAAAAATATATATGTAAATAAGCAAATATGTAAAAATAATATACTACTATACATGTAAAAAAATGTGTATATACATCTAAACATAAAAAATAAAACTAAAATACCGGTAGCGGCGCTAGTTTGACCAAAGGTCGTTTTAGTGTGCCATGTGCCGTTTTGACTTCAGCGACACGTATAATACCGTCCGCACCGGGAAAAGTATTAATAATACGACCAAACTTCCATTGAAGTGGAGAAAGCTGGTCGTCCTTGATGAGGACAATAGTGTCCTTTTCCACTTGTCGGACACCTACCTTAGAGTGCCATTTAACTTTCTGGTTCAGAATATGTAAGTACTCATGGCTCCAGCGAGCCCAAAAATCTTGGTGGAGTTTTTGCAGGAGTTTCTACCTGCTCTTTAATGGTAAAACGTTGGTTGAATGGTCCTCATCTGGTGGTGCAGAAAGAGGCTCCATAGTTAGGAAATGACCTGGTGTTAGGCAACGCAAGTCATTTGGATCCGAACTCAAAGCGCAGAGTGGCCTTGAATTTAGAACAGATTCAATTTGTGTAAGAACTGTGTAAAGTTCCTCAAAGGTAAGTTTTTTGTTCGCCGATTACGCGAGCTAGGTGTGTCTCTACCGACTTAACACCTCTTTCCCACAAGCCACCGAAGTGAGGGGCGCTAGGTGGATTAAACGACCACTTTATTTTTTCTGAGGTTACGGCACTATGCAGATAACTCATAAGCTGACGATAGGCACCTACAAAATTAGTACCGCAATCACTAAATATTTGAGAACAGCGTCCTCGCCGTGCTATAAATCGTCGCAAAGCAGCAAGAAACGCGTCTGCCGACAAATCCGAAACAAGTTCAATATGTGCGGCCTTAGTGGCAAAACAAACAAAAATACAAATATAGGCCTTAAGAGATTTAGAGCCTCGTAGGCGGTTAGCCTTTATTAAAAGAGGGCCAGCAAAATCAACACCAACAATACTGAACGGTTTGATTTGGGTAATACGTGCTGCCGGTAGGTCTCCCATAGGAGGAGTTACCAGGACCGGTTTGGTACGAAAACATCTATGACATGATGATAAATAACTTCGGATTGAATTTTTAATAGAAAGGATCCAGAAATTCTGTTGGATAAGATACGCTGTGGTATTAACACCAGGATGGCAATACCTTTCATGAGTTGACAGAATGATAAGTTCGGTTAATCGGTGCCGCTGAGGCAATAACGCAGGAAACTTTTCGAAATAGGAAAGCGAAGAATGTGTCAAGCGCCCACCTACTCTTAAGATGTTTTGTGGATCAACAAATGGAGAAAGTTTTCGCAAGCTTTTAGGTAACTTACGGTTTGCCTTGATCGAAGCTATTTCCTTTGAAAATGTAACATTTTGTACATGCCGAACGATAATCATGAGAGCATTGTGTAATTCAATGTCTGTTAAGGGACCCGTATGACGTTGAGCCATGGGTTTAGAAAATCTATAAATATAAGCCACGATGCCTTGGATTTTATATAACGATGAAAAACGACTTAGTAGAATGTCAATGACGTTTGGATCTGTTTGAGCGACAAATGTTAGGATCTTCTTTTCCGTAGTTACCTCAGCAATTGAGGTTGACAATGTTGGTTGAGGCGGCCACGAGTCACTAGGGTAGTGAAGCCATTCAGGCCCCGCCCACCATAGCGAACATGAAATAACCGCGCTTGGCATTAATCCCCGAGATGCAGTATCAGCCGGATTATGCGAAGATTTAATATAAAACCATCGGCTAGGTGCAATGATTTCTTGAATGTGGCTAACACGGTTTGCCACAAAAGTTTTCCAACGAAAAGGTGGAGAACGTATCCAAGTGAGAGCGACCGTAGAATCACTCCATGCTGAAACATCGGAAATGTCAATCAAGCCTTGATAAGAACGAATGGTAAAAGAAAGTAAATCGGTTAATAAAACGGCGGCACATAATTCCAAACGTGGAATTGAAATGCGCTTAATTGGAGCTACTTTTGTTTTAGCGGTTACAAATTGTACAGTTATTTCTCCAGTAGTTTGATTTATGAACTGAAAATACACTACCGCTGCATACCCTACCTCCCTAGCATCGCAAAACCCATGCAAATGACAAGTAAAAGGATCCGAAGGGGGTAAACAACGTGGTAACTTTAATGACGATAATAACGGCAACTCTTCTTGATACTGCTGCCATTGAGACGAAATGTCTGCTGGTGGGATGTCATCCCAATTCAAACCTAACATCCACAAATGCTGGATTAGGCGTTTTGCAAAAAGTGTTAGTGGTGCTAAAAATCCTAATGGATCATATATTCTGGCAACTTGCGAAAGTATGTTGCGCTTTGTACATATTGGGTTTAATGGTTTAACCCGAAATGAGAAAATATCTTCTGTAGGTGACCATTGAAGACCTAATATTTTTATTGATTCGTCAGAATCGAAATCGAGAGAAGTATATTGGCAAAAATCTGACGGAATGCCTTCCAAAATAGAAACTGAATTAGAACTCCATTTTCGAAGTTCAAAACCAGCCAAATGTAAAAGTCGGATAAGTTGATCTTTAACTTCGCGGGCCGATTGTATAGAATCTCCACCGGCGACGAAATCATCAATATATAGATTTGACCGTATAGCCTCAGCGGCTAACGGAAACCTTTGCCTTCGTCAATGGCTAATTGCTGAAGAGTTTTAATGCTAAATAAGGCGATGACTTAATACCGTAGGTCACTGTATTAAGCTGATATGTCTGGATGGGTTCTTCTGCGGAGAACCGCCAAACAATTAATTGAAACTTTCGATGTTCTTCGGTAACCAAAATTTGTCGATACATTTGGCGAACATCACAAGTAAAAACGAAACGATGAGTACGAAATTTCAGTAAGATTGACGAAATGTCGTTTTGGAGACTAGGTCCAGCCAATTGAGTGTCATTAAGTGACACGTTGTTTTCAGCCTTTGCAGAGGCGTCAAAAACCACACGAATTTTAGACGTATGACCTTCCTCTTTAAACACAGGGTGATGGGGTAAAAAATAATTATCGTTCCCAACGGGCGGAGAATCGAGTAATGCCATATGACCCGCATCAAGATAGTCCTGCATGAAATTGTTGTATTGGGCGCGTAGCTCCGGTTGAGCATGCAATTTGCGCTCCAACGAAAATAGTCTTTTTTTAGCCATGTCAAAGGAATTATCAAAAACGGGCAAAGTATCGTTGAACGGTAACGCAACAATAAAACGACCGCTAGGGTCACGAGAAAACGTGTTTTCAAAATCAAATCTGCCTTTTCTTCTTCTGGAGAAGTATAAGGCTTGGATGGCAGTTCTTCTATCTCCCAAAACCGCCTTAGGGTCTGGTCGATAGGATCTTCTACAGAAGTAAAAAATGCTTGGACAGTATCAGACTGCAAGCTTTTGTAGGACCAAGAATAGTCCAACCAAAATTGTATTTATGGCGGCAGGCTGAATAAATTTGCCATGTATAACACCGCCATTGATGATGAACGGATAAACATCTGCTCCAAGGAGCATGTCAATAGTTCCTGGAGAGTTCCAGGTCGGGTCTGCAAAGTGCAGGCCGCATAAGTGTTCCCAATTATTAGGAACTTCAACGCTAGGTAATTTGCCAGATATTGACGAAAGCACAAAAGTTGTGACTTCTAGAGATTTTTCAGAGTCTAACATAGAGCGAATGGTGCAGCTGACGGCACTCCTATTGACTGCTGAAGTTGTCTGCCCAAGTCCATAAATCGGAACTTGAGAACGTATGCGTGGAAGCCAAAGTTTGCTCACGCAACCGTCTCGAATAAAGCTAGCTTGAGAGCCAGGGTCTAAGAGTACCCTGATCTGTTTGTATCTACCAGAACGATCTTGAACTTCCACAACAGCAGTGGAGAGTAAGACAGTAACCCCAAGATTTGAATTCGTCTGTGAAGACAAAACATTTGCCGGAATAGGAGGCTGACTGCGTCCTATTGGCATTTTTATGCATAGGTGTAGCGATCGGTTCAGCTGAACGGCTAGAAGCAGGTTGCGGTTCAAAATGTAGCAAGGTATGATGCGGCTTGGCGCAAGTTCGACAGGAATTATAAGATTTGCATTGCATGGACGCATGGTCTGTTCGTAAGCAATTTAAACAAAGGCGTAAGCGTTTGACAATGTCGAAACGTTCTGTCGGAGTTTTCTTTAGAAACGATTGACATCTGTAAATTAAGTGATTGCCCTTGCAAGAAGGACAATGGTGCGAAAATGAATTCTTTGAGTCACTGGAGCTACTTGGTGTGTCCAGTGAAACTACGTTAGAAGAAACTCTTGGTTTAAATTGAAACGCTGAGGATTTCTTAGGCACTGATGTGTGAGATGTATGGACAGTCGTCGAATAAGAAACAGGTGCGGTTGAAGAAAAGGTTTCCAACGCTGCACATTGTTGAGTTAAAAAATATCTCAAATCCGCGAAATTAGGTATTTGCTTCGGATCCGATTGGAGTTCGAAGCGTTTTCTAGTGAACGGATCGAGTTTTTCTAAAAGACAATCGACCAGAATAAAGTTCCAATGTTCAGTGGGAAACTTTAAGTTAGTTAGAACAGCAATGTTCTCTGAAAAACAATCAATAAGTGCCCTAAGTTTCTTAGGGTCTTCTGATTTTAAAGGTGGAAAGTCTTTCATTGCTTTCCAATGCAAAGTTGCCAATAAACGCGGGTTGCTAAATCTCTCACGCAAGGCGTTATATGAGATAATAAAGTTATCCCCCGAAATGGGTACAGATTTAACGATTTTTAAAGACTCCCCGGTACAAGAATTGATAAGGTAATTTAATTTTTCGATATTGGACAGCGACTTGTTATTATAGACCAGACTGTCAAATAAATCGATAAAGGACGAAAACTCCGTTACCTCATTATTAAAACGTTGGAGCTTTAACGGTACCAATTTTGATCCCGAGCTGCTTGGAGCATTTTCCGTGATTTGTGCCCGCGTTTCTTGCAACGTTTCGAAATGCAGCAGTATGCAATAATAAGCGGAATCTACTTCCTTCCGTACAGCGTTGTAATTTAATGATTCTGCCTCGTCACAGGACGCCAAGACAGCAACTAAAATTGTATTGAAATTTGTATAAAGGTCATGTATTCCCCTTGTTTGAATAAGGAACAATGCCTTTAAAGTTGGGTCAGTTTGTATAGTTTTACAAAGCTCAAACATTTCTATAATACGTGTTTTCAGTAATTGGAGTTCTACCACATGTGCCTTCTTTGGAGCCATAGTGACTGTTATTGTGAAAGATCTACAATAAACTGTTGTAAAACGGTAAAGCTAAATGTGCACTGAGAAATATTAAAATATTATGAGTTTGTTCAAAGCACAAAAAGGTAAGACAGCGTATAAACCAATAAATCACGTTTTATGACTAACGGTTCGTCAAACAAAGTGTTTAGATAAGATGTACCGCCCAACAACCCGAGCGGTTACGGTCGGCCTTTACTTCATAGCTCACAGAAACGTGGTTTTAACGTATTTGCCGAAAGATGCAGCTTAACGTGTTTGCAAGAAGAATGCAGCTTTTACATTATATTACCCTTTGCAGATGTTCAATATTTTACCGTAAACCGACTGCAAGGTTTGTATTGATACTAAAAACGTGCAATAGCTTTTAAATACAGAGTAAATCCCTTTCCTTTTTCGTTTAAGAAGTATAAAGCGTTTTATAGTTTTCAGGTTGCTTTGTGTTTTATGCCGCTAAAATAAATTTAAACTGAAAACTAACACATTTGACACTAAAGTATTTGTATTTAATTTAACGAAAGTATGTAGCTAATATTGTACATATTCTAACCCGCTAAATATGGAGTTTAAACACAAATTTAAAAACTAAAATAATTACTTAAAGCTCGCTGGTGTGCAAAATGATATTTAATTTAGGACATGCGTATACATAGGACTGATGAATCCGGCTCGAAAGACCAATGATTAGGGGGGGGTTAAAGAGGTTGATATAAATGTGTGATATAAATATGCAAATTATAATGAAGGACCAATTGCTTTTGCAAGCAATAACGATAGCAGTGGAGCGGTTATGTAATAACTACAACTACACCAAACTACTTAATAAAGGGTATAAATACCTTTTATCCTGTGCCGCTGGGGCAATAAACATTCACACACAAAGAGCTTCCGACGGAGAACCAGTAACACGCTCGACCGGGTGATGGTCTCGTTTTCAAAAGCTCTAATACAACCGGCTTCTGCAAGGATTCTAATGCGACTTGCTTCTGTGAAGGCTCGAGTACGACTGTCTATGCACTGTTACTGCCGGTATATAAAATGTTTCACTCAAACTGTAGGATGCACGCACAAAGTATTTATTGTCACAAATTCCAATGAATGTTCGATGATGACGTAACACTATTAGTCATTACATACATTATGGTAATTTAGAAGTCGAAGGATTTTTCTTAGAAATGCAATTGGATTACACCAACTACTGTTGTTTTTTCTGCGAATGGGACAACAGAGCAAAAGATAAACACTACTTTGTAAAAAACTGGAAAAATGCGAGAAAACCTTGTTGCTGGAGAAAAAATGTAACAAATGCTCCCCTCGTTGATACAAAGAAAGCTTTGCTATCACATCTACAAATAAAACTGAGACTGATGAAAGTTTAAAGCGAAGATGGTTAAGTATTCCAATATCTGAGAGAGAAGTTTCCCAGACTAGTAGTTGTTTAACATACAACAATTTATTGATCAATTTCTAGAACCTAAAAATAAGTAGAAAATTGCCAAGAATCTAGACGACATTAAATAGTTTTACACACAACAACCTATCAACCTTTTTGCTAAGAAGAAGCAATCGTTTTTTAATGTTTATTTTATATTTACATACCTTGTATAGATTTTTGAGGTGTTTTTTTATAATAGCAAAAATTTCAATACCTTACGTACTTCACACACACAACAAACAATAAATGCTTAACCTCTTATTTATGATTAAAATAAACAAGTTACTGAACACCCTGTAGGATGATAATAGAAAATAGCCAGAAGATTGATGAGAAATTAGAATTTGCTCTAAGTCGGCTTAAATTGATGAGCACCATGTTCTTGAAATTGATCTATAAATTCTTGTATGTAATACACACTATTGAACCGACTTACTGCTTAAGGTCAACAAGTCCTAGAAATTGAACAATAGATCGTGGTGTGTAGAACAGCTATAAGGGAGGTAAAAATAAAAGATTGTATTTTTCTTGTGCGGCAAATTCGTCACATCATAAAGGACGGTGTATGCGATTCACAACCTTGAGGCTGCAGCATTGATATCATTTAAGAGGTGTGTTTTTATCTTTTAGGTAATGCCAATGCAAAAATTACAAAGAAATGGCGAATCTTTTAATTTCCACATACAGAGATATGGATTGCAATTTGACTTTGCAGATTCATTTTCTTCACTCGATTTTAGATTTTTTCTTCGCAAATCTTGGGTCTGAGAGTGACGAACATGGTTAAGAGTGAACGGTTTGTAGAGACAATCCAGGTTTAGCATGATTGCTACAAAGTTGAATATAAGACTTCCATCGACGAAGAGTTCCAAAAGTGATTGTAAAACTAACGTTGTCCGTGACTTAAATCGTCATGCACATTGCCACCCTTTGAAAGAAATAGGAAATGTGTAACATGTGTGTTAGATTTACATTAATGCCACCATGTTTTTTTTTATCTTTAACTCAGCACCGTTGTAATAACTGATTGTACAATAGGTTTGCCAAAAAAGATCTCCCCTAACCTGGGTCAGAGTTAATTCCTCACCCGCAGGAGTAATGTTGCCTGCACTAGCAGAAACACTTAATGGACTTTGATTGTGTTTCTTGCATCTCTCTAACTCCATCTTTGGTTTTGTACACATTTTCTATATTAAACTTATGACAAAAAGTAAGCAAAATGAATTATTAGTAGAATGCTAGGAAATAAAGCTATTTGTTCAAGTATGACGTCGAATCCATCAATTTTCAAGTAAAGGGTATGTAAGTGATGTCGAGAATATGGTAATCCCTATCTACTATACGTGTATTAATCTTTGAAATACAAAACAAGGTTAATTAAAGATAAATTACATCAATTTCAGAAAGTCTATATAGTCCAAACTAAGTCGATATGAAGAGAATGAGTAAATTAACAGTTTTTACTTAGGAGACGGACCACCAAATAGCCTACTTGCAAACGCTAAAAAAATCTCCTAAGTAATTTTGTAAACCAATTACCAAACGGTATAAAATAATATCATTGATTGGATGACCCGATTGATTTTTTGAAGGTGCACGAGCGTTACCCGACATAATGAACTTGAGAAATAATGAATTGTTTGAATGTGGAGAACACCAGTGCACATTTCCTTCGTCTATAAAAGGTTCTCAAATACACACAACGAAAGAAACATTACTCAAGACATACCGATACGACAAGTACTATTTATTGAACGCATATTTAAATACCTAAATATCTTATTCCACTGCAATATTAAAAATAATTTAAAATGGTCCTAAATCATGAGTGCGAATTATTTTGGACATGACTACATGTGCTTCCATTCATACTTTGTGTTGTTTACTGTTGGGTTTAACGGTCATTAGAAGCAGAGTGCTCCTGAAATTGCTAGTGAATGTTTGTAAATTCGGTGTGTTCGCCTCGGTGCTTCTTTTTCGAGGAAACGCGGTTGTGCATAGTCTTTGTGATTGCCGACAAAATCACAAAGACTATGCACAAACGCGTTACCTCGAAAAAAAAGCACCGAGACGAACACATCGAATTTACAAATATTCACTAGCAATTTCAGGAGCAATCTGCTTCTAATGACCGTGAAACCCAACAGTAAACAACACAAAGTATGAATGGAAGCACATGTAGTCATGTCTAAAATAATTTGCACTCATGATTTAGGACCATTTTAAATTATTTTTAATATTGCAGTTGAATAAGATATTATACACTGATAGAGTTAACGTAAAATAGGAAAACAGGGTATAGAGGAAACATAAAACCGTCAACCACTATCTAACGCAATGGATGCAAAAATAGAACAGCAACAACCTTATCTACAACACAGCACAAAATAACACAACACACACACATACACATATGCGGGCGCTTATGAACAGTACATAAGCAGCTTCCAGTATGATCGCGGATAGCTCAATCTTCTACATCCCGATGCCGTTGGTTGAGACCGAGTAAGAAGCAAGCGCAAACACAACAAAACAAAGAACACACATACACACACGGTGCAATAACAACCCCCGGATTTTGAGTGCCGCAGACTGGGTACGTGTACTACGAACGCGGACGACTTAGGCACTGATTTCCGACTGCCAATGATCGAAACTGAGTAAGAAACAAGCGCAAACTCCACACCAAAAACATAAATACACACACACATTCGCTCACATGCACACGCACACGTGCACATGCACACGCACAAGCACACGCACACGCACACGCACACGCACACGCACACGCACACGCACACGCACACTAAACGCAAACTAAACTCCAAAATTTCTCACGTAACGAGACACAAGAAAATGGATGTTCTGCATTCTTTTTGTGTTCTCTAGTCAAGACCCAGCTGACACAAAAGCTGCCTAGCGCTTCGAAAATTCACGAAACTGTTGACTATTAAAAGGCATATTTTCTTCTTCTATTTCTTAATATTGTCTAATCGCTTATTTCCTTTTATCAAAAGTAAAACCTCCATTTGCATCTTAAATTTCCATAGATATTATGCAGGAAATATTTTCCTATTTGCTTGTGGTTTCTTACAGTAAATGAAACGTTGAATTTCTTAGCTTTGAACTATTCAGGAAGGGTGGGAATCCCATAACAAATTGAGGGTGCACAAGGTAACTACTATGGAACTGATTTGCGTCCTTATGGAAACAAATAGAGAAAAGGAAAAAATCGAAAATATAAAAATAAATAGATGCAATTTCAGATTATGCTTCAGAAACCATGTACCCTAAAATACATTCAAAATTTGTGGGTGCCAACTCGTCTGGTCTAGTGCTAATACTTTGGACAAAGAGTATTCCGGAGGATCCTAATTAAATTGGTCTCCTGATTGAATGGTGTCTTTTTTACAACTAATTGATATTCTTAATAAAGCAAAAACACCTTAAAACACTTTCCCACTGCGTCTCCTAAATCAATTTCAATACAAACGTAGCAGTAGACCTGTAAAGCAACAAAACAAAATATTTTAAAGTACTTAGATTCAGTCACTTTCGAATCATCATAACCATATTATTCAATTTTAGTCTTTGCATTACTTCCTCAAATTTTTTAACTTAAATTTCAGTATCCAGTTTGGTTCATCTAATAAAATAAACTTTATATCCTAAAATGATGGTGGACGTCTTATAATTTACCACTGCCGGATTAACAAACTCCATACCCAAAGGCAATTAACAAAATAATAACAAAATATATAAACAACTTACAGTGGAGTCTTTGTGTGAATAAACATTTCTATTGAACCAGGATTCAATTTTCTTTTAGATGATTAATTTATTTTCGCTTTTAGGTCGAATTGTAACCAGTCCGTCCAAATTCTATCTGCGGTGTCGGGTTCTGTCGGAAATCCGTGGAAGTCACAAGGTTTAACTCCTCTTGGCTACTTTTAGTTTAAGCGGTTTCCTCGACTACTCTACCAACGTTCATCATAACTACAGTCCTCGAACTGGTTGAACACGTACCTCCATGATTTCCTATTCTGAGCTAACCTACACATTTCCCTGAAATTCCCATAGCCTACATCTTTCACTATTTGTGTGCAATATTCTAATCCAGGTCTATATCTACCTAACTTTTTCATTTCTCTGCTTCTAATATATCCCGCACTACAGATCTCTCCTATATTTTACGGTTTTCCATATATTTTTTCCTTTCCCTACCATTTCTAGTACCTCTTTGTTCTTACCTTTGTCTGTGAATGATATCTTCATCATACATCTATAGCACCACATTTGAAGTATTCGATCCTTCCCCTGCTTGCCTCTCCTAACGTCCACGTTTTACAGTCGTATATATTTGTAAAACAATAGAAGGGGAACCAAACTGCATCTAACAAGAAAGAACAGTGGCTATGTTCGAAGACAACAAACATAGAAACAAGGGGAAAATTGTTGAAAGCATATGTGAAAAACAAAAGGAGAAATAAGAGGGCAGGATATGTTCTAAGACATTTTTGGGAAATAGTGCGGGATATATTACTAGCAGAGATAGGAAAAAAAGTAACGGTAGGCCTAGATTAGACAAATGCACGCAGATAGTGAAAGATGCAGACTGTGCAAATTTCAGGGAAATGAGTATGCTACTGATGATGATGGCTTTAAAATTTCAAAAATTCATTTCAATTAGTTTGTATGCGTCGTCTGTTTTTCCAATTTCCATCTTAGTTTGCACCTCTTTACACCTTTCCCCAATCTATTGTTCCCTAACTTTCCTGAATTTGCAAATAATTTTCTGTTTTATGGCTTTGTATCTTTGTTCCGTGTTCTGTCTGGTCTTTTTTTTGTATTTTTGCCTTTTCTCTATTCACTTCAGAATAACTTTTGTCACCCATGGTTTTCTATTTTTTTTTGTTTACACCTCAGAATATTGCTGGCCGCAATGTCCAAGCTGGATATCATGTTATTACATTCTGCATCTACCTTCTTAGTATCAGAAATTTTTCCAATGTCTTTCAACAATTCGTTTGATTTTTATCAAATTTTTTTGCGGGTTTCCTTATCTTTTAGTTTTTCAAGAAGTGCCTTTTTCCGTTCCTTTTCTTAGATCTTTAAATTTAACTATAGTTGTGGTCAGTGTCTATATCTGATTTTGGGTAACCTCTACAATCTTTTAACTGATTTCTATACCGCTGTCTAAAAAGAATGTAATCCATTTGATATTCCCCTATTTCTCATGCCAACTCCTTTTAAACTTGCCGATCACTTACGCTGAAGTAGTCGCCCTTACCAATTTCACCCCCCACATATATTCTGGTCAGTAGCTCGCGAATAATTAATCTTCTTTCCCATGGGTTGTTCAGTTTCCATCGTTTCCTCTCACTTATGCCTTCGAAGAGAATGATATTATATTATGATCTTAATATTGAGTTTTTGTCGAATCGCTTGACATGCGTGTATTCAACAGTTCTTCAAATGGATACATTGAAAACAGTTTAAATTGTATGGTATTTAATTAATATTTTAAGTGAGATTATTTGTAAGCACATAGTTATAACCTTTTCTAAATAAGCGTCTGTAGTTGTGTGATTGTCTACATTGTAAATATATGTCATTATCTTATATAACCATTGCGTTGTATTATAATTATACGTGTTTGTATGTTACATTAGTTTTATTTAATTCTACTAAGATTGTAAAACGCCTCTTGTATTTTTGGGATAACTAAGATATAGAACATGGATATTAATAGCTTCGCTGTTATTCACTGTATTCATTATTCTAAAAGCTTTCTTAAAATGACTTAGTCATACTAGAAAGGTCAATTATTATAATTGTCTGCTTACACAAGTAACTTGGGTAACTACTTATGCTTTCGTCTTTGTATACAATTTTGAAACGTAAACTATTGATACCTTTTTTCATTTTATTGGAATTAGTTATGTTCAACTATGTATTACATAAGAGATTTTATTAGTTTTTTGTGGTTTTAGGTTCATTGCCTGAATTCTTTTAATATAACAAAAAACTATATATTGAAACCTTAGGCTTAATGAACACCATTATTCGTGAAATCGTTAATATACACGGTACATTCGTAATGATTTCGTCCGTTTAAGATAAATTTTTCTTTTTCCATCTGGTTTCTATCTAACGTAATACAAACGTTGCCGTGAAAACCTATTTAAGTAGGTAGAATCGTCCTAACATATACCTTATTTTTGAATATACTTTTCTATCTTTTACTCTATTAAAAGCTTTTCTAAGTTTGGTTTTATATGAAACTCTAAGTAACATTTACGGTAAAGTAAAGTGAGTAAATAACCAAAGTCGTTAAGTGTAGAACTTTGGAACTTTCGTAAACAATATAGCATTATGTCCTTAATAAATTTTCGCACTGCGTGGCTTTTATTAAGCTTTCAGCAATTATAAAATTGGTCGTCTTAGGTTTGCATTTATAAAACTTATTCTAGTTGTTGCGTATAGAACTACATAGGTAGACTACAAAAGTAATATCAACGATGTCTGTCTAGAAAAGTAGTCCAATAAGCCCATTACACAATTTCAGCTACCTGATTCGATAGCTACAAATGTAAGCAATTTGAATAAATTAATTAGTGTCTTTATAAGTATTTAGCAGTATAATAGAAAACTAGATGTAGGAAGTATAGATTAAATATGACGTAACACATACAGATACCGCTAATAAACCCACACAAAAATCACTTTCGTTATAAATGAAGTGGATCACCTACGCAACCAATCATTTCTGTATTAAATACACTTAAATTCAGTATTCTTAACCTTCTAACCATATTTGGGCAAATGCACTTGTGGCGCCGACACAATGTAGGATACTAAACGATCACAGCAATACTCCAAGGATAGCAAATTTCACAACCCACTTTAACTTAAAATTTTAGTTTAATTCGAAATATGATGATGGATCGGACGGCTCAATAATGTTGCTGTATAACAACTAAAAATGAAAGAATTATATATTAAATTTTCGTGCTTTAGTAGTAACACCATATCCACTAGTAATTATATATTTCGGGCTTCCACAAAACGTGGGAGACGTTACCATTAAGGAAACACTTTGATACTTAGTTCCATAAATAGAATGTTATGTATATTGCGGAGAGCAATTTCAATTTGGAGAAATCGCAATTAAATCATTTGGATTTCCAGTTCTTGCAGACGGTCTGAGGCCTATTTAGATAACAATCAATGCTGTATTGATGACTGTTTCTTTCATAGTTTAAAGCTTGTTTGAAATTTTTAAAGTAATGCGTATTATTTATTTTAAATTGAGCATGGTTCGCAAATTTTTTTTTGTTTTCTCTAAATAGGATTGTTATTTACAAACAACACCGTATATGCATGAAGACTGCCAGGAAATATAATTACATATGTATAAATATGAACGAAACCCAAAATATATTTAAAAAAAATTAATTATTTAACACACAGCGTCATACATACAATGGCATAAGAACAGGATGAAGAACTAACAAAAGAGAAAAATATAGTTAAATCTAGGATATGTATACAATAAAGAAATAATAGCTTCCAAACTAAGATTTGAAACCCACTAATTACAGAAAAATTAATTTTTTTTTTAATATTGCTAGACAAGTCATAATAAAAATATTCTAACGATTATTAACCCTTAACCGGTCACAGCACAGCGTCTGAGACACTACCTAAGATTAATAATAAGTGTTGGATCAAAGGATGTATCATGCATTACTTAAACATAAACACTTACTTTGAACTCCTCTAATGATGATGTGGACTGTAACTTGTTAACTGTATAGCGAGTTTAACTGCACTATTTTATGTCAATGAGCACTCACGACACGAAAACTAGTTTGTCACTTCCGGTGGTTCAAACATGACAACCCAACACCCTCGTCGGCAGCTGGTTTTAAGTCCTTTCATGATTGTTAAAGGAAGAGGTTAACAAGGATCAAGAAGAGAGGGACAGGAGCCTGAACATCTCGCCCACCAAAATAAAAACAAATTTATTTTTAAACAAAGTAGACAACTAATATGAACGATACTAACTAACTTATACGGAATTAAACTAAATAGCTATATAATATCTAACCCTATGAGCTTGTTGCACAAATACACCAACAATTATTACACGAACAATTGTTGTTCTAAGGGCAAAGGGATAAGCTTTAGTACAGGTCTTTTAAGAGTCCCATGTGCCGTTCTCACAGTTGCAACGCGAACAACGTTATCTTTGCCGGTATGCAGTTGAATGATTCTACCCAATCTCCATTAAAGAGGAGGGGAATTGGGTTCTTGAATCAACACTAAGGTATTGAGCTTTAGCGAATCCCATGAAGCAAACCATTTAGATTTTTGCTGAAGCGTATGAAGGTACTCTGACTGCCTTTGCTTCCAGAAACTTTGCTGTAACCACCGAACTAGTTGCCAACGATTTAAACGATTAATCGGTACCTCAGTAACGTCCGTATCTGGAATGACAAAAATAGGTTCGATGGTTAAAAAATGACTTGCGGTCAAACAAGATAAATCGTTAGGATCCGAATTAAGCGGTCCTAATGGATGGGCGTCGCCGTGGATCAATGTAGTAAGCGTAAGACTACGGATCCCAAGGTCCCGGGTTCAAATCCCGACACGGCGGACTGCTTGAAAAATGGCAGGTAAGTATTTTTCAAAAATATTACGCCCTCGTTCGGCTGAGAGGTTAAATGGAGGTCCCGTGTGTGAGTGTTGTCACGCACGTTAAAGATCCCTACCTTGCCTGGAACGACAAGGGTTCGGCAAAATTCTAAATTTCCAGGCAACAAAATACTCGCCTCCTGGCCAATGTAGTACCTTCAGGTGGAGCATTGGGAATGTAAATGAACAGTCCTAATGGACGGGCGTCGCCGTGGATCAATGTAGTAAGCGTAAGAATACGGATCCCAAGGACCCGAGTTCAAATCCCGACACGGCGGACTGCTTGAAAAATGGCAGGTAAGTATTTTTCACAAATATTACGCCCTCGTTCGGCTGAGAGGTTAACTGGAGGTCCCGTGTGTGTGTTGTCACGCACGTTAAAGATCCCTACCTTGCCTGGAACGGCAAGGGTTCGGCAAAATTCTAAATTTCCAGGCAACAAAAAACTCGCCTCCTGGCCAATGTAGTAGCTTCGGGTGGAGCATTGGAAATGTAAATAAACGGAACTAATGGACGGGAGTTCAAAAGTGCTTCAATTTGCACTATAATAGTATTAAATTCTTTATAAGTCAATTTTTGCTCACCAACTACCCGAAATAGGTGAGTTTTGACAGATTTAATTCCCGCCTCCCATAGCCCACCGAAGTGCGGAGCAGAAGAGGGGTCGAAGGACCACTCAATGTTTTCTGCGTGTGCGGATTGTTCTAACAGTTCGCGTATTTTGGCTTCAGCTCCTACAAAGTTGGTACCACAGTCGCTGTACATGTGGATATATCTTCCGCGTTCAGAAATAAATCGACGGAAAGCGGCTAAAAATGCTTCTGACGACAAATCTGAAACCAAGTCTAAATGCACTACCTTAGTGCTGAAACAAACAAAGACACAAATATATGCCTTTAAGGTTTTGGCTCCTCGAACCCGATCCATTGCTATGGAAAAAGGGCCCCCAAAATCTACGTCAGTATGACGAAGTGCTTTTCCAGGAGTCACTCGCGGAGTAGGTAAATCTCCCATAGAAGGCACAATAGAAGTAGGATTTACCTTGAAACAAGTAATACATGCACGTAGACGCTGTCTTATGGCTTTCCTAACAGACAAAATCCAAAAATGCTGTTGCAATAATGACTGGGTTGTACAATTACCGCAATGTAAATTTTTAATATGACAATTCTGTATAATAAGAGTTGTTAGACGATGGAGCCGAGGGAGAAGTATAGGATATTTTGCATCATGTGAGATGCCCGATTGTTTTAACCGACCGCCCACCCTGAGCAGTCCCCGGTAATCTACGAATGGAGTAAGAGAACGGAGTTGTTTGCTAACTAAATGTCTCTTGTTCAATTTTTCCAAAGCTTCCGCAAATGCACCGTTTGGAACATGTTTAACTAATAATTTTAACGCTGATGTTCTTTCTCGAAGTGTAATCGCACCAGTTAATTTTCCATTAGGTGATTTGAGGTTGAACACAAAACGGCGGCAGTGAATAATTATTTTTAAAATATTTTGCAAATCGGAGAATGTATCTAACAAAGAAGTCAAAACGTGATCCGAGGGTTCGATGGCAATCAACACGACTTTTGCTTTGGCAGAACTTTGACAATTATAATGCTGAATTATCAAGAAATGGTTGTGTAGGCTATTCTTCCAAAAGTAATTTTAACCACCCAGGACCCGCCCACCATAGCGGGTGATCGATAAGTTCAGTTGCAGAAATGCCTCTAGAGGCACAATTGGCAGGGTTGTCTTGTGATTTGACATGCTTCCAATTAAAGGGTGCAACCAGCGATTGAACATGTGCAATTCTATTTACCACAAAAGTTTTCCATTTATTAGATGGCGATTTTAACCATGAAAGTGTTATTGTAGAATCCGACCAAGCAAAGATGCTGGTAAATTCTAACTTGAAATATGTTTTCTTCACATACTCTACGAGATTTGCGAGTAGAACTGCTGCGTACATTTCTAAAGGTGGCAACGAAACCTTGTTTATGGGCGCAATTTTACTTTTTGCACAAACAAAGTACACGAAAATATTATCATTTTTGTCAAAACAACGAAAATAAACAACAGATGCATAACCTGCTTCTGAGGCATCGCAAAAGGCGTGTAACTCGATGCTCTTTAAGTCTTTACAAATCAACTGACGAGAAATTTTCAACTCGGATAAAAATGGAAGTTGCAACAAATACTTGTCCTATTGACGAATAAGTTTTTCGGGAGGCTGAACGTCCCAATTGATTCTCAAAGTCCATAAACGCTGAACGAAATGTTTAATAAAAAATGTAACAGGAGTTAAGAAACCTAGTGGATCGAAAATTCTCGCTAATGTCCAGAGAACGTACCTTTTTGTACAAGGACGCTCACTGATTTGTATATCGTATGAAACAACGTCTGAATCGGAACACCATTTGAGCCCTAGCACCTTTACTAGCGGAATTTGTTCTTGACTAAACGTCAGCGGTGGTTGTTCGATTTGTAAACTGGGTATATCTGACAAGACAAGGGTGGAATTACTATTCTATTTTCTAAGTTCAAAACCACCAAGCTTACATAATTCAGTCAGTTCTTGAACTAGCAAGTTGGCTTCTTCAACAGTTTCACAACCACTGATGATGTCATCTACATATGAGTTGGACGATAAAACAAGTGAAGCGCGGTGGTAACGAACCGCTTCCAATCTCGCTAATTTTTGGATCGTACGAAGAGCAAGAAAAGGAGAAGCTTTTATCCCATACGTAACGGTGTTCAATCGGTAATCAACAAGAGGATCAGATGAATCAAATCTTCACAAGATACGTTGGAAATCTCGATGTTCTGGTATAATCTCGATCTGGCGATACATTTGTTTGATATCCGCCGTGAAAGCAATGTTGTGAATTCGAAACTGCAATAGAAGTTCAAAAATATTCTTTTGTAGTGAGTCTCCCTGTAACAACGTGTCATTTAGTAAAATGCTGTCTGAGGTTTTTGCACTTGCATCGAACACAACTCTTAATTTAGTTGTTCTGCTTTCTGGCTTTATTACCTTATGATGCGGATGTAACATACTGTTTTAATACGCTCTAATAGTTCTAGTATTTCTAAAAATAGTTATTTTCTAGTTTAATTTTAGCATGCTAATTATTAGAATGAAGGTCGTGTAGCATAAATATTCTGCAATTGTAAACCGCTGCAATATCACCCAAGTAGCGTCCTAGCGAAGCTCCAGGAAGATATAATCCAAGAGTTAATTAATTTTTCTAAAGTCACTTTACGTGAAAGGCACTAAACATGTCAGATTAGTTGCTATCTATGATTAGATGTCAATCATGTTCTAGGACCCTATTTATGTCAAGGTGGTCGGAAGGAATTTTTCAATTAGCGGAATACTCAACTAAAAATTAGTTCCGAGAGCTACTTGTGTGGCTATCTTAGTGCAATTGGCAGTTTAATTAATCTTAAAGATTTACGACCGGCGTATCCCTTGTCGAGTATGAGAGCTAGGCAAGGGGTTACTTTTCAATTAACTTAAATGTATATAAGGAGGCCAGTCGGTGGTAATCGGGGTTGTTTATTTCCATACGCGTTAGAGGTTAAAGCTGGCGGTTACTAGTGATGTGTTTTATTTCTCTGAAGTCAAGTGCGTGCCGTTATGTTTCTAAGTTAGTTATTTTTTTGAGTAAGTAATTAGTATATGTGGTATTAACATGAACTCAAGGCGGTGTTATGCATCATAATTCCGTATTTGTTTAAATACAGTACCTGTCTTTTTTCATAAAATACAACGTCAGGTTAAAGCTCAGTTCTAGTAAATTGATCCCGTTAAAGTATTGTTTTAGAGACCGCATCGCTTTAGAAGGGTCTTCTATTTTATTGTTGTTTCAACGTTTGTATGAGGCCTGTAATCACTAAGCCGCGAGACTACCTGTGTATGCGAAGCTCCGGTCAGGAGTTCCGTTACTGTAATATTTGACCCTTGCGAAGGTCGTATTTTTCCTGTTGTTGATGACCCCGTGGTTAAAAAAAGGGTCGTCGCACTATGCAAGTTAGGTAGACTAGGGTAGCATTAATAAATTTTTGTTATTGGGGTGTTTACAACCAGAACTGTATTACTATTCAAAAATAAGTTTTGTTAGTTAAGTTTAGTTAAGTTGTGTTTGTGCTAGCCGGAGACTTTAAAAGATTAGCCCCTGTGAAGAGACTTATTTTCCGTCCTGCAATCTTGGTTCATCGCCCAAGAACAAAGTGCGACGAGAGCTGTTACCGTGATTGGTCCATGGGCCGTTTAATTCCCATGGTGGCGCCCTATTGTAAATAATGTTAATTACTGTATATGTTTGTTTTCATATGTAATTAGGTGAAGTTTTAGTTGGTAGCCCATTTATTAAAACAATCAGAATTTTGTCTTAGTGTGTTGTTATTTAATGAACTCCCCCCCTCTCACCGATTGCAGCAGCTTGCGAGGCAATGTCCCGAAACGTGAGGGTACTATAGAGCTAGAGGTCCTGCCCCTTTATTATTTATTGATAATTGGATACCCTCACGCGGTAGGTAAATATATTCAATTACACGGAATGTAATAAACAGGACTACTATCCAACGAAAGAAGAGGTACAGTACTCATGTGCCCTGTGTTTATGTAACCTTGCATGAAAAGATTCTATGACGTTCGTAAATGCGAGTCATTCTGCAAACGTCTTTCCAAACCCCAAAAAGCGACGTAAAGCGATTGCACGAGAATCAGAAAAGTATGATTCTGGTCCTTTAAAAGGCACTGAAACCATAAACCGACCTGCATCGTTTCTAGAATAAGTTTCGACAAACGTCTTTTCACACAATACGTTTTCTGCATTTTCTTGTACCTGAGCAGGAACAGTTTCCTGCTCCCAAAAACGAAGTAGCGTGTCTTCTATTGGTTCCACATAAGCACACAACGAAGTAGAAATAGTTTCTGAACAATCTACTTTTCCAGTCACAATCCAACCAAATTTGGTGCGAATGGCCACCGGTTCGTCTTGTTGGCCGATCCGAGATTCATTCAACAAAATTTGTGCGAAGATGTCTGCTCCTAACAACAAATCAATTTTCGCAGATTCAAAAAACTTTTGATCAGCTAATTGTAATCCATCGATATGATCCCAATGGCGTATTGATAAAGGTGTGGCCGGCAGCTGACCACATATTTCTTGTAAAACAAAAAATTCTAAATTGAAATTAGGAGTTTCAGCCTGATTACAAGAATGAATACGACACGATAAGCTACATAGTAGACGCATTCAAGCCCATACCTTTTGCTAAGCTTTTATGCTTCTGCAAAGAAAGCCTTTGACGACTTTTTTCTGTCATAAAATTTGACATACTCCCATTATCTAAGAGTGCCCTAACAGTTTGTAGTTTCCTAAAACCGTCGATAATCGCTACCTGAGCAGTAGCTAACAAGGTTGTTGCATTAGCAACTGAACTAGAAAAGAATGAACTAACTTCAGCCCTCTGCATCGAAAACAAAGGAGCTTCACTTGTTTCATTCCCTTCCGCCTTTTTTTTTTGTATGATCTGCTGATGTAGTAGGAGAAGTATTTGCATTCTCAAAATGCAACAATGTGTGGTGTGGTTTACGAAATTTTTTACAAACAACCTTTAATTGGCAATTTTTGACACGATGCGAACTACACAAACAATTTAAACAGAGATTATTTTTTTAACGAAATCAAATCGTTCTTGACTGAATTTACCAAGGAACTTTTTGCAACCATAAATCAAGTGCGAGTCATTACACACTATGCATTTGTTAGGTGACGTCGTAGATACAAACGTCCCACGAGTTGAATTTTGTCTATTTTAAGTTGAAGGCTCACTTTTACTTTTAGTCGCAAAGTTGACGGTTTTCGGTGCTTTTTAAGACATCAAATTATTTATCTCTAAATCCTTACACAATTGATCTAAGAACGTTCTTAATTCTTCAAAACGTGGTATTTCACTAGTATTCTGCATTTCTAAACGTTTAGCGGTGTCTGAATCTAACCTTTGTAATAGCCAATTTAAAAGAACAAAATCAAACAGATCGACATTATCAAAAGTTTTTAAAGCACTGGAACTTTCAACAAATAGGTTTAATAAGGACCTTAAACTATCCGACGTGGCACAATTCAATTTGGGAGGCTTTTCTACGCAATTTAAATAATTTGTAAGAATTAATCTTTTATTTTCATAGCGATCTATAATAATTTTTAGGGCAATACCGTAATTTGCGTCACAGACCGATAAATGTTTAACGAGTTGTTTAGATTTGCCATCTAAACTGTTTAACAAAAAATAGAACTTTTCAATAGGAGAAAGTTTTTGATTTGAATGGATCAAAGCATGAAATGCATTGTAATATAATTCAAAATCTTCAATTTTCCCATTAAAATTTATTAATGGAATTGTCAGCAAGCGTATGTTGTTTGTGGTTGACTGTGAATTGTCCACCAATGATGCTAGAGGCACTTCAGTTTCAAACTGCCTTTGACATTCAGTGAACCGTGCTCTAATCTGCAAGAAATATTTATTTAAACTAATTCGAGTACTCGAAATTTCTTCAATACATACATCATCTAAGATGCATTCTGTATACAATTTGTCAAAATCTGATATAATCTGCTAAGTTAATTGCATACTGGCTTCGATTTGCGCAAAAGTATCACCGGTCCCATCTAAATTACACAATGCGCTTTGCAATGCTATCAATTTACTTAACGCCGATTTACCTTGAAAAATCAACCTTTCTGTGGTAACTACCATTGTGAAGGGGTTCAATACCGTTCATTTACATTCCCAATGCTCCACCTGAAGGTACTACATTGGCAGGGGTTTAATACCACCTAAAACAACAAAGCGGCAACTACAAGCTTTAAAATTCTATAGGAAAAGGTTGTTTTTACGACCACTCAAGGAAGTGATGTTTGAGCAATAAATGACAATACAATACCACTGTAAAATGCAGGTGCACAAAAATGAAATTAAAAAATGCCTAAATCTTATAAAAGGAATAACAACACAAGGCTTGTAAAAATACCGCACAGTAAAGATAACAAGAGAATAACTACGCTTCAACCATAAACCACCTGTCTTTAACCCGAAACGTTTAAGAATTTGCTACCCAACCGTATGTATACTTGTTCCCCAAGCTCACAAGAATGCTATTTAGTACCGTTGCTATTTATCTTAATTAAATTCTCGAATAAAACTTGAGCATAAAATAAATAGTATTCAAAACGAAAATTTACTTAGATTGCAAAACAAATCAAACAAATTGTTCTAAGAACTTCTAAGCAAATGTCCACACAGTTTAAAGCAATAATGAATTTATAGCAACATCCCAATCAAAAAACAAACAAAATCAAGGAATTGGGGTTTGAAATTCAATTTAACAAAAGGAATTCAATCCGGCCAAAGGCTCAAAATGTTGGATCAATGGATGTATCATGCATTACTTAACATAAAAACTTACTTTGAACTCCTCTAATGATAATGTGGACTGTAATTTGTTAAGTGCATAGCGAGCTTAACGGCACTATTTTATTGTCAATGAGCACTCACGACACGAAAACTAGTTTGTCACTTCCGGTGGTTCAAACATGACAACCCAACACTCTCGTCGGCTGCTGGTTTTAAGTCCTTTCATGATTGTTAAAGGAAGGGGTTAACAAGGATCAAGAAGAGAGGGGCAGGAGCCCAAACAATAAGCAATTTTGTAAACACAACAGTTGCTAAAATTTTGATAGTGCGCCAGACTGTTGTTTAGTTGTTTAAAGAAATGTCAAGCAATGTCAATATTATGATTTTACGAATCAGTACTTTCGGAAATACAAATTCTTCTCCTCAAAGGAGGTCGTTAAAAATCTGTAGTTTATTGCGCCTCAGTGGGCAATGACATGTTAAACCATTGTTGTCACAAACAGCTGATTCTAAGCGAGCCGAATTTTATAGAAACTTATAAAATTTTTCTTGTGAGTGTTAAGTAAAAGTTGATAGTTGGATGTGTACCGGAGGTGTCAGGGTTACCCTACTTATATTAAGAAGATCGTTAAAGTTGTAATAGGATTGTTGAAATGGCGCATCTGAAACTGTCAATGAATTTTTGATAAGATATTTCCTTATATACTTGCAAAATATAAATAAACTTAGTTTATCGTATATATCTACGCTTAATAAAGCGCTCTAAAAGTTGATTTCTAGCAAATTATAAAATCTTTGTTTACTATAAACTTGTTAACTCAACTTTGCTATAAAATGTTTATTTGTTGCGAACAATTGGTACTATTTATTTTATAAAAGCACAATCAAGGTCATAATTGAATGATTTCAGTGTAATGTACTCATATTTAACTATCTCTAAAAAATTGAAACGCATAGTTGCATTGTAGGCATACGGTGGTCTTGTTTTTATAAAGCTCAAACACTAGCGGTTAATTAATTTAAATATACCTTATTCAGTAACTCTAAAGACTAAATATGAAGTGCCGCTATGGAAAAGCTGAAAAAGAGAAGTCAGTGTCTTAAAGCACGTATTACTCGAATTTGCAAGTTGGAAAAGTTACGAGGCCCAGAAATAAACACCCATCAGTTGTCAATAAAAAAGGATCAACTAGTTAGATATATTGAAAGTTATGAGAAATCTCACCAAGACGTTAAACAGCTAGCTGAGGTTAACCTCAAAAGAGGTGATATGGAAGAAGTAGAAGAAAAATATTGTACAACGCTTGCGATAGTTGACAGGAGGCTGTTGCCGAACAAAAGCCCACTCAAAGTGTCGCGGTTTCAACTGCTAAACTGCCGGAATTGTCTATTAAGGTATATATAGACAACCTTTCAGAATGGAATTCAAGTAGGTAGGATGCAGGACCTCTGAGCCCGCCACAATCATCCTCCACCGCATTCTCCGTCCTCCATTATCCTCCAACTTTCTCCGTTCTTCATAATCCTCCAACCTCTTCCGTTCACCATCATCATTCAAACTCCTTCGTCCTTCATACTCATCAAACCTCCTCCATCCTCCATTATTCTCCATCATCCTCCAACTTCTTCCGTCCTCCATCATCCTTTTACTTTCTCCGCCCCCCATCATTCTCCAAGCGCGCCATTCTTCAATATTCTCTTACCTTCTTTGTCCTCCATCATTCTTCAACCCCATCCGTCCTCTGTCATCCATCTACCTCCTCCGTCCTCTATGATCCTCCAACTTCCTCCGTTCTCCACACTCAACTTTTCCCCACCTCAACCTTCCTCCACTCTGTTATTCTCCACACCTCAAACTGCTTCCACTTCAACCTTCCTCTTACCATTCCACCTCAACTGCCCTCCACTTCAATCATCCTTCGCACCTCTTTATTTCTCATATATGCAGTAAATAGACCTTGCTATGCTTTCAACTACCCCTGTTTCAACCGCTTTTTAAAGTTATCGTTTAAGTACACATAACCTCCACATTACAATACAACCACCATTATGATCCAACTATTGCACTTCTCTCACGCCATCTTAGTACAATTTGTAGATTTATCTTGGTAATTTTAACCCTAACGAGGACTAGCACCATAAACCTAAGAATAAAGAAACAAAATTTAAAAGATTTATTAATAGGACTTTTGCTGGTGTTGACGTTACAAATAAGTAAAATAAACTGTATGAAGAAATATTATAATTTTATTACATATATACAGTTTTGTTCTAGTATCCACTGTGATACCCGGATCGGGCGAATGGAAGATAACCAAATCTCTAAGCATTTGGGAGAGCCAGCGCTTCACACACATCTTCTAAGTAGTAGATGTGGTGGCAGTTAATCATTTGCAACACTGTCAAGTAATTTGCATTGCTGCTACCATTAAACAACGAATTCTTAGAACAAAAGTGAAATTGAAGGCATTTTGCATTACACGAAAATTGTTTGCAGTTGTCCAGTAAACACCTGGTGGAGGTAATACATGTTCACCTGGATAAGAAACGTATAAGGATTGATGTAGGAAAAAAGGGAAAAAGGTATCTTACAAAACTTAAAACTAATATACCCCAAACTTACAACTAGTATACACAAACCTAAAACAACTTATAGCTATGTAGAAGAATATTTATATATTTGCTTATGCTTCCATGCATTCGTGTGAGTGCAGTTTTATTAGTTTGGTGTATATACAGAGCATGTTTGTGACAACGTATACATAGCATTGTATGCATGAGCGGCTTACGATTATCATTAACAATGTTCTCAAAGTCATCTACAGAAATAAATTTATTGACTACACTGCGCGATATCTTATTAATCTTCTTAATAATGTCCTTTTCCGTAGTGACGCAGTAAGGTTTTGCGTGAGTGCTGACGAATTTAAGTAAAAGGTTCCCGCTACACTCGTTCTTAAACCTACCAATCACTTTTTTGTTCATTAAAGGGATATGATATTTTTTATTTAGGGAGTAGTCACTGGTGTCAAAGTAATGCACTTTATCACGAATATCCCTATACAGATCTCCCGTTTCTGCACAGTAAATTAAACTGTCTGTGTTCGAATACAGGAGGGGTAGTTTTGAAGCATATCTAGCCTTCATGACGTTGTAGTTAAAATCGTACATGAGGCTTTTCGATAGATTCACGACTGCAAATTCTGCACAAATTGGTGTATCGCAAACCACTCTAACCTTCATCACTTGAGTAATTGCCAAATCTTCTCCAAGAACTGTACACTTCTTAAAGTTTGGTTTGGCGATTAAACTGCTTACGCAAACTTTTTTACCATCATGATCCCATCTCCTAACAATCTCTATGTCTACACGCTTTTCAACGCTTTTCATGGTTTTTTCAAAAATAGAGTTATTCGTGAATTAAAAAAAGGCCTTCTCGAAAGAATTTAGCACCTGAGCACAAAGACATATTTAAACTGATGTACGTTTCTTACCATAAAGTTTGATAAAATTCAAGAACGCTGTGCACCGCTGCCAATTTACGTCCGCTACGTAGACATTGTTGAAGGTTACGATAGTGTATGATATATTGCTTTTTACTAGAAAGTGTGGTTAGTAATGTTGAAGTCTTAGAAGTGATGTAAGGTGACTTACTAATCTCAGGACAAAACGGGAGATCGTTGTGCTCATCGTGCAGAACTTCAGAATACTGCAAATCTATACACAATATATATCCTCTATCACTATCGGCTGGAATATCTATAAGTTGTTAACCAAAAAAATCCACATCCTACCCTCATAACCATTTGAACCTGCCTATCGATAGGTATTGTGACATAGTCCACCCGTAAAGATTGCTCGCATCTAGATATGTCAAGAAAGTGGACTGCTTATCGGGGTTGTACTCCTCCATATACTTATAGTTTGCATGGGCATTATTCATAACACCTCGTATACCCTCCTTAATAAAACGATGCACGCCAATATCCGTCAGTAGCTCTAAATGTACTCCCGTGTACTTCAAAGTGGTATCGAAGCTTAAGCTAGATGCAGCTTAATATTGACATGGATCCAAGTCGTAAGTTTTGATACCGACATTTTTAGAATTCTTAAAAATACCTGTCCACAGCAGAACATCTGTTTTTAAACATAAATCACTGTACTGGCTTTAAGCTTATATTTTAAAATGACTGCATACGTTTATAGCGTGATGGTAACCTATTTCAGTTACACTGGATTATGATAAATTATTATAAAAGGCTTCCGTTGTTGGTAGAATAGTATATTACATTACTAGCGTGAAATGTCACTTTCCATGCGAGTAATGTACACTATTTTTCCGATGACCACCACTAAAAACAATTACGAAATAGTTATTTTTATGCTTATTTGCAATAAATGTGTACGCAATAATGCAAGACAGGCAGACACCTATAAAATTTATTTGACGTTTTGATGTTGAAAATTCGAACACCTACTTTGTTTTTATAAAATCCGCGAATCTGTTGCTTTTAGCGTATGCATTCTCAATTTTTATTGAAGAAATCATTTCAATTACAAACTAATATGAGTAATTACATCTTTAAGTAAAACGGAAACTGTCAGTATCGATTTAACTATGGGTATTTTAAACTGTTATTAGCCAAAACAAAACGAATGAATGCAAAAAGGTAGAAACCGGTAGTCGTTTGGGTTGCCTAGGTAACTAGCATACTAACATCAGTCATATCACTCTAGAGTTGAAAAGTATTTCAACACTAGAGTGATATGTATTTTCGCACTCTAGACTGATATACTTTACTTTCTACATAAATAAGTAGTGTGTAATCTGTTGTTTTCACAAGTGGTCGTCGGAAAATGTGTTATCAAGTACAGAAGTATCCGTATCGTCTCTTACTCAAACTCTCCTTTCTTCGTCAGTATCCAACTGTCCTGCTCACTAGTAAAATATTTAAGTATTTCTATGAATGGCGTTGTTTCCAAATTCTTAGTTAACTTGTCCAACGATGAAGCTATAAACCGGAGGGAGTCAATGAAACGGAGTTGTTACAACGATCGTCTTCCACAACCTTTTCACTACATCTTCCTCGGCAGCGTCAAACAGCCTTACAAATTTAGAAAATGAGATAAAACATTCAGTGCTGTTGGCTATGCTTGAGTTGCTTTCTTTGTCAAACCCTAGCTCGGGTACTATAAAGTGTTAATTATACCCACTAAGGTTATGCACTATCACCGTTATACAGTTTGGCATCTTATACCTGATGTTGCATTTAGCATGAGTTGTTAATCGCAATCTACCGTTTATGTGATCATGAGCCCTCAACCTGTGTCACCAAGGGGCTGCTTACAAAATATCACCAACTTTGTTAGCATTAAACAAAAGCAGTATATCATGTAATGTTGGAACCAGCCTCGAAAATAGTATTGAAAGCATTTTGTTTTTCACCAACGGCAAACTACCTGAAAACGTGGCACATATCGCAAACTAACAGTGAACATAATTTCCGTATTAAACATTTTTATGGAAACTTTTATCACCATTAGATAGTTTAGGAATAATTCTCTGAGTATATTTAAATTGTCTTACGGTGCCATCTGGGTGTAATCTGGAAAGGAAGCCTAACTACGTCATATATTACCCTTTAAGTGTTTCCGAAATGGCTAGCATCACAATCAGAGTAATCAACCGTTTGGGCAAACTGGTCAAGCCGATACATGTGTTAAACTGGAAAAGAAAAGCATCTATGGATATTTTGCATATAAATCACGCCATCACGCTCTTTGGCGAGTAAAAATGATTACTTTGTCAAAGTATCAAGTTGTCAAGAGTCACAGTCGACGAAGTCTATTTTTAAGATCCTTGGGATTATAGCAAGAAGTAATGGTCGGTAAGAATAAACAGAGTTTAGACTCCTTCAGCGAAAACTACGTCAAACTAGGAAGACTCAAATACTAGGATTTACCTAAATTGAACGTGTTTGGAAGTTGGACAAAACCATAGTAAACGAAGATTATTATACATATCTTCCCTTTACATTGAAAGTAGATAACAACGATCGGATCTATGGATATCCAGAGCAGTGATAATATCACATGGTCGTAATAAAGTTATATATTTATGAAGGGAATATATAAAACAGCAGATCCAGTTAAAGTATTCTAATTTATTGTAATTGCACCATACTTTCTGTTTGAAGAAATCCAGTATACATTGAGTAATAATCACATAATCGACGTGTGTCGGACACTGGAATCGCACGAACCATTAAGGGATTGGCATCCCTCGAAGTATCAGAAACAAAGTACATCGAACACACCGGGTAGAAATCTAAACCCGTATTTAAAGATGGCTCGTTTGGTTACGTTTTTCCGCTCAAGACCATTTTCGGAATTTAAAGATTTCGAGATGCTATCATAGACATGCCGCAGAAACTAATACTCATTAGATCCAAGTCCCACATGAATTGCTACAAGTCACCTAAAAATACTGCGACTTTTAGCATACAACACATCACACGGGAGATT
Source organism: Platerodrilus igneus (assembly GCA_036346225.1). Lineage (NCBI taxonomy): Eukaryota > Metazoa > Arthropoda > Insecta > Coleoptera > Lycidae > Platerodrilus > Platerodrilus igneus. The sequence continues at coordinate 15,430,863 of JARFIW010001670.1, read as the reverse complement.
CCGCAAATAACATAAAGAGAGTATGCCAAAACTTCTTTGCTATCAGGAATGCAAAATGAATTATCTATAATGGCAGCATTCAGAAAATAGGAAATACACCAAATCCCGTTACTAACGCCATTTAAGTCGCAAACATGGAGAAAGTATCGAACAAAACAGAAATGACTCGATTGATATTAATGGCATTGTAAAATGGGAAATGTGGTGAGAAAGAAGAAAATACTACTATCTTTACGCATGTCTTGTAACCAATGTGAAAGTGTATCTGAACACTCAAACATTTCCTCAAAGTTACATAAACCCTGATTTTTAACAGAACGAATATTTACCGGCGTACCTGTCTATGCATCTTATATGGAAAAATGCTACCCGCACAAAACTTCTACTAAATATTTATTGGGCTGCGGCAAGTTTAAAGATTCGCCCATATTTGTGATTGACTGTCATCACTATGAAAGCTTCAAGGATATAACATTAGATGTTAGAATGAAATTGGGAACTTCAAAAGATTTTGACTCAACAATAAAGGTTTGTACTTTAATTATCCAACGTTTGTATATAATTGTTAATAAATTTATTCACAATTAAATTATTTGTAACCTGTGTTTGTTTTTTAAAATAAAATTATATAAAATTGGTGACTTATTTTTGTTTAGTTAGTTTGCTCCTCTTAGTCAAATGGAGAACATCTATATTCTGTAAACAAGTTATTAACCATAAACAGACGAATGACCGATTACCCACTTAACACTGGCGAACCTTCGAAGAAAGTACTACACTCAATGTTAAATGAGGAAGTTGGTCAACAGAAACTAATACGTTTCCAGCTAAATAAGAGTTAATGAATTGTCTGGCATTGGAAAAATAATTCGTGTATAATAAACAAAAATAATTTAAACTCAGTAGTTATTTCCCCAAAAAAAAAGGCAATGACCGGTTACAATGTTATTGGAGCTCGTCGCACTGACGCACTTACTTTTACAAAACAACCAACCAAGTTTTTGAATTATTCATGTGTATTAAATAGTACAAAATTTTTTTCATACGCCCTTTATACTTGAATGTAAACAACTCACTATTGGGGACTTTTTCAAGTCTTCGACATGATAGTATAGATGGTAAAATTTAATAACTAGTCAAAGGCAAGATGAAAAACTTAAACATAGTTGTTAAAATACACTTAATTTAAACGTAATTTAGTAAACGAGTTAACATAATTCGGCTTGTGAAAGGCAAAGGTGTGTGGAGGAGAACAGAGGAGGATTAAGGAAGAATGAGAAGGAGGATAAAGGAGTGAGAGGGGTGTATGTTGGGATGAGGATCTATATAAACAGATAAAACCCACAATAACACCAAGCGTCCTTCTTACTGTCAAGACTTGCATATTACGTTAAGAACTGCGCACGCGTGATCATCAGCATATAAGACAAGGGAGTCATTTCGAAAACCGCAGTTGTTGATGAATCATCAAGTTAATAAAAATTACAAGTTAGAAAAATGGATTTTGCTCGTGTTGTCGTTACAAATGACGAAAGTGTGTCGCAGTCGGATGTCAACAAACTTAGTAGATAAGACCACCTATGCGTTAGGTAACTTTACATCAGATTTTCACAACCTTAACATAAAAGCTGGGTTTGATTTATATTATAATCAGCAACTAGCCACACAATATATTTGTAACAGTAGAATGTGAAAAATTTATGCTACGAAAATGGTCTACTTTGAATGGAGGGTGTTCTACAATTCTTAATTGAAATTTAGAATAAGACAACTTGTCCAAAACGTAGCAAACGTGAGTTTGAATGATTTATATATTGTAGTATATGCTATAGAATTGCAACTGGATCATGAATGCAAATTGAAGCCGTCTCATAGAAGTTAAACGGTGGTAAATAAACATAAAAAAGATTTGTATAATATGGAAATTGTGAAACACCGAAATGTTATTGTTGAATGGGTACGAGTGCTTCAAACTAAACATTCGGAAAGTAATATCTTGTAAAATGGAAGACTTGGAGTGTAGAAACTTTCTAGAATTTTACGAAAAATTTGTAAATGTTATAAAAAATATAAGTGGAAATATGACAGTTGAAGAACGGATTCAAATGTTATTAGAAGGTGAGACGCGTGCTAGCAATTTCTGTTTAATGACAGTACCTATGCAAATTACTTGAGTGTTAGAAGTGAATAAATGCCACCCCATGCAGTACTTAAAAAATGTGAGTGCGGGGCGATCGCTCACTCAAATGATTGACGTGATTCTGGTTATCACAAAGAACGCCAGTACAAACTTTGTGTACATTTAATAAAGTTATAATATTTCTTGTTAGTTTGTTTTACTTATTTGTAACGTCAACGCCAGAAAAATTATTATTAATACATTTTTTAAAATTTGTTGTTTTCGTTCTTATGTTTAAGGTGGTAACTCTGGTTAAGCTTGAGACTAACAGGAGAAGTCTACAAATTGTACCAAAATGGTATGAGAGAAATGCAATAATTGGATCATAATGGATCTTATAGTCTGATGACGAGGTTACGTGTACTTAAACGGTAAATTTGACATCTAGTTAAAACAGGGGTAGTTGAAAGCATGGCAAGGTCTATTTATTACCGTTGAAAATTTACAATAGAGCTTTAAGTCCACAATATACTTTCTCTATTTAACACTATATAGAGAAAATAACAGTCGTATTATTACAAATTAGTACAGAATTCAAATTAAATAAATTGATACTTAAATTATTTTTCAGCAACTCCTATAAATATAGAAAAAAAATTAATCAAGTAGATAAAACAATATATAGGCAGAAAAAAATTGCATAAATCAAATCTAAAATTAATAAAGAAGTTATAGAAACCAATAATTACTCATTAGATTTTATTAAACAAAACATTAGACAAAGAATACAAAAAATAGAGTCAGACAGATCTAAATAATACTATAAATCTACAACCTATATGTTTCAAGGACGAAATTAATAAGGTTAAAGCAATAAAGCCATTATATACTGCAATACCATATATACCTGCTTTTTCAATACAACTAGAAAAAGAATTGAGAAAGCAAAGTATACTAGCCAGTTATACAAATTATAACATCTTATAATATGTTACGATTTTTTCGTGGCAGCTACGTTGGGCGCCAAATTTATGTTACGTAACACAAAGATATCACGGAAATGACCGGGCTCAATCGGAGAGTAAGGGGGGGTTGTAGAAAGCAGACCAACACATAATGTACGCGGCGGTAAGGAGTTAGTAACAGTACCTGCAATAAAAAAAATTAGAATAGCAAACCTGAAAAAAAAAGAATAAGCATAGCGGCAATAAAAAGTCTCAGTTATTCAGTACTTTCTAGAATGTAAATAAAACTGTTTAGATAAACTATATAATATAATCACGATAAAAGCATTACAAAAATTTTTATCACAAAGTGAGGTAATATTGGGGAGTAGCAGAAACGTTTCCTCACACACCAATTAAACATAAATCAGACAAAATGTTGACAAAAAATAAATAGATAAGACACAATTGGTATGAGTAATTCAGTAGTATTGATTTTTCTTTCTTTCTTTTTTTTCTATGTTTTAAAATAGCATGCAAGTCTATTGTAAAAGGTATCAGAACGACAAAGATATGGTAAAGCAACGAATAGATATTTAAAGTAATAATCAGTAGGAAATAGTTCAACTTACAAAAGTCTTTCAGCAACGCTTCCTTGCAACTAAAGTGTGGGATTCAGCGATGTCCTGCACTAACGAAGCACTTCACCCTTGACTGTGAGGGTGTTGATGGAACTTATCACACGTTACACTAATCACACCTACGTATTTCACTGGGGTTAGCAGCAGACAATATCACGCGTCGGAACTATGTAGCCTTGATAAATTTCTTGGTAATTCTATTTCCTAAGACAATAATTTCGAAATATTCTGTAGCACTAGTTTAATTTCAACTGGGACCAAATGCATATTATTTTCATAAACATCCCAAAAAGCAGTGAGAAACGTCAACCAATACCTTTGTAAACCCGTAATCTGTTATATTCCGCAAATAACGAAATTTGCGCAAGTAATGATTTATTTTAGATTTTTTGTTGTTAGAAAATTCAGAAACTACAGTATCACTGTATTTAAATAATCCAAAGTATGCGCAACTCTGAGAAAAAAAGGGACCACGAAGACTAGATCGCACACACAGTTTAAATATCAAAAGACAAAGCACCAACAAAAAAAAACACAATGAGTAAAGCTACGCGTATCACTAAAACCGTCAGTCAATGACCTTAAACCGCGCTTGTGGTCAATCAAACACGTTACATCTCAAGCATACTTTCTTCAAAAGCCATCAGAACTACACTGCTCTACAGTTAATAAACAACTATTACTTCAAAAGAAAAAAACAACTAAAAACACAATTAGTAAAGCAACAAGGAAAACAGTATTTTTAACGCAATTAACATACAGGAACAAAGAACAAACCACACCTCTCATCTCTCATCTGTTCATATAAAACTCGTTGCTGTTCCAACACCTTATCGTAAATTATCTAGACTTGTATATCCACACAAGGAACAAAATTTATATGAATGCAGCCATCATATCTACTAATTAATTACGAGCTGTCTATCATTTCCGATAAGTTGGAAAATAATTTACGAGTAATCCAATTAAAATTCGTTCCTCGCAATTTATTTATTAATGAAAATCAATCTTCAATTAATCTATTTTTAAATTAATACACACGAGTTAAATTGCATACAAATCTGAAAACTATTCGAAAGTATTTACTTTATACAAACAGCGATCCCAAAGAAACAATGTATTTTTAAGTACGCTAACAGAAAGGGAGCGTAAAATGTTACGCTATGAAAAAAAATGCCCGTTACAAATAAGTTTAAACTTCTTAAAGATAAACCGATAAAAAATTTACAATCTAATCTAGTATACCAACTTGTTTGCGACAATTGCAAGGACACCAACGTCGATCAGACCAAACATTACTTTAAACCAGGAATCAACCAGCATAAACAATCATTGAAAACTTATACTCCTTACACCAAACAAACCAAATACTGCGTTATTAGGTCATGCAGTAGAACATTGCAATAATTTTACTTTTGATTGACCTAAAACCTTAGCTAAAGAATCTATTTTAAGGAAATACTATTATATGAAAGCACAGGAGTTAAGAAGTCAGCTTTAGCAATAAACTATAGAACGGATATTAATGACTTACTCACTATTTATTTCAATCTATTACAAAAATAATCGCACATCGCCAGCATTAATAAATAATAAGTAACAAAGTACATCTACAACATAACAAAATATAAATACTCTAAAAATAAATTTTGAAAAAAACAACCTTCAAACATATTCTTGGAATGCTTTCTTTAACAATAAAATAAGAATAGTTTGCCATGTTATCCTCGGACGTTTAGTCTTACCGTTTTCGGCAAATAATAACCTAGAAGACCGATACTTTATTAATACTGAATAATCCATTAATGCGAAGTAATTTATTGTTATTGCTGTTATAGTATGTTAATTTCATAAACTATCTAACATTAAAAATAGGGTGTAGTTACTCAGTTCCACCCAAAATGTAAGTTTATCATACATATTTTAATAACCACATTTTATGCTAATTGTCGTGTATTTGTAGGCAAGTGTTTAAAACGTTGACTATTTCACTATTCTTACCTGGCGTATAATTTTTTAGCAATATTTATTTTACTCTTTGTCACAAAAAGTTTTTTTTCTAAGCTTGTAACAGAAATAACTTAATCTAAAGATGCTTTTACATATATGTACAAAGATGACCATCAAGCATTAACATTTTAGTAATACAGAACAATATACATTTCGTCTTAAGAAGTTTTGAATAATATAATGCGAAACGCCACACTATATAAAATAATTATTTCTTTCAAATATATATAACATTAGCTGCAGATTTTTTTCTTATCTCTATTGATGACATGGTTTTCTCTATTGTATATATATATATATATATATATATATATATATATATATATATAGAATTCACACCAGTTACAATATCCTTCAAGTTCTTGTACGTAATCGTAATTTCATTAACTAATTAAACTATAAGTACACTACTAAAAATAATTTGTCTTCTAAAAATCTATTTGTAACACGGTCGCGTTACGTTTAAGGAAAGTCAGAAGCAAAACGAAGAAAATCACCCTCAAGTGGACAACTTATTATTGATATACTCCGTATATTCTAATTTCATATATAGTAATGTTTAGTAAGCTAGATACTTAAATACATCGTTCGTTCTATTAAAATCATTAACCTAAAAACCACAACAGCATTGTTTTATCTAAGTTAAATACATATTGCAACGGAACTTGGCTTAATAAATTATTTTAAACCATAAAGGGGTAAACAAAGTACTTATTGCGGTAAATCTTTATAAGGGGATCATATCATTTGAAGGAGGAGTTTAAAATAAAAAAGTAAATCGTTGGAAGTTAATAATAGTCGTGTCCATATCATAGCTATTCCAAATATAAGGGAGTTTTTTACAAATTTTAGTAGGATAAATTAGAATTAATGTTGCATAACTGCAATATAAAAAAAAACGCTTAACACGCTTCTAGTATGTTAATACAATGTAGAAACCTAGACGCTGAATACTGAAAAACTAGAAATATCAGATTGCAGATATAGTTTATTCATTTCAATACTATGTATTCATTTTATATTGTTGAACATCAAAAGATGCACAAAACGCTAACCTAAATAAATCACACAATACCAAGAGTATTTTCCCGAGATTCATTCCTGAAACCCAATAGAAAGACTTCACCACTGTAAAATCCCTTGACCGAACGTAATAAAGAGGGGGAGATTAAATGACATTGATTACATCCGCTGTAAAACAATGAACTAATTATCCGCGAGCCGTTAATTGAAAAACACCAAAATGTAGGGATACACGCGAATAGCAAAGGAGGACAGTTGAAACTTGAAAGCAAAGGAAACACAGCTCTAAGAAAAATGAATATAAATGCTTTCGCAAGGATAACAAACAGAGCATGCGCCTAATTTTTAAATATACGCCTTCACAACAATCTAATTTCAATTGACGTGTTTGTAAAAGTTTCGTCCCTATGATCGGTTAAAGGTGTTAGGCTTTGGAGAGTTTACCGCGATATTAATCCGGAATTTTGTATGGTGTTGAGTTAAGTGCGCTGTTTGAGGGAAAAAAATTAGAAAGATGGTGTTTTTAGATATCCGTAACCTTTAAACAGAAGAATTAAATCGTAAGTATTATAAGTTTATTTATTCTTAATCTTCTTTGGGAATTCAACCACTCATAGTTTTTAAAATCATCTTTATTTACGTTTCGATTCATGACCAACGATCGTTGTCAAAATAATAAAAACTTCAAGTTTGACATATATGACACTTAAAGTTTTTATTATTTTGACAACGATCCTAGGTCATGGATCGAAACGTAAATAAAGATGATTTTAAAAACTGTGAATGGTTTAATTCCCAAAGAAGATTAAGAAGAATGCTAAACAAACCACAACAAACATACAGGAAGTTTATTTGTATATACCTATTAATTATGTACATATAGATTCTAAATGTAAATAAGTTGGTATGCATGTAGTAGAAAACGAAGTTAATAAGATGAAATAATAATTGAAACTTTTATGCAAAGCCCAAATAATCATTTCAAATCAAGCTAGTAATTGAAAGAAAAAAAAAATAAAGTCTTGGACAGGACCTGAACCTGTATCTTAGTCTTTCCGGGACCATGCGTTTACCAATTACGCCACCGAGACCGATGACGATAATTAGAAAATTTACAAATTTAAATCGTGTACACAACTATACATAAACCTAACTTTCAATTAAGTTTGGCATTTTTGTCAATCATATCTAGCATTGTCAAGTTTTTTGACTTATGTCAGTTACAAACAGGAAGTAACCTTCAAAGTTACGGCAACAAGCCAAGTATTAAATATATAAATATATTAGGTAGTTATTGCACAAGGTAAGTTGATAAATACTATTCTATTACAGTTAATAAGATGAAATAGTAATTTAGATTTCTATACAAAGCCCAAATGATCATTTGAAATTGAGCTAGTAATTAAAAAAAGGAAAATATTAGATCTTGGACAGGACTTGAACCTGTATCTTCGTTCTTCCGGGACCATGCGTTTACCAATTACGCCACCGAGATCGATGACGATAATTGGAAAATTTACAAATTTAATTCGTTGCTTCCTGTCTATAACTGACATAGTTCAAAAAACTTGACAATGTTAGATATGATTGACAAAAATGCCAAACGTAATTGAAAGATAGGTTTATGTATAGTTATGAACACGAATTAAATTTGTAAATTTTCCAATTATCGTTATCGGTCTCTGTGGCGCAATTGTTAAGCGCATGGTCTCGGAAAGACTAAGATACAGGTTCAAGTCCTGTCCAAAACCCTATATTATCCTTCTTTCAATTAATTGCTCGATATGTAATGATCATTTGGGCTTTGCACAAAAGTCTGAATTATTAGTTCATCTTATTAACTGTAATACGATAATATTTATCAATTTACCTTGTGTAACAACTACCAAATATATATATATATATATATATATATATAAAAGAAAGTTATTTGCAGTCCGCAATAAGAAAATAGTATATAGTAAGATGTACCTAAACAAACTCTTATGAAAATAATAGCCATTGAAAATACAATCGGGCTGGTAGTTATAGCCATTAACAAAACATTAGCATTATTAATTCATGGAGAAACATCCACTGACCAATGGTTTCGGCTGTTAGCCTCATCAGAGTGGACTGTTCCCAAGAACCCCTATGAAGTAATCGAATATTATAATGATATAATTTCGAATCAATCACTGTCTATGGCAAAAGTAAATAAAACCGCCATCAGGTGATAAAACACCAACACTACTAAAGTGTGGAAGAGATTGAACCGAAACTACATAATAATTTTGAAAATGACTATAAAAGTACGTTGGGCCTTTGAGATTTGCGGAATGTTACAGCAAAATTTTTTGCTAACGTAACAAACCTTCTCGTGGCGACACCGGGTTCATGCCCCAAAGGCGGACTGCAAATAACTTGTCTTTGTTTATTTGAATTGCCTTTGGGGCATGAACCCGGTGTCGCCACGAGAAGGTTTGTTACGTTAGCAAAAAATTTTGCTGTAACATTCCGCAAATCTCAAAAGCCCAACGTACTTTTATAGTCATTTTCAAAATTATTATGTAGTTTCGGTTCAATTCTGTACTTCCACACTTTAGTAGTGTTGGTGTTTTATCACCTGATGGCGGTTTTATTTACTTTTGCCATAGTACAGTGATTGATTCGAAATTATATCATTATAATAGTTGATTACTTCATAGGGTTCTTGGGAACAGTCCACTCTGATGAGGCTAACAAGCCGAAACCATTGGTCAGTGGATGTTTCCTCCCATGAATTAATAAAGCTAATGTTTTGTTAATGGCTATATAACTACCAGCCCGATTTGTATTTGTCAATGGCTCTTATTATTTTCATAAGAGTTTGTTTACAGATACATCTTACTTTATATACTATTTTCTTATTGCGGACTGCAAATAACTTGTCTTTGTTTATTTGAATTGCCTTTGGGGCATGAACCCGGGTGTCGCCACGAGAAGGTTTGTTACGTTAGCAAATAAATTTTGCTGTAACATTCCGCAAATCTCAAAGGCCCAACGTACTTTTATAGTCATTTTCAAAATTATTATGTAGTTTCGGTTCAATTCTGTACTTCCACACTTTAGTAGTGTTGGTGTTTTATCACCTGATGGCGGTTTTATTTACTTTTGCCATAGTACAGTGATTGATTCGAAATTATATCATTATAATAGCTTCGATTACTTCATAGGGTTCTTGGGACGAACAACTGGTTCCCATAAAATTTTAGACCCTTTTAGTTTTTATTTTTTTTTTTTGACAGTCCACTCTGATGAGGCTAAGCGAAACCATTGGTCAGTGGATGTTTCCTCCCATGAATTAATAAAGCTAATGTTTTGTTAATGGCTATATAACTACCAGCCCGATTTGTATTTGTCAATGGCTCTTATTATTTTCATAAGAGTTTGTTTACAGATACATCTTACTTTATATACTATTTTCTTATTGCGGACTGCAAATAACTTGTCTTTGTTTATTTGAATTGCCTTTGGGGCATGAACCCGGTGTCGCCACGAGAAGGTTTGTTACTTAGCATTAATTTTCGGTACTTCGAAATCTCAAAGGCCCAACGACTTTTTGGTCATTTTAAATTATGTTTTCGTTAATTTATCATTTGTTTTGGTTTTATACCAGGCGGTTTTATTTCTTTTGCCTTATTATTATTGATTTGAATTAAATTATTTACTTATTACTTATGGTTTTGGGAACATCACTTGTTGTTTAAAGCAATCCTTTGGGTGGAGTTTCCCCAGAATATAATATGTTTTGTTAATGTTTAACTTCCGCCCATTTATTGCAAGCTTTTATTATTTTCAAAAGATGTTTGGTTTTCAATTCGACTTACACTTTATTTGGTGTTTTATCACCTGATGGCGGTTTTATTTACTTTTGCCATAGTACAGTGATTGATTCGAAATTATATCATTATAATAGCTTCGATTACTTCATAGGGTTCTTGGGAACAGTCCACTCTGATGAGGCTAACAAGCCGAAACCATTGGTCAGTGGATGTTTCCTCCCATGAATTAATAAAGCTAATGTTTTGTTAAGGCTATTAACTACCAGCCCGATTTGTATTTGTCAATGGCTCTTATTATTTTCATAAGAGTTTGTTTACAGATACATCTTACTTTATATACTATTTTCTTATTGCGGACTGCAAATAACTTGTCTTTGTTTATTTGAATTGCCTTTGGGGCATGAACCCGGTGTCGCCACGAGAAGGTTTGTTACGTTAGCAAAAAATTTTGCTGTAACATTCCGCAAATCTCAAAGGCCCAACGTACTTTTATAGTCATTTTCAAAATTATTATGTAGTTTCGGTTCAATTCTGTACTTCCACACTTTAGTAGTGTTGGTGTTTTATCACCTGATGGCGGTTTTATTTACTTTTGCCATAGTACAGTGATTGATTCGAAATTATATCATTATAATACTTGATTACTTCATAGGGTTCTTGGGAACAGTCCACTCTGATGAGGCTAACAAGCCGAAACCATTGGTCAGTGGATGTTTCCTCCATGAATTAATAAAGCTAATGTTTTGTTAATGGCTATATAACTACCAGCCCGATTTGTATTTGTCAATGGCTCTTATTATTTTCATAAGAGTTTGTTTACAGATACATCTTACTTTATATACTATTTTCTTATTGCGGACTGCAAATAACTTGTCTTTGTTTATTTGAATTGCTCGGTTTTTTTTCTTAATTATTTGGTTGGACGAACAACTGGTTCCCATAAAATTTTAGACCCTTTTAGTTTTTATTTTTTTTTTTTGAAATTTTTTTATCTTGGGACCGCAGTTTTAAATTTATCAAAAGCCATTTTTTAAATTTTGTATTCTTTGTTTCGGTTTTTTTTCTTAATTATTTGGTTGGACGAACAACTGGTTCCCATAAAATTTTAGACCCTTTTAGTTTTTATTTTTTTTTTTTGAAATTTTTTTATCTTGGGACCGGCAGTTTTAAAAATTTATCAAAAGCCATTTTTTAAATTTTGTATTCTTTGTTTCGGTTTTTTTTCTTAATTATTTGGTTGGACGAACAACTGGTTCCCATAAAATTTTAGAACCAGCCGATTTGTATTTGTCAATGGCTCTTATTATTTTCATAAGAGTTTGTTTACAGATACATCTTACTTTATATACTATTTTCTTATTGCGGACTGCAAATAACTTGTCTTTGTTTATTTGAATTGCCTTTGGGGCATGAACCCGGGTGTCGCCACGAGAAGGTTTGTTACGTTAGCAAATAAATTTTGCTGTAACATTCCGCAAATCTCAAAGGCCCAACGTACTTTTATAGTCATTTTCAAAATTATTATGTAGTTTCGGTTCAATTCTGTACTTCCACACTTTAGTAGTGTTGGTGTTTTGTCACCTGATGGCGGTTTTATTTACTTTTGCCATAGTACAGTGATTGATTCGAAATTATATCATTATAATAGCTTCGATTACTTCATAGGGTTCTTGGAAACAGTCCACTCTGATGAGGCTAACAAGCCGAAACCATTGGTCAGTGGATGTTTCCTCCCCTATGAATTAATAAAGCTAATGTTTTGTTAATGCCTATATAACTACCAGCCCGATTTGTATTTGTCAATGGCTCTTATTATTTTCATAAGAGTTTGTTTACAGATACATCTTACTTTATATACTATTTTCTTATTGCGGACTGCAAATAACTTGTCTTTGTTTATTTGAATTGCCTTTGGGGCATGAACCCGGGTGTCGCCACGAGAAGGTTTGTTACGTTAGCAAATAAATTTTGCTGTAACATTCCGCAAATCTCAAAGGCCCAACGTACTTTTATAGTCATTTTCAAAATTATTATGTAGTTTCGGTTCAATTCTGTACTTCCACACTTTAGTAGTGTTGGTGTTTTATCACCTGATGGCGGTTTTATTTACTTTTGCCATAGTACAGTGATTGATTCGAAATTATATCATTATAATAGCTTCGATTACTTCATAGGGTTCTTGGGAACAGTCCACTCTGATGAGGCTAACAAGCCGAAACCATTGGTCAGTGGATGTTTCCTCCCCTATGAATTAATAAAGCTAATGTTTTGTTAATGGCTATATAACTACCAGCCCGATTTGTATTTGTCAATGGCTCTTATTATTTTCATAAGAGTTTGTTTACAGATACATCTTACTTTATATACTATTTTCTTATTGCGGACTGCAAATAACTTGTCTTTGTTTATTTGAATTGCCTTTGGGGCATGAACCCGGGTGTCGCCACGAGAAGGTTTGTTACGTTAGCAAATAAATTTTGCTGTAACATTCCGCAAATCTCAAAGGCCCAACGTACTTTTATAGTCATTTTCAAAATTATTATGTAGTTTCGGTTCAATTCTGTACTTCCACACTTTAGTAGTGTTGGTGTTTTATCACCTGATGGCGGTTTTATTTACTTTTGCCATAGTACAGTGATTGATTCGAAATTATATCATTATAATAGCTTCGATTACTTCATAGGGTTCTTGGGAACAGTCCACTCTGATGAGGCTAACAAGCCGAAACCATTGGTCAGTGGATGTTTCCTCCCCTATGAATTAATAAAGCTAATGTTTTGTTAATGGCTATATAACTACCAGCCCGATTTGTATTTGTCAATGGCTCTTATTATTTTCATAAGAGTTTGTTTACAGATACATCTTACTTTATATACTATTTTCTTATTGCGGACTGCAAATAACTTGTCTTTGTTTATTTGAATTGCCTTTGGGGCATGAACCCGGTGTCGCCACGAGAAGGTTTGTTACGTTAGCAAATAAATTTTGCTGTAACATTCCGCAAATCTCAAAGGCCCAACGTACTTTTATAGTCATTTTCAAAATTATTATGTAGTTTCGGTTCAATTCTGTACTTCCACACTTTAGTAGTGTTGGTGTTTTGTCACCTGATGGCGGTTTTATTTACTTTTGCCATAGTACAGTGATTGATTCGAAATTATATCATTATAATAGCTTCGATTACTTCATAGGGTTCTTGGGAACAGTCCACTCTAATGAGGCTAACAAGCCGAAACCATTGGTCAGTGGATGTTTCCTCCCCTATGAATTAATAAAGCTAATGTTTTGTTAATGGCTATATAACTACCAGCCCGATTTGTATTTGTCAATGGCTCTTATTATTTTCATAAGAGTTTGTTTACAGATACATCTTACTTTATATACTATTTTCTTATTGCGGACTGCAAATAACTTGTCTTTGTTTATTTGAATTGCCTTTGGGGCATGAACCCGGTGTCGCCACGAGAAGGTTTGTTACGTTAGCAAATAAATTTTGCTGTAACATTCCGCAAATCTCAAAGGCCCAACGTACTTTTATAGTCATTTTCAAAATTATTATGTAGTTTCGGTTCAATTCTGTACTTCCACACTTTAGTAGTGTTGGTGTTTTGTCACCTGATGGCGGTTTTATTTACTTTTGCCATAGTACAGTGATTGATTCGAAATTATATCATTATAATAGCTTCGATTACTTCATAGGGTTCTTGGGAACAGTCCACTCTGATGAGGCTAACAAGCCGAAACCATTGGTCAGTGGATGTTTCCTCCCCTATGAATTAATAAAGCTAATGTTTTGTTAATGCCTATATAACTACCAGCCCGATTTGTATTTGTCAATGGCTCTTATTATTTTCATAAGAGTTTGTTTACAGATACATCTTACTTTATATATATATATATATATATATATATATATATATATAAAGTGAAAATAATTACGACCTAAATATTTGTAATTCAAAATTGATTTGTGGGTTTGAGGTCTCTGGTTTTTTTTTTTTTAGCTATGACATTGTCTAATAGAGTATTCATAATTAGATCACCAAGTATCGGACTGATGTTTGAACCCATAGGGCATCCAAATATTTGCTGAAAAAATTTATTATTAAAACTAAAATAACTACTTTCAAAAATAAATTCTATTATATCTAAAAAAAGTTTTTCGCTAATCTTGCAGTTCAATTCTATTTTATTCCAAATAAGTGACAAATTTTGTTTTACTAAGTTTTTAGCTATGTTTGTGAATAATGAAACTACATCTAAACTAATTAATACATAATTTTCAGGTAATTGAAAGTTGTTTATAAATTCAGAGAAATCAAATGAATCTTTGACATTATATTTATTTTCCAAACTGGTTTTTATAATTTCTGAAAGGTATTTAGATAAATTTTTTGTTGGAGAATTGTTGGATGATACAATTGGTCTTAGTGGGTTTCCGGGCTTATGAATTTTTGGAAGTGCATATAGTCGAGGTGCAGTGCTGCTGTAATTATTAAGTTTTTGGGCATCTGCTTCACTTATGAGATTTTTATTTTTTAATGTTCAAATCAATGGAGTAATATATATATATATATATATATATATATATATATATATTGTTGTGGAACTAGAGGTAAAATAGGGGTAGACAATAAAATTTATAGCAACTGTGTATATAAACAGGAGCAAATTATTTACGCGCCAAATTAATTAATTTATGTAGTGAAAACGGACGGTTATTAAGGTATTTTTCTATTTTTAAATTGAAATTTTAAAATTGCTTAAGGGAAAAAAGCTTTAGAGTACACAAAAACTCAAAGATACGCATAAGTAATTATAATAATTTTAAATCAAACGCATGGAAGCAAAAAGGGAGCTTGCGTGCATGGAAAATCAATAATTTTAAACGTAAATGTTTCCATTTTAAAAGCCAGCAATCGTTTATACAAATACTAAGAATGGGTAAACCAAAAATTGTTATTTTAAACGGTCGGTTGTTTCAAGAAGCAACTGCTGTTAAATGTCAGGTTCGTGGAATTTTAAACGAACGTTAAGACAGAATTTCTATAGAAGTTTGTTTGCAACGGTCGATTTGTATAAGCTGCTAAAGTAACAAGTGCCTTGAGTAAGTGAAATAAACGTTCGATAATGTAAGACCGACAGAGAAGCAGATAAAGAAAGCGTTGGGTACAAGTCACGTACGAAATACACGGGTTAATGTGAAGGACGACTACAATATCGATTTTCTGTAACTTAAGAGGGGTTCTAAAGGAGACAACAAATATGCGTGGAACGGAAATAGATAGCGGATAGATGGAGCGCTGTGACGAAGAAAAATTCTATCCGTTAAGGTAGTAAACAAAATTCTATGTAACAGCACGACGAAAGGGGGATTTTTGAGAATTTAGTGTTCGTTACGTTCAAAATTTTAAGAAGCAGCTTCGAAAATAAGCCTTTCAAGTGAAATAAGTTCCACAGGGGGGTTTTGAAATTGATATAAATACATGGAAAAAAAATATTAAAGCTCTCTTTCCATTTAGATCTGAATACGTGCTTAGATCTGCAACGTAATAATAGTAAATGCTCTTACGGGTATTAATTATGGTGTTTAGTCAGTAAAACTGCATATTACATCCTGTTTTGAAATTCTGAAAGCTGTAGTAGCGTACCGCATGTTGTAAAAGTGATATTGCACGAGTTGGTGCTTTTGTTTAAATAAAAAGAGCCGTTACTACACCGAAGCTATTAAATAAAGAGATGATATTTGGGTAAGCAAAGCCTAAAGTGTAACTTGTATGCATGAAATATATTTGGTATGGAATGTTACGTTTGAGACAAAGCTAATATCTGGGGAGAAGAACAGTAGTGGTAGCCGAGGTTTGGATGGTGGGGAATCATCTGGATCCAGGCATCATTGTAGTAGATGGACACAACGACGAGGGTTTCTGGTAACCATCTTCAGTGATGACGAGGAACGAAGGCTACTCCGGGTAACGAAACTTAAATTCCTGTTGTTGTATAAACATTTGTGTTGATATTTTTTGTGTTTGTGTGTTTTGACTTATTGGTGGCGTATTTATTACCATAAAACTTGTTTATAGAGGTACATGTGCAGGACAATTCATTTTATTGTTAAAAAAAGGGTTTATTGAAGATATATAAAGATTTATTCATGCTATAAATTGTGGTTGTAGAAAGTAAACAAGTCTTTAAATTTGTTTTTAATAAATTGCAAGGTTTAAAAAGCATTTACAGAAACTTGGTTATAATGAGCTCAAAATAGACCAGAATAAAGTCAAACTGGGGTTGCATGTGGGGGTCATATACTCGTATTATATAGAATTTGTTAAAATATATTAAAAACCAAAGACTTTAGAGTATTTAATGAGTGAGCTGGTAACTGTTGAAACAAACTGTCAGTACCTTGGTGTAAATATTTTATTTATAATAATAAAACTTGTTAATATGTGTAAATAAAAGGTTGTATGGTTGTTGTATTATTTGTTTGGTAATTTCATTTGGCTGTGTGTGTGTGAGAAAGGTATGTACTTAAAATGGTAGGTATTCAAGAAGAAGCCGATTGCTGAGCTAGCCAGGGTGAGAGCAGAAATACGAAAGCTTCCAGCTTTCAATTTTATGACGCCCAAACGATGGGGCATGAATCCTTGTCAAATGACTCTAGCTTGTTCCTGAGGTTTCACGGCAATTTTATGGCGCCCAATTCGTGGGGCTGGATAGGTTTTTAGGAAAAGTACGAGTGTTCCTGACTTCCACGACAATATATATATATATATATATATATATTAATATATATATATATATATATATATCCCGCTATTATTAGCGCCTCCATACATTTACCAACTACATTTGATTTAGGCTCCAAGTGACATTTAGGCTCCATATACGGAGCCCAAAAAAGGAATCCTTTATAAAACTTTTTAGCGGTGCTTTAGAGACGTCTAACCTTAGACTACAGAGAGTTTCTATAGGGCCCAGTTTATTCAAAACACAAACATTTAGTTTGTATCCAAGCTAACGGTTTGAGGAAATGATAAAGAAAAATCAACAGGATGTCTTAATAATAGCATTGTAAACGATTTTGTATATTTTAGTTCCATGGAATTCCGCTAGTACGTGTATATCAATATACAAATTCTTTCATTTCATAATCTTTTCGAGCTCTGTATAACTGGCAACGCTGCTGATATAATTCATCCTGTAAATAAGCAAGCGTTTACCAAAGAAACTTTCCATATGTTACCTTTTTCAAGTTAAATGTATGTTCATAAAATATATCTATTGTAAATTTCAATTAAGATGATCATTTTTTAGCTTTCTTTTAATTAAAATAATTGGAAGGCTGTTATGATAAATTTTTGTTAATTTTTTTCTTGTATAAAATCATCAAACCTTTAAGCTGCAATATGGTGAAAACCAATTACTGGTTGTGTTATCATAAATAAATTGACTTTTAATTTTTCACCTTAAGTTACAATTGGACACAGTTTACGATATGAACAAGTTTATATAGTCAAAAGGCAAATTTCTGTTGAAGATATATTTAAATACAAAATGTAACAAGTTTAAGAAATTTTGAGGAACTGATAGTAATTTAATCATGTGAAACGACATAATTAAGACATTAAATTAAAATATAAACAGTATGATAAGCGTCTATATATGAACAGCATATGTGAACAACCTATTTCTGTAGCTTGTGTATTTCTCTTGAGGAAAAATATAACATTAACACTTCCAGCTATAAATCTCACTATATAATTATGCCATAGTTGCAAATTCTTTCCCATTTCATTTCTGCTTTTAACTAAAATTAAAATATATTGTTTCGATGATGTTCCAGTTTGAATGATTTGATTATGTAGTCTTCGTGTATTAATACGTTGATAATGCAAGGCTGTGCAGTTTATATAGTTTTTACAGATTTAAAAATGCAATAAGTGGAAATAATTTTTGAAGGTCTTAAATATAAGCAAAAATGCAGAAATTCATCTATAATTTGAAATAGCTCGATTATGTTGCTGCTTGGTAAAAGTTTAACCATGGATCGATCTGCATTCGTATAACCGATCACGCGTAATGTTGTCATTTTACTTGCTTTAAACAAAAAGTTCAAAATTGTTGAAATTGCAAAATGATACATGCAAATATACCTGCTTATTAGAGAACTGATTAATTGTAAATAGAAAATTTCTGCATTTTATAACTGAGTGCATATGCTTACAATTTCAGCTATTTTTTTTATTATCAGACAATTCTGACGAAGTAAGAATAGCTAATGTTTATGAATAAAGTTTGTTCATATTTAAAGTTACGCACCTTTAAAATTTAATAAACCGTTATTCATTTGTAGGTTATGTTTTAAGATTGCTCTGCATTGATCGACCTCTCGAGTCAGATCAAGAAAGAGCAGCTGTCGTTTGCCCCATCTTAGAGCAATCTAGTAAATTGAACACATTAATCTAGTTGCTCTTTAACCGAGCGCTGTCAAAAAATGTACCCGCTCTAGAACAGTAAATCGAAAACTATTATTTTCACAAATTTCTATTTAATTGCTCGTGAAGAAATGTAGATAGTGAAACTCTATTCCAGATTGTTGAAACTAAATTTCGTGGCATGAAACTGCGATGAAACTTGGTTTGAGTTTTTGATACAAAGCTGCAGCATGTAATAGAGGTCTTAGATTTTTAAAGTCAGCTGTGTACTATGGCATAGGAGTTTCGACCTTTACATGATCTTCCTTAATGTGAGAGATCATACCTTACATTTTTTTAAATGATAATGTACGTCACAGGACACCTCATTTGAATGCTATTCAAATACTGATTTCAAAAATGTATCGCACTTTGATTCCAAAATTTACAGATTCTGTGTGATTCGATAAAGAGTGAATAGGTTACGACCATCGAATTTGCCAAAGCAACATATCTTTAGTCATTAATTTAGTTTGGATAATTTACAATTTAATAATGTAACAGTTAGTCTGATTATTTTTACTCATTTTGAAACTAAAGCCATTTTCCAACAAAATACTTCAATAAAATTTAAATATCATTAAAGGTTTACATGATTCATATTAAAACTTTTCACCGCATAACTTTAGAATTTGGAAGTGTGATACATTTCGAAATCAGTATTTTAATAGCGTTCAAATAATGTACGTTCTCATTTAAAATGTAAAGGTGCGACTATCACTTGAAGTGGGATTTTGCTAGGGTCGGAACTTTTATGCAACAGCATGCTATGGTGATTTTAAAAATCTGAGCGTCCAAGCATTTTGTTTAATTTTCTAAAATAGGCTGGGGGCACTTATACCAGCGCACTATATAAACTCTAACAAGTATGCATTTATTAGAATACTTCAATAATATGCATAGGTACTATTTGGACATCTGTATGAGTATGTTCTAAGTTTCTTATATGTTAACCTTTCTGATTGCTAAATATAGAAAAGGCTTAAAGATAATTTCTTTTGTCCCATAAGTTATACATTGTATTTGGGATATTTTTCAAAAATATTAGCAATTTCTTGTGAGACTGTATTTTAGTATACTACATTGTTGATAGTTCCTGTAACTTGAATTCATCACATATTATTGCATTCTGTTAAACATGCCCATCATCTGTCTCCAAATGGGATCAAATTGGTAATTGAAATTCTCCTTAATGATACAAATCTCTCCCACAGTAAAATTTATTAAAATGACTAAATTTTTATGTAATAAGTTATAACATTGTCTGTTGTTCCAAAATTGAAAGAACACTAAACATTAAAAAACTTTTTTAAATGACTACAATTAGCTAATAGTATCGGCTAAAATATGAGCTAAAAGGAACTCTTGGCCATCTTCAGGTTAAATATACCTATTACGCAAACAAACTAGTTTAAATTATTCAAAAAACAATGTAGGAATGATCAACGATTAACCTGAAATTGATAGTACGTGGTTTCCAGTAGCATATGACTAAGGCACAAATCTGGAACATCACAATAATTATTGTAATAATTACATTTTCTTCAATTGATTAGCCGCAGTTTACAAGGTTAAATCTGCGGGTTGGGGTGAGGAGGAAATGTGTTAAGATTATATCTCAAGTTTAGAGTATAGTTATAAATTTGTTTTTATTGTTTATTAACATGCTTGGTTTCAAAAACTAGATGCAGTTTAATGGCGACTAAACTGCTTGGAACTATTTAATCATTTTATCTATGCAAGACAAGTGGTGTAATTTGGAAGTCTTCCCCTTGGTTGTATGAGTGAAACAATCAATTATGATTAATATTAAATGACTTAACACTATTAAATAAAATGATAGATGAATCAAAGTAGTTAAATCATTTTCAATATTAGATTATAGATTGTTTTGTATTTGTCCCTTTTAACCAAGTACCATACGCTAAACATAAAATATTAGTGTTAACCTTTAAAAGAATTCTCAAAAAGTTATGTAATAGAGGAGTTAGATACCATTTCGACCCATTAAAGCTCTTGCATGCAATAGCAATATCACCTGAGAAACTATTACAGGCGTTAGAGCCACAACAATGTTTCTGTGATCTTTCTTTTAGAAATGTATAACAAATAAACAAAACGTCATTTGATTTAGTTTTTATTAAAGACCCATTGAAAAAGTCTTTGTCGCAACACTTTAAATGCAACTCCGTTAAAGTGTAGAATAACAGAGTTTGTCGTAGCATAAGTACATATTCACGGTTTCAACTTAGTGTTTTTTGGAAACAATCACATTCTCGTTTTTTTCTTAGTTTAGGTGGTTTTACGCCAGGATGATTCTACATGTACATCTAAATCTACTGAAAACAGCCAGATTTGCTTAGAATAGTCTCTACAAAAAACTTAGTATTATAGCAAAGAAAGTGACAATAATACACAACTATACCCTGCACTAATGCTGTTAAAATTTCGCCAATACTTTAGGAATGGTTGAAACATCAGCAGAAATTCCTTGGCATTTTTAAATAAAACTCCTAATAAGTATTTTGGAAACAAAATAACAATCCAACTTAACCTAACCTCACACTATGAATGATACTACTTCACTAAAACATAATTTAACACCTTATTACTTAATATGCCCAAGTCACCTATTAGATCACAATGAATTATACAAAATAGGAAATTTCAAACGGAATAATAATTTATAGCAGTTTTCATCACCAAACCATACCTATACAAAAGTATACAAACAGAACAAGCTAATTTTAGTTATCTACTTCTGATGACCAATCATCTGCGCAACAGCATTATTTCCAGGTTCTGTATTTTAGTAGCTGGTAAAAACAATGTTAATTATGCCATATATAATGAGTCACAACTTTTAGAAGGTTACGTTCTAGCACTGGCAACATGGCCAGAATTCGATTAATCTTCTAATGAAAGTTAGCATTTAAAAGGAGTTCAAATTAATAGGTGTGTATAAAATTATATACTTTGGGGTTTTAAAATAATATCAATGTAAAAGGAGTTCTAAACGATTACTAAATAAAAAATATACATAAAAAATTAAAAATTTTCAAAGTATATCAAAATTAAAGGCGGTCAAAAGTTTAAAAATGATGAATAAATAAGTATACCGCAATTTAATTTGACCTAGCACTATTCTTTCTAGTGGATCCCAAATTAATAGATTTATGAAAGGAGGCAAAAATATTAGCGGGATGTATATATATATATATATATATATATATATATATATATATATGTATATATATGTATATATATATATATGTGTGTGTGTGTGCGTGTTTGCGTGCGTGTAGTGTGCGTGTGCGTGTGCGTGTGTACATGCGCGTGCGCGTGCGCGTGCGTGTGCGCGTGCATGTGCGTGTGCGTGTGCGCGTACATGTGCTTGTGTACGCGTGCGCGCATGTGTGTATGAAGAAATATGTATTTTAAATGGACAATGCAGTGGTTATTAAAAAGTTGGTATTTAACTGTTGTCCATGATAGTTATTAAAAACATTTCCAGAAATTGGGATTTATATAGTTAGGCAATTTGATGAGAAACAGTGAAAATTTCGAGTGGTAGTATTACCGACAAATTTAATTGAATAAAATTTATGTAGGTTTTTGTTATTACTTCCCGACCAGAGCGAAGCTGATAAATTTGGGTTTTTGTTTTTGTGTACATTTGTATTTATAACGCAGCTATTTGATGTAAATAGCGCTAAGTTTAAGTTAAATTTTAATTCAATTTCTAAAAAACTGGGTACACAGGCTAAAATGTAAAGGATGTCTAGCTACCCAGTGATGGATTTGTATTTGGGAAGTCTTTATTTTTCAATTTTATTTAATTTGACCAAATCCAAATAAATGCTTTAAGATATTTTAGAAAGTAGTAACTCATAACTTGATAAAATTTCTGAAACTGAAGCAAAGCAGACTTATGCAAAATAATTTTCTTCCGTGTAGGTATAATACAGAAGGAATTGCTGTGACAGACGCTTTTGCGTCTCCTAATTATGACAAAAAGCAAACACAAAGGCTAAGTCTTTAGTGCAACGTAATTGTTTGTATTTTAGCCATTTTGTTCATTATCTTTATTTCTAAATAATTATATTTCGAATTTTTCTTACTTTTCAATAACTAAAATTTTTAATTATCCTACTTGTATGTATAACCGCAATTACATTTTCTTTTATAATTTTTTCATAGGCATCCACTCCCGTACCACTGCATTTATCCGACGCACCCTGACATTGTTACAAGTCCACGCTCCTTCAGAGCAAATCAAAATTTAGTAATCTAACGCTCATTTTACCCGTAACGCATTGCTATTTTGATTAGTTCGTCTACAAATCCTATTAATAATTTATCATAATCCCTATTTCAATCTTAGCTATACATATAAACTATTTTCACAATTATTGGTTAATCTTGGGAAGTCACCTAACAAATTTGTACCGCTTAATTGAACTTGAAACATTTAGAATTAATATCGTCTCGTTCTCGTTTGTTACCTACTGGCATGCTGTTGTGTAGGCCATTAAACCATTTAACAAAGGTAGGTAGGAACATCGAGCGATCTCGTTGAAAATTATGACAGTATAAATCCTAATCAAGAGAATTGCAGTGAGAGTCTCGACGCATTAACGCAACTGTTTGCTTATTCAGTGATATAACTTTCGTACAATAAATGGACATTGTCTCTGGCGCTAATTGCTACTCTTCATTGTACCTCGATATAACAATAAAACTTGTAGTTATAGCTGCCGTATTTTGTCCAAGGTGGAATTCTCTCCGACGGTAACTATAAACCTCGCAAAGCAAAACGAGAAATAATAAAAATCGTACATATATTTTATTCTCTTTAACCTTTTAATTTTTTTTAACCTATCAATTCGTTTTCGTTTTATCTAATACGGCGTCATATCATTATTAGACGTATATGAAAATTAATAATATACCTTCGCATTTAAACAGTTAGCAGATAATTGTCTCCGTCACTCCGTCAAATACAGTATGTATTATGGTTAGTCCAGAGAATAGACTTTCCCTGTGGATATGTGATAAATTTTAGCGGAAGAAGTAGTGGACGCGTGAAACCATGCGAGACCGGATAAAAGCATTTATGGAGGTGTAATGAACAATTGTTTTCATTCTCTCTAAAACAAACACGTAGTAAACATCTTTAGAAACTTTATTTTTAAACATGACTGATCAAAAACGTATATTTTTAGTTTTTACTAAATTATTTATGTTTTAGTTTGTGTTATTGTAAATATGCAACTCCTTAGCAAGCACTTTATTTTGCATTGTTGCCGTTGGGGTCCAAAATATAACTGTAGTAATTCTTTCTTGATCTTTTCTCATTAGGTACAATGTTTTCTGGCGTTTTTATTCGATTAAGTTTGGGTTGTATATCCTTTTACATACGAGTGCATAACTTGGCAGATAAATAAAGTGCTTTCATTATTCCTGTCGTAAATGAGGCCAATAGCCACATCATATTAATCACAAGTCACTTTCCGAATTTTCATGGAAGCCATTGCCGTACTAGAACATATTGTCAGAAATTCTGCAAACACAAATTCCATTTTCTGTGGTACGTTCTTATGAATAATTATGACAGTCAATTTTGTCGAGTTTTGCTGTCGTCAATTTTATTGTATCTGTACCTTTAGTAATTAAGATTTAGTACATGTAATATAGGTGATGGTTTTGTTTTCAGTCTTATAGAAGTTAATATACTTGGGTATTAGTCATTAAGGGAAAATTACCCTTATATAAAATCTACGATTAATAATTTATTTATAGTATTAACAAAATTATTACTGTCCTTGTAATAAATATTAGAATATATTCCCTTCATAATTTTCAAGTAGAAGAAATCAATTGCAAGATTTTCCTTTCATTTATTCAAAGTGATTTTCTAGTCATCTTGCCGTTGTGGAAAAGTAGTACAGAGATTTCAGCATTTTAAGATTAACATTGCGTTTATAAATTATCCATTATTTATATACATTCAAAGTTTATTCCAGATTAATAAATTCTTTATTCTAATTTAGATATCGATATCAGTGCAACAGCTGGTCATCACGCGCAGTTCTGTTAAACTGATTGTTTGAAGGAATCAGTCAGTGACGTTTCGTTTTGTTTAAGCTAATTTATTTTCGTCTATTGTTTATTCGAAGTATTGATTTATAACGATTTACAAAATTATTTCTCTATTAGATTTTTCATTCTTTTAAGGGTACATGCTCGTTCGATATTCAGAATTTTTAATTCAAGTTAGTAAAACTTTGATACTACGTTTGAGTACTAGCTCGAAAGTGTTCCGCTTATGTTTATACTTTATTAATCTATCAAGGTTAATTTTGACAGTCAATTTAAAGTTGATAACCGTTAGCTCTTGTTGAATTTTGATCTTTAAGAAGAAAAGACTTGATGTGTTACTGGCTCTTCTTAAATTTATAAGTTTATTCAATTTATGTATAGCCATCCGATTGTAATTTGTTGGGATTTATTTTAGTCGAAGCTTTATAAACCAACGTAGTTATTTTGGTAAACGGCATTTTTGCTGGAATTTATAGTAACTTTGAATGTGGGCAGCGTGTAAGTATGCCTTTGATTTGATTAATAACCAATATTAATTGTTACGTTTCCTAGGTACCCTTTTTTTGTATAGCTTATCTTATTTTACGCGCAATCATTATCTTGTACATCGGATCCTTTATAGGGAAATTTTATTAGAAATTGATATATTGTAAAGGCTGAATTTTTGCGTTTGATTTTGTGGACATTATTGTGGGTCCTAAAGAAAAAAGAAGTTGTATGGAGATTGCTGAGGATTTGCTTTTATCCGTTTTCCAATATCCTGTGGAGAAACAACTTAGCAGTGCAACCAACGACCGGTATTATATTTTAGACATAAAAACATATTTACTTTTACAAGGACGAGTATTATATCTGCTATCATAATTTGCATATGAATTTTGTTGTGTACTTAAACCTATACTATTTAAGACAAGTATTTATTCATGTTTCCAATTCTAGCATTTGTGATCCAACTGCATACAATTGGTCATCAATTATTTGTTAACCTATTTTACATTCAAACTCAACTAGGACTGAACCTGTCAGCTTTACGTTTTTTTAATAGATGCTTTGGTTTTACCTCAGCTTTATTTTTTTAAATGGTAGTTTAGTGCAGCCAAAGGCCGATGAACCCGTCCTGACCAAGAGAACTCTGTGCTCTCAACTTTAGACCAGATATCGTAAGATAGTACATAACTAGAAGTGGCCGAGGTAAGTGCTTTTGAGTTGTTTCACATATTATTTCCTGAAGTTGCACATAGAGGTATTAAGTTTGGTAAACATTATATATTTCAACGGCAAACAATTTCCTATAAAATTCAAAGTGAAAATTTACCGTTGCAAAATATCGTACGTACTTCGTACCAATATTTTTAAGGTAAGCAATACCCCTGTATTAATTAACACTTGAATTAACCCCTATTTGTTAAAAATTTATTTTCTCTTTAAATAATTTAGCTCAGGTATAAAGTAAATCCTATAGTAACTATAATACGAGGGACACTATTTATGTATTGACAATAAAAATAATAAACAAATGAATTTGACGAAAAATACTTTTATTGCTTTTCAAAATAATCGCCTTTAAGATCTATACACTTTTGCATGCGATTGAACCACCCTTCAAAGCACTTTGTTCAGTCAGAAGATGGTAGCTCTAAAACAAGCGTTTTGAAGGCCTCAACCGTTGTCCACGCACTTTATCTTTAATTACTGGAAACAAGAAGTCATTGGGTGCCAAGTCGGGGCTGTAAGGCGGATGACCCATCAATTCGATCTTTTGTGTGTCCAAATACTCGTCTGTTACATGTGATGTGTGTGTGCTCGCATTGTCATAATAGAAAATGATTTGTTGTTTTGGGTTGGTTTCTCTCAATTTACCGAAAACTTCAGGCAAACAAATAGTCGTATACCACGCTGAATTAACGGTCTTTTGTTTTTCGAGAGCCGCAGTTGCCACAGGACTGGTTTTCGTTAAGAAAACGCCACCATTTGCTTCTTAACGCTTCGAGAACGAACAACCTTTGTTGGCTTTGCTTCACATTGAAACACCCAAACTGCCGACTGGCATTTTCTTTCTGGCCCATGTGCATAAATCCACGACACATCACCTGTGACGATGTTGTATACCGCTTTGGATGCACCACAGTTGTATTTTAAAATCATATTACGGCACCGATGGACACGAGCATTTTTGGAGCATCTGTCAACAAATGTGGAATCCAACGCTCACACAGCTTCCGAACACATAAATGTTCGTGCAGAATTTTATGTATGTTAGTCATTCTAATCTTTAAACATCCCTCGATTTCTTTATATATCACATGACGATCTTCTTCAATTAGTTTTCGCACAGCATCGATATTTTCCGGTACAACCACCGATTTTGGTCGACCTTCTTTAACTTCGTCCGTGAGCGAACTACGTCCATGTTTTAGTTCAGTGTACCAGCAATATACAGAGGCTGTGGATGGTGCTTCATCGCCGAAAGTTGAATTCAGTTGATTGATGCATTGTTCTTAGGTTAGACCACTTTGAAGGTCATAATATATCATAGTTCGAAAATTTTCGCGAGTTAATTTCATATTTTGGCTAAGATGAAAGTTTAAACACTGCAAAAAACACAAATAGTGCTCGTACGTCAAAACGTTATGAGTACCCATAACCTCAAAAATATCATATCAATTTCAGATTTCACCTCAAAACATAAATAGTGTCCCTCGTATGTAACATATGTTTCGACGTTTTCGAAGATGAAAGTACCCGTTCGTTTTAGCAAAATTTTTACGACTTTCGCTCACAATAATTGAGAAATAGATAGTGTATTAGTTTTAATTTTGCAAGATTTGCAATTTTCTAATTGCAATCAAGGTTGATAATCTGGTATTGGTTAAGTTATACTTTTGTGCTAATTGCGTAGGTGGTGTGATACTAGTGTTTGTAGCAGCTTATCTTACAACAGATGTACCAAAAACCGTTGTGTTAAATTGCGCTCCATATTTATTGTGAGCTTGCTTTATTCCACTGCTATTTATAAATCCTTACTGAAAATTTTACAATTAAAGAAATTTTTTAAATAAAATAAATTGTTGCAACCATTATATGTATTTGATTTATCTCTTTACGTTGTTTTCAATCGACAGACTAACGTTGTGTCGTGATATATTTGTTTCTACAGGTGTTCTAATATTCTTTTATTTCAGCTAGTTAGTCTTACGTATCGCTTTTCTACTACTCCACACCCCATGCTCCAACTGTGCCTAATCCACTCATCCATTTTGTTGTGTTACGGGTTTTAAGGTAACATAATTTCTTGTGTTTAACGCGGCGCCGATTTAGAATAGTGGAGATACAAGAAAGAGAGGCACTCTTTTGGACGACTTGGTTGACTTTTCAGGAAATCTATACAGAACCTATGTGAGTAGTTTTTCTTCTTTAGGAAAACAATAGAACTAGATCAAGGACTTATGGGAGGTTCGACAACTTCGAGCCGGAGCTACCTCTAGATGTTGAAATGAGGCACTTTAAGAAGAGAAGGGGAAAGAGCAACATAATGTTGTTTTAAAGGTTCTATGAAAGTAGGGATGCGATGTTGAACTAGAGTAGTGCAACCAAAACAATTATGCTCCTTGGAGAAGGCAATGGACATCAGAGAATCTAAACGATGCTGTTATTTGGGAGTAAAGTCACATACAAGGTGGATATGATTCGATGTTGTAATGACCAAGGAGGAATGAAAACTAGAAGTCCATAGTCAATCGCCCAAATTAGGAACACATTGTACCGATTTCCAAAAATAGATACTAAGATTGAGCAAATGGAAATTCTCCCGAATTATGAGGACGCCCAAGGTGGTGACAGAATTCTATAGGGTTTATTGGAAAGAAAACAGAACCTAGGATGATACATTTAGAATTATCTCCCAGACTACTGAGGGCGGGAGGAGGTATGCTGAATGAAGGGAACGCAATTAGCGTCAACCGGAACCACAAAGAATATTTCCGTGTCAAGAAGATCAGTAAAAGAACTATCGAAAATTTAGACTTGCAAATAAGGACGTTTGTCGTCACGATCCTTGGCACAGATGAATTCTAAGTGGACGTGGATATGATATCAATATTCATAAAAGGAGAACCTGGGGCTAGAGTAAGAGTAGGGTCTGCGTGTCGTTCCAGAAATTCTACCATCGGTTTGAAGAACTTTTACAGTTAGAAAGGACCGAAACCATAGCAATGTAGTACCTAGAGTCGGATACATTATGAAAAAACATGCTCGGGTTGGTCACAACTGAGAAAAAGTTATTGACTTCGTAGTAGCAGATATAAAAGGAGGGGTAGTAGCAGAGGAATAGTTGGGTCTAGTAGTGGTGATTGAACGAGTGGTAACACACCTACCCTTAAAGTCAGTACTAGGTTTAACAGCCGTAGCAGTTTCAAAAACAAAATCAGATTCCACGTGGGAGCGTTTATCTCGACTTGAGGCTACATAACCATCAACCTGAAATTTATTTCGCTCTAATTGTAGGCATCCCTTTTCGAATTCTCGCAGCGAATGTACCATGCATAACTGTATAAGATAGAATGTGAATAGATTCCTAGAAGCTATTGTATATCCTTGGGTATTCTACTATGACGCCGAAGTATTGCAGTTATGAAACGATAAATATTCGACAAATCTCTCGTAAGAAATCTTGGATTCTCTTCAGAATGTCGTTATATAGTCTTCATTTGTAATCGGCGACTCAAAATATTGTATCAACGATCTGGTCGATAATTGCAAATCAGAAAACCGGTGGCAGTTATCGCAATACCCAAATAACTATTTCGAAACTAACAAGTTCACTGCGGACTCAAACAATTCTAATTGTAGCACATTCGGTGTCTCTCGATACCTTTCCTGATACCTTTAAACACGCCAACATCACCTTGATCCTAAAACCCACGAAACCCCCTGAAGATGCGCCTCCTACAGACCAATTGCATTTCTTTCAACCATCGGTACACTTCTTGAAAAAAATTCTGAATAAACTCCAATTCCATATTGATAGCAATTCCTCGATCTATAATAACTAACTTGACTTCCGCCAAGGTCAGCATCGAACAAATTATCCATACCATATTTTCCAAAGTCCGATTACCACACTTCGAGTATGTCCTTGCCACCTTCCTAGATTTCCATTACGCTTTTGATTACTTTTGATGCTCCAACATCAATCAACTTAAAATACTGAACTTCCCCTCCAATATCTATAAAATCATTCTTATTTGTCTTGCTGTAGAGCCACCCTGCAAACCAACTACTTTTCCTCCACCACAAAACTATCACAAGACTGTCATCAAGGATTTGTACTATCACCTACTCTTTGAAACGTATCCATTAACCCTCTCCTTGACCTCAACGTTCTAAACATAGATACCTTTGTCTATGCAGATGATCTTATATTTCTTATTCATGGAAACTCAAGTCTTGAACTACAATACTCCGCAAATATCCTAATCCAACACATAGAACAACGGTTAACCCTAAATAAGCAACCCATTTCTTCCACTAAATCCAAAATGTTACTCCTGAAAGGCTTTCTCGGCCCCCGCCGAAGTCCTGTTGTACATATTTTGGGAAACCCTTTTACTTTGTCTGAATTCGTTTCCTACCTTGGTATCCACCTAGAGATCCTTTTAAAAATCCACGCCTCCATAAAACCCCATCTAAGACTAAATTAATCCTATATAATATCTAAGATTCCTTTTCAAAATTCATCCAACTACTCCATCTACAAGAAGACTTATTTAAACAACATTCTCATCTCCATTGTCCGCTATGCTGTTGATTCTTGGTATCCCCTAACAATCACCCACTTCCGCAGAATCCTAAACCCGATCATACGACCCTACCTCTTGTATGTTGCCCATGCCTTTCGTACCACTTCCACTGCAGCTCTAAACACTATCCTAAAAATCACCCCCTAGAAGTTCAGAGACACAACTTTGTGCAAACCTGCAATTTAAAATTCCTTCGTCCAATTCAACTTCATGATGAAACAATATCCCCCAACACGTATCGTACAATTTCTACCTTTGATATCAAGACCCGCATTTATAATTTCCACACGGAAACCGGCAAATACACCTACCAAATATTCCCCACTATTACCGACATCTTTGCCCACATCCAAAATTCCAACAGAACAACATTCCAATTCCTAACTGGTCATGGCAAACGCCGCTCTAAACTCTATTTCCTCCATTAATCCCTTCTCCGGTATGTTCATGCAACTATCAAATTTCCTTGAAAGTCGTTAGCATCTATTGTATCATTGCCCACCCTAATCCACATCCGAAATAATTGCAAGAAATTTTTACAACTCGACCTACATTCCCAACTACCCGATTTAAAATACCGAGTCACTCACTTTCCCCTTCCTATACACGAATTCTTTCAAGAGATACTAAACACCAAATTTTCTATACCACCACCCTAACCCCTAATCTGCGATTAAAGAAGAAACTGCATTGGTATACTAGAAATTCCAAACCCCCCTACATACACTAAATGAACATTTTGACGTCAATGGAAGTTACAAGCATGTCCAACGAACACCTTCAGAATTAAATTTTGTTTTGTTTTGTTTTTCTTTCATTTAATATCTTAGACTGCAAGAGGTTAAGCTGGGCCAATGGCCTGAGAATAGCCAAAAATAAATTAAAATCACTCACTCACACCTTAGAGTTTTCTACTCTTTCTATAAAGGTATAAACGGAAAGGGTATTAAGATTACGCAAGGGGCGGATCGAAATTAGAGTACAGTTCTAAAGATGATAGTAGAGACTGGTTCAAGCTCCTTGTTCGACTACAACGCGGATACGAGCAGAGGATATTCGTTCGAAGTAGAATAGACCGCCTTCTGCCAGAAAAACAAATTAAAGTTACAAGAAGAAAACCCCTAAACACAATAATGGAATTACTGAAAGTACTTTGCGAAAGTATATTTGGACGTCCGAATACACTCGATATATCAAACACAACACAACAAGACATTAAATGAAAAAGAGATTAATGGAAACAGCAATTAAAATTAAAAGGTATCCGAAGGGGAGAAGAAAAAGTTACAAAATAAAATGCTAGAATGAAATAATCCGAAAAAATTAAAACGGGTTCAATGGAAGAAAATGTGAAGGCGAGACTTTGAGTCTTGAAGATTGAGGTCCTACATTGGGAATGCCAGTAACTATGTTACCGTAAAGCTAGAAACACAACAAAAAAGATGATTCCACAAACTAACTAGCTGAAATAAAAATATATTAGAGTACCTATAAAAACAAATATATCACGGCAGAACGTCCAATAAAAGCAACATAAAGAAATAAAGACAAATACAATGGTTCTAGCAATTCGTTTTATTTGAAAATTTTCTTTAACTGTAAAGTTTTCAATAAGAACAATTTAAAATATCAGTTGTATAAGGAAGCTCACGATGAATGTAGAACACAACTTAGCACAAGAGATTTTGGTGCGTCTGTTGTAACATAAACTACCGCAAGCGCTGGTAGCACAAAAGAATCATTTAAATAGTACTAACATATCTACCTAGATTCCAATCAGGAAAATACAAATATGGCAAAAATTGGAACTATTATTAAATCAAAACCTCAACAGTTTTGAGCGAAAATAACATAAAAATTTTGCTAAAAAGTAGAGAATATAAAATATTTTCGTTATCAGAAACACTGAAATATACGTTACTTATAATGGCTATCATAGGACTTTCATTATACCCGAGGGAAATTATTTAATAAATTTTTTTTAACAAATACCGCTTAATTCTGGTGTTTATTAATATACTGTTATTGCATATCTTAAAAAGATTATCACGAAATATGTGCGATATTTTTCATACGCCAATTTTACAGAAAATAGAATTTACACTTACGTAATTCCACAATAATAATGTTTCTAGAAGAATTCGGAATGTGGGCTATGATTCATATAATGTTTTAAAAAATATGTATGTAACTTTTTTCCTAATCTTCTTTGGGAATTAAACCACTCATAGTTTTTAAAATCAACATTATCTACATTTCGATCCATGACCTAGGATCGTTGTCAAAATAATAAAAACTTCAAGTTTGACATTTATGACATAAATTGAAGGTGACTTTGATGTGACTTTGATTTTCGAAATATTTGGTTTGAGTACACTAAGCAAAAAAATTTTAAAGTTTAAAAAAATGATTGCCTTCATTTTGTGTTGCGACCTGGGACCGACTTTCTTAACCCTTATAAGGCTGCAAAAATAACTTTACATACATGGCTACAGGTGTTACCCGGGTACCACAGTATATTTTACAGGATGTTAGGTGTGCTATCATAATCGCGTCAACTAAGATACGCTTTACATTCATTCCTGCGATAGGAGAAGCGTATGTTTAGTCTGAATTGTGATTTTATGTGGTGCGGTATACTGTTTAGCAGTGTTATAACAACAATGCGTAGAATTCAACATAATATTCCAAGTACTTCTGAAGGCGGTGAATATAGTTCTGGTAGCAATGCAGCCTCTGGTAATAGATCTAGAAATAGAACTCCTGGTAGCAATGCTGCTTCTGTTAGTCGACCTTCTAGAAGTAGAGCCACTGCTGCTGACCTGCCATATAATTCAACAGGATATCTTCAATTAGACAAGTAAGTTGGCTTAGTATATTTTTGTTTATGTAGATATCCAAGAATACAAATCACAGCTTTTGTAATTATTATTGATTGTTGTTTATATGCATATAGAATAACAGATGAGCACCTCGAAAGTTTGTATGTAATGTCCGACGAAGAATTTAGTGATCAATATGAAGATGATGACCAAGATGAGTATGTACCAGCAGTAAGCGACGAAGACTCAGATGTCGATGATGTTCGCGCTGGAGAGAGGGTCCCCATCGAAATATCAGTAGCAGTCGACAGTGACGAAGAACAGGAATTGGTTGTGGAGCCAGAGGAAGAAACTACAACACCACCAACAGATAACGTTTATCGTGCTAAAGATGAGACCATCTGGAACAAGAACCCACTACGTTCAACGCAAACGCGGTTGTATAATATTATTCGAAAACGAGGTCAAAACTTATACCTATTCTGCCCCATTCTAATCTCTTGATTTTCATTTTAGGTGGTCCAACTAAAATAACCGCTTTACATTCACGTATAGATACGTTCTGTGCATTAGTGACATCTGAAATGAAATCGATTATCATAAAGCAGTCTAATCGAAAAGCTAAAAAAGTTTATTATATTTTCAACAAAAACTCGCCTCGGGTACCACGAGTCTGGAAATATATTACGGTTCAGGAGCTGGATGCTTTTTTGGGGATTCTACTAATGGCAGGCGTTCATAAATCAAATACTGAACATATTGATGAATTGTGGAAATCAGACGCCTTACCGTTATACAAAGCAGCAATGAGTAGAGATCGCTTCAAACAGATTCTACGTTTCATCAGATTTGATAACTCCATAAAAAGACCGGATAGATTACAAACGGATAAAGCTGCGGCAATAAGCGACATTTGGATTATGCTAAACCAAAATCTGCTGAAGTGTTATTCGCCTTATGTACACCTAACTGTTGATGAGCAACTTTTTCCTTATCGTGGACGAACAAGGTTTACTCAGTACATGCCTTCCAAACCGGTTAAGTATGGAATTAAGGTATTCTGGGTATGTGATGCCAAAACGTTTTATCCATGCCAAGGATCAATTTACACTGGAAAATTAGCTGGCAATGGGCGAGAAGTGAACATCGGTAAAAAAACAGTTATGCATTTATGTCAACTTTACAAAAATTCGGGCCGTAATATTACCACCGACAATTTTTTCACATCAATTCCCCTTGCTCGCATGCTAAAATCGATTGGTCTCACTTTGGTTGGTACCCTTAGGAAAAACAAACCCTACATTCCTAAGGTCCTTCTAGCTAGCAAAGAGAGAGATCTCTATTCTACTACTTTTGCATTCCAGAAAGATGTTATGCTGTGTTCGTATGTGCCTAAAGTAAATAAAGCAGTAGTTTTATTATCTACAATGCACTCTACGAATGCAGTGGATGACACCTTGAAGAAGAAACCTGAAATTATTTCTTTTTATAACCATACTAAGTCAGGCGTTGACGTTATGGGTGAAATGCTGGGTAGTTATACAACCAAGAGGCAAACAAGTCGCTGGCCCTTGGCCTTTTTTTACAACATGCTGCATGTAGCAGCTCTGGGTGCCTTCGTCATATATACGAACAACAATCCTCAAATCTATAATAGTACAAATAAGAGGCGAAATTTTCTAAAAGACCTAGCTCGTGATTTGTGTTTATCTGCCGTAACTCAAAGAGGTGAAAACGCCATAATATTGCGAAATCGGTTTACTAAAAGCGCGATTGAAAGCATTTTAGGAATTTGTCTTGTTTCACATAATCCTAATTGTATAAATCAGCGGGATTCTTCTGGACGCATCGCAGTAAAAGGAATATGTAAAATGTGCTATCACAGCGAAGAGAAAATAAAAAGAAAAACTCGGAAAGCATGTAGCGTTTGTAAACATCCGGTGTGCCTTCAGCACACAGATGCAAGGGTTAAATGTCTTCAGTGTCAGGATAAATAATTATCTATTATTTTTTCCATTATATTTTATAACATGTAAATAACATTAAAACATAATACTAATAACAATATAATAAATTACTACAAACACTTTCCATTGTTTTCCTGTATAAAATACATGTGGTACCCAGGTACCACCATCCGCCTGAAGGATGTAAAATTTCTTCATGGTAAAAAAAATGCAACCCCCATACATCCACCATATCTAAAAATTTTGAAATGTGTGTATAATTACCTACTTGAAGATGTCCTAGAAGCCCACAATGATTCGATTTACCAAAAATGAAATATCTCACATTTGATGCACTAAAAGTACCCGGGTACCACCTTCAGCCACATAAGGGCTAAGGTAGCCAATACGCTTAACGTGAAATCAACTGATTAATTTTTATTCATGAATTTTATATAGATTCAATAACTTGGGGATTGGAAAACATTTTTTAACATGTTTCTATTTATACAATTGTGAAGATGGTTATTAAAGAAGTGTGCGATTGCGTAACCGTAAGGCTTAAGCAGTTGTTTTTTATTGTTATTTTGAGGGGGAAAATCATTATGATTTAAACTACCTCTTTGGTAGATTTTAACATGGTTCTGAGGCGACCCTATGGCGGGTTTACACTTGTCAGATACCAATGTTGTTCTATAAAGATTGTATATGGTTCTGAGGCGACCCGTTAGAACAGCATTGGTATCTGACAAGTGTAAACCCGCCATATGATCGCCTCAGAACCATGTTAAAATCTACCAAAGAGGTAGCTTAGATCATAATTTTTTTTTCCCCCTCAAAATAAATATAAAAAACGACTGTTTAAGCCTTACGGTAGCGCAATCGCACACTTCTTTAATAACCATCCTCTCAATTGTATAAATAGAAACATGTTAAAAATGTTTTCCAATTTCCAAGTTATTGAATTTATATAAAATTCACCAATAAAAATTAATCAGCTGATTTCACGTCAAGCGTATTGGCTACCTAAAGAAAGTCGGTCCCAAGTCGCAACAAAAATTAAAGGCAATCATTCTTTTAAACTATAAAAATTTTTTGCTTAGTGTACTCAAACCAAATATTTCGAACATCAAAGTCACCTTTAATTTATGTCATAAATGTCAAACTAGAAGTTTTTATTATTTTGACAACGATCCTAGGTCATGGATCGAAACGTATATAAAGTTGATTTTAATAAGTACGGGTGGTTTAGTTCCCAAAGAAGATTAAGAAAAATGCTAAACAAACCACAGCAAACATACAGGGAGTATTTATGTATGTAACTTGTTGCTTTGAAAATTTTCAAAAAATGGTACTAAGGAATAACTGTGTTTTCATTTCTAAAACACTAAAAAAAGTGAAACAATGCTAATACTGACTTTAATTAATCTTAGATAACAGGTTCCTTTCAAACTTTAATATAATACAGGTGTCACATATAGGACTTGTGCTACCAAATGTGGTTTGATGGGTGAAGGCCAGACTTCAAATAGTGATAAAAAATTGGAGTGACGTGTGTTGCCTAGTTTAGTATTACGAATTTGGAGTAGCCAAAAATAGTAGTTGAAGCACTTATTTACAATTCTGCAGAAAAATTTAGTAGTACCAAAATTGAAGAATTTCGAAGAAACTTCAATCTATCTCCTTATAGATTCTTAGAGACACTCTTCCACCATAGTCGAAGAACGTCACCCTTCGTATTCTTTCAAAGTAAGTTAAATCTCCTCCACATTTGACCAACATTCCAATGTAGTTACTGCGGCAACAGCCAGTCCGATCGGCGCTACACAATACACTGATTTCAGTAAGGTATTTGATAAAGTGGACAATAATGCTATGCTTATTTGTCATCGTGTTCGTTCGCGATAGAATTTAACAGTAACACATATGGGAAGTTCACGGTAAATTCCAAACTAGTAAGGCTCCAAACTGGGGTCCTGTACTCTTCTTAGTATATATCAACAATCTTACAAACGCGCTGCGTTTATCTGAATCACTATTATATGTCGATGACCAAAAGATTTCTACAAAGCTAATAAAAATCAGCGATCACTTAAAACTTGTTACTTCCACCTTAGTTGTCGTAGACTATTTAATATTATTAAATTTTGTCTGGTAATGCCATCTTTACTAAACTATCGGAGATTTGAAAAAGCTTCCGATAATTAGTTGTTTATATTCGAGTATGGAGAGCGTATGGGAAATGTTTTTGTATATAGTAACACACTATGATTCCCTAATAGTTCAAGATTTTTGTAGGTTGTTTTGTAAGGAGAAATGCTCCCGTTTGACGATCTAAAAACACGGCGAAACCGGTCATTTGCTCGTCTCTTTGTAAAATAAGCAAAAAATTTAATTTTCGTTCGCTACCCTAGAACTACTCATCTCCAGACCAAATTACATGTCATCACTAAGTGAGAAGTACGATAGCCTTTGTCGACCAAGATCTTCAGTAACCATAGGTGTAGTACTTTATTAGAAGGTCCGTTAATGCTGTTAGTGTCTTGTAGGTTATATGTTATTTCCACTAATAATCATTTTCCTTGACCTCAGAATTTGCGATAATCTTTAACTTCACTTTCTTGATCGTTTGTTGGAAATGCTACCAAATCGTATACATCCCTCTTTGTTAGTAGATTCCCAATATAATTCTTATAATATCCTGGTGTTATTCCTTCTCATAATAAAAAGTTGAATCTTTTTTTTGCTTCATAAATGAGAATTCTCACATTGCTTCGGGTCAAGCAGTTCCCACTTCATTTTATGTTTTATACAAGACAAAGTTGTTTTATTTTTGCGTGTTTTAATTGATAATATAGTAGATATACTAATTTCCGTTGGTAATTTTACATAGCTTTCCATATAGTTTTTTTTAGAATCCATGCCTTCCTTCTCCCTTTGATTATATTTTTTCCATTCTGCTTCAAGATCATATTCATTTAGTGGATTATAATAAACCTTACAAATCGAGGATTGATTTTTTCAGGTATATGGGAAGATTATGCTAGATCGAACGCCTTAAATAGCAACCTATAAACTGTCATTGACAGTCTGCTAATTAGTATTCATGCTATTCGGTGCGGTATAGTCTGTACATAATTGAAATATTTAAGTTCGATGACAAATATGTTTTTTATGTCTTGTAATCAATAATAACTTTCTAGTTTTTGGAAACGGTCAGTATGGTCTTTTACTTAATTGACAAATTTCCACCGATTAAGCATTTAGAGTTGCTCTTCAGTTCCGTCCCTCTTTTCCCTTTACCCTTTTGTGTTAGGGCGAAATCAATAACTGTAAAAGATATTGACAAAGTTCTGCAAAAACTCCTTAAACACACCCCTAGCAATTCACTTTCCATCTTCTCAACCTTTCTTTAATATTACAGCGATCTGAATTTCGAATACGTGGCCTGAGCCTTACCGTTGACACTTCATTGAACATACATATTAAAAACACATTCTGTAATTGAGTTTCCCAAATTCTATTATTCAGCGTGGATTTTTTACCTGTTGGTCTTAGCCGACATTAGTTGAACATTTTCACCTATCTTTGTGCAATCAACAAAGATCGATTTTCTTTCGGGCATAATTTCACTTTTTTGTGAAACTTAAGATTTGCCAATAAGTCTCTTCTTTGCACGAATGTTCTTTGACTATGATTCGGGGTCCGCTACGCTCCGTACTTGTTTCCTCCCGTCGCTTTCTATGTCAAGTTTATTATCTATACCTTTTTGATTAGCTCCAATTTCTGAAGAGTTTGTGGGAATTTACGTGACGTTTAGTGAGCGAACTGAATATCTCACATGTGTTTTCCAATTTTCCACCCGAAGGTACTACATTGGCCAGGAAGCGAGTTTTTTTTTACCGGGAAAATTTGGAATTTTACCGAACCCTTGCCGATCCAAGTAAGGTAGGGATCTCTAACGTGCGTGACAACACTCACACACGGGACCTCCATTTTACTTCTCGTCCGAATAAGGGTGTATTTTTGTGAAAAATGCTGGCCTAAAATTTTTCAAGCGGACCGTGTCGGGATTTGAACCCGGGACCTTGGGCGTAGCGAACTCAATACCGCATTCTTGCCATCATTACGGATACAACTACTATCATCGTTACCCAAGTGACTTGGTCAATTACTTCCATCTGATTCATCTACCGAACCTGCTGCAGACATGCTAAGGATCTCAATAATTTGTGATTGGAAATGCCCTGCTGCATTAGGAATATCTTCTGTAGTCAAAACAGATAGACCACTCTGTATAATAACATTAGTATTATGCGAAAAAGATTGTTCGCTATAACATTTTCTGTTTTATTCTTTGAATAGTTAAAGAATAATCTCCGAGCAGCTCCTCATTGGCAACCATTATACAGCAGAATTATTCTTCTCGTATTGGGATAAATCTCTCCTTGTATTAGCAAACAGTGGTTTTAGTTGTTGAAAAGCTAAAGTGACATAATATTTTTGCTCTGGTAATAAAGCAGTTCCAAACAAGGATACATTGTAGTTGTCTAATATTAATTGAGACATTAGAACAAAAGAAATTACAATTAAAAATAAATAACGAATGGAAATATTAAAACTATTAGTGCAATGCACTAGCTATTTGTGCACTGCATTAAAACTGGAGATGATGAAAATCGCCAGTGTTTTACACTTACTAAAGTACATAATACGCCACCCCTTCACTACAGTACGTCACCGTTCAATTTACTATCAGTCCTCTCACCTAATACCTCCATCAACAATAAAACAATTCTTACCTTGCCAATATATTCGTTCGTCATTTTTAATATCGTTGTGGCTTTCTAGCAACTGTAAAAAAATTTTCCCGCGATTCATTTAATATAGTTATACTACAAGGACAACCACGCAAAAACAGCAGCCAATAATTTTCAACTTGCAATTTGTTAAACTGTGTTGTGGACTGACCTGCAGATTCATAGCAAGTCTAGAAATAACTACGTGCCAATCAGAATTTGGAATGTATATTTGAATGCATACTTGATAAAATGTATGATACATGGAGCGTTTTCCAATATTTAAATCCATTTTTATTAAATGTGGACTTTATAACATGTGAACTTTAAACAAACGATCTACGGATAATATATTCAGTGGAGTTTGTGTTGAGTATTCCAAAAAGCATCCGCGTAGTAATATTGGCTAAGCACCAACGGAAAACGTATTGGCAAAAGATGTAGCTATTATATCAAAACATTTTTTTTTAAATCTATTGGAGATTGTTTTATCCTTCGGATCAGTTTCTTAACAATTGACAAATAACAATGCTTGGGAAATTTGTTTCTTCTATTGTAAATCGCAAAATCGCACATAGGCAAAAAGCATAACTTTGTTTCCTGGTAATGTAGACTCATCAAGCTGTATAGAAAATTTTATGTTATTACTCTGTGGAATTCTTCTAATAATTTCGATAGCTAGTTTATGTAATACCTGGTAGAATAAAGTCTACGCCAACGATTGGCGACTTTTCGGATTTCGCAATCGCTAAACGAATAGAAGAAACACGTAATCGATCAATATCTCGCCCAGACGCTGTCCCTAAGAGTTATTGCCATGATTATGAAGTTTTGTCAATTGTTCCTTATCTTCGAGGATTTTGATTATTTTCCTGACAAACTTTTATTGCATTGAAGGTGGATAGGTGAAGTTTTGATAATCGTGCAAGACATTTCTTAAACATACAACAGTATATTATTTTCTTTTCTCTTCGGTTTACTCATACATTACTTGTAAAAAAAGGCACAAATGTAATATACCAGAAAATAAAACAAATTGTTTCTTTGTAAAAACATTATTTATCTGTATAGCTCGTATCAATTAATTATTAAAGATGCATAATATAGTTAATAAGATTAAATTATAACCTAATCATTTATAGAAAGCTAATGACTACTACAAATCGAGCTAGTTATTGAATGAAGGATAATATACGGTCACGAACAGGAATCGAACTTGTAGTCCTCTAATGTATACTTGGATGTACTAAACGAGTGAACCACCAAGACTAATAGTTTAATTGGACAGATGGAGAAATCGTCTAAGTATCTATGTATCAACTTAACTTTCAGTTACGCTTGGCATTTTCGTCAATTATATCTTAGAGACACCAGATTTCTAACGTTATGTCGGATATAGACCGCACGATATGTTCAACTTCATTGGCAGATCCACCTATTACATACAAATATAAAGGCAGTTAAGGCAAGTTATTGTGAATATCACGATATAAGTTTATAATGTGAAATTTTATCTGCATGGACCAAAACGGAATCCTTCCTTTTTAAATGATATTTGTCATTTCGAAGGAAAGCCACGAAAATGTGACCATTATGTTCAACGTCTTCCAAGGTTAAATCATGTTTTCGACAAACATCGAAACTACTTATCATCTAGTGCTTATAGTATGAAGTTCCAGACTTTGCCTACGGGCAACACCTTGGACTTTGCCGATGTACGACCAACACACTGTCGTTGAAAAATACAATAGTTTGTAGTAAACTACTCAGTGTCATGAGATTTTTATAATGAAAATCGACACAATAAAGTTAAAACTTTCATGAACCTTTGGACAAATAAACAAGATAGAATCATCGCTAAGTATTTTAATTTTTTATTGCGAGTGCCACTTGCTGAATAGACGGTACTCATTTTCATATCTCTCACAAGTCTTCCTAAGCGGGAATTCAACAGCTAATTTGGCTCCCTTTAGTAATATTTTTTCTTTTGGAAATATTATTTCAAGAACTTTTCAAATAAAAATTCTATAAACGTTATAGTTGTGAACAAGCGCGTTGTTTGGCGTTGTTAACGGACTAAACAGCATCTGGTTAAGTCTAGCAATGCGAGAAGAAATAGCACAAGTGTGGAAGGTAAAAGGTAAAAATGTAGTTTGATGTTTGTATAGCAAAGATAGATGTTGTACTTCAAAAGGTTTAACTTAAAGATACTAGAACAGATAATCGTAACTCTATTACATGGAATTACTTGCTTTCTAAGACAAGAGTAAAAGACTTATTGATCAGAAAAGCTATGGCAACTACTGTTTGTTGAACTCGTTGCACACATCAGCAAAAAATTGCAAAAATTAAGGAACAAAGAGACATCTAACTATAAGGATTCAGATTGTTTGGAGGTGAAAACTATTATAGGCCCATTGGTGGTGTATTCTACTTTCACGTCTGAAAATGAGTGCATATTGTAGTTATCTTCTTTGCTGTTGCAGAACGACCAACTTTTCGAGGAATTCTGCTTGTAACATTGCCAAGCACTCATTTTGAAGTAGAAAATAATCCAGTCTACTACCATAATATCATGTTTTTCACGTATTTACTATTAGTTACCCAATAAACAGTATATAGGCAGTTATGCCTGCGTTGAAAGCCTTTGAAATTGTCACCCTAACCAGAATGTGCAGGGACAAGGACCGTATATAATACTCCTGTTGTTATTTTACACTGGACATACAGAAAACAGTTGCATTTCTTGTGTCTCCAAGCTAGTCAAGAGCCGATGGGCGTGGGTCTCTCGGGGCAGAGAGTGCAAATGTAAAATTTCAATGGGCGCCAGGGTAATTACCCCTGAGACTCAACTAAACCGTTGGCTATTAACCACCCAATTAAACCAACCACCGTTCAGTAATATTTGACTGTTTAAAACCTAACCTACTACACTATCTCAAAATAAATTATTAAAAGCACACGCTACTCTTACCAGATATTTATATATTACACATACTTGAATAACTATATACATATATAATAAATACGAAACCCCAAAATGTGGCCTAACTCAACATATATAGATCAATAAAATTATTGTAAGAAAACAATTATTTTATTATTATTACTTGGTTGCCAAGACTGAAGACAAGATACTTTGACTTCTCGTTTCTCCAGCTTATCTAAGAGAAAAAAATAACAAAACAAAATACTTTATCGTAAGTTTCCACTAAGTGCACCATGTATAACTAAACCATGCAAACTTGGCAAAATCTCGGCCTAATAATAATTAATATTAGACTTCAGTCTCAAGGGTTACAATGTATCTCACAAATTAATTTGCCATGTTTAGGCATCAAGTAAAATAATGAGAGTTCGACTATTAGTCGCTTAAAGTTTTA
Organism: Platerodrilus igneus; assembly: GCA_036346225.1. Lineage (NCBI taxonomy): Eukaryota > Metazoa > Arthropoda > Insecta > Coleoptera > Lycidae > Platerodrilus > Platerodrilus igneus. The sequence continues at coordinate 15,386,996 of JARFIW010001670.1, read as the reverse complement.
TTCTGCACCCTTGTGTTTTAATATTATTACTCACGACACCGCAGTTTTATACTATCCGTTTCCAACCGCCTCCAGGACCTTACCCTCCAAATCTTCACGGCGTTGATCCTCCAACAGATGTAAATAGATCGTAATTTTAGTTGTTAGTTTTAGTTATTCTTATCCCTTAGATCTTAGTCCTGAGATATTTCAGTGTAGGTAATCCTTTGAAGCTTCTTTCGCCTCCACTCGTTGGATACTAGTGAAGCTTTATCCTTTTTTTTTGTTTGCGGTTTAGTCTGGGAATTACCCCAAGAGTGAGCAATGAGAATGGGCGTGGGTGTGGTGTAAACTCAATAATAAGCAAACATAGAAAGAAAAAAGGAAATTGAGCGCCACTGTATCTATATGGACAATACAAGAAATTCAATACTCCTATGACAAGATACAGAAACTCATTGGATATAAGCACTATAAAAAAACTTACAACTTAATGAACTAACACATCTGGAAACCTCTTGAACGTATCTGCATCCTCTTCTATCACGATGATCCTGAAAGAAAAGGTTACACAACAAATTTTCTATTAAAAAGACACTATTTGTGCGTTTCAATAAAAGGAGCATAATAATAATTATGAGTTAATCATCTACACTACACCAAAGGTATTTTAGTTAAAAATGGATATCTAGAATAAATCAATTGTAACATGTCTGTACTTTTATATTGTTTCAGCATTCGTCTAATTTCGTTACTCAAAAAATTTATTTTCTCAAGGATATTTTTATTAAAATTAATTATTCATAAAATAAAAAACTTGAATCCAAAAATGTAATTTAATGTAGTTTCTCTCTTTTCTTTTTTTTTTGTTAAATATAGTTACAAATACAAAATAATAAAATTGAATTCTGATTTTATTATAAATCTGTCTTGACATAACAAGACCTTATTTTTAATAATACTTTAAAACAAGATTCATAATTCCCAACGAACAGATTTGTGTATTGGTTTACATATATTTCAAATAAATTTAGTTCATATTCCTTATAAAAAATCTAAATCACACGTAACTAGTTTAAGTAAATAAAAGTTCGAATTTATCCTGGTATAGAAATGACACAGTGACCTTACTAAAGATTAGACATCTGTAATTAAATCTTTGTTAACATTATAATTTGAATTAGGGCCGCTATACTTGCGGCCACGTCCCCAATGCTCCACCCGGAGGTACTACATTGGGTTTAAAACGCGAAAAATAGTCATGCTCCTAATAATCTTTGTTAACAGGAAGTGGACTTTGGAATCTCTTTCTTTAAAACACATATATATCCCACGTGTCTTACAAAATTATTTTAATGTTACTTTCTAAAGGACCATATTTCACTTGGTTTAAATTTGTTTAGCACTATTTTAGCAAATAACTTTGTTATCAAATTAAGAAAATATTACTTTTTTTATGATCTTACACAAAGTTAATTCGTCCGCAAAATTTAACATGATTAAGCAATCCTCTATTAAAATTTAATATCGTTCGTCAATCCAATGAACACTTTTAAAAGTCTAGCAAACGTAGTAACTGAAAGTTTAAATACCTAGACTTAGTGAAGAAGTTACCTCTTCCAATCGAACTGCGATGCACAAGTTCAGGTTCTGGTTACAAAATTTGATGCCTAGGATATAACGTTGACGACCAACATCTGTTCAATACGTCTTCCCCAAGAAATGTCAAACAACAGCTTTAAATACATCCATTACGAAAGTTGCTTTAATTACTAAATATAAATCTGGTTATTCCAAACGCTAAGGAATTAAAGATATTTTGTTTTAGTATAAAAATTACTTAAATATTGTGATCTCACCGTTAATAGTCACCGATCTCTCTAGCCATGTTTGTTTGTAGCTTCGTTCACATGTTAAACCACAATGGCGAATTTGCCTTTTAGTATCCTCCACGTAGAGAACAGCTGATATGTTTTGCGCGTCAATTCGTGACACTATATACGCAAGCGCTATTTTAATTTAATAACAGAAAGGATATAATCCACCTACGGATTAGGCAACACAAATTCGTTACGTAGTCCTTTTTAAATACGTTTGCAAAGTGTTTATTGCTATTAAATATTTCCTAGTAATGCATTTAAAGCTAATTAAATAATAATAATGTCCTGTTCTATTGTGAAATTGTTTCCTTCAGATATTACTACATCGAATACAAAAAATCAGATATCACAGATCTACAATGAATAGATGTGATCTCTTTAAAACCAGTGCCGCAGAATATATATTCGATACACCTTATGGCAGAAAATGAAACTGAACCTGAACCATGAAACTAAAACTGGACACCGGACTGAAACCTGGCACTGAAACCCTAAAATAAACTATGAACACACTTTAGAATTCCTAATTTAACTTACCGTGCTATCACGGGATTATTATTTTATATACAATTTCTAATCGGTACGTAACCAGTTTTCTTCAACTTCTTACTACCTATCTGTCGATAACAAATCATTCAAAATACGTTACATTATGATATCAATTAATTACCTCTCACGCAAGACTATAAAATAGCGAATCTGCAACTACTTCTTCGACACCTGTCGACCAGAGTTTCTAATGCACCACTGCTTAATATCATATAATAGACCCTCCAGAAATAATTAGATTCTAGTTGAACAATCCCGAGTACTTCGGAAAAAGTATACACTTCTAAATTGTATATAGGCTCCAGCCAACTTTTTACTTTAACAAGAAATTCTCGTAGTTTTCTGCAGAGACAACTGCTTCTCACAACGTCATACCCAAAAGTGAATTAATAAGATATCACATCTGTGTCCAAGGTTCATAAATTTATTCTTATCATAACCGAAAGTATAAATTTACGATATTCTATTTCGCTATTAATTGCGAATGAATTTAAAGGTGAAACTGCTATGCATTAAATACAATAATACCCTAGACTGACACGGCCTGGTACTAAAAATAGATCAGAATTAAACAATGTTCTGGAAAATTATCAAGACTGTTGAATTTCAAAATAACAACATGCGGCCTCAAGCTACGCTAACGAACAAAAATATGTACAAATTTGTACGGTTACGAAGTAGCCATTACAAAATACAAAGCGCGATGCTAAAATTTGGGTTGACCCAAGCTGATAAAGTAGTGGAAACGGTCCAGGGACATCAAAGTGTTTGTAGTGGAAGTAAATGAGGGCTTACCACGCAGACAGTTTTTATCTCGAGGCATAAAATAAAGACTAAGTAGGTCAGAGTAGAAGCTATATTAATCGAAAAAAACAAAGTCTCAGATTAAATAGACCAGATTAAGATAGATATAGATAAGGATAGTTATAAGGCACTGAAATTGAAACAGAAACCAAACACAAGGATGCGAGAAATAAATAACGAGCGAGCATAATGAAGGTGGGCAGGAGGAGAAAGAGTGGTGGTTGGAGAGGGGTAAAAGAGAGGGCCGGAAGAGAGGGCGAGAAAGGTATGAGAGAGAGAGCGGGCTTCAGAGCTTTTTAAGAGTAGTAATAATAGTGTGCTGAGATATTTGTTACTGATAATTTAGATACATAATCTGTCCCTTTATTAAATGATCTACAAATTTGTGTAATGCGCTATCAGTTATCTGGAATGTAAACTGCAGCAATATAAAAATACCGTAGGCAAGTGCAAAATTTTAACTTGTACCTGTGTAAATAAAAATCTCACTTATGGTTTATCAAACTTGATTGAGTATCATAAAACTAGCAGGACCACAAACTAAATTAGTTTAACTGACAGTTTTCTTTATTAACATCTACGTGGTTTATATTACACGTTGACGTCGATGTGGTTTCTTGCAAAATATTTGCTTTTGTAAGTAATTGCGAAAAACTTCAATTGCGGTAAAGTAATTGGAAGAAAAGCAGCTGGCTCTTATTAACTAAGAATGCTGTTTGAAAGCGCAATTTTGATGTTACTTGCTCGATAATAAGTCATTTTGAAGAAAAAGTATTAATTAAGCAGTTTATTTAGATATTTCGTAAAGCATTTTTCCAGTAGTGAAATTTAAAGTATTCGGAACTGTATCACACTTAACATGCTCCTTGAATATCTTACAGCCGACTGTTAATTGATTTAATACCGCGATCAGTAGATTCCGATCATACTTCTGAAATTGCAGTACAGAATGTCATAATAACCTACCACTTGCTAAGAAATCGCTATATTGACGTGGGACAAAATTACTTTTTGGATTAGTGTTGCGTATAATGTTAAATTTAGTTGAAATGCTGCGAGAAAAGATTTATTTTCAAATAGAAGTCGTTGAAACCTCGTTTAACAACGTATTGTACCCTGTAGTTTTGAAAGCGAACTTGATTATTGCCGCAATAAATTTATTGAAACTGGGAAAAATTTTACAGTGTTGTACAACAAAGTTTAGACGACGCAAAAAAGTTCTCAAAGGATGAGATCGTGTTGTTCTTTCATTGTTCTTTCTGTAGGTGCAAGATAGTGCAAAGTTAACCTAAGATTAATTCTAAAATTCTATAAAGACCCGTAAAAGAACGTGATATTTGGTAATAGCAGTGATCAAGGTTAATATAAAAGTGCATACATTAGCATTTAGACGAAATTAATAATGCTTTTGTTAGAGATTAGGTTCAGTGAAAAGCGTACTAAACGTACTGCTTACCCTAAGTAAGCTTGAACGTACTGCCTCCTCCACCCTTTTCATTCTCTTTCTTTCATCCCCGCTTTCTCTATTTTACTTATGCGTTTTTCTCAAAGTTTGATGGTTTGCTGTACTTAATTTGTGCCGCAGGCTAATTATATTCTATTCTCAAGTATAGTGTTGATATTATAAAGTTAATATTTACCTACTTATCAGGAAAATAATTTGAAACAGAAATGAATGGAAACAAACTATTAACACCCAGAATACCTGTTCAAACATCGTATAAAATCATAAACAGAAAATGCTGGAACACTTATGTATGCAACTCATATAATCTGATGATATACAAACATTGCATCACAATAATAATTCTAGAAGCAATGAACAGTTTTAGTTTGATACGAAATACATAAATTAAGACATATGATTCTGAAATATCTAATTACAACAAACATACTTATAGCGATTTTGAAGATTTTTTTGGCAGAAGCAGCAATCACTTGAGCAAATTCTACTAACCATAGCATCTTGGATTGACGGTAGTACCGCCAACAAGCTTGAGCAATTCTTTCCCATATACCTTCGGAAGCTGTGCTTATTTTAGTTGCGTGCTTTTAGCACCAGCAATATTTATTTTAATATTTAGATTTAGGGGATTTTTAAATACAGAATGAAAAAGCCTCTTTTCCTATTTTCAGTTTAAGTTTCTACGTGCAAAACTGCACGATTATAGTTTTTTGCCAATCCGAGGACAATCACCCTATGATTTATAGAATGCAAAACATATAAACCTGCGTTTCTCAGGTTAAAAGAATGTGGATGTGGTAAACACGGTTGGAAGTGTGGTGCGTAGAATGGAAGGGGTTGCTACAGTATAGTAGGAGCGCCGCATCTAAAAAGCGGGGACTTTGCTATCGGTGATTGAAAAATTGGACGTATATGTGCGCATTAGTTCGGCGAAGTGATCCTTTCCTACCTCCGTACCTTTGCCATTACCTAAAACAACTATCTGATATTCCGCTAAGCCTTTGGTACTTTTGCTTCGCCCATGAGATTTGTATACACAAACGAAACCACCCGGCGACAACCCGGACTACAGGTTTAGCCGAGACGGCTTTTGGTTCTGGTAAAAGTCAAGTAAGTCCTTGGCTTATTGTTATTTTTGTTAGTTTTACCCGTGACGGCAACACTTGAAGCTGAATTTAGGCCTGTGATATTTTACACCCAGTGTAATTTGTATTAACATTTTCTTAAACCAAAAAATGGTTGCTCCGCTAAATACATTGTGACAACTACACTCGCAAGCATTCTCAGTGCAGTATCTAAGTTTCGAGTAGGCCATTCAAAGGTCATATTGTCAAATCAGTCCCCAAAGACTCAGAAGTATTACTGCTTACCTAATTGTATTCGTTTTATCCCAACTGGCATTAGAGTTCCGCATGTTTTGTCCATATGTCTAGTTCCTTTTCAATCATTCAAATTCATTAAAAATTTTTATTAGAGTTTTTGTTGAAAGCATCTAAATAAACATCTCTACCAACAAAAGCTTCTGAATCGTGTAGATATTCTTTAACAAGGTTCTAGTTTGTAGAATGTAATGTATTCAAAACGGAATTACAAAAACCATTGAAATAGATTGTTTGCCAGACTAGTTAAGCAGTAATGTTAGCACGACAATGCAAAACACACGTTGTTTGATAAACAGTATGTATGAAGGAAAAAACAAACTATGCAGAGAACAGATTAGTGTCGGTTTCAATGAATGCAAAACTGTAGTACCGTAAATGTGCTGAAGCGTTATTCATAAACCTTAGCTGCCAATATACAGTGTGTTCAAAATTTTCTGCGAAATATAGCTGCCACGTATTGTAGACGTCAAAATAAGTCGATTGAACCCAATTTACCTATATACCAAAATGTACCGTGTGTCTATGGGAAGAGTTCAATGTTTATTTAAGAAGTCATATTTTTGTACGCTGTTCAGAAATGTGTGAAACAAATTTATTGAAATTTGGCAATAGTGTATTTTAGAGGCAAATTAAAGAAGGGTTAAAATCACCTTCACCCCTCATAGTTCTTGTTCTACTTTTCTTAGGGGTGGTAGTACCGTTCTAAAACTTTCTAACAGAAGACACCTATTGTCTTCATTTTTTAACTCTTGTAAAAACTCCACATTTCGCTTAGTTTCAAGAAAAAAAATGTTTTTCAGACACTGCTAAACGATATTCATAAACATAAATGTCATAAAAGACAATCATATCACTTTAGCTTATGGCACTTTTGACAGTAAATGTTACAATAATTTGTTCGCTTCAGTTTGCTTTTGTACTGTTTTCCTTAACGCAATCACCCTTATTGTATTACAATTTAATTGGTAATACATTTATATGGTGATAGTTCTTACAAGTCGGTAATACAGTTAAAAGCCGATAATACAGTTACCAAAGTTCATGAAATACATCGCGCAAGCGCAATGAATAGAGCGAGTGACGCTTCTAGCGGAGGGCAGCGCGTACCCTTTTTACAGGTTCCGCGTGCCAACTACCATGACGTCACCAATAATTTATATTGCGCCATAATCGGAAATATACATAAATTTAAGATAATACATAATACAGCGAATAAATTTAACAAAAGGAATACTCACATAAGATATCCGGCGCTGCGGACAGGGTTGAGCTAAGGTAGGCCTCGCTAAGGTCCATCAGGCTACCCAAAGCCCTTTTTTGGTAACTTCAGATGGTAATACAGCTCCGGTGGTTCAGCGGAACATGGGACATCCAACTCGTCTCGGGTCGCGGGCTGCTCCAGGGTCGTATCAGATTCCTAAATGTAGTGGAACGACAGGAAAGGTTAATTAGGAAAGACAAAACAAAGATAAACAAAGGAAATCTACATAAAAAAAATGAAGATACGATACCCCGCACGACCACACTCCTTGAAGAATCAGGCAAAACAGCCTCGTTATAGAAAGCGTCACGGAAAACCTCTCACCACTTTGTCCCCACTCCTTGTCTTTTTCCCATTGGCGCGAACTTATTCGTTTACCCCTCTAGTGTCGCACGATCTGCGCAAATGCACTATGACGTAACGGAAGTACACGCCTAGTTTATTTAAAATTCCCGCGCACCGCGTCTTTTGAAAATATGGCGCGAAACTCCCGTACATCAAAACTTAACCTAAAAACACTGTTTAAGTGCCACTTTGGCACGTAACAATTCTTTTACTTGCTATTGCTGTTTTGTAATTTTGGCAGCTAGGAAATTATGAAGCTCCCTTTTAATGAGCAGGTGGGCATGCTATTAGTTCTTGGATTCTGCCCGAATTGAAAGACGAGTCGAGAAACAAAAAGGCTGAAACCAGTCACAACTAACGCTGGAAGACCTCGAGAAGCCCGAACAGCAATTACGGAAGATGCTGTTCTTCAAATGATTGATGACAATCCTGAGGCCAGTAGCAGAACATTGCAACGAGAGACTGGGATTCCAAAAAGCACCGGAAGAAGGATTATTAAAGATCAATAACTTTGTCCATTCCACATTCAGCTAGTGCAAGAATTACTGCCACTTGAAGACGGATCATTTTTTAGTTTTTCACAAATTGTTCGGGAACGCAGTGTAGTTGACAACGGATTCCACATTAATATCTTGTTTACCGATGAGTCTTGTTTCACACGTCGTGGCACGTCAAACCTGCACAATAAGCATGTGCATGCAAATGAAAATTCAAATGCTATGAAAAGTAGACATTATCAACGAGAATTTAAAATTATTATCTGAGTTGGAGTTATTGGCAATTTTATGGTTGGGCCATTCCAATTGCCTGATTGTTTGGGTGGCGCCAGTTAACTGCGATTTCTTCAAGAAAGTTTACTTGCCCCTTAATCTTCGTCGAAACATGTTCTTCGTGCACGACGGTGTACCACCACGTTTTGCACGTGCCGTAAGAGAGTATCTTAATGAACAATTTACTCGTAGCTAGATTGGTAGCGGCCGCGAGGAACCTAATCAATGGCCTCCGAGTTCTCCTGACTTATATCCTTGCAACTTTTTTATCTGGAGAGCGTTATAAACACAAGTGTACAAGGTTCAAATTAATAATCCCGAACAATTGTGGAACAGAATTCAAAATGCTGTAAACGTAGTAGGACAAAACGATGATGTTCTAAGACGGCTGCATGACAATTTTATACGTCGAATTGACCTTTGCACTAATGAAGACGGAGGTGACATTGAACACTTGTTGTAAAAAAAGTGCTTTTTTTGTGTCCACTGTCAACTGATTTTGTGTTTGAACTCTTCTCACGTACAAATGGTACATTTTGGTAAATAGGTAAATTGAGTCCCAGCAATTTCGGGACATCCTGTACAACAAGATACACAATAAAATAGAGAAGAGATTAGCAAAAGTTGGTTTAGATTTTGTCAGTATTAAAAGAAGAGGTGCGAGTAGGGAAACCAGAATTCGCCTTTTAGGATGTTACAACTTACATAGGATGCAGACTTCTGTAATAAAAATAGAAATTGAGGTTGTGGTACCTAAAATTGGTAATGGCGCAAGAAAAAAATGTGTGTTATTACCAATCTTATTTAACTTAAATAGACAATACTCAAGAAATAAAATTAAAGCAGCAGAGGAGATCGGTATCGCAATTTAGGTAAAGACAATTTAAATACTAAAGCACAATGGCGCCTTAGCAAAACAAATAAGAATTTAAAAATACGGCTAAATAAATACAAGATATTTTAAATAGAAATTTGAGCATAAAAATTAACAATACCAAAACAAAACTTATGATATATAGTTAATAGGAGAGTGGCTAAAAGATTTGACCTTAAGCCCTTTCAAAATTAAACGGATTGTTGAAAATTATCCAGTTTTCTAAAGAAATTTACCAAGGCTAAGCTCAGAATAACTATAAAAAGTAAAGGAGTTTTGCAATTTACGAATTTCTATTACAAATGGCAATGGAAGTATTAGGGATGTGAAAAGAGGAATAGCTCAAGCAAAAAAGTTTTTGAAATGAAAAGTACGATAGCAAAAGCTAGTATTGATCTAGGCGTTACGTAAAGACTATTAAAAGCATATCACTACTCGCTGCGAAACATAGACACTAGGCAAAGAATAAGCTAAAGGGTTAAAAGTTTTTGAAATGCGATGCCAGAGTGCTTCAGATAAACCAGAAAGGTAACGTAGATACTATTATAGTTCTACGAATAGTTTGATATTATAGTATTCCATACACTATACTATTACTCACTTATACAACAAATGCTAAAAGCTTATAGGACCTTATGGTTCAATTATTTTTTGCCCTTGTGAATAATTCGTCTGAAATAGTATGAATCTGACTGGATCGATGATTATTATATTACTATTAAGCTATTAAAGTTTATTAAACCTTTAACACTACTTAGAGATTTTTTACTAATTCACGCATTATATATGGTGGAATTTTTAACTCAGGTTTTATTATAATGCCCTGGACAGCAAAGAGGAAGCACAGCGTAAGCAAAATAATTTGTATTATATGTAGATGGTAAAATCAGAAAGTCGCGGCTTTCCTACAGCCGCTGTCCCTTGGAACAGGGTGTCATAAAGTTTAGGAGGTATTGCAGCATGTACTCTACGTAATCGCAACCCGTCGTTCCTACGGATCAATAACGCTTCATTCCAGGGTGGCTCCCTCTTCAGTAGAATAGCGATTATGTGACTAGTGTATCTGGTAGCGACATTTAAATATCTTTCTCACACGCATTTAATTAAAGAACTATTTCAGTAAAGTAAATATAGGCATGGATTTGCTGTTGTAAAGCGAATATTTGATAGAAATGAGAAACACATGTATGAGACAGAGCTGCAATGCACACAATTGTAACAAAAGAGAAAAATACGTTGTATTAAAATTGTAGTATTTCCGTAAGCTCATCCTCATCAAAGGCCTCGGCTTCTTTATTTGATTCATTGATCAGGGTCGGAAAGCAGAACAGCTTTTGAAGCAACTCCCTTTAGGGGTGCCTTGCGGTTGATGGTCACGTGTTTTCCAGGACTATTGCGGCGTTTGTGTGAGTTGCTGCATGATGATAAAAAGGAGCAACGTTGGAATACCGACGCCTGCCAAAGTTTTAGCTGGCTTTTGAACCGCAACAAAAGCTATGGACGAAAGTGGAGACAAAACCACAAAGGTGACAAGAAGAGTCGACTATAATAATGGACAAATTCTGAAAGTTTCTAGTGTCAGGCATGTCCCCATTCCACCGGAGAGATGGAGAGTTTAGTGCGTCTTAGAATTTATGAGGCAGTAGTTCACAAAAGAATTAGCTCTCTATATCTATACGTGAACGTGTGTGTTTGCGTGTGTGTGAATGTACGCATGCTGGTATGCGTGTGCGTGTACGTGTGCGTGTGCGTGTGCGTGTGCGTGTACGTACGCGCTTTGTAAAAGGGCGTATTTGTGTCGAAGAAGCTCGCCTAACATTTTGCAACAGACCTTATCGGGATTCGAAGCCAGGACCTTGAACATATTAGTCACTGAATCGCCATTTGTCGCCACTCTACTTTTAATTTTTCCATGCTCCTCCCGCAGGTACAACATTTTCCTTTTACCTGGAAGTTTTGAATTTTGCCAAACCCTTGCTGTTTCGAGCAAGTTACTGTATTTTACGTGCTTGACAATACTCACACAGAGACTTACATTTTACCTCTCATCTGAAGGAGGTTGTATTTTTGTGAAAAATGCTCGCTTAACATTTTTCAGACCGTGTCAGGATTCCAATTCGGGACCTTGGGCATATTAGTCACACGCATACCAACTGAGTCAGGGAGCCGCCATTTAAAACCACAGACCAACTTTGATAAAATGAATGGAATACCACGATGATTAAATAAATATGCTACGTAGGTAGTCAGTCCCAGCCAAGACAGCACGGAGTACCTAGCAATACCATGATCGAGCCACAAGCATTTACCTATTCCTTACAAGTAACCCAAATAAAATAAACGGTTCATTTTAACTTCACCTAGCTCGACTTCTCTGATGCGGATTCTTTTAGCCCTAATACACCTGCAAAATAAAGTGATAAAAATACTATGTAAAACTAGTTAGTTTTGGCCTAGTGCGTTTAATAACAAAAATTAATTTTGAATGAGTGAAATAAAAATTTTAAATAACAGAACAAGCTCATGTTAGGGACATATGCATGCATGTAGCTTACATATAAATTAAATAAAATATGTTACCAAATTTTGAACCCTAAAATTTCCTTAATTCGTTTTTCCTTGGTAGGAGTTATTAACCTACGAGCATTAGTGGCTTGAGAAAACAGGCCAGTTGCTGCTGTAAGCGTCAGCTACATTGATGTTGCTTGTACAGGAATACAAGAAACCGGCTGCAGGAATTCTTAACCTTATCTTTCAGGAGGATCCATTACCACTACTCGTAAAATTAACGATACTAAATCTGATCATCTAAATTTGTCTACTAAGACTGTTGCACTACACCTTAACTACCAGAGTTTCAAAATTACGATTAAAATCTAAAAGAGGAGGTACCAAAGTAAACAGAACATATAACAATAAAATTTGCAGGAAAATCAAAATGGTACCTAAAGTACATAATGTTAATTGTAAACCAGTAAAACCTTTTTTAAAAACTTTGAAGCTTCTCTTGTAGAAAAGACATAGTGGTATACTAGAAATCTGGCAATATGTCGATTACTTGAAATAAACATTAGATCAAGTTGTAAAAGGCTTTAACTATCAAAATCCCGAACTTCCAATGTTAGAGGAATCCTATTGCATATAATATTTTTAGATTTATATTTCGAACCCAATCAACCACTTACTTTCCATTCCAGATGAAGAAGAAGAATGACCTCCCAAAGTAAACAGAACATATAACAATAAAATTAACAGGAAAACCAAAATAGTACCTGAAGTACATAATGTTAATTAAAAAACGAGTAAAATCTTTTTTAAAAACTTTTAAGCTTCTCTCGTAAAAAAGACATACTAGTATAGTATATATATATATATATATATATATATATATATATATATATATATATATATATAGTATACTAGAAATCCGACAATACGCCGATAACTTGAAATAAACATTAGATCAAGTTGTAAAAGGCTTTAAATATCAAAATCCCGAATAATATTGCAATTAATATTTTTAGATTTATATTTCGAGTCCATGCAACCACTTGCTTTTCATTACAGATGAAGAAAAGGAATGACCTCCCAAAAGCTGTGGAAAGTACTTTGATAACTTTAACGAGATATTCAACTTTAAAGGATACGTTTCAAGCCATGAATGGAACATCTTCAACGAAATATACCACAATCTGAACAGCTGTATTTACCAAGATAAATTACATGTATAATATAGAGAACTTTTGTATCCTCAAAGATAAATTATTCCCTCACTGAATTTCAAATTAAATTGACTTTAAAATCTAATCCTTTAATAAAATAGAATTTACTTTTAAGAAATAGTCCCCACTACCTGTATGTTATAGAAATTTAAATTTGCTGAAAATTTGCATGTGCACTACAATCACTAAATGATAATTACCAACAAAATAAATTGAACATATCTATGCCCTAAAATATTCTAGAAACATAAATATTCTAAATTTCCAAATGTAAAAAAAATAATTGCACTAATTTAAATACCAGGAGGACACGACTATTAAATAAATGTTTCCGTTGAGGAATAAATAATAACCCAAAACAAAGAAAATATTTGAATAACCTTAATCCATAATTGTAAGTATCCTAGTATGAAATTAATTGAAAATCTTTACCATTGTAAAAGTTTACTATGCAAAAAAGCTGTTCTAGAAGTTTATATTGAATTTAGATGACCTAAATTTCTGACTTCCATTTTTTTCTTTTGATAACTATAATTTCTGTTACCAGCTTACTTGCTCATCTCCAAACAATAGTTTTATATTCCACTGTTACAGAAAAGTGAATATCAATATTTTAGGAAAATCTGTTAAAAATTCGAAATGATATCGATGTGAGTGAAGATCAAGAAAACCTACAAGATTTATTTTTAAAACTTGTTGATAGGAATAAATAGAAATAGCTTCCTAAGGAGATAAGAGACATCTAAAGGGGCGGTGTTTCTTACAGAATGTGGTACTCATTGACACCTTATGATCTTATCACATCATTTTCCAAAATTAAAATATAAAATTTGAAATTAATTACGCTGGTTTACGTTAAGCCTCGTATTTCCGCATTGATGAGTAATTTACTATTTTTTTTCTAACTATGTACTATATACAAACTATTTTTCTATTAGATTTATAATAGACCCGTATAATTCTATTCTTACAATCGCCTTTCTATTCAATAAATCGTTTACTTCATTATTTCTCAAACTCGACTAACATCCCCCAACTCTATCCTTTTCTCGCCTGAATTCTCTCATTGTCAAGTTCAAAAAAATTCTCCCAGATACATGAAGTGCATAAAATACTGTAGGAAACTCTCCCATAAAATACTCCTGTTTCACAAAAATGTTGCATAAAATTTTATGAAATTGTCCCAGATACTACCTATCAATACTATTAATGTTATTTTCAATAGAAAGGCACTTCTTTCAGTTAATTCTAATTGTAGGGATAAATTAAGTTTATGTGGAATTTTCCCCTTATCTGAACGGTGTCCACCTCTCTCAGAACATAGATAGTATGAGCTATCATCCTCTCCATCACATAAGGTCCACACTTGGCAATTGCATCTTTGCACATATGTACAGATGCCTTTTTCCACCTCTCGGGTTTCTAATGACAACTTTGTCTCCAATTTTGTACATTGTCCTCTTTTTACCCTACCATTCATCTTTCTCACATACCTTTGCTTTCTTTCTCGCAGCTCCTTTCTGATCTTATTTACTAGAATTTAAACTTCTCATCATGAGGCAGAATTTCCCATGGTCTATACGGATAAACATTTTTCATTAATGCAATAGGTGATTGCCTAGTAACCGTATGAGGCGCATGACTGATATATTTCTTCACCTTGATCAGGTTACCTTCACAACCCCTGTGATGTAGAAATGACGTAATTCTTATAAATTTACATGTTTCTTATATGAATCTCTCCGCTGGATTACCTTGTGCATGCTGGATGCTGCAGAAGACAACTCCAACTTTCTTATCTTCCCCGTAGGATATGAATCTTGCATTGTTAAAGTATGTGGCATTGTCGGTCAAAATATTCTTGAATTTTCCCACTTCGTGGATAAATTGCTCAAATTTTTCGGTGGTCCCTACAGTGTTACAATCTTTTGTAGGAAACAATCGCGTATATTTTGAGATGATGTCGACTATGACTTGAATATGCCTGTTTTGTTTCCTCTGGGTACCAAATTATTTAAATATTAAAGTTTTTTGCATTGTCAATTCTTCAAGGTTTGATTTTATAAGTGTGTTGCTTACAAGATGCCATTTAAAACGTGTACTAACAAAATAGTTTCAGAACGAAATACAGTATTTATTAGTGTTTAATTTCTGATTCAGTGTATTACTTATGTAATGAAATTAGCTGGAAATCACTCATTCATGATTTCGTCAACCTGTTTTCAAATGTAATCATTGACCAGTCATTGATATTTCATCGCCCACATACAATTAATAAAAAATCAACTTTAGTTTGTAAATTTTCAACCAATTGTTAATTATACAGTAATGGTGCACCAACATCGTCCTTGCTTAATTTCTCTAAAGAATTTAGTTTAACTGTCTCATCAGATCAAATACTATAAAAAACAACTTAATCGGAGACATTAAACTAAATTAAATAACGATCAGAGTTTGCGTGTCTTTTAATGTCTTTGAAACACGCACATTAGGACTGAATAAAATAGTTCGCAAACATCAAAGATAAACAATTTATTTGTCTGTTGAATACGTTTTGCATATACTGACTTAGTACCTCTTGATAAAGTTAAACGTCAAATTAACACGCAAGGTACGAAAACGACTGTAACAAAAGGGATTGCATTCTAAAAATATCGCCTAAAGATGATGATATAACTTGTATATTTGTTTTAGCGGCCAAAACTAATTGTTCTTATCAAGCTGAGTGCCGCTTATAATTTCTCTATTTAGTGGTCAAGGTTGTTCCCTTATCCTAGAGGTCACAAAACTTCATCGTCGTCCCGTAGACCACCCACCGATTTTTTTTTTGTTTTGGGTAGACCTTCCGCTTTTCCCATTTATTACAAAATCATAGACTTCAAATGTGTTTTTGGCAGCTAACAGTGCACTCACTTTGATTGGTTTAACTGCAAAGTGAACAAGTTAAAAAAAACCTGTTAGGTTTTATGCGTTTATTAATTAAAACTACACAAAATAGAAATCTACTAAAACTACAACATAAAATAGCTACACCAAAAATTAATGCGTTTAATGGGAGTGTTACGTCATCATCGAACATTTATTGGTATTGGTGACAATAAATACTATTATTGCGGGTATCCTACAGTTTTAGTGAAACATTTTATGCCGGCAGTGCGTGAAGTGAACAGTGGTACTTGAACCGTTGCAGAAGCGAGTGGTATGAGAGCTTTTGGAAGCGACACCATCACCCAAACGTGCGTGTTCTTGGTTGTCCGCGAAGCTTTTGTGTGTGATTTTTATTGCCCCGAGCGGCACAGACTTTAAGGTATTTATACCCTTCCTTAAGTAGTTTGTTGTAGTTGTTTTAGTTATTACATAACCGCTCCACTGCCATCGGTATTGCTACAAAAAGCAATTGGTCCTTCCCTATAATTAACATATCTATATCACCTTATTCATCCCATTCATCCAGGGAGGGATGTATCTAATGCTCCAATAGCAAATTTTCAATATTTGGCTTTAATTTAGTTAGGTTTATTCTTATATCCACTCGATTAGTGATTCTAATGTGTTTCTTGTTTTTTTTTTTTGTAAGAAGACTGGCAACCGCGGTAAAATCAATTCCATGGGGATATGAAGATGTAAAAGCTATGAAAAACTTTGGCGTGGTAGTCCATAACGCAGGTAAGTAATAGGGATGCCTCTCCACAACCAAAATTACCGATATTCGTTTCTAAACTGTACTTTATGTTCTCCGTTAGTGCTAATTCCAATCAGTCCTTCATGTAATATGACATCCTTTTCTTCAATGTTATCGAATGAATGGGTAGTCAAATCTGATATTTCCGTAGCTATAACATTCTCAAACCTAGTTTCAAAGTCTGTGTAAATCATGTTTAATTGTTGAGGTTGAAACATTATGATCCTAGCAATTTATCTGTGACAAATTGGGATATGAGAAAAATTCGCGCGGTCGAATATTTTGCTTCATTAGTTTAATTCTGACAAGAATAACCGAAATGATGAATCCTGTTTTTATCAAATTTAGACTGTTACCTTGTAGCAGCAGCGTCACTTTGTTAAATTCAATGAACAAATCTGTTAAATAGCAACGTTTAGTATCCACTTAAATTTCTTCTTAAAATTTTATGTTTGTCATCCAGAAACTATCAAACCGTCTCAAATAGTGAAAAAATAATGTCAAACGTAAGCGTTTTGACAGCCAGTGTACTTCAGTGTGAAGGAGCAATCGATGAAAGTTCAGGTTACTTTTTTCACGCAGTTGCGTAAATAACCTAGTATTTAAGGCACTACTTCGAACTTTATTTACTGCGTTAATGATAAATTGAAAAGATTAGGGCAATCTGCTACTTAGGTTTTTAGCAACTACATTTTATCAATGAATGACACAGTGCATTTAAAACACCATAGGTACATTTCGTTTCAAATGGCTTATAAATCCATGATAGCGCCCAAACATGGCCCGTGCTCCTTCTGCTACCGTTGATACTATATTTGATAAAGGAATCACTTCCACATGAAATAATCTCTCAAAACATTACATATTGATTGACCTTTAGAGACATCTTGTCAATTATGAAAGAGCGATTTTTCATGGATTTCTTGGTTCATAACATAATGAATATATGCCAATAATAATGCTTTGCCAAGTAAAGTTGACTCGTTCAGTTGTACAGCGAAATGGGTTGTTTGCAAATAACTACACAAAAAGCTTGTAGTATCATAACTTATTGCATCAATACGTCTTTGGACTGTATTCTTGCTCAAAGGAATTTTTTGACTATATCATATGCAAGTTTGCGTAGAAAAGAACTCAAAACCTCGTCATTGGCTGGAGAAATAATTGCCATAACAGTATGCGGTTTTCCAGATTTTTCTTAAGTAGTGAGATATCGGAAGACCAGTGACATCAAATCGACATACTGTCCATCATGTGTCTCCTTAAAAGTTTTTCTTTAAGTGTTTAAAATCTTTTCAAATGTATGAGCGTTTGATTAGAGTGACACCTTCTCTAATTATCCTGTAGCTTGGATTATTTTATAGTGTCATTGCTAAAAACGCTGTTGCATATAAGGCACATAGGCAATCGTTTGCGCGATAATGATGGAATGAAGCCAACATTCAGATAATCAATTCAGATTCGGTTCAGTATCACATATATTTGTGGACAAAAATTAGTCTATTTAAATATGATAACATTGCAGTGAGGCGGAAAACCTTATTTTAATTTAATCTTTATAGATCTTTTGTATGTACATAGAGAGGAGCCATGTACCTAAGATTCTTGTTTCTAAAAATATGGAAATATATAATACTTATTGCTAAAGCTATTGTAGAAAAACATACTATTAAGGAATACTCGTGTAATTCTGGAGTACTTAAAAATTGAACTGCTATTTTTCCTAATTATGATTGACATATCTATACAATCGGTGGAATAAAAAAAAAAGAAATAAGCGTACCTACTTTTGTTCGGCACTTCCAAACAAGATGGTGTTGATTCATTTTAACTCTTATATACCTAACTACATGTTTATGTTAATAAAAATATTTGCGTAACACCTCTTTTCTAAATTCCTAAATCAAATAAACTGTTTTTGTCTGTGACATTCTTATCTATCATGATCCAATTAATCCATTTCGCATAAGAAAAGTGGGTACAAGTCTGTGCAGTCTTTGCAAAGCTCTTGTAAGAGTATGGACAAGAGTTTCTACTTTAGACTATGTGCGCAACCTAATGATACTAGCATAAGATATGCAAGTTTTTACAAGTTACAAGTATTGCGACCACAAACAGGATAGCCTCTTGCACAATTTTATGAAATATGTTTTCGGTAGAATAATAAGCATTACGCTATTCTTTTCTTGATTTTCTTTAGGAATTAAACCACTCATAGTTGTTAAAATAGTCTTCGTTTACGTTCCGATCCATTACCTAGGACCGTTGTCAAAATAATCAAAATTTTAAGTTTGACATTTATTATATAAATTGAAGGCGACTTTGATTTACTAATGTTTGATATATTTAGCTTGAATAAATAATGTGAAAATTTTAAAATTTAGAAGAGTAAATGATTTCAATTTGTGTTGCGTCCTGGGAGCGACTTTTAGGTAGCTAGTACGTTTACATGTGAAATCAGCTGATTAATTTTTATATAGTTTAATTTTATATAAATTCAATAACTTGGGGATTGGAAACCATTTTTTAACATGGTTCTATTTATAAGATTGAGAGGATGGTTATTAAAGAAGTATGCAATTACGTTACCGTAAGGCTTAAGCAGCCGTTTTGAGGAAGAAAATCTTATGATTAAGAGTACCTCATTGATAGTGCCGGACTTTCACCGACCAAAACACTTCCTTTGTTGTTACATAGTTCTGAGGCGACTCTAAGATAATGTTTACACTTGTCAGGTACTGATGTTGTTCAACCAATATTTTATATGGTTTGAGGCGACCCTATGACGGGTTTACACTTGTCAAATACCAATGCTGTTCAACGAAGATTGTGTATAGTACTGAGGCAACCCTATGGCGGGTTTACACTTGTCAGATACCATTGCTGTTCTACATGGGTTACTAATACACTTATTGTTATGTAATTAGTTATTATATGTACAAGTAGAAATTATGTATGTACCTTGTATTTCTTGTTAATGTTGCAAGAAAAACCTAGGAAAAACTTGCAATGCTACCTAGATATTGGGGGGCATTCAATTTTCATTTTTTATTTCTTTCAGTAATGGAATCCATTGTTTACTGAAAGTCACGGATTTGTTTGCTACGCAGTTATTTCCATGTAGGGTTATATTAGCAGCTTCGTTGATTTTGCGTTTTTGATGGTTTTCTTCTTTATCAAAAGTTTTTGCGTCCTCTCATTTTATTTTATGACTGAAGTCCCATGCATGTTGGCAAATCGCAGATTTTCGAATTTTCTATTTTTTATATATGATTTATGTTCCAGACCATTTGAAGTTCGTTTGAAAATCAACGATTTGCCAACATGCATGGGACTCCAGTCATAAAATAAAATAATCTATAGGAACACTGTGGCACGATTTAAATAAAATTAAATAAAAACCCTTAACCACAAAAAATATTTAAATTACTAAATACGTATTTCGACCACTATGTGGCCATCATCAGTAGAAAACCTGTAATTAAAAAAAAAAAAAAAAACTGTTGTTCTGGAACACTTCAGAGGATATTCTCCTCACCACTTAGGCTGAAGTGAACCTTCCCAACCTATAATTTACTATATTGTTGCTTTAAACACTATCGAGGATATTCTCCTCACCCGCAGGCTGGTGTTCTCAACAACAACACCAGCCTGCGGTTGAGGAGAATATCCTCGATAGTGTTTAAAGCAACAATATAGTAAATTATAGGTTGGGAAGGTTCACTTCAGCCTAAGTGGTGAGGAGAATATCCTCTGAAGTGTTCCAGAACAACAGTTTTTTTTTTTTTTTTTAATTACAGGTTTTCTACTGATGATGGCCACATAGTGGTCGAAATACGTATTTAGTAATTTAAATATTTTTTGTGGTTAAGGGTTTTTATTTAATTTTATTTTATATAAAATAAAATGGCATGACGCAAACATTTTTGATAGAGATGAAAACCACCAAAAACGCAAAATCAAAAAAGCTGCCTACATAAAAATAACTGTGCAGCAAACTAATCTGTGACTTTCAGTAAACAACTGATTCGATTACTGAAAGAAATAACAAATGAAAATCTAATGCTCCCAATATTTATTTAGCATTGCAAGTTTTTCCTAGGTTTTCCTTGCGATATTAACATAGAATACAACCTACTTAGTTGATTTTTATTTATACATACAATAACTAATAACATAAAAATACGCATATTAGCAACCCCCGTAGAACACCATTGGTATCTGACAGGTGTACACCCGCCATAGGGTTGCCTCAGAAACATTTACAATCTTTGTGGAACAGCTTTGGTATCTGACAAGTGTAAAACCGCCAAAAGCTCGCCTCAGAACCATATAAAATATTCGTAGAACAACATTGGTATCTGAAAAGTGTAAACCCCCTTAGGGTCAACTCAGAGCCATGTAACAACAAAAGAAGTTCTTTAGTCGGTGAAAATCCGACACTGCCATAGAGGTAGCCTTAATCATAATCGGTTTTCCTCCTTAAGATAGATATAAAAAACGGCTACTTAAGCCTTATGGTAACGTAATCGCAGACTTCTTTAATAACCATCCTCTTGATCGTATAAATAGAAACATGTTAAAAAATGTTTTCCAATCGTCAAGTTATTAAATTTATATGAAATTTAACTATATAAAGATTAATCAGCTGATTTCACGTTAAGCGTATTGACTACCTCAAAATCGCTCCCAGAACGCAACACAAATTGAAGTCACTCGCTTTTCTAAGCTTTAAAATTTTCACCTAATGTATTCAAGCCAAATATATTAAACATTAATAAACCAAAGTCACCATCAATTTATGTAAAAAATGGCAAACTTAAAATTTTTCTTATTTTGACAACGATTCTAGATCATGGATGGAAACTATAAGTGGTTTAATTCCCAAAGAAGATCAAGAAAACTACAAAACAAACCACAACAAACATACAGAAAGTAATTACGCTATAAATTTAGATTTGCCCTGAAGGCGCGCGAATCCCGTAATTATCTTATTGATGCACCAACTAACTACAGTAGTGTGAAATTGGATTCTATAGAAGAAATAATATGAACAATAAAAAATAATATACACTTGAAATGGCTAAACCACAAAATTATTACATTAACTTACCTTAAAAGGCTTTTTCTGTTGTTATAGTTGAGGGACGCCAAAACGTCTTGTGGCTGTGATCCCTTTGATATAATCCTTGCACGTGAGATGGTTATTCCGAATGGGTTTCCTTTGCTTTTGGTTTTCCAAGTTTGTCACGTTATACGTTGCCTATTACTACAATACCTTAAAAATCAATCATTAAATTTTATGATGTCCAATAAATTTCTTATCTAAGGTGCCTATCCAAATACAACTTCATCACTGAGGTAGCTGGATATCACTTCACAACTATCTACTGCTTTTCTTAACTCATAAATAGATGCAACAAAGATACAACTTAAATTTAGCTTCTATTGAGATTACTAATTTACAATTTAAATACAAATATTTTTCTAAAAAAGCTTAATTTCTTATGTCAGACTATCCAGATATTAATGAAAGTAATCTTAACCAACAAATACTTTCAATCAAATCAATCAATAATACTAAAATATTATTGTCCCATTTTCCATTATCGATATGCATGACATTTTAAATCTCATTTCTGAAAATTGACCTTAATAATAATAACAATACATAAAAAAAGGTTAAATATCAGGTTTTCCCTTTATACCTCAGTTATCCATAGTAGATTTTTACTCTTTGATTAATAATAAATTCCAACAACACCGCTCTCAATTAAAATTAATACGCACATATTTCTTAGTATTTTCAGATGTTCCAACTTCTTTGCACAATAATATCGTACTTAAACTTAACCAAAACTAGTTCCATCGCTAATTTATAGTTCAACAGAATAATTGCTTTCAAATTCTATAAATTACCTACTACATGAATACAAACCCTATACATTTAAGATATATGTATATAATTATAAACTATAGACACGCAAGCTCGTATATTACTCATAAATGTGAAATAATAACTGCATTAAACTGTCTAGCTGCACGATTATTATTAAGTTCTACACTAAAAAACACCTCAATTTGATCTTGAAATAACTTATACGCCGAAAAGTATTTCAAAGTGTTGCTGCTGTGTTGTTTGCTGTATATTTCAAGCATACTGAAAAGTCGTATCTTAAACTAGTTACTAGGCCTACAAAATCAGATTTTCATGGGCTAAGGTATAAAATGTTTCCTTTCTTAATTAATTATTTAATTCTTTCTAAATAGTTGAAAAGTCATATACACTTAAGTTTCAGAGCTTATTGCAACGGAACCATTCTCAGGGTTGTAGTGATTCTGTCTTCTACAGATTGTATCATGTTGTTACCTGCCAATAATCGCTGTAGTGCACTAATGGAAAAAGATAAAAATAGTTGGAGTGAAAAACTAAAACACTATTTTGAAACATTCAGTAACGGAACTCTCTCGTAAAACAGTCGCTCCCGCAAGTTCGGCACTAAAGTATCCACGTAATTACCCCATTGCCGTAGCACTTTTTCGTTCCTCATGGGATTGAATTATTCAAACCGGTTAATGTCTTACATCCAATTAGAATAGAGAACCTCGTCACTTCAGGAACGCGTGTTCACATCAGTTTCCCAAGAGCAATAAAAATTAACCGGATATTTTAAGGTATTTAAGCCTGTTCAAACCATTATATTCATACCACGTAAATAATAATTTATAAAATAACCAGGGCCAGAAAGCAAAGAAAATTTCTTTACTTCTAATCAAAGTGTAACAATTTTATTTTTGATAATAAATCCCTCCATAAAATTGCGAGAATAATATAACAATTTTATTAACAACAATAGTAAATTACATTCAACAACAATAGTAATACGTTAAGCCAGCATCGTCCTTTGGTATTCTACTTGTGGTTAAATATCTGTGTCATCTACAGCTATTTACAAACACATCTCTGTTTGACGGTCTCCCTCCGGACGCCTCGGCCGCCCGAGCTGGTTTTGTAGTCAGTCGGCCATATGTAGTGTAAGCAATAACATGCACCCTAGATTGCAGGCCGGCAATTTGCGAATCCACTTCAATGAGTGAACACATCTTCGAATAACGGTCGGTAACGTATATAGTTTGTTAACTTGTTTAATTTGAGATAATTTATTTAGCGCGACAACTTATAATGCGACAACTTATAATGCAACAACTTAGAATGCAACTCTTAGAACACGAAATTTAGAATACAAAATTTAGAAAGCAATTTTTAGAAGACGACACTTGCAATGCAAACTTTTAAGACACAGAAGGACAATGTAAAGATGCTACCTTAGTAAGGCGGCGTAATTCAACTTCAGGATTACAACGGCTGCAGAATGTATTGTAACA
The DNA here is from genome assembly GCA_036346225.1 of Platerodrilus igneus. Lineage (NCBI taxonomy): Eukaryota > Metazoa > Arthropoda > Insecta > Coleoptera > Lycidae > Platerodrilus > Platerodrilus igneus. The sequence continues at coordinate 15,362,897 of JARFIW010001670.1, read as the reverse complement.
GGATTTGATTCGACACGTGGGACGAATTCATCGTAGAAGTTGTTTTGGATGAATTTGGTTCACACTACAACGCTGTTATCGTTGCTTGAAATAACGAGGATCTCATCTTTCCTTGCAACAATGCGACAAATGCAGTTTTGGTTCGTAGATAGCGATAAGTTCCTTTTTTGTGTTTCAAACTAGGAACACGTTAATTTGTTTTAATGCGTAAAAGCATGAATATTGTAAAAGTTTCAACTAATTGCTGAGCTGGATTTTCCAGTATTATAACTAAAGTTTACTGATTTGATGTTTTAAGAAAACAACACGCGTGGTTCATTATGAATCGTCGGTAACGTCAACAGGTGTTACTGACGTCATATATTTTTTTGCTGTGAACTGCTGACAGATGTATTTTTGAAGGCAAGTGCCTCGAACAGCTTTAGTACAAGAGATGTAAACACGTCTATTTTTGCGATCAGCTTTATATAAATTAAAACTTGCATATGTAATTTAGAAAACTTGAATGCTAACATTTTTAGAAGTTATTAATTTGTCATCTGCCTGAACAGATCTGCACAGGTCGGAACCCTATTTGTATAACAAGTTCATATTATACTGTAAAGTATTTGATTAAAAATAATTAAGTTAAACATGAAGTTGAAAGCTATAGATTGATACAGTTATTGATTAAATTTTTGTTACAAATCATATTATTTTAAAAGAGATTCTTTTTAGTAAACAATTGGTTCAGGATTAAAGTTTTTTATTTTGATCAAGTATGATCAAATCTAATCACATAAAGCTAACATCCTTATGAGTAGGTCTTTGATGCCAACTTTATATTGGAAATACCTTTTTACTACTTCTTTATGTATTTTTGCTGGACACAAATAGTGTTCCACTCTTTTATGTATTTAACTATTACAATTTCTTACAGGAGCTGCGTCTTATTTTATTAAGACAGGTTTTTGTCAGCGAAGGCGATCTTTTTTTTCTTTGGGTCTCCATGTGCGCCCTTAGAAATATGCCATGCAATTATCATAATTAAGTCAGGACTTGGTAGCGCCTATTTGGTTTAGATTAAGTTTGATCTACAAACAGATTTCGACTTACCCCCCCATTTCTCATAGCTCTGCCCAAGGAATAGACCCCTAGTTATGTCGGAAGGCTTCGTTACACTGGCTCACAACGTGGGGCCAGCCTTATAGAAAAAATTAGTTTTACTGGCGCCCATGCGTGAGGCTAGCTATAGATATAAAAAAATATATAGCTTCAAAAGTACAATAGATTTAATAGATATGAGAGACAGAAATTGGTACAGCAAATTTATGCCGAATAAAATAGTATATGTTAACAAAAAAAGACGTTTGCGCTAATTCGGTTACCTTACCGGTATATAATACCGCTAAAAATTCAAGGTTGTAAAATGTGAGCTAATACAGCAGGATAATATCAACAAGTATGACGATTGAGAACTGTTATTTTCACTTCCATGCTGGCGAAGTTTAGCATCCTCATTTTGTGATTGGTTGTTGTTATTTTTTAATATTCCCTTAAGAACCAATTATACGTTATGGTTATTGTTTATCTTTATAATTATATGCATGGCAAAGTTATTATAAGGAACGTAACATACATCTACAAATTTTATGTTGTCTTATTTATTTCTAAAGTATCTTGTATGGGTTTTATCATTTGAGGATCGAAAAAGGTATAAATGGGTTCAGCAGTAACTGGGTGTAGAAAAAGCGTTTTTGATACATTTGTTTTGGGAATCTGTTTTACGAAGAGTTGCGCCGTCAAACATTTGCTTATGGTAACTATATCGGTTTCGTGCAGTATCTTTAAATTCGTTAGATTAGATTTTTGTGTCCCAGAAAGTGATTCAATCAAAAAGTAGCCATTAGAAAGCTTCCGTCTGTCATTAACACTATTAATTAAAAGTTCAATTTCTTGAGTAGCTTGTGGTAGTAGATCACTGCGTTGATCACGGCCCAAAAAGGGTACAAACTTTAAAACATTTGTCAAAAAATATATGTGCTTACCCTATAAATTTTTCTCAATCCCATTCGCTTTTCTTTAATAACTATCGCTCAGCATGATAGAAAAATTTACAAACCTCTCAAGCTTCTTCAATTCCGCCACCTTTTGCTAATAATGCATTTAGGGCTTCTGCTTAAAAACCTCTCTCACATTCTACAGTTTTATACCATTTTTCGAGAGTTCGTGGATGTGGGAGTGTACAAAGTGTTATGGAACCCGATGATCATGCTAAACGAATCGAATTTTGCAAGACGATGGTAAATTGTTTTTGGAGCTCCAATAACGCATGGTTCTATGTGGATTCCGGTTACGTCAATGACCACGAGAATGAGCAAAATTGTAGACATTGAACTTTTCAAAATCCTATAAACCTGCATCTGAAACCATTACACTCGCCTAACGTAGTCAGTTTGACTGCCAACTAAAGTCAATGGAGTGATCAACCCATACTTTTTTGAGGTTAACCGTGGTCGCGTTTACACCTCAAACTCCGATAGATATTGCATCACAATGACTTCAAAAACTCTAAACCAAAACGACTCCAACGGCAACACACTTTCGAGCAAGATGGACTCACTTTCCGTGTCAAACATAACTCTTTAGCTGCCTTTTATGATTTGTTCTCCGAAAAAGTATTGCTTGCAGAAAAGACGTCAACTGGCAGCCGAGGAGCTCAGATTTAACGCCTGCAGATTTTTGCCTATAAGGACTGCTTAAAAATTAATGATTTCGACACCCTACCACCCAACTTGAATATTTTAAAGCAAAAAGTTACAGACAAAATCAAAGCTATTCCAAGAGGGATGCTCTAGCGAGTAATTGATTAAAAATTTCATTTCAGGCTGATGAGTGCGAAGAAACGGTTTGCTGCACATTTACAAATGGCTGAAATTAAAAATTCAAACCTTCTCTTTAATCTAACAGTAATTCACAGGAGTGAGAACTAATTCTGCTGTTTTGTTTTCTAGTATTAAAAACAAAAAACATTCCGAGACATCCTATGATGCTGAAAAACAGTTGTTCTCTAGGTTTGGTATTGTATAATATTACCTCCAATTAGCTCGAAAGACTATGTTCTACAAAATGTACGTGTACAAAATGAAGCTTTATGAAAACTGTTGTTTAATGTGGACTTGTTTATGATTCGGTAATACATAGAACTCTAAATCAATTTCTCACTGCACGTTGGTTACACAAGCTTTGTGGGGTCTTTAGCTCGAGGCTTAAAGATGTTGTCTTATGATATATATGAACCCTAATTAATTTCAAAGATGCTATCTAAAAATTGGTAAGTAGCTGGTCTCTGAACAAAAAATTGGACGCAACAATTAATATGTGTTTTGTATATGATGTTTCTACACAGTATCGTGTAATATTACGGAATAGCTACCGGACATATCCTATTTTGTAGTGTACAAGCAGTAATTACACCTAAAGCTCAAAAGCTATATATAATTCTGGTCATATACTAAATGAGTTTCCTTGCCGAACTGTTTTTATTGAATTTCCGTTGAAGATGGTTTACCAATAGTTGTACATACAAAATCAAGACATTGATGATATTATAGAGTAATCATAAAAAAATTAGTTGTTCTATTGTAGGAGACAGCTTCTATTATAAATCAATTCGCTCAAGTGGACATGCTAAAGAAAACAAAATTTATAAGAGAATCTTAAATTTACTTCACTAATTTGTCATATTAGAATTGTAATAGAAATTTTGAATTATAGAAATGTACTTGTACACGCCTCTTGGAACGACAAGGGGAGCAAATAGAAATTGCCTGGAGTGCAGTAGGCAGTAAACCAGGGTTTGTAAGGTAGAGCGTGGACTGTATAGAGTAGAAGGAAGGAAACATAGAATTTGAATACAATGTCACATAAATACTGAAAACACTTACCGAAGCACAACATCTGGAGCACTAACGCGGCACCTTTCAGTACTGTTTCTGGCCAGAGATAAATAGGAACGGAATAAGGAAATGATTATTTTAGGAGAAACATTAGAGGCAGTAATATTGAGAATTGAAGGAAACACGTTTGCGTTTGCGGATGGTTGTTTATCGACTCTTTTAAATTATGCTATTCCTTATCTAGTCTGGCTTGATAAAGAATACCACGTTGGGAGAGCGAAATGGTGCGAACATAACCGCCCACAAAAATGAACATTTTTTTTAAAAGATATATACAGAACTTAAAAAGAGAATTTTATTATAACTGGGCATTTCCTCCCAGTAAGGGGCTACGGTTTACCCACCGATGCTCGGGATAGAAAAAAAAGCAAAATAAAACACAAATTTTTTTTAAAAACTAAATCTAAGTTTGAGAAAGAAACAAGAAAAAAAATTAGTTTTCTAAAGGAAGGGGTATTATTTTATTTACCGATCGAGGTAGGGAACCGTGGGTGGTTTTTACCGACACCACGCGAACAACACCATAGCTACCGGGAAATGATTGCTCGACGCGTCCTAACGGCCAGGATAGAGGAGAAGTTTTAATTCCGGGAAGAAAAACAACTTGACCCACTTTGGGTACATCGGAGGAACGATTCCATTTGGGTCGTTGAGATAAAGTGGGCAAATATTCATTGGACCATCGCCGCCAGAACGACTGTAATTTGGCGCAATAGTAGCCAGCGCGAATGCAAATTTATATTTTCTGGCAGAATTATCTCTGGCATACTTAATATAGGGCCTCCAATAAGGAAATGACCGGGAGTCAAATAATCGGGTTTGTCTTTAGTGTCCAAGGAAAAGAAACACAAAGGTCGGCTATTCAATACGGCCTCTATGCGAGTGAAAACAGTAGGCAACTCTTCAAAAGTAAGAGGTTGTTTGCCAAGAGTGCGTAGTAATAGAGATTTTGCAGATTTTACAGATGCTTCCCACATACCCCCAAAATTAGGAGCATATGGCCGATTAAACTGCCATTTAACTTGGCGAGAAACCAATGCGGAAAATATTTCATCTTGGTTTTGATGAAGAAACGCACTAGCTTCCTTTAACATACGGGCTGCACCAATAACATTCTTTTCACAATCTGAATAGATAGTATCAGGAGCACCTCTCCGAGAAGCAAATCGATCAAAACACGCCATAAAAGCATTAGTAGTAAGTTCGGAAACTAATTCCAAGTGAACAGCTCTCGTGCACATGCACATGAAAACACAAAGATATGATTTGAAAGAAGAAGCATTACGCCGAATGGAAGACTTAACAAGCAACGGTCCAGCAAAGTCAACTCCAACATGAGTAAAAGCACGAGTTAATTGTACACGGGACGGAGGCAAATTAGACATAATGGGTTGAGAAGGCTTGGAATTAAATCGGAAACATGGTATGCATTGATGTATTCGTTGTCGTATTAACGATCGTGATCCTAAAATCCAGTATTTTCGTAGAATAAGAGCTTGTGTGGTAAGAGGTCCGGAATGCAAAGATAACGCATGATAGTGGTCGCAAATAAGTTTAGATAAAGCTGCCTTTTTAGGCAATAACAGAGGATGTTTGCTATCATAGTTCAATTGTGAATGCTGAAAGCGACCGCCCACCCTAAGCAAACCTAGAGTATCGATAAACGGCGATAATTTTCTAAAAGAGGCGGAGAGAGGTTTTTTATTTTTTATTTGCAACAATTCTACTGCAAAAAATTGTTGTTGAGCAAGTTTCACGCATGTTTGTGATGCATTATGTAATTCATCACGAGAAATAGGACCTAGAATTTTTCCCATAGGGTGACGGCAATTATAAATAAAACGAATAATATATGCCATTGCATGTTGCAAGCGACTTAAAGAAGAAAAATTTCCCATAAATTCAACAAAATCGCACTGTTCTAATGCAACCAGTAGTGTAGTAATTGATTTTAATTCAGGTACTTCACTCAAAGGAACAAAAGAGTAGTTGAGGTTAAAACAAACATCATTTAAATTAGATGCACCTTTCCACCACAAATCGTGGCGTAATAATTGATGAGGGGTGAGTCCACGAGAAGCGACGTCAGCAGGGTTAAGTTCTCCGGAAACATGGCTCCATTGATCAATGGAGGTATATTCTAGAATTTGGCTTACTCGATTTCCCACAAAAGGTTTTAACAAATATGTAGGCGTACGCAACCATGTAAGTACGACTTGAGAGTCTGAATAAAGTTTAGTTTCCGAAATAGGGTATGGAAATTTATTTGAACGCATAGAATGAATTAATTTGGCTAATAACAGAGCTCCAGAAAGTTCTAAGCGTGGGATAGTAAGATGCTTTAGAGGAGCAACCTTGCTTTTGGCTTGTAAAATATTACAATTTACCGATTTATCACTAACAACATACAAGTAGACACAAGCGCCGTATCCCCTTTCGCTTGCATCGCAAAATCCTAGTAATCGATAAGTGCCGTGGAAATGAGACAAAATACGAGGAATTTTTAGCTGGGATAACATAGTACTTTGGTTACAAAAGCCTTGCCCATTCCTGACACCACTTATGATCAGGGGTATCGTCCCAATCAATTTGTTAAAACCACAGTCGTTGTAACATATGCTTTACTACAAATATTACTGGAGTTAACCACCCTAAATGGTCAAATATGCGGGCCATATAAGAAAGTACAGAGCGTTTTGTAAATTCACCTTTAAAGGGTATCACGTTATAAGTGAACACGTCTATTCCAGGGTTCCAGACTAAACCTAGTATCTTTATACCACTAACGTGATCAGAAAAAGGAATTAGAGTTTCTAATTCAGTTTGTTCGAAATCCTGTAACAATTTCTCACTCCTCAGAGTTACTAGACCATTTGCGCAAATCAAACTGGCCTAGAGAAGAAAGTTTTACTAGCTCGTGCTGTAGTTGCTTCGCTTCTGCAATACTTTCAGCACCGCTAATTATGTCATCCATATAGGTATGATACATAATAGCTTCAGAAGCCATGGGGTAAGAGTTTCCTTCGTCTATAACCAATTGCCGAAGAACTCCTTGAGCTAAGAAAGCGGAAGGAGCTAAACCATATGTAAGAGTTCTAAGTTCGTACTGAGAAATGTTATCTTGTGGAGTTGGTCTCCAAAATATATGCTGAAATTGACAATCTTGCTTACGAAGAAAGATCTGCCGGTACATCATGCGAATGTCCGCACAAACAGCAATTTTATACGATCTAAATGTATTTATTATATCTGGTAAATTGCACTGTAATTTGGGACCAGCATATAATCTATTGTTGAGAGAAAGACCTAATGAATCCACGGCAGATCCATTAAAAACAACGCGTAGTTTGGTAGTACTACTTGTTATTTTCGAGATGGCATGATGTGGTAGAATATAATCGGATGGATTTTCTGCTAAAATCATATGACCAAAATCAAAATATTCTTGTAAAAACATATTATAAGAATTTTATTTTTCAAGAGAACATGAAAGACGTTTTTCTAAATTTAGATAACATTTATAAGCAATATGTCGATTGCTACCGAGAGGTGTAATATGGTTATTGAAAGGGAGAGCGACAGTAAAACGACCAGAGGCGTTTCGAGAATAATTTTCTAGAAAATGAGATTCACAAATAACATCTTCTTGAGAGGGAACTTAGGGCATTTTGACTTCTTCTAATTCCCAGAAATTCCTTATATCATTATCTACTGAATCAGAAATAAAAAGAGAAGTTGCATTAACTGCGGTGTTAACATTTGGAACCTGTCCCAATAGCACGTAACCGAATATTGTTTCAATTGCTACTGGTTGGCCAGGAATGATTCTAGTGCGATCAGAAAATAGCACTTCGGAACATATTTCAGCACCCAGTAGTATATCTACGGGCAATGATTTATGAAAATTTGCATCAGCAAGCTGCAAACATTTAAATTTATGGTAAATACGAGAAGGCAGTGAGCAACCGGGAACGTTTCCCGTTATTTTAGGGAAGATTGAAGCACATAATTGAAATTGATGCTTCGAGTGATTAGAAAGCAAAGTGCATATTACAGCTCCTTTGGATTTAATTGCAGAACCTGAAATGCCACCAACTTGGCGGAAATCATGTTGACGCTCCAACCCTAAGCGTTGGACACAAGAACTTGAAATTGCGTTTATTTGAGATCCGGAATCTAAAATGCATCTCACAGATTGTAACTTATTGTTTATATCTAAAACACGAGCTTCTACCGTACCTAATAAAACAGTGTAATTTTCTAGTGAATTTGTGACGTTGCATGTCGAAACAACTTCAGTTGTGAGTGCGGCTTTTGAATCGTTGGATTGATTAATGTGTTCCCTAGCAAGTGGTCTATGCAACAGAGTATGATGAGAAGAGGAATGGCACAACTTACATTTACCATCAGAATTACAATCACGAGGAGTATGACTGCCGAGGCATTTAAAACATCGATTTAAAGATTTAATAGCAACTTGACGATCGGCAACGCTAAGTTTTTTAAATGTCAAACATCCATAGATTTTATGGACTTCCCCACAATGGGGACAAATTATACCAGCGGTTTTAGTCGCCACTGAAGTCTGCGAGTTTTTAACCAAGAAGGATTGGTTTAAACTAGATTTAAAGCAAAGGGGTGCACCTGGCCTTGGCGCTCTTTCCTTTTTACTATCTTCATAAAGCTCTGAAGTTTTGCTTTGCAAGGTTAAGAAATCGAACAGTTGAGTACAAGTAGAAACTGCCGAACCTATGTTTGAATCAAATGCGTCTTGAGTTTTGAATTCTAGGTTGCGATAGCATAAAGAAAACAATAAAAAATCAGCCAAATCTTCAACTTTATTTGCTACCTTTAACGTGTTAACAGCATTAACATGAATATTAATAAAGTTTGAGAGCGATCCAGAGTTTCTAAATTGAAGTATTTTATTTAAGTAGTAGCTCGTAATTCTACGAGGTGAATTGCAGCGATCCTGAAGTTTCGTAAACGCTTGTTCATATAAATTGGCATCTAGAGCTAAATCCGAAATTAAAGCCAATGCTTCACCCCTAAGAAGCATTCTCATGTAATGATACTTCTGGATTACGAGAGTGTGATCGTTTTCATGGACTAAACTTTTGTACAACGTAATGCAATTTTGCCAATTGTTGAAACAACCATCAAACGGATTTATACTAACAGGTTTTAAATAACTGATAACAGGTTGAGATGCACTTGCGATAACTGTTGTATCGCCGGCAGAAGTAGAAGCCTTTTGCTTCATATCGAAAAATCGAGAACGAATAACATCTATTAAATTATCGAATGAAGATCTATGAGAATTTAACTCATCCTTTTCTTCTACAGTGGAATTATAACTTAAAATTTTATCGTAAAGAGTATCGAGTTGCTGCTCAATACTTTGCATTCGAACATATCTCGCTTCGACTGCTGAAAAGCGAGTAGCCGTTTTGATATAGTCTTGGATTTCCGTTAAACGAGAAAATGATCCTCTAATTTCTTTTGTAGAATGTTTCTGGTAGTCATGATTAAATGTTTGTTACGCACAAATAACACTTGCACAAATTTTAGATTAAGAGTACTTCCTAAGAAGAGTTTATTGTTTGTATACAAATACAAATGTTATTGTTTTAAAACGTGTTGAATGGCAACGCGATAACGAAGTTATCTGACTGAAGTATAAATGCAGTATATTTAAAAGTGCACACGTGCAGTTCAAACTGGAAAATTTTATAGCTACTTAATTATCATTAGAATTAAAGTGTTATGATTATTCGAAATTACAATTAATGTTGGACATACGTATTTATGTGCTTGAAGTGAGGATGTAAGACGAAGAACGAGATATCACGTAGTTCTTAATACGGCTCGTACGGATCAAAAACTTATGTACACGTCTCTTGGAACGACAAGGGGCGCAAATAAAAATTGCCTGGAGTGCAGTAGGCAGTAAACCAGGGTTTGTAAGGTAGAACGTGAACTGTATAGAGTAGAAGGAAGGAAACATAGAATTTGAATACAATGTCACATAAATACTTAAAGCACTTACCGAAGCATTACATCTGGAGCACTAACGCGGCACCTTTCAGTACTGTTTCTGGCCAGAGGTAAATAGGAACGGAGTAAGGAAATGATTATTTTAGGAAAGACATTAGAGGCAGTAATATTGAGAATTGAAGGAAACACGTTTGCGTTCGCGGATGGTTGTTTATCGACTCTTTTAAATTATGCTATTCCTTATCTAGTCTGGCTTGATAAAGAATACCACGTTGGGAGAGCGAAATGGCGCGAACAGTACTGTATCACAACTAATTAGCAGACTTGAAAAATTGTTTGCAAAGAGAACAAAATAGCTGTACTAGATTAAATTTTGAAACTAAGCGCTACCAACATGTACCTCCACTTTATAAAAGATTATGATGATTAAAACTAGATAATCGTAAAAAATTACACCAAGCCGTAATTTAGTGTAAATATATGTATAGATTCGGTCCTCACTACTTTGCGAAAAAAAATTAAAATTGTTTGTCCGTCAATATAACACAAGAGGGACAACTTGCTAGCTATTCAATGCACTATGCTGAAGTGTTTTTCCGATTGCTTGGTGAGTATGGCACGCCAATGTGATTATTTTTGACGTTGGGCATCAGTGAAGCGATATTTAATTTTATTATCTGGCCAGAATTTATTCTTGAAGTTATCACTTCCAATAGACACACGAGCTTCTCGATATTCGCGGCTTAGACTAGGAATTACCCCAAATGTGAGCAATGAGAATGGACGTGTATATAACGTAAACTCAATTATGAACAGGCATGGAAAGAGAAAGGGGGGTTGAGCGCCACTGCATCTATTTGGACGATAAATAACGAAAGTATCATCTTGAAATTACCGCACTAAAGGTGTCTAACCTAAAATGGACATCAAAGGTAATCACGTACGTGATTTGTATAACCTTAAACTGCTTTACTATTCCTTTAATTTCTTTACTTAAAATTTATTTTCTTGATTGTGGTTCTATTAAATTTAACTAATCATAAAATAAAAATACTTAGAGTTTTGAACTAAAAAAGTAATTTAAAGTAATTTTCTTTTTTTTAAATAAAGTTACAGGTATAATTTTTAAAAATAAAATTGATTTCTTAAAATTCGTAAATTTTCTTTCTACATAATGAGATCTTAGTATTTGGTACTATTTTTAAAAACAAATTCTTTATAATCCAACTGACAGATCTGTTAGATTGGTTCACACATGTTCCAAATAAGCCTCGCTTGTAGTATTTGATACCAAAAAAATTTAAATAACATGTGAATTACATACATTAAGAAAATTTTATATTGACATAGTACAGGAATAACACTGTTAATCTACTAATTATGAAGCATACTATAATTAGACATTTATAAGTGATAGTGAACTTTACAAACCTTTTTATACAGTCACATGTATATCTCGCATGTTCTAGAGAACATCTTTAGATTACTTAGAAAGAGCAAAATTTCCTCTTTTTTGTATATTTTTAACATTAAAAAAGGAAATGAATCCGATTTTAGAACATTATTACTTCTACGGACTTATATGTTAAAACCCAAATGCGAAATTATTCCGTTCATAAAATTTAGTATCATTAATTTAATCCTCTCCTAAAATTTGATATCATTTAACGACTCTGAGTATTTTTAAAAGTATAGAAGAAGTAGTAGCAAAGCTTGCACCATAACTAACACAAAATAATCAAACACTCATCAGGAATTGACTCCTATGTCAATGAGGGTTTTACATACCTGGACTTTGTATACGTAAGGAAGCTGTTGCTTCTAAAAGAATTCCGATCCACAAACTTAGGGCTTCATCTAGTCAACAAAACCTCACCGACGGGAATTTCACAATAAACGACTGACATCTTCTCATCACGCTTTTCTAAAAATAAAAACTCTACAAACGACCTCAAATTCTTTCATAACAAAAGTGTCTTCCTATTATAATTTCACCAAAGCGCTAAGAAAATTAAAGATCCCTTTTAGCATAAGAATTACCTACTAATTCTAATCTTACCGTTAATGAACATCGGGGACAGGTAACCACGTTGTTACTACAATCAGTGCTCCAGCGGAGTCCGACGAAACTTTACATTTCGGGCCTTCCAAAACGACTGCAAACTTTCTTCTCATCTTGATTGCGATTCTAAGGCACGAGCTGACACGTAAACAGGCCGTCATCTTCTCCTCTACTTGCTTTGCTAACTCTATCTTCCAGCAAGATTATCGAGTTCTCTTTTATACCTTCCACGTCAAGAACCAGTGACCTTTTTTAAGCTTCACCTCGTGACAGTCTGCGCTAGCGCTATATTAACTTGATAATTTTAAATGTGGATGCAATTCGCCTACAAATTAGGCAACACAAGTGACATGTTTATAACGTATTTCTTTTTAAAGGCGTTTTGTTCTTAGAACAATTTCAAAGTATTTGTTAATATTGAAACTTTTCTTATGATAAATCTAAAGCTAATTAAATGATAATAATTTTTTCTGTTCTATTATGAAACTGATTCTCCTGATATTATCATGCGAAATAAAAAGGATCAGATACCACAGAGCTGTAACAAATAGAAATGTCTACAACCACAGATATATTTGTCACAATGCTCACATTTGTCCTATATATTCTTAACATCAGGATTAATTCCTTGGATTTCTCTTCCAGCTAATTTTAAAATACTCTAAACTTTATCACAATTACGCAATTTGTACCATGAACATCATTTTCTAAATCAGTGATCAGTATCCTGCATGCATGTAAGATTTATATTGATCAGTAGGACTATACCTGGTCTGGTTTGTATTCTGGTGAGAGTCTGTTTGTCTATATGTTATCCGTATGTAGTGTTGGACAAGATCGGGTTGTCCGGGTGTAAAACCGAAATCGGAATCGATTCGAAAAATTTACTAACTCAAACCGTGAACCAACACGATAAATAAGTTGTAACCCGAACGGTAAACCGGCCTGAAAACAAGTTGTAATCCGAAACGGGAACCGATCCGAGAAAAAAAGTTGTTCTCCTAACCGAGAACCGAATTAAAAGTCGGATCGGTTCTCGGGTCGGGTTAAGTTTGATTGTTGTATGAGAATTCTAATTTAATATTAAACTTCATCATCATCATTAGGTCTTCAGTCCTGAAGCTGGTTAGACGCGTACCATCGTTGTTTCTTATTCTGAACTAACCTACACATTTCCCTGAAATTTGCACAGTCTGCATCTATCACTACCTGATCTAGGTCTACATCTACCTCCTTTTTCCTATCTCTGTTTGTAATATATCTCATACTATTCCGATGAGAGGTAAAATGGGGGTCCCGTGTGTGAGTGTAGTTACGTACGTTAAAGATCCCTACCTTGCTTGGATCAGCAGAGGTTCGGCAAAATTCCAAATTTTCCAGGTAAAAAGAACTCGCTTCCTGGCGAATGTAGTACCTTTGGATGGAGCGTTGGAGATCACATGTAAGGTTGTGAAGGGGAATGCCTGTGGCTGCCAGGTTTCCCAACCACTTGAACATTTGCCACTTTAATATTTTTTCCAGTATATCTTTTCGCACAGACAACATTAGTTGCAGATATTACACAACGAACACCTGTAGTTGTTTATAATAATCGTCAGATTTATTTGCACTTATTTTTTTGTTATTAGGTTTTCAGTCTCAAAACTGGTTGGACACGTACCTGCACTTGTATATATTCTGAGCTAGCTTACACAGTTCCCTGAAATTCTCACACAGCCAATATACAGCTCAGTTCCCCTTGGATTGTTTTATAATTTTATGCCATATTTCACAGAGATTCACTGAAGTTGGTTAAGCAGCCTGTGGCTGCCAAGATTTCCCAACACTTAGACATTTGCCCAATTAATAGCTTTTCAGTAAATCCTTTCACACAATTAACATTACTCGAGAATATTGCCCAATTATTACTTGTAGTTGCTTGTAATAATCACCATGTTTAAGTACAGTAATTTTTTTCGTCATTAGTTTATTTATCTTGAGACTGGTTGAATACGTACCTCCATTGATTTCTATTCTGAGCTAGCCTACACATTCCCCTGAAATTCCTGCAGCCTACATCTTTCACTATTTGTGTGCAATAGTCTAACCTAGGTCTACCTCTACTTCTCTTTTTTCCTATCTCTGCTTCTAATATATCCCGAACTATTCCATCATGCCGTAGTGTGTGGCCTTTTATCCTACCTCTCCTATTTTTAAGCGTTTTCAACTTATTTCTTTCTTCCACTACCATTTTTAATACCTCTTTGTTCTTAACTTTGTCTGTCCATGATATCTTCATCATAGGTCTGTAGCACCACATTACAAAGGCTTCTACCTTTTTCTTGTCCACTTGTCCAACTGTTTAGACTTCATAGCCGTACAGTGCTGTGCTCCATACATATGTTTTTAGCAATCATTACCTTGATTCTATGTTTGTTGTCTTTGAACACAGTAGTTGCTTCTTCCTATTAAATGTAGCACTACCTAGTGGTAATCTTTGTTTTATATCTTGTTACGTTCAAAACTCAGCAAACATTTGTTTTGTTTTTATTTTTAAAACGCCCTAAAATTCCTTAACAAGCTCGATTTCCCGCCATTTGAATAAGTGTTAGTTTATAAAATTCCTTAAGTTTGCCTTATATCAAACAGGTGCTTAGAAAACATTACGTTACAAAGTAGTTGCAATATTTCCTAGCACCTGCCGTGATTACAATTTATAAGCTGCATGTAAATGCACAGCTTTCTTCTAAAAGATAAGATCACTTACCACCTGCCTACATCTGCTTACAATGGACTTGATATCTGGCATTCTGTAGCTGCTAAGGTGGTACAAAGTAACAAGATTGTTTTTTTTGTCCAAAAAATCCTTTGATGATTGCGTTATCTGTTTGTTGGCAAGCTGTTACAGTTTGTATTTCGGCAGCTGTTGTCTGGGAATTCTGCCCATATGATTCTTCGGCGATATCTTTGAAAGCCAAATACCCTACACCCATACATGATTCTGTCCTTATAAAATAGAGACCGTGCTTTTAAAGACAAGATTGAATACAACATCCTCCTACCGAAGATACATGTTGTAAAGTCGCACTACTAAAAGAGATTTCTTAGTATAAGTGAAGTTGGTGGTTCCAGCATGCAGCCAATAAAGAAATTCAGTCGCATTTTTCCATCCACAACATGATACGAAGCCAACTAACTCAAGGTACAGTTTTCTATTTTCGCAATTCTTTTATGCTGCTGTGGAGTATAGACATTTTATTTGCTGCTAGTCATTATTATCCATTAAATTACTAACACCACGTTAACAAACACATTCAGAATGCACGAGCGACGATGTAATGATTATCCTTCAAATAAAAATTTAATTATTCAAAGTTTGTGTTAGAGTCCGTTTTACTGTTTCTTTTGTCTTTTGTATAAACATTAACGAAAAGAACTTGCGCATCAATTTAAAAGTAGTTAAGATTTGATTAATTTAAGCTAGGCTGCCTAATTTTAATGTTAAACTATTTCTTGAAGAGGTGCATTTCACAAATCAGCATGTATATATAACATATGTATCTTTCTTTTCCAAAAGTACTGTATAGTTTATGTCTTATTTTCTTTTGTATACATTTAAGGTAAACCATTAAGTACGTATTTAGATTATAAGATGTTATATTTACTTTGCTTACCATTTTTATATGATTATGACGCTTTGTTTACTAGCACGTAAAAAACGATTACGCAATTTATTTGTTTTAGTGTTTTGTAAATAGTCTTTTGAGATTGGATGTTAACAATATAGTTTTACAGAGGTTTCCAATGTGTTCCTTCTATTTTATCCACGCCCCTCTACGACGTTTTTGAGTTAGCCCGAATTCTACCATTCTGTCCCCGTTCTGTAGCGGCATTCGGCGTAAACGATTTCTTTACTTATTTATACTGTTTTATTTTGTGTTTGCGCGGAATACCGTAACATATATTTTTGGCGTCCAACGTGGTGCTGGATTTCGAAACCTTTCATTATTTACTTAAAATTTGCTAATTTCTGAAACCCTTCTTCTTTACTTAAAAATTCGTATGAACTTTTTGGAAACCTCTAGTTCTACTTTATCTTTCGTCTAGAATTTTCTGTACATACACCTGAATTATTAGGAGTTTATGTAATTTATATAACATAAAGTCAGACATTCGCTGGTTATCTTTCAATGATAATTATAAACATCCTTGATACATATACGGAATATAAGCAAAATAAATTGTAACTAAATATTTAAACACTTACTGCAATATTTTTTATTCCTTCTACACAGATGATGCGTTGACTGGCAAAATTCGAAACCAAGTTTCTAACAATTGCACAACAATTAATTACAACGTTTCTTGCATTGCTGAAATTTAAAGAGCACTAAAAACACCATCGCGGTTTATCTGCACCACACTTTCAACTAAAAAATATACACGAAACGAATTCAGTTTAACACCTTACTGTTATTTAATACTTGTAGGTTGCTATCTCACGTAATCCGACTCTTACATGAAGCTTACTGAAGATGCAAAATAATGCTCTTTGAAAAAGGAACTTAAAACACCTGTGCGTATCATAAACGTCTACACTTCTAAAAACTCATTCGACTAACTATACTATTGTTTGTTAAGCGTGATTTTATCGGTAGACTTTTCTGTGATTAAAAATCTTGTACGCTGCACTTTTAACTAAAAATATACAAAGCTCAAAACCGACATCGTAATTCAATACTTTAAAATGCTACTTCAAGTTTACCGTTCACAGTAACAAGTTAAAATTTCTATATATGTACGTTATTTATTTTTAATACCTTATATTCAAATTGCCTTTTATTATGGCATTCAGATAAATACGTAGGAAATAAGATCATTTTACAGAAGTTAACAAAACTGAGTAAATTATCTAAACTCCTGTAATCAATGACCCTTTTTAGGTAGTCGGGTAATCTGTGGCTCGGGTATTGTTCTTCAAAATGTTTTAAAACTCGGCATATAATTTCAATTTCAAATAAGTATTTAATTTGCTATACAGAAATTTAAGTTATTCAAATGTCAACTAATTTTGTTAAACAAAAATTAAATGAAAGAACGATACTTACACTCTTCTCTTTGGTCTACTCATTATATATATATATATATATACATATATACATATATTACAGACGTACTGAGTATTATAAACCTATCTTCTACATATTCAAACTTATTCTCCATGTCTGTTTTAAGATTTCCCAACTCATTTCTAAGTGTTCTGCATCCAGCTTGGCAGCTTTTCTCTATTTCGTTTACTTCTTTTATCAAACTTTTTAAATTTTTCCCCAGTTTCTTTCTCACGTGTGTTCTGATTTGCTTCTATTTCAACAGTGTTCTCTCTAACATCCATATTCCCCAAAATCTGTACGATTTTCCTCAAATTTCAAATTTCAATTTCTCAATGTCTTTGTTAGTTTCGATTAAGACTGAAGTTAGTTTCTCACTCATCTCTTTAAATTTCTTTTCATTCTTGTCATTCTCTAATCTTAAACTTTTTACCAATTTTGCTATATTCTCTCTAAATTCCACTTGTAACTCCTGAATACTTTATCAAACTTGCCACCCGATTCTTTCATACTGTTTCGTTCCTTTCACTCATTTCCTTCATATTATCTTTCATTTCTCTCATGCCTCTTCCATTTCCCTTACTCATCTGCTTTTGTTCCCGCATACTTTGATGTAGACTTAATAAAAGAGTCATCATTTTTTATTACGGAGTCTTTTCTACACTTTGTTCTTCTTGGCCTCTGGATTCTCCTTTTTCGGATTTTCCATATAAACATTTTCCTGAGAACCAATTTCAACTCCTTCAGCTCTCAAACCCTCACGAATTTCTTTCATTCTATCCATCATGCTGGAAAACAGTCAGATATACTATACAGAGAAAAACTCTACAAAAAACTCTAATTTTCAGACGACTTAATCGAGCCTCTAAGTTGCAATGATGCTGTGATTCGGGGAACAGCCCCCATGTCCGATATAGGGATGCAATAGAAATATGAAATTTTACATTAACCTATTCTTTTTCCTGCCTAGCTATCTCAGTGGAAAATATACCGTGAAATTTACAATAATGAAATGAAACACGGAAATCTCAAGAAATATCTATGAACAATCTTTCTATACATTCAAATTTATATTTTTTTATACACCTACACAGATATAAATAACGCTTGTAGATACATTTCACAGCTTAAGTGTTGGTAGAAAATTTACCTTATGAGTATTTGCGTATTAAAATAGTCTTCACCTAATCCTTGCAAATAATTGCAGAATCGCAAAATATTTCATATATGAGTTACAAAATTTACTCTAGTTTTGTTAGGTAATTTAAATATACTTGTATTACCTCGTCTTTCTTGTCGTAGTTGATCAACGACGCTGGGCAAAAGGTTTTGTAAGAGTCAAAATGCTTCGGGTTCTGACCTCGAAATTGCTGAAAATGAACTATCCCATAACAATAATTTTATACGCAAAATAAAACTTATTCTAGTCTACTCTGTTTGGTGATATTGAAATCTCCTGTTTAGTTACAAAACAAAGTAATACTTGATGTTTGAACAGTCAAATTCTTCTTTGAGACTACCTGTCTTCGCTTATAATAAAATCGTTTCCATTGGACTTAACTACACTGAAAAATGAATGGTTTTATTTCAAATTTTAATTAATTTTTCCATCCGTCGAAGTATACGTAGTTGAACGCACTTTTATGTCAATAGATTAAAAATTAATGGGTTGACCTTGTACCAAGAATATTTATATTGAAGTGAAAAATTTTCCTTTTATTGTTTAAAATGATTATGCTTCATAATTATTAAATGTTCTACGTTATATATTGCATGCCGTAAAATGAATGAATTATAAATTACTTGAAACTTACATGTTCGGTGTCAATCCGACCATTTTTAAGACCAATCATAAATTAAAAATTAATATGAACGTGATACAGAATGTAAAATACCAAAATTTTTGTAATTTAGGTAACATGTAGATTAATCTTACTAATTAAAAGTTGTTGTTTTTATAACGAAACCTAAAATATTACAAATTACTGTATATTTATTACCTGTAAACTACATATTTGATGGAATCTGGATTTATCCATTTCTGTAAATTGAAGAAATAATTCAAACTAGGCCATTCACAGGCGGTGGTTAGTCGCGAGCCGGGCATTCAACTTCAAAGGCAACCGCTACACAGTACTTTCAAGTATTCAGATCATAACTTGAGGTAACAGGAGGGCGGTATATAGGTTAGGTTAGTTTTTAGGAAAATAGATTATTGCACCTGCTTACTGCAGCAACAATTTATAGAGATATTTGTTACTAAAAGACCAGTTTTTGTTAATTTGCAAAGACAAATATATAAATAACATCAAAATACGAAAGTAAACAATGGAGGTACAAAACTAAACGCTTGAATTTTAACACGGTGAGAACTAGAGCAGTATATAGGGTGTTTAAAAATCCTCCTGCCAAACGGAAACCACACACAAGCGACATGATTTTGTGTCGATTTAACAAAAATTACCTTAAACCAAAAATGCTTCCCAAGCGAGCCAGAGCTCTTTGAAGATGGCCCCCTTCAGTCAGCTTTTAAAATTATCTTAAACATGCCGTTAGGTAAATTGTCCAGACCTGACAAAATGATTAGTTCCTTATTGACATTTCGAGCACTATAAATACGATTTCTTTATTAAAATCACGAGCGTGTCATGGGTAGATGCGAATAAATATTTTGAATTACAATCGTTTTATAATATTTATAAAAACAGTTCATTTTATTACTGAAAAATACGCTGATATGCATTTAGTCTGTGGCGCAGTACAATAGCGGAACGAAGATATGCTGGAAAATATACCCTACATGTGACTTTCCAATGCTCCAACCGAAGGTACTACATTGGCCAGGAAACGAGTTTTTTTACCTTTAACGTGCGTGACAACGCTCACACACCGAACCTCCATTTTACCTCTCATCCGAACGAGGGCGTTTTTTTGTGAAAAATGCTCGCCTAACATTTTTCAAGCCGACCGTGTCGAGTTTGGAAAATATATCAACAGAGGGCATCCCAGTAGCGCAACAATTACGGTTCTACAACGTATTTCAAAATTACTGAAGCTAGTGATACCCAAATGTTACAGAGGAATACAACCAAGATATTTTCTTGGAAATTAAAAACAATGCGATGATTAGTGTCGGAAAACTTGATCTTGTTTCCTGACATTCGCGAATCTTCAGCTGGGATGCCTTTTGTTAGGATATCTATAACGTTTCTTAGTTTCGCTGAGATAAAAATGTATTGGAGAGTAAAAAACTCTTGACTTGCGCGAAAAAGTAAGCAAACGAAGGATTGATATAACACTAAGAAAAATAACTCTTAAATTTTTTTGAGATTTCCCTGTGGATATAAATGAACCAGGGGTAAATGAATACTAACAAAAGACTCTATCACGAAGTAGACTTCCGAGATACCAAAGCCAGCTGATTGAGCATGAGACTGTCCTGAGGAAAAAAAACCAAAAGGGATAGCGCCATCGCGTCTAATTGAGAAATTCAACATAGGTAATTAGTCCTTGGTAAGACACATAAACCCCCGAAGCGTAATAATGAAGAACACAAGTTCATAACATAATATCGCGTATACTGAGAACACCTTTGTCTCTCAGCATAAAAAGCATAAGCTTTCACAGACTATCCGAATCCAGATAATAACCAATATCAACAACCTTTATAAACTCATAATTGAATGCTATGCCCTTATTTGAATTTATCTTGGCATATATAAAATGGGAAAAAAATATTCGAAATACTCAAAAAAAATGGAATGAGTTATAGGTATAGGCGAATAGCAAATAGCTTATACAGAGAGCAAACAGCTGTAATAGAATTAGAGCAGGAACGTAGAGAAGTAAACATTAGGAAAGAGGTGAGACAGGGATGTGCCCTATCGCCATTAATTTTTAACTTGTACATTGAAGAGGCAATGAATACTGTCAAACGCAGAAAGACATTTGGAATTACTATGCAGGGACAAAAAATTGATATGCATAGATTTGCAATGATATAGCGGTATTAGCATCTAGCAAGGAAGAGTTAGAAGCTGCTCTTAATGAAGTGGAAACGGTTCTAACAGAGAGATACGGTATGAAAATTAACAAAACTAAAACTAAAATACTAGCATGCAAAGGAGAGGAAAAATTAATCAAAAACAAGAATACAAATATATAACACGAACTTACAATAGATTAAAAATTTCTGCTACCTAGGAAGCCAAATAACGCAAGATGGGAAAAGCGCAAAAGATATAAAACAAAGATTAGCCCTACGTCGTGCTACATTTAGCAAGAAAAGCAACTACTGTGTTCAAAGACAACAAACATTCAAACAAGGAAAATATTGCTTAAAACATATGTGTGGAGCACAACACTGTACGGCTGTGAAGCTTGGACAGTAGGAGAAGCGGACAAGAAAAAGGTAGAAGCTTTTGAATTGTGGTGCTACAGACGTATG
The DNA here is from genome assembly GCA_036346225.1 of Platerodrilus igneus. NCBI lineage: Eukaryota > Metazoa > Arthropoda > Insecta > Coleoptera > Lycidae > Platerodrilus > Platerodrilus igneus. The sequence goes on along the minus strand of JARFIW010001670.1, from coordinate 15,341,366 downwards.
ATGAAGACAAAGTTAAGAAAGATGAGGTGTTAAACATGGTAGAGAAAGAAAGAAATATGTGGAAAACAATAAAAAATAGAAGAGATAGGATAATAGACCACATACTACGGTATGAGGGAATAGTGCGGAATATATTAGAAGCAGAAATAGGAAAAAAAGAGAAGTAGAGGTAGACCTAGGTTAGACTACTGCAAACAGATAGTGAAAGATGTAGGCTGTGGGAATTTCAGGGAAATGTGTAGGCTAGCTCAGAATAGAAATCAATGGTGGTACGCATCCAACCAGTCCCAAAATTGATAAATTAATGACGAAGAAAGTAACTGTATTTAAACATGATGATTATGATAAGCAATTACAAGTATTGGTTGAGCAATTTGCTCGAATTATGTTGATTGTGTGAAAGGATTTACTGGAAAACTATTAATTCACCAAATGTCTAAGTGTTAGGGAATCTTGGCAGCCACAGGCTGCTTAACCCCCTTCAGTGAATTTCAGTGAAATTTGGCATAAAATTAGCAAACAATAGAATGTGAAACCGAGCTGTATACAGGCTGTATGAAAATTTCAGAAAACTGTTTAGTCTAGCTCAGAATATAAATAAGTGCAAGTGCGTGTCCTACCAGTTTTGAGACGAAAAAATAAGCGTAAATAGATCTGATGATAATTATAAACAACTACAGGTGTTGGTTATGAAACATCTGCAATTACTGTTGACTGTGGAAAAAGGTATATTGGAAAAAGTATTAGTAGGGTAAAATCAGAAACCCACCGCCACATTTCCACCAGCATCCACATTTCCACACATCTGGACCAAAAGTTTTCTTCGACTAACCATTTTCATCTTTCGAGATAAATGAGCATCCACATTTCCACACGAGATAAACCTATTTTAAGATTTTTTTACCGCTAACATTCTGGACCAAATAGTTTTCTTCGACTAACCATTTTCATCTTTCGAGATAAATGAGCATCCACATTTCCACACACGAGATAAACCTATTTTTAAGATTTTTTACCGCTAACATTCTGGACCAAAAGTTTTCTTCGACTAACCATTTTCATCTTTCGAGATAAATGAGCATCCTCATTTGCTCCACATCTAAACCAAATAGTTTTCTTTGTCTAGCCAATGCATCTTTCGAGATAAACCTATCTTGTTTGGTATCAATTAATATTAGATTTTCTCAGCTACCCGAATGTTTAGGAATTTTTAGATTGCATCACCCCAAGGAGCTACCCCATTTAAGATTTTTTACCTATAGCGACTTTTGAGCGTTCTTATAAATTTTCTTAGTCATGCGATACATCTTGTTAGTCTAAAATTTTACGCAGAATTTGAATCTGCAACAGATTTGAAATCGGACAACGCCCTGCAAAATTACACTTTAAGCTCTCAAACCTCTAAATTTCGCCTTTGCTTTATAAGCAAAACTAACAAATAGTTTTCCTCGTCTAGCCAATGCATCTTTCGAGATAAACCTACCTTGTTTGGTATCAATTAATATTAGATTTTCTCAGCTACCCGAATCTTTTATTTCTAATTTTCAGATCTCCGCGGCTAGCTCTTTTCAACGTCTTAAAACCGTAGAAATTGTTTTGTGAACCTTAGAATTTTGGTGTTGAAAATAAAAACTAAACATATTAAATAAAATTTATTGATAAAATAACCGCCACTGAACACCTTATCCATCTAACGTATTGATTTTTAAATAATATTAACAAAAACGCTAGTTCGCAGGATCTGAAATTTGTGTAAACAAGGATGAACTCCATTCAACGGTACATCAACTACTTATTTTCTCTTTAGGAATATACACCAGAAACTTGTATGCTTTTAATTAATTAAAAGCAGAAAGTTTTGTCCGGAAACGCTACTGTAAAATATATAGAGCAAATAAATTATTCCCTGAATGTGTTTTCAATTGCAATAACTGACTATGCAATCATTTATGAATTTTAAATTACACTTTATTTAACTAAGTTACTTTAAACAAGAAATTACCGCATCCAAAATTCCAATGCATGCTTAACAATAATGTAGAAATGGCAAGGTCGACTTTTGATGTCCAATGTAATGTGTTTTAAATATCTAAAAGAAAGCGCATTTTGCTGGTATGAAATCTATGGAATTTCTCCTGTAATGAAAGAAGAATGCATTCGTAATTGAAAATGCGTGCTACAACTTTCGCTAGATACCAGCCATGTATGTTAATTAGAAATTTTGTGTATATGCTGTTTTATAATTTCTTTTCTTGGACTTTCTATTAATTATGTTGAGAATATGTTTCAATCACGCGCATTTCAAATCGAGATATAATTGTTTGTAGATTACCAATACCACGAGGCGCTGAAAAGTGCGTATTTACGGAAAATACAAACCTCATTTAGTAGTATAATTAACGGAGCTTAACAGTGGACGATGTTACACCACGACATTAAATGGTGTGCTTGAATATTTTCTTTGGAAACAATCGAAGATTGCCGAAGACACTCGAAGAGTGCACAAACGCGGTCACTAAACCACAATTAATAATCGCCTTTATAGGTTTAACATTTTACCATTACCAATGACTTTAATTTCTTATTGGAAGAATCCTTATTCTCCCACACACTGCTACGTAGTTGCATGTCCATTCCTTTTGAGTATATGCTCGTTATAGGTTGTAGCACCCGCGGTTTTACTTAACTACACTTTGAGATCCTTTAATCTTTTTAATCGTGTCCTTCTCGCGTACAATACAGTAGGACTTAGCCTTACTACCTACAAATTCTAACACCAAGTCACCGTTAAACTCGTCTTTAAATTTCCCCACAACTTTTTGTTAACATGCGGTATATTGTGTTTATTATTTCCGCGTACACCACTTTAAACCTAAAAATAAAAACAGGATAGTTTAATACGTCTATTAATAATTTATGGTAATGTTGGCGATACAAATATGTAAAACAAACTTTATCAAGAAATATGTTTTAATAGAATACATACACGTATTGATAACATCTATAAACCGCTGTGGTAACCAGAGTCTGGCGAATCTGGGATAGCCAAATCTCTAAACATTTGCGCAAGCGATTGCCTTGCAGTTGCATCTTTTAAGTACTGAATGGGAAACATTTAATAATTTCCAACACTGTCAAGTAATTTAAATTGCTGCAATCATTAGACAGAGAAATAATGGCACTGCTCTCTCCCTCTAATAACGTTTGAACCCTTTCTTCCTCCGTCGTATTTCCACATACTTTTTTTATATCACCAACAAATTTTTCGTAAAATTCTGGAAAGTTTCTACACCTTAACTCAACCATTTTAAAACAGATCAATTCTCGCAAATTTAATAGCTTGATGCACTCGTACGCAGGTAGGACAATAACATTCCCATCTTTCATAATCTTCATATTATATAAATTCTCTTTTCAAAATTGTTCAACAACCATATACTTCTATTAAAGGCTGTGCTCAGCTGCAATTTGAAATCTTGATCAATTGTATGTCAACAACATCGTTTCCAGTAGTCAGACCATTTAATCGTACTTGTTTTGAGTCTTGAGCAAATTGGCGAATTTGAAATTCTACTTGAAAAGTACACAATTTCTTCCAATCGAAGTAAGAGAATGTTATCGTAGAATCAGCACACATACCACTACAGCAAATCACTTGGATGACAGGTTGAAGACCACCATATAAATCAAAACCAACTTCTAATATATGGTGGTGATAATTTGAAGGAAATTCGCCTAACCTATAGGTTGACTTACCAACCAGTTGGTTGATATTTAATTGTGGTACTACGCACATCACTTGTAACGTCAACACAAGAAAAATCCATCTTTAATTTATAATTTTAATCAAACTCGATGATACTTTGACGACTAATGCACTGGAACATAGCTCTCGCCTTTTATGCCGATGGTCGAGCGTGCGCAGCTCCTTATTATATTAGTTGGCGTTATATGCAAGTCTTGACTGGAAAAGTGACGTGTATAATTGTTTATAGTGGGTTTTACCTGTATGTATTTAACCACCAACGCCATTTTAGAATTATTAAACAAAATTACTCTTAGCAGTATTTTTAATATACCATCGTGTAAGATTTCAATTATTATTGTGTTTTCCTCAGGTTCTCAAATCCCTCGGAATTTTTCAAATCGAATGACCCCTTACTGATTTGCAGATTAACCTTTTGCAAGCACCGTATATAATTCATCTTTAATCTATTTCTAAACCGTATCGCTCTGTCTTTTGAGATAAACCCCTGGTGTAACCCATAAAATTAGTATAGAATTTTCCTGGGTAATTGAAATTAATTATCAGGTCTTTTAAAATAGTTCCAACAAAGACCTGTATATATTGTATTAATATTCAAAACCTATCAGCAAAACACCTTTGCATTTTATTTAGATTTAGCTCGATAATAGAGTTAAACTTCAAAAATATTTATTAGTGGCTAGAAATTGTTAAAATTTTCAATTAGTGAATCCACATACAAATGATTAAACCAAAAGGTATAATACATACATTAATTCTGCACGGTGACCTAGAAAGTGGTTGGATAATTTATTTTAAATGTAGTTCAACATAAGACGTAAATTCTAAATAAATTTGGTGAAATGTATGATCATTAGCCTTGCATTGTTTGTCGATGACGTCTGACTAATAATTTAATAAAAGCACTTTCCACAATTCTAGTTAATATACGGGAATACACATTCTATAATTTGATTTAAATTGGGTTAATGTAAGGACAAATTATACTTATACTTTCTCTATGTACATAAATACGGAAATGATGCCAAAAGTTCATTTTAAGTTTATTTTGTAAAGCGTAAAGTCGTTTATAGTGTAATTAATAGTAATACTGAATTTTCAGTCTTTGGTTTAAAATTTCGTGTGAGGACTATCGACAAAGAAGAGTAAGTCTTAGTTTGAATTTTGCAAACGTAGAAGAAATTAATATTTACATGTATAATTCAAAACTGTTAATCAACAATTTTTTCTAGAATGAACATCTTAAGTATTGCGTGCAGTGTGTGCGAAAATGTTTTTACTGGATGTGATGCCATAAAAAAACACAACGAAAGGCACATCGAGATGGTTTATTTCATGGAGGAACTAAAAATTACAGCCAATGAGTGGGAACAAATTAAGGATTTGGAAAACCAATCGACCGCAGCGCATAAAGAACGTATAAACACCGCAATTCAGTTAGAACGAACCAAGTTACTATTTGAAAAACCATACACCATAACAAAATCTTCTTCCAAAATCATAATTGTAGGTCTGAACCCATTCGACGATTACAAAATAATTTTTAGATTTGTTGACACCATTTCGCAGAGCGTACTTGATGTATCCCTCAACGTATTTAGGAAGTTTATATCAAATCTTCCACACATTATACGCACTATGGAAGTTGGCATGCAAAATCAGATATGCAAATTCGACAACTTGCGTTTTATTTAAATAAAATTGTTTAGTGAAGATGATGACATTTGATGGGAATTATATGATATTTACCAAAGGAACTTTAGAGCACTTTTAGGGGTATCTCAGATCGTTCTCAACCATGCTAATACTTTAAAGAACTAACGGAAAAGGGTACTCTAATATAGATCTGTTTCTGTTAGATGTCGCAATGGAAAGATATAATAGGAATGATGTTCCACAGAATCTCGCACATGATGTAATTAAAACAAATACAGTAATAGTGATATTGAGGCCATATTATGCAATTTATAAGAACCTACCCAAGATTGTTTGAAAACAGTATTTGTAAACAAGTTGAGTATATGGAAGAATACAACAGGTTTCCATTCCACGCATTTACGAGCGATGTTTAAATTTTAAGCCGAAGACTGAAAATTTTGTAACACTATTAATTACACTTTTGTTTTCTTATAAGTTTCTAAACTGTTGTATTTCAACTACAGATATTAATAGATGTCAATAAAATTATGTTATAGTTTTAAATAAAACGATTCTGATTAATAATTTTGTAAAACGTTTATAACACCCTTTTAATAAATAATACACATCTTTGTTATAATTCTTTTCATAATTACTTAGATATCCATTTCAGTTACGTGGACATTTGAAAAATTAAACAATACCAATGTATGCTTTATATTTTAAAACATAAACAAGCTAATATATACAAAAATAATTTCTAAATCACATCATTCATTTCTTATGATAACAGTTGTGGTGGTTAAATTTTTATTTTAAAACTTACAATTTAGTATATATTCCATTTGAATATCTGCCAACAGTTTTATAAACCCCATCTCCTCGATTATTTCCATAAAATCATCCAGATCCTCGGGCAATGATAACACTGCAGTACAGTGCTGTATTGCTTCCTCGTATGACTGACACATAAGACATTTTCTCCATCTATCGAAAAGCGTTGCCCACATTCTGCTTTTTACTCGTAGAGCATTGCGAAATCTTCGAATAACCTCCAAAGTTTTTATACATATTTATTATATTGTCTCTTTAAACCGTACAATCAACAAATAATAACTTCTAGCGAACAGTCCTTTTATATGAGCTACTCCTATTCGGATATGTACCGATTGCACCCGATTTGTGTGCACGCACGAAGCAACCGGTATGGAATGTATTCTATGAACAAAATCATTACATTTCTTAAGAAAATGCTAAGGACTTTAAAAATAATTATAACTCTTGTTAGACCTCTAGTCTCTAGATAAACGTTATTATTTTAGGTTGTGTCACTGTTTTCTAAATCAATTTCCTACATACTTTTTCCTAAACTATGCGTATCAATTGACGGTTATACTTTACTCCATAACCGACTTGTATATATTTTCGTCTTCGTCTCTAGCTAACACATCCGCATAGTAAAAGATGGAACGGTTCTTCTGGAACGAGTTGTAATTTTCTTTATAGGTACGTCCATGTTTTCGACTTTAACCTTTGTTGTAGGTATGGGGATTTTTCGGTGATCGATTGCAACTGGGAAGCGGTTGTTGCAGTGGATCGATCAATTGTTTGTGCACCTCTTTGAATTTTTGCTGAGATGTAGCATCTCCCTTTTTGTACCTACAAACTTTTTCGTACAGCATCCTGCATAAGATGAAGACTGCGTTTATTTGCAATAAAATTGTTAACGTCCGTCATCATGAAACTTTGGATGGGAACTAACTTTTTTGAATAATATCAAATATTTATATACTCGTCGAAATTCTTCCTATATCGACCATTATCCAAATCAAAATCTTTAACAACAGTTATAAAATTATGTTTTGAGTCCCCCAACACTGTAAACACATTTCTTTAAATTTCGGATATATCATGTCACCACTTATATGATCCGAAAAGATATGTCGAATTGGTTTCATCCTGTTTCCATAATGCGATTACATTGGCGTTATTTCTGAGTCTATGTTTTAAGGCACTAGCGTAAGTTTGACATAGATAGAACGAATCTATTGCTTTATGTCGACCGAACGAGAAAAACTGAGTGATTTTACTTTGCTCGTTTGCAGGTATATCATCGAAAACCATAATTGAATCTTCTTTGGTATCTCCGGGTTCGATCAAATCATCGCAATTTTCAAACTCATGGTAACCAATTTCTTCTTTTAATGGTGTAAAAACGTTTCTTAACAATTCGTATTTCGGTTGATACAAACTCTTCGAAAATACATAGACATTTTGAAATCTAAGACCGTTCTCGTGCAAGATCAGAGATATTAAAGCGTTGGTCTTCCCACAACTCGATGGTCCCACGAATATAGCTCGTATGTTGGAGCAGGAACAAAGGACCATGTTTACCATCCTCTTTTGCATTAGCAATAGCAAAGTTATCATAATTCTGTATAGGTATTTTAACTTCTGGTATAACATCTCTGGATGCATCGTTGGAATTATGTAATTTCTTCACGTTCTGCAACCTTTTAACATATCTGCATAACGTTGTTCTAGGTATATTATATTTTTTACTAGCAGCGTAGAAACTCGAGCCATCCAGGATATCCTCTGCTGCTTTTGTAATAGATTGTTTGGAGCACCACTGATTGCTTGAATGCGACATCTTTCGAAAAAATGTCTTACTATAACTAAGCTCTACCCAAAACTACTTCCTTATATACCAAATTTAATCTCCCTGCTCACATAACCACATGACCATATGACCATATGACCACATGACCACATGACCATATGACCACATGACCACATGACCATATGACCATATGACCATATGACCACATGACCATATGACCATATGACCACATGACCACATGACCATATGACCACATGACCACATGACCACATGACCACATGACCACATGACCACATGACCATATGACCTAATTGCTTTTTAATGAGTTTTTCCATTAAAAACCAAGTGTGGACCTAGGTTAGATAAAGGAAAAATAATAGGTTGGGCCAGCGCCGCGCTGGTACCTAATATCGTAACGCAGGTTAGGAAAATGTGCGTTGCATGTGTGCGTAATGTCGTATGGTATGTGTCATGTCGTGTGTGTATGTGTCGTGTGTGCATGATCTGTGGTCATTGGTCGTGTGTGGTGTGTAAGGGTGAGGTGACTGGTAATGCATTGTGGTGAATGTGAACATGTTTGGTGTCAGTGATCTAAACAATTGATGTCGTTGGTCATGTGCATGCTGGATGATACAGTTCTGCATAGTTAAGCATGTTGATGATTGCTGCCTAGATGTGAAATCGATGTAAATATCATGTTAATTGATGTGACATGTGATGTTCGGTTCCGTTGGACATCGAAGATCAACGCTGTCTGACGTGGCGCATTTCAAATATGTTTCGAGTGTCGAGTGGTGAATGAGCGTTTACCTAAAGTTGATGAATTGCGTGTTTGATACTGAGGTCAGATGGTTTTCGATGAGGCAAAATCGCCGGTTTCGTTCGATCGGATGATCGTTCTGTTTCACGTGTGCTATACAGTCGAAATGCCACGTTAATGTTGACTGATGTCAAATATATCTTCGGATCATGTGGCATGTATCGGTGTAAAGAAATGTTGGTTTAGCGATGGCTGATGCTGTATAGACTGACGTTTTGAATAATGTCGATATGGGTATATTGTGATTCAAAGATGTTATCAAAGCTTCATGATGTCACGGCGTGTAATTTTATTGCAAATCTGCTGATCTTCATATGCGAGAATAGTGTTGCAACACTAGAGGATTCTCGACAATGTCTGTGATCATGTCACTGCAAATCACGAGTGATGATCATGCAAAGTTGAGTCTGCAGCACTGAAAGGCAACTGTTCAGGAGAATCCTGTGTCGGATGATCCTGTTGGTCGTGTCAGAATAACCGTCGGATGTAGTGAACTATGTATAAGTTGATTTAACTGACACAACGAAAAACGTTTAGTCTGGATAAGTTGCTGAAGTTATGATTTCATGTCATGATATTCTTGAAAATGTTCATGATGCATTCAACTAATTTGAACGTTGTCTCGAATCGACGTAAATGGACATAGGAATGCAGAGTGTTAAAACATGACTAATTAAATGTACATGCAATCATAGACAGCAAGCTCTGAATATAATTAATGTCTGAAATGCAATCAAGATTGCTATGCGTTTTTAAATAACAGAGTGACTAGGTTGAAGGTAATTAAGTGAAAGCCATGTGTTTATAAATGAGATTTAACATGATGTGTCAATGAATGATATTGTAATGTTTTAAATCGTTTCATGTTTAAACGATATCGGTTGATTTTCATGGTAATTGACATGTAATTAGAAGTATAAAGGTTATGTGAAGTGTGTATAACGTTTTGGAAGGTTAATATGGATCGTTTGTTAAACATAATTGATCTTGACATCTATATAGGTTGAATAAACGGTTTGAAACGTAAAAAAAAGTGTGATTAATGTAAATTTCGTCTTGCAACAGACGTTTGCGTGTGGTAATGTCAACAAGTAATGTTCTCATCTGTTTCATGCGATTTAGTAAGATAGATTTCAGTGTCATGATTACTGTGTTATTTTTCTCTTTGTGTCGGGTATCATTACATTGCGTAACATTACTGATGTACATCTTTGTGGAACCTCGTCGACTTTAAATTTGGATGGTTGTTCGTTGTATATGTCAAGTGCTTGTAATTAATCGTCAATATGTCTATTCTAAATGTTTATGAAATACAAAAGTCAATTATCGAGTGTATCTGATTTTGCGCATTGCAGTGTTGAAGTAATATCGTTACTTGTTAGATTCATCAGACTGCAATGGTTCGGCAAATTCTATAAAAATTATTGAACTCAGTTATTATGATTTTAAGAAATTTTACATGTGTGTTTTCAAATCGGTTCGTTCACTGTGCAGTATTTTGCGCTGCGATTGTAAATCGAATTTGTTCCTCATGTTAGTCCCTGAAACCGTCTCGATTGCTGTGTTTTATGGCATCATCAGTAAAATTTTCGCACTGAGCAATATGGATGTTCATTCTGAAAAGTGTTGATGTGAATTGTAATGTAATTTCTTCGTTTGCAAATTAAACTGAACTTTTCTTTGTCGATGGTCTCACGGTCAAACCAGAATGACGTGATTATTGCATACTATAACGCTTTAGTAAATGAACTTGCATTTGTGTCATGAAGAAAATATAATTGTCGCCATAACAATTTATCAAATTATAATGGTTATTAACTGTGTGGATGTGGGGTAAATGTGTGTCGACGTCGTCGATGGTCAATGATCATGCATTAAATTTGTTGAATGCTATGTTAACTACATTTGAAATTATCAGCATCTGGTCACCGTCTAATGTGTGTCTTTGGTTAATCGTTGTGTGACGTAATGATCATTTAACCGCTATAATATTTTGATTTAACTGTCGACTAAATAATGACATGTAATGTTGCTATTTGAATCAATAATAATGCGTATGGAACTGTGAACTGACTGATTGGTGCCAGAAAATTGTTAAGTTTATCAACAGATTGAATATTAATGAATTATGGTGAAATCAAATCGGTCGATCTTTGATGGCTACAATAATTGTCTGCGATGTTAATTGCTGTAATTTGATAATTCAATGGCGTTGATTAAATGCGGGAAACTGTAATGACGCTTTCGTGAGCTTGCTATATGGCTGCCGATCATGGGCGATTGTATCATGTAATATCGTGTATTAAAGATGGAATATGGATGTGTCTTTGTGTTGACGTACAATAGACTGTCAACGTGATAACACTGTGGCGGAATTTCAAGTATACGCATTGATAGTTGGTGTTTGATATGTCTTCAACTGTATCAGGTTGCTGTGTATTGACAGTGTTGAGAATTGTGCTTTGTAAATGGTGCATTTGACAAAATGAAATGGTCTTGACGTGAATGAACAGTGTGATAGCAAGTAGTGGTGAAGAAATGGTGGTTGAGTTATAATCGTTAAGAATCTGAAATGCTTTAAAATGGTTGTGATGTTTCAATATGAGTTGTTGAATATGACAGACGAGATAGTGTTTCAGAAATAGGTGCATATTCATCTGATGGTGCATTAATGCGTACATGAAATGTTCTCATTACAGTAGGTGAACGTCTGCAAATTGTTTTGAAGATTGACTGCATGATTTATGTTACATGGCGAGTTTTAAATGTGTAAATATCGAATATCTGATATGTCTGAATACTGTTTGATATGTGCATGTAACCAGTGAACGTGTCTGTTTTATGTTTGTGTTAAATAACAATCGTGTGACGATAAGTGTGAAATTAAAGACGGTGTTAGATTGGGTGAAAATCTGGTGTGCGACGATTAAATTAAAGTGAATTGTCTAATATGTAACTGCGTGTAATCTTATCAAATCGCTAATTGGTCAAATGAAAGTAAATCGTGATGTAGTGGTTGTGTAAGTTTGATTCGGTTTTCGAACAATGTGTTCAAAAATATCGTGTCGTATCGTCAATGGTTAGGTCTTGATCAATCGTCGGCGTCTGAATGTTTCGTTAAAATGAAGATATGACTCTGTGTAAATTTCGAATGTCATGCGATGTGCAATGAATCTGCGAGCTGGTTCGGTGCATTATTTCGTCTGGAAAAATTTACGAATTGTTGGCGATTGCGGTAAATTTTGCAGTTGTGAATTTAACGTTGGATGTGACGTGCTGATTTAAATGGCGGGTTTATTAATTGAAAATGTAATCTGATTGATTCGGTTAGACATGATAACAATTTACAAACTTTCATGTGGTTTCTCAATGCTTCACCCGAAGGTACTACATTGGCCAGGAAACGAGTTTTTTTTACCTGGAAAATTTGGAATTTTGCCGAACCCTTGCTGTTTCAAGCAAGGTAGGGATCTTTAACGTGCGTGATAACACTCACACACGGAACCTCCATTTTACCTCTCATCCGAACGAGGGTGCGTTTTTGTGAATAATGCTATCCTAACATTTTTAAGCGGACCTTGTGTCGGAATTCGAAAACCGGGATTTTGGGCGTAATAGTCACACACATACCACTACACCACGAAGCCACCCCCTTTTACAGCCTTGCATGTGATTTTCCAATGCTCCACCCAAAGGTACTACATTGGCCAGGAGGCGAGTTTTTTTTACCTATAAAATTTGGAATTTTGCCGAACCCTTGCTGTTCCAACCAAGGTAGGGATCTTTAACGTGCGTGACAACACACATACGGGACCTCCATTTTACCTCTCATCCGAACGAGGGTGTATTTTTGTGAAAAATGCTCGCCTAACATTTTTCAAGCGGACCGTGTCGGGATTCGAGGCCGAGACCTTGGGCGTAATAGTCACACATATAGCACTACGCCACGGAACCACCTCCCCCTTTACAACCCTGAATATCGGAGAAATAGGGTACATAATTGTAAAACAATAGAAGACGACCGAACTGCATCTAACAAGAAAGAACAGCGCCTATGATGAAAGACAACAAACATAGAAACAACAAGAAAATTGTTGAAAGCATGTGTGGAGCACAGCACAGTATGTCTATGAAATACGAGCAGTCGGAAAAGCAGACAGAACAACGGTAGCAGCCTTTTGGAATGCTGTGCTTCAGATGTATGAGGATGATAGCATGGACAGACAAAGTCAATAACAAATAGGTTATAGAAATAGTAGGGGAACAAAGATATCTGTGAAAAAAAAATAGAAGAAATAGAAGGGCAGAATACGTTCTAAAGCATTTTTGGGGTATAGTATGGGATATATTACAAGCAGAGATTGGAAAAAGGAGGTAGATGTAGACCTAGATCAGATAGTGATAGATGAAGAATGTGCACCTTTCAGGGAAATGTGTAGGCTAGTTCAGAATAGGAAACAATGATGGTACGCGTCTAACCAGTTCCAAGACGTAAGACCTAATGATGTTGATCTAAAATGGAGAATATAATGGCTTGGGTCACCTTAAATTAAACAGGTACAACAGAATAACAAATCCTGTATTATTTAACAAATTTCAAAATTTAACTTATACGTGCAAACGTTGGAATTAAACCACCATAATCATTAAACTAAAAGAGTGCGAAAAACAAAAATATGCCTTTTTATTAAATAAATGGCGTTTTAATTTAATTTATATAAAACAACATTTTAGCTTAATCTCTATCACATATATAATTTTTTTAAACTTTAGATTATGTTAATTTCAAAGCATATATACATATCTTAGTAATCGTTACTTGTGCATATGACTAGTGCAGTCAAAAAACATTTTTTAAGTTTTAAGGAACAAACCACGTTTAGTAAATGTACGTCATGTTTACTAATCAGCAACAATTAGTTTAAACTTTAAATTTGATTAAAACTTCACTTTTATAGTTTAAGAACAAATGCAAAAATTCCTTTGACCTAAGTATAATTTGTTTTCCCTATTTCGCTAATAAAAAATTTGTACAGGGTTGTTTTGAATATACGCATTCTAATTTAACATAAGAGCCTATTTAGCAATAGATGTACAATAAAACTTGTAAAGCAATTCATTAGAACAATTAGTGCCACTAAAACGTGCAATTTTACGGAAAATAGAGTTTATTTAATCAACAGAAAAATTTTTGAATCATGAGTTGAAATCTGAATTTGAATCTATTTATTGCATGCACAATAACAAAATACATTTTGGTATTTTGTGTACCTTTTAAATAATCCAGTTTAACAAAAACAACCAAAACCACAAGCAGCATACAATTATACTTCAAGAAACTCACCACCCTTTACAGAACAAATCTCCAGCATAAACAAATCCATGCAAAGATCGATTCTTATCTAAAGTTTCTGCAATCGTAAAAAGATATGACGGCCATTATTGTCTACTTCAACCATACGATAACGAAAATGGTTATTGTCTGGTACTGTAACTTGCTCTGAACTTAATCAAGGGTAGCTTACGTCAAAGTAATTTTTGCTTGTTCGTTAAGTAAAAACTTTAATAACATTAACAGCCACCGCGCTCCAGTGACTAATTCTCAAGGAGTGGAAATTAAATTCCATAGATCAGGTCCACTCGACAGCCTGACTACCTAACCCATGGTGCCAGTCTTCGGGACTAGGAGCGAACCAAGGTTCTTTCGATGGTTAGAGTAAAAACTGAAACCCTTCACCGTGTCTACATATTAAGATAATGCTCTATTGGTGCTATATTCCTCTGCGAATACAGCTTTAAGTGGGAGAAAAGGAGTATTTTGAATATGAATTAAAACATCTGAACCAATCACGAGTAAATAGTTTTGCTTCATAGGCTGAATTCACTATTTGCGTTTGAAAACATACAGATTACAAACATATGTTAATTATTTGAATTAGGAAAGTGTTTATATAAAACCCGCTTTTAATAAAATTACACTATGTTATTTTATTGAGAAAAATATTGAAGAAAATCGTTCAAATGATTTATATTGAAAACCATTGCATAAATTAGTGCAAAAATATATGGGCGTAATAAGATTTGTTATAGTACTTCGGCATAGATTAAATAGATATCAGCGTATTGATCACTATTAAAATCAACCATTTTTATAAAAATTACACTTATTTTACTTTTCCAACACACCAATAGCAACAATAGTTGTTTAAATTAAAATACTTTGCCACTTAGAAATATCTGATTGTTGGCTAGCTAAAACCAACTTAGTATTTTTAATAATCTAATGAGATTTTATGCAGTCAACACAAAAAGCTTTAATCGATATTTACCGAAAACGGCAAATACTAACCATTTCAAACAAGAGCACATCATAGATGGCAAGAGCCTTAGAGTTTCCAAATTCGACATAAAATATGATAAAAAATTGAAGATAAAAAATTATAATTCGAAAGATCTATTCCTCAAACCCTGCAAATACCTTTTTATGTATTCATTTTTAAGACGCCCTAAAATTTCTCAACAAGCTCGATTTCCCTCCATTTGAATTAGCGTTATTTTATGAAATTTCTCAAGTAATTACTCTGTATGAAAGTTTGCCTTATAAAATCAAACAGCTGCTTAGGAAACATTGCGTTACAAAGTAGTTGCAATATTTTCTAGCACTTGCTGTGATTGCATTTTAATTAAAAACTGCATGTAAATGCACAGCTTTCTTCTAAAAGATAAGACCTTACCACCTACCTACATCTGCTTACAATGGACTTGCTATCTGGTATTCTGCAGCTGTTAAGATGTTACTAAGTAACAAGATTGTTTTCCTTTGTCTAAAAATCTTTTGATAATTGCGTTATCTGCTTGTTGGCAAGCTCTTACAGTTTGTATTTCGGTAGCTGTTGTCTGAGAATTCTGCAGACTCGATTCTTCGGCGATATTTTTGAAAACTAAATACCCTACCCCCGTACATGATTCTGTCCTTATAAAATAGAGGTTGTGCTTTGAAGGAGAAAATTAAAAACAACATCTTCTTACCGAAGATACATGTTGTAAAGTCGCGCTACTAAAATGCGTTCGGCGTTAGCATGAGTTGTGTTAGTGGTTCCAGCATGCAGCCAATAAAGAAATGCAGTCGCATTTTTCTATCCACAGCATGATACGAAGCCAACTAGTTCAAGGTACAGTTTTCAATTTTCGCAATTCTTTTATGCTGCTGTGGAGTATAGACATTTTATTTGCTGCTACTTATGATTATCCATTAAATTACGAACACCACGTTACCAAACACATTCACAATGCACGAGCGACGATGTAATAATCATCCTTCAAATTAAAATTTAATTATTCAAAGTTTGTGCTAGAGTCCGTTTTACTGTTTTTTTTTGTCTTTTTGTATAAACATCAACGAAACGAATTTACGCATCAATTTAAAAGTAGTTAATATTTGATTAATTTAAGCTAGGGTGTCTAATTTTAATGTTATACTATTTCTTGAGAAGGTGCACTTCACAATACATCATGTATATATAACTTCTGTATGTTTCTTTTCCTGAAGTACTGTATAGTTTATGTTTTATTTTCTTTCGTATACATATAATGTGAACCATTAAGTAAGTATTTAGATTATAAGATGTTATATTTATTTTGCTTACCAATTTTATATGCTTATGTTATGACGCTTTGTTTACCAGCACGTAACAAACGATTACGCAAAGTATTGGATTTTATTGTTTTGTAAATAGTCTTTCGAGATTGGAGGTTAACAATATAGTTTTACAGAGGTTTCCATTGTGTTTTATTCTATTTAACCCACGCCTCTCTCCGACGTTTTTAAGCTAGCTCAAATTCAACCATTCTGTCTCCGTTTTGTTGCGGTATTCGGCGTAAATAATTTCTTTACTTCTTCTTACTGTTTTCTTTCGTGTTTGCGCGGAATACTGTAACAAATGATTCTGATCTTAATAAACAAATCGTATTTACAGTGGTGGAATTATCGATAGGAGATTAATCATTTTGTCAAGTTTGAACCATTTGCATAACGACATTTTTAAGATGTTTCTAAAAACTGCTTTAAAGGCACCATCGTCAAAGAGTTCTAGCTGTCTTAGAAAGCATTTTTGGATTAAGATAGTTTGGATTAAATCGATATAAAAGCATGTGTTGCATGTGTGGCTTCCGTTTGACAGGGGATTTTTTGAACATCTTGCGTATTCGTTTCACTAAACACAAACTTATGATCATACCGTTCTTTGTCTATATCGTTAGCAAATTGAAGCATCGTATTTCAGAACTAAAAATGACAAGTCGATTTGTAATAAGACGACTAGAAGCGCAATAACTTATTCTTGATTATATGTATATTTTAATGACCGCACTGCTGAAGGATCTAAAATATAAACTGTAGTATAAAATATTCAATAGAAATGTCTCCTAATTTTCGATATGCGGTTATTAACAAGTAAATAATAACCCAGCATACATACACTACTAATAAAAGCAAATTTCTCTTTCTGCTATTTTAATTAATGTGTAATTATACAGCAACAGTGCGAGATCTTACATGCTAAACTTGGTACATTGTTTTAGTTAGATACTCATAAAATCAGATACTATTAAAATAATCGGTAAAATTAAACTAAATTAAATGACGATATATATTTGCATGTCATTTAATGTCTTTGAAACACGCAACTTAACATTGGGAGGTCACAAACATCGATGCGAACAATTTATTTATCCGTTGAATAACTTTTGCATATTCAGACTTAAACCTCTTCATAAACTTCTTAACGTCAAATTAACACGACTAGTTTAAAGACGACGTTTCGAATAAGAATCGAATTCTGAAAAACTATTTTTATGAACGCCTGCATTTTTATTCCATAGTTTTGGGACCCTACTTTGCCATTTCAGAGCACTAGTAAAAAAATAGTAAACTAATTTAAAGTTCTTTGGATATGTAACGGTATATTTCTATAACGTAGTTACTGTTATTCATTTCTGCCCCATCTTTGACATTTTTAAAAACTTCTGAAATTTCCGAATTACTCTTTCATGGTGACTAAGAAAGTTGGAACGTCGACTATAATCTTTTTACTACAATTTTTGTATTTTCACTTTTCAGTTATTACTATAAGCCCTTGCAACACAAAATTATCAACATCACCTAAACTTTTTTACATTCCATTTATGCACGGTGGTAGGTTACCAGTATACGCAAGACTAATATTAGAACTAATTTCAAAATTTGGAGTAGAGGGTTATCGAAGTTGATCTACAAGACTAAAACAGTTTCCGGTTATACCAGGTGTCGCCATTACCATCGTTATTTTAAATTCAATGTCCTGTGTGTTTATGCATTTCTGAATTCTTTGTCAAATTGTATGTGAAAATAACCATATCTGAATTTAATACCGTGTTTGAAATTTTCTGAGTTTTATAAATTTTTGAAATTTGCACGCTCGCAACATAAATTGAATTATGTAGAAACTGAACAAACTTACAAACTGTTTTTTTTTCAATTCTATAAAAACGATTTGATATTTCAAAGCGATGAAAAAATCTGATTGTAACGCACAGGATGCAAGAAAATTTATTTTATAACAATGTCAAAAACTGCCGTTTTTTAAATTGTAAACTAATATTTTGTTACATTAATGCATTCAATGGAAAAAATACTTTAGGTATGTAATTACTATGATTCGTTTATTGTAAACTGTTTCTCACTTATTTGTATCAAAAGAGAAAATACACGGTTCAATAATATTGCCTACCATCAAGAAGCTTTTGTCCGCTAGATTAAAAGAAGACATTATTTATTGTTTTGAAACGTCAAATATACATATTTCTAAGCGGTTTGTACTTCCTGTACTGTAGTTGTTTGTAATGGCTTATCGAAACGATACAAATCAAGATTATCTTGAATTGATAATTATTTATGGTGAATTTAATAGAATTCTTTAAAGAACTTGCAATGTTGTTCTTTTTATCAAACGATTATTATTAGCACAGCTTCTAAGATTGTTTATAAGATCTCTCATTTAGTGTTGGCTTTTCCGAAAATAATTGATGAAAAGCATCGCAAGGTCTTTGAACAATTCTGTGACATTCATCATAAATAATTATCATTTTCTCTTTCAGGGTAAATAACTCTGAAACAGTTTACAATAAATAAGTAGTAATAATTACATACCTAAAGTATTGTTTTATCCATAGAATCGATTATTGTAACAAAATATGGTAAGTTTAATTTTAAAAAACTAAAATTTTTGAAATTTTAGTAGTCAAATTATAAAATGAATTTTCTAGCGCCTTGTATGTTTCAATAACATTTTCTTAGCATGTTGAAATAATATCAAACCTTGTTATAAAATTAGAAAATTTACTTTGAAATTGTGTTCAATTCTAGATGTTCTAATTTATAACCACATGCAAAAATCAAAAATTTATAAGACCTAAAAAATCTCAATATATTCACTAGATAGAGAGATCGTTGTCTTATGGAAGTTCACATACAATTTGACAAGGAATTAAAAATGTATGAGTATATAGGGCATTCCATTTAAAATAACGATAGTAATTTTGACATCCGGTATAACCGGAAGAGCTAACGCATTGGAACTATTTTAGTCGGATTTGTTCTTACATTAGTCTTCATGGAGGAAACCTACCACTTAAAAAACACAGTGTATAAGCTTCTGCGTTAACTAGAATAGTAGCGGAGATGCTACTGAACATGATGGAGCGATTTGCATATTGAGTCCATGTTTGCACAGCCATAGATTTGATTGAAATTAAAGAAAAAAATAGTTCATGGCGGAATTTTAAATTCAGCAATAACACGAGATATATCAAAAGATTGACAATTAAAATCAAAATCTTAAATGCACCCTAGTTTTTATTATTTCGATTATATCACTTACTATGATATGTAGTACATGTAAAAGTGTAAAAACACTGAATAGGTGTTCAAACGTTGACATATCAAGGAAAGTTTAACAAGAAGTAATCACCGTATACTAAACTTTTATGCATTTCCTTCTCACAAACATAGCTTTGAGCTACGAGTAGTTTTAGCTATTGGAAATGTCACGTTCTGTTACGTAGGAGCTGATCTTGAGTAATTTTCAACAAGACTTTTCAACTATTGAGGCGTACAAAAAAGTTCAGAGCTTTAGATTTCATACAACAGAAACCACAATTTAAAATTCACTAGTTTTCCCGCTCTTTTACGGTTTTACAACGTTGACATTTAGTCTTTGAAAATACCATGCGGTTTGACGTTAGATACACATAACCTGCAAAATCAGTAGTGTTCATGATGGCAATAACAAAAGAGCATATTCGATTTTCCATCCACTTCGCGTTTCGTCTGAAGAAAAATGCTACTGAAGCCACTGAAGTGATTTGTGCTGCATATGGAGAGAAGCCGCATGCGGCGTATAGCCCAGACATGGTGCCTTCCGATTATTGCCTATTCCGGTCGCTGCAGCATCACTTGGCTGATACACACTTTGTGACACTTGAAGAAGTACGAAGATGCATTGATGACTTTATCGCTTTGAAGCCAGTGAGCTTATATCATAAGGAAATTCGCAAGCTGCCCAAAAGATGGCAAAAGGTCATCGATGCAAACGGGGAATATTTGGTTGATTAATATTTTTTTGTTTGTTTTTAAATAAATATTGAATTTTGCAAGTAAAAGCTCGGAACCGTTTTGTACACCTAATAGTACAACGGTACCGATGTATAGAAACAGCAAGTTGTGCGAATAAAAGTTTAGTTAATATTAACGATCAGCAATAAAATAATAAATAACAAATTAAAGAAAAATAGAAAAACTTACAGTCGATAAAGCTTTAACGGAACTTTAACGTATTCTAATTAAAGTTCACCAGTTACGATAGTCTTTTCACTATAGATGTATACTATAATATAATGTTCTCGGTGGCAGATTCAAGATTTTTATAAGAGGAACTATCCCTCCTGGGGACCTGGCGTATGATTAAGATTTTAAAAATAACGTGGAACTATTGTCAGATCATAGAAATACCTTAGAACGTATCCTGTCCTTCTATCTCTCCTATTTTTTTAGTTTTCCACAGATATCTTTATTCCTTTGCTATTTTTACAACCTATTTGTTATTGACTTTGTCTGTCCATGCTACCATCCTCATACATCTGAAGCACAACATTCCAGAAGGCTTCTATCTCTTTCTGTCTACTTTTCCTACTGTCTCTATTTCATAGGTGTACTGTGATGTGCTCCACACATATGCTTTGAACAGTTTTCCTCTTGTACCTATGTTCATTGTCTTTGAAAATAGCTGCTGTTTTTTCTCGTTTGATGCAGTTCGGTCACCTTCTATTGTTTTACAGTTATATACCCTATTTCACCGATATTCTGTGGTATGTGAAGGGGGTAAGCAGCCTTTTGCTGCCAAGTTCTCCCGGCACTTAAATCTTTATTGAATTAATAGTTTTCCAATTTATCCTTTTGCACAATCAACATTAGTTGAAAATATTTCTCAACCAACACCTGCAGTTGTTTATAATAATCATCAGATTTAAGAGCACTTATTTTTACGTCATTGGGTTTTACTTCTGGAAACTGGTTGGACTTGTACCTCAGCTAATTAATGTCCTGAGCTAGCCTACCCAGTTCCCTGCAATTCTCACAACAGCCTATATACAGTTCATTTACATTACCAATGTTCCACCTGTAGGTACTACATTGGCCAGGAGGCGAGTTTTTTGTTGCCTGGAAATTTAGAATTTTGCCGAACCCTTGCCGTTCCAGGCAAGGTAGGGATCTTTAACGTGCGTGACAACACTCACACACGGGACCTCCATTTAACCTCTCATCCGAACGAGGGCGTAATTTTTGTGAAAAATGCTCACTTGCCATTTTTCAAGCAGTCGGCCGTGTCGGGATTTGAACCCGGGACCTTGGGATCCGTAGTCTTACGCTTACTACATTGATCCACGGCGACGCCAACAGCCTATATACATTACATGTGATTTTCCAATGCTCCACCCGAAGGTACTACATTGGCCAGGAAGCGAGTTTTTTTTACCTGGAAAATTTTGAATTTTGCCGAATCCTTGCTGTTCCAAGCAAGGTAGGGATCTTTAACGTGCGTGACAACACTCACACACGGGACCTCCATTTTACCTCTCATCCGAACGAGAGTGTATTTTTGCGAAAAATGCTCGCCTAACATTTTTCAAGCGGACCGTGTCGGGATTCGAACCCGGGACCTAGGGCGTAGTAGTCAAACACATACCACTACGCCACGGAGCCGCCACAGCCTATATACAGCTAAATTACCTTCTATTGTTTTCTAATTATAAGCACTATTTAACCGACATTTAGTGATGTGTGAAGTGGTTGAAGCAGGCTGTGGCTGCCAAGTATCCCCCAACACTTAGACATTTGTCGTACTAATAGTATTCCAGTTAATCCTTTCGCACAATTAACATAAATTGAGAGTATTGCAAAACCAATATCTGTAGATGTTTATAATAAGCACCATGTTTAAGCGTACCTCCATTGATTTATATTCTGAACTAGCCTACACATTTCCCTGAAATTCTCACAGCTTACATCATTCACTATCTGTGTGCAGTAGTCTAACCTAAGTCTACATCTTCTTCTTTTTTTCCTATTTCTGCTTCTAATATATTCCACACTATTCGCTCATGTCTTAGTATGTATTTTTCCTATTTTTTACTATTTTCCACATATTTCTTTCTTCCCCTACCATTTCCAGTACCTCTTTGTTCTTAGCTTTGTCTGTTTATGACATCTTCATGATACGTCTGTAGCACCACATTTCAAAGGCTTCTACCTTTTTCTTGTCTGCTTCTCCTACTGTCCAGGCTTCACAGCCATACAGTGCTGTGCTCCACACATATGTTTTAAGCAATCTTTTCCTTGTTTCCATGTTTGTGGTCTTTGAGCACAGTGTTGTTTTTTATTGTTAAGTGTATCTTTAGTGCTTTTCCCATCTTGCATTATTTGGCTTCCTAGGTAGCAGAAATCCTTAGCCTCTTATAAGTTCTCGTTGCCTATTTGTATTCTTGTTTTTAATTTATTCTCTCCTCTTTTGCATACTAGAATTTTAGTTTTATTTTTGTTAATTTTCATACCGTATTTCTTCATTAGAACTGTTTTCATTTCATTAAGGGCAGCTTTTAACTCTTCCTTGCTAGATGCTAATACCGCTATATCATCTGCAAAGCTAAGCATATCAATCTTTGTCCTTATATATTAATTCCAAATGTCTTCCTGCATTTGACAGCATTCATTGCATCTTTTATGTACAACTTAAAAATTAATGGGGCTGAGGCACATCGCTGTCTCACCCCTTTCCTAATATTTACTTCTCTACTTTTGTGCTTTAATTCTATTACCGCTGTTTGCTCTTTGTAAAAGCAATGTACTATCCGTCTATCCCTAAAATGCATTCGAACATTTTACATTGCCAAATGCTTTTCCAGATCTACAAACCCTATATATACGCTTTCCCCTTCCTCTATTGTGTTCTCTATTATCACCCTCAGAGCTAAAATAGCCTTCCGAGTTCCCCTGTTTCGCCTAAACCCAAATCGATCGTCTTCCAGTATTTCTTCAGCTCGTTTTTCCATTCGTTTTTGTACAATTCTAGTTAATATTTTTGAAACGTGTACTGTCAAACTTATTGTTCGAAAATTTTTACATCTATCCGCGTCTCTTTTTTTTTGGTACAGTTACTATTATGTTATGTTTGAAATCTTTGTGTATCTTGCCTATCTCATACATATAGCTTACAGGTTGGAAGAGACATTCTGTTACTGCTTGTCCAGCGGCTTTTATAGTTTCTGCTTGCACCTTATCTGTACCCGGCGCCTTACCATTTTTCAGACTCTTTAATGCTAATTCAAATTCATCTCTAAGTATAGGATATCCCAGGACATTAATTTCATTGTCTGATTCCTGTTCTAATGCGGTTAGTTCCTCTCCTGAATATAAATTCCCTATATATTCTTGCCATCTGCTACTTTCTCTACATTTTCTATAAAGACGTTTCCTCTCGCGTCCCTTATATTTTTGCTATATGGTTTTATATTCCTAAAATTTCATTCTAATTAATTTGTATGCTTCGTCTGTCTTTCCTATTTCCATCTTAGTTTGTACCTCTTTGCACTTTTTATCGATCCATTGTTCGTTAGCTTTCCTGCATTTGCGAATAATTTCCCATTTTATAGCTTTGTATCTCTGTTTTCCAGTTTCGTCTGATCTATTTCTGCATTTTCGTTTTTCTTCTATTACATTCAGGATATCCTTTGTTATCCACGGCTTCTTATTTTCTCTTTGTGTATACCCCAGAATATGTCTGGCCGCATGTCTAAGCTGGATTTAGTGTTATTCCATTCTGTTTCTACTTCCTTAGTATCAGAAATTTTCCCGATATCTTTAAGCAATTCAATTGAATTTTTTTTCAAATTTGTCATGGATATCTTTATCTTTTAGCTTCTCAAAGTCAAAATGCCTTTGTCCGTTCCTCTTTTTCAGATTATTAAATTTAAGTGCGGCCTTCATAATTACGATGTTGTGGACAGTGTCTATATCTGCTTCCGTGTAGCTTCTAAGTCTTTTACTTGATTTCTAAACCGTTGTCTAACAATAATGTAATCTTCCTATATTTTCTGGCATCTTCCACGTGTATCGTCTTCTAGCATGATGTTGAAATAATGTATTTGTGATGATTAAGTTGTTCTTGTCGCAAAATTCTACCAGCCTATTTCCCCTGCCATTTCTCGTGCTTAACCCAAATAAACCTACTATCGCTCTTTCTCTACCCTCACCTACCACTGCATTAAAATCCTCTGTAATTATAAAATTTTATGTCCTTTTACGTATCTTAGTATGTCTTCGATATCTTTGTAGAAAACTTCTACCTCTTCCTCACTGTAGCTAGAGGTGGGTATGTATACCTGTATTATTACAGTATTTACTGGTTCAGATTCAAATCTAACCATGAGTAATGCTTCGTTCTTTTGTAGGTAATTTTTTAAACGTCGTCCTATCTTTTTTCGCAATACTATCTCCACACCCGAATTACCTTCCTCTGATTCTGTATGAATTACCCTGAAGTCTCCACTCCAAAAATCTCTCGCTTCTGGCCAGCGGACTTCGCTAATTCCTACTATGTCTAGTGTTAACCTATCCATTTCGAGTTTCAGGTTCTCTAGCTTACCTACTTGTTTCATACTTCTGACATTCCACGCTCTGATTCGCAGCCAGAGATCATAGTTTATCTGTAATAAAATAAACATAAAAAGATGGAATGAATAAGCAATTGCAGCTCTGGGTAATCTAATTAGGGAGAGAACGGGAGGGGTTATGTATTTCCCCATGTACTGTATTGCAATTGTTGGTATCTATATCATAAAAAAAAAACGTGATACTTTGTTATCCTATTCATCAGCAATCCA
Organism: Platerodrilus igneus; assembly: GCA_036346225.1. Classification (NCBI taxonomy): domain Eukaryota; kingdom Metazoa; phylum Arthropoda; class Insecta; order Coleoptera; family Lycidae; genus Platerodrilus; species Platerodrilus igneus. The sequence continues at coordinate 15,316,046 of JARFIW010001670.1, read as the reverse complement.
ATCGTTTAAATGCATCCTTCTATGTTTAGTTTGACTAAAATGTTTAATGACTTCTTCTAGGACCAAGCACAATTTCTTGTAAATTCTCGCTAATGCCAGACAGTTCAAAAGGCCCTGGTCATGCTAAAATGCAGATTAGTCTTCAGCCTTCTTTTGTTTCCGCTGTGGCTGTCGTAACAGGCAAGGTCGCAAATATTTGAAGCAACAATTGAAATATTTGGAATAAAGAGTTGCTAAGCACCTCTTTGGAAGATCGTTCTTTTTTGTAGTTACTAAGTGCTTTCTCCATAAGTTTAATTCTGCAATGTTTTCAGGGTTTACTCCCGAGGCACACAAAATACCCCCTATATAGTGTTTTAAGTTAGACGTAAACAATCCCACTAGAAGAATAGATTTTGGTACTTTAGCACAGAATCTGTTTTGCGATTGTAAAATTAGATAGTGTAGAATATGGTAAAAATATAACCATAATAAAATATTGTTTTGGATTTTTGCCTGCACATCCGCTCTTTGTATCTGCCGACCTTATTTTAATAAGCTTTATTTCTTATTAATCTGTTACCTAAAAAATTAAAACAAACCTGACCAGATCCGTGACTAACCCGTTGTTAAAAGTTAAAGTGACAAATTTATTGCTATTAAGGTGTTCGAAAGCACCCTGGTTTGTGGGTGTGTGTGTGTGTGTGTGTGTGCTAGTACGGAATTGTGTGTATGTGTTTGTCTGTATGTAAAGATGTCATGGGACACCTTCTACCTCCAATTACCGTCCGCCGGCAGCCGGAAACAAAAACCAAAAAGTCCGCATTCCTGCACATGCCCTGGCCATCGGCAGCCGGAAACCAGAGGGGTCACATACAGTTACAGTGTGTTTGCGTGTTGGTGTATTTGTACTGGTGATGTTTGTGTGCGAGTGCGAAACTGTATGTGTATGCTTGTCTGTATGCAGTGTGTCCTAGAATGATGTCATGGAACTGCTTCCCCTTCAGTTTCAGACCGTCGGCAGCCGTAAATCAGAAACCGAGAAGTCTGCATTCCTGCACGTGTACTGGCCATCGGTAGCCAGAAACCAGGGGATCCACGTACAGTTCCAGGTGTGGGGGTGTCGTGAGTGATATTGCCAGGGTCTTTTCCCATCTTTCCTGTCCTTTTGTTGTTATTGTAGTCTTTTTTGTTGTAATATTTGTAAGGTTATGTGTTGTTATTTTGTCGCTCGAGCGATTTATGTGCGTGTGTGTGTGTTTTGTGTGTATTAGTTTTGTTTTATTTTGGTGTTTGTTGTTTAATTGTTTGATTGTTTGTTTGTTTGTTAGTTAGTTAGCTAGTTGGGGTCTTTGTCTTTCGTACAGTATTTTTGTCATGTATTTGGTGAGTTGATTATATGGGGGAAAATGTCTTTATCCGTTGTTAAGTGCGTCACATGTGAAAGGCTTTTGTATTCAGTGTCTAAAGATTGTGTAGTTTGCATTTATTGCAAGTTATTTACCTTAAGAAATAATAATTTTGCAAAAACTGATACAAGAGACTGGCAAAACTTATTTCTGCAGTCATCGCGCCATGAAAAAAAGCGTAATGCACAAAAATAGTATTGAAGCAATTGCAAATCTGGTACTTGCTTTAATGAACAAAACAAGAATAGTTAATCAAGCGCAAAAACCTTTTAATAAGGAAAAAAGGCAATGTATAATGTAGTACTGCGATTTCTGAATGTTTACAATTTAAAACTAGGCAAAACGTGGCTTTTTGGGGAAGATCAAGTCTGTGGTTTGAAAAAGATAACGGTAATTTTTTAAAATCAATGGAAGCGATACAAAATTTGAATGCAACAGTATAAGAACTCATTCGCAGGTTTCAATCATCTAAAAAAATGAACAAATACATGCTTACGTATTTAGGTGACAAGATTTAAAATGAAATGAAATATACTAAGGTTACTAGCAGGTGCTAAATGTTACCTAATAATTTTAGAGTGCACACCAGACAGAGGTTACAAGGAATAATTAACAGCTATGGTACGTCTTGTTGATTTGATGTTTTAAACAGAGACTAGTGATCATTTCTTAGAGTTTTGTCGAATATTTAGCTCAACATCCTAAAATCTACTTCAAGAGTTTCAAAAACATTTAGAATCTGTTAAGTGTAGAAAGCAAGAAGTATTCGCGGTCAGGAGTATGACAATGGGTCAAACATGAAAGAGAAGCACAGTGGGCTGCAAGAAAGATTTTAGATTCTAACCCTAGAGCGTATTTTGTTCCATGCGCTTTTCACAGTTAAAAATTTGGTATTACATGATGCAGCTAATATAAATTTTGAAGCTGCTGATTTGTTTAGTATCATTCAGGAACTATACGTATTTTTTGCATCTTCAACTCACCGTTGGGATGTTTTAAAGAAACATATCAATAACGGCACGGTAAAACCATTATCCGACACACGATGGGAGAGTAAGATAGATTCGATACGCCACTTGAGGGACGATTTAGGTATAATTTGTGAAGCATTAATCAGGATCTTAGAATGCAACGGCAAAGACATTAATTCTCGCCACAAGGCAGAATATCTGTCCAAAAAAATTGAAGCTTTTAAATTTATATGTTCTATAGTAATATGGTCCATTCTGAACGGACCTGCATCTTGACGACGTTCTAAAATACTAGAACAGGTAGAATGGCTTACGTGTTTCAATGAGCTAAAAAGCCAAACTATAGGTTTAATCAAATTAACATGGTCTTTAGTGAGGAACCAGACTAAAACAGGTCCCCGAAGGAGGGAAGCAGCTTTTTCGGTACTTAGAGTGGCAGAGACCATAGGGGTCGGTATGACATTCTAAAACGCATTACTGCGATGTGGAAGGCAACAGGAAACCACCACATTATCTCCCAAGCACACAGCGAACTCAAATTGTTATTAATGATGATGGCATCCTCTGAGGTAAAAAACTACGGAGGTAAAATAGTTCCCCATTCCGATCTCCGGGACGGGACTACTTCGGAGGATTGATCCGAAAGTATAGAAAAAGATCCGTGAACATTATGCGAGTCGGAACGTGTAATATCAGAAGTATGGAACAAGTAGGCAAGCTAGAGTACCTGAAATTCGAAATGAATAGGTTAGCTCTAGACATAGTAGGAATTAGCGAAGTTCGCTGGCCAGAGGCGGAGGATTTTTGGAGTGGAGACTTCAGGGTAATTCATACAGGTGTGGGAATAGTTATGCGAAAAAAGATAAGACGACGTGTAGAAAACTACTTACAAAAGAACGAAAAAGTACTCATGGTTTGTTACGTGCCATTGCCACTTAAACATTGTTTTAGGTTAGTTTTTGGTGTACGGAAGTTTCGCGGCATATTTTCAAATACGCGGTGCGCGGGAATTTTAAATAGAATAAGGCGGTACTTCCGAACGTCAGAGTAGAGCTTGCGCAGTGTGCTTATCCCTAGAGGGGTAGAGCAATACTAGAAAAAGAGTGGGAAAGTTTCGCGGTTCTCTCGCTATAACGTGGCTTTTTCTCGAATACCTTTGAGTGGAGTGGAGTGCTCGGTTTTTTTCTGGTAACGTATCGTTAGGAATACCTATGTAGACATCCTATCTAATTATCCTTTGTTGTCTACTCTCATACCTTATTATTTTCCTGTCCAATCCCTACATAGGTAAGACATCTGCCGCCACCTAGGCGCACCGATCTTCACGCCTGAGGATGAGGACTCATGATTACCTTAGCTAGCCGGAGCTGATTCGTACGCATTTGAGAGCGTCGACGCATCATCTCTAATTCCTCCGGAAGGAGCCCCGACTGGACTTGGCTAGAGGCCTACCCGAGCGCAATTTCGAGCGAAAGCAGGATTTCTGATGTAAGTAGTCCTTTACTTATTTTATGTGCCTTATTCTTTGTGTTAAAAATTGATTAAATTTACGTAGTATTGCGTAATATTGATGACATCATTAGTAGTTGACCGCGCCCCAAATCTGTATAAGAATTAGTGCTGCCAACTGTTGATAGTGTCTATTACACCTCGCTTCCGGTGTTGTATTTATCAAACTTGGTAAATATAACCACCGTGGCGCGTAAGAATTTGGCTGCCCAGCGTGTTTTTTTTAGGTGGTATGATTCCTGTATACCTATGGAATGTATAAATTAATGTTTAAACAAGCTTTTTCATCTAAATCATTTCAATAAATTTTATTATCTATGTACACTAAGATATCTGTGGATTTTTAATTTCAGTTGGTAACTTGCGAAAATTCCCCAGAAATTCTCCGGAATTGACAGATAGCGTTTGTAATTGAAAACCGTCACTTTGTTATTGTAATATATATATATATATATATATATATATATATATATATTTTATCAAAAAAATGCTAATCTATTTACCTTATTGTAATTTTAAAATGAAGTTCATAACTGCAGTTGTCTAAAAATGTGTCAGTTATTTGAAAATGTGTGTAGTGTCTATATAAAACTTCAAATTTTTACAAGGATGTATACTAACCTCACTTTTTTCAAGTAAGTACAATAAATAAATATTCTAAGTAATTGCACGTCTTAAATACCGTTTATTATAATAATTATTTACCTTATATCAGTTAAAATATAACCCTTGCTGTAATAAAAAAAAACAGTATCTAAAATTCTCTAGTTTGCTTATTAAAAAAAGTGTTTTAACCAATCACCTGTTAATTAATATTTAAACTCCCTTTTTAAAGAAACCTTGTGTTTAAAAAAAAAACGTTTAACGTGACGATTTGACCTCTAGAATATCTTTTGAAGATGCTACATTAATAGCCTCGTGTTATCTGTTAAAATAATACCTTACCTATTTCTGTTTCTCTATTTTGGAGGGTTTTTTGGTAACTTATCAAGGAGATATCCCTTGTTAAATACTAACCTTGTTCGCATATAGTTTTAAATGTGTTTCTTTAGTGTTTGATTAATTAACGTGTTAACATTTGCATATTATTCTTTACCGGTGACGTTCATAACAAGTTTTCACTGTTAAATACCGTATCCTACTAACTTAAAATACCTGTAACGTTTTTTTTACCTTCTGATCTGCGTCAGAATCGCATATTTTATATATATCGTGTCTCAAATATTCTATTCACGATGAATGTTTCTCATTTAAAATCCCTAGAACTGATTTACGAGCTTGAGTGTAGGAATATTATTGCAGCTAGTAACCAAAATGACAGGAGATCTCAGCTCAGGGCCATTTTAGTCCAGGAAACGAAAGGCGTTGCTATCTTAAAGAAACTCGTTGGCGATTGGCCTCTTAACGAATCGGAAATTAGATTGTCTTTAGATGACATATCGGGTATAATAAATAGAACAGATCCTGGTGCTAGTGATATCGAGTTAGGGAGATTGGCTTCGAGAATAACGCACGTCAAACAACGTGTCGAATTATTATCTTTATATGACGACGACCAAGCGACTCAAGCTAAACAAAGTTTGTTGTCCGAAGTATTATTACTTGAAGGAATTATTCCTGAAAGACTTAATCCTAATGCAGACGTAGATATATCGTTACCCTTTTCAAATCTTGTACTTGCCCAACCTAAACCGTTAGGAAAATCTATACCTGTATACAAATGGGGTCTCACTTTCGAAGGGTTCGATTCGCAGGTCTCTTTATCGTCTTTTCTTGACCGTATTAATGATTTCAAAATCTCTCGCGGGTGTACCGACCAGGACCTATTTGTCTCAGCAGGTGACTTGTTTTCGGCTCTGCGTTAATATGGTACAGAAACATACGAGACCAAATTTCTACCTGGGAGGAGTTAGTTGCGTGTTTAAAACGAGACTTCCTACCTTATGGTTATATTAACGACCTTTGGAACGAAATACGTAACCGAACCCAAGGTCCTGACGAAAATGTTGTTTCTTTTATTACCTCATTAGAAGCTTTATATAGCAGACTCGACAAAAAACCTTCAGAATCCGAAATTATCGATCAGTTACTTAGAAATTTAAACCCCTATTTCTCTGAACGTTTGGCATTAAAGCAAATCTCTTCGTTAACTCACTTTAAAGACCTATGTCGTTCTCTTCAGGAAGTGAAGTTACGGATTAACAAATATCGCCCACCCCCCGAGAAACTATCTGGTCTTTTAGAACCCGATTTAGCTTGCCAAGCTCGAGCTTCCCGTAAAGTATCTACCCTTAACGTTCCTTCTACCGTTACTAGTAACTCACTTACCTGTTGGAACTGTAAGCGAAGTGGACATAACTACAATGTCTGCACATACCCCAGAAATATTTTTTGTTATGGTTGTGGTCGCTCAAATATCTACAAATCTAACTGCACCAACTGTAATCCTAATGTATCGGGAAACTCCCGTCATGATATTTCAAATCAGGGTGTGAATATCTCAAGGATCCAAAATCGCCCTCATCACCAATCATTCAACGGACCCAGACGCCAATAAACTCATATCATAAAACTACTTCTAACGTTGTACCGTCATTAAATTTATCTAACAATAATACCGCTACTATTAATGTACAAAATGCCTTACCTTTATTAGAGGAATTATGCTATACTACTCCATCCGAGTGGTCTAAGTGGTTACAAACCGTCAATTCCTTTTACCATAAAAAGACTGCTGCCGTTTCACAACTTGTTAAAAAACCCTTCGATAACCGTCCACACTTATCTATCTCAATTGGTTCCTTAAATGTAGTTGCGTTATTGGATACAGGTTCTTCATGTTCCCTTATAAATAACGAAGGTTTACATCAATTATCTCAACAAAATATCAAAATTCAAATTATCCCCGAAAAAACTTCCATAAATTTGGCTGACGATAATCAAATACATGTAACCGGTTCCCTTAAGTTAAAAATTCGAGTAGAATCTCTTTTTGATTGTGCCTGCATTAGCTTATCCTTTTCTACTAGGGGTTGATTTCTGTAAACTTTTTAATCTGTCACTTTATTTCCAGGATTTTTCATGGCAAACCTCTCTTAAAACAAACTCTTGTGCATCTACAGGAATATCTAACAAAATTTCTCTTACTGATTCCCAAAATATAACTCTTAACGCTACAATCGACAAATTTCGCAAACTTAATACCTCCGAACTTGGTTGCGTTACAACTGCAACACACGTTATCTCTACAGGTGATGCCCTTCCCTTTAAGCAACGTCAATATCCCTTATCGCCTGCATTACAAAAGCATTTACATGCTGAAATAGACAAAATGTTAGAATCTGGTGTTATCTCTCCCTCAAATTCACCTTGGACGTCCCCCGTATTACTAGTTTGGAAGAAGAATGACGAATGGCGTGTCTGTTTCGATGGCAGAAAGTTGAATTCCGTGACTGTTTCTGACGCTTACCCTCTACCTAGAACTGACTCGATTTTAAGCCGGCTTCGAAACGCAAAATTTATCTCATCTATCGACCTTAGACAAGCTTTTTATCAGATACCTCTGGACCTATCTTCTCGTCAAAAAACTGCTTTTTATGTTCCAGGCCGAGGTCTTTTCGAGTATAATTTTTTGCCATTTGGTCTCTGTAACGCTCCACAAACTTTACAACGTACTATGGATCAAACGTTAGGTCCTATCTTACATCAAGAACGTGCCTTTGTATTTTTAGGTGATATCTTAGTTATCTCAAGTTCTTTCGATGAACATATCGCCACATTAGATGAAGTTGCAGAACGTTTAAGCGCAGCAGGTTTTAAGATAAACTGGGAAAAGTCTCAATTTTGTTGTTCATCCCTCACATTTCTTGGTTTTATTATAGATGGGACTGGCCTACAAGCAGATCCTGCTAAAGTCGACGCTATTACTAAATTTAGAACACCTAAGACTGTTACCGAAATCAAACGTTTAATCGGAATGATTAGCTATTATCGCATCTTTCTACCCAATCTTTCAACTATATCTGCACCCATTACCGCTTTAATTAAAAATAAAAAGAAATCCCAAATTATCGAGTGGAATTTAGAATCCCAACAGGCTTTCGAACAAATTAAAACATTAATCACTTCAGCACCTATCTTAATCTCTCCAAATTTCGATGAAAAGTTTTTTATACAAACCGATGCCTCACTTACTGGTTTAGGTGCAATGTTGTTCCAGGTAAGCAATGGTTTAGAACATCCAATCGCTTATGCGAGTCGTGCCTTAACTTCTGCCGAACAAAAATACTCTGCTACCGAACGAGAATCATTGGGCGTTATCTTTGGCATCGAGAAATTTAAAGGATATGTCGAAGGTACACACTTTACCGTAATCACTGATTGTGCAACTCTCACGTGGCTTAATAACTTGAAACAGCCCGCAGGTCGTTTGGCGAGTTGGAACTTGCGTATATCTCAATTTACTTTTGACGTTAGGCATAGGCCTGGCAAATTAAATATCGTACCTGATGCCTTATCTCGTGATGACGTTTCTCTTAACCTTCCAAATTTAATTCTGGATACCTGGTACCTCAATATGATTAAAAAAGTTTCCGATAACCCCGACAAATTTCCTACCTTTCGGGTAACTAATAATAGACTATATAAATTTGTATCTTCGTCCCCACATAAAATATCGAATATCCCTGAATGGAAACTGGTCGTGCCCACTGCAAACCGCAGTGAGGTGCTCAAATTATGTCACGATGATCCCATAGCTGCACACCTTGGTGTTACAAAAACTCTCGCTAAAATATCTGAATTATATTACTGGCCCACACTTAAGCAATCTGTTTGTCGCTACATTAAGAGCTGTAAAATTTGTGGTCTCATAAGAGTTCACAAGATGCTCGTCCTGGTTTAATGGGTAACTTTAAGCGTGTATCTTATCCCTTTCAATTAATATCGCTTGACTTATTAGGACCTCTCTCTCGATCGAAAAGAGGTAATCAATATCTTTTAGTGGTTACCGATTGGTTTTCTAAATTTGTTATGGTGCAACCCTTACGTAAAGCTACATCCGCAGCTATAATTAAATTCCTAGAACAAAATGTCTTTCTTATCTTTGGTGTCCCACAGATTATTCTTTGTGACAATGGTGCACAATTTATCTCTAAAGATTTTCAGAATTTCGTTAAAAGTTATAAAGTACAAAAAATTTGGTTTAACGCAAAATATCACCCCCAAGTAAACCCTACCGAAAGAGTAAATATAGTCTTAATCACCGCTATCTATTCCTATATTAATTCAGACCATACTACATGGGATGAACATATCTTTGAAATTGCTCAAGCTTTGCGTACATCTAAACACGAAGCAACCCAATTCACTCCGTCATTTCTTGTTTTTGGAAGATATACCCCAATCGATGGGAGTTACTATGGTTTAGTGCCTGACGATACTAACGTAATTGAATTTGACGATAAAGTACGTTGGGACAAGGACCAACAGTCATTACCTTCTATCTTTAACGACGTTAGAAAAAATTTGTTAAAAGCTTACGAAAAGAGCAAGGACCATTATAACTTACGTAAACGAAATATTTCCTTCGCCTTGGGCGAACAAGTTTGGAAAAAGAATTATGTCTTATCGGATGCATCTAAGAAATTTTCTTCAAAATTGGCCCCTAAGTTCATTCTTTGTAAGGTCACTCGTGTCATTAGTCCCCTTATCTACGAACTTCAGGATGCTGAAGGAAAACGCCAAGGCAGGTGGCATATTAAATACCTTAAGCCATTCTCTGCTGACCCAAATGCTACTTAAGTTTTTCATGTTCCATGCTCCTTACTATTTACCTAATATTTCTTGTTCTCACCATCAATTAGTCAACTTTAATTACTTATTCCCTCTCTCGTACAGTATATAATCTCGTACACGTTTAACTTTACTTATCTTAATTTAGCTATCTTTTTCGTTGGTTGACTTTTCCTTGACCATACCGTTAGTTATATATCACTTCATCCTCTACACCCCCCCCCCCAATATAACTCTGTCGTTTCATTTAATCAACCCTTTAACTTTTCCTACTACATACTGTTCAGTCTTTAGTATTTCTCTTATATGGTTTAATTGTGTGGTAATTGTCGTAACTTTGGTTGAAATAACTCATTGAATTTTTATGATTGGTTTTAGCTGATGTTGAGTGGATGATTTTTTCCTTAAACCAACATAGGAGTCATGACCTATGCCATTGTAAGAAATAGTTCATATTCGCAGTTGCAAAAACTAGGACTACCTATTCCATGTGTTTTTCTTCTGAATTATTGCAGTCGCCTACATTATACTACATCATTATTTCTTTCCTTTTTCTATTAAATCAACATAACTTATAAACATTTTTTTTCATTGTTTTTTATTGAACTTTGTGGTGAGATGCTATTGCTTCTTATTGTTATCTTATTAAATTCTCGGTTGTTTTAGCGTATTGGGACAGTGTATCTGTATTTAACTGCGTATAATTGGGCATTTTTGTGTGTTTAGGGTGCTACCGTTTTGAGAAACTACCTTAAAACAGTTTGTTTTTGTGTGTTAGTATCTGTAATGATACTTTTAAGTTTTCGTGTCAACTTTTGTCTGATTTTCTTATCGTAATCAATGCACTCGTTAGGAAAATGATCGCACTAGTTCTCTTGAGAGTCTAGTGAATGTCAACATATGATATATCTTATTTTGTCGGATTAATATCGCAGGTGGTCCTTCAGACTGCGCTGTGTTTAACAGGGACAACTCTCTACCTTCTCTCGGACGCTTGTCCAAAGACTATACTTTTTTCTTAACCCGCTATCTCCGCTATGCCTTATTCTTCTTTCGGTGGACCTGTTCTTGTCCCGGAACACCCGTCTGCCACATAAGAATGATGTTCCCTCATTCCGAGCTACTGACCACACTGGTTGGTTGAGTGGCGCTTTGCTATCCACCTTTCCCTCTGTCGCTTTTGCTCAATGCGAGCCCTTCCTCTACTTTCTTCTACCTGGAGGTGCCTCTTATGCACTCCAAAAAACCAACCTCCTTCTTTTTACCGTTCCTGTTTCTCTACTGCCTTTTCATTTCTGTTAGTCACCGTGTGGTTGCGCGGGAGGTTTCCACAGACACCTGGACCATGTCTCTGCGAATCTTTCGTGGGGTCATGCGGTGCCGCTGTCAGTGCATGGGCTCTGGCAGTGAAGGTATGTATGAGTGTGTGAATGTGTGAGTGGATGTGTATGTCGATATATCGTGTGGGTATCGGGTGATAGTATGTATCACCGATATCAATTACCGCCGGGTGCAGGAATGCACCCAAATGTCTTTGCCGGTCTCTCGTGCCGTTTATTGCAAACGGATCTGCTTCACAGGTTTCTCTTTTTAGAGGGCACGAGTCAATCCCATTTAAACGGCTCTACTGGAGCCACTCTATTGTTGTTATTCATTGTCTTGGGTAATAACTAGGCCAATATCTTTGTCTTCTTTATTATCTTTGACAATACCCTTAGTTTTAATATCGTTATCTTACCGATTACCTTTAGTAATAACTTTAGTTTAGTCTCGTTATCTTACCGATTACCGTTAGTAATAATTTTGGTTTAAGTTTTCGTTATCTTACCGACTACCGTTAGGAATAACTTCGAGTTATTTCGCGTTATCTTACCGGTTATCTTTAGTAATAACTTTTGTTTAATTTCGTGTTACTTTACCTACTATCTCTTATAATCACTTTAGCTTAATATCGTGTTATCTTATCGAGTATCTCAAATAATAACTAAAGCTTAATACCGTTATCTTATTCATTACCTTTGAGGATAACAACTTAAGCTTAATAACATTATCTTATCTACTATCTTCAACAACAATTTGAGATCTTGTCTTATCTTTTTATCGTCCTAACGTGTGGTATATATGACCAGACGTGGGAATTATTTTTTTTTTCTGAAATTTAAGTGAAAAAGCTAACCCAATTTAGAAATGTAATTTGTCAGGTTAGCATATAAGGATTTAGTAGGTGGTACTTTTGGTAAATTTGTTGATTCACAACTTGTCATGGACAAGTTTTAAATGTGCATCGTAGAAAACCAAAGTACCAGTAACAAAATTTGCTAGAGTGCAGAGTGACGCACTCCATGAACATTTTTAAATTTGGGCACTTCTTGCCAAAAAGCAGAATAGTTTTGATGCAACACTCATGTGTGTTTGCGTATAACAACTTTTATGTTAACTTTAGTTAGATAGGTTTAGATAGTTTAGGCGACTTGTCGCACCCGTGTTAGTTTAAGTAGTGTTTCATGCTCCCCGACAAATTTGTGCTGTCGATAATTAGTGTAGTCAAAGACTATCGGGCTACCTATTCCGTTTCCTGGTACTTCGGTAGACGTGTTATCGGTCGAAAAAACCAGGTGGCGCCTTATATAAACATTTTGTAGGTTTTAAGTTAGGGTTTATATAGGGTAGTTAGGATTTAGATTTTAAGCTGTTACTGTGCTAACAGACTTTTTCTTTTTTTAAGTTTTTTCTTTTGTGGCTTTGTCGCGATTGTTACGTGCCATTGCCACTTAAACATTGTTTTAGGTTAGTTTTTGGTGTACGGAAGTTTCGCGGCATATTTTCAAATACGCGGTGCGCGGGAATTTTAAATAGACTAAGGTGGTACTTCCGTACGTCAGAGTAGAGCTTGCGCAGTGTGCTTATCCCTAGAGGGGTAGAGCAATACTAGAAAAAGAGTGGGAAAGTTTCGAGGTTCTCTCGCTATAACGTGGCTTTTTCGCGAATACCTTTTAGTGGAGTGGAGTGCTCGGTTTTTCTGGTAACGTATCGTTAGGTTTACCTATGTAGACATCCTATCTAATTATCCTTTGTTGTCTACCCTTATACCTTATTATTTTCCTGTCCAATCCCTACATAGGTAAGACATCTGCCGCCACCTAGGCGCACCGATCTTCACGCCTGAGGATGAGGACTCATGATTACCTTAGCTAGCCGGAGCTGATTCGTACGCATTTGAGAGCGTCGACGCATCATCTCTAATTCCTCCGGAAGGAGCCTCGACTGGACTTGGCTAGAGGCCTACCCGAGCGCAATTTCGAGCGAAAGCAGGATTTCTGATGTAAGTAATCCTTTACTTATTTTATGTGCCTCATTCTTTGTGTTAAAAATTGAGTAAATTTACGTAGTATTGCGTAATATTGATGACATCATTAGTAGTTGACCGCGCCCCAAATCTGTATAAGAATTAGTGCTGCCAACTGTTGATAGTGTCTATTACACCTCGCTTCCGGTGTTGTATTTATCAAACTTGGTAAATATAACCACCGTGGCGCGTAAGAGGTTGGATTTGAATCTAAACCAGTAAATACAGTAATAATATAAATATACATGCACACCTCTAGCTACAGTGAGGAAGAGGTAGAGGCGATCTACAAAGATATCGAGGACACGAAAATTTAATAATTACGGGGGATTTTAATGCAGTGGTAGGTGAGGGCAAGGAAGGAGCGATAGTAGGTATATTTGGTTTAGGCACGAGGAATGACAAGGGAAATAGGCTGGTAGAATTTTGCGACAAGAACAACTAAACCATCATAAATATATTTTTCAACATCATGTTAGAAGACGATACACGTGGAAGATGCCAGGAGATATAGGAAGATATCAAATAGATTACATTAATGTTAGACAACGGTTTAGAAATCAAGTAAAAGGCTGTAGAAGCTACCCGGAAGCAGATATAGACACTGACCATAACATCGTAATTTATTAAAACCGCACCTAAATTTAAAAATTTGAAAAAGAGGAATGGAAAAAGGCACTTTGACTTCGAGAAGCTAAAAGATAAGGATATCCCCGTAAGATTTGAAAAAAAGCCAAATCAATGGTTGAAAGGTATCGGGAAAAATTTCTGATACTAGGGAAGTAGAAACAGAATGGAATAACGCTAAATCTAGCTTAGTCATGGCGGGCAGAAATATTCTGGAGCATACACAAAAAGAAAATAAGAAACCTGGATAACAATGGATATCCTGAATTTAATAGAAGAAAGACGAAAATACAAAAATTGATCAGATGAAACAGGAAAACAGAAATACAAAGCCATAAAATGGGAAATTATTCGCAAATGCAGGAAAGCTAAAGAACAATGGATTGATGAAAAGTGCAAAGAGATACAAACTAAGATGGAAATAGGAAAGACGGAGAAGCATACAAACTAATTAGTATCAATTTTAGGGATTTAACACCATATAGCGGAAATATAAGGGACGCGGGAGGAAACATCATTATATAAAATGTAGAGAAAGTAGCTAGATGGCAAGAATATATAGGGAATTTATATTGAGGAGAGAAACTAACAGCATTAGAACAGGAATCAGACATTGAAAATGATGACCTGGGATATCGTATACCTAGCGATGAGTTTGAATTAGCATTAAAGAGCCTGAAACAGACAGATAAGGTGCAAGCAGAAACTTTAAAAGCCGCTGGACAGAACGTCTCTTGTGACTTGTAAGCTATATGTATGAGACAGGAGAGATACCCAAATATTTCAAACGTAACATTATAGTAACTATTACCAAAAAAAAGGCGCGGATAGATGTGAAAATTTTCGAACCATAACCGCACATGTTTCAAAAATACTAACTAGAATTGTACAAAAACGAATGGAAAAACGAGCTGAAGAAATACTGGAAGAAGATCAATTTGAGTTTAGGCGAAAAAGGGGAACTCGGAGGGGTATTTCAGCTTTGAGGTTGATAATGGAGAAAACAATAGAGAAAGGCAAAGCGTACACATAGGGTTTGTAGATTTGGAAAAAGCATTTGACAATGTGAAATGTAAAAAAATGTTCGACATATTCAAAAAGATTGGCATGAGTTTTAGGGATAGACGGATAGTACATTGCTTATACAAAACGCAAACAGCGGTAATAGAATTAAAGCAAGAAGGTAGAGAAGTAAATATTAGGAAAGGGGTGAGACAGGGAAGTGCCTTATCCCCATTAATTTTTAACTTGTACATAGAAGAGGCAATGAATACTGTCAAATGCAGGAAAACATTTGGAATTAATATGCAGGGACAAAAGATTAATATGCTTAGATGTGCAGATGATATAGCGGTATTAGCATCTAGCAAAGAAGAGTTAGTGAAATGGAAACAGTTCTAACAGAAAGATACGGTATGAAAATTAACAAAAATAAAACTAAAATTCTAGTATGCAATAGAGGGGAAAATAAATCTAAAACAAGAATACAAGAGGGTAACGAAAACTTACAAGAGGTTAAGGATTTCTGCTACCTAGGAAGTCAAATAACGCAAGATGGGAAAAGCACAAAAGATAAAAAACAAACACTAGCACAAGGTCGTGCTACATTTAACAAGGAATAGCAACTACTGTGCTCAAAGACCACAAACATAGAAACAAGTAAAAGATTGCTTAAAACATATGTTTGGAGCACAGCACCGTATGGCTGTGAAGCCTGGACAGTAGGAGAAGCAGACAAGAAAAAGGTAGAAGCCTTTGAAATGTGGTGCTACAGACGTATGATGAAGATATCGTGGACAGACAAAGTTAAGAACAAATAAGTACTAGAAATGGTAGGGGAAGAAAGAAATATTGTGGAAAACAGTAAAAAATAGAAGAGATAGGATGATAGATCACATACTAAGACATGAGGGAATAGTGCGGAGTATATTAGAAGCAGAGATAGAAAAATCGAGAAGTAGAGGTAGACCTAGGTTATACTATTGCACACAGATAGTGAAAGATGTAGGCTGTAGGGATTTCAGGAAAATGTGTAGGCTAGCTCAGAATATAAATCAATGGAGGTACACATCCAACCAGTTTCAAGATGGATAAACTAATGAACGAAAAAAGTAACTGTACTTAAACATGATGATTATTATAAGCAACTACAAGTACTGGTTGAGCAATATTCTCAAATAATGTTAATTGTGTGTAAGGATTTACTGGAAAACAATTAATTCGACAAATGTCTAAGTGTTGGGGGATATTGGCAGCCCCAGGCTGCTTAACCCCCTTCACCGAATGTCGGTAAAGTAGGGCATATAATTAGAAAACAATAGAAGGAAATCAAGATGTATATAGGCTGTTGGGAGAATTGCAGGTAACTGTGTAGACTTGCTCAGAACATGAATATGCTGAGGTACAAGTCCAACCAGTTTCAAGACGTAAAACCCAATGAGGAAAAAATAAGTGGAATATGCTGAGGTACAAGTCCAACCAGTTTCAACACGTAAAACCCAATGACGAAAAAATAAGTGCTCTTAAATCTGACAATTATTATAAACAACTACAGGATTTGGTTGTGAAATATTTTCAACTAATGCTGATTGTGCGAAAGGATAAAT
The DNA here is from genome assembly GCA_036346225.1 of Platerodrilus igneus. NCBI lineage: Eukaryota > Metazoa > Arthropoda > Insecta > Coleoptera > Lycidae > Platerodrilus > Platerodrilus igneus. The sequence goes on along the minus strand of JARFIW010001670.1, from coordinate 15,299,806 downwards.
TGGAGAAACTTTTAATTCGACAAAGGTTCAGGTGCTGGGGAACTTGGCAGCCAACGGCTGCTTACCCCCCTTCACATACAACTGATAATCGGGGAAGTAGGGTATATAACAGTAAAACAATAGAAGGTGACCTAACTGCATCAAACAAGAAAGAACAGCACCTATGTTCAAAGACAACGAACATAGATACAAAAAGAAAACTGTTCAAAGCATAGTGTGGAGCACAGCACAGAACGTCTATGAAATAGGGGCAGTAGGAAAAGCAGACAGAAAGAGATAGAAGTCTTCTGGAATGATGTGCTTCAGATGTATGAGGACGGTAGCATGGACAGACAAAGTTAATAACGAATAGGTTGTTGAAATAGTAGAGAAATAACGATATCTGTGGAAAACGAAAAAAAAGAGGAGAAATATAAGTGCACGATACGTTCTAAGGCATTTCTGGTGAATAGTACTGGATATATTACAAGCAGAGATAGGAAAAGATAGGTAGAGGTAGACTGAGGTCAGACTTTCACACACAAATAGTGATAGATGCAGATTGTGCAAATTTCAGGGAAATGTGTAGGTTGGTTCATAATAGGAAACAATGAGGGTACGCGTCCAACCAGTTTTAGCACTGAGGACTTAATGATGAGGAGTAATATGGTATGACACACAGTGCATACAGATGCCAGCTTCGAAGAATTTGGTCAGGAAGCTATAAAAATTGCTCACCTTCTTGAAAGTGATGTCGCACTTTGTTTACCGAAAACTGTTGAACGCCGAAAGAAAAATGTCCATGTTTATTATCAACATGAAGATGGTGAAAATGATAAAAAAAAAATTAGACGGAATTTTTATTTCGCAATTTTAGATACGATCATTAATTCAATGCAATACCGATTTGCACTACTTTCGGTTTTTAAACAGCATACAAATTTGAAAAAACGTTGCCTAAACTTAGAGGTAATATTAACTGACAAGAATGAGAGAGATGTCGATAAATAGAACTATTCGAAGAAACAAATGCCCTTTTTAGATGTAGCTTAGAAAATAACAATGGCCCCTTTAAAGTTCTACGTTATTTGGTACAAAATGATTTAAACAATTATTTTCCTAATACATTAATTGCACTAAGAATAATTTTGACGCCACTTGTTTCAGATGCTTCATCTGAGAGTCATTCTATAAACTTGGCTTGATCAAGAACCACCTTAGGAATACAATGCTTCAAGAAGGTTTAATTGATGACTATGATATCTATTGAGTCAGAAATACTGGATGCATTAAATATTCACAGTATTGTCCAAATGTTTTTTGAAATAAAAGTTTGGCGTATAAAACTTTTATAAATTGTGTTCTTTATTACGATAAATAAATATCGATCTACTTTAGATTAATGTGTATTTAATTGTTGGTTAACTTCTAATTTGTAGAAATTATTTTGCTATAGTCCATCCGTTTTAACTTTAGAATGACGCCACAACTGGATAAAGTGCGACATTGCCAATGTTAGTTTAAATTCTAAAGTATGTAATGGAAGATATTCGAATATTTCCATTGGCAAGAAGAATCGAAGGCAAACCCCTTAGAAAACCGTCAACCTTTATTGTGTTAAATGACAGTATCCTTCAAGCGCAATTCTGGGTATTCATTTGTATATAGTTGCCAACACTTCATTACTACATTTGACGTCATCCGTAAGTTAAAGCGAATGGACTTAGATTATATTTACTAATATTAAATTATTTTTCTATTAACCTTCTATATGCTTGGTACGGGCAGCACAAAACATTTTGAACACAGTGGGCGTAAGCTCACGGCGCAGCCCTGACTGACCACGGTAAACAAAAATGATTTTCGCTCTTTGTTCCTTACTCGTATAATCCGCTCCTCGCTTTAATTTTAATGCATTTTAGAAATCCGTAGAATAATTCATAATTGCTATAAGCACGTTGTCTTATATCAAACTCAGCTTTAATCAAATATTGATAATGGCAATAAAGCGGATTATGAGGTTTGTTAATATATATATAAAAAATTCAGGTATATGGGTTTAATAAATTACTAGTGATGTGTTTAAGATTTTGGAACTGAGTTTGATTACTACTATTTTTAGAATTGCATAAATTTCAGTGATTATGCTGTTAAAATTTAGTTTACAATTTTAATGGTCCATCAAATTGCTATAGGTGTTGGCCAACAACAAAAAGAAACTAAACAATATTTAGAATCGAGCAACGCCCATTTTCTAACATTATAATAATATCCGTTATCTCTAGTACGCAATGGTAATATATCACTAATTTCTTTAGATACCACCCGAGCTTGTGAAATGCAGAAGCTGCTTCTGTGCTGGACTCCTGCTGATATTTGTTTTCTCGTGCTAGGTACTGAATTTATTATTGAATTTTTATTCGATGGATAAAATATAGTTGTATACAAAAATTAATAATTGGGTAATAAATTATTTTGGAGTTTGTTATTACACATTCTTGCATACTACTCATTATCTTTTCGTGAGAAACGACTATAACTCATCTTTGATTGAACAGCTTGACACATTTTCCACAAAATCCTTACATATTATTTACTATACATTGATATAATGAAGCCGACTTCTTAATTTAAGACTAAAACACACTATGTAAGTAGAGATACCTTGCATAACTGTTTATCAGTTTTTTAATGTGTTGCCTTATCAATTTATTCGATATACAGTTGGCATTTAGTGTTGTTGACTTTATTGGGTGTTACGGTTTTCTAGAGTGAATATAGCTCTTCCTGTATATATCTTCTGAACAATAAATAATGGTTCGATAATGAACTTACGACGTATAATCTGATAGTGTTTTTGAGTGGACGCACAATGCTGCTAATATAATGGAATATATGGCATAAACCATTACCAGATTGTACTTGAAAAACAACAGTTGATATATTTTTTATGACTCATTAAACACGTAACTAAAACAGCTGACAACGATTCCTCAATTACTCTAAACAAAGACCTTCCAGATCAGTATAGACCAAGAAACAATTCTAATTAAGACAAAATTGTCTATTGTTATATTATATATTAGTAGTGCCAGAAATTGTGCAGGAATAAAGATATCTGTGGAAAAGAAAAAAAAATGGAGAGATAGAAGGCAGGATACGTTCTTAGGCATTTTTGGGGAATAGTGCGGGATATACTACAAGCAGAGATAGGAAAAGAGAGGCAGAGGTAGTCGTAGATCACACTATTGCACACAGATAGTGAAAGATGCAGACTGAGGAAATTTCAGAGAAATGTGTAGGTTAGCACAAAAGAGGAAACAATGAGGGTACGTGTCTAACCAGCTCCAGGACTAAAGATCTAATGATGATGATTAATGATGCCAAAAATACAGTTACAAACTAAATAATATTTTAACTTTTCCTAATTATAATAAATGAGACTGTGTAAATAAGATACATAATTAAAACTATACACATATCCTAACATTAAGAACTGATTTATGAAAGTAGATCCAGTCTTTATCCGAGGGTAAATCTTCATTACTTGATCAGGTATAGTAAAAAGAATAATATCCTTGAATACATTTGTCTCTGCCGCGTATTGTGATACAGCATTGTCCATCTTTTTTATACAAGAAATTGTTTATCTCAGACTAGAAATATATGGATCTGGTCGTAGCAATAATCTGTATTAGAAGTTATTCTCAACGTTGTCCGATTATAATCCAAACGTTGTTTTCGAATTTTCTTGTGTAAAGCTTTTATAGCTTCTCCAGATAAGTTTCCAATATGCAACTTGAAATGAGAAATTATCTCTTTATCGTGTGTGAGCAATTTAGGATACTACTAGGAATATGTTACAACCCATAGTGCTGATGATGTATTTTTGCCGTTTCAATAATAAGAGCGTCAAATGTACCTCCTAGTATCTGTTTATCACTGGCTGGTATTTTTAAAATTAATTCCTACAAATACTTTAAATTAATTTCTATTACAGTAGTAATTTCAGAACTCTGCCTGGGGTTGCTATAAATATTTCTTGTCGAATTATTATAGTTTGCTTTTCCATAACCTTGCTTTGTAACATACTGTTTTAGTACAGCCGGTTATGTAAAAATAACTCTCTATTATTTCTCAAATTGGTTTATTTTCTAGTTTAATTTTAGCGTCTCAATTATTAGGATAACAGTTTTGTAGCATAAATATGTCTGCTGTTTTAAACGGCTTCAAAAGCTCCGTTTCCAAGTAGCCAAAGCAGGGTTCTTGGAAAATATAATCCAAAGATTTAATTAACATTCCCAAGGTACAAAACTTTACTTGGAAGGCACTTAACGTGTCAGAATAGTAGTATCTACTAATAGATGTCAATCAAGTAGCTAAGACTCTAGTTATGTATAAAGCAGCCCGAGTTGTCTGAATAATTTTCAATTAGTTTGGGCACTTAACTAAAATTATAGTTTCGGAGTTTTCTTGTGAGGGAGATTTTGGTTGTCCTAAAGCAATTGTTAGTTTTAATTAATTTTTAAGATTTATAACAGGCTTAACTCTTTCGATTATGAGAGCTAAACTGGACTGGGTATTTTTCAATTAACTTAAAGGTATATAAGGAGTTCAGCGTGGGATGGAAAGGGCTTTTTTATTTCGATACTTCCGACAGACAGGGTTTATTTATGTACTTCTGAAAGTAAAGTGATGTGTGTTTTTTTATTTTATTCTGAGTAAGTACTTTCCCAGTTACTAAAACAGAGTGTATGGTTTTTTTTTTAAATAATGAACTCAAGGGTTGTGTTATGAATTATGTATCCGTAATTGTTTAACTAAAATGTGCCGAGGTTTTGTAAAAATAGCGAAGTTCAGATTAAAGCTCTGAGTTTGGCCTTAATAAGTTGAACGCGAGTTATGTATCCCCCAATTACCTATATATATATATTGATGTATTGAATCTAATATGAATTATTAGAAATTATTAAGTAAAAGTATAAGTTCAATGCAACATTGTAACACAAGGATAACCCAGAGAGGTTATCGGCAGTTCATGAGAACGGAATGCAGCTTTGCATCCGTGAGGGCAGTGATACTGCAGGTGGCAGGTCACAAGCGGTCAACATACCGCAGTTACTTAGAATTAAGTTGTTACATTGTAATAAAGTGTACAATAAAGAGAAACGCAGACATGAGATCTGCAAGTTCTCACAGCCGTGTGAGGGGCAGGTTATTATAAAAGGCCCGGGAGCTCAATGCCCGGCAGTCAGTCTTCGAACTCCATACTTCGTTGTTCAAGCTACTCACTAGTACAATAATTATTTTAGTATTGTGTACAAGTTATCAAAATTTTAACTTAATAAAAATTTGTTAAAGTCAAAGTGTTTTTAAAAAACCAGCTCCAAAGGCCCGAACTTTAACTGGCGCAGTCGTAACGAATGTCAAAAAGGCACTGAAAATCCAAAAATCGGAAGATTGGTGACCAAGAATTTTAATTCGAAATTTTGGCAGAACCCAAACCAAGTTGTAGGAAGAACACAAATCGTCTAAATCCAGCAACAAACCAAGTTGGACGCAGAACAAGAATCGTCTAAGGCCAACAAACAAACCAAGGTGGACAAGATACAGCATCGATCGAACCCACCAAAGAAACAGATGAAATTAATGTAAGTTCATTTCCATACCTTTTTTTTTATTAACCAAAAACTATAATTGATATATGCTAGTATTATTATTGATTACCATTTATTATTACTGTTTATGAATTGTATTTTTATGAATATTTTCTTGAAAATAGTTACAAAGTGAATTATTTTCAAAACGAGACTGTAAAACATTTTATGAGACGAATGTTAAAGAGATATTTTTTCTTTAAAAAGCAAATAAAACTTGAATTTTAAAAAGAAACTTTCTTTTAAAAAGCAAATGAAACTTGATATTTAAGAGATTCTTACCACAATTAAATAGAACGAACTCAAAAATAATCCAAAAATAAACAGTCGCACATTCACTAACACCAAATAACTAGCGCGATTCAAAAGCACGTTTTCAATCCGGTAAAATAAAAACACAGAACGCAAACTTAAGTTCAAAGCTAATTCGAACAAACAGTACAAAACGATTAATTAAAACATTGACCTCTATAAAACTGTGTGAACCACAGCAAGAGCATTCTGCATTAACTAAAAGCTACGGTAACCTAAAACCACCGACGATAAGCAAAACACGCGAAGAAAGCATCCTGTATTATACAATTAAAACCTCAGATAAATCGCTTTCAGAACCCTTGCACAGTACTAAAGTTTAACTTTCAACAACGCAATTCGCATCATCACGGAATAAATAAAAGCAACGCAGTTTTTTTGCATTAATACCTATAAGTAATTAAATCCATCACGGAATAATAAAGCAATGCAGTTTTGCATTTAATACCTACAAGTAATTAATCCATAAGAGCGTGTACAATTGCAACAAACACGGAATAAAAAGCTAAAACGTTTTTCAATTAAAAATTACTCAACAATTATAAAGTGCAGTAAAACGGTCATCATAAGAAGCTTTAAATAAAACGCTGAAAACTAACATTACGGAGAGATTCAATTACAAGTCGTAAACACCGAGATATTTAAAAATAAAACTAGACGTAACACTTTATACAAAGTACGGAAAGTAAGTTAGCAATTCCTATAAATTTCTATTAACACCTGTAAGTGCAATTACCTCAACGTACGTGACTAAATAACAAAGATTACAACTTAAGTATTCAATTTCAACCATAAAGTACAGGAGTAATCAACCTTAAGTTATAAGTAGAACACAAGACAGACGAACTGTACGTTTACGCAACTCAGTAAAACCCACAGAAAGAATATTAATTACAAGTTAACAGAAGTTAACTAAAACAACGCTAAGCGAGAATAAATCCATTTCAGATTCCTTAAGCAGCAGAAACTCAAGACTACGGTAATTAAATCAACGTTATTGAATACAGATCTCATGAATACGTCACCGCACTGTGTAATTAAAAATAAATAACAGCAACTACGATTTAAAAAATAACCAGGCCAGTCTGAACTTAAAATTAATAAATCAAAACTGAAAATTAACAAATCCTAACTAAAAATAACGCCGAAAAATAACAAAATAAACTTCAACCTTTACCAAATTTTATCCACCCAATCCAAACTGAAAATTAACCATTCCAAACTAAAAATAACGCCGAAAATAGTAAAATAAACCTCAATCTTTACAGAATTCAAAATTACCCAACCTAAAGGAAAAATTAACAAACCAAAACCAAAGTTAACGCCACAAAAAGCAAAACCAACCCCAATTTTTACAAAATTCGAAATTATGTCATCCAAAAGAAAAACTAATACATCCCAAGCATAATTAACGTTACAAATAGAAAATCAACCCCAATTTTTACAAAATTCAAAATTATTTAATCCAAAAGAAAAATTAATAGACCCAAAGCATAATTAACGTTACAAATAGCAAACCAACACCAATTTCTACAAAATTTGAAATTTCACAACGCAAACGGAAAATTACTAAATCCGAAGCAAAAGTAACAATACAAATAGCAAAATAAAGCTTAATTCAAAAAAAAAAAAAATTTTTTTTTTAAATTTTCCAAAAATCGAAAACAACCCTTAACCAACATGAGTAACACAGACTTACGTCTCTATTTAGAGACAATACAGGCGTTTGATGGCACGCAAGCCCATCTCCCGAATTTCATTGGAGCATGTGAAATGTTCCTAAAAACCTTTTACAAACCCGGAGATGACGCAAGAAATTCATTGCTTATACGCTTAGTAATAAGTAAACTAGCCGGAAGGGCACTAACCTTAATCGCCAGTAGGGACGACTTATCGGAATGGGACCAGTTTAAACAGCTACTAATTGCATATTTTGGGGACCAACGTAATATAAAATGCCTGGTCCGAGACCTAATAAACCTTAGAATGGAACACAATCAATCCCCCTACCAATTCGGAATGAAATGCCAAGACGTGAGAAGTTTAATTTTAACAAAATTAAAAATCGAAGAACCCGATCAAAACGTTAGACATTTAAAAACAAAAATGTATGACGAAATGGCACTAGACACATATATAAACGCTTTACCAGAACGACTATCGGATAAAATCAGATTCCAACGACCCCAAAATCTAGAAGAAGCGATGAGCCTAGTAATAGAAGAAGAAAATGTAATGTATTACCGCAACAGACTATACAACCCCAACGCGAATAAAAGTTATTCACCAATAAAAACTATACAAGCTACAAGACAAACAATCCCTCAACAAAAATTCACACCCTTTAACGCACAAACAAATCAACCGCGAAGTAATAACCCAAGTTTTAAGAATACAAATTTTAATAATCAATATAAACATTTTTCAAAACCAATGTTTAACCCAACTTTTACGAAACCAGCATTCCAACCAAGATTTAATCAAAACCTAAACCAACAAAGACCAGCATTCAACGCAAACCCCAATAGAAATACACCAATGACTAATAATAATAACAATCCTAATAATTATTACAAACCAACGCCAATGGATACCTCCTCTGGTAACACCAGACAAAACACAAAAATAACACATATCCGACCAAACCCTCATCAGAAACGTAATTTTACATCGGAAGAATTATTTCATCAAGAAATAGAAAAATTTGACACTGACCAGAATAATGACATTGAGACACATACGAACAATGAAACAAACCATGCAGAAACTTACGAACGTGACGAACAATACGAAACCTACGAGGAGTATGATGAAGAAAACTCGAACTCAAATTTTCAAATGGACCAATTCATAGACAACCAAACTTAATAAACTTAAATAACATAAATCATTTAGTATTACCATATATAGAAATACCCCACGCCAAATTCAAACTATTAATTGACACCGGATCATCAAAAACATTAATTAGCCCTAGAACCGTACAAAAACACTATTTAGATTATGTGGAAAGAGAACCATTTAAAATTAAAACAGCTCATCAAACAACACTACACCAATTCGTAGCCAATATACCCTTACCGAGAACATTTAATGTTAAAATGAAACATAAATTTTGTGTATTCGAATTTAACGACAAATATGACGGATTAATCGGAATGGACCTTCTAAGAAAATTAGGAGCCAACATTGACATTAAAAATCGCTTATTAAGGACAAAATACGGAAAAATCCCAATTAAATTTCAAATAACACAAGTTGAACAAAAATACACTATAGAACCCCGAACGGAAAAAAAAATAAAAACCCAGTAAAATCTAACAATAATTTAGGAATAATAAATCATATGACATTTCAGCAAGGAGTAGAAACCCCAACCGCCTTAGTGCAAATAAAAGATAATTATGCAACCACAACAATATTAAATTCAAACGACTATCCCGTAGAATTATCATTGACAGATCCAATTAACGTAGAAGAACTAAATTTTAACGAAATGGAAATAGACGAAAATTTAGAAAATAATTACAACCCAATAGAACATGACGAAATGTTAAGAGAAAATTTAACTAACATCCGCTTTAACACCGATATCAATCAAGAAGAAGAAAGAGCAATTAAGAACTTATGTTTCGAATACCGCGACATATTCCATTGCGAAGGAATACCATTAACATTCACCAACACAGTAAAACATAATATCGAGTTAACAGACAATAAACCAATCTTTACAAAAGCATATAGACTACCTCATGCAAGCCAAGAAGAAGCTGACAGACAAGTAGCAGACTTATTAGACCAAGGCATAATCCAGCACTCCAATTCACCATGGAGCAGCCCCGTGTTAATAGTACCTAAGAAATTAGACACAACCGGAAAGAGAAAGTACAGAATGGTAATAGACTATAGAAAGTTAAATGAAAAAACGGTAGATGACAAATATCCACTACCAAATATTACCGAAATTTTAGACAAATTAGGCAAATGCCAATATTTTACAACATTAGCCCTAGCATCAGGATACCATCAGGTAGAGATGGAAGAAAAAGACATATCAAAAACAGCCTTCGGCACACCTAGAGGACATTACGAATACAAACGAATGCCATTTGGATTAAAGAACGCACCCGCTACTTTCCAGAGAGTCATGGACAATATATTACGAGGAATACACAATGAAAAATGCCTTGTATACCTTGACGACATCATAGTTTATTCCACATCATTGGTAGAACACATAGAAAGATTGAAAGAAGTATTCGAAAGACTTAGACAAGCACATTTTAAAGTACAATTAGACAAAAGTGAATTCTTACAAAAAGAAGTATCATTTTTAGGACATGTAATAACACCCCAAGGAGTAATGCCAAATCCAGACAAAACAAATGCAGTTCTAAATTACCCATTACCAAAACAACCAAAGAAATTAAAGGATTTCTACGACTTAGTGGTTACTACCGCAAATTCATTAAAGGTTACGCTCAGATAACCAAACCCTGACAAACTGTTTAAAAAGGAAACAAAATTGAACACACCCAGAATTTATTAAAGCTGTAGACAAAATTAAAAACATATTAACGAATCACCCTGTATTAGAATACCCAGACTTTACAAAACCATTTATACTGACGACAGACGCATCAAATGTAGCATTAGGCGCAGTATTGAGCCAAGGAAAAGTAGGTAGCGATAAACCCATCAGCTACGCATCCAGAACCCTAAATGAAACCGAACAAAAATATAGCACTATAGAAAAAGAATTATTAGCCATAATTTGGGCAACAAAATATTTTAGACCTTACCTATACGGAAGAAAATTTTACATATATACTGATCATAGACCACTAGTATGGTTATGCAAACTGAAAGAACCAAATTCAAAATTACAAAGATGGAGAATCAGACTCGAAGAGTATGATTACGAAATTATATATAAAAAGGGAATCTATAACAACAACGCAGACGCTTTAAGCCGAATCCAACTCAATGCATTAGAAACGGAATCCATTATAGGAAACGTAGACGAAGAAGAAATAAGGGAAGATCCAGACGAGATCAACACTATACATTCGACACAAAACGAAGAACCAAAAAACGCGATTAAAATTTTAAACGAGGCAATCGATATGAAACCTAACCAATTTATAATAACAGAAGTTTTAAATAACCCCAATCCAGTAAAATATACAAAAGTAGATAACAAAAAAATATACCACATTCAAATAACTAAAGACGACAACGAGGAACAAATAATTAAAATTCTAAAAAAATACACCCCCGAGAAAAAACGATTTTATTTTTATTTCAACACCGAACGTTTATACCAAAGATTTTCAGAATTATACATTAAACTATTCAATAACTCTGGACCTGAACTCATCAGATGTACTAGAAAATTAATAACACTAGACGACCCTGACGAAATAAACGATGTAATTAGAAATCAACACGAAGGAAAAACCAACCATCGTGGAATTAACGAAACTATAAAGCAACTTGTAAGACGTTATTATTTTAAAGACATGAAGGACTTGACCACAGATTTCATTAACCAATGCGAACTATGTGACAAAGCGAAATACGATAGGAAACCCCCAAAGATACCCTTAATGTTAACCAAAACACCCGACAAACCATTTCAAAAACTTCATGCCGATACTCTAGTAGTAGAAGCGCAAAACTATCTAACAATTATAGACGCATTCACAAAAATAGGCCAAGCAATACCAATCACATCCAAAAATAGCATCGACGTGACCCAAGGATTTTTACAATATTTCACATTTTACGGAACACCCGAATCAATCACTTTAGACAATGGTAGCGAATTTAAAAATGAGACAATTCAAAACACTTTAGAACTACACAAAATAAAAATTCATTTCACAACGGAAAACCACCCTGAAACAAACGGACTAATTGAACGATTACATTTAACCCTGTTAGAACAAATTCGATTATTAAGAATAAATTATAAAAAGGAACATATAACCAATTTAATGTCATACGCACTAATCGCCTATAATAACACAATTCACTCATCAACAAATTTTACACCCTTAGAATTAACCTTAGGACATTCAGATTCACGAAATCCCTATGACATACACTACAATAAAGAAGTATATCAACAATATGCGAAAGATCACAAACAAAAACTAAAAATAACTTATGACAAGGTAAAAGATAAACTAGAGAACGATAAAGAACGTATCACCACAACCCGAAATAAAAATACCGACTCAAATAAATTTTCAATAGGACAAACCGTATATGAAAAAAACTTTCAAAGCAAGCGACATAAAACAGCACCCAGAAATTTAGGACCATTCAAAATTAAGAAAATATCAGATAAAAATATAGCAGTAGTAGACAACGGTAAAATAACGAAATACATTCATTTAAAAAACCTAAGACACCCTGTAATTTCAGATGGACAATCATCACCCTTACCGTCAACCTCCACCCAGGTAGAACGGACAACCAAGTAATAATAACATATAAAAACAACCACGGTATACTACCAATAAACTAGGCAGTATACAAATTACAATATTTACTCAAATAATATCAACCCTTACTTTAATGTAACAAATTTTAGCAACATTAAGATATTTTTAATAAAAATTCCAATAGTAGAAAGTAACAATTATCATTATTATCATTTATTTGCTTTTCCAACAAAGGTTACTAGCACATACCAAGTAATCATACCCAAAACCAAATTCCTATCCCTAAATGAACTGAGATATGGTTATACAAACGAAAAATGTACTGAAGTAACACCAAACCAATATTTATGTCAATCGATGACGACAACAACCATTCAAGAAGACAGCCCTTGTGAAGTACAACTATTAAAATTCTCAAATCATTACGAAAACTGTGAAACCAAACAAGTGCAAATAACTAATATGAAAATTCAAAAAGTTACAGATAACAAATGGATAGCCATTTTCCCAACAGAAATAATAGCAACCATCCACTGCAACCAAGATGAAAATAACCAAGCATTAATCGGAAGCAAACTAATTACCCTCAAGGAAGATTGTTATGTGAAATTGAAAGATGAAGTTATCAGAGTTTATCAAGATCCCATAGCAACAAAGAAACTTGCAAACCTACCGGAACTACAATTCAAGATACAACAAGAAGACGAAGAAATAAACAAGAAACCTATGAAGCTAGAGCATCTAGACTTAGACGATCTCAACCACGCCGTGAAATTAGTGGAAAGTTATAAAGAACAATTAAGTGAAATCAAAACGCCAAAGTTACATTATAATAATATAAGTGTTTGGACAATTGTATTGATCATTTTAGTAATTTTTGTAATCATGTATGTATTATACAAAATGTACCTTAGATATAAGAATGAAGGAAACAGTTCTAGATATAAGGAAACAAAGAGAAAAAAGGAAACAATAAGTATACCCTTAGAAACAATTAATTTTAAATGAATTTAAATAATGTATTTTATGTATTTAAAAATTAAGAAAACTCTTAATTTTTCATTTACGGTGGGAGGAGTTATGTATCCCCCAATTACCTATATATATATATTGATGTATTGAATCTAATATGAATTATTAGAAATTATTAAGTAAAAGTATAAGTTCAATGCAACATTGTAACACAAGGATAACCCAGAGAGGTTATCGACAGTTCATGAGAACGGAATGCAGCTTTGCATCCGTGAGGGCAGTGATACTGCAGGTGGCAGGTCACAAGCGGTCAACATACCGCAGTTACTTAGAATTAAGTTGTTACATTGTAATAAAGTGTACAATAAAGAGAAACGCAGACATGAGATCTGCAAGTTCTCACAGTCGTGTGAGGGGCAGGTTATTATAAAAGGCCCGGGAGCTCAATGCCCGGCAGTCAGTCTTCGAACTCCATACTTCGTTGTTCAAGCTACTCACTAGTACAATAATTATTATAGTATTATGTACAAGTTATCAAAATTTTAACTTAATAAAAATTTGTTAAAGTCAAAGTGTTTTTAAAAAACCAGCTCCAAAGGCCCGAACTTTAACTCGCGTTGAAATTTTATTTCCTGTGTACTTATTTGGGGCAGACAGGGAGGCTTCAGCAGGGTACACCACTTCATTGTTACTTTGATGGTAGCCTGGGGGCTCACGCAATAGCTTAGCAACGAAACCTACCTGATTACGCAATTTTCAGGTCGGGTATAGTAGTAAAGGACCTCCGTAGTGATAATCTTTGTTGTACTTGAACGAGTTCCGTTACAGTAATAGTTGACCGGTAAAAAGGGCGTTTCATGTTCCGTTAGTTGGAGACACCCTTGTTAACTGAGAGCGTGGGTCACAGTAGGTAGCTTTATTAGAATACTGTATATATATTTAATTATTGTATTTGGGTGTTTGAGCCCGAAATTGTTTCTTATATCCTTAAAAAGTAAACTAGTCCTAAGGAATTTAGACATTTATTTTGTTTAGTCATATAGTGTTTAGCTAGCCGGGTACTATAAAGCTCCACAGTAGTGCAGTGTAAATTTTCTGCGTGCGTATTTGTGACAATCTTTTCCCATTATCAAGAACAAAGTGCAACGAGTGATAATCCCTTGATAAGGTCCGTAAGCTTTCCCCTACCTTACGGTGGCGCCCTATTGTATATAACGGCAAATATTGTATATATTTTGAACTCATATGTCATTAGGTTAAGGTTTAATTAGTTGTTCAGTTAATAAAACAATCTAAATTTATATCTTAGTGTGTTGTAGCTTAATAAACCTCACCCTCTCACCGACTGTAGCAAGCTTGCGAGGCAATGTTCCGAAAAGTTTGGGTGCTTTAGATTTAGGGGTCATGCCCTATTATTTTATTGTTAATTTGATACCCTCACGAGGCAGGAATGTATATTTAGTTACAGTTTTACAACATCCACTACCTTTCAAGGTTACCGTTTAGTACAAATAATCTCCACATAACACTATAACAACCACTATAACCCGACTATCACATTTTTCTCACGCCATCTTGGTACAATTTGTAGACTTACTCTGTAAATCTCAACCTTAGCAAGGACTACCAGCTCAAACCTAAGAATAAAAACGACAAAGTATAAAAATTGATTAATAATAATTATTAGTGGTGATGACGATACAAATAAGTAAAATAAACTTTAACCAGAAGTATTAAAATTTATTAATTATAAACAAGTTTTGTACTAGAATCCGCTGTGATAACCCGAATCGCGTGAATCCGGGGTAGCCAAATCTCTAAACATTTGAGTGAGCGACCTTCCAACACTAACATCTTCTAAGTATTAGTTGGGGTGACATAATCATTTCCAACACTGTCAAGCAATTTGCATTCCTGCTATCATTAAACAAATGATTGCTCGCATAAATCTAACTTTTTAATAATATTTAAACCCGTTCTCTATCTGTGGTACTTCTGCTTATATTTTTTATAAATTGTATAAATATTTCATAAAACTCTACTTTTTAACTCTTCCATTTTATAAAATATTAATTTTCGCATGTTTAGTAGCTCGTAGCACTCGTACTCGTTCAACACAATAACATTTCGATCTTTCGCAATTTCCATATTATATGAATTTTCTTCTTAAAATTTATTTCCCATTTATACACTTCTATTAGATCTATCGGTAGACGGCTTCAAATTAAAATCATGATCCAGTTGTAATTCTATAGCATCTACTCCACTATCTAAAGCACTCAATCTTACGTTTGGTGCTTACTGAGCAAACTGTCAGATTCTAAATTCCATTTAAAAATTGCAGAACTCCCTCCTTTATAAGTAACCCATCTTTATAGCATAATGTTGACAAGGTCTACTGTTGCAAATAATTTGTACAGCTAGCTACAGACCACCGTAAATATTAAACACACCTTTCACGTCATAGTTGTGTAAATTTGATATAAAGTCACCTAACGCATTGATGTTTTGCCTACTAGTCTGTTCAGATCTAATTGCGGCACTTTTACATCAGTGGTAACGTCAACACCAGCAACATCTATTTTTCCAACAAGTAATTTTGACTAGCAGGATGATTCTTCAACAACAAAGGCTCTGGAAATGACTCCCTGGTCTTATATGTTAATGGTAGTTCCTTATGACGTTAGCTGATGTAATAAACAAGCCTTATAATAGTCTTATCGTGGGTTTTACCTATTTATATAGATCTTCATTACACCATACACCTACTCTCTCTTTAGTCATCCTCTTCCATCTTCCTTAATCATCCTCTTTCTACGCCTTAATGTCTCCTAATACTCCTCCTTTCTCTTCTTGAATCTTCCTTAATCCTTCTATTTTTCTCCTAAATCTTCCACAATTCTTCCCAATCCTCCTCCTTCATACACCATTCACTATCACAAACCAAATATATATTTGTCATACTCGTTTACTAAATAACGTTTAAACTACTTAGTACTCCATTTGAAAATATTTTCCAACAATCTGCAATACTCCTGGATTGTATTTTAGCAATCTCGCTGCAATTAAGTAAATAAAAATTATGGTTAGTTGATACTTATTAAATACGAAAGGTTTGCGAAGATGTTAGCTAAGTAAAAGAACTACTGCAAATCCGAATAACAGCTAGAGGAATGTATAGTTAAACGTCAAACTTGAAGGGTAGTTGATATCGATGTAGTAGAAAGAATGGCAAGATCCATTTATTACCTATATGATAGGAGGTGGAGAGGTAATAGGCGTGAGGAGGTGCGACTTGGGGGGAGGATGTGGTAGATGAGAGGAAGTGGGAAGAGATGAAGCAGATGAGAAGTGGGAAATGCAAAAGAAGGCGGAATTGGGAGATGTGATGAGTATAAGATGGTGGGAAAGTCAAAGAGGATGGGAAGAAGATGGCGGAGATGGGAGGAGTTAGGAGGCGAAGAGAGGTGTGAGGAGTTTGTAGAAGATGGGAGGGATTGAAACGAGGTGGGAGGAGGTGAGGGAAGGTGGCAGGATATAGGAAGAGGTGGAAGGAGGTGGGAGTAGAGTAAAGGATATGCAGATGGGAAGAGGTTGTAGGTGGTGGAAGGAGGTGGAAGAAAGTCGGCAAAGGTAAGTGTTGGAAAGTGGCGGCTGCGCTGGTCCAGGCGCCACCTATCCTAATGATAACAGTATTAAATAAGCAAAATGATTTACTCAACTTAATATTTATATAATGCAAGCAAAAATCCTCGTACCATAAATGACTAAAGCTATTCGTTACCTATTGCTTCTGTTGATATTCTCTCACGTAGGCTGGTAGGTTGGTAACTACAATGTGCACCCATTTCATTATTTCTTAATTTAGTTACAGGCGGCAGGCGGACGATATGTGTTGTAAAGTCAAAAAGTGAGGCTTCTGTATTAGGGCTAAGTAAGTATTGATTCAAAGAACACAAGAATGTGGTTTAGAATCCTGGCTAAGGATGAGGGTTAAAATTCCCAAGGAACCGGGTTAAACATCGGAGAATATTGGTTACAATCCGAGGTGAAAATATTAAAACTTTTATTAAAAAAACATCATTCTCCAATGGCGTATCGGTCAAATGCGAGGAAATACAGTTTTCACTATAGAACTTCCCAATTGGGTGTATAACATTAATCGCCAAAGAAACCACGCAAGCCAACACTTGAAATATATTGAATCAGTTCAATTAACGTAATATAGGGTTGTTTTCAGAGGAGTACTTTACTAAATACCTATTGTTGAATAACTGCAACTTTTGAGCATATTTCTAGCATTTAAATATTACAATTCTGCTTTATCTAATTTCAATTAAACTAGGTCAATACTACTACAACAACTATTGAGTAGGCGGCTCGTATAAATGAGCAATTTTCGAAGGCGAAAGTAAACGCTTATTAAAGCATGGTATAGTGAATGTAAAATGGAAAAGGTAAACTACTAAATGAAACGTAGCAAATTAAGTATGCAAAACTTAAATATTAGGTAAATAAAATTTAGCTACTTATTTTAAAAGTAAAATAAGTACATAAACATATATTTTACAAAATATTACGGAACCAAGTAAAAGTAAACTACAAAATAATCTCTAATTGAAATTCCTATACTATCGCCCCTTACTCCAACAGAAGTAATTTTTTGCAGTGGACATTCATAAATTGTATCTCTGAATAGTATCCCATCATGCATTGTAACATAGTTGTGCAGGATGCAGCATGCCTCTGTACTGGACTTACTAAAATCAAGTGAAGCATCAATCGCCCTCTAAAATATCCTCCTTTTGTTGGCTACAATTCCAAATGTGCATTCAAGCATTCTACGGGCCCTTGATAGTTGATAATTAAAGATGCGTTGCATTACTAATAGTTGTCTACCGGAATACTGTCGCAAAACAAATTTTGATACAGCAGATGCTTCGTTTTTGAAAATTATAAATAGCATTGCCTTACTATTTACATCTTTAGGAAGACCTTTAACTTCGGTAATATTTAAATTGTTGATCACAAGCTTACATAAAAATGAAGGTTTCCTAAAAATATTAGAATCACTTCGAGCTCCATAAGCTGCAACTTCAACATAAATGAAATTGTAATCGGAGTTTGCTATAGTTAAAAGAATGGTTCAAAAGAATGATTTGTAGTTCGAAAATTTTTATTTACAAAATAAAACGAAGAACCTAAGAATTTGTTTTATAAAAGAGAACATGGTGTTCAGAAGAATGTCCCTTTTGGTTCCGAAGCTAATAACAGACGTAAATACATTTATTTTGATAATCAGTTATTTTCACACGACGTCGTCGCAGACAGAAACACTTCCAGTAGTCTTGATGTTAACTCTTAGGAAAATAAAGAAAATGTTGAAAGTCATGTAAGGACTTCGAGGATATTTAAATCGTTATTCACTAATTTACTTGAAAAGGAAGATTTCCTGAAAATAACAGAATCTCTTCAAGCTACATAAACTCCAACTTCAACGTAAACGAAAGTGTAATAACAGTCTGCTATGACTAAGAGAACGGTCAAAAATGAAAGATTCTAGTTCAAAAATTCTTGTTTACCAAATAAATCGAAGAACCTACTTTAAAAGACGTTCAGAAGAATGCTTCTTATGGTAAAAAAGCTAAAAAGAGAAGGAAATATATTAATGTTGTTAATCAGTAATTTTTTCACGCCGTCGTCGTAGACAGAAATACTTCCAATGGTCTTGATGTTAACTCTTCGGAAAATGAAGAAAATGTTGTAAGTGACTTGGAAGATGATAATATTAGTACTGATTGCAGAACTAGAGCACCACTTAAAAAAATTAACGAAATAAGACTCCTCGAAATATTAGTACTTATGAAGAATCTTTACTACAGATTTTATAAAAAAGAAAAATGAACATAAACAAATTGCCCAATATAGATACTTTTTATTATTATTATTACTTGTTTTTAAAAATTTACAGATGCCTGAAATTCATTGCCAAGACAGAGATTAAGAATATAATAAGAATGTGTTCGGATGTTTGGTAATTTCGAAAATCAAAAGTGCCAACTGACGGTCATGCAACCTACAGCCCACCATCATCAATCGGACAAATGCCTAGCCCAAACAGTGCATCAAGCCTGCATTGATCACTTCATTGGCCTACTAGTAATTTTTTCAACTTTTTATGCACAAGAGTCTCAGTTTCTAACCTGTATCGATTCAGATATTTCGTCTCTTTTTACCTAATTTAAATTAACAAATATGTTCTAGAGACTTAAAGTTTATTAAACATATATTATTCACTTTGTAGTGTAACCGACCTGAAGGCTGACCAAACGCCCTCTATAAACGGCACACCGGGTTCCATGATCTAACTTCTAGTGGCAGTGGCTCGATGACACCTACATTGTGTTATTATAATGTAACCCAAGTTCACACTGGGAAGATGGCGTTAAGGCGGGAAGTACTTACCTAACTTTATGTTTAATCAAAGGAATAACCAATAAATAGGTTAATTGTATGAAAATTTACATTTAAAGCAAGCAGTGCCGTATTCAACCTGTGCGATTGGGGAAAGAACACGGCAGAGAAAACCCCAAACTGCTCTCACAATTCCAACTACGTGTTACACATCTCGACAAGACGGGTAGCGTACAAGTACCCAGATCACCAACACTGAAATTGACGGGATGTCAATTGTTACCCAGACTACCACACATGACAACTGAAGAAACGTTAGTGTAAACCAGCTAGTCTTTGCTGGTAGGTACTGTAATCGGATAACCAATACTACTCAGCTAAAGTTGAAAGAGGGGAACACCAGGAAGGTAAAATTTGCCTTGACTACCTTCTTCCCTGCACGGACATAAAATCTTAGTAATATTCAACAAGACTCGATCACACGCGTCCACATACATACATTATCAGTTTCCATCCCGCGTTACAAAATATTTCACAAAGGCTAGCCGACTTCCTATTATTTGCAAGAGTACAACTACAAGTACAATAATCTATAAATGTGGTAAAAAACACAAAATATTTAAATTACTAGATACGTATTTCGACCACTATGTGGTCATCATGAAAACCTACAATAAAAAAAAATTAGCTGTTGTTCTGGAACACTTCAGAGGATATTCTCCTCACCACTTAGGCTGAAGTGAACCTTTCCAACCTATAATTTACTATATTGTTACTTTAAACACTATCGAGGATATTCTCCTCACCCGCAGGCTGGTGTTCTCAACAACAAACAAGTGTGTGACACAATTCACTTGTTTGTTGTTGAGAACAATGTGACACATTCACTTGTTTGTTGTTGAGAACACCAGCCTGCGGGTGAGGAGAAAATCCTCGATAGTGTTTAAAGCAACAATATAGTAAATTATAGGTTGGAAAGGTTCACTTCAGCCTAAGTGGTGAGGAGAATATCCTCTGAAGTGTTCCAGAACAACAGCTAATTTTTTTTTATTGTAGGTTTTCTACTGATGATGACCACATAGTGGTCGAAATACGTATCTAGTAATTTAAATATTTTGTGGTTAAGTTTTATTAATTCTAAATCAATGACAAACCAACATGAAATCGCTGAAATGAAGTTATGGTATGATTGCGCATAGTTAAAAGAGCGCTGGTTATTTAATAGACTATCTCCAGCATAGTCATAAATGCAAACGCATAAGGCACGTGAAGGTCGGTCATACCAGAGGTTCAATTTAATTACATCACAACAATTTTCACAACCGTTAAATACTAGCTAATTATATAGGAACTTCGGCTAGATAATAGGATAAACAAAACAACTAATAATATCATTAAGTTTAAACCGAGATATGAGAGATGCAGTCGAATATGTGGTTAATAAACTGAAATAAAACAATTACACATAAAATAAAAAATGTCAAATGCATCACAAATATCAAACATTATAAAACATGTAGGCAGCAAAAACATGTCAAAAGTATACAGCATAAAAACAAGCCCAGATTCTGGCGTTAAATGTTTATATATAAAAGCACGTTAGTTAAAATATATTAAATCAAGTGAGTAAACGTTTAAAGAGATTCATTATGATCGAATTCGTTAAAACATAGCTTTTGAAAAATTTAACACGTGGCATTACAAGTTACAAACAAAATACTATACACAACTTTGTGGTTAATTCACTTTCTAGTTTAAAACCAATACAAATATAACATAGAAATATAATACTGTTCATATTCAAACCTGCTTAATAATTTGTCGGTGCCTTTTCATTAGTTGCTCGTAAAATCACAGTGAGGGTGCATTGACTATTGATGCTGCAATAAGGGCAACACAATTGTAGTTCCTACTCTGCATTAAATACAAAATCAACATGTTTAAATAAATAAATATTAGTTTTCGGTTGTTAAACCAACCAACACGCCTTTATACATGCAACATGTTCAATAAAAAATCGTAAATACACGAGGATTACATATTATACCTGATAAGTAAAACACCTGGGAAATTCAGAGACAAAAACAACAGGTAACCAAAAATATTCCCTTCGATGTCTAAATAACTAACGGCTTTACAACAAGCACCGAAATCATATTCAAAACAAAGCCGGAACCACAAAATGTAATCAGATTACCTTAAATAGCGACTATCTTATAAACTTAAAACACATTCCCTTTAATTTAAAGGAGTTAACCTCTGTATTTCCAACACCTCTGAGCGGGACCAAACCAAAAGTGCCAACCACCCTTCTGACAAGCCTCAAGCCCCTCTCCTTTTTCCCGCGCCCCTAAAACTAAATGATGTTCAAAAGACACTTCAGGATGCGGCCCGAAGCCAACAAGCGGATATCGCACTGTTCTCAAATGCTTTCGAATATAGAGTAAAGCTCCCAATTTCGTATAAAATAATCGTCGACCAATGAAGGAAAGACCTAGAAATAAACCCAGGATACTGCAACTTATCTATTAATAAACTATGTAAGTTTAAACTGAATATTTACTTACCCTAAAGTTACTGCCAATTTTTCTCAGGGGAACAGCCGTCGTCTTTTCGTAAGCAACCACATCTAATCGTTTTAATGAAAATTAACACCAAAATGCATATAATTCTTTTAAGATTTGTGGTTCAAATGATCAAATGTAACACTGATATTAATATTTTAAAATTATTTAAATCAAATAAAGTTTCTCACTATATTCATTTTACATCCAACATTTAAGCAATAATAAATATATACCTGTCCTACACATTTTGTCAGTGCTCTCTTCACCTTAACAAAACTGATTAATTTTTTTTTGTACATCGGTGTAAGGGAGGGCTCCATTCTACTGAGCCCGGCTTCAATGTAAATCTTATAGGAAATCGAACGACGACGAATTCTGTCGAACGCAAATAATAACAGCCTCAGATAGCTTTAACAGGGCTCTTATCATTAGAGCCCTTATCCTCAGTATCTGTCGGAATTTTAAGGCGTGTTTGTTGTTGTCCGGTACTAATTTGCGCGAGCGTAGAGATTATTTCACTTGTTTTCGTTGAAAGTAAAGACCGTGTCTTGTTTTGTGAGTGTAGTCGTAGTGTATAATTTTGATTATTATTTTAAATTAGATGACTGAAAATAATATTCGTCATATAGACGAAATTAAATTTAAAAGTCTGCCATTAGCAGAAAAGGTGAAAATTACGAACCTAGGCCGTCCGACACCGGATTTAAATCTTAAACAGCTAGATAAGGTTGAAAATCGTAGTTTTACAAGGCATTTTTCAAAAAAAATTTGTAAAGAATGTCAGTGTATTTCCGGATGCTCTCAATCGAATGCTCTATTTTGTTTTCCTTGCCATTTATTTTATTGTGACGGAATGGACAAAACATGGTCGGAGAAAGACTTTAGAGCTCTGAAGCATATAAACGATAAAATAAAAAAGCATGAAATTAGCAAGTACCGTATTAATTCTTTCACGGATTTGGCTATGCTAGGTTTCGTGAACATTGCGGTTCAGTTAAATTTTGCATATAGGCAGAACATTATGAAGCATAGTGAGCAGGTGACTAAAAATAGATACATTTTTAAAAAAATTATCAATTGTATTAAATTTTGTGGAAAGTTGAAATTGGCATTGAGAGGACACGATGAAAAAGAAGATTCCAAAAACCGTGGAATTTTGTTAGAATTAATTGTTTTTACTTTGGAATTGGATGTAATTTTAAAAGAAAATTTACACAAAGCGAGTGTATTTAAAGGTACATCTAAAACTATACAAAACGAGATTTTAGAAAACATGCTTGTAGTGTGTCGTCAAGAAATTCAAGATCAAATTAAAGGTAGTGAATTTTTGGCAAGTCAGTGCGATGAGACGACTGACATTTCAAATCAATGCCAAATGGTAATTATAGTTAGATATTTCTGCAGTGGAAATATGTATGAGAGATTTTGGACATTTCTACGAGTAATAGATAAAACAGCTAACGGTTTAACAGAGTGTATTGAACAGGAATTAGATAAATTAATATTAAGTTCGCCATCTAAACTAATCGCTCAAACTTATGACGGCACAAATGTTATGAGTGGTTCTGCTAGTGGAGTTCAGTCAAAAATAAAACTTACATATAAAAATGCCCATTTCGTTCACTGTTATGGCCATTAATTAAATTTAGTTATGCAGAAAGCAACTAGTCAAAATGCTAAAGTTAAAATACTTTTCCTAATTTATCCGCAATTCCTGCTTTTTTTCTCATTTTACTGACAAGTGTGATATGCTAAAAGAAATAGTGAAGCAAAAATTGCCCACTGTTGCTGCCACACGTTGGAATTATAATATTCGTATTGTGAACGTCGTTTATGAGAATAGGAAAAAACTAATCAAATGCTTTGAGGAATTAGAAGAAAAATGCAATAAAACTATTACCTGCAGGGAAGCATATAGTTTGCGCAGAATTCAGGAAGATCTTCATTTTGCGTTTTTTCTCAATTTATTTCATAAAATTTTTCCACATGTTGAAATATTATTTAATCAGTTTCAAGCTAGAGATACACACAGTGTTGCACTGAAGAGAAAAATGGAAGACTTTGAAAGGATAATAGCATTTGCTAGAAATTCAACTGATGAGATAGAAAAAACTATAATCTGTAATGATACTCATCATCATCAATAGGTCTTCAGTCCTGGAACTGGTTAGACGCGTACCATCATTGTTTCCTATTCTAAACTAACCTACAGATTTTCCTGAAATTTGCACAGTGTGCATCTATCACTATCTGATCTAGATCTACATCTACCTATTATTTCCTATCTCTGCTAGTAAAATATTTCATACTATTCCCCAAAAATGCCTTAGAACGTATTCCGTCCTTCTATTTCTCTTTTTCCCCAGATATCCTTGTTCCCCTACAATTTCTATAACCTATTTGCTATTATCTTTGTCTGTCCATGTTATCGTACTCATACATCTGAAGCACAGCATTTCAAAAGGCTGCTACCGTTTTTCTGTCTGCGTTTCAGACTGCTCGTATTTCATAGGCATACTGTGCTGTGCTCCACACATATGCTTTCAACAATTTTCTTCTTGTTCTATGTTTGTTGTCCTTCCTCATAGGCGCTGTTTCTTCTTGTTAGATGCAGTTCGGTCACCTCCTGTTGTTTACAATTATATCCCCTATTTCTCCGACCTTCAGTGGTTGTGAAGGGAGATAAGCAGCCTGTGGCTGCCAAGTTCCCCAACACTTAACCATTTACCGATTTAATATATTTTCTAATATACCTTTTCGCACAGTCAACATTAGTTGCAGATATTTCGCAATCAACTAGTTGTTTATACTAATCTTCAGATTTATCTGCGTTTATTTTTTCGTCATTAGGTTTTCCGGCTCACAACAGGTTGGACACATATCTGCACTTATTTATATTCTAAGCTAGCCTACATAGTTCCCTGAAATTCTCACACAGCATGTGTATACAGCTCGTTCCCCTTCTATTGTTTTTTAATTTATTTTATTCCAGTAAATCCTTTCACATACTTATCATTATTCGAGAATATTGCCCAACCACTTCTTGTAGTTACTTATAATAATCATCATGTTTAAGCACAGCTATTTTTTCGTCATTAATTTATCCATTTTGGGATTGGTAGGATGCGTATTTCCATTGATTTCTATTCTGGGCTAGCCTACACACTTTCTTGAAACCCCTACAGCCTACATATTTTACTATCTGTGTGCAGTAGTTTAACCTAGGTCTGCCTCTTCTTCTCTTTTTTCCTATTTCTGCTTCTAATATATTCCGCACTATTTCCTCATGCCGTAGTATGTGGCCTATTATCCTATCTCTCCTATTTTTTACCGTTTTCCACATATTTTTTCTTCCCCTACCATTTTTAGTACCTCTTCGTTCTTAACTTTGTCTGTCCATGATGTCTTCAGCATACGTCTGTAGTACCACATTTCAAAGGCTTCTACCTTTTTCTTGTCCGCTTCTCCTACTGTCCAGGCTTTACAGCCGTACAGTGCTGTGCTCCACACATGTTTTAAGCAATCTTTTCCTTGTTTGTATGTTTGTTGGCTTTGAACACAGTAGTTGCTTTTCTTGTTAAATGTAGCACGACGTAGGGCTAATTTTTGTTTTATATCTTTTGCGCTTTTCCCATTTTGCGTTATTTGGCTTCCTAAGTAGCAGACATCTTTAACCTATTGTAAGTTCGTGTTACATATTTGTATTCTTGTTTTTGATTTATTTTTCCCCTCCTTTGCATACTAGTACTTTAGTTTTAGTTTTGTTAATTTTCATACCGTATCTCTCTGTTAGAACCGTTTCCATTTCATTAAGAGCAGCTTCTAACTCTTCCTTGTGGCCTTTGAGTACAGTAGTTGCTTTTTCTTGTTAAATGTAGCACGATCTTGTGCTAATCTTTGTTTTATATATTTTGTGCTTTTCTCATCTTGCGTTATTTGGCTTCCTAGGTAGCAGAAATCCTTAACCTCTTGTAAGTTTGTGATACATACTTGTATTCTTGTTTTTGATTTATTTTTCCCACCTTTGCATACTAGAACTTCAGTTTTAGTTTTGTTAATTTTCATACCGTATCTCTCTGTTAGAACCGTTTCCATTTTATTAAGAGCAGCTTCTAACTCTTCCTTGCTAGACGCGAATACCGCTATATCATCTGCAAATGTAAGCATATAAATTTTTTGTCCCTGCATAGTAATTCCAAATATCTTCCTGCATTTGACAGTATTCATTGCGTCTTCTATGTACAAGTTAAAAAATAATGGGGATAGGGCACATCCCTGTCTCACACCTTTCCTAATGTTTACTTCTCTACGTTCCTGCTCTAATTCTACTACTGCTGTTTGCTCTTTGTATAAGCTATGTACTATTCGTCTATCCCTATAACTCATTACAATCTGTTTCAGTATTTCAAACATTTTTTTCCATTTTACATTGTCGAATGCTTTTTCCAGACCTACAAACCCTATATACACGCTTTCCCCTTTTTCTATTGTTTTCTCCATTATTACTCTCAGAGCTAAAATAGCATCCCGTGTTCCCCTGTTTCGCCTAAACCCAAATTGGTTTTCTCCTAGTATTTCTTCAGCCCATTTTTCCATTCGTCTTTGCACAATTCTAGTTAATATTTTTGAAACGTGTGCTGTCAAACTTATTGTTCGAAAATTTTCACATCTATCCGCGCCTTTCGTTTTGGTATAGTCACTATGATGCTACATTTGAAATCTTTGGGTATCTCGCCTGTCTCATACATAAAGCTTACAAGTTGGAAGAGACGTTCTGTTACTGCTAGTCCAGCGGCTTTTATAGTTTCTGCTTGCACCTGGCGTCTTACCATTTTTCAAACCCTTTAATGCTAATTCAAACTCATCTCTAAGTATAGGATATCCCAAGTCATCATTTTCAATGTCTGATTCCTGTTCTAATGCAGTTAGTTCATCTCCTGCATATAAATTCCCTATATATTCTTGCCATCTACCCACTTTCTCTACGTTTTCTATAATAACGTTTCCTTGTGCGTCCCTTATATTTTTGCTATACGGTTTTATATCCCTAAAATTCATTCTAATTAATTTGAATGCTTCGTCTGTCTTTCCTATTTCCATCTTCGTTTGTACCTCTTTGCACTTTTCATCAATCCATTGTTCTTTAGCTTTCCTACATTTTCGAATAATTTCCCATTTTATGGCTTTGTATCTCTGTTTTCCTGTTTCGTCTGATTTAGTTTTGTATTTTCGTTTTTCTTCTATTAAATTCAGAATATTCTTTGTTATCCATGGTTTCTTATTTTCTTTTTGTGTATACCCCAGAATATCTCTGGCCGCCATGTCTAGGCTGGATTTAATGTTATTCCATTTTGTTTCTACTTGCTTAGTATCAGATATGTTCTTGATATCTTTGAGCAATTCATTTGACTTTTTTTCGAATCTTTCTTGAATATCTTTATCTTTTAGTTTCAAAGTCAAAGTCAAAGTGCCTTTTTCCGCTTCTTTTTTTCACATTCTTAAATTTAAGGACGGCCTTCATAATTGCGAAGTTGTTGTCAGTATCTATATCTGCTTCTGGGTAGGTTCTACAGTCTTTTACTTGATTCCTAAACCGTTGTCTAACAAGAATGTAATCTATTTGTTATTTTCCTATATCTCCTGGCATCTTCCACGTATATCGTCTTCTAGTATGATGTAGAAATAATGTGCTTGTGATGATTAAATTGTTCTTGTCGCAAAATTCTACCAGCCTATTTCCCCTGTCGTTTCTCGTGCCTAAACCAAATAAACCAACTACCGCTCCTTCTCTTCTCTACCCTCACCTACCACGGCATTAAAATCCCCCGTAATTATTAAATTTTCATGTCCTTTTACGTATCTTAATATGTCTTCGATATCTTTGTAGATGACCTCTTCGTCACTGTAGATAGAGGTGGGCATGTATACTTGTATTATTACTGTGTTTACCGGTTTAGATTCTAATCTAACCATTAGTACTCTTTCGTTCTTTTGTAAGTAATTTTCTACACAGTATCCTATCTTTTTCCGCATAACTATTCCCACACCCAAATTTTCTTTCTCTGCTCCAGTATGAATTACCCTGAAGTCTCCACTCCAAAAATTCCCCGCCTCTGGCCACCGAACTTCGCTGATTCCTACTATGATACTAAACGAAGAAAAATTAGTACCGTGGAAAATCGGAATTTGATTGCTAAAGAAGTGTGCGATACAATAGTTGTTCAGATAAACGACAGGCTCTCATACCGAACTCATTGAGAAGCCGCATTTTTAGTAGACGTAACTAATTTTGATACTTACTCAAAAAAATTTCCAACATCGCCTTTCCAATCGATTGTTAAGTGTAATCCGATGTTACAGCCAGACAAATTGAGGACTGAATTGGAAGTGATGTACTTAAGAACGGATTTTAAAAATATTTTAGGTGGCCTAAACATGCTTTCCTGATTGACCCAAAATGGATTAAACGAAACATTTGGTGAAACAATAAAATTATTAAAAATTGTAGTCACAACCCTAATGTCCACTGCCGAATCTGAAAGAAGTTTTTCAACTCTTAATGAGATTAAAACTTATCTAAGGAACACAATGACCGAAGAACGTCTTAATGCCTTAGCAATGATGTCAGTCAACAAAACCATTTTATTGCTCAGAAAGACAGAAGGCGTGATTTCGTATACATGCAGTATAATTATTATTACGTGACAATTAGAGTACAGTGTGTGACTTTTTGTACATAAACCTATAAACAAGTATACAAAAATTAATGGGTCTGTGTGTGTGTGACTAGGCTGAATACACCAAACCACTGTTATGTTATCTTGTATTATATTCATGCCATAAGCAGTTAGAGCCCCTCAAATAAGATCACCACGAGCCGCCACTGATGAAATCCATTCTATGACTGCGTTAAAAAAGTATTTAGTTGGTGTGCGCGCAGCACTGCATGCAATTCAAAAGAAGCTCAACTTTTTAATCGCCTTGATTGAAAAATTGCTGGTGTGCGGGTGACTAAAGGCTATACCAGAACTTGGATTTTCACGGTCAACGATTTAGAATTTTGAGAGCAAGTGTCAAAACTATATAAATTAGAACAAAAATTTTAACAATGTGTTGTTGCATTACATCTAACTTTCTTTTCTGATATGTGTGATTACTTTTACTTGTTTCTGTAATTTGCGAAGCCCTATAATTTGACTATCTCGTGTAAATAACGATAAATCAACAGAATAAAAACTCAAACTTTTATTAATATCTTGGAATAACTTTTAATTTATATTTATGTGTAAAAAACTGATTCTAGAAATTAATTATCTGGTCTAATTGAAATGCGTTTCTAAATGTAGCTTTAGGTCACTAGTCATGGAACGTTATGCAAATATGGTTACGGAACATTAAATTTTTATGCTTCCAGGAATTAGAGTATAAATTTTGTAGTTTGAAATATTACTCAATAAAACCGCCCAACCTATAACAGAAAATGTTCATGCATGTTTGTGCTAATAAATCGCCATGCTACATAAAACTATTTGATGGTTTATGACTCTTTGAGGGCGGCATACCGTCGTACTAGAATAGTGCCACGTTTTGAATTATATTAACAACGTGTGCAGTAAAACTTTATAGGAACCGTACCCTTTTTCAAAATTAGACAAATGGCTATACCTTTTACAAGCTACTTTACCCATTGATCAGTTTTATATCTATGTGGCTATCCACTAAAGGGTTTTAGTAACCATTTTACTGTTTACGATAATTCTTTAACAAGCACTTCGTATACTTTGTAAATCTGTCGAGCACGAATCATAAACTAAACGTAGAATTATCCAGGTACATCTTTAAAATAGTCGATGGTTACGAAAATATTGCAGTCCTATCTGGTATTTTTCAGGTACTATATCCTAATGATTTCTCGTTATTGCGTTGCAATAGTAGATCATAACCAATTTAACTTGATTAATTAGGAAACACTTGTATCTGGCATTGAAAATTAAGAGCGTAACACTGAGATATGAAAACTGTTACAAAAGTAAATAGGATTCCAAAAAATATTTTAACATTATATTTAAATACAATATGGTAAATAGTGACTGACCAAGAGAAATATGCATATAACAAAATTGTATGAAAATTAAAAAGTTAAAAATACAAGATCGTTACTTTATGTGCCAACAAAAGCAGTAAATTCATTCAAAGAAACCAAAAAGAAATGCAATATTATAATTCAAAACAGAGATGATTAAACTCTGACAGAAAAGATTAACGATCGAACAAGTTGGATTGGATATGTAAAAAAAATGTGTTCAATAATAAGCGCGCACATAATCAGAGTGCGAATCAAATTTTTTGACAAAGTGGGAGCGGGGGTGAGGTGTTGGTAGTAAAATATTGTTGCACTATTATTATAATAGCAATATATTTAACTTGGTCACCTAAATACTAAAAAAGAGTGAAATTTAGAATTACCAATTAGTAAATTTTAGCAAGTACAAACATTTAATTAAAGCAGTACATATTACCAACTATACTTAAAAAGATGAAGATTCTAAGGTTTTTTTTCTATGTTGAGCGTCGGTTGCAAAATGGTGTCCACTTTTTATCCTATCTGCTGCAAACCGATCTGCAGGAAAATCCTTTAGACATGGTCCGTTAATAATTGCAAATATCACACACTCTAATGTTGTTGTTTGCGATCAATTTCCAAGTTTAGAGATGATATTATTCATTACACTAATGCCTCTTTCACATTCTGCAGAAAACACTGGAATAATTTGTATCTTTTGCAAAGGTTCACTTAAAGCTCCACCAATAAATTCATCCTCTTTTACTTCCCTGAGCTTGGGTAATTCTTTCACAGCTTTAACAACAATTGAGATGTTTATGTCACAGTTACCATTTGAAAAATCCAATTTTAAAACCTTACACATAAGCACTCCACTATTTCATCGCCAAATTACATTAATTCGGTCTTTTCTTGTTGCTACAACATTTCATTTAGGATTTTACACCCGTTAAGAAATAAATTAACACTTAAAATCCTTGCGATCATGTTATCCACTAACCCCTAAAATTTGTAAATACTTCTAGAACTGTTCCAGAAAGCTTAAATGGGACGAGGTTAAAAAGTTTTTGTCGTATCATATTTAACCTAAGCGGATTGTAGATGAATACCAGATGTTTAATGCACGGGGGTCTTATAAATTTTTATATCGACTTACCTTCACGTTGTCTTATTGGTCTAAGGTATAGTTCCTACTCTTCAACTAAGTGGACTGTATGCGAATTATAGTACGTGATACGTTTGCACTTTCACTGAATTTTTTAGGGGTTTATCGATAAAATCACATTGGGCGACACTATCGACTAACTCACGTTACCGAACGACCAACCGTTTCGCTTCGATGTCGATGAGAGAGTGTTTCTGTCACTATCCCTTTTACAACTTAATTTTCACATGCACAAAGGATGTATTGCGGCAGGATATAACGGGACAAGGGGTGACAGCTTTACTATTTAATTTACAACTAAGAATTTAAAATAACTTAAAATTAACCACGCAAACGTGCGACAAAGAGACCGAACATCCCGCCCACCAAAATAAGTATGAACTAACTTATTTTATATTTAAAAATAATTATAGCTATTAACTAAGAAACTTAAACCGACAAACTTATATAAGTGTATATATGTGTACATACCATTAAATATTAAGTAATTGGCAGTAAATATAGTTACACTAGAGGACGTTTAACTAACCCTTGGAATGTCTTGACTGTAGCTACCCGAACGATACCATCCCTACCAGGATGAACCTCCACTACTCTTCCTAAACGCCACTGTAAAGGGGGGTTATTTTCTTCCTATAGGAGGACAAGCGAATCAATAGATAGGGTACCAAAATTCCTCGACCACTTACCTTTCTGTTGCAACGTATGCAGGTATTCAGCACTCCATTTTTTCCGAAATCCTTGTTGCATTTGCTAGAGCAGTTGCCAGCGATTCAAACGAGGGGGGTTGATGGACAACAAATCCGGATCTGGTAACACCGAGACTGGTTCGACATTAAGAAAATGACCCGGGGTCAAATATGAAAAATCATGCGGTTCGCAACTCAGAGCGCATAGTGGACTTGAGTTGAAAATCGCTTTGACTTGAATCAACACCGTCGAGAATTCTTCAAACGACAAAATTTGTTCACCGATAATTCTTTTCAAATGGGATTTTACAGATTTAATCCTGTCCTCCTACAACCCACCAAAATGAGGAGCAGCAGGAGGATTAAACCCAAATTCGATTCCTTCAATTCCTGCGGAATAGCGCGTCAATTGAGAGATTTCATGAGTGGCCCCAACAAAATTAGTGCCATTGTCACAATGGATTTGAATACATTTGCCTCTTCGAGCAATAAATCGACGTAAAGCACCCAAGAAAACGTCTGTCGACAAGTTAGACACTAATTCTAAATGGATAGCTTTAGTGCTGTAACAAATAAATAAACAAATGTACGCTCTCAATGATTTTGCGCCACGACACCGATTCATCGTGCCAGAAAAAGATTCACAAAAGGCGACCCCCGTAAGTAAAAACGCCTTACCTGGAGTTAACCTAGATGCTGGTAAATCCCCCATAGGGGGTCATAAAGCCACGGAGTGTACACGAAAACAACGAATAGAGGATTTCAAACATTGCCGAATAGTCCTCTTTGCGGACAGATCCGATAATTTCGAGTTAATAAAAATTGAGTTGATCGATTTCCAGGATGTAAATGTCATTCATGACAATCGAATATAATAATTTCAGTCAACCGATGCGACCGAGGAAGCAAAATTGGACATTTTGCATCATGCGATAACTCTGAATTACGCAAGAGACCGCCCACCCTCAACAAATCACGACTATCTAGAAACGGAATAGGTTACGAAGTTATCTACTAACAAGTTTTCCAGTTTTAATATTTGCAATGTCGTGGGCAAAAACATTTGTTTGAACTCTTTTAAAAATGTACAGCCTCTTGCTACTGAGCTAGAGTCAAACCATCAGAATATTTTGAACACAAATCTGCCGGACATTGAACATTACGAATGAAATGACAAATGCATGTAATAACCCTACAAAGTTTTTGCAGTTTTGAAAATTTATCCAATAACAAGTCTAAGAAATTCTCAGACATAACCACTGTTAACGACAGAGTAAGATGTTCGACGTCCATCTGAAATGAATCGATAAGTTTTGGCAGTGAGGTTACTGGCCATTCTTCGCTACGACGCACTTACCAGGAAGGTCCTGTCTACCATAATGGATGAAGAACCAACTCTGAAGTGAAAAGTCCACGTGAGGCACAATCCGCAGGGTTATCCTGGGACTTAACATGAAACCACGAAGATGGAGGAATACGTTCTTGAATATGCAAAATGCGATTGCTAACGAATGTCTTCCACTTATGCGAGGAAGACCGAATCCAAGACAAAACAACAGTGGAATCTGACCACGCGAAAATACCACTAAATGATAAACTATCTGTATACGGATTTTTGATGAAATCTACTAAATCTGCCAAGACTACGGCAGTACACAATTCGAGACGGGGCAATGAAATGCGATTAGTAGGAGTAACCTTCGATTTTGCGCATACTAATGACATGGTAATATTACCTTCGAAATCGAACGAACGAAAATAGACAACAGCTGCATACCCAACTACTGAAGCATCACAGAATTCATGCAACTCTACCTTTTTTAAATTATTACATACGATGCGACGTAAAATCTCAATATCCGAAACCGCTGGCAATTCACCCAAAAAATGTTTCCATTTTTCTACGACGTCCAATTGCGGCTCTTGGTTCCAACCGAGGTCTAAAAGCCAAAGATCTTGAACTAAACGTTTAAAAAGTACTAAAGGTGCTATCAAACCGAAAGGATGAAAAACTTTTGCGATAGCTGATAAAATATTACGCTTAGTGCAAATGCGCTCTTCAACGTCTAAGTTGTATAGAAATACATCTGTAAGAGCGTGCCACGAAAGGCCCAAAATTTTTATTGAACCACTATCTTTATCTTGAAATGTAATTCCGAACCGGACAGGGACTTTTTCAAGTTGGACATCACTTTCAGGCAATTACTATTCCATTTTCTTAATTGAAAACCACCACTAGTGCAAATACTATTCAACTCTATAATTAATTGATTAACAGCTCGCCAATACCGATGACGCCAAAGAAAAACTAATCGATTCTAACCCTGTCAATTCTTCAACAGTACGCAAGGCCAAAAAAGGTGACGAAAAATTCCATAAGTCACAGTATTTAATTTAAAGTCCATAATAGGATCTGACGGAGAAAATCTCCAGATGATATGTTGATAATCAAGATGAGTATCTTTAACCAAAATCTGCCGATACATGTGTTCAATATCAGCTGTAATTACGATAGGATGTACACGAAAGTGCAATAACAAAACTGCAATGTCCTTTTGTAGAGCAGGACCAATAGCCAAGCTATCATTTAACGAATTTCCAGATTGATCCTGACACGAAGCATCGTAAACCACACGCAATTTTGAGGTAGTGCTATCACGTTTCTGTAAAGCATGATGGGGAATGTAGTACATTTTCTCATGAACCGACAAATTTTCAGGTGACTTCACTTGAACCGTGTGACCGCTTTTCAAATAATCCTGCATAAATTTTTTATAATTCGAATACAATTCAGGATTTTTTAGCAAACGACTGTCCCTGTTACGTCTATAATTTTCTACAAATTCCTTTTCACACTTTTCTTCTTCAGGAGAAATGTGTTTTCAACGAAAGCACACAACGACGTAATAGAATTATTCTTGGAAACGACCTTTCCCGTTAAAACCCGACCAAAAGTTGTTGTAATAGCAACTGGCTCGTAAACGACACCCCAACAAAATTAGTTCAACAAAACCTGAGCAAAGATTTTTGCTGCGAGTAGCATGTCAATCTTACCAGGAATATTAAAATTAGGATTAGCTAAGATCAAACCTCGAGTATGCGACCATTCTTTGATCGCTATAGACGACGAAGGTTTGATTACAAATGTTAGGTAAAATACAACAATCAATTTCATATGCTGGAGACCTTGCTCCCGAGGGTATGACTACACACGATAGTGTACCAGACATCAACGACGAATTCAAGCCAAGTACTTGAACAGTGATATTGGCTCTCCGTTTCTTTATTCTTAATTTCTGACGGCACCTTTCAGTCATAAAACTTTCCAGGGATCCGTTATCTAAAATTACACGAACAGGTTGCAATTTTTCTATATTATCTAGCACCGACACCATTGCTTAGCTAACAGTGTGGTTGTATGTTCTAATGACGTCGAAATTAACGAGCTAGTGACAGGTTGTTCATACATAACCGCCGACGGCAGATTGTCTTCACTGGGTTTACTAGTAGTAGTATGTCTAGGCGCCGCTCTCCGAGGAGATGCCGTCCTTTGACGATGAGTTTGTCTGCGTGGAGACACCGATCTTTCTCGTTTATCGAAGTGAAGTAACGAATTGTGCGCGACTGTTGACATTTTCAACACGACCAATCTAACTTACAATTTGTACGTTGGCTCGTAGCCGTGCGTAACACAAAGAAAGTCAAGGAATGACCGGGCTCAATCGGAGATTAGGGGGGGTTGTAGAAAGTAAACTAACATAGAATGTACGCAGCTGTAAGAAATTAGGGACAATACCTGCAATAAAAATAGTTAAGCAAACCTGAAAGAAAAAAAAATAGTTAAGTAAACCTGAAAAAAAAAGAATGTAAAAGAATGTAAAAGAATGTAAAAAAAAAACGGTTGGATAATCTATATAATATAACAACGGTAAAAGCAATACAAAAATATTTAGAACAAAGTGAGGTAATATTGGGGAGTAGCAGAAACGTTTCCTCACACACCAATTCAACATAAAGCAAACAGCTTATAACAAAAGATAAATAGGTAATTCAGTAGTGTGGATTCTTCTGTGTTCAAATATTTAAAAAAATATGGTTATTAAAAGGAACATTTTAGCATAACAAGGCACACTAGCACAGCTAACTACAGAGTGCGGTCTTTATTAAACAAAAAAAAAGTGCTTAGTTCGTATATCAATGCAAGTGGGGTTTATTACTTGCTATGTACCAAAAACAAAGTCACATACCTCTATGGGTCAGAATCTATATCTTGCAAGCTATTGGTGGTGGATCAATACAACAACACCACGGTGATCGGTAACATCCCTGTTACTATCGTAGTCTACACTCCAGAACAGTAATCTAAGTCCAAAGATTAGTCAGGCCATCCATAAAAAGCGATCTGGCCTACCGTAGGAAAATCATTAGGCCTCTGTCAAAGAGCTAAAATGGGAATCTTATTAGTGTTGATAAGCGAGAAAGACCTTACCGATGCACCCCAGGTATTCACTTCTTGTCAACAACAAATATGCATCGCTCTCGTAGTAATAAAATGAGCAATCCAGAAAATATATTAAAAGCACGAGATCGTTCTTGTAGTAATAAAATGAGCAATCCAGAAAATGTATTAAAAGCACGAGCTGCAGAATCAAAATGAAAACGTCGTTTGCAAGAATTAAATCTAATCAGCGTTATCCAACACACCAGTTTGATTAGAAACTCGAAGAAAGCTTTATCAAATAAGTACGATGCATTATTTCCACGAGTCTTTAGGATTGGGTATTATAAGAAGTTATTACACGCTATAGTGCCGTATCAAAACAGGTGTTTGAAACAAGGTACCGACTAATTAACATTATTTCGACTTGGATAATAACATAAGGCCACATACAAAACGTGAAATGTCGCAATCATATCCAACACTTAATTATCGCGGTTTATCACTTCCAACAAGTCGGAAAGCAATTTATTTATAATCCAATTTTTATTAATGAAAATCAATCTTCAAATTACCTACTTTTAAATTAATACCGACAAGTTAAATTGCATACAAATCTGAATTATTCTGAAGTATTTCCTTTATACAAACAGCGATCTCAAAGAACGATGTATTTTTTTGTACGTTAACAGGAAGGGAGCGTAACAAATTTTTCGTCGAATGTGAAATATATAAACATTTAATACAAAGATTTTTAACCTTTACCACCTCAAATCTTTCTTGAGGGGTTTTATCGAGAAACTGCTTACATCTATAAATAGGATGCAGAGCTCAACAGAAACTACCATCATTGGTGGTACCAACTAAATAAGTTTTAGTCGAAGTGCTAACGACCTTTCTTTTTCCCTTTGTTTCACGGAATCTCGAGATTTTAGGCATGTTCCTGAAGCAGTGTCATTTATTACCAACACTTTACATTGTTTTTCAATGTACGACCTTAAATTTT
Organism: Platerodrilus igneus; assembly: GCA_036346225.1. Lineage (NCBI taxonomy): Eukaryota > Metazoa > Arthropoda > Insecta > Coleoptera > Lycidae > Platerodrilus > Platerodrilus igneus. The sequence goes on along the minus strand of JARFIW010001670.1, from coordinate 15,262,093 downwards.
TAAACGAGAGAATCTCGTCATTATTTCCAAATTCGAAACGCTTTAAAATGTTTGTATCCGACTTTTTGATAACAGATTAAACAACATGAAATCTAATAAATCTATTTCCATCTGCTTTAGCGAGAATATATTTTCATGAAAAAAACTAATTAATCGCTGTAGTTCCGTCTGAGGAACTGACCTTAGGGCATTTTTTGAGAACATTAAAATGTGTTGAAAGTAATAATCTCTTGGACTGAAAACGATTAGTAATAATTTTATATGCTTCATCGTATGCACAGTCGTTTAATGGCAAATGTTTTATTAACGCACGCGACGACTCATTTAGTGTATCTATGAGATAGCAAAATTTTTCAACGGGTGACAAACTGACATTATCATGAACCAATTGCTTACAAATTGCATGATTACTTTAAGAGTCCGAAATACATCCTAAAAAGCGCGGAACTGAAAGGTGCTATAAGCGAATACCACTATTTATAGACAAAGAATTATTCAAATTTTCCACCTGCGGCTTGTTTTCTATGCGATCTAATTCACATTGTTCAGCGATAATACGAATATCTAATTTATGATCATTGATTTTCACCCTAAGAGCCGAAAATTCATCCAATTGTTCACTTTCCCCATCAAAGAAAACACGTTTGCAAAAAAACTTGCAATGAGTTTCAATTTGCTCGACACTTTTAATCGATGCTCTAATTAAAGAATTCGATACATTTTCCGGTTGATTAATCTTACTGTATATATGATCTAACCTTTTAACTACAAATCTAGCTTCAAGAACAGCTTTATCAATTGATATAACTATATCTGATCAATGATTAATAAACGATAATAAAAATTAATGTAAAAACAATGCGCATCACAAATACGCTACGACAACTAAAAACTAATTAATCTACGAAATTAAATTATTAATGGACAAATGCAACTAATTAAAGTGCTCGCCCGACAAAACGTTTTACATAAATACCAATCCCTTTGTTACACTAAGTTGAATGAACCCTCAAACTTGACGACAAAAAATTAGGTAAGGATTTAAAATACAATAACCCTTATAAATTTAGTTTACATAAAGTAAATCGACCGACTAGTAATCTTTGCGACAAGGGACAAGAGATATATTGTAAAATCTACCGTTACGACTAAACGTTTCTGTACTATTAAATATGCAGACAAGATGTTAGTCTCTTTGTAACACGCCCAAACATATAAAAAACTACGACAATTATTAAATTAATGTATAAATAAGAAGCGAAAGGAACAGGAACTAATTAATTAATTAATTATTCCTTTTACAAAGGCCATGTTTAGTGCGCGGGCAGTCTTATAAATTTGTATATTGACTTACCTCCGCGTTGTTTTATTGTTCTAAGCTGTAGTTCCTACTTTTCAACTACGTGGACTGTATGCAAATTATAGTACGTGTTACGTTTGCACTTTCACTGTGTTTTTTAGGGGGTTTTGTTACGTTAATTCGTGGCAGCCACGTTGGGCGCCAAATTTATGCTACGTTGGCGCGTAGCCGTGCGTAACACACAGAAAATCAAAGAAATGGCCGGGCTCAATCGGAGATTAGGGGGGGTTGTAGAAAGCAGACTGAAATATGATGTATGCGGCGGTAAGGAGTTAGCGACAATACCTGCAATAAAAATTAGTTAAGCAAACCTGAAAAAAAAAGAAAATAAGCATAGCAGCAATGAAAAGTCTAAGTTATTCAGTACTTTGTAGAATGTAAATAAAACTGTTTAGATAAACTATATAATATAATCACGATAAAAGTATTACAAAAATTTTTATCACAAAGTGAGGTAATATTGGGAAGTAGCAGAAACGTTTCCTCACACACCAATTAAACATAAATCAGATAAAATGTTAACAAAAGATAAATAGATAAGACACACTTGATATGAGTAATCCAGTAGTATTGATTTTGTTTTTCTTTTTTTTTTCTTAGTAGCATGCACTTCTATTGTAAAAGGTATCAGAACGACAAAGATATTGCAAAACAAGGGATAGATATTTAAAGTCATATCAAGTAGGAAATAGTTCAACTTACATAAAGTCCTTCAGTAACGCTTCCTTGCAATTGAAGTGTGGGATTCACGATGTCCTGCACTAACGAAGCACTTCACCCTTGACTGTGAGGGTGTTGATGGAATTTCTTACACTTTACAATAATCACACCTACGCATTTCACTGGTGTTAGCAGCAGACATTATCAGGCTGATGGAACTATGTAGCATTGATAAATTTATTGTTAATTCTATTTCCTGAGACAATAATTTCGAAATACTCTGTAACACAAATCGTAAAAAAAAATGGTAATAAAAATTTAGAATCACGGGCTTTCAAGGCACGATGTAATGCATTAAAACTAACAGTAACGTGAGGTGTTTTATTTGCTACCTATGGTAACAAAGAAAAATCTAATGTTTTTGAATAACGAAATTTGCGTAAGCAATGATCTATTTTAGAAAATTCAAAAACTACAGTATCAAGTGTATTTGGATAATCCAAAGTATGCACTACTCTGATAAAAAAAAGAAGGCCGCGAAACTAGATCGCACACACAGTTTAAATATAAAAAGACAAAGCACCAATAAAAAAACACAATGAGTAAAAGTAACGCGTATCACTAAGTCAATGTCCCGTATACAAGCACGTGCGGTCGAGTAAAACACGTTTGCCTATAAAACATCTTTCCTTCAATGTAATCAGAGCTACACTCCTCTACAGTTAATATACAACTTTTCATTTCACAAGAAAGACAACTAAAAACAGAATTAGTAAAGCAACAAGGAAACAGTATTTTTAACGTAATTCATATCTAGGAACCAAGCACGAAACTACAACTCCTCATCTGTTTATATTCAATCGTTGCTATTACAACCGCTTATCGACTCTTATCTAGACTTGTATATCCACATATTATAATACGAGCTGTTTATCATTTTCGACAAGTTGGAAGGTAATTCACGGATAATCCCATTTACAAATTCGTTCCTTGCAATTTATTTATTAATTGAAAATCAATCTTCAATTAATCTATTTTTAAATTAATACACACAAGTTAAATTGCATACCATTCTGCATTATTCTGAAGTATTTACTTTATACAAACAGCGATCCCAAAGAAACGACGCATTCGCCCAATGGGTTAATAAATATAAAATATAGAAATAGTAGTTGCAGAAATGTATTTACGAATCGAGTAGTGTAAAATGTTTAGCCATTAAAACTGCACGTTACAGTTTATCGATAAATTCACCCTCGGCGGCATTATTGACTAACTCAAGTTACCGAATGAATAACCGTTTCGCTTCGTTGTCGATGAGAGAGTGCTTCTGTCACTACCCCTCTTTCAACTTAATTTTCACACGCACAAAAGAGGTATTACGGCAGCATATAACAGGACAAGGGCTGACATTATTACATGTGATTTTTTTTTCCAATGCTCCACCCGAAGGTACTACATTGGCCAGGAAGCGAGTTTTTTTTTACCTGGAAAATTTGGAATTTTGCCGAACCCTTGATGTTCCAAGCAAGGTAGGGATCTTTAACGTGCGTAACAACACTCACACACGGGACCTCCATTTTACCTCTCATCCGAACGAGGGTGTATTTTTGTGAAAAATGCTCGCCTAACATTTTTCAAGCGGACCGTGTCGGGATTTGAACCCGGGACCTTGGGCGTAGTAGTCACACACATACCACTACGCCACGGAGCCGCCGGACAAGGGCTGACAGCTTTACTATTTGATTTACAACTAAGAATTTGAAATAACTTAAAATTAACCACGCAAACGCCAGAAATAGCCTTCATTGCGGTCGATGAATTAATGCACAGTTTTATTTCTGAGAAAGCAGTGATAGAATGAGAAAATCTAGTTTGTAAACAAAGAAAAAGTGATTTTATGGTTTCTAGAGTATTCTAATAATAAAGCAGTTAAATTCTGGATCAAAGCACTCTTTCAAATTCCTAGTTACCAGGTTACAACATGTTATTAAATCTGTCGAAGTTGCTAGCAAAGTTGTTTGTTAATTAGAACCTTTTAAAAAGATAAAATCGTTATTTGATAACTACATTATTACAAACAAATGAACTAACTTCAGCTACTACTATAAAAACTACAAATAGATAAATTACAGAAACCTGATCGGTTTGATTCTGATGCCCGCGGTAGTAAAGCTGCTCCAAAGTGGAGGCACTAGATAGTTACTTTAGAAAATTTTCTGAAGTCATTCAAAGTGGTAAAAGAAGAAGAAAAACTAATCCTACTCATCAATCACATTAAGCATTATGTGTTTAGTTTTGAAGATGACTGCACCTCCTTGACGACAAAAACTGTTTTAACACTTTAATTTCTAAAAAGGAAATATACGCTAGACACAAGTTGATAACGCATAAGCAGAGCGCTAGGTAAATTATAGATCTCTTTGGGCATAGTTTAAAACTACTTAGCAAGGATTACGATTTCAAAGCAACGAGCAGTGTTGAAGAGAGCTGTGATGATTACGCTAGGGATGCTTTTATATGCGGGTTAATTTCACAACATACTCGACAACGTTTTCTAGAAATGTAACACTTATTATATATACGGCGGTTATGTACACTTTATCTCTGGAATCTGTATTAACGCAAGTTGAAACCTATTTTCAACCTTTAGACAATTTAAGCGCCTTGACGAGCAAATCTGATAGTGCTGGAGAAAAGTAGTTAAACTTGAGGAACTAAAATAACGCATCTATCTCTTTTAGTCAGATATGTCATCAAAAAGATTTTTGTTAACACGTAGAAAGTACGTTAAAAGGGAAAGGTTCATTGAGCGTTCATCGAAGCATTCGATTGTACCGTCAACCGTCATGCCGAGCGGATCGGCCTCAGAGTATACTATCAAAATTATTGATAAAAAGTGTCGTTATTGTGGTAAATTTATATCTGCAAGTGATATTACATGTGCTAATCAATCATGTGATGTTTCAATCCATATTAGATGCCATTTCGCGAGTTGTTAAAATCAATAAAGATTCCTTTAGTTGCCGTAACTGTTTCGATGCTGAAGAAAATAAGCAAGGCCAAAGTCCAACTTTAAGTGCCGATACATTCAAGATAGCGGTGCTATCTAAAGAAGTAGAGTGTCTAACACGTGAAAAGGACATTCTATCTAAGTACGTTGCAGAATTAGAATATGTAAATAAGCTGCTAAAAACCAACTTATTGGTAAACGATTTATCAAGTACGAAACATGACATGAAATTAACATCTGTCGATGGTATATCTGTAAATACTTAAGCAACTGCAGTTAAAGCCAGCAAAGATAAAGCTGTTCTAATGGTACAGTCTCTAAATCGAAACACCACAAATTTTGAGGTAGCTAATGCTATAAAATCAAAGATTGATCCTTCCACTGTTAGTGTTCAAATTTTAAGAACTAGGTTGAATAAAGATGGTATGGTAGTCAATTGCAATGATAATATTTCTCGAGATAAATTGAAGCACATACTAAATCGGGATTTTGGGAACACTTATAAAGTAACTGTGCCTATAAAACTCAATCCGCGGATAATAGTTAAAGGTGTTGATATCAATTCAGTGGAAAACCCTGCATTTATTAATAATTTGGTGGAAGCAAACCAATTAACTGGGCAGGCCAAGGACATCAAATTTATTACGAAAATTAAATTTAATAATTACTTTAATGTTGTAATATATGTAAACTCTTTTACATTTAAAGTTCACACATACATTATTAAAAAAAACCTACTATCAAAAACATAGTATATTACTACCAACAAACAATTTGGTAACTAACATGATAATTGAACATGAACATTTAAGATTAGGACACGTTGGTCAGCAGATCACTCTGTCAAACGTTCGGTAAAATGTTTGCCCTTAAATGGTCTTACAGACATAAAAAAAATAATCCGAAACTGTTTAGTTTGCTATTGGTTTAAAGCTCAAATTTGCGAACAATTAATGTCCAACATACCGCGCGACAGACTGCAACCCTCCAGGCCATTTTCCGAAGTCGGAGTAGATTTTGGCGTTCGAACTTTTTTAAAAAGTTCAATTTAGGAAAGGCTCCTTTGCAAAATTCTATATTGCAGTATCTATCTGTGATTTCTAAAATGTATAGAACTAATATCTAGCCTGTCCACAAAAGCTTTCATTATAACCCTTAAAAAGTTCATGCCTAGAAGAGGTATCCCTCAATTATTTATACAGATAATAATACTAATTTCTTAGGTTCAAAAAGCCAATTTAACGAGGTTTGCGATTTTTTCAAAAGATAGGCAAACCGTGATTTGGTAGAGGATTTCTTAGCAGCTAGGGAAATTAAACGGAAATTCATTCCTACAAAATGTCTACACTGGCGAGGTCCGTGGGAAGCTTCTGCCAAAGTCGTCTTTCACGTTTGAAGAATTTAGTACAATTTTAGACAAAATCAAAGCAACTTTGAGTTCAAGATCTCTCCAGTTTCTTTCTGGTGATTGAAATGATCCAAATGTCTGACACCTAAACGTTTCTCAACCGGTAGCATATAGCAAACGCTCCTGAAGGTCTTTTAACCTAATATCAAAAAACGTATTTGATTACACCAAACTTTCTGGAAAAGATGCGTAAAGAAGTATCTAAATTAACTTCAGAATAGGCCAAAATGGCTTACCTATTCAAAGGATTTAACGGTATAGTACATAGCATTACTCAAGGAAGAGCATACCCGTCGGCTTGATTGGCATTTGGCTGAAGTAGTGGAACTAATACGTGTTCGAGATAATGAGGTTAGAGCATTTAAAGTCAAAACTCAAAATAGAATATTTATCAGAAGCATTACAAAATTATGCCGCCTACCTATTGCAGAAATTAATTCCATAGATTAAGTTTAGATAGAATGTTTATGTAGATTAGTTGTAAATATTATGTTCAATATACGATTTCCTACCTAGTAAGATATTAGTTTTCAGTTATTTTAAAAACAAAAAGGAATTTTTTTTTAACAAGGAAATTCATTGGTTGTTGAAGGCAGGTCTTCAACATGGTTCAGCATATTCGAGAAATCGAAACACTAGAGAATGTGTTTTAGTGTAAAATAGGGTTCAATTACTCAGCTGATAAATGTATAACTAACCAACACAGTGAAAGTCGTTCAACCTACTTTCAAATTATACTAGGTCCTCTCTCGTATTTTAATCTATAACCACATTAGTTGCAGGTAAACCAGAAATGTACGAGTCATTCTCCACTGTTTCCTAACAAAAAGATTCACAAAATTTTTGAGACAGGTAATGATTTTATAATGAATAGGACCAAGCTATATTTTTTCTTAGTGTATTGAAAGAGTGTGTTCATGTTTATACTCCGAGCTTGAAGATGAGCCTTTTAATACTTGTCTCCTTTTTTTGCCTACCTTATTTTCATTTTACAATACATTTTCTAATTCTCAAAAGCTTAAGTTGTTTCTTAAGCAGTATTTCATTAATTTTGTTCGCGCAGAATAAAAAGACCTCTCATATTATGATTTTTAGGTTTTTAGCAATCAACGTTCATCTCTAAACAGCATAATACTTCAAATCTTTTCCTTAGATTCCTTTCTTAGAGTTCTACAGAATATGATCCTTTTCCTATTCTACCTGTATGTTCATGAGTAAGTTTCTTATGCTTTCTTCCTACCAATTTAGTCTTTGATTACCATTTTCCAAAAGTGAAATAAAACCCTATTTAAATCTAAATACAATAATTTTCCTTTACTCTGTATACGTGTTACATATTACCGGTAGGGTTTCGATAGTCTCTCACGTTTCTTGTCTTTTTCAGGATTTTATTTGATCTTATCCCGAATATTTATCTGCTTTCGGTACAATATATAATTTAGATAAGTATTTGAATTGGCTCTGAAATTGAATTTAAAGTGCGCCAATCGTTGTATATTATGTTTTTGCACGCCACAATTGTTTGTGCAAACTTTGAAATAGATTACCAATGTGGTTCATAATTTGCATAACTCATTGGCTTTATTAGCTAGTCTTCCTTTCAAACAATTACGAATTATAAATGTTTTTCGTTTCCTGCTTAGATTTTGCCGTTTCTTATTTCCTTAAATGCTTCATAATTTGCTTTGAATTATGTCTTTCTGCATCATGTTCCTGCTTTCGAATTAACGGGCAAGAGGTGTTTCCCGGTCGTAAGTAAGGAAAATTATCCGCTGCTAGAAAAGCGCTTTGCTTCTCACTTTAAATCTAGGGTACCCTTCTCCAAGTTTTCCAATTTTTCTTACCCCATCAATTGATTTAATTGCAGTGGCGCCTGCTGTCACAGATTTAAGATCTATGGGAACATTCACTACTGGATAAATCTGTGTCATCATCATTAGGTCTTCAGTCCTAGAACTGGTTGGACACGTACCCTCATTGTTTCCTAGTCTGAACCAACCTACATATTTCCCTGACATTTGCACAGTTTGCATCTATCACTATCTGTGTGCTAAAGTCTGATATCGGTCTACCTCTACCACCTTTTTCCTATCTCTGCTTGTAGTATATCCCGTACTATTCCCCAGAAATGACTTAGAACGTAACATGTTCTTCAATTTCTCCTATTTTTTCATTTTCTACCGATATCTTTATACCTCTACTATTTCTACAACCTATTTGTTAATAACTTTGTCTGTCCATGCTACCATCTTCATACATCTAAAGCACAACATTCCAAAAGGCTTATATCTCTTTCTGTCTACTTTTCCTACTGCCCTTATTTCATAGGTGTACTGTGATGTGCTCCACACAATGCTTTGAACAGTTTTCTTCTTGTATCTATGTTCATTGTCTTTGAACATAGCTGCTGTTCTTTCTTGTTTAAAGCAGTTCGGTCACCTTCTATTGTTTTACAGTTATACACCATATTTCCCCGATATTCAGTGGTATATGAAAGGGGGTAAAAAGCCTTTGGCTGGCAAGTTCCCCAGCACCTGAACCTTTGTCGAATTAGTAGTTTTTCTAATTTATCCTTTCGCACAATCAACATTAGTTAAAACATTTCACAGCCAACACCTGTAGTTGTTTATAATAATCAGCAGATATAAGAGCACTTATATTTTCGTCATTGGGTTTTACGTCTTGAAACTGTTTAGACTTGTACCTCAGCTTATTTATATTCTGAGGTAGCCTACACCGTTACCTGCAATTCTCACAACAGCCTATATACATTACATGTGATTTTCCAATGCTCCGCCCGAAGGTACTACATTGGCCAGGAAGTGAGTTTTTTTACCTGGAAAATTTTGAATTTTTGCCGAATCCTTGCTGTTCCAAGCAAGGTAGGGATCATTAACGTGCGTGACAACACTCACACACGGGACCTCCATTTTACCTCTCATCCGAACGAGGGTGTATTTTTGCGAAAAATGCTCGCCTAACATTTTTCAAGCGGACCGTGTCGGGATTCGAACCCGGGACCTAGGGCGTAGTAGTCACACACATACCACTACGCCACGGAGCCGCCTTACAGCCTATATACATTATAATTTGAATAAGGGCCGCTATACTTGCGGCCACGTCCCCAATGCTCCACCCGGAGATACTACATTGGGTTTAAACGCGAAAATAATCGTGCTTCTAATTTATTCTAACTTCATAGTTAATCCACCCTAAACAAAAAAACTAAATAAAAATCTAACAAACCTAAAAATCTAACAAACCTAACAAACTGTAACAATCTAACAAACCTAAAAATCTGACAAACTGAAACAAAAACTAAAAACAGGGTTTAAATCACACAGCCTATATACAGTTCATTTACATTACCAATGCTCCACCTGTAGGTACTACATTGGCCAGGAGGCGAGTTTTTTGTTGCCTGGAAATTTAGAATTTTGCCGAACCCTTGCCGTTCCAGACAAGGTAGGGATCTTTAACGTGCGTGACAACACTCACACACGGGACCTCCATTTAACCTCTCATCCGAACGAGGGCGTAATTTTTGTGAAAAATGCTCACCTGCCATTTTTCAAGCAGTCGGCCGTGTCGGGATATACAGCCTATATACAGTTCATTTACATTTCCAATGCTCCACCTGGAGGTACTACATTGGCCAGGAGGCGAGTTTTTTGTTGCCTGGAAATTTAGAATTTTGCCGAACCCTTGCCGTTCCAGACAAGGTAGGGATCTTTAACGTGCGTGACAACCCTCACACACGGGACCTCTATTTAACTTCTCATCCGAACGAGGGCGTAATTTTTATGAAAAATGCTCACCTCCCATTTTTCAAGCAGTCGGCCGTGTCGGAATATACAGCCTATATACAGCTCGATTCCCTTCTATTGTTTTCTAATTATATGCCCTATTTCACCGAGACTCAGTGGTATGTAAAGGGGGTTAAGCAGCTTGTGGCCTTTCGCACAATTAACATTAGTTGAGAGTATTGCAAGACCAATATCTGTAGTTGCTTATAATAATCATCATGTTTAAGTACAGTTACTTTTTTCGTTCATTAGTTTATCCATCTTGAAACTGGTTGGATGTGTACCTCCATTGATTTATATTCTGAGCTAGCCTACACATTTCCCTGAAATTCTCATATCCTACATCTTTCACTATCTGTGTGCAGTAGTCTAACCTAGGTCTACCTCTACTTCTCTTTTATCCTATCTATGCTTCTAATATATTCCGCACTATTTCTTCATGTCTTAGTATGTGGCCTATCGTTCTATCTCTTCTATTTTTTACTGTTTTCCACATAGTTCTCTCTTCCCCTACCATTTCAAGTACCTCTTTGTTCTTAACTTTGTTTGTCCATGGTATCTTTATCATACGTCTGTAGCACCACATTTCAAAGGCTTCTACCTTTTCCTTGTCCGCTTTTCCTACTGCCCAGGCTTTACAGCTATACAGTGCTGTGTTCCACACACATGTGTTACGCAGTCTTTTCCTTGTTTCTATGTTTGTGGTATTTGAACACAGTAGATGCTTTTTTTTTGCTAAATGTAGCACGACCTTGTGCTAATCTTTTGTGCATTTACCACCTTGCGTTGTTTGACTTCCTATGTATCAGAAATCCTTAACTTCTTGTAAGTTCTCGTTACCTATTTGTATTCTTATTTTTGATTTATATCCCCTTCTTTTGCATTCTAGAACTTTAGTTTTATTTTTGTTACTTTTCATACCATATCCCTCCATTAGAACTGTTTTCATTAAGAGCAGCTTCTAACTCTTCCTTGCTTGATGCTAATACCGCTATATCATCTGCAAATCTAAGCATATCAATTTTTTTTTCCTGCATATTAATTCCAAGTGTCTTCCTGCATTTGACCGTATTCACTGCCTCTTCTATGTACAAGTTAAAAATTAATGGAGATAAGGCACATCCCTGTCTCGTCCCTTTATTATATTTACTTCTCTACTTTCTTGCTCTAATTCTATTACTGCTGTTTGTTCTTTATATAAGCTATGTACTATTCGTCTATCCCTATAACTCATTCCAATCTTTTTGAGTATTTCGAACATTCTTCTCCATTTTACATTGTCGAATGCTTTTTCCAGATCTACAAACCCTATATATACGCTTTCCCCTTCTCTATTGTTTTCTCCATTATCACTCTCAGAGCTAAAATAGCCTCTTGTGTTCTCCTGTTTCGCCTAAACCCAAATTGATCTTCTCCCAGTATTTTTTCAGCTCGTTTTTCCATTCGTCTTTGTACAATTCTAGTTAATATTTTTGAAACGTGTGCTGTCAAGCTTATTGTTCGAAAATTTTTACATCTATCCGCGCCTCTTTTTTTTGGTATAGTTACTATAATGTTACGTTTGAAATCTTTGGGTACCTCGCCTATCTCATACATATAGCTTACAAGTCGGAAGAGACGTTCCGTTACTGCTTGTTCAGCAGCTTTTACAGTTTCTGCTTACACCTTGTCCGTACCCGGTACCTTACCATTTTTCAGACTCTTTAATGCTAATTCAAACTCATCCCTAGGTATAGGATATCCCAGGTCATCCTTTTCAATGTCTGACTTCTGTTCTAATGCGGTTAGTTCCTTTCCTGAATATAAATTCCCTATATATTCCTGCCATTAAGCTACTTTCCCTACATTTTCTATAATGAGGTTTCCTCCCGCATCCCTTATGTTTTTCCTATATGGTTTAATATCCCTAAAATTAGTACTAATTAATTTGTATGTTTGGTCTGTCTTTCCTACTTCCATCTTAGTTTGTACCTCTTTGCACTTTTCATCAATCCATTGTTCTTTAGCTTTCCTGCATTTGCGAATAATTTCCCATTTCATGGCTTTGTATCTCTGTTTTCCTGTTTCGTATGATTTATTTTTGTATTTTCGTCTTTCTTCAATCAAATTCAGGATATCCTTTATTATCCATGGTTTCTTATTTTCTTTCTGTGAATACCCCAGAATATCTCTGGCCGCCATGTCTAAGCTGGATTTAATGTTATTGCATTCTGTTTCTACTTCATTAGTATCAGAAAGTTTCCCGATATCTTTCAGCAATACACTTGACTTTTTTTCAAATCTTTCGTGGATATCTTTATCTTTTAGCTTCTCAAAGTCAAAGTGCCCTTCTCCGTTCCTCTTTTTCAGATTTTTAAATTTCATTGAGGCCTTGATAATTACGATGTTGTGGGTCAGTGTCCATATCTGCTTCAAGGTAGCTTCTACAGTCTTTTACTTGATTTCTAACCCGTTGTCTAACAATAATGTAATCTATTTGATATCTTCCTATATCTCCTGGTATCTTTCACGTGTATCGTTTTCTAGCATGATGTTGAAATAATGTATTTGTGATGGTTAAGTTGTTCTTATCGCAAAATTCTACCAGTCTATTTCCCCTGCCATTTCTCGTGCCTAAACCAAATTAACCTACTATCGCTTTCTCCCTACCCTCACCTACCACTGCATTAAAATCCCCCGTAATTATTAAGTTTTCATGTCGCTTTACGTATCTTAGCATGTCTTCGATATCTTTGTAGATCGCCTCTACCTTTTGCTCACTGTAGCTAGAGGTGGGCATGTATACTTGTATTATTACTGTATTTACTGGTTTAGATTCAAATCTAACCATGAGTACTCATTCGTTCGTTTGTAGGTAGTTTTCTACACGTCGTCCTACTTTTTTCGCATAACTATCCCCTGACCCGAATTTCCTTCCTCTGATTCCTGTATGAATTACCCTAAAGTCTTCACTCCAAAAATCCTCCGCTTCTGGCCAGCGGACTTCCCTAATTCCTACTATGTCTAGTGCTAATCTATCCATTTCGAGTTTTAGGTTCTCTAGCTTACCTACTTGTTTCATACTTCTGACATGCAGAATGTTCACGGATCTTTATCTATTCTTTTGGATCACATCCCCCGATGCCTTCATGTTTAACAATTTATGTACGTAGTGTACTTGGGAGGTAATGTGGTGGTTTCCCGTTGCCTTTCACATCGCAGTAGTGTGTCTTAGAATATCATACCGACCCCTATGGTCTCTGTCACTCTAAGTACCAAAAAAGCTGCTGCCCTCTTTCGGGGACCTGTCTTAGTCTGGTTTCTCACTAAAGACCCCATTAATTTGGTTGAACCTATAGTTTGACTCTTTAGTTCATTGAAATGCGCAAGCCATTCAACCTGTTCTAGTATTTTAGATCGTCGTCAAGGTGCAGGTCCGTTCAGAATGTATGTTTTTGATAAATTCCAAAAAAAGTTTTTTCGAGCAGTCTCGATATTAACAACTCCTTTTGACATTTCTGACATTATAACTATAAAATTAAAAATATATACGTAGTGATTTGCAATCCCATAGAAATATTTTAACTAATGTTTAGGAAAGGGACGTAGATTGATATTTTCGTTCAGATTAATATTGTTTATTTAAAAGCATCGGCTTAGGATTTAAACGGCTGCTTTTAAAAATGTCCGCATGTGTAAAGTAAAGAGGCGACACACCACGAAAAGTGTATTTGCGACGCACTGACTTAGGTTCCTTTAATCAGCAAGTCCCTTTACCCAACGAAGGTTTATATCATCTACTTTAACTTATGTTTAAAGAGGGAAGTAGAATAATTGTTTATGCAAAAAACACTGTTTCTTAAAAATCAAAAGCTATAAACAAATGTTTATGAAATGTGTATACTTACATACTTAAGTTAAGTTAGCTACTCACAAATTCTATTTACGAAAGGTATTCAAAGTACCCACCTTCTTTATTAATACAAAAACGTTTGCTGTTGCACCGATTTTGTAGAATACTCATGCACTGTCTAACTGGCCTGCATTATCAATGTTCGCAGTAATGTCATACACTTTATCTTTTAAGACAGTTCACAAAACAAACAAACTAAACCCTTACCTTATTTGTAACACCAATTTTGAATAACTACAAAAGAATAGCTTACACAGAATTTTTCAGAAACACCATTTTAAACGAGCATCTAAGATATTCAAGCACTGCACTTCTGCACGTCGTTTGTTGGCTCAAGATAGCATAATATTGCTGTAAAAGTTGAGGTTTAAGAGCAATGAATTAGACTAATGATCCTGTTACGTTTTTTTTTTCAGCAGCCACGTTGGGCGCCAAATTTATGCTACGTAACACAAAGAAAGTCAAAGAAATAACCGGGCTCAATCGGAGAGTAGGGGGGTCGTAGAAAACAGACTGCAATAAAAAAAATTAGAATAGCAAACCTGCAATAAAAAAGATTAGTCCTGCAAACCTGAAATAAAGAAAAAGCATAGCAGCAATGCATAGTCTAAGTTATTCAGTACTTGGTAGAATGTAAATAAAACCTGTTTAGATAAACTATATAATATAACAACGGTAAAAGCAATACAAAAATATTTAGTACAAAGTGAGGTAATATTGGGGGGTAGCAGAAACATTTCCTCACACACCAATTAAACATAAATCAGACAAAATATTAACAAAAGATAAATAGATAAGACACAATTGGTATGAGTAATTCAGCAGTATTGATTTTTTTTTCTTTCTCTTTTTTTTTCTTAATCGCAGGCAAGTCTATTGTAAAAGTTATCAGAACGACGAAGATATGGCAAAACAACGGATAGATATTTAAAGTAATAATAAGTAGGAAATAGTTCAGCTTACAAAAAGTCCTTCAGTAACGCTTCCTCGCATTTGAAGTGTGGGATTCACGAGGTCCTGCACTAACGAAGCACTTCACCCTTTACTGGGAGGGTGTTGATGGAACTTATCACACTTTACCCTAATCACATCTACGTATTTCACTGGGGTTAGCAGCAGACAATATCACGCGTCGGAACTATGTAGCATTGATAAATTTCTTGTTACTTCTATTTCCTGAGGCAATAATTTCGAAATATGTTGTAGCACTAGTTTAATTTCAACTGGGACCAAATGTTTATTATCTTCATAAACATCCCAAAAAGCAGTGAGAAACTTCAACCGATACCTTTGTAAGCCGGTAATCTGTTATATTTCGCACAAACACGAAACTTGCACAAGCAAAGATCTGTTGTAGATTCTTTGGGGTTAGAAAATTCAGAAACTACAGTATCCATAGTATTTGGATAATCCAAAGTATGAACTACTCAAAATAAAAAAAAAGGACAACGCCACAAAACACAATTAGTCAAGCAACAAGGAAACAATACTTTTAAAGCAATTAACATACAGGAACGAAGAACAAACTACCACTCTCCATCTGTTTCTCGGAACTCGTCGCTATTACAACCGCTTATCGACTATTATCTAAACTTGTTAATAACTTAAGGAAACATCCAATAAATGAATGCAGCCATCATATCTACTAATTAATCACGAGCCGCTTATCACTTTCGACAAGCTGGAAAGTAATTTACGAATAATCCAATTTACAATTCTTCTTTGCAATTTATTTATTAATGAAAATCAAGCTTCAAATTATCTACTTTTAAAGTAATACCGACGAGTTAAATTGCATACAAATCTGAATTATTCTGAAGTATTTCCTTTATACAAACAGCGATCTCAAAGAAACTATGTATTTTTAAGTACGTTAACAGAAAGGAATCGAAAAATGTTAAACTACAAAAATGCCCGTTACAATCCGCTTTAATAAATACATGAGGTACGTCATCAATGTAGTTTAGCAGTTCTCAATAAATTTCTGTGAATCAGTATATCTTATTGTAGTATAGTTAAAAGTATTACGTGATATTTTCTGATTGTTTGTCAATTAATTCAGAACTGGCCCAGCATTACTTGATTTTGAACACCTGCAGCTTCTGTTGAATACTGAAATGTTTCTTTAACGTAACTAAAAGGCTACTAGGGCGCAAATATTTATTAAACTCTTTTACAAAAATGGCGTCAATAGCACATGTGAGTATTCAACCAAATGATGGAAAATCTGAACACTTATTGTAAGCAGACAGAATTGGTGGGATAGCTCTCTTAATTTATAAGCTCGTATGTGCATACGTTTTATAAACATTTGTTAATAGTTTTTAATTTCTAAGAAATCATACTTTTACACAAATATGAATTACCCCACTGTCCTTTTTAAACATCTGTTAAAGTTGTATGCCCACAAAGTTGAGAACTTTATACGTGACTAGCAACTTCATTGGGTAAAGGTGACCTGCTGATTACAAAAATTAAGTCAATTTCTCGCAAATACGCCCTTCGTGGTGTGTAGCCTCTTTACTTTACACATACACGTACAGACTTTTTAAAAAATATCCATTTAATCTTTAAAGCGTAATTTTTGAGAATACCTTTTTATGCGTAAATATCAATCTACATCCATTTCTCATCAGTGAGAATATTTTTATAAAGTTGTGAATTCCTTGTACAATGGGTTCAATATAGAACAATTATGCACAACCTAAGAAAGTAGATGTGGTAACTCCCATTCCGTCTACAGCTCTTTTCTTCTATTGCTAGAAAAATTAAGCATAGTGTTTTTGATAGAAACATTCAAATCCAATAATTTTCTAATAGAATTTATTCGCGCAAGTTAAATAACGTGGCCTGTGTGTATTAACTCACATTGTAACCCTTTATGGAACGGGCGTGAGTAGGGTTTAAAATAAGGAAATCTTTATTGTAAATGCATATTCCAAATCTTGTGACAAAACTTTTGAAACTTATTAAAACAATCCCAGATTCGTACGACTTTATGTTCCAATTGCGCATGTATAATATTCAGTAGTTAGTTATCGAACTTTGAATGCAAAATAATCTTAGTTAAAAAATTAACCAAAAGTAATTATACATAGATAAAAGTAATATAGCAAAAATTACTGATTCTCATCATTACTATCCTAAGATTTATAAGGTATATATTTAAAACATTTAGTAAGTATAAAATCAAGAGCCGCGCCGTTTGAAAGTTTAACGCTGCGATAATTAAGTGTCCTAATGATGCTGCATGATTATACCCTTATCAAGAATAGCACCAATTATTGACTTTATAAAACTGCTATAACAAGTATATTATAGCATACAAAAAATCATTCTACTCACAAATAATTTAAAAACTCGCTGTAATAGAAAAATAATGAATATAGACACAATAACCATATAAGAATACATTTACCGCTTCTGCCTAGCGCCGATTCAAAACAAATTGTTTTATTATACCCATTGAATCTCTCTATTCGTGGCGCCACATTCCTGAACATTTACGTGCAATAAATTTTAACAAATGAATTTTAGTGTTGCAATCATTATCTTTATAGGAGTATAAATTTAGTGTTTGTGTTGTGCTTCTGTTGTCATTTATTTTTAATAACTTTCAAATAAGTCATATAAACCATGCAATGTAGGTAAAATATTCTGAAAATTGCAATGTATATGACGTAACTATGCCCAAAGAATAAGGGGTAGATGTTAACTAACCAACACTCTCATAATTAAAAATACCGTGTTTTACTGGACTTTTAATGGTTCATTTTAACTACATTACATGTGATTTTCCAATGCTCCACCCGAAGGTACTACATTGGCCAGGAAGCGAGTTTTTTTTTTTACCTGAAAAATTTTGAATTTTGCCGAATCCTTGCTGTTCCAAGCAAGGTAGGGATCTTTAACGTGCGTGACAACACTCACACACGGGACCTCCATTTTACCTCTCATCCGAACGAGGGTGTATTTTTGCGAAAAATGCTCGCCTAACATTTTTCAAGCGGACCGTGTCGGGATTCGAACCCGGGACCTTGGGCGTAGTAGTCACACACATACCACTACACCACGGAGCCGCCTTCATTTTAACTACAGCTGTGCTCTTTATACCAGTCATTTTAGTAAGCTAACTTCACTTGTGATGTCAATTTGACGTGTTCTTTTTAGATATCTCATACTGAGAGGATTTGAGAAAATCACTTCCACTTATTCCTCTAAAGCACGCCCTGTAAATACTTCCTATATTTGATATTATCAATATGTTCGTTAGTAAGTGCAAGAATTCCTTTGTATCGAGCCCAAATACTACTGTGTATTTAGAGAAGAATGTGGTTTTCAGGTTTTTATCCCTTCAAAGCCGGGAAAATCTGGGATAAAATCTGGATGGCTTGTAGACTGTAAACCTTGATACATTACAATTCTGCAAATATATTCTGGTAAAATTGGAAACACCCAGGAACAGAAAAAAAGAAAACGAGTGGCTATAGGTTTAGTAGCGCATGTACATGGTTCTGCTTACAATATCACTACTGGCAGCTTCTTTAAAAAATACAGCCCCACGCAAAAATCGAAAAAATTCCATCTCGTGTGTTGCCATCGAAATTGTATGCAGAAAAATCATCTGTTTTTGTACGAGCGAACAACGCACTCTTAGCATCCTACGTCCTTAAAAATGGGAAAACTATTGTTATGATGTCGACCCAATGCAAGAGGTTTGCCGTTTCCAGTGAAGACCATAAGAAACCCGAATTAATACTTTACTATAATTCATTCAAATTAAGTGTAGATATTGTGGATCAAATGGCTAGAAGTTACTCAACAAAAGGACAACAAGAAAGTGGCCACTTGCTATATTTTTCATTTTGTGGATTTTGGCAGAATTAATGGTCATGCCGTATGTTCCGAACTTGACAATACATTCAAAAATAAAACAGCAAAATGTCGTTTCTTAGTAGAACTACATAAGGAATTGGTTAAAGGAGAATTCAAAATTGGCAAGGTAGGACAAAGAAAATTGACACAGCTATTAAGATAAGTGGCCTTGTAAACTTACTTTTGCAATCCATACGTGCCGACCAACCAAAAAATAAACATGGAAGATGCAGCGTGTGTCCTCGGTAGCTAGACAAAAAAAGGAACACTTTATGTGGTATGTTTGCTAAGTTCATATGCTAAGAACTTGTTTAAACCCGTACATTATGTTTTATATGTTTACCTTTTGATGTTTTTACTTATGAGGTGAATATGTCTATTATTTAAAATGAAATTTGTGTTCGGACAATGATCAAAATGTAAATGAAGACCACTTTACAAATAAAACAGGGCGGGATATATTTAAAAAATTGAGTTCTAGAACTGGTTGGACGCGTACCTTCATTGTTTTCTACCCTGAGCTAACCTACATATTTATCTGAAATTCTCACAGGCTACATCTTTTCACCATCTGTGAGCAATAGTTTCAGCTCAGTTTAGTCAAAGTAGGGAGAATTGGCGTTTCCTGCATAGGACGACTTGATTGATAAATCAGGTTATGAACAGAAGTAAGGTTATGATGTGTGGTCTGTGGTTATGATGTGAAAAGTCGCTCTTTTTACTTTGCTAACTGCCAGATAAATCTCAATTCAGCTATCTCAAAATGATCTGAGATTGCAGTATTAAAAAAATCTCTCGTGAACATCAGATAGCAAATTGGACCTTCATATAACATAAATGCCTACCTTACCTGATATCACAAGGTCGAGAATTTCTTGTTAATGAGAGAAGCCCAAGGTAAAGTTGGATGGAAAACGGCTTGAGGAAAAGAAAAACTCATTAAAGATAAACGGTTAGTAGATTGTTAGCTCTCGGTAGATCATGAGCTTGGGTCATGGGTTGTCAAATGACCAAAAATATAGAAAAAGAGCGCGACCGTATTTTTCAATACAACAACGTACGAAGATACGTGTAATTTTATTAGGGGAATGCGAAAACCTGAAGTCTACACCGCTTATGTAGCCACAAAACCTAAATATCGACCTTGTAAACCACCAAAAAGTCACTTACCAGATCTCGGCATATCCTGTGAACAAACAAATGCACAACAGGGACACCGTTTGTGTCCTTAAAAATATTCACCAATAAATAACGTATTTGCTTTTAAGTTCCAAAAATATATACACCCTGGGTACTTGTTAACATTAGACAGAGTTAATCTTTTGCTTATTAAGATCCAAGAAAGTTCCTTTGAATTTTTAATAATAAAAGAATTAAGCAAAATTAAAGAGATTCTATTCACTTAAATTTGGTTAGTTTGTTTCAATAGAAGTATTTACAATTATAATAATAATTTACTTGAAAGAAAACTAATGGTGCTCTTTCTAGAATAATATAAATTTCATAAAATTTTCAATATCACAACATGTCATCAGTCTAAGGTATTCGTTTTCTTAATAAGATTACACTTTGAAATTAAGATAGCCTTGAGTAGTACTACAATAGACTTTACAATTAACGATCAAAAATATTTCATTTAAGTGTTACTAAATTGTACCATTCAGAAAAAGAAAAAATTTTAACATTTTGTCCTTTAAGAGTTTATCATTTCTTAAGGTTAAAGTTCATGTCCTCAATAATAAGCAAAAATATTTTAATGTAATTTAAAATAATTTGTGGTGATAGCATCTAAAAATTGTAGTATAACGTGATTGTTATGTTATTTAATTTGAAATGGGGTTCTGCTCAATTAAACCAACAGATGTTATTTGTGTTAAACTTTTAATGAACGTAAACCAAATATACATGAATGTAAAACAAACAAAACTAAACATTTAGGTAAAAAAACTGAATATTGATTAAGATAGTTCACGGCGTGTTCTCAACCGACCGGCGTACATAGATGGACTCTGTCGACTCACTACTGATAAGGCGCGCTCGGCCTTGTTCCGTCTAGAACGTACACTATGCGCAGCGGCGGACGTATTGTATTTGTTACAGTAGGTATTTTGACATGTGGTTTCAATAACACTTTGTTACGTTCAAAAACCTGCAAATAACTTTTTCTGCATTAATTTTTATAATACCCTAAATTTTCTCAACAAGCTCGATTTCCCGCCATTTGAATTAGTGTTATTTTATAAAATTTCTCAAGTAATTACTCTGTATAAAAGTTTGCCTTATAAAATCAAACAGCTGCTGGGAAACGTTACATTACAAAGTAGTTGCAATATTTCCTAGCACTTGCAGTGATTACATTTTAATTAAAAGGTGCATGCAAATGCACAGCCTTCTTTTAAAAGATAAGACAACTTACCACCTGCCTACATCTGCTTACAATGGACTTGTTATCTGGTATTCTGCAGCTGTTAAGATGTTACATGGTAACAAAATTGTTCTTTTTTGTCTAAAAATCTTTTGATAATTGCGTTATCAGCTTGTTGGGAAGCTGCTACAGTTTGTATTTCGGCAGCTGTTGTCTGGGAATTCTGCACACATGGTTCTTCGGCGATATCTTTGAAAGCCAAATACCCTACCCCCATGCATGATTCTGGCCTTATAAAATAGAGACCGTGCTTTAAAATAGACCATTAAAGATTAAAGATTAAAGATTGAATACCACACTTTCTTACCGAAGATACATGTTGTAAAGTCGCGCTATTAAAAATGCTTTCTGTGATAGTATAAGTGAAGTTGGTGGTTCCAGCATGCAATCAATAAAGAAATGCAGTTGCATTTTTCCATCCACAACATGATACGAAGCCAACTAGTTCAATGTACAATTTTCTAATTTCGCAATTCTTTTTGATGCTGCTGTGGAGTATAGACATTTTATGTACTGCTACTTATGAATATCCATTAAATTACCAACACCACGTTACCAACACATCACAATGCACGAGCGACGATGTAATAATCATTTTTTTAAATGAAAAATTTAATTACTCAAAGTTTGTGTTAGAGTCCGTTTCACTGTTTCTTTTGTCTTTCTGTATAAACCTTAACTAAAAGAACTTACGAATTACTTTAAAAGTAGATTAATATTTGATTAATTTAAGTTAGGGTGTCTAATTTTAATGATATATTATTTCTGAGGAGGTGCACTTCACAAAGCAGCACGTATAGATAACTTATGTATATTGCTTTTCCTGAAGTACTGTATAGTTTATGTCTTATTTTCTTTTGTATGTATTTAAGGTGAACCATTAAGTAAGTATTTAGATTATAAAATGTTATATTTGCTTACCAATTTTTATATGTTATGACGCTTTGTTTACAATCACGATTACGCAACTTATTTGTTTTATTGTCATGTAAATAGTCTTTCAAGTTTCGATATAGTTTTACAGAGGTTTCCAGTGTGTTCTTTCTATTTCACCCACGCCCCTTTCCGACGTTTTTGAGCTGGCCCAAATTCTACCATTCTATCCCCGTTCTGTTGCGGTATTCGGCGCAAACGATTTCTATACTTACTCTTACTGTTTTTTTTCGTGTTTGCGTGGAATACCGTAACAACTTTTTAGTTAAGCTAATAATTGTTCCCTTAAAGATTAAATACACAAGGCAACAATACTACCATCTTTAAAAATTTTTGTTAAGTTATTAACACAAAAATAGAGTGTTTAAGCAAAAATCCACTTCAAGATAACGACATTAAAATAATATATTAATCTTTCATCTAACTTGGTACTTTTAAATAAATACAATATACTTTAAGGTCAAGCTCACTCACGTGCACGAAACACAGTTGGAACCAAAAAAACTTGAACGTTCCTACCAGAACAAAACAACGCCATATGTCGACCAAGCTAAACCATCTGCAATCCACACAAAAAGATGTTCATGTTATAACGTCGAATTTAAATTGGAGCCACAAAAACCTTTTTAATAAAATATTATTAAATTAAATAAAATCTTCACTTGATGTATCTAACAGTTTTCATTATTCCAAAATTTATGTAAAGCTTTTACCTCTCCATTATTGCATGCATTAATGATGTACACCAGAATTTTTCATGGTGTCTGCAGGAATCAAACTGCTTCACCAATAGTGGAACACAAAATCAATCCACACTAAAAGCTATCAGGAATCAGACTATGACACGATGGTATTAATCATTTAATCTTTTTTTCGAACACGATGCCAAGCAAATTTGCTTGGCACCATCTTGACTTTTCTTATCACCAGTTCGAGCTGCTTTCTCGTTCAACTCTAGTCGAAAAGTGATCGCGAAAATGACAGATAAGTAACTAGCCTAATAACTTAGATATCTGAGGGGACGGAACCCATTATACAATATACACATAATAAGCTATCGTTTATCATCAGACAATTACAAATTATGGTTTGATTTTATTAAGGCATAATATTAAATTTATAGAAAATATGTAACTAAATAAAAAAATATGTTACAAGACTACTGGTAAAAAAAACGTTTTGTACGCATATTTTCTCTCATATAGGTTGTTACAAATTAGTAAATCACACGAATGATTGGCCGATGATCGTATTCTTCAAGACTGCGTCACGACTTTTCATTGCAGTATTTCCCTTTTCTCACAATGTTTGTAGCCTTAGGCAAATTGGATATATTAAAAAAAATTAAGTTATTTGCAAAACCAGTGCTGTCGCATAAGGTAATTTAAGTTACTATAACTGGTAACTAATTATTTCGTTAATAACAAATTTACCTTGAATTCAGGTGCGATAATTCTTGTTATCATAAAAATTCTTGCAGATCTGTAGTTATCCCAGAACAATAACCAACACTTAAAAACCTTACACAAAATTACGAACTACCTGTTATGTTCATTTTCTTATTTTTTAAATACTTCCTCTATTTGTATTGCTACGAACTATTAGGCAACCCGTCAAACACGCAAGCTGCATAACCGAGGTATATTCTACAGAAGTCTCGAACTTTCCAGCAAACGCCAGAATATGAGTCATCTATTTAATTATAGGGTATATATAGAATCGGTGATGAATGTAGAAGGAGTCTATATCTAAATGTCGTACATAAATCATCTCGTATATAGTTAATTGGTCACTATGTTTTGAAAGCCTTAGAGTAAATATAAATTTGTGTTATGTGAACGTGTATATTGTACCGCCAGCTTGTACATAAATAGACAAAAATTCAATAAATAAATTATAGTGGTATTTAGTGTTGTTAAGAAGACTTATGGTTAAAGAGTTAGTTTAAGAAGATATTAGTGCTTGTAAATAGCATCAGTGTGATATTGTTTCATTGTTAATTGGACTGAAAACATCAAAAAAGGCATATACCGTTAATTAGAATTGTGAATAGCGAGTAATAAAGACTACTGATACTACTTGTCTTAAATTGGTGAAACGCGTAAATAGTAACCCGCTACAATGGTGTCAGGCTGTGTTGGGTGTATAGTGATTAATGGAAAAAAACAAGTCTAAAGGCATTTGAGTAACTTATATGTGCCTGTTACAAGTAGTCAAAGTAAAATGGACGCAGAAACTTTAATGAATTTCTTTATTGATTTTAAATCCGGTATGGAAGAAAAAGTGAAAATGCTGTATAAATGAAAGAAAGATTAAGTGAAAATGCTGAAAAAATGAAATAGAGGTTGGCTAAACTAGAAGTGACAGTGAAAACTTAGTGAGGTCAGTTGAACTGGAATCGACCCATAAAGAGTTTAAATACGGTATCGAAGTGACAGTGAATATGCTGCAAAAATTATAGAAAAGTTTAGTGAATATGCTGTGAAAATTAAAGAAACGTTTAGTGAAAATGCTGTGAAAATAGAAGAATGATTGAACGAAAAGACAGCCACGTTAGAACAAAGATTAATGGAAAGCTCCATTGCATTGAAAAAAGATGTCACTGAACAGGTAAAAATAGTTGAGCAAAAGTTGGCCAGTAAATTGGTAAAAATGGAAGAATATGTGATGAGGCTGCAAGACCAAATGATTTCACTAACAACGCGGCAACTTGAATTAGCAAACCAAGTTGTAAATCAGAACATCCCAGAAAAACAAACATGGAAGGAAGCGAGTCAATACCGTCAAAATTTATAGTGAAACCACCCACATCCGATGGTAAAACACCTTGTCCCACATATTTGAAACAATTTGAAGCTGCTGCAATAGCCAACGATTGGTGCAACATAGAGAAGGATATCTCCTTAATAGTGGCCCTACGGGGGAAGCTTTTAACATCTTGCAAACGATTCCCGATCACCAGCAGAATGATTACGGCCTCTTAACATCAAAGCTTGAAATGAGATATGGAGACGCTCACCTTCAACAGGTTTACCATGCACAGGATGTAAGCATGTAAGAATTCAAAGCTGACATTGCCAGATTAGTTAGACTGGCATACCTACGGCACCCGATAGCTTCCTCGAACAACTGGCTGTTCAAACATGTGTGGATGACGTTAAAGACGGTGAAATACAGCAAGCGCTAAGATTAGCACGGCCAAAAATGTTAGATGGCGCACTGGCTCATGAACTTGTTTAAAACAGCTAAGCAGACATCACACAGGGTGAGTCACAAAGTTCAGTCTGCCTTAGAAGAAACTGGTCAACCGCAGAACGGCATAAAAGAAATAATCAACTATGTGTTTGAAAAACAAAAGGCGAAAAGGCTGGAAAAAACATTGACCCCCGAGATGAGGTCTGCGATGCTGGAACTGCGGTGAAGTTAGTCATATACAGATATAGTGTACCCAAACAAAAAAACAACCGGTTGAGCAGCAGAGAGAACTAAAGCAAGTCGACGTAAGGGGGTGAACGTTGACAGCACAAGGTAGTGCCCCGAAGATTATCATCCGTGCGGTGTTGTCGATGGGAAGTCTGGACAGCATTTAATTGATGGTAGAATTAATGGTAAGGTTGTCTGATTACTCGTGGATAGAGGAGCGACAAGGACTATTGTATGAACAGATTTGGTTGCCGTGGAAAAGTGCTATCTTCATCGTTATGTCTTCGAACGGCAAGTGGTGAGAAAATTCTACTCACGGAGAGACTGCCGTTGGAAATTGGAGACAAACTAATTAATCATCGGGTGTTGGTAGCTGAAATTAAAGAAGAAGTTATCTTGGGAATGGATCTCATGAGAGAATAGGGGTTTCATGTGAACATGAAAGAAAATGTGCTTCGGATAGATGATGATGAGATTCCGTTTCAAAGGACGAGTAAACAGACGATGCAAGTTCGAATGATTTGTGATTTGAAAATATCCAAGAAGACGGAAACGATCGTGAGGGACGTCCGGATGATACTCTCCGGGAATGACAAGTATGCATGCTGGAAGCAACTGAATGGAGAATGGGTCAGGAGGGATTACTGATTGGAAGAAGTCCCGAAATATGATACAAGTAGGGGTGCTAAATATTAACCCGAATACGGTGACCCTGAAGGAAAATATGATTGTGGAAAGTGGCATTCCAGTATGCCATATTAAACGCTGTGTGGACGACATAAAAGATAAACCAGCCAACGGTTGCTCACAGAAATTGCTGGATACGTTGATACTTTCGTGTCAACGATTAAACGGAGACCAACTGGGCAAGGTCAAAAAACTGGTCGGACGATATCGAGATGTGTTTGCACTGGACGATAGTGACAAAGGAAGGTCGAATATTGTGCAACACACGATCAATACTAGAGATGCACAACCGATACGACAACATCCCAGGCGGTTTTCTTTGGCAAAACGTAAGGAAGCCGAGCAAATTATTAAAGACCTGAAAAAACAAGGAGTGAGCTTGCCCTCAAATAGCCCATGGTCATCCCCGGTAGTGCGTGTCAAGAAAAAGGATGGGTCGATAATGTTTTGTGTAGACTACCGGCGGCTTAACAAAGTCACAAAGAAATACGTCAATTCTTTGCCCAAAATTGATGACACCTTGAATACCCTATCAGGATCTAAATGGTTTTCGACCTTGGACTTGAAAAGCGGATACTGGCAGGTAGGCTTGGAGCCAAACAAAAAAGAGAAAACTGCATTTACAATTGGAACTGGATTATGTCAGTTCAAGGTCATGCCCTTTGGATTATGCAATACTCCTGCTACTTTTGAACGTTTGATGGAGTCGACGTTGCGTGAACTGTCCGGTGAAACATGTCTGGTGTACCTAAAAGTGTTAGGCGGGTTTTTTGATAAACATCTTAAAAACCTAGAGAAAATATTCCAAAGATTTCGCGGGGCAACCCTTACCTTGAGCCCCAGGAAATGTTGCCTATTTGGAGAAGAGGTGAAATACCTTGGACATGTCGTTTCGGAAACCGGATTAAGAGCCGACCCTGACAAGATATAAACTGTACAAGAATGGCCTACACCAGCAGATATACATCAACTACGCAGTTAGATAGATATATCATTACCACTATTTCGAATTGGTTACGTTCATTTTCTTCTTCAAAATAGTTCAGAACCCTATTAAATAAATACATTCCACGGTATTAGCAATTTTAGATTATTCTAAAGATGATCTAGTCAGTTCGCTGCATTTCTTTAGGTTCTATCAATTAGAAATTCTTATTTGCTTATCACACACAGCTGTGAATAAACCAACCGTAAATAGGTTACGGCGTAGAATGTGAAACAAATTGTTTGCATATCAAAACCGATAGCCTGATCGATAAGTAGTTGAATAGCAACAGGAGGATTATGGAGGTCAAAAGGTATCTGACAAAAATGATAAAATTTCTCTGGGTTACGGTGAAAGTAGTATCGGGTTGTGAATCAGGAACCCAAGAAATTTTTTAGTAGGCGGAACAAATATCTGTAGAAGAAAGAAAGCGTGCGTCAGAAAGTCGGTCCAAAATGGCTTAAATAAGAAAGTGAGTAGATATTTTTCCGGATAAATTGGTTAGTTTTTGAAAATCAATACAGAGCCTATAGATCTCATCTAACTTCCTTAACAGAACGATGGTGCTAGACTACGGACAGGTAGATGGTTCAACGACTCCGAGGCAGAGCATCTCGTCGAGCTCGGAATGAGTACACCGAAGGAGTGTAAGCGTAAGGTGATAGTACCGTAGTTTGATAGGTTCTGCGGAAGTACGAGTGTGGTGTTGAACTAAAGTGCTATAATCAGGGCAAATAGGCTGGTTAAAAAAAGTGGGAGAAATCACAGTGTATAAACGAAACGTTTGTTCGGAAATAAGTCCGGAAATAATGTGTGTAGGATTGGAGAAACCGACTAAAGAGGAAGGGTAAGTAAAAATTCATAAGCCATCACGAAAACAAAGGACACATGTACTGATTTCCAGAAAACCATACTAAAATATAACTGATGAGAAACTTCAGAAATGACCAGGACTTCTAAAGTAATAACAAAATTGCGGAGAGTAACGGGAAGAGAAATAAAATCAAAAACAGTGGATTTAGAATTATCAACAAGATCACAGAAACAGTGAGAGGAGGTATGGAAGGTTAAGCTAACGCAAACGGTGCTAACCGAAACCATCCAGAATAGTACAGGCGACTCCGGAGGCTAATAAAAGAAATACAGAAAATTTGAATTTGCATTTAAGGACCTTCATCGTCACGAACATTAGCACAGATGAATCCTAAGAGGACCCGAGCTTGATCATCAAGATTTATAAAAAGGAAACCCAAGGTCAGAGTAAGAGTAGGGTACGCGTCTCTGTCTAGAAACCCTACCATCGGATTAAAGAATTTTAACTGTTAAGAAAATTGCGTTGAGAAGCTCCCTTATACGACTCTACATTTGATTTTTCAATGTTTTATGCAAAGGTACTACATTGGCCAGGTAGTGGTTTTTTACCTGGAAATTTTTAATTTTTTTCTTTGAAGTTCATGGGATCTCCGTAGTCGGTTTTGCTTTTACTTTTTCTCCTTTCATTTTACTAAAATTATCCAAAAATATATACACTAAAGATTGTTAACTAAATCCAACTGATTTATGCGCATTACTCTGACCTTTTTACCAAATAACAACATGCCTGAATGTTATATCAAACAAGTCTAGTGGCGTCACCAATTTTATCTTGTGTGCTAAAATCGAGTCACCTTCGTGAAATCGAGCCTCTATAGTAGGGTCGTCAAATTTGCTGTCGGGGTATCAAAATAAATTTTCCTACACAACAGACGCATAATCTCAAATTTACATTTAAGAAACCACTTACTCGACTAATTTAGTTGGTAGAACATAAATACTTTCCTGCTCGAATAAATTATTATAATTCTTATTAAAATTTTCAAGAGTACAAATATTTACATACAATAGTATAGACAAAAATAAAAATTAATAAAGTGTAACTCACAGAAAAATAGAAAAATTAACTAAAGTTTCAATTTACATGATTTCCAGTGTACTCTCACCACCGTGCGTATTTCTTTAAAATAATACTTTTTATCAAAAATAAGTGTAAACTGACTTTTGCTATAAAGGATTTCCTAAATAAATCTTTGAATTAATTAAACCTAAAAACTAAAACTTCTCACAATAAAATTATTAAATGCACAACGCTCCATTACATATTTTCATAAAGCCATTTTCAGAAAAACACAACCCTTAAAAATTCGTCTAACCTTTGAATTCAGGACCCTTGAATTAATTTCAGTTTCAGTTTCTTAATGGTTTAAACTCTAAACACAAAATCTGTCACAAAATAGATTCTTGAATAAAATTATACATAACCATCACCAGGTATAAATCGAAACAAATTGGCGACGATTTTAATTGCAGCAGAAATAAATTGTTAACAATTTTTACAGAATTTAAATAAGCTTGGAATAAGAATTAAGACGAGAAGTTGAACCAATATTTAATTAAATATTTGCAGCAATATTTAAAATGTTAACTGAAGCGGTAACATTTACAGCCCTAAAATAAATTGCTTACTAAAACTAATTTAAAAATGGTAGTCTACTTACGCTTTTTAAAATCGGCGGAAATAAAACTAACTGAACAACTTTAATTATAATACTTGTAATACATTTTATTAATTGTGCTCTTATTGACCATATTGGCTTTTTTTTCTCGGCAATATTTATATATATATTGTTGTGATATACTCCTGTGAATGCGGGAACTGGGTCCTTTCAACAAAAAAATTCTAGTCCCACAGATTTGGCGTCATAAACTGCTGTGATCCTCTTTTCGCCTCGGCTGCTCACCTAATTTTATTAACCTCCTCATTCATAAAATTAAACAACACATTCCTACCACAAACATCAACGTTAACTCTATTTACATCAATATTCAGAATACATTAAATTTTCAAATTAAATTTCAGCATAAAATTCAGTTTTAAAAAGAATTTCAAGATTAATTTTATTATCACTTTAACGTGCATCCAGAATTAAAGTCCTTGTTGGATGCCTACTAATTAATATAACAATATAAGCAGACCGGAGTCTGAGTATAAAGGGAGCATCTACCACCCCTTTACGTTAATTAACCAGGTTCGTCTAATTGAGCTCAAAGACATACCCATATTTTCATCATAATTCAGAACATCAATACTAAATACCCCTTTCTACTTAAACAAGCAAATTTCATCTTAAAATTAAAATTTTATGGTTAGTACAATTTCACTAATGTCCATTTAAAGTAAATCAATTATAAAGTTATTCAACACACACAAAAATGTCAAACAAAATAGTATAATTTACCTGAAGGTTACCTGTAATAGGGTTAATTAATATAAATTTTGCACGTAATTTCCATTTGTTTAGGAATAATTACATTACACGCAGAGCTTTTTTTAATACTGTTTCTTTTGATATAAAGCGTCTTGTACATGATTTTAATTTCTTATTTTTACTGAAACGACCGAATTTATTTATGCTTCATGGTTTTAATAAAGCGTATTATTTAATAAAATTCCTTAAAATTATTTGATGTGATTATTTAATTATCTACCCTGGTCTAAATATGAGTATTTTCCCTATTTGAATACAAATAATCCCACTTATTTGAATGCAAATATTAAGCATTTAGACAAAAAATTACAAAAAAATTGCCTATCTCTCTCTACCCTTATCTATCTAACTTACCTACTTTGTCTCCAATCCAAAAAAAATATTTACACCTATCCTATATCCCTATCCTATTCCTAACTCTCACCTAATTTTATAAACTGAAATTATCCCTAACTTCATCCTACTTATCCATCTAATCCTATATACATCCTATATACCTATCCTATTCCTAACTTTTAACTAATCTTCACTATACTTTACTACCCCCTACCTAATCCTATATGCCTATCCTACTCTTACTCTATTCCTAACTCTCCACTAATCTTATATGAAATATCTATAGTTAACCTACCTTATTTTCTTTCTACATTTAATCTTTGTTCTCATCCTAAACCTATTTCTAATTATCTCCCATATTTATCCTATACTTAGCTTTATTTTCTATATCTATACTAAAATTCACCTATCTCTATCCTTTGTTCATTAAGTTATTTAAATCTAACTCTCTTCTTGACCCTCCAAGTCTTTCTTCTTACTATCCTAATACTCTTCATCCCTATTTCTCCCCCTTCTATATCTATACTTATCATCCCTATTATCTCACATAAAATAAACTTATCATTCCTATTATCCTTACTCTTAAATACTGCTTCTTCTTCATGCCCTATACTTGTCTGTTTCTCATTCATTATCATTTCCTTTTCTGCCGACAAACCAAACGATACTACTTTAAAATTATCGATTTTTCCCTCTACGGAAACTCCTATGTACCTTCTAGAATGCTTGTGTAATGGAATCCGCGAGAATGAATTCCTTAAATCTACTTTATTAAAAACAAACTTGCCACTTAACCTCATCACAAATAATTCTGCCTTCACCTGCTCCCGATATGCTGCTTCCACCCCCACTACTTCTGTATGTTTTTGTACTAAAGCTTGAACCTCTACCATCCTATCCTCTGGACATCTTATCGTGTTGATCTGTTTACCTTCATCATCCTCTACCTCTACTACATTAATACTAAACCCCGTGTCATCCTCTGTGACTTCATAACTGGCCTTCCATGGCACTACCCTCTCCTTAATCCTTACTACCTTCCTTTCCATATCTATCAAAACCCCTAACTTCATCATACAGTCAACACCTAAAATGCTCTGAAACTTTAGTCCAGGTACAATTACACACTCCTGTTCACAGCTTAAACCTCCTATATCTATCCTAAGCACCACAACACTATTTACTACAGCAAACTTCTTTTTATTTGGAGCTACCAAATGGCTACGCTTTATAGGCATAATTCTATCACAAACCTTATCCCTAATTTTGCTGACGAATTCCTCCGATATTAAACTCGCCTCTGCCCCTGTATCAAGTAATACTTCTACATTATTCTCAAAAATTTCTAAATTAATAATTGGCAAACATAATTTTTCCTCAGTTTCTGGCTCTACTTCTTCCTCAATTTTGAAAAATTCACGTGGATGTTCATATACATTTACACTGAAATCTAGTGGTCTGTCGCGTTCTAAAAATCCTGTCCAGGTCTGTTTTCCCTACTCGGTCCTGGTCTAGCCGTCACCTCAGCGTACGTCCTAGGCGTTTCCACTCGTTCCGTGTCTGTATTAGCAGTCCCGCTCATGTCTGGTGAACTATTCATTCTGGTAGGTCCCGGTCTCTGTGCAGGTCCCCTTCCTAAACTATTACTCCTAACGTATGGTCGTCTCTGTTCCCAATTCTGTCGCTGGTATCCGTAACTATTCCCCCGTCTAGCGTAGTTGTCCCTTCTATTGTCAAACCTAACTGTGTTGATCTGTCTTTCCTATTATCCCGAGGTCGTCCACTACTTACGTCGTCGTACCTCTGCAGGTATTCCAAAACATTTCTCTGTCCACTATGTTCTGTAGTGCTACGTGCTGTCTTATGTCTACCTCGAAGTGTCGTGATAAATACTTAATAATTTGTCGGTCCGTCAGTGGTGGGTTCAGTTGCTTTGCTATGCTATACTTGCGTATAGCATATTGCTCCTACTTCCTGAAAATTCTCCTTAAATTTCCTGTGATTAAGTCGTCTCGTACCTGATCTTGTCTGTAGTCACTCCAGTAGTGCTTTAAAAATTTGTTTTCAAAGTCCTGATACGTGTCTATGTCCTGTCCTACTAAATTGTTCCATGCTTCCGCGTTGTCCTTTAATAAAGCCTTTATCGTATATAGTTTAGTCTGTTCGTCAAATAAATTTCCCACTAGATTTCTTACACTGTTAATAAAAATTTGTGGATTTACCATGTTATCGCCATAAAACTTCATGTGTTGGTCCAATGATACTCCACCTGTAGAAAATCTGGGACCATCCCCCGTTAAATTTGACATGTTGTATTTGATACTACTAACTTCGCGTTCTACCCTGCCTAACTGTTCCCTACATGAGTCCGTTGCTTCAGTCATTTTTACATTAATCTCTTCTTCACAGAAAATGCGTACTTCGGACCTTAAATGTCCCATTTCCTGTCGAAGACCTATAATATCACGCTCATTTTTATCAACCCTATTTTCAACTTCCCCCATCTTTACGGTAAGACTGTTTTTAAATTCTGTAAATTCTTTAGTCGATTGTTCAATTTTCCCGCTTATCTGCTCTAATTTTCGGTTGGACTCTTCCTTGCTCTATTCGAATCTTCATTCATTCTCTCTAGCATTCTCATTATCATCTCGTTTCCTTGATCCCTGATTCCGTCCTCGACTGATCTCTACTGCCTCCAGCTTCTTCCATTTTCGAATTTTTCTCACACAATGCACTATCGTCACTTCCAATTTCCACTCCTTGACTCCTTAACCACTCTTTTCTCTGCATACGTTCAAATCACTCACACACACTCTAACTACTCTTAAATTTATACACACACAGAAACTCTCTCTCAGATCGCCAGTTTCCTGGAATAAAATCACAAAATTTTATTTGGAACTCGAGCCTCACTTTTGGGTCGCCAAAGAATGTTGTGATATACTCCTGTGAATGCGGGAACTGGGTCCTTTCAACAAAAATTCTAGTCCCACAGATTGGGCGTCATAAACTGCTGTGATCCTCTTTTCGCCTCGGCTGCTCACCTAATTTTATAAACCTCCTCATTCATAAAATTAAACAACACATTCCTACCACAAACATCAACGTTAACTCTATTTACATCAATATTCAGAATACATTAAATTTTCAAATTAAATTTCAGCATAAAATTCAGTTTTAAAAGAATTTCAAGATTAATTTTATTATCACTTTAACGTGCATCCAGAATTAAAGTCCTTGTTGGATGCCTACTAATTAATATAACAATATAAGCAGACCGGAGTCTGAGTATAAAGGAGCATCTACCACCCTTTACGTTAATTAACCAGGTTCGTCTAATTGAGCTCAAAGACATACCCAAAATTTCATCATAATTCAGAACATCAATACTAAATACCCTTTCTACTTAAACAAGCAAATTTCATCTTAAAATTAAAATTTTATGGTTAGTACAATTTCACTAATGTCCATTTAAAGTAAATCAATTATAAAGTTATTCAACACACACAAAAATGTCAAACAAAATAGTATAATTTACCTGAAGGTTACTTGAAATAGGGTTAATTAATATAAATTTTGCACGTAATTTCCATTTGTTTAGGAATAATTACATTACACGCAGAGCTTTTTTTAATACTGTTTCTTTTGATATAAAGCGTCTTGTACATGATTTAAATTTCTTATTTTTACTGAAACGACCGAATTTATTTATGCTTCATGGTTTTAATAAAGCGTATTATTTAATAAAATTCCTTATACACGGTGATTAAAATTATTTGATGTGATTATTTAATTTTCTACCCTGGTCTAAATATGAGTAATATATATATATATATATATATATATATATATATATATATAAGGACATGAAAACAGTGGAAAGGAGGGTAGGGAAGGAGCGGTAGTGTTTTATATTGTGGTTTTCTTCCCGTCATTCAAGTTGTTTACTGTACTGGAACGTGTGCAAACTACGCAGTAAAAATGAACTACGTTGAATGGAAATATTTCTGCAATCTTCAAATGAAATTCGAAATTAGACAATTTCTCAAGAGTCGAAACATATCAGAATAAATCGAATAGTTGGTGAAGAAGTTGTTGTTGACACACAATTAGATCGGGATCCCAAAATATAACTGATGCTCTAAACATCTAATATATGAGTGGTAAACCATGTCACAGCTCAAATTGGAATTCTAATGGAAGCCAATTAAACGAATCATCTCCTTTTGGAGAACTGATGGCAAATAACAAACCGCGGCTATGGTACTATGGGCCGGGATTCGAACGACGTTGGGGCTCTGCAAAGGAGAAAGAAAATCCAGAACTTTGAAGGGTGCTAAGGTCCAAGAGAATGTTAAAATAAGGGTACTGATGAGCCCGGGGACCTAATGGACTCCGATAGTTTTCCCAGCGCAAATAACAAGAGCTGTTGCTACTAATAAAATAATGGAAATAATAACACGGTATTTATTGTAACTTTACATTGATAAAATAGCAGGATAACAACCAGTAACATATATGTGCCTGATCACTAGAAATAGCTTGATTCTAATCCCACATGAACAATCATTGAACAAATAAAGTAAACAAGCCAAGCCCTCCTACATGTAATTATTAACTAAATTTAAATAAACCACGCGTGCCCGAAGGCGTCAATTTATTAATACTGAAAAACGCGAGATGCGCAAAATGATTTGTTGAAGAGAATGATAGGGTGCGTAACACGCGAAGTGGATCCACCCCAGCGCGAAAGCGATTCTTATCCGAACGATAATAAATAAGATTGGTGTTAACTAGTACAACCAAAATTCAATGACGCGATCGGCGTACGTTGACAAAAGTGTTATAACTATGGGTTTGATAATACATGTATATAACAAGCTAACATTTAATCATCTACATCTATTTAAAACAAAAAACCTGCGAATGTAAATTCTGATGTGTGCCCGTTCGCTTCACTTCGAACAGAATTCTATATGGAGGACTTCTCTGAAGCGGTGGAATGTAACGGGGAGAAAGCATGAACAAGCTTAGTACGACAGCAATAAAGTTGTAAAACGTAAACATTAACAGACAAAAATATATTTATATATATTGAAATGTATAAGGGAGATACCAAGAGTTCTAAGGGTTGTTTAGTACAAGGTAGTATATGCCAAGCAAAATAATCCACATAATTGATCACATAAACTTAAAAATGTATGTTTGCCGTATTTTACGTATACTAAAATACCATTCAAAATGGTAGTTGAAATTAAGTGCCAAAAGGTAATATTAAAATGACTAAATGACGTAGTAAGATGTACAGTGCTCTAGGGTTTATACCGAGTTTGAATTTTAAAGGCCATTGAAAGTACATTTGCCGTCCAAAAACCGGATGCGTCTATGAATGTTTACTATCAACCACGCATCCAGGTTCAAGTGTGATTTATTTTGGTTTCATTTTAAATAGAATCAACTTTTGGACAATATTTGTAAGCTCAAAATTATTAGTTATAACAACTCCAAATATGATTGGTGAACTGTAAATATTTAGGACAAATAATAGAATTGTATGTGAATCAGGAAAGTGTAAAAGGACATGAACTATGGTATGTGCGACACAAACGAAATGTTAAGATGTTATTGGACAATTTAGTTATGTACTTTAAAGTGTAGTAGCCAAGAAAGTTAAAATGGTCGCCTTGGAAAGTAAACAAGGGAGATTATTTCGAAATTCATTTTGTAAAAAGACGTGTTTTTCAAACTGTGCTAATTTGTATACGAGTTTTAAAAGAAGTTAATAAAAGTATTTGTTTTTAAAGAGTTTTGATTTAGTAAAGAAGGTTAAAGAAGCAACAGCAACGAGAGTAATTAGTGTAAAGAGTGGTGATTGTGCAACGGCGAAGCGACGGAAAATTATATAGATTTGGAGTGATATTGGGAAAGGTAGCAGGACATCGAGTGGTAATATATAAGGAACGGAGTTGGATCTGGGTAGCGATTTAAAGGTAGCAGGACATCGAGAGTGGTTATACATAGGAAAGAAGTGGGATTTGGATAGCGATTTATAGATTTGTAGTAGGACATCGGGAGGAAATATATAAAGGAAAGAAGTTGGATTTGGATAGCGATTTATAGATTTGTAGCAGGACATCGGGAGGAAATATATAAAGGAAAGAAGTTGGATTTGGATAGCGATTTATAGATTTGTAGCAGGACATCGAGAGGAAAATATATAAGGAACGAAGTGGGATTTGGATAGCGATATTAGGTAGCAGGACATCGAGAGGACAAATATATAAGGAAAGAAGTTGGTTTTGGATAGCGATTATTAGGTAGCGGAGCATAGAGCAATTTTGAAGTAAGACGACGAGTAGATTTGGATAAGATACGAAGAAACGGACGGAGAAATTGCGAATACGAAGAGCGAAATTTAGAAGAACAACGATTGGTAGTGGAGGATTCGAAGCAGTAATTAGCACAGGGGAAGTTACAGCACTGGGTATTCAAAATTCTAAATTAGGGTTAATTATTTCAGGTATTGGGGAGCAGCTAAATTTGAGAACAACACCTGGAGGCGGTACTAAACTTCAATCAGATAGGACAAAAGTGTAAAGACGCATACGGCGACAAGGAGTTTGAGCCAGCAGTCAGAGCGGCCAAGAACGGAGTATAAACCAGGTGAGTGCTGAGATATCTTAAAACGTCAAAAACAGTCATATAATTTTGGTAGTAATTTAATTTGGCACAAAGCAACGCTGATCGTAGTATAATTTTGGCATATACAAAAGTAGAGTAATAAAATTTAGTACTAAAACAAAAGAGGTGCACTTTGGTTGGACTTTGCACATCTACTTATAACAGAACTCACTATAAGTAGTTGACCACCCTGAGATTTAAGAGCTTAAATAGTCGAGGCATTGAAATAAATAGTTAATTAAAGAACCAACCAAACGTTGCAAATACGGGGCGTGCATTAGGTGTGCACATTACAAAAAAAGGCGCGACAAAAGGGGTAAATAAAATAAAAATTTTAAGAATATAGAATTGAGAGTAATTGAACACAGTCAGTGAGTAAAAGGAAAGGGGGATTCAATAATATATATATTTATATATATATATATATATATATATATATGCATGTATATATATATATATATATATATATATATATAAATATTGCTGTGTTAATAAGGTCATTTAGGGGTAGTTAGGACCAAAGGCTCAGAAAAAGAGACAGTTTTTTAAAGAAAACAAGAAATACGATAATTAGGCTGGAAAGTAAATGACAACGCTCTGTATATAAACCATAATCATAATTAATTTAGTTAATGAAAAATATTTAAAAGATTTATTTGAATAAACCAATTCGCAAGTCGTAAAACAACATAAACGCAAGCTGAAACGCGACGCGCATGGAGGATAACGCATTATTTTTACACCAAGAATCTGAATTAAAACAAGCAGGTTTAACAATGCGTAAGATAGTAAACGCATATAATTTAATGCATAAATTGTATTAAGTCTACGTGACTAGAAAGCTTAAATCGACATCTGATATATTGGAAACGAACAAGGCATGGTGGATAAAATCAAAGTTCACCCAATTTATTTGAACAAACAATGTTCTACTTATCTATAAGTATGAAAATCCAAGGGAATCAATGCTATTAACTCGAAATGGTACGTGGCAAAAGCAACGCGTTGATTTTAACATACAATATAATACGATAAAATACCCAAAAACCTGATATGAAAGAAGCATGCATAACAACGAACTCTGCACTTGGCAATAGATAGACGATGCATTCAAATACGACCGGATTTGTAAACAAATTTGTTCAACATGAAGTAAGGCTTAGTTTACATCTCTTAAAGGAAAATATTTACGTGAAGTGAATGAAATAATACAATGGGAATTATGAAAACTAAGAGGTTTGTTGTTTTAGCCTTCAAAAGTGTAAGTAACTAACAGTTGTTTTAATTTAAATTCTAATATCAACATTAATAGAAAGGACTCTAAACAATTACTGGGGAATAATTCTAAACATTACTGGAGAATTCTAAATAATTACCAGATAAACAATTCTAAATGATTGCTGGATAAGCGATTCTAAATAATTACTGGATCAAATGAAGAAATGCAACAAGCATTTACTACAATTTTTAATTGCCAAGAAGGTTAACAAAGGACGCTAGAATGATTTAAAGAAAAATGCAGACTATGTCCAAAGCAGATTTAACGTTGGGAGTATAAAATCACTAAGCTGAATACAGAAGCAATTGGACCAGGGACTGATTCGAGCTGGAAACAACAGGTTAGCCAATCTGAAGGTTTTATTATTTTTATTTGTTAATATTTCGTAGTACATTTCCAAACTGAATGATTTAAAAATTAACATTTCATTGAATATTTCCAATTTAAATAATGTAAAAATTGCCTTCACGATAATTTATGTGAGGAGTCGGCAAGGATCGTTTTTTTGAGTACACGTTCTAATTATGTAAATATTTAAAGAAGTTGAATGAACGTCGGGATTCAGTTAATAATAATAATAAGGGTGATTTTTGCTGGCATTTTGATCAACTTTGGGAATGATAATTATTAATTTTTTTCAATGAAAGTTCTATTTAGAGGATCTTTAAAGTTTTTTTACGTTGTAAATATTTTTGAAAACATTATAATAATTTGTGTTTAATGGTGTTTTGGTTTAAAGATTAGAACAGGAAGTAGAGGTAGAAGGAAAATTTAAACTCTTTGTTTGTCGTAGTGTCGCAAGCTCCGTGCGCAATTAAAAACTGAGCTAGCCGACGCAATTAAAATTTAGAATTTTAACAGTTAAGAAAATTGCGTTGAGAAGCTCCCTTATACAACTCTACATTTGATTTTTCAATGTTTTATGCGAAGGTACTACATTGGCCAGGTAGTGGGTTTTTTTACCTGGAAATTTTAAATTTTGCCGAATTGTTGCTGTTCCAAGCAAGGCAAACACCTTTAACTTACGCTACAATACTCACTTGTAGGACCTACATTTTTCTCTCATCGAACGAGGGTATACTTTTGTGAAAAATGCTCGCCTAATATTTTTAAAGCGGTCCTTGTCGGGAATCGAACCCGGAACCTTAGGCCTAGTAGTCACACGCGAACCAACTAAGTCACGGAACCGCCTTACTCCCCTATCACCGCAACCATAACAATGCAGTACTGAGGATGGATGCAGTGACGAAGGATGTGCTCAACCTGATCGTAACTAAAACAAGACACCGGACTAGTAGAATTATATATAGGAAGAGACCTAGCAACAGAAAACAAATTGATTCTACCAGCGGGCGTTGAACGGACATTGCCAGACTGATCCTGGAATCCAACCGTATTTTCAGTAGTCATCGTTTAGTGTACAGGTTCATTTTCAAATTCTAATAACTACTTTTAATAGAAACTTATGAGATCTCTAATAATTGTAGATAAAGTTTTGTATGACACACGTGAGATACTATATTATTACCGCACGCATGTGGATATACGTCTCGGGCTAACGCCCTCGTTGTGCGAATTTCACATTGCATGCGATAATATTGTGCATATCTCAGTAGTATCGTAAATCGCTATTATGGATTGCATTATTTTCAATTAAAAGCGCTTCACAAGCTCTTACAATTTCATTGTTAATGTATTTTACTATATATTTTTAAGTCATTTTTTTGTAATATTGGGATTCATTTTTAAATTAATTCCTAATTGCTGGGAAGAAACAACAGTTGTACTTGAAATCTACATCTCAAAATATATAAGAAGAGTTGTTATTTTACCGCTAGCTTACTATAAAATGCAGGTCTGAGTTATGCTAGGTAGTTCTAATGCGATTTTTAAGGTAGTTTTTCTAACTATATTCAGTTAAAGGAAGTGTGAAATTAATAAACACTACATTGCTTCGTTTAAATATCTAAAACAGTTTACGAAAGATATTTTTCTTTGGAAAGCCTAATCGAACCGATTGTCGACATTTACGATACGAATATATAGTTTTGTTTGGGTGCAGAGGTATTTTGGGAATATTTTTTCTTAAAAAGTGCACTGATATTTCATTTACAAAACACAGACAATGTATAAGCTCTTCATGCTGATTAATAACGCATAAAGCCCTACCTAACAAATATTCAAATTATTGTTGATAGGATACAAC
Organism: Platerodrilus igneus; assembly: GCA_036346225.1. Classification (NCBI taxonomy): domain Eukaryota; kingdom Metazoa; phylum Arthropoda; class Insecta; order Coleoptera; family Lycidae; genus Platerodrilus; species Platerodrilus igneus. Next base: position 15,220,819 of record JARFIW010001670.1, on the reverse strand, counting down.
AGCATCGCATCATAATTATAATGTTTAATATGCCTATTGTTTTACACTTTACACATAAATCATTTTGAGAGCTGTATTAAATGGGACTTGTCTATTATATTCAAATTTGGCCTTCCCTTATAAAATTCCACTGTCATAGCAATACTACACACGGTCCAGAAAAATTTTATGATCTATTAATAGGATTGATTGAGGGTACTCTTAGAAATGAGGATCCTACGATTTGTTTATTAGAAATTACTTGATATTTGCATTATCAGTCGATTTAATTGATCCGAATAATACAAGAGGTTCGATCTTGAATCAATGATGGATTAGCCGGGCATCGATGAATCGTTGATTATTCTGTGTTTAGGTGCGCCGTTGAAATAGAAATAAACTATATTAACCCTACTCGTTTGTATAATGGAACAATAATATAAATTTTCATAAGGTACGAATATATAACCCCTCCTATCTATTGTCATTTGACAGGAAGTATTCTTACAGCGCAGGTACCATGGGGCGTACATTAATGCCAATGCATCTTATCTCTTTAATATTTTATCTAGAAAGACATAAAGTTAGCATAAAAATTTACTTACATTTTTCTCTGTAAATACCTGTAACCGGTAGCAATACAATAAAATATAAATTCTATAAGTATGTAAAATAAATGTTTCATAAAAACCAACCTCAAATATTACCAACAGTGCTAGAAGAATATTATGTAAATGTGAAGATTCCTGCTGTCATACTACATTATTCAGTGGTATTGTGCTATCAAAGATTTGTATAAAGATAGCGTAGTGTTAAAGTATACTCAATCTTTATTTTACACGCCGTTGTAAAGAAGAAAAGTGTATTTCTATGAAATAGACATAAAGCAAAATCGTTTATAAAACAAATCCGTCTAACGTATATTGATGACTGTAAACCAGTTAAATATTTCACAATTGTTAGACAAGTTGATAAGTCTGATGTTTTTGTGCTATTCTTAATAACGATTTTTAGGACGAAATTGCGTGTTATGGCTTCATTAGTATTGGACACCAAATTATCAAAAAATGATATTATTTTTGAATTGCAGAGTAGTCCGCTTCTGTGACACGACATAAAGATTGAACTACACAAAAAACACGTGAAATTTTCCTCTAAATGGACATATAAGTGTAGCAGAGAAAGACACAAATTATGTAAGTTATCTGCTTAAATACATTGAATCATCTATCTCAAATGTAATTAACAAGACTGTTAACATACTGAGTATGTCTACCTCTCTTACATTTATAGTAATGTCTATATGGAGGAAGTAACAAAGAATTTTTTATGAAAGCCAATTTATGTGCCACGTTTACAAAAACGATCTGCTACGGCAAGATTTCCAATTGGTACATATAGACCCGGTGGTTAATGGGGGAAGGAGATGATATAAATATGCTATTATAGGGAAGGACCAATTGCTTTTTGCAAGCAATAACGATAGCAGTGGAGCGGTTATGTAATAACTACAACTACGCCAAACTACTTAATAAAGGGTATAAATACCTTTATCCTGTGCCGCTGTGGGCAATAAAACGTTCACGCACAAAAGCTTTTGACGGAGAACCAGTAACACGCACGATGGGTGTCGGTCTCGCTTTCAAAAGCTCTAATACAACCGGCTTCTGCAAGGGTTCGAATGCGACTCACTTTATGCACTGTTACTGTCGGTATATAATGTTTCACTCAAACCGCAGGGTGAATGCACTGATGGTATTTATTGTCACAAATACCGAATTGTTCGATGATGACGTAACATACCGCCCACCAAATTCATAGAATTTTGAAAAGGAGGGAAGTAGGTTGGGTGAAGGAAATCACATGGGATTTGACCTTGCTAGGAAAACAGGTAACGAAAGATAGGGTGGTACACTACAGCGAGCGATATTACCAACTATGCAAAAATAAAAATATATATGTAAATAAGCAAATATGTAAAAATAATATACTACTATACATGTAAGAAATTTGTATATACATCTAAACATAAAATAAAATTAAAATACCGGTAGCGGCGCTAGTTTGACCAAAGGTCGTTTTAATGTGCCATGTGCAGATTTGATCTGGGTAATACGTGTTGCCGGTAGGTCTCCCATAGGAGGAGTTACCAGGACCGGTTTGGTACGAAAACATCTATGACATGATGATAAATAATTTCGGATTGAAATTTTAATAGAAAGGATCCAGAAATTCTGTTGGATAAGATACGCTGTGGTATTAACACCGGGATGGTAATACCTTTCATGAGTTGACCGAATGATAGGTTCGGTTAATCGTTGCCGCTGGGGCAATAACGCAGGAAACTTTTCGAAATAGGAAAGCGAAGAATGTGTCAAGCGCGCACCTACTCTTAAGATATTTTGTGGATCAACAAATGGAGAAAGTTTTCGCAAGCTTTTAGGTAACTTACGGTTTGCCTTGATCGAAGCTATTTCCTTTGAAAATGTAATGTTTTGTACATGCCGAACGATAATCATGAGAGCATTGTGTAATTCAATGTCTGTTAAGGGACCCGTATGACGTTGAGCCATGGGTTTAGAAAATCTATAAATGTAAGCCACGATGCCTTGGATTTTATATAACGATGAAAAACGACTTAGTAGAATGTCAATGACGTTTGGATCTGTTTGAGCGACAAATGTTAGGATCTTCTTTTCCGTAGTTACCTCAGCAATTGAGGTTGACAATGTTGGTTGAGGCGGCCACGAGTCACTAGGGTAGTGGAGCCATTCAGGCCCCGCCCACCATAGCGAACATGAAATAACCGCGCTTGGCATTAATCCCCGAGATGCAGGATCAGCCGGATTATGCGAAGATTTAATATAAAACCATCGGCTAGGTGCAATGATTTCTTGAATGTGGCTAACACGGTTTGCTACAAAAGTTTTCCAACGAAAAGGTGGAGAACGTATCCAAGTGAGAGCGACCGTAGAATCACTCCACGCTGAAACATCGGAGATGTCAATCAAGCCTTGATAAGAACGAATGGTAAAAGAAAGTAAATCGGTTAATAAAACGGCGGCACATAATTCCAAACGTGGAATTGAAATGCGCTTAATTGAGCTACTTTTGTTTTAGCGGTTACAAATTGTACAGTTATTTCTCCAGTAGTTTGATTTATGAACTGAAATACACTACCGCTGCATACCCTACCTCGCTAGCATCGCAAAACCCATGCAAATGACAAGTAAAAGGATCCGAAGGGGGTAAACAACGTGGTAACTTTAATGACGATAATAACGGCAACTCTTCTTGATACTGCTGCCATTGAGACGAAATGTCTGCTGGTGGGATGTCATCCCAATTCAAACCTAACATCCACAGATGCTGGATTAGGCGTTTTGCAAAAAGTGTTAGTGGGGCTAAAAACCCTAATGGATCATATATTCTGGCAACTTGCGAAAGTATGTTGCGCTTTGTACATATTGGGTTTAATGGTTTAACCCGAAATGAGAACATATCTTCTGTAGGTGACCATTGAAGACCTAATATTTTTATTGATTCGTCAGTATCGAAATCGAGAGAAGTATATTGGCAAAAATCTGACGGAATTCCAATCCAAAAATTGAAACTGAATTAGAACTCCATTTTCGAAGTTCAAAACCAGCCAAATGTAAAAGTCGGATAAGTTGATCTTTAATTTCTCGGGCCGATGGTATAGAATCTCCACAGGCGACGAAATCATCAATATATAGATTTGACCGTATAGCCTCAGCGGCTAACGGAAACCTTTTGCCTTCGTCAATGGCTAATTGCTGAAGAGTTTTTAATGCTAGATAAGGCGATGACTTAATACCATAGGTCACTGTATTAAGCTGATAAGTCTGAATGGGTTCTTCTGCGGAGAACCGCCAAACAATTAATTGAAACTTTCGATGTTTTCGGTAACCAAAATTTGTCGATACATTTGGCGAACATCACAAGTAAAAACGAAACGATGAGAGCGAAATTTAAGTAAGATTGACGAAATGTCATTTTGGAGACTAGGTCCAGCCAATTGAGTGTCATTATGACACGTTGTTTTTAGCCTTTACAGAGGCGTCAAAACCACACGAATTTTAGAAGTATGACCTTCTTCTTTAAACACAGGGTGATGGGGTAAAAATAATTATCGTTCCCAACGGGCGGAGAATCGAGTAATGCCATATGACCCGCATCAAGATAGTCCTGCATGAAATTGTTGTATTGGGCGCGTAGCTCCGGTTGAACATGCAATTTGCGCTCCAACGAAAATAGTCTTTTTAGCCATGTCAAAGGAATTATCAAAAACGGGCAAAGTATCGTTGAACGGTAACGCAACATAAAACGACCGATAGGGTCACGAGAAAACGTGTTTTCAAAAATCAGATCTGCCTTTTCTTCTTCTGGAGAAGTATAAGGCTTGGATGGCAACTCTTCTATCTCCCAAAACCGCCTTAGGGTCTGGTCGATAGGATCTTCTACAGAAGTAAAAAATGCTTGGACAGTATCAGACTGCAAGCTTTTTATGGGACCAATAATAGTCCAACCAAAAATTGTATTTATGGCGGCAGGTTGAAGAAACTTGCCATGTATAACACCGCCATTGATGATGAACGGATAAACATCTGCTCCAAGGAGCATGTCAATAGTTCCTGGAGAGTTCCAGGTCGGGTCTGCAAAGTGCAGGCCGCATAAGTGTTCCCAATTATTAGGAACTTCAACGCTAGGTAATTTGCCAGATATTGACGAAAGCACAAAAGTTGTGACTTCTAGAGATTTTTCAGAGTCTAACATAGAGCGAATGGTGCAGCTGACGGCACCCCTATTGACTGCTGAAGTTGTCTGTCTAAGTCCATAAATTGGAACTTGAGAACGTATGCGTGGAAGCCAAAGTTTGCTCACGCAATCGTCTCGAATAAAGCTAGCTTGGGAGCCAGGGTCTAAGAGTACCCTGATCTGTTTGTATCTACCAGGCCGGTCTTGAACTTCCACAACAGCAGTGGAGAGTAAGACAGTAACCCCAAGATTTGAATTCGTCTGTGAAGACAAAACATTTGCCGGAATAGGAGAGGCTGACTGCGTCCTATTGGCATTTTTATGCATAGGTGTAGCGATCGGTTCAGCTCAACGGCTAGAAGCAGGTTGCGATTCAAAATGTAGCAAGGTATGATGCGGCTTGGCGCAAGTTCGACAGGAATTATAAGATTTGCATTGCATGGACGCATGGTCTGTTCGTAAGCAATTTAAACAAAGGCGTAAGCGTTTGACAATGTCGAAACGTTCTGTCGGAGTTTTCTTTAGAAACGATTGACATCTGTAAATTAAGTGATTGCCCTTGCAAGAAGGACAATGGTGCGAAAATAAATTCTTTGAGTCACTGGAGCTACTTGGTGTGTCCAGTGAAACTACGTTAGAAGAAACTCTTGGTTTAAATTGAAACGCTGAGGATTTCTTAGGCACTGATGTGTGAGATGTATGGACAGTCGTCGAATAAGAAACAGGTGCGGTTGAAGAAAAGGTTTCCAACGCTGCACATTGTTGAGTTAAAAAATATCTCAAATCCTCGAAATTAGGTATTTGCTTCGGTCCCGATTGGAGTTCGAAGCGTTTTCTAGTGAACGGATCGAGTTTTTCTAAAAGCAAATCGACTAGAATAAAGTTCCAATGTTCAGTGGGAAACTTTAAGTTAGTTAGAACAGCAAGGTTCTCTGAAAAACAATCAATAAGTGCCCTAAGTTTCTTAGGGTTTTCTGATTTTAAAGGTGGAAAGTCTCTCATAGCTTTCCAATGCAAAGTTGCCAATAAACGCGGATTGCTAAATCGCTCACGCAAGGCGTTATAGGAAATAATAAAATTATCCCCCGAAATGGGTACAGATTTAACGATTTTTAAAGACTCCCCGGTACAGCAACTGATAAGATAATTTAGCTTTTCGATATTGGACAGCGACGCGTTATTATAGACCAGACTGTCAAATAAATCGATAAAAGATGAGGACTCGGTTACCTCATTATTAAAGAGTGGGAGCTTTAGCGGGACCAATTTTGATACCAAGCAGCATTTTCGATGATTTGTGGTGCTTTCATTTCTTGCATCGTTTCGAGATGCAGCAGTATGCAAAAATAAGCGGAATCTACTTCCTTCCGTAAGGCGTTGTAATTTAATGATTCTACATCGTCACATGAAGCTAAGACGTCAACTAAAGTTTTATTGAAATCTCTGTAAAGGTCATGTACTCCCCTTGTTTGAATAAGGAACAACGTTTTTAAAGTTGGGTCACTTTGAATAGAGTTGCCAAGTTCCCACATTTCTATAATGCGTATTTTAAGCAATTGGAGCTCAGCTACCTGTATTTTCTTGGGAGCCATTCTGACAGTTATTCTGAACGGCCTACACTATAAAAATGCTGTAAAACCGCAAAGTTCAAAATGTGGGCTGAGAAATATTAAAATATTATGATTTGTTCAAAGCACGAAAAGGTAAGACAGCGTATAAACCAATAAATCACGTTTTATGACTAACGGTTCGTCCAACAAAGCCTAAAGATAAAATTTACAGCTTACGGTCCGGGCGGCCTTTACCCTCAAAAGCTCACAGGGACGTTTAAAACATGTGGCTTAACATATTTGCCGAAAGATGCAACTTTACAACCTTATTCCTTTGCAGATGTATTAAATATTTTACGTTGTAAACCGACTGAAAGGGTTGTATGTACAAAACGTGCAATAGCTTTTAAATACAAAGCAAATCCTATTCCTTTCTTATTTAAGAAGTATAAAGCGACTTATAGTTTTCAGGTTGCTTTGTGTTTTATGCCGCTAAAATGAATTTAAACTGAAAACTAACACATTTGATGTTTGTTTGTAACTAACGCTTGTTGGTTTAATTACGGCAAAATCACTTAATTTAGTCTAACGAAAGTATGTAGCTAATATTGTACATATTTTAACCCGCTAAATAGGGCTTGAACACAAATTTAAAACTAAATCATTAATTAATTAAAAACGATCGCTGAAATGCAAAATAATATTTAATTTAGGACATGCGTATACCATAGAACTGGTGAATTCGGATCGTATTAAGGACCAATGGTTAATGGGGGATTAAGGAGATGATATAAATTGATAAAGATATGCTAATTACAGGGAAGGACCAATTGCTTTTTGCAAGCAATAACGATAGCAATGGAGCGGTTATGTAATAACTACAACTACGCCAAACTACTTAATAAAGGGTATAAATACCTTTATCCTGTGCCGCTGTGGGCAATAAAACGTTCACGCACAAAAGCTTTCGACGGAGAACCAGTAACACGCACGATGGGTGTCGGTCTCGCTTTCAAAAGCTCTAATACAACCGGCTTCTGCAAGGGTTCGAATGCGACTCACTTTATGCACTGTTACTGTCGGTTTATATTATGTTTCACTCAAACCGCAGGGTGAATGCACTGATGGTATTTATTGTCACAAATACCGAATTGTTCGATGATGACGTAACACCCGGGATAAAATAAACTGTTAACGGACCATTCGCAATCAGGCAAATCCCAAACTGTTTTATAAAATAATTTGGACTACAGTTGAGGGTAGAGCAGGAAAGTGATTGTAAATGGAACATACACAGAAGTACAAACAAACGAGGCACCACTACTTAACATCATATTGAAATAAAATAAGGTACCTTGTAACGCGATGCGTTACGGTAATCATGACTTACATAGGAAAGACATGTAATATTTAATCTTAAATGAACTAATCTGTTCGTGGAGCATCTTGCAGAATCCTAATTTCATATAAAATGTATTTAGAAACCAAGACATGCCATTAAATGCATATTTTTTTCCAATTAAACTTGAAAATCATAAATTCAATTATGTAGGGAAACTTGAAAAACGGATTGTAAATTATTTTAAAACCACAAGACTGAAAGCAATCAATCATAACCACAGATTTGCATCATAATGGAATTCGTATTTTAGTCAGCTTTATATCTAAGAAATAACCGTCAATTGTTAATGTATGCATTCCAAACATGAGCTTTTGAACTTTCAGTAGAATAAATATGATATAGTTTTAATAGGCATTACTGTAACTATCATGAAAGAGAAGACACACACTTGGTATTAACTAGATATTGACTAAGCAGAACACAGAAGATACGATTACATAAAAGGTCAGCGTGTCAGAATAATAAACTGGAAGTGTGGATGAATGAACAGCACTCTACAAAATGCAGCATTCAAACTCCATGCCATGAAAGTTCACACATCCAGTGTTACCAAAAAAATTGTGTAAAATTTTATACATTACACTACAATGTGCCCAATTATAGGGACTTCTTACGTGTTATTTGTCAAAAAAATAACAGCAATGTTACGTCATCATCGAACATTTATTGGAATTGGTGACAATAAATACTTTGTGCGGGTATCCTACAGTTTTCAGTGAAACATTATATACCGACAAGTGAAAGTGCGTGAACACAGTCGCATTCGAACCCTTGCAGAAGACGGTTGTATGAGAGCTTTTGAAAGCGACACCGACACCCAATCGTGCGTGTTATTGATTGTCCGCGAAAGCTTTTGTGTGTGAACGTTTATTGCCCACAGCGACACAGGACTTAAGGTATTTATACCCTTCATTAAGTAGTTTGGTGTAGTTGTTTTTAGTTATTACATAACCGCTCCACCGCCATTGGTATTGCTACAAAAAGCAATTGGTCCTTCCCTATAATTAGCATATTTATATCACACCTTTATCATCCCAATAAGCCATTGGTCCTTAATACGATCCGCATTCACTAGTTCTATGGTATACGCATGTCCAAAATTAAATATCATTTTGCACACCAGCGAGCTTTTAAGTAATTATTTTAGCTTTAAATTTGTGTTCAAGCTCCATATTTAGCGGGTTAAAATATGTACAATATTAGCTACATACTTTCGTTAGACTAAATTAAGTGATTTCGAAGTAATTAAACCAGAGTTTAATTACAAACAGATCCTTAATATAAAATTTGTTAATTTGCACTAAAAGCCATTGCGCGTTTTTTAATTTTCACATACAACCCTTTCAGTCGTTTTACAACGTAAAATATTGAATACATCTGCAAAGGGAATAAAGTTGTAGAGCTGAACGCTTCTTGCAAAAACGTTAAGCCGCATGTTCCTGTGATCTTTTGAGGGTAAAAGCCGCCCGGGTTGTAAGCTGTAAATCTTATCTTTAGGCTTTGTTTGACAAAACGTTAGGTTTTCGACGTCTAGCATTAAAGACCCCATTGCAGGCTAATAGTCATAAAACGTGATTTATTGGTTTATACGCTATCTTACCTTTTCGTGCCTTGAACAACTCATAATATTTTAATATTTCTCAGCGCACATTTGAGATTTACCGTTTTACAGCATTTTTATAGTGTAGGCTTTCAGAATAACTTTCAGAATGGCTCCCAAGAAAATACAGGTAGCCGAACTAGAATTGCTTAAAACACGCATTATAGAAATGTTGGAACTGGGCAACGCTATACAAAGTGACCCAACTTTAAAAACGTTGTTCCTTATTCAAACAAGGGGAGTAAATGACCTTGACAGAAATTTCAGTAAAATTTTAATTGATGTCTTAGCTTCATTAGAATCATTAAATTACAACGCTTTACGGAAGGAAGTAGATTCCGCTTATTATTGCATACTGCTGCATCTCGAAACGATGCAAGAAATGAAAGCACCACAAATCATTGAAAATGCTCCAAGCAGCACAGGATCAAAATTGTTACCGTTAAAGTTCCAACATTTCAATAATGAGGTAACTGATTTTCGTCTTTCATCGATTTATTTGACAGTCTGGTCTATAATAACGCGTCGCTGTCCAATATCGAAAAATTAAATTACCTTATCAGTTGCTGTAGCGGGGAGTCTTTGAAAATCATTAAATCGGTACCCATTTCGGGAGATAATTTTATCATTTCCTATAACGCCTTGCGTGAGAGATTTAGCAATCCGCGTTTATTGGCAACTTTGCATTGGAAAGCTATGAAAGACTTTCCACCTTTAAAATCAGAAGACCCTAAGAAACTTAGGGCACTTATTGATTGTTTTTCAGAGAACCTTGCTGTTCTAACTAACTTAAAGTTTCCCACTGAACATTGGAACTTTATTCTGGTCGATTGTCTTTAGAAAACTCGATCCGTTCACTAGAAAACGCTTCGAACTCCAATCGGATCCGAAGCAAATACCCAACTTCGATGATTTGAGATATTTTTAACTCAACAATGTGCAGCGTTGAAACCTTTTCTTCAACCGCACCTGTTTCTTATTCGACGACTGTCCATACATCTCACACATCAGTGCCTAAGAAATCCTCAGCGTTTCAATTTAAACCAAGAGTTTCTTCTAACGTAGTTTCACTGGACACACCAAGTAGCTCCAGTGACTCAAAGAATTCATTTTCGCACCATTGTCCTTCTTGCAAAGGCAATCACTTAATTTATAGATGTCAATCGTTTCGAAAGAAAACTCCGACAGAACGTTTCGACATTGTCAAACGCTTACGCCTTTGTTTAAATTGCTTACGAACAGACCATGCGTCCATGCAATGCAAATCTTATAATTCCTGTCGAACTTGCGCCAAGCCGCATCATACCTTGCTACATTTTGAACCGCAACCTGCTTCTAGCCGTTCAGCTGAACCGATCGCTACACCTATGTATAAAAATGCCAATAGGACGCAGTCAGCCTCTCCTATTCCGGCAAATGTTTTGTCTTCACAGACGAATTTAAATTCTGGGGTTACTGTCTTACTCTCCACTGCTGTTGTGGAAGTTCAAGACTGGTCTGGTAAATACAAACAGATCAGGGTACTCTTAGACCCTGGCTCTCAAGCTAGCTTTATTCGAGACGATTGCGTGAGCAAACTTTGGCTTCCACGCATACGTTCTCAAGTTCCGATTTATGGACTTGGGCAGACAACTTCAGCAGTCAATAGGGGTGCCGTCAGCTGCACCATTCGCTCTATGTTAGACTCTGAAAAATCTCTAGAAGTCACAACTTTTGTGCTTTCGTCAATATCTGGCAAATTACCTAGCGTTGAAGTTCCTAATAATTGGGAACACTTATGCGGCCTGCACTTTGCAGACCCGACCTGGAACTCTCCAGGAACTATTGACATGCTCCATGGAGCAGATGTTTATTTGTTCATCATCAATGGCGGTGTTATACATGACAAATTTTTTCAGCCTGCCGCCATAAATACAATTTTTGGTTGGACCATTATTGGTCCCACAAAAAGCTTGCAGTCTGATACTGTCCAAGCATTTTTTACTTCTGTAGAAGATCTTATCGACCAGACCCTAAGACGGTTTTGGGAAATAGAAGAGTTGCCATCCAAGCCCTATACTTCTCCAGAAGAAGAAAAGGCAGATTTGATTTTTGAAAACACGTTTTCTCGTGACCTTAGCGGTCGTTTTATTGTTGCGTTACCGTTCAACGATACTTTGCCCGTTTTTGATAATTCCTTTAACATGGCTAAAAAAAGACTGTTTTCGTTGGAGCGCAAATTGCATGCTCAACCGGAGCTACGCGCCCAATACAACAATTTCATGCAGGACTATCTTGATGCGGATCATATGGCATTACTCGATTCTCCGCCCGTTGGGAACGATAATTATTTTTTACCCCATCACCCTGTGTTTAAAGAGGAAGGTCATACTTCTAAAATTCGTGTGGTTTTTGACGCCTCTGCATAGGCGAAAAACAACGTGTCACTTAATGACACTCAATTGGCTGGACCTAGTCTCCAAAATGACATTTCGTCAATTTTACTTAAATTTCGCTCTCATCGTTTCGTTTTTACCTGTGATGTTCGCCAAATGTATCGACAAATTTTGGTTACCGAAAAACATCGAAAGTTTCAATTAATTGTGTGGCGATTCTCCGCAGAAGAACCCATTCAGACTTATCAGCTTAATACAGTGACCTATGGTATTAAGTCATCGCCTTATCTAGCATTAAAAACTCTTCAGCAATTAGCCATTGACGAAGGCAAAAGGTTTCCGTTAGCCGCTGAGGCTATACGGTCAAATCTATATATTGACGATTTCGTCGCTGGTGGAGATTCTATACAATCGGCCCGCGAAATTAAAGATCAACTTATTCGACTTTTACATTAGGCTGGTTTTGAACTTCGAAAATGGAGTTCTAATTCAGCTTCTATTTTGGAAGGCATTCCATCAGATTTTTGCCAATATACTTCTCTCGATTTCGATTCTGACGAATCAATAAAAATATTAGGTCTTCAATGGTTACCTACAGAAGATATTTTCTCATTTCGGGTTAAACCATTAAACCCAATATGTACAAAGCGCAACATACTTTCGCAAGTTGCCAGAATATATGATCCATTAGGGTTTTTAGCCCCACTAACACTTTTGCAAAACGCCTAATCCAGCATCTGTGGATGTTAGGTTTAAATTGGGATGACATCCCACCAGCAGACATTTCGTCTCAATGGCAGCAGTATCAAGAAGAATTGCCGTTATTATCGTCATTAAAGTTACCACGTTGTTTACCCCCTTCGGATCCTTTTACTTGTCATTTGCATGGGTTTTGCGATGCTAGCGAGGTAGGGTATGCAGCGGTAGTATATTTCAGTTCATAAATCAAACTACTGGAGAAATAACTGTACAATTTGTAACCGCTAAAACAAAAGTAGCTCCAATTAAGCGCATTTCAATTGCACGTTTGGAATTATGTGCCGCCGTTTTATTAACCGATTTACTTTCTTTTACCATTCGTTCTTATCAAGGCTTGATTGACATCTCCGATGTTTCAGCGTGGAGTGATTCTACGGTCGCTCTCACTTGGATACGTTCTCCACCTTTCGTTGAAAACTTTTGTGGCAAACCGTGTTAGCCACATTCAAGAAATCATTGCACCTAGCCGATGGTTTTATATTAAATCTTCGCATAATCCGGCAGATCCTGCATCTCGGGGATTAATGCCAAGCGCGGTTATTTCATGTTCGCTATGGTGGGCGGGGCCTGAATGGCTTCACTACCCTAGTGACTTGTGGCCGCCTCAACCAACATTGTCAACCTCAATTGCTGAGGTAACTACGGAAAAGAAGATCCTAACATTTCTCGCTCAAACAGATCCAAACGTCATTGACATTTTACTAAGTCGCTTTTCATCGTTATATAAAATCCAAGGCATCGTGGCTTACATTTATAGATTTTCTAAACCCATGGCTCAACGTCATGCGGGTCCCTTAACAGACATTGAATTACACAATGTTCTCATGATTATCGTTCGGCATGTACAAAGTGTTACATTTTCAAAGGAAATAGCTTCGATCAAGGCAAACCGTAAATTACCTAAAAGCTTGCGAAAACTTTTTCCATTTGTTGATCCACAAAATATCTTAAGAGTAGGTGGGCGCTTGACACATTCTTCGCTTTCCTATTTCGAAAAGTTTTCTGCGTTATTGCCTCAGCGGCACCGATTAACCGAACTTATCATTCGGTCAACTCATGAAAGGTATTGCCATACCGGTGTTAATACCACAGCGTATCTTATCCAACAGAATTTCTGGATCCTTTCTATAAAAAATTCAATCAGAAATTATTTATCATCATGTCATAGATGTTTTCGTACCAAACCGGTCCTGGTAACTCCTCCTATGGGAGACCTGCCGGCAGCACGTATTACCCAAATCAAACCGTTCAGTATTGTTGGTGTTGATTTTGCTGGCCCTCTTTTAATAAAGGCTAACCGCCTACGGGGCTCTAAATCTCTTAAGGCCTATATTTGTATTTTCGTTTGTTTTGCCACTAAGGCAGCACATATTGAATTTGTTTCGGATTTATCGGCAGACGCGTTTCTTGCCGCCTTGCGACGATTTATGGCACGTCGAGGACGCTGTTCTCAAATATTTAGTGATTGCGGTACTAATTTTGTAGGTGCCTATCGTCAGCTTATGAGTTATCTGCATAGTGCCGTAACCTCAGAAAAAATAAAGTGGTCGTTTAATCCACCTAGCGCCCCTCACTTCGGTGGCTTGTGGGAAAGCGGTGTTAAGTCGGTAAAGACACACCTAGCTTGCGTAATCGGCTAACAAAAAACTTACCTTTGAGGAACTTTACACAGTTCTTACACAAATTGAATCTGTTCTAAATTCAAGGCCACTCTGCGCTTTGAGTTCGGATCCAAATGACTTGCGTTGCCTAACACCAGGTCATTTCCTAACTATGGAGCCTCTTTCTGCACCACCAGATGAGGACCATTCAACCAACGTTTTACCATTAAAGAGCAGGTGGAAACTCCTGCAAAACTCCACCAAGATTTTTGGGCTCGCTGGAGCCATTAGTACTTACATACTCTGAATCAAAAGGTTAAATGGCACTCTAAGGTGGGTGTCCGACAAGTTGAAAAGGACACTATTGTCCTCATCAAGGACGACCAGCTTTCTCCACTTCAATGGAAGTTTGGTCGTATTATTAATACCTTTCCCGGTGCGGACGGTATTATACGTGTCGCTGAAATCAAAACGGCACATGGCACACTAAAACGACCTTTGGTCAAACTAGCGCCGCTACCGGTATTTTAATTTTATTTTTATGTTTAGATGTATATACACATTTCTTACATGTATAGTAGTATATTATTTTTACATATTTGCTTATTTACATATATATTTTTATTTTTGCATAGTTGGTAATATCGCTCGTTGTAGTGTACCACCCTATCTTTCGTTACCTGTTTTCCTAGCAAGGTCAAATCCCATGTGATTTTCTTCACCCAACCTACTTCCCTCCTTTTCAAAATTCTATAAATTTGGTGGGCGGTATGTTACGTCATCATCGAACATTTATTGGAATTGGTGACAATAAATACTTTGTGCGGGTATCCTACAGTTTTCAGTGAAACATTATATACCGACAGTGGAAGTGCGTGAACACAGTCGCATTCGAACCCTTGCAGAAGACGGTTGTATGAGAGCTTTTGAAAGCGACACCGACACTCAATCGTGCGTGCTATTGGTTGTCCGCGAAAGCTTTTGTGTGTGAACGTTTATTGCCCACAGCGGCACAGGACTTAAGGTATTTATACCCTTCATTAAGTAGTTTGGTGTAGTTGTTTTTAGTTATTACATAACCGCTCCACCGCCATTGGTATTGCTACAAAAAGCAATTGGTCCTTCCCTATAATTAGCATATTTATATCACACCTTTATCATCCCAATAA
The DNA here is from genome assembly GCA_036346225.1 of Platerodrilus igneus. Lineage (NCBI taxonomy): Eukaryota > Metazoa > Arthropoda > Insecta > Coleoptera > Lycidae > Platerodrilus > Platerodrilus igneus. The sequence continues at coordinate 15,205,605 of JARFIW010001670.1, read as the reverse complement.
GCCAAGCAATATTGTGCAATAATATGGTAAACAACCGGACAATATACGAGGTAAAAGGATAATTAACCCAATAAAGCCCGAGTAATTTCTTGTGCAAAAATTTTAATTTTCTATTTGAAAAACACTTATTTGTGCTTAAATAGTTATGAATAGTGAGAACTAGAAAAATATATAACGCATAGGTGTTTTTTTAATGATATATCATACGTTAGTCAAATGTCACAATTTGTTAAAAATAAATTTCTACATAGAACCAAGTAAATTAATAACACATAAAATGCTGATTATGAAAAATAAAAAATTTACTAAGCCACAAATATCTATAAAAAATATAGTAACACAATAATAATAATTATATTTTATACAGTATTCTAAGTATGGTACATTCTGAAACGTCGATCTGGATGCAATCCAACATTACATGTTTTACACGTAAATTTTGTACATTTACCGCAGTGTCCACAGCGACGTTGGATCTCAATTTTATCAACAAAATGGTCAATACGATCAAATCTTACTTCTGCTATTACATTTCGTGGAATTTTCGGTTTCGGCCCAGCTAGTGATTTAGAAGTAGTAAGAATTGAGAGTGTTATTCTTCAAATGATAGTAACTCAATAATAATACTCATATTTGGGATACAGTGTATCTATAGTATGGTACATTCTGAAACGTCGATCTGGATGCAATCCAACATTACATGTTTATACCACGTAAATTTTGATACGGATTTACCGCAGTGTACGACAAAGCGACGTTGGATCTCAAGTTTTATCGACAAAATGGTCAATACGATCCACCCATTCCTTCTGTTATATAACATTTCGTGGAATTTTCGGTTTGGCTAGCTAGTGATCTTAGAAGTAGTAAGAATTGACAGTTTATTCCTGATATTTGAGCAACGCTTAGTTGTATCCATTATCGATAAAGCGATCCATTAGAATCTTACAACATTGATACCTATTATCACTTGACTATTATTATTCCAGCAGATCAGATATATATATATATATATATATATATATATATATATATATATCATTACTCACGTCTTTAAGTACATGTGAAGATCCACGATAAGTTTTTTCAAATTGTTCAAAAGGACCTTTCATGTTCTATCAGACCTAAGATTGCCTTCACAGTTTATATCATGAGCCTTTAGAGTATAGAGTGGCAGCAGAATTGAAATAGTTATCTAAATATACTGTGCTTTCAGTAGGTAAGTAGTTTAGACACAACTTTAGAATAACACTTGTCTCTAGAGTTTTACCTTCTGTTTTATTTCCTGCACCACAATAACGACTAAATCTTAACCAATATCCATTATGGGTTAATAAACACCAGAATTTAAAACCATATCTAATGGATTTACCTTTGATAAATTGCTTCATACCGTGGTGAGCATAATAGGATTCCATTGCTTCATCCAAAGAAAATGATCCGATTGGTTGAAACAACATCTGAGACATACTATTTACACTGTTGACTGTATCACCGAGCCCGAGCTGAACACAGAACAGACTGAGGATTTGCAGTTGACTATATCAAAGTACACGAGCTGAACACAGAACAAACTAAAAATCGACAGAATTTTCAACTCATTTTTTGTGGTACATAAAAATCGGCACGCTCGTTGGGCAAACCAAATTTGAAGATTCTTTTACATTTAAAAATCGAAATACACAATTCTATTGGTTAAAGACATCATTAATGGTTTTCAACACAGAAAACATAGGAAATGGAGGTGTATAAATATAATTTCAAATTCTCCAAAAGACATTCGTTAGTGATCACCATAGCCTAAAGAATCCTCTAGCAGTGCTTTCCTTAGCCTGCAAAACATGCAGCGAGCAGCGCTATCCATAGCCTGCTACTATTACAACACGCAGCGCTCCACATAGCCTGCGTATTCTCCGACAGTGACGCTGTTTGCCTCCGTACCTGGGGCACGCCACTATAATTCAGTGTTAATAATCAGTAATCTACGTATGGGTGGTAAGCTCCGTTCTATACACCAGGTCAATCGGAAACAGGCACAGAATGCTCTCCGACGCGCGCTCCGTTTAATCCTACCGCACTCCAAGCTTCTGTCGCCTCTGCCACCATCGCCGAAAAAACGCATTCAAACCGCTTTCACTACAAGTACATCCCCAGAAGTTGTTTATTGCGATGTCCATGACTGCATCTGTCAAGTCTACATCCGGGACAACACCCCCGTAGAGTTTAACGGCGACGCTCTAAACGAGGCTTAAGGCACCACTTTTACGACGTCTGCCGAAGGATACCGAAGATCACCGAAGACTTATGGGCCTCTTAAAACTGTAAATATTTTCTAATTATCGCTGTCCAAGTTCTTACTGGGCCTCACAAATAAATTTCGAAACCTTCCGAAGAGTTCCAAACCGAAGTCTTCTGAACTTTCTATATTTGTATATATTGTCAAATAGTAGTTTTTAATTTCATATCATAATTCTTTGTTGTCCCATAAGTAAAACACCAAGCCTTCCGAAGAGTTCCGAAGACCACCGAAGACGTCTGGACTTCTTCAAACTGTAAATATTTTCTAACTATCGTTGTGCAAGTTTTCACTAGGTCTCACAAGCAAACTCCGAAGCCTTCCGAAAAGATCCGAAGACTACCGAAGCTTTTCACACCGCCTTTAAACTGTATATACATTCATTTAATCAGTGTTTAAGTTTATTTTGGTTCCACAAGCAACCACAAAACCCTCCGAAGAATTCGGAAGGTCACCGAACACTTCAAAACTGCTTCAACTATTAAAATTATTCAATTTTAACGATTTCACTTTTATTTTTATGTATTTATGAAACTTATAATTATTTTTGCTTATATTTATTAAACAAACTAGAAGCGGTTTGTAGTCCCTACGGGACTACTTTGAGCGCCTCTACTCGCTTTGTGGACCACTGTCTTTACGCCCCGCCCTCTATGCGCCCCGCCCTCTGTGCGCCCCGCCCTCTCTGCAAAACGCCCTCTCTACGCCCCGTCCCCTCTGCTCCGCGCCCTCTCTGCGTTCTACCCTCTACGCCCTACCCTCTCTACGCACCGCCCTCTCTACGCCCCGCCCTCGCTACGTCCCTCCTTCTCTACGCCCCGCCCTCTCTACGACCCGCCCTCTGTACACCCCGTCTTCACTTCCCCTAGTAGAATTCATTAAAACGACTGAGAAGTTGAGCGAATCAAGATCACCTAACTCTAGTAGACTTTGCCCTTCTGAAGTCAACCGATCAAGATCACCTCGCTCAAGTAGTCTTTGCCGAAATCACACCGAGTCGATCGGATCAAGATTTATTTCGCTGTAGTAGACTTTGTAGTAGACTCACCTCTCGCAGTTGATCGGATCAAGACCACTTTGCCCTAGCAGACTTTGTTGAAATCACTTCAGGGAGTCGATAGGATCATGATGCCCTAGTAGACTTTGTCGAAATCATCTCGTAGAACGACCGGATCAAGACTGCTTCGCCCTAGTAGACTTTGTCAAAAACGCTTCGGGGAGTAGATCGGACCAAGATCATTTCGCTGTAGTAGACTTGTTCAAAATCACTTCGGTGAGTACATCAGATCAAGATCACTTCACTGTAGTAGACTTTGTCGAAATCACTTCGAGATCTGATCGGTTTAAGATCACTTCGCCTTAGTAGTCTTTGTCGAAATCACTTCGGGAGTCGATCGGACCAAGATCATTTCACTGTAGTAGACTTGTTCGAAATCACTTCGGGGAGTACCTCAGATCAAGATCACTTCACTCTAGTAGACTCTGTCGAAATCACTTCGGAGAGCTGATCGGATAAAGATCACTTCGCTTTAGTAGTCTTTGTCGAAATCACTTCGGAGAGTCGATCGTATCAAGATCACCTCGCTCAAGTAGAATTTGCCGAAATAACACCGGGAGTCGATCGGATCAAAATTAATTTGGCTCTAGTAGACTTTGTCAAAATCACCTCTTGTAGTTGATCGGATCAAGACCACTTTGCCCTAGCAGACTTTGTTGAAATCACTTCAGGGAGTCGATATGATCAAGATGCCCTAGTAGACTGTCGAAATCATCTCGTGGAACGGTCGGATCAAGACTACTTCGCCCTAGTAGACTTTGTCAAAATCGCTTCGGGGAGTCGAATGGATCAAAACCACTTCGCCCAAGTAGACGTTGCCTAAATCACTCCGAAGTATCGATCGGATCAAGACCACTTTGCCCAAGTAGACGTTGTCGAAATCACTTCGAAGTGTCGATCGGATTTAGACCATTTCGCCAAAGCAGACTGTCGAAATCACTTCGAAGTGTCGATCGGATTAAAACCACTTCGTCCAAGTGGACTTTGTCAAAATCACTTCGGAGAATTGATCGGATCAAGACCACTTCGCTGTAGTAGACTTTTCGAAATCACTTGAGAATCGATAGGGTCAAGACCATTTCGCCCAAGTAGAGTTTGTCGAAATCACTACGAAGTGTCGATCGGATCCATACCACTTCGCCCAAGTAGACTGTCGAAATCACTTCGAAGTGTCGTTCGGATGAAGACCACCTCGCTCCAGTAGACTTTAGCAAAATCACTTCGGAGAATTGATCGGAGGAAGACCACTTCGCTCTAGTGGACTTTGTCGAAATCACTTCTAGGAGTCGAACGGATCAAGAACGATTGAGAACGATGCAGAACGATGCAGAACGATGCAGGACAAATGAGAACGTAGCAGAACAATTTTGAATGAATAGAGAATTCCTACAAATAACGCCGGTTGGTAGTTGCCGTTCCGTTTGAGAATAGATAATTTGAAGGAAGGGCATTTCGAACAATCATTAATTCTTCCAAAATTAATAAACAATATTTGAGGTGGTTTTCAGCAGTAGTTTTATAAGTAGAAATTAATGAAAGTGTTGAAGCATAAGTTGAAATGTAAACAAATCCCGGAATAGCATGTTAGAGTATGTTTAAAAATTGTTCTAAATATTTTCGAGTCTGTAAACTAAAGCGGCAACTTTGTTAAGCTCTTTCGTTCGTAGAAGTTTTGTTAGTGGCTAATTAAAGAAGCAACTGTATTTATTTTTGCGATTATAAATATTAAATAGAAAATGCGTACGAATTTTTGCTAATTGTTTTTTATTTTTGATTTTTGATGTATTATAAAATGAAGGTTATTGAGTATATGTATTCTTTTAAAGCGGATATTTAAATAGAGCTAATATTACTGGAGCTTTATGTATAGAGGAAGTAATGTATGTTAAACAAACGAATAGATCTCAGTCTACTTTTGCAATGTATTCTATGTATGTAATATATTCTATAAGAAGATTAAGAAGAATATATTTAATTTGTTTTATAAGGCTGATATGTGAAAGTAGTCGAAATGAGGTGATTGGTTTAGTTTAATTTACGTGGAGTGAATGTACCGAGGATATATTTGGATACTTGTGTATGCTAATTCGTGTGGTAATAAATTTTCTTTTTTCAATATTAATAAACAGGCGTATTTTATATTTCCGATATATGATGATAGTTAAAAGTAGTAAGTCATAAAATTGCTGCAAGCAATCGTTGGATAAAGCATAAGGTGAAATGTTAACAATATCTTGAATAGTATATCGCAGGTTAAATTGGCAAGCGATTTAAAAATCACGGTGATTCTACACGAAAGTGGCTCGGACGTTTAGCGTTTGCATTTGCGTTTGTCGAAGCTGCAAATGGTTAAACAAAGAAGTATGAGATTAATGTAGCCTCATTAAAAGTGATATGTTTTGAAATATCTGTTTTAACATATTGCAAATGAAAATAATGTACATGTACGTTTTAGATATTTTTCATTGGTATTGAGTATCTCCTGTGAAGGCGTATGAAATCAATCTAACCTCGAATGTACCTGTTAACGAATATAAATAAACTTTTAGTAATTATAAATGTGCATGAGGTGTAATGTTGAAACTGTGTGTTCTGAAAAGTGGTATATGCGCGGCATTTGATTTTTGACTCATACATAAGAAAAGCTATGTATTTGATGTACACCCTTTGAATGAAAATGGAAATAAAGCTGTCGTGATAGTTATATTATTAAACGGCCTAAGTAACAACAAAAGTGATAGAAATCGAAGTCGACCCCAAACTGTTGTAGTTACAGTGCAAACCTATTAAATTGGGCATTCCGTATGATTTATTTATCCCAATAAATTGGAATGATTTTCACATATAGAATGAGACATAGTTGTGCACGTTTGAGAAGCATTTGGATTTCTGCAAATGTACGTTAGACCATTATTAGAAAATATAATAATGTATCATGTGTGCTATGTAGATAACTCGAAATACTTAAATGAACTGCGATATGCCCACAACTGCCAAATAAGAGGGCCCTGTTTAAAAATAGACCGCGCATATTAATTTATTCTGTAAAGCGGGTATTATTTAAATTAGATACTAAATTAGATATTAAATTAATCCAGATTTCTATGTATAGCAAATGTTCTATGTTACATAAAGAAAAACATTGAATTCTATTATTTGACTATAGTCTGTGTATTAATCTGTTGTTGACGTTACTGGAATTAATTATACAAAATTTAATAAATGTTTTAAGGAAATACCGCAGTACCTGCTTTCAATCTGTTAACATTTCAGGTTTTAGGATACGGATTGTGTTTATTGACATATATATTAGTAATTTCTTAGAAGCCTAATACGAATTTCGAAACCAACGCGATCTTCCACCTCTCTCATACTAAAGCGCTCCGTGTTTTTAGAACGATCAACTTTAAACGTCCGAACCTTGCTTGATGCATAAGACAAAGCAGCATTTGTTTCTAAAATGCGGAGAATTCCTAGAATAGAAAAGCGTCAGTAATGATATTTAAGCAAACGTAACTGACAATTTTGAAATGAAAGAGCGGCGTAAGGCATATGAAAAAATGTTCTGGTACTTTTTATGCATATTATTGAATTAAATAAATGCTGGTGTTGTTTATAAAGTTGACGAAAAAATTAAAAAAAGTAAATGGAACTGGGAATTGAACCATTAAACTTACGCTTGGTAGCCAGATATTATAGGATCGCGCTATGGAGGTGTCAGCATTTGTAAATTGGTTAGTAGTATACTTTCAATTACTTTTAATCACCCTGAATTACTTTCAATTTAGCGGACCAAACACGAAATACACCGAATTGTGACCGAATCACGGTCTATTGAAAATGCTCGGCTATCATCGTGAAGAAACGCCAAAATGAAAAATTTATGATTTTTGAAATAAATAGCCAGCGTATGTGGAAAAGCGACGTTTTCCTATAATTTAAATCAAGTAACGATACTTCTAAATCATATTGGTTGAATTGTAATGGAAAATTCCAGAAATTTGAAAGGAAGTATGTTACCATAGATTTTGAAGGTACACGCTCGTACTTTTCCGTTGGTGATCGTTACCTGATTTTGACGTTTGTCGAATAAATTATACAATTTTTAATAAGTGTTTTAAGAAAAAACTGCAGTGGTAGCCCGCAAATGGTGAATTATTCAGTTTTTAGAATACGAATAGCGTTGTTTGGCATATATTAGAAATTTTTTAACGCCCGAATACGAATTTTACAAACCAACTCGATCTTTCTTCTCTCTCGTACTAACGTCAACGGAACAGTTCCCGATCTTGTCGCACGACTGGTTCGGTTTTTAGAGCGGAATTTTTTGAGGGATCCAAGCTTTTTTAACACGTTAACGAATACGTCGCTTCAAATTAATCTTTTCCCGGAAAATCCTTATTTCTCCGCAAGTTATCGGTTTTCCGCCATAAAAACTGGCCTATCCTAAGCACGCAAAAATTCTCCACCTAACCACCACCCGTCCGCGCCCCCAACTCAGAAACCCTCGGACGCAAATCCCAATAAGCGATCGATTTGCGCCTCTCAACTTTAACACAAAGACGGGCGTCCGAAATTTATAGTTATTAGATAATCAAGCCGAGCCTACATGCTTTCAGACGCCGCCTAATCGAACGATAACAACACGATCTGTTAGTGGTTAAACCTTGTAAACCTTAATATTTGGATCTATTTTATTATTATCATTAAAGTGCAAATATCTATGAATGAGTTCGAATCTATTTCGAGATAAACGGTTACTCACTAATGGATTGAATGTATCTGCTTTTGTCTCTCAAAAAAGCATTCCATAAGGAAGTTTGCAATAACCAGACAAAAGAGGTATAGCAAAGTATCTATACATTTCTTCACACGGCACGCTGAAGTCGTGATTCACTTTCATAATGGCGTATTTTTTTGATTCTCTGCAAACGAAATCAATAAAGTTATTATCAAAAACGAATTTGAAGATATCTACTGGTTGAAGGGATTTTTCACGAATAGTTTGTATATACTCTGGCTCGGGATTTGATGAAAGCGTTACCTAATCAATGCTTTTCAATTCTTGAGTTTGCTATTTTGTGTTTTGCATAGCAATCTTGATATTTTTTTCTATGAGTTGTTCTCGAAATAACCTGGTAAGAGGAATGTCATTGCCACTGCTAAATTTATTTCCATCTATTTCGACTTCCTTAGGATTCAGTGATATTTCAATTTTCTCATTATTGTTAGCAACACATAATACCTCCATTTTTTGTCTCAAAACACTTTTGCCTATATTCCTAACTGTGCCAATTTCATCATCTTTACTTGGTATATCATCTTTATCGCTGTCTGCACCATCGTTTGGAGGGAAAAGCACAAGCTGAATCTCACTACAATTTTGCATTTGATCATATCCTTCATCATCTGCATGTATTCCCTCAAGATAGTTCAGAAGCTCCTTTGCATCACGTAGATCCTCATGATTGTAGACATTTTTGCTAAAGTTAAAACATATTTACTAAAACCCATCCTATGATATTTCATACCTAACATTTAAGACTAATTAAAATCTATTTCGATATAATTATTATACATTATAAATAACAGTAATAAATAACAGTATTTCCAACGATAGTAAAGATCTAATGAATAGTTTTGTTTTTATAATTACACAAACTTACCGTACTGGCATTTCAGGGGTCAAAAACACGAGGCACCACAAGAACTGCTGACCACGTTTGATACTATGATAGAAACTAAACACTAAATGCCTGTACTCTAAAGTATTATCCTCCTGTAGACAAGCTGATTGATAAATAAGTTTATTCAAACCTTTATGCTTAGACTCTAATAACCTTGAAATGAACGCTGCCTTTTATATGATATCATACAGTGGCCTTTATCGAGTTAAAATAATAAAGCCAACTTAAATTGAATCAGTAACCCAGTGTTATACGAATCTGTCACATGTAGGTATTCAAAATGTAATGATTCACGCGCGGATAGAAACAGGGGGGGGGGTGATGGCGGGTTTTTACAGGGGGATGTACAGGACTTTAAGGAAAAATGTGCAGCTATCGACATGTAATATGAAATACCTCTCGTGTTTTGCAGTCATAGAGCTGCTGGGTTTGGACCTTAGCTCAATGATTAGGAAAAAACCTGATGATGGCTGGAAATTGAAAAGTGAATATTTTTATGTAAATTTTTAAAAACAACATTATAAATTTTTAGATGTTAGTTGTGTATTTTAGTAATACGGCAGTAATTTAGTAAAATTAATTAATTTCTTAGACTAATTAATAATTCGAGTGTAACATACTGTTTTAGTACAGTCGGTTATGTAAAAATAACTCTTTATTATTTCTTAAATTGGTTTATTTTCTAGTTTAATTTTAGCGTCCCAATTATTACGATAACGGTTTTGTAGCATATATATGTCTGCGATTTTAAACGGCTTCAAAAGCTCCGTTCCCAAGTAACCAGAGCAAAGTTCTTGGAAAATATAATCCAAAGATTTAATTAACATTCCCAAGGTAAAAAGCTTTACTTGGAAGGCACTTAACGTGTCAGATTAGTAATATCTACTAATAGATGTCAATCAAGTAGCTAAGACACTAGTTATGTATAAGGCAGCCCGAGTTGTCTGAATAATTTTCAATTAGTTGGGGTACTTAACTAAAATTATAGTTTCGGAGTTTTCTTGTGAGGGAGATTTTGGCTATCCCAAAGCAATTGTTAGTTTTAATTAACTTTTAAGATTTATGGCAGGCTTAACCTTTTCGATTATGAGAGTTAAACTGGACTGGGTTTTTTTCAATTAACTTAAAGGTATATAAGGAGTTCAGCGTGGGATGGAAGGGGCTTTTTTATTTCGATATTTCCGACAGACAGGTTGTTGATTTCTGTACTTCTGAAAGTAAAGTGATGTGTGTTTTTTATTTTATTCTGAGTAAGTATTTTTCCAGTTACTAAAACCAAGGTTATGGTATTTTTTTTAAATAATGAACTGAAGGGTTGTGTTATGAATTATGTATCAGTAATTGTTTACCTAAATTGTGCCGACGTTCTGTAAAAATACCGACGTTCAGATTAAAGCTCTGAGCTTGGGCTTAAGTTGAACGTGTTGAAATTTTAATCCCTGAGTACTGATTTCGGCAGACAGCGAGATTTCAGCAGGGTAAACCGCTTCATTGTTATTTCGACGGTAGCCTGGGGGCAAACGCAATAGGTTAGCAACAAAACCTACCTGATTACGCAATTTTCAGGTCGGGTATAGTAGTAAAGGACTCCCGTAGTGATAATCTTTATGTGTACTTGAACGAGTTCCGTTACAGTAACAGTTGACCGGTGAAAAGGTCGTTTCTGTCCCGTTAATTGGAGACACCCTTGTTAACTTAGAGCGTGCGTCACAGTAGGTAACTTTATTAGAATACTGTATATATAATTAATTATTGTATTGGGGTGTTTGAGCCCAAAATTGGTTCTTATATCCTTAAAAAGTAGACTAGTCCTAAGGAATTTAGACATTAATTTGGTTTAGTCATATAGTGTTTAGTTAGCCGGGGACTATAAAGCTCAGTCAATAGTGCAGTGTTAAAATTTTCTGCGTGCGTATTTGTGACAATCTTTTCCCATTCTCAAGAACAAAGTGCAACGAGTGATAATACCTTGATATGGTCCGTAAGCCTTCCCCTTCCTTACGGTGGCGCCCTATTGTATATAACGGCAAATATTGTATATATTTTGTACTCATATGTCATTAGGTTAAGATTTAATTAGTTGTACAGTTAATAAAACAATCTAAAGTTATATCTTAGTGTGTTGTAGCTTAATGAACCTCACCCTCTCACCGACTGTAGCAAGCTTGCGAGGCAATGTTCCGAAACGTTTGGGTACTTTAGATTTAGGGGTCATGCCCTATTATTTTATTGGTAATTTGATACCCTCACGAGGCAGGTTTGTATATTAGTTACCCGAGATGCTAGAGACATTACTCACATTTGGGATTTTAAAAGTATTGAATGTAAAGTATTTGGGAAAGGACCATGTAATAGTGCAAAGTTGGTATTGAACTGTTGTCGTTTTTGATGAACGACGTTTTCATCAATTTGAGATTCATTAATGTTTAATTAAATAAGAAAGCAGAACAATGTGGAGGTCGTATGTTCTGTTTATGGGTTAGATTAAGATTTCTTTTAAGATTTTTTTTGGATTTAGTTTAACAATATTTGACCGAATTGCAAATAAGTTATTTTTACAAAAGTATATTTATATGTGCTTGTGCAATGAAATTGTGTTTATGTTAATAGAGGTTAAAGTTAAGTTGATTTTTATTCAATTATTTATGGAATAGGGGTAAAGTTAATAATTTGGAAATAATCACCAGCTACCCCAGTGTTAGTCATACCCGAGGAGAGTAGTTTATTTTAAGAGATGAACTTGATGACCAAATGCAGAATAATCCAAGCAAGAAATTTTTATGCGAAATAATAGTCTTCCACATAGGAAAGGACATCGTAAAGCTTGCGGTGAGACTGTTTGGTGCCCTTCAATATTGATACAGAAAAAACCTTTCAAGATAAATGTTAATGTATTGTAGAATTTATTCTTTATTTACTTTCCTCATTTATTTATAGGAACCACCACCCGCACCACTGCAGTTAGCCGGAGCACCCGTTTATTGTTAGGGATCTACGCTCCTTGAGAGCATAATAAATTTTAAATTATTGTAACGCTATGGTTCACCCGTAATAGTAAATGTTTCACAGCTAGCACCACCTAAAAATGTGTAACTCGTACGAAAGGCAATTACAATAAGGTCAAGATGTAGGTGAAATCTAAAAAATTTTTACTTGGAATTACTACTTGTAAGACTAGATGTATTTTATGTGCCCCCCCCCCCCGCGAAACCGCTTAGAACTCTTTATATTTCGTTCCCCGACGCATTTGGAGGATGCGTTTTTGATGAACTCAAACCTTTATAAAAATAATTTACAGCATAACAGTTGGAATTTCTCTTGAATCACCAAATAATTCTTGCAGCTATTAAAAGCGATTCAATTAAGAATAACCAAAAACCCTTAAACTACTCAGAATTTTGTGTAAATTGAGCATCGAAAATATTTACAACCTCGGCAGTATGCTTATTAGTATATCACCAATGGGTATACAAAATTAACTTATAGGAAATAAACTAAATAACATGAATTATTGCAGTAATCATATAAATTAATGTAAATTAGTTATAGTGCATTGATATAAGAAATTAGAAAGATTGCACCATACCTTTAGATGTTAATATTTATACTGGAAAGCTGGAAAGAAATTGTGGTGAAAGTATTTAGAAATTCATTGCGGCTACGAGTTGCTGAAAGAGCTTGTATAGTCCGTTTGATAATAGAAGATGTTGCTTATGAATTTTGATTTTTTGTTACACTTATGTCAAGTAGTAGGACTGTAATGAAAAAGGAATTTGAACCATAACTATTTGCATAATTATAACTAACAGTCAACAACAGGAAATAAACAGCGGTATCATTCATTTTTGAGGGAGTTGAAGACAAGCGTTGCAGAGAGCTTGCGCTGGTAACTCTATGGGCTTCATGGAAATATTAAACAAAAATTTCGTAAAGCTGCATAAAAATTTACAGAAAAATTAGAAGAACACGTAGAGAAGCAACACCAAAGCTCTACGAGCCTGCCAGCGAAATTAGAAGAAAGAAACACGATTTATACAGATAAATTAGAGAAAATTGCCGCAAACCTTGAGGAGAAACAAGAAAAAACCGCCACAAAGCTAACCAAAAAACTAAATCAGAACATAAAAGCGGCCGAACAAAAATCTCCTGGATGCCAAATTTACCGGCCGCTTATAGAAACTCGAAACGATGTTTTCGGAAGATTTATTTTAAATAAACTCGCAAGAACTAGAAGCAAAGTTATTAAAAACATTGTGTACAATGGAAGAAGAGGTACTGTGAATAGAAGAACGGATTAATTTTCTAATGATGCAAGTACCAGAACCCACAATACCGGTGATTCAAGAGCATGTCCAAGAATTCTAGGATGTTGGAGAATGCAAACCTACGCCAAGGTTTGGAATAAAACCACCAACATTCGATAGAAAGGCAAATTGTCGGACACACTTCAACCAATCCGAGCCTATCGCGAGACCTAACGGTTGGAACCATGGTGAAGTGGAAACCGCGCCTTTTGCCGCGATACGAGGTGAGGCCTTGAAAATTCTGCAGACCATACCAAACCATTGACCAAAGAAAATACGGCGTCTTAACATTAAAGCTGGAAATGTGGTACGGCGACTTTCATCTGCAACAATTCATCACGATAAAATAACAAAGACAACTAGACCTACCTGAATGGTGTAACAAGTGAAAGATTGCACAAACCTAAGACAATCCTGAGGCTATTGTAACGGGTTACTCCTACCGCGTTTCTTTAATTTAAAACAAGTAATAATAATGGTCTTTATTGCTCACTGTTCACAAGTCTAATTAACAGTATATGCCTTATTCATAGATGTTTTCAGTCCACTCAACAATGAAGCACTATTACACTAATGAATTTACAAGTACTAATATCTTCTTAAATTAACTCCTTTACCATAAGTTCATTAACAACACTAACACAACTATTTGTTTATACACTTCTATTTATTTATGTATACTGCAAGTTGCATGCACATTAGACACAGCATATCATTTATGTATATATTCTAAAAACTCAACTACGTTTACTTTACAACGACATAATTTATATTAGACATTCAAGAATAGACTAACTCTTACATTCATAAGCGGCCTTATATATACCCTGCATTAAGATATGACTCATTATCTAGAACTTTGTAGAAGGATTCTCGAATGCTGATAAATACGCTGTGCCCCGGGCGTTTGTATGTTTGACGGGTTGCCTAATAGTGGATCGCAACACTGCCCCCTCTTTAAAACCGTTACGTCTCGTAACTGTAAATCCATCTAGACGCCAATTCGATGACTGGTGACGGTATCGGCAGCTATCTCCTATGGTGCATCCACCGCGTCGTTGGAAGTAACAGTCAACACTCTTTTCATGGTCTTGGTAGGCAACCGGTTGATAACAACAAACAAGAACCTGGACGTTGGTTCCCTGAAAACTACTTCTAGCATATTTCGGACTATCCTCCAATCCAAGCGATCCAGTCCACAGCCCAGCTTGGGCACCGCTAGTCTCGTTACTCCATTTTCCATCATCTGCGCCTTAAGATTTAGCAAAGCCTCCCATAGATGTCCATAACTAGGTCTTTGCCATGAAGAATTTTGGTGACCAGATAGTAAACATAACGATTGTTATCTTGAAGAACTAAAGCTTTTCCTACAGTTGGCTGCTGTTGTACTAATTCATCTACACGTCCAAACTTTTTCTTGAAAACAACAGCTATTCCCTTGACATTGCCAAATCTTGAGCTACGCAATGTGCAAGGGAATACTCTTCTGGTGCTCTAAACAGATCTTGCTGTTTTCAACAACAACGCCAAATCTCGCCTTAGCGGAACCACCATATGCTGCCATAAAGCTCTCAAAATCTACATTTGGCTCATGATTAATAACTTGTCGAACACCATCATCATTATTCGAGTCTTCCTGGTTGTTGCCAGCGTAGGATGTTAAACGGTCAAAATGTACCACTTTCGGTTTACCACGGGGGGATCTTCTGATCCGGTACACTACATCATTAATCCTTTTTAACACTTCGTACGGCCCTTCCCATTGTCTTTGTAGTTTTGGCGACAATCCACGTTTTCTTTGTGGATTGTACAACCACACTAAATCTCCAGGTTGATAACCACCTTCTTGCGATCTCGTGTCATATTGTGATTTCATTCGATCGCTTGCCGCCTGTATATTCTTTCGGACGTTTTCGTGAATACTATTTGATCTTTCACGAAGCTTACTAACGTAATCTTCACCTGCGATCTCTTCTCCAGGTTTAAATCCAAACTGAAGATCACATGGTAGCCGCACCACGTCCTAGCATTACGCAAGCGGGCGAGTATCCTGTGCTGTCATGTACCGAAGATCGGTACGCCAGTAGGAACAAATGTAAATATTGGTCCCAGTCTCGTTGATGTTCAGAGACAACTTTGGTCAGGTACTTCCTAACGTCCTGTTCATTCTTTCAACCATTCCATCCGATTGGGGATGAAGTGGCGTGGTTCTAGTCTTCCTGATTCCAAGGTGCTTGCAGACGTTTTGAAACAACGCCGATTCGAAGTTTCGACCTTGATCGGAGTGTAATTCCAACGGAACTCCAAAACGACAAAACAACTCCCTGACTAGTACATCTGCCACCGTCTCGGCTTCTTGGTTAGGTATAGCATATGCCTCCGGCCATTTGGTAAAATAATCCATCGCAACCAAGATTTATTTATTTCCTTCTCTGATTCAGGAAACGGACCAGCTATATCAATGGCTACCCTCTCAAAAGGATTCCTGACGTTATACTGTCTCATTGGGGCTTTCCGTTTTGTAACCGGGCCATTTGCAGAGGCACACAATTCACATTTCCGGCACCACTCCTTCACATCTTCTTTGCAGTTCACCCAATAAAATCTTTCTCTCACTCTTACGAGAGTTCTTTTCACGCCAAAGTGCCCTCCGGAAATACCATCGTGCAAGTGCTGTAACACCTCCGGCACTCTGCTTCTTGGCACTATCACTTGAAGTCTCTCAGTGCCATCTTCAAATTCCAGGCGTCGTTTCAAGATTCTATTTTCCATCATCAAGGAGTCCCACTGTGCCCAGTATGCCTTCAGGCTCCTACTTGAAATACTAATTTCTTTCCAAGCTGGCCGTTGTCCTCTATTTTTCCACTCAATAATACGTCCCAATTCGGCGTCATTCTCCTGGTCTTCTCGTATTCTTTCGAGTTGCCAAGTATCATCGGTTACCGTCATTCTATGGATGACACTTATTTTCTTCCATCTTGGAGCAATGATTGCAGTCCATCGGACAAGGTCTCCTTGATAGAGCGTCTGCATTCCGATGGCTAGTTCCTACACGATGTTCTGTATCAAAGTCATATTCCTGCAGCCGCTCTATCCACCTTGCCACTTGCCCTTCAGGATTTCGAAACTGCAATAACCATTTCAGTGCAGCATGGTCTGTTCTCAACAGGAATTTACGGCCGTATAAGTACTTATAAAAGTGCTCTACGGATTTGACGACGGCCAACAGCTCCCTTCTTGTCACACAATAGTTCCTTTCTGGCCGCGACAAGACCTTGCTGAAATACCCAATAACTTTCTCTTGTCCGTCCTGCACTTGAGAAAGAACGCCTCCTATAGCTGTGTTACTGGCATCGGTATCCAACACAAATTTTCCCTCCATCCGTGGATAACTCAAAATTGGTGCTGTAACTAGTAGCCGTTTCAGTTGTTCAAATGCTCTGTGGCAGTCGTCATTCCAATCATATTCTTGTCCATCTTCGGTTAATTTTGTTAACGGTTTGGCAATGTTCGCAAACCCAAGTATAAAACGTCGGTAATATGTGCACAATCCTAGAAAACTGCGTAGTTGGTGTATATCTGCTGGTGTAGGCCACTCCTGTACCGTTTTTATTTTGTCAGGGTCAGCTCTTATTCCGGTCTCCGAAACGACATGTCCTAGGTATTTCACCTCTTTTCCAAACAGGTGACACTTCTTGGGGCTCAATGTAAGGTTTGCCCCCCTTAATCTCTGGAATATCTCCTCTAGGTTCTTAAGATGTTCTTCGAAAGACCGACCTAACACTATCACGTCGTCCAGGTACACCAGACATGTCTTCCAGGACAGTCCACGCAGTATCGATTCCATCAATCGTTCAAAAGTAGCAGGAGCATTGCATAATCCAAATGGCATGACCTTGAACTGCCATAATCCAGTTCCAATTGTAAACGCAGTCTTTTCTTTATCGTTTGGCTCCAAGCCTACCTGCCAGTATCCGCTTTTCAAGTCCAAGGTCGAAAACCATTTAGATCCGGATAGAGTATCTAAGGTGTCATCAATTCTGGGCAAATGATAGCTGTCTTTCTTTGTCACATTGTTAAGCCGCCGGTAGTCTACACAAAACCTTGTCGACCCGTCCTTTTCTTGACAAGCACTACCGGGGATGCCCATGGACTATTCGAGGGTTCAATCACTCCCTGTTCTTCCATATCGGTGATAATTTGCTCAGCTTCCTTACGTTTTGCCAAAGGAAGCCGCCTGGGTGTTGTCTTATCGGTTGCGCATCTCCAGTATTGATCTTGTGTTGCACAACATTCGTCCTTCCTTCTCACTATCATCCAGTGCAAACACACCTCGATATCGTCCGACCAGTTCTTTTACCTTGCCCAGTTGATCGCCATTTAATCCTTGACACGAGGGTATCAACATATCCAGCAATTTCTGTGAACAACCGTTGGTTGGTTTATTTTTCGTGTCGTCAATACAACGTTTAATATGACATACTGGAATGCAACTTCCCACAATCATGCCTTTCTTCAGGGTCACTGTATGAGGGTTAATGTTCAGCACCCTTACTGGTACCATATTTCGAGACTTTACCAGCGTTCTTCCAATCAGAAGCCCTCCTGACCCATCCCCGATTCAGTTGCTTCCATCATGCATACTTGTCCTTCCCGGAGCGTACCATCCGGGCGTCCCATTACTATCATCTCCGCCTTCTCGGGTATTTTCATATCGCAAATCATTCGAACTTGCATCGTCTGGTTACTCGTCCTTGAAATGGAATCTCATCATCATCTATCCGAAGCACATTTTCTTTCATGTTTACATGAAACCCATATTCTCTCATGAGATCCATTCCCAAGATCACTTCTTCTGTAATTTCAGCCACCAACACTCGATGATTAATTAATTTGTCCCCAATTGTCAACATAACGGCAGTCTCTCCATGAGTACCAATCTTCTCACCACTTGCCGTTCGGAGACACACCGATACAGGTAGCACTTTTCCACGACCAACCAAATCTGGTCTCACAATAGTTCTTGTCGCTCCTGTATCCACAAGTAATCGGACAACCCTACCATTAATTCTACCATCGATATAAATGCTGTCCAGACTTTCCACCGACGATGCAGCACGGATGATAATCTCCGGGCACTACGCTGTGCTGTCGAAGTTCGCCCTCTTACATGGACCAGCTTTGGCACAACCGGTTGTTTCTTTGGTTGAGTACAGCGTCTCTGCATATGGCCAACTTCACCGCAGCTCCAGCATCGTAGACGCCATCTCCGCGGTCGTAGTCTTTTCAGCCTTTCCGCCTTTCGCTTTTCAAACACACGGTTGATTATTTCATCTATGCTGTTCTGAGCTTGACCAGGTTCCTCTAAGGCAGACCGAACTTTGTGACTCACCCTATGTGATGTCTGCTTAGCTGCTTCAAATTCAAGCGCATGGGCCAGTGCATCATCTAACATTTTTGGCCGTGCTAGTCTTAGCGCTTGCTGTATTTTGCCATCCACAAATGTTTGGACAGCAAGTTGTTCGAGGAAGCTGTCTGGTGCCGTTGGGTATGCCAATCTAACTAACCTGGCAATGTCAGCTTCGAATTCTTGCAGGCTTTCACTTGTCTTTGCGAGCGGTTCTTAACTTGTGCGTGGTAAACCTGTTGAAGGTGAGCATCTCCATATCTCATCTCAAGCTTTGATGTTAAGAGGCCGTAATCATTCTGCTGGTGATCGGGAATCGTTTGTAAGATGTTAAGAGCCTCCCCCCGTAGGGCCACTATTAAGGAGATAGCCTTCTCTTTGTTGCACCAACCGTTGGCTATTGCAGCAGCTTCAAATTGTTTCAAATATGTGGGCCAAGGTGTTTTACCATCGAATGTAGGTGGTTTTACTTTAAATTTAGACGGAATTGACTCGCTTCTTTCCGTGGTTCTTATTTCTGGAATGTTCTGATTAACAACTTGGCTTGGTAATTCAAGTGGTCGCGTTGTTAGTGAAATCATTTGTTCTTGAAGCCTCATCACATCTTCTTCCATTTTTACCAATTTATTATCCAACTTTTGCTCAACTGTTTTTACTTGTTCAGTAAAATCTTCTTTCAATGCAATGGAACTTTCCATTAATCTTTGTTCTAACGTGGCTGTACTTTCATTCAACATTTCTTCCACTTTGGCAGCATTTTCACTTAACCTTTCCATTTTCTCAGCGTTTTCAGTAAACCTTTCATCTATTTTTGCAGCATTTTCAGTAAACTTTTCATCTATTTTTGCAGCATTTTCAGTAAACTTTTCATTTAGTGTCACTTCCAGTTTAGCCGACCTTTCCTCCATACCGGATTTAAAATCCTTGAGGAAATTCATTAAAGTGTCTGCCTCCATTTTACTTTGATTTCTTGTCACTGGCATATACAAACTACTTAAATGTCTTTAGGCTTGTGTGTTTTCCTTTTAAATTAATCACTATATACCCCACATCTGACACCAGTGTAACGGGTTACTCCTACCGCGTTTCTTTAATTTAAAACAAGTAATAATAATGGTCTTTATTGCTCACTGTTCACAAGTCTAATTAACAGTATATGCCTTATTCATAGATGTTTTCAGTCCACTCAACAATGAAGCACTATTACACATAAGTTCATTAACAACACTAACACAACTATTTGTTTATACACTTCTATTTATTTATGTATACTGCAAGTTGCATGCACATTAGACACAGCATATCATTTATGTATATATTCTAAAAACTCAACTACGTTTACTTTACAACGACATAATTTATATTAGACATTCAAGAATAGACTAACTCTTACATTCATAAGCGGCCTTATATATACCCTGCATTAAGATATGACTCATTATCTAGAACTTTGTAGAAGGATTCTCGAATGCTGAAGAATACGCTGTGCCCCGGGCGTTTGTATGTTTGACGGGTTGCCTAATAGTGGATCGCAACACTATTATGTTTTCTAGACATCGCACCCTGTTCTATGACACCTCCAAACCACACTGCAATTACCCATGGATCCACCATCAAATACCCAGGAGTCCACATAGACCGACTACTCAATTTCAACAAACACTTAAAAAAACGACGCAAAAGGCAATACAGATCCAAGATATTCTACACCCAGTAATAACAGACCTTGTTAAGCTCCCCATGCACCTCAGACTTGGAATGTATACGACCTATATTAGACCAATCATAAGCTACGTTGCAGCAGTCTAGATAACCTACATGAACACCATCAACAGACACTGAGCCTCACTGCAGGAGCTCAATGGTTCGTCCGGAACGAAACTATCAGAAAGAATTTGAAAATAGACATGCTCCACAAACATTGTAAGACTCTCGCCATCAGCACATACCAAAACTTAAGCGAATTGGACTGACCATTCCTCAAAATAATAGTACCGCTAGCCGGAAGTCAACAACAAACGAAAAATCCCACGAAAAGTCCGTGATGACTAACCAAACCAGAACAATTTAACCGTTAAGTTAGACTTAGCATGTGTCACCTCGTGAAATGAAATTATACCGAAAGACTGATTCCAATTCGAACTGCAAAACACTAAAGAAAAACAATAACCAACAAGCAGCAAAAATCAAAAGGGTCGGGCAGCTACATCACTTGGGGTTAAGAACGCCAGCATCGACATAAACTGAAAAGCTCACGTGGTAAGAATTTCTCATTTTTTAACATCTAAATTGATGTAGAGTGCCAATTAAAAACGTTTTGTCAGTGACAACGTTATAAGATAACTGGTAGGCTTAAATTTTGGATTTTTGCAACTGATTGTAGATCGTATAACATGCGCGTATGGATGTTGGGTATATCAATGTTCACACAAAAGTAGATATCAACATGACCCATAGCTAACAATACACAATTTATCAACGCAGCAACGTAGACAAGGCAGTATACCTTTGTCTTTAATCATAAAATTTGTAAAGGGATAAAACGAATTTCCTAGAATATATGGACAGAACTATACTAAAATGCAAGATAATGAATTCCAATAATACAGCCTATTAATAAAGGCTAAGATTTTACAGTCATGTATGTTGTTACCATTATGAGAGACTCATGAAGGATTAAATAACTAATTAAACCGTTGTTGTTTCTTTCTGTCGAAGGTATGAAACGCCACATACTCTACCAAAAATCTTCTAAGATCAATTTACATCTTCATCTTATTAAGATAACTATAGGGTTTAATCTTTCAACATAAGTGTTTCTATACTAACGTAAGGTTGTTCTTTAAATCATAACCTTTCTTCAATAACAAAATTGAGATCTGCTTAAACGACCAACATGTGTAGGTGCTGTGGTTCTCGGAACACACAGGTACAGTTCAACTACTGCATACGTACAAAAATAAACACTTTTAATTAAATTAAATGATTTAACATAAGCAATTCAATCCAAATCTATTATCCTAACATTCAAATTAACATGGAAGTTTAAGTATTAAACAATCATTTATGTATATCAAACTATTCCACTCAGGGTTTCCATCGTTTGTATAATTAACATTTAGTTAACTTTTTTTCAGCTGAAAAATTCCACACAGTAATCTAAACTCTAAATTAATGAACTAAATCGAAAGAGGTTCAGGCTCTTTTATGATAAATTTTTCATTACCCAAGTTTAACCAGTATCATGAATTTGTGTCACCATGTACACTACAAATTTAACCGGCTGAAATCCATTCCTTCATATTACCGATACTGCTAAGAAACACGATTAGCTGGGTTATTACATTACTTTCCACCAAACTGTTGAGTAATATTAAACTAACCACAGATTTTGATGCCATTATCGTTTTCAACCACTTATAGAGAGACTGAAATTGTCATCCTCCCTGCCATTATGCTGAGATTGTCAAATAATACGTAACTAATCACCATTTTCGAATAAATCAGGACACTATTTAAAGTGCACCCCGAGTTATAGTCCGGGGGCTGCAGTTATTATCAAATCAACTCTACTGCCCAACATTCCTTATGCGGCGAATAGAGCTCCATCTTTATAATGATTTCATCCATTCTGCACGTGAGCGTATACGTATATGGGACTGGTTTGCGTTAAAGTGGGTTTAGTAAATCAACTTATAATGTAATTTAGAAAGTTTCAGAACCGAGGCTGTAGCTTTTTGTGTATTGTTCTAATTCTTTTTGTATCGTGTTCCTGTGGGTATATAGATAAGAATTTACCAACTGTTTCTTATTATTTATTTTTTATTTATTTGTTCCAACGTATCAGTAGTCTGCTATTTGAAATTTAAGCAGACCTGCCTTTCCCCCAGAAAGTAACCGTCAGTAAGGTGTGTATTTGTGTGTGTGTGTGTGTGTGTGTGTGTGTGTGTGTGTGTGTGTGGTGTGTGTGTGTGCGCGCTTGCGGGCATATGTTGTGTGTGTGTACGTGTACGTGTGTGAGGGTTGTGTGTATGTGTGTGATGTTGATATCCGTGTTACGTTCCCTTATAGGACCAGGACCATCGGCAGCCGGATATCCCAGTCGTCAAGGAAAGACGCTCAACGGATGTTGCCTTATTAGTCCGGACCATCGGCAGCCGTAAATACAGAGGTCGAAAAAACAATGCAAAAGTGTGAATAGGCATTTATGTTTGTAAGATGTGTGCGCGCACGCGCGTGTGTGTATGGATGAGGGTTATTTGTATGTGTGTTGTGTACGTGATGTTGATATCCGTATTACGTTTCCCCTCTAGGACCAGGACTATTGGCAGCCGGATATCCCAGTCGCCAAGGAGGAACGCTCAGCGGATATTGACTTTTTAGTCAGGACTATTGGCAGCCGGAAATCCAGATGTTGAAAAGGCAATGTAAGTGTGTAAATGGTGTTTTGGGTTTGTACAGTGTTTCAGAAGTGTTTTGTGTGTTTGTGTCTTTAAAATGTTTGTTTGATGGTGGGGTCCCTTGCCAGGGTTCACTTGATCACATGGTATGTAGTTTCTGTGTATTTAGGTCATTTTGTTGGTTTTGCACCAACTTTGTGTTTGGGCTAGGGCGATGCTAGCTTTACGTTCGATTTCCCTTCTGGAACTGCCTTCAACCACCAGTAAGATGTCGGCGGCGTACGCAATCGTCAACAACACTTTGTCAACGATGTCCAGCTTTTCCAGGAGTTCATCTATTACATTATTCCAAAATAGAGGCCCGCATATGGAGCCCTGCGGGCATCCTTTGTTTATATGTTTGGTAGTGCTCTCTGTGGCTTGTAGGGTTACGTACCTGTCGCTGCAGTATCTCTTGAAGGAATTTACCGACCGTATTTAAAAATGCCATTGGCAGTCAAGATATTGTTTTTTGTTATTTTTTAAGAATGTTTTATCCTATGAGGAACAGTATTGTAGATGCCAAGGAGGTACTTCCAAAAATTCGGCATGTCTATTTTCATCTATATACCCCCAGGAATACGATACAGAAAGAATTAAAACAGAAACAAAATATAAAGAATACTGATTTCTTCCATGCGTGCGCTGTAACTTCTTTTGTATAGTGTTCTGATTCTTTTCATGAGGATGTGTTGATGAAAATGGTCTGGCTAAATTTTTCAAGAATGTTGGCTTTGCTGTCTGTGAATTCTTGCATGTTGAACCAGTTTTTGGGGAATATATTCGTAAGTGCGGGCGCAGTAAATTTTTTTGTATCGTTTACTGTTCAATTCTTTTCGTATCGTGTTCCATACGCGTATAGATGAGGATAGACACGTTGAATTTTTTCAAATGTCCTGTGCATTCAAAATATTTTTTTTATTATTTTTTAATAATGCTTTCTTCGTTGGAACAGTATCTCGGCTGACAAAGGGGCATTTTCAAAAATTCAGTCTCTCAATTCTCATCCGCACACACCCCGGAATATAATCTCTAAAGAATTTTAAAACAAAAAATAAGATACAAAAGAAAGTTGTTGATGAAACCGACTTCTCAGTTAGTTTTTTTGCAAGACCAGTTTTTTTGACTAACGCAATATAAAAATCAATAACGAATTAAGAAGTCTAGGGTGAATAGACAACACAAGTTGTTTCATAGTGAAGGTCCTATGTAATCTCAAAGTGCATGCTCTGATAACTCGAGGAAGCATTTACAGTAATGCGCCAACAAGTGCTTATGATGTAATACCTTTTTATTTCCACATTTGTTGAACTAAACATAATACAGGAAGGTAGTGCCAATAATTGATACAGAGTTGCTTACGCTTATGTCACTACTGTTCCAGCACAACTTAAGGAATGCAAAAAAGATTGAAAACAACCAATAATGTATAAATTTACTCGTCAGTTTTGACGTATGTCTATTTGGAACTCTGCAACAACACGTATAAGACGTATGAAAATGATTATTTTGCAAAAAGTTATTAAAGTTAAATAATAATAAACAAGTATGAAAGCTTTAAAGAAAGTTGAAACATTATTTATAATCAAAAGATTTAAAGTAAATATAATTCTAAACACAACTTCATAATTATGGTAGTTAAGTACAACTTTTTCTGAAAAACAAAGTAGCTACTAAAACAAAGACCTTCAACCGAGTAGTTTTTTAGTAGTGGCGGTGTTCAAACTTCTTAGAGAACCCATTTTTAACCAATACATCAAATCTTCAACAATATTTACTTTTCAGTCCAATACATAATATGGGTAACGAAAAAGTTTATGATTATGATTCATATTGAGAGCCCTAAATTCAGCATTATGTTGAAGGTATGGGATATCGTGAATCTAAAAATGAGGTACCGGATCTAGTGTGTGTTTGAGTTGCGAGCGAGCGCGAGCGTGTGCCGCACAAAGATTCTTGTCGAACTAATGAATAGATTGACATGGAAAGTTGCAGGTATTCTAGTTATTTATGAATATGAGGTTCTTTCTATTCTATACTGTTTTCTCTAAGTTGGCTTATTTTCCACTAAAAGTATAGATATTAATCTAAAGTTTTTTATTTTTCCTTCACAGTGATTATTATAAAATAAAATAGTGTTATTTATTATAATTTAAGATTACATACCGTTGTGTAATTTCTAAGAAGAATTCAATTCATTCAAATGTTAGCAATGTATCAAAAGCCTGAAAATCCACTGGTATAGTTTTTAGTTCTTGAATATCCATGTATTTCTTATGAATAAGTTTCCACCTTTTCTATACAAGTTTTGCAATTCTAAAATAATACCCGGTTTGATAATTTTCCTTTTTCCTTTTTTCCAATAATTTAAAATCTTCCGGAAACCTAAGTTTATGATAAATGTCGTTTGAAG
The DNA here is from genome assembly GCA_036346225.1 of Platerodrilus igneus. NCBI lineage: Eukaryota > Metazoa > Arthropoda > Insecta > Coleoptera > Lycidae > Platerodrilus > Platerodrilus igneus. Next base: position 15,180,002 of record JARFIW010001670.1, on the reverse strand, counting down.
GTGGATTCTTCAACACTCAAATAGGTAACCTAAAATTATGAAGAAATATTGCAAACTTCAATTGTTGGGCTACCTCATATGAATTTTTCCCACACATACTACTTTCTGATAGGTACTCTAAAAAGTCATTACATGGATTGAATGAAAATACACGCATCTGGAGTATTGATCAAATACACAGTGCATAAAATTGCATAAAGACATGTTACATGCCAAACTGGCCATGTATCATGTTTAGGTTTAGATATCATTTGTAAGTTAATTGCAGCGTATTTTTAAATTAATGCGCTAACTTCCGTCGTCGCTGACAGTCAAGTCTGCGCAGAAGGAATGCGGATTTGCACGCGGCGCATCGAGGAAGGGACATTAAGCCACGAGACATGGACTAAACGACAAGTGTCTGAGTGTAGTTCAGTTTTTTTAAGAAACAGATTTGTGTAGGTTTCCTGTACCTTGCCTTTATCGTATTCGTTACCTATTTCCGTCATCCCCCTACGAGTGCAACGGGAGCTTAGTCACGGATAGCAAATTTGATGTTTTAACATGGCGTAGCCAAACCCAACCACCTGCTGGATCCTGAGATTAAGTTCCGAGATACACATCACGTAAGTAATTTGATTTTACCTAAATTGTGCATGCAAATTTGATAAAGACAGCGATTGCATCATCCGGTAAAACGTGATCTGTAGAAAATATAACAATGGCGTTAGAACCACGCTTAAAGTGCGAAAATAACGCGTAAATATGCCGCGTAAATGTAAATATAACAGACACTCCTGATAGCACAATTTAATTATAAGATAAATTAGTTAATGTGTAAACTAGTTAGGTAGGTTTGTTAATAATTAAAAGTGATAACGAAAACCCATCGAACTTTTGGGTCTTCTTTATTCTTCCAGGCCATATCGATCTGTAAAACTGTACCTATTGAAAGAATTCGAAGTAAGAATAAATCAGATATTTAACTTTATAGGCAGCCGTCTTCTTCGCTTTCTTACAGATGTCAGCATACTTTCATCAGTATATGCCCGACCTCTAAATATTTGCGGATAATAGTCAAACTATTTGCCATGACTGCATTGAGCAAGATACTACTCAACACCGTATTTCGGTTTTAGTAAATGCAACCATCAGTAAACCAAACAATTTCAACGTTTTCATCGGAGGCGATGGAAGGAAATCGAAATGATAGTGACAAATACGTCGAAATTCAAACCCCCCTCTGATTCCTTTCATATAAAGCAATATGTTTGATTTCTCTACAAGTTATAAATACAGAAGTTAAGTACATATAACTTTATTCTGTATTGATGACTGGACACATTAGATTGCTGTGCTAATAGGACACCTTTAAGGTTCCCTATAAACACAAGCTATTTATTTTTTTTCGTTACGTTTTTGTTTCCTGCTTTAATTTTTTTGTATGTGTGTTCTCATCAAATTCTTCTCCAAAAAAGTGTACAAGTTTATATCCGTTACATGTCTGGTAAAGATCTGTTTTTTGGTCTAAATGGAGCTACGTTTTTTATATGAACTGCATTTCGGAATGTAGTAAGGATAACGGTTTCAAATTTTTTTCGTAGTTCTCGACAAATAAATTATGTAATGCATTTGTTGAGAGGATATCTAATTGCAGATACAATGTTGTTCTTCTTTTCCCACAGTAATGCGATTCCACTTTTGATATTGTGTCTATGGAATCTTAAAGGTCTTTATTATCTTTACCAAAAACCTTTGATTTTTTATTAGCAATTCTTTACATGACCGTTTTTTGTTTTTTGACAAAACTTTTGTAAGTAATGAGTTTTCCAGCACCAAGTACTAGACTTTCAGAAATAAAGTGCACCTAGGAATAGGGTTTTACTACCTTTATTCAACTCCTCAACCTTTTTCAAGTGGTATACACTTCAGGAAATTTTCTATTCCTTTTTCTATTTGTAGGTATAAGTATTACCATTTTATAGTCAAGATCTATTAAAAACTTCTTTTCCGTTGCTTTCCGTAATAAAATAGCATTTTATCACTCTATTCACTTTTCGGGTGCATTTACCTTTTTGGGGTGATTTTTATAATATCCATTTTCTTTTTGTCGTGATACTCTAGTACTTGTTCTCTTTGTTTCTGTCTATCTCGTTTCTACTCATTTAATTAAATACTCCCTGTATGTTTGTTTTATTTGACAACATTTTCTTCTTTTAACTGGTATTTGCTTCCGATTCAGAACTACTGTACTACCAAGAACATTTTTTATATTGAATTGTGCAATTTTGTTCATCGTTGGAACAGTTTCAAAGAGCGTCTCTGCAATAGATATTATTTCTCATTGAGTAGAATGGTTCTCAATAAGCTCAGAATTATTTTTTGGTGATGCAGATGACTAAAAACGAGCGTCTAATAGAATTGCATCAATGAGCTCAGTAGGGTATTCCGTTGACGTATTACAGAGGGGCACGTATAAATAGTAATAATAACTTCGTCCACGACGAAATTATTTACAGCTGTAAGTTCAGGAAAATCAAATAAAAAAACAGTATCAGTAAAATATTAAATTTTTTCACGTGAACTCTGATTATATTGAACATTTATAATATTTTACTTATCTAGTGCGATCCCATTTCCTCGGTTACCTTTATGCCAAGTTTAAAGTATTTTACGAGGACTTGAAACCTGCTGAGGAATAAAAGCAAAAAAACAAAAATTAAATTACCAATTAATACACACCCACCCGATCAAAATGTTTTTGCGATTTGTGACCGAGGCTTGCATTATTTATATCCAGATTAATCAGTAAATTACAATTTTATTTAAAATCATGCCTTTCAAGTGCAAGTTTCAAGATTTTATTAGCTTGTGACATCACCTAAAATATTAGTATCACAAGTAACAAACCTAGGAGGTGCAAACCAATTGGTTCCAATAATGTACATTAGTAAAATCAATCCCATTTAATATCAACTAAATGCTGTTGTAAAAATAACCTATGGTTACTGAATCAAACCAAAATTATAATAAACAATAATTTAAATAATCATTTTTGTATAAAATCATCAATATTACAAGCATAGCTAGTTTGATAACACAAAACTACAATCGAAAAGCGGATAACCCCTTATCATACACGTTAACTCCATTTTTAACTAATCCAGATAAAATTTGCAAACAGGCCAACTCATGCCCTACTTTTAATAAGAACACATTGGGTAATTTAATAGAAAATTGGTTATAAAGGAATGGTTGTTATTTACTCTATGGCACAAATTCTACGTTAAGTTTATAGCAGATTCATGAGACAACAATTTACCATTATTTTTTACGAATAAGCGGGAGACAGTATGCACGCTGCTGTCACTTAATATAAAACGGCCGAAATATTAGAGTTGTCCGAACCAAGCTGCGTGTTTCTTATACACCTGGAGTTATTCGATTCTCCAACAGGCGATAGTGAACAAACAGGTTTGAATTCTGGACTTATATGTTTAGTAAGTAATAGACAATAGTACAAAATTTCGATGTAAAAAGCTCAATTTTAGTCAAAAGTGGAATTAGCCGGTTTGTGAATTAAGATGTCGCCGTGGCATTTAACCGTAACTTGCCTAAAACGTACTTTCCCATCTAACCACTAATAAATACAAATAGCATAATTTAGATGAAACCGCTATGAAGAAAATGTAAGAAGCTCTTTGATAATAATTGAAACCGGTGTTAAAAAATAATAGGCTACTTTTAAACATTTTATTAACAATGACGTTAATTATCTGTACTTCTCAGTTTTGAACACATCTTTATGCGATTTTGGAAAGCTACCTAGTAAATTTACATATTTATATCGTTTTCTTAAACCGATCTATAAGCAGAGTTTATTATTCAATAAAATGGCGCCATTAATAACATTCTTAAACCTGTCGAACAATAATTATATTATCGAGGTTTAAAATCAGAAGCTTGGAATTTTGATTTGCGCTATACAAACTCTCAGTAGTCGTATTTCCTATATTTTATGTGTATAATTAGGTAAAAAATTCGATGTTGCCTCTGCTTAGCATAAGATTTTATTATTTGATTTTTTTAATGGTATCACTTTAAACAGAATAAAGTTATCGGAATAGGAGATTTTATTCTTATTGATCTCAATTAAAGTAAATGATTAGTGGAGTTCACTAAATTATATTACGTAATCGTATCTTTGTAGAATCTGTTTTATACAAATACCGCATGAATATTAATCTTACTGTAAATGCTGGAACTGCAAAATAATTTAATGAGTTTTTAAAAACGAATGGGGTTGCTTTCTAGAAGTACCGATACCTATCCTTGGTACAAGCAAAACAAGGCACAGCCCATAAGTTACATGCATAAATTTTACTTATTCATAATATTCATAATAGGTTTTGTCTTTTGGTTTACATGCAGATACTTTCTATTAGTAGAGCTGTTTAAGCAGAGGCTCAAAAGAAATTTTAATAGATGAACCAATAGAACGATACGACTTATGTGCTTTTACACTAATCCAACAATGCTGCTCGGTATACACTTATCATGGTATATTGAGCCGGTTCCGAACTATTAATTCAGAAGGGCGTATCTGTAGAAAACTTATATTTGAGAAAAACTAATATTACTCTTATGGATTATACTAACGGTGTTTTATAATCGGGATGGGTTACATGGTAAATGTAGATAAAAATATAATAAAGTTTTTACCCATCCTGAGCGACCTGCACCTTGACGACGTTCCAAAATACTAGAACAGGTAAAATGGCTTGCGCGTATCAATGAGCTAAAGGGCCGAACTATAGGTTTAGGTTTAACCAAATTAGTGGGGTCTTTAGTGAGGAACCAGATTAAGACAGGTCCCCGAAGAAGGTCAGCAGCTTTTTCGGTACTTAGAGTGGCAGAGACCATAGGGGTCGGTATCACATTCTAAGACACACTACTGCTATGTGGAAAGCAACGAGCAACCACCACATTACCTCCCAAGTACACTGCGTATACACATTGTTAAACATGATGGTATCCGCTGGGGGTAAAAAATTCCGGAGGTAAAATAGTCACCCATTCGGATCTCCGGGAGGGGACTACTTGGGGATGTGATCCGAAGGAATAGAAAAAGATCCGTAAACATACTGCGAGTCGGAGCGTGGAATGTAAGAAGTATGAAACATGTAGGCAAGTTAGAGAAGCTGAAACTCGAAATGGATAAATTAGCACTAGACATAGTAGGAATTAGCAAAGTACGCTGGCCAGAGGCGGGGGATTTTTGGAGTCGAGACTTCAGGGTAATTCATACAGGATCAGAGGAAAGGGAATTCGGGTGTGGGGAAAGTTATGCAAAAAAAGATAGGATACTGTGTAGAAAATTACTTACAAAAGAAAGAAAGAGTACTCATGGTTAGATTAGAATCTAAACCGGTAAACACACTAATAATACAAGTATACATGCCCACCTCTAGCTACAGTGAGGAAGAGGTAGAGGCGATCTACAAAGATATCGAAGACATACGAAGATACGTAAAAGGACATGAAAATTTAATAATTACAGGGATCTTAATGCAGTGGTAGGTGAGGGTAGGGAAGGAGCGATAGTAGGTTTATTTGGTTTAGACACGAGAAATAACAGAGGAAATAAGCTGGTAGAATTTTGCGACAAAAACAACTTAACCATCACAAATACATTATTTCAACATTGTGCTAGAAGACGATACGCGTCGAAAATGCCAGGAGATATAGGAAGATATCAAATATATTACATTATTGTTAGACTATGGTTTAGAAATCAAGTAAAAGACTGTAGAAGCTACCCGGAAGCAGATATAGACACTGACCACAACATCGTATTTATGAAGACCGCACTTAAATTTAAAAATCTGAAAAAGAGGAACGGAAAAAGGCACTTTGACTTTGAGAAGCTAAAAAATAAAGATATCCACGAAAGATTCGAAAAAAGTCAAATAAATTGCTGAAAGATATCGTGAAAATTTCTGCTACTAAGGAAGTAGAAACAGAATGGCATAACATTAAATCCAACTTAAACATGGCGGCCAGAGATACTCTGGGATATACACAAAAAGAAAATAAGAAACCATGTATAACAAATGATATCCTAAATTTAATGGAAGAAAGACGAAAATACAAAAATAGATCAGACGAAACAGGAAAACAGAGATACAAAGCCGTAAAATGGAAAATTATTCGCAAATGCAGAAAAGCAAAAGAACAATGGATTGATAAAAAGTGCAACGAGGTACAAACTAAGATGGAAATAGGAAAGACAGACGAACCATACAAATTAATTAGAATGAATTTTAGGGATATAAAACCATATAGCAAAAATATTAGAGATACGGGAGGAAACGTCATTATTGACAATGTAGAGAAAGTACCGAGATGGCAGGAATATATAGGGAATTTATATTCAAGAGAAGAATTAACAGCATTAGAACAGGAATCAGACACTGAAAATGATGATCTGGGATATCCTATACTTAGAGATGAGCTTGAATTAGCATTAAAGAGTCTAAAAAATGGTAAGGCGCCGGGTACAGATAAGGTGCACGCAGAAACTCTAAAAGTCGCTGGACAAGCAGTAACAGAACGTCTCTTCCGACTTGTAAGCTATATGTGTGAGACAGGCGAAAAACCCAAATATTTCAAACGTAACATCATAGTAGCTATACCAAACAAAGAGGCGCCGATAGATGTGAAAATTTTCTAACGATGAGCTCGACAGCACACGTTTCAAAAATAATAACTAGAATTGTAGAAAGACGAATGAAGAAATACTGGGAGAAGATCAATTTGAGTTTAAGAGAAACAGGGGAACACGGAGCCTATTTGAGCTCTGAGGGTGATAATGGAGAAAACAATAGAGAAGGGGGAAAAGTTTATAAATAGGTTTTGTAGATCTGGAAAAAGCATTCGACAATGTAAAATGGAAAAAAAATGTTCGAAATACTCAAAAAGATTGAATTGAGTTTTAGGGATAGACGGACAGTACATTGCTTATTCAAAGAGAAAACAGCGGTAATAGAATTAGAGCAAGAAAGTAGAGAAGTAAATAATAGTAAAGGGGTGAGACAGGGATGTGCCTTATCCCGATTAATTTTTAACTTGTACATAGAATAGGCAATGAATACTGTCAAATGCCGGAAGACATTTGGAATTAATATGCAGGGACAGAAGATTGATATGCTTAGATTTGCAGATAATATAGCGGTATTAGCATCTAGCAAAGAAAAGTTAGAAGATGCTCTTAATGAAATGAAAACAGTTCTAACACAGAGATATGGTATGAAAATTAACAAAAATAAAAGTAAAGTTCTAGTACGTATAAAGGGGAAAATAAATCAGAAACAAGAATACAAATAGGCAACGAGAACGTACAAGAGGTTAAGGATTTCTGCTACCTAGGAAGTCAAATAACACAAGATGGGAAAAGCACAAAAGATATAACACAAAGATTAGCACAAGGTCGTGCTACATTTAACAAGAAAAAGCAACTACTGTGATCAAAGACCACAAGCATAGAAACAAGAAAAAGATTTCTTAAAACATATGTGTGGAGCACAGCACTGTATGGCTGTGAAGCCTGGACAGTAGAAGAAGCAGACAAGAAAAAAGTAGAAGCCTTTGAAATGTGGTGCTACAGACGTATGATGAAGATACCATGGACAGACAAAGTTAAAAACAAAGAGGTGCTAGAAATAGCAGAAGAAGAAGGAACTATGTAAAAAAAAAGTAAAAAATAGGAGAGATAGGATGATAGGCCACATACTAAGACATGAGGAAATAGTGCGGAATATATTAGAAGCAGAGATAAGAAAAAAGAGAAGTAGAGGTAGACCTAGGTTAGACTACTGCACACAGATAGTGAAAGATGTTGGCTGTGAGAATTTCAGGAAAATGTGTAGGCTAGCTCAGAATAGAAATCAATGGAGGTACGCTTCCAACCAGTCGCAAGATGGAAAAACTAATGACAAAATAATAACTGTACTTAAACATGGTGATTATTATAAACAACTACAGATATTGATTTTGCAATACTCTCAACTAATGTTAATTGTGCGAAAGGATTTACTTCAAAACTATCAATACGGCAAATGTCTCAGTGCTGAGGAATCCTTGGCAGCCACAGGATGCTTACCGCCCTTCACATACTACTTAATCTTGGTGAAGTAGAGTATATAATTAGAAAACAATAAAAGGGAAGCGAGCTGTACATAGGGTGTTGTGAGAAGTGCAAGGAACGGTGTAGGCTAGCTCAGAACAGAAATAAGCTGAGGTACAAGTCTGATCAATTTCAAGATGTAAAGTCCAATGACGACAAAGTAAGTGCTCTTAAATCTGATGATTATTATAAACAACTACAGGTGTTGGCTGTGAAATATTTTTACCTGATTTTGATTGTGCGAAAGGATAAATTGGAAAAACTATTAACTCGACAAAGGTTTAGGTGCTGGGTGAACTTGGCAGCCGAAAGCTGCTTACCCCCCTTCACATACCACTGAATATCGGGAAAATAGGGTATATAACTGTAAAACAAAAGAATATGACTGAACTGCATCAAACAAGAAAGAACAGTAGCTATGTTCAAAGACAACGAACATAGATACAACAAGAAAAGTTTTCAAAGCATAGTGTGGAGCACAGCACAGTACGTCTATGAAATAGGGGCAGTAGGAAAAGCATACAGAAAGAGATAGAAGCCTTCTGGAATGTTGTGCTTCAGATGAATGAGGGTGATAGCATGGACAGACAAAGTTAATAACAAATAGGTTGTAGCAATAGTAGAGGAATAAAGATATCTGCGGAAAATGAAAAAATAGGAGAAATAGAAGGACAGAAGGCATTTCTGGGGAATAGTACGGGATATATTACAAGCGGAGATAGAAAAAGAGAGGTAGAGGCAGACCGAGATCAGACTTTTGCACGCAGATAGTGATAGATGCAGACTGTGCCAATTTCAGGGAAATTTGTAGGTTGGTTCAGATTAAGAAATAATGAAGGTACGCGTCCAACCAGTTCTAGGACTGATAGATACGCTATTTTGATTTAACAAACATTTTCTGTTGAAGCGTGACTGACGTTGCTTTAATAAACATAGTGAAATTTTTACTAATAAAATTTTTATTAAACAATGAATATACCTTGTACTATTTTACACCTATCTTATACGTACTTATAAATTATCAGAGATCCTGAAATAGGTTTTAATTCTCTAAATCATCATCCTTTTCTGATATATTGATATTCTTCCCTGCGTTGTTTACTGTAAGATTCGTCCAAAACTTTAATCTGAAGGGAGACGTTATTTATCTCAGTTTTACGATAATCGTCTGTGTTTTTTCAGATAATATACCTCGTTCTGATAGTTTTTCGGCAGGATTTGATATACTCAGTTTCTGAAATATAGCTACAAAAAAATGGAGAGCATTTACGATTCCGTGGAAACTAGTCTTATACTCTAAAGTTCTAAAAACTCGCATAAACTTATTCTCCACCATGTCACAAAGATGTGCACAAAGACTTTTTTTATAAAGTTTGTATTGTGATGATTCATCATTTTACTCAAAAAAATCATTCATCGTAAGCTTAGTAACATCAACATTACTTGCTGACTTTTTGGCAGCTATAAAATCGAGGAGGTCATATTATTCACTTTTCGATTTAATGATTGCTTTACTCTGTGGTAAAATTTGTCTGCGGGATTGATGGTATGGTCTATCTTAAAATATCGCAATGTAATATTTTACAGATTTATTTTATTAGAGTTGGAGTTGACAATGTTTACAAAAAGAAAACAAACACCAATTTTGGTTTTGGCTGAAACAATTAGCCAGCGAAATGGTAATAATTTGTGAAACTTTCATTTTTACAAAAAATACACAAACATACAAGCAATATCATGTTTTTTGGCAAGAAATGGCTTCGTGACACGAAACTGCAATTCGAGGAATTTTGGAGTTACTACCAACATGCACAAGACTTTCGTCAGCAACTATTAGCCTTGGGGTAAATACGTCTTTGAACGTGTCACACATTGGAAGCATTGTCATCTAAAAATAACAAAATTTTAAGCATTTATAACTACAACAACATAAAAACAAAGTACTAGTAATTCAGCCGCTAAATTGGCAAATATATATATATATATATATATATATATATATATATATATATTATATTACTCATATTTAGACCAGGGTAGAAAATTAAATAATCACATCAAATAATTTTAATCACCGTGTAGAAGCTTTGGGAAAAGGTACGCGTTATTAAAAAACCGTGAAGCATAAAAATTCATTCGTTTCATTAAACATAAGAGATTTAAATCATCTACAAGACGCTTGCTATAAAAAAGGAAGCAGGATTAAAAAGCTCTACGTGTAATTTAATTATTCCTAGTAGAGAAACAAAGAGAAATTACGCGCAAAATTTATATTAATTAACCCTATTTTAAGTAACCGGTATTAAACAAAATGTACTGATAATAATTGAATATTTAATTAGGATTCACTAAAAATTAAAGGGTATTATTTTAATTGGAGTTAATTGAACCGTTAGTAACATATAATATATATAAAAACTTGTAAAAACCCAATAAAATGCAAATCGTAGAAGTGTTATGATGTTTATACACCTGCGTATTTTTAAAAAGCTCATTCTGCGTAAATTTTGCAGAAAATTAATGGTTACAGAGAATGTTGGAGAAACCGTCGCATAATAGTTACGAGAAATGCTATAGGTGGGTTATTTCACAGTCCACATGGACTGAAATAATCGATAATAAAGAATATCAATTTGCACCAATAAGAACAGGGTAGATAGAGACAGATAATATGCGCAAGACCGAGACACATATAGTAAAAAGGCGTGAGTGGAGCAACGTCACGGGGTTGCGATTGGGTGAAAATAAAAGGCAGAATTGAGAGGTAAAAATAACATTTCTGTATAAAATTCAGTTAGTTATTTCCAGACGTTGCGAGCCGTGTTGTAATTCCTGAGATTTAACTGGGGCGAGTGCAAATTTCGTAAAAATCGCATGCCGGGCTGCGGAATGGGAACATAGCATGCGAAATTCTTTAGAATTGTCCGTTTTGGGGACTAGAACGACAGACAGGCTAACCTCTATATATACCCAGGTGAATATGAACAAGCTCTCTCAGACCTTCGACTTGATTCAACGCATTAAACAGTGCTTTTTAGTTTTCCGGTTTTGATTAAATAATTTAAACAGTTTGCTCGAATAATTTTGTGATTTAAAACAGCTTGTTCTTTACGTGCTACAATGAATGTACTTTAGTGCACTTAGAAAAGAAGATACAAGGTAATACAGTTTAGCATCACTGTACCAATTAGTAAAATTTACAACGACAAATGAATACACAAAAGTATGCAGTTTTGGCGTATATTTGTGAAAGAAGTATGAATTTCTTTGTTATTTTTCGGGGGTGTTAATAATTAAATGGTTCGTAAACATGACTGGATCCACAAAACAAGGTTCAGATATACACAGATGAGTTCCGGAAAAGCCCTGAAACAACTTTAGATGAATGGTGATGGAGAAAATTTTAAAAGCGTTGAGAATCAGAAGCCGTAAATATAACCCAGTTGGAATGGTGTGATTAACAAAGGGACGATGTACATTGAAGCTACGAGTGCAGTAACCTTCAGGTAAATTATACTATTTTGTTCGAACTTTGATATTTTGGTGTGTGTTGAATAACTTTATAAGTGATTTACTTAAAATGGACAGTAGTGAAATTGTACTAACAGTAAAATTTTAATTTTAAGGTGACATTTTCTTGTTTAAGTAGAAAGGGGTATTTAGTATTGATGTTCTGGATTATGATGAAAACTTGGGTATGTCTTTGAGCTCAATTAGACGAACCTGGTTAATTAACGTAAAGGGGTGGTAGATGCTCCCTTTGTACTCAGACTCAGGTGTGCATATATTGTTATATTAATTAGTAGGCATCCTACAAGGACTTTAATTCTGGATGCACTTTAAAATGATAACAAATTTAATCTTGAAATTTTCTGATACTGAAATTTATGCTGAATTTTAATTTTGAAATTTTAATGTATTGTGAATATTGATGTAAATAGAGTTAACGTTGATGTTTGTGGTAGGAATGTGTTTGTTTTTTTATGATTGAGGATGAAAGTTATCTAGAGGAGCAGCCGAGGCGGAAAGGAGTAAAGAGGCTCGATTTTATACAGGTGGATCACAGCAATATATATATATATATATATATATATATATTATTTATATATATATATATATTTATATATAGTATATATATATATTATATATTTATTTATATATATGTATATATATATTTATATATATATATATATATATATTTATTTATATATATTGCTGTGTAACCTCCAAAATCCGTGAACTACGCTTTTCGCCTCGGCCGCTCACCTAATTTTATAAACCTCCTCATTCATAAAATTAAACAACACATTCCTACCACAAACATCAACGTTAACTCTATTTACATCAATATTCAGAATACATTAAATTTTCAAATTAAATTTCAGCATAAAATTCAGTTTTCAAAAAATTTCAAGATTAATTTATTATCATTTTAATTGCATCCAGAATTAAAGTCCTTTTGATGCCTAGTAATTATAACAATATAAGCAGACCGAGTCTGAGTATAAAGGAGCATCTACTTCGTTAATTAACCAGGATCGTCTATGAGCTCAAAGACATACCATTTTCATCATATTCCCGAACATCAAAACAAAATACCTTTTTACTTAAACAAGCAAATTTCATCTTAAAATTAAATTTTTATGGTTAGAACAATTTCACTAATGTCCATTTAAAGTAAATCAATTATAAAGTCATTCAATACACACAAAATGTCAAACAAAATAGTATAATTTACCTGAAGGTTACTGTCCTCGTAGCTTCAAAGTATCGTTTCTTTAGTTAATCACACCATTCAACAGGATTATATTTACGGCTTCTGATTCTCTACGCTTTTAAAGTTTTCTCCATCACCATCCATTCAAAGTCGTTTCTGGGCCTTTCCGGAACTCATCTGTGTTTATCTGACCCTTGTTTCATGGATCCAGACACGTATTTGAACCATTTAATTATTAACACCCCCGAAAAATAGCAAAGAAATTCATGCTTTTGTCACCTATATATACGCCAAAACTGCCTACTTTTGTGTATACATTCGTCGTTGTAAATTTTGCTGATTGGTACAGTGAAACTAAATTTTATTACCTTGTATCTGAGTGCACTGAAGTGCATTCATGTTAGCACGTAAATAACAAGCTATTTTGAATCACTAAAATATACTAGCAAACTTTAAATTATTTAATCAAACTAAAATGCACGGTTTAATATCTTCAATCAAGTCGCGTATGTACGAGCTTTTAACGCATCGAATCGTCAAAAGTCTAAGAGAGGTTGTTTATCTTCATCTCGGTATATATAGCAAAAGCCTGTCTGTCGGTCGAGTCTCTAAAACGGGTAATTCTAAAGAATTCCTCATTCTATGTTCCCAGTCTGTTGCTCGCACGTCGATTTTACGAATTTTCACTCGCCCCTTTCAAATCTCAGAAAATTTCCACACGGCACGCAAGCATGTCCGAGAAAAACTAATTGATTTTGTACAGAAATTGTTGTTCTACCTCTGATATTTGCATCCTATTTTTAACCAATTGTGACCCCGTGACGTTGCTTAAATCCCGCCTTCTACAATATGTGTCTTTGCTTGACGCATTTTCTCTTTCCTTCTCTACCGTGTTCTTATTGGTGCAACTTGATATTCTTTATTATCGATTATTTTAGTCCACATGGAGTGTGAAATACCCAGCTTTAGCAATTCTCGTAACTATTATGCGACGTTTTCCCAAGATTCTTTGAAACATTAATTATCTGCAAAATTTACGCCGAATGAGCTTTTAAATAAACCCAGGTGTTTAAACATACTATTAATTCTCAGAGCTTTAATCCGTGGTATTTTAATCTTGGGTTTTACAAGTTTCTATAGGTATTATATGTTATTAACGGTTTAATTAACTCCAATTAAAATTGATTTCTATCCTTTTCATTTTTAGCGAATACAACTTAAATATTAATTATTATATGTACACTTTGTTTTACTACCGGTTACTTAAAATAGGGTTAATTAATATAAACTTTGCACGTAATTTCTCTTTGTTTAGAATAATTACATTACACGCAGAGCTTTTCAATACTGCTTCTTTTGATATAAAGCGTCTTATAAATAATTTAAATTTCTTATTTTTACTGAAACAACCGAGTTTATTTATGCTTCATGGTTTTAATAACGCGTATTATTTAATGAAATTCCTTATACACGGTGATTAAAATTATTTGATGTGATTATTTAATTTTCTACCCTGGTCTAAATATGAGTAATATATATATATATATATATATATTTATATATATATATATATATATATTGTTGTGAACTGTAGCAATACCCCTGTACGTCCGTTTTGTAAATTAAAAAGGTAAAAATTTAGCTCAGTTTCTAAATAACGCACGGAGCTTCCACCTCTCCTTTCTGTTCTAATCTTTAAACCAAAACACCATTAAGCACAAATTATTATAATGTTCTCAAAAATATTTACAACGTATGAAAAGTTTAAAGATTCTCTAAATAGAACTTTCATTGAAAAAAATTAATAATTATCATTCTCGAAGATGATCAAAATGCCTGCAAAATCACTATTATAATTATTGTTAACTGAAGCCCGATGAACGTTCATTCAACTTCGTTAAATATTTACGTAATTCACAACGTGTACTTAAAAAAAAAGAGCCTTGCCGACCCTTCACATAAATTGTCATGAAAGCAATTTTAAAGTATTTAAATTAGAAATATTCAATGAAATGTTAATTTTTAAATCATTCAGTTTAGAAATGTACAACGAAATATTTACAATTAAAATAATAAAACATTCAGATTTTCTAACCTGTTGTTTTCAGCTCGAATCAGTCCCTGGTCCAACTGCTTTAGATATTGTCTGCATCCCTCTTAGCATAGCCTTAAAGCACTCCAGCCTCCTCCGATAAACTCCTTGATAATTCATAGTTGACGTAAATGCTTGTTGCATTTCCTCATTTGTTCCAGTAATCGCTTATCCATTAATTATTTAGAATCGTCATCCAGTAATTATTTAGAATTCTTTTACAGTAATTATTTGGAATTCTTCTCCAGTAATTATTTGCAATCGCGTTTTGAAGGGTAAAACGATAAACCTCTTAATTTTCCATATTTACAATAGTATTATTTCATACATCGATCATAGAATTACTTGGTATATGGGTCAATACCAACATTACATGTGATATTCCAATGCTCCACCCGAGGGTACTACATTGGCCAGGAAGCGAGTTTTTTTTTACCTGGAAAATTTTGAATTTTGCCGAATCCTTGCTGTTCCAAGCAAGGTAGGGATCTTTAACGTGCGTGACAACACTCACACACGGGACCTCCATTTTACCTCTCATCCGAACGAGGGTGTATTTTTGCGAAAATGCTCGCCTAACATTTTTCAAGCGGACCGTGTCGATTCGAACCCGGGACCTTGGGCGTAGTAGTCACACACATACCACTACGCCACGGAGCCGCCTTATGGGTCAATACCACCAATAAATGACCAATTGTACAAACAGAACTCTGGAATGGCGATGGCAAGTCCACTATCTCCAATTTTTAGTAAAATATTCATGGAGGAATTCGAAAAAGATGTAATATTTACACAAGAATTGAAACCACTAATCTGGTGGAGATACGTAGATGATGTCTATGCTATTTGGCCTTATAATACAGAACTGAAATAAAACTTTGTAGATTCAATTAACAAAATAGAACCAACTATTAAATTCACTAATGAATTAGAGCATCATGGTAATTTCCATTTTTAGATATTCTAGTTAGCAAAAACGGTACAACAATTAATACATCAGTGTACACAAAACCAAAACACACAAATAAATACTTAAACTTCGATTCAAACCATCCACGCTGTGTAAAACGAGGAATTATCAAAACCATGTATGATAGAGCAAAATTAATATTATTAAACAAAGAAATTTTAAAGAAAGAGAAAGGCCTAATCAAGTGTACACTAATAAAAATCAAGTATCCTAAAAGAATAATAGAAAAAGAAATAAATAAAGCCCCAAAAAATAAAAAGGAAGAAAATAGAAACAACGGTACGCATCAAAAAATGTTCTGAATACCATACATAAAAGGATTCACCGAAAAAGTCAAAGAACTAGAAACAAATTTAAAATCAAAACAGTATTTAGAACCAACAATACACTAAAAACACAACTAACAAAAAAAACACTAAAACGCAATACAAAGTTCAAAAACGGCATCTACAAAATACCGGGCGAATGTAACAAGTTTTACATAAGTGAAAGTTCCAGGCCATTTGAACTTAGATTAAAAGAACATAAATCATTTATAAAAAATAGAAAATTTGAAAAATCCACGATTTGCCAACATGCATGGGACTTCAGTCATAAAATATAATGGGAGGACGCAAAAATTATTGACAAAGAAGAAAACCACCAAAAACAAAAAATCAGAGAAACTGTTTATATAATCCTACATAAAAATAACTGCGTAGCAAACGAATCTGTGACTTTTAGTAAACAATAGATTCGATTACTAAAAGAAATAACAAAAGAAATTACAAATGAAAATCAAATGCCCCCAATATCTAGGTAGCATTGCAAGTTTTTCTTGGGTTTTCTTTGCGATATTAACATGAAATACAACATGATATTTATTTATACATACAACTAATTACATAACAATAGGCATTTTAGCAGCCCCCGGCTGCTTAAGCCTTTCGGAAACGTAATAAAACACTTCTTTAATAACCATCCCCTCAACCGTTTAAATAGAAACATGTTAAAAATGTACCAATCATCAAGTTATTGAATTTATAGAAAATTTAACTATATAAAAATTAATTAGCTGATTTCACGTTAAGTGTATTGGCTACCTTAAAAGCCGTTTCCAGGACGCACCACAAATTGAAAGTACTGATTCTTCTAAACTTTAAAATTTTTACCTAATGTATTCAAATCAAAGTCATCTTCAATTTGTGTCATACATGTCAAACTTAAATTTTTTTTATTATTTTGGCAACGATCCTAGGTCATGGATCGAAAAGTAAATAAAGACAACTTTAAAAACTCTGAGTGGTTTAATACCCAAGAAAGATTAAGAAAAATACAAAACAAACTACAACAAACATACAGGATGTATTTTTTTGTATTTGACTAAGATCCGAGAACAACCGCAAACTCGAGCAAATTTAAGAAAATGCTCAGAATATATTAATATTCATGTTCGTAGAAAAGCGTATTTGGGGAAACGCTCAGTATATTGAATAAAAATACATAAAAACCCATGATTGTAACAATTTTCATACTCAATGTCGAAAAAATAGCATTTTTAGATAAGAACAATGGTATTTTCCGCGCGTAGAAAGCCGTTTTTCAAATAGTTTCATCTGCACTAGGTTATAAAGGTACTGAATTGTGTATAACGTTTAATTATGATTTTCTCTTAAAACATAAAACATACGTTGATTTGCAGATGAAGGCGTATTTATTTAAACATTAGGTGAATATTCAAGGAAAAAGCTAGAAGAGTATTTCACTTGAAAAGACGGTATTTTGTAGGTAATGAAGAACGTATTCTGGAACAATCCTGTACTATAATGAAACAGAAAAGTAAACAATGACGTCCAATTAAGACGAGTAAAACGATGAAGCCGTATTGATAAGATAATATATAGGTAAATGGCATTAATTACAGCCATAAATCTTAAATATTAATAGGATAAAAGAGTGACTTCAACTAATTAGTGTAGCACGGGGTCGGTAATACGATTAGTCTGAATATTGCATCATTCGTGAAAACCCAATATGTTTACGTTAGAAGACAAGCCCATTTTAGAACCAATTCAAACATAGAAATTCTT
This sequence comes from Platerodrilus igneus, assembly GCA_036346225.1. Taxonomy (NCBI): domain Eukaryota; kingdom Metazoa; phylum Arthropoda; class Insecta; order Coleoptera; family Lycidae; genus Platerodrilus; species Platerodrilus igneus. The sequence continues at coordinate 15,161,990 of JARFIW010001670.1, read as the reverse complement.
CCTCCGTTTTGGTTCTCTTCGCGTAAATATTTTGTAGGTTTTTTTATATTAACTAAATTTTTTCATTTCATTCTTTTCATTCCGCTCCACCTTTTGTAGCTATTTCTTTTTACGAATGCCTTGAATTTTGGTGAATCGTGTGTTCAGGTTTTAATTTTGGTTAAAATTAACTTTAATTATCGCTTAAAATATAGGTTGCAGGTACAATTCCCCTTCATCGTGTATATATTGTAGTCTATGGCCTTACCGTGATTAACCTTCAAGTGCTTGTGTTGTGTGTGCCGCGGCTGTATTTGTGCAAACACTGGTGTAATCGTAGCTGCCGTGATATAAAATTATGGTCGTCTTTCGAGTTCCGTCAAAACAAGTCGGCAGTTCCTCGTCCTACTACGCCGCTATAAGTTGCACTTAATACTGGTAAGTACTTGAAGTTTCCTCTTTCATAAACTTTGTTCATATTTATACGTTCACTTTCTCCACCATTTGTGGTTATCGAAAACCGAAAAATATGCGAACTAAAGCGCGTCTACAACATATGTACAAAATTTAACAAACGATCGGGTTTAATGTATATTGCGCGGAAGAAGCTAATTTTCCTGCTTTCCAGTGACGGAATAAATTAATAATAATTAAAACAATGGTTAAAAGCGTTAGGATTTATAAATGCCAGTCATTTACTTTCTGCATATATTGCACATTTAATTGATAAACATCTCCAATGTTTTATCAGTAAATACTAATTTGCCCAATTATATGTTTATTTTTTACTCTGGCTGAACTCTAAAACTAGCAGTCACCAAGCTACGCCACCCCAGGTCTTATATTAGCTTTCATTGGAAGTATATAAGAAACTGCAGCTGATGCTTTCCCTTTCGTATTTATCCTCAACTAATTCCTATTTATAATACGTTTATAAATGTTACAGAAGCTAAATTAGTACAATAAATTCTATTTTACACCACCTTGTCTTGTTACGGTTCATATTTTCACTACACTTCAAATTAATTTTATTGTAGACACTTATCCTATATCTACTACGTGTTATTTACAAGAACTTAATTCATTTTGGCTCTGGTGTTATAAACTTTTAATTGTCTATTTCTTACCTAAAAATATAAACAGTATTAATTACAATAACTTTTATCCATACCATTAATTCATTTAGTAATTTGTTTTAAAACTTCATCTTAACCTTAGTTTTTCACATAATATCTACTATTGGTTATTTTCCACTAAGAACATAAGTTGTCAGTTTTGATGTGTTGATTAATTTAGAAGGATAAATACAGGTCCGTGTTCAGTGAATTGGTAGTCATCCATAATTTGAATGTATTACATTTTAATAAATATATCTTAAAATAAAAGGGATATATCACGAAATTGATTTTAAAAGTTTATTGAATTGTTACATGTACCTAACAAGAATTATATTATGTTTTTTAAAAAAAAGGGGGTTACTCAATGTTATTAATTGTTAAGCTTGTAGAATGCTGCCCTGTTTTATTGCCTTATAGTTCTTGGGATTTAATTTCTTTATGTTGCATTCCTGATTTGATTTTGATTATCTGGGAATAATGTATTTCTTTTTGGCTGTTTTTTGAACAGCTTGGAGAAAGCATGGTGTATGCTAGTGCGGATTTTCTTACTATATCGTAGTAAAAGAAAGTCATACAAATATTTGAATTTATCGCCTTGCATAAACAGAAAGAATATTTCGGAAGATTAGAATATTTTTTTGAACAGTTGAAATGGATCTTATATTCAACCTTGCTCATTTGGTAGCACTTGGTAGCGTGCATTATTCGTTAATTATGTACTTTTTTCATCCTGGTTTCCAGGATAAGTAAATCCATATGTAAATCACAAAAGTAAAACACAATTAATATTACAGACTTTTGTTTTCATTTTTGCTTGGAATTTTGTCTCTGTTTTGATTATATGTTGTACGATAAGAAACTATGTGTTTGGATCACTCAGTTCTTATGGTTGAAGGTATTCATTGTTCTGTCTTGGATACTAGCTTAAGGACAAGCAGTTTTTGGAATGGAGTTTAAATGCTGCAAATTATGGTTCAGGATGCTGATGGTGTGCCGTCCCGTGTCATTATTATTAACAAGCCCCATATGTATCTAGATAGATATAAATAATTAGGATTAGTAGTTTAGAGTGTGGATCTCTAATCCTAAATTACATGATTTTTTTTTGTTGAAGTGAAATTGGGATTTAGGGGATTATTAAATTTGGCTTAATTGTTAGAATATCATTCTTGTTTATTTAAAACGGAAATAAATTGATTTATATATATGTATATATGTATATAATGAATATATATATATATATATGCTTTTGTATCGAATTTGCCTCCATACATAAAACAGACGCCCACAGCTCCACCCTTAAGAATAAGTTTCGTATACTCATTTTTTGGCTTGAGGCATATTTTAACTTAAGGAAACAGTATTTTTGCAGAGGGGTAATGTTTTTTTATTTCATACACATACACAGGTTTGTTATGTGGAGCGTTCGCATAGACTTCCGAACATAATGCGTACATTTTCACCTCCTTATGTATAAGTTAACACTATCTAGCGTTCGTATCCGCCTCCACCAACGTTGCCACCGTTTTATCTCGCCTAGGAAGGGTTCGAAGATGTATTTAAATCATTTAACGTTTTTTTTGTTGTGCAGTGAGGTGAAATTATACCTAAGTATACTCACAAGGTAGAAAATAATTCGCGTCTGTCAAGAGGCAGGATGCTTGTTCATCTCGTTGAAAGCGGTAAGTATCCAATTATACTAATAATTGATTTTAAAATTAATGTGCCCCAATATTGAGTCAGGTATTATCACAGTTAGTAGATGCTAATTTTATTTGTTCTATAATAATAAATATCATCTGCCTAGCAAGCACATTGCATTTGATACTAGAATTCCTGTTCAGCTACGTTGCTAAAACGTGCTGAATTGGATTTACATTCGAATGTTTAAATAATAAGTGAATGTATTGGACCTGTACTCTGTTAGATCTACTACTTTACTAAAATTCTATTTTTTTTCTTCTGCGTCGGCATTTGTATTTTGTCCCAGGAGCAATGCTAATAAACAAACTGTAGCTCCTACCGTTTCGTTTTATTATCCATATCGGTGTAAGATTATAAAAATTAATCTAACCTCTTAAGAATTGCACCGAACATACATATAGCAAGACAATAACGAAATGGAAAAGTAGTTTGAAACAGTTGAGAGTTATTTGATGCAAAAGTACGTGTTACGTGTAAACCACCTTGAAATCTTTAATGGAAGTTGCAGTTGCGATGAGTGGCTGCAGTACAAAAAACTGCATGCAGCACCTAACTTACTGTGTATATGTAATAGACCTGTAAAATTACTCGACATTTGTCGATTTGGAGGAAATAATACTAACTGGGCCGAAACTTTGTAAACAGGCTTGGTTTATGGTACTATTCAACATATTAAAAGTCTCCATGTCTAGACGCTACGTTACAGGTAGGAGGGTCCAAAAGGTCCAAAAAATCAGCTTTGCGCAAATAACTCGGAAAATATGAACTTTACAGAAATGTATGTAGGTATCAAAAATGTAGCTTACAAAATTCCGCACAATTTCATTTTTTTTTCAAGTCTGTACGACCAAATGGAGCAGATATAATTTTTTAAACACCGGTAGTTTTGCGACGCAACGAAATCGCGTATGCGCGTCGCGTATGCACGTCGCGTATTTTTCGCTAATATATCGAAAATGGACTCTCGAATCGAGAAATGTTTCAAATAAAAGTTGTAGAGAAATCTAATTACAAATAATTTCGTTTTTTATTCATTTCTCTACGATCTAAATTCGCCGAGTTATTAATTAAAAGACAATTTTTTTTTATGTTGATAGTGGATGTTTTACATGTTAAAATCAGCATTAATCCTTTAAGTATAGGTCGTACATATATAGTCTAAAATGAACTCTCGAATTGAAAAATATTCGAAATAAAAGTTTTATAGAATGTAATTACGAAATTAGTTGTTAGTCTTCTTCTTCTTCTTCATTTGCACTATTTGAATAGTTTTTATCCCTTCGGACTCTTCTCAATCTTTAGTATCTAAGTACAGTACTATCGATCGTAAAAATATCGGCCTAGTACTAAAAAATTCAGATAGACCCCAAGAATAACTTCTGACACTTCAATAAGTACAGAAAAATGGTTAAGGACACGTTTTTTCATCATTTCAGGCGATTCATAGTGATGATCTGCTACATACGTAAACTTACCTGTCTTTTGAAACGCCAGTTTCCTATTACGATGCATTCAAAATTACATGTTACAAACTTTATTTTATAGAAAATTTTATCAGCTTTAAATTTGGTCTCTTGAAGTTTTTTCGTAAAGTTAATAGAAACGAAGATATTTACAAAAAAAACGAATGCTAATGCAATTTTGCCATAATTTATCAAAAATACAGCAACATTCATAAACTTTTTTTTTAAATAAAATATTCTTTGCGAAGGACTTATACTATTCCAGCACGTTCATATATATATGAAGTAATGAAAACAGAACAAAATAAATTTTTGAAAAATTGTTATCCACATATTTTTGGACTAAAATGTTAATTTAACAAAAATAGATTTTTTTATAAATATTTAAACGAATGTAACACGTCAACGTTTCAATGAAAAAAGTTCTACGATGTCTCATTTTAAACATAATTAAAATCTTTTCAAGAAAAATACATAACATTACTGCCTTCAACCAATCAGAAAAAGTTATTTTCGAAAATGCTTTGAGCGTTAATACTGATTTTTATATGCAAAACATGCATTCTCAACATAAAAAAATGGTCTATTAATTAATAAATCGGCGAATTTGGGCCATACAGAAATGAATAAAAACGAAATTGTTCGTAATTAAAATTCTCTAAAACTTTTATTTAAAACATTTTTCGATTCGAGAGTCCATTTACGAGATATTAGTGAAAAATGCGCGACACGCGACGCGTTTTCGTTGCGTCGCAAAACTACCGATGCTTAAAAATATATCTCTGCTCCATTTGGTTGTACAGACTTGAATAAAAACGAAATTGTGCGGAATTTTGTAAGTTACAATTTTGATATTAACCTACATTTCTGTAAAGTTGATATTTTCCTAGTTATTTGCGAAAAAACTGATTTTTTGGACCTTTTAGACCCTCTCCTGCTCGTAACACAACGTCTAGACATGAGGACTTTTAAAATGTTAAATAGTACCCTAAAACAAGCCTGTTTACAAAGTTTCAGCCCAGTCAGTATTATTTCCTCCAAATTTTGTCATGTTACTGGGTTATAAATGCTGTTACGGTATTCCGTGCGGACAAGAAGGAAAAATAAGGTAAGCTAAGAAAATAGCCTGAACCGACTACCGTACCAAAAAAGAAACCCAAAGAATGCCGTGCTAGCTAACAAGTCGCAGTGTGGGGTGGGTTACAAAGACAGAAAAAGAAAACCTCAGGAGAGAAAATTTATTTAAAACACCTTCAATCAAAACATGTTATAAAAGGGAAAACCAATCCGCGAAGAAAACGACATTTACCCAAAACATTCCGGAGGATTTACGCAGTACAAAAATCGTCGCAAAAATAATTAATACATTCTTGATTTACCTCACAATAATTTTTACCCTCAAATCTAATATATACATAAAATTAATAAAAGGATTATATATAGTAAATTGTTTTTAGTCACTTGTTTAACCCAATTTTTAAATACTTTATATTCGCATAGAACAATAATTAAAAAATATATGTCTATATATTTACTTGGTGCCCACAAGTACATGTAATAGTAGTAGATAACAGCAATACAGAAAAACCATTTACTGGTCGAAATGCATTTCTCAGCAGTGGCGTAGAATTAGCTAATAATGTCACACCTAAACAAATTTTATATAGGAAATCTTATGGTTAGTCAACGCTAATCTTATTGTATCATTAATTTTCAAACAATAAAAACTGCTATCAGTAGCATATTCATAACCTTAAACCTAAACAACTAAAATATACTAGCTGTTTCTACACATATTTGTTTGTTTCGATAAACACATTTTAACTAAACTATACTTTATAATTAGAACTTGATAATGCAAAATTTTTACACGAAACCAGATGTAAATAACAAATTTTTGCCTAATTCGATTGCATGGCCCTAAATTAATTTTTATCCCAAAATTTTTAAGTATTTTTGTTATGTAAATTCTAAATGTAAAGTAAACAAAGACATATAGCCAACTACGTAGTCTAACTCAGAGAAATCAAGATATCAATACACAAGAAGGAAATATATACATACACTGGTGGGATGATGTTCTCAAGTAGTGCAATTCCCGACGTCTTGTCTTCGTCTCTGGATATTTTATGACACTGGAACCATTATCAAAAGAATTCAGCAAAACAATCAATGCCGCCTTCTACCATAGGCTTGCCCAGATTTTATCATATATTTCAAAACCATGATTGACGATGTGTTCAAGAACAGATTAAAAACCATTAACAAAAAACAAACGGTGAGTGATGATTATATTATTGGATAATTTGCATGCAGTGAAATTCATGTCCGCTCACAATCGCGTTAATTATATTTAATCCGGAATTAGAATACAGTAATTGCCATTGTTCCAATACGTTCCACCAAAATAGTAAAAATATACGTTGAGTAGTAATCATCTTTAGTCCACTGCACCATAAAAATGCAAACCTACTGCTGGCTCTTTAAATTCGTATAACTAAAATAGCATTCAGACGACAATAACTCGAATCGTAACTTTAAAAAAACGCAGAACGAACTGACACATTACATCACATAACAGAACTCATTTTATAATGAAAAGCAATTTTTTTCGTTTAAGCAAAGAAAGTAGGTACAATCATAATAATAATCCATTCAACTAGAAGAGCCTTTAGGATATTGATGGAAGCTGCGTTGACTTTAACGATTTTGTACAAAATAGAATAAGGATTGGAGATATGCAATACGTGCATGTTGAGTCGTATTTGAACCACTGCGAAAATTCTGATCAATCTGAATTTATTAACGCACTCACCGAATCAGAGAAGGTGCTAACTAAGAACTATAAACGCGTGGTTGTTGGTGGAAAAGGAAGTCGAGCTATTGCGATATTGTTCCCAAAATGTCTTCAGAAATATATTGATCTGCTCTTGCAAGTTAGAAAAAAAGATTGATATTGTACCTAAGACAAATCCTTATTTATTTGCTGATGTTATAATTAGGAAGTTCGCAAATGCAAGTGGTATAGAAAGTCCGCAAGCAATATCATCAAATCGATTAAGAAAGCAAATTGGAACTTTAATGCAAATTATGAATTTGGATAGAGATGAATATGCCCAATTCGCCAAATTTATGAGGCACAGAAAAAACGCATCGAGAGTTTTACGAGTAAGTAAACTGTATTCTTAAATCCGATAAAGGTGTAATATAAGAGGTTGAAGTTCGAATATGACATTTTGCATAAAGAATTTTATTCACGACTAATCTATAATAATTCACTAGTGAATGATGAATTCATTATACACTGATTTATAAAATCAAGGCTTGTAGAATGAAATTCAATTCCTTCATTTCACATAAGAGATTGTGTAAATACAAATATTACTATTAATAAATAAAATTATGCCTTTAAATTCGTTATAGAAAAATGCAATGTTTGTTTCAATATTACTTGTTTAAATTACAAATAAAATTAAGATTTGTGATAATTTTGACTAAACTTACTTGATAGTCGTGGTAAAGTATAATATGCTACTCGCATATAATGACTGTTGTTCACTTGGTTTATTTACGACACGAACCTACGACTAGTATCGTAAACTTAAACCTCGTGAATAATAACTATCATTATATGCTCGTTGATTAATATACTATACTACGTTAATTAAACCATTTTTAAACACCATTTTAAAACTGTGTTTTTCAATTATGCTAAAACTTGTATGTGTTATAGGATAACACAAGACGCGTATCAAACAGCAAAAGTTTCTAAGCTGCTAACCCTTTTTGATATAGTGCAAGGTATGGAATTTAAAAAAATACCGCTACGCGACATAAACCTGGAAATTTCAAGCGAAGTTGAAAGCGATAAAGAGGAACAGGAACTTCCTGGAAAAGATGAAGATGCGATTGTGAAACAAAAAAGTTGCAGAGTTCAATGGACGCAAATGCAAAAACGCATTGTTAAAAAACATTTTCAGAGGCATATTAAAGAAAAAATAACTCCAAAAAAAGCTGAATGTTTGAAAATAATAGACGATAACCCAAACCTATATGATAATTTAGATTGGGTGCAAATAAAAGCGTTCGTATATAATATTTTCAAACAAAACGAGTAGCATGCATTCTATAAATATGTGTAATTTCTTTCATTTTCTTTGTTTTAAGTAAGTAGTAATAGGATATACTGTTAGCGTAACTTTTGTACGCTGTCTTGCAGTATTTTGTAAGCACTACATCGATCAAGTAGTTTAATGTTTACGTTAAACCGATTATAAATCTTTTCATTTCCTTGTGTTTTTATTTAATCTATTTTGAATAAATACTTAGTTGTACCTAGGTATTTGATATCTAGTTATTTGATATAATTATTTATATAGGTTCTTTCTTTGCGACTTCGTGTAAAAAAAATCTTTATTGATTACTAAAACTGTATATTTCAGATGGTCCACTATAATGCAATATATTAATAAAATTATACAGTATGGTTGTAATTGCAGTGTTGGCAAAGTTTGTTGTACTGCACTGTCACTTCCTTTTGTGGCTACGTGAAGTTTGAAAATAATTTTGGCTAATACCTTATATCCTATATGCAGGGATAAATACTTTTGCAGATTTACATGTGACAAGAATGTTGGAATATTTATGTATTCGCAATTTTCTTCTTTAGCGTTTAACATAATTAAAAACATGGAATTTTGATCAACCGTGCTGCCTATAACCGATAATTATTGTAAACTCAAAACCTTACCAATTTTGTCATTGACATACATGTGTCACTTTAAGTAGTAGTGTTAATACTAATTGCTTTAAAAATAGACTACTCCTGTTTTTGAGCTTTAAGATGATATTTCCAGTTTGCATGCCTTTAGATTATTCCTGAGATTTGTTAAATTATTTTTCTTTATAATTGTATCAAAAGCAACCAATCGGTTCTTTTTCATCTTCGCCCGTGTTCGTGTTTAAAACCAATTGGTAAAATCATTTCCATCTACATAATCGCATAAAGATTCAACACATCTATCATTTTAAATCCAACGATTATATCTTACCCCGTTGTGTAACATTCCTCTATCTACCAACATAATTTTTTGTTTCATCACCATCCATTGTCTTGCTATCTTATTTAAATTTCACAATTGTACATTCGTACAACAAATCAATACATTTTACACTTTTTCCAGTTATCTAATAAAGTGTTTTTGGTTTGGGTGTAGTTCAATGCATAACGTCATTTCCATATTTATTACTTTAAATTTAAAATTCTTTTAATTTAATTTATTCACTGTAGTCTAACATTTTGTGTGAATTCATTGCCTATTAATTAAATTCTCTAGCGATGCATACAATTAATTAGTTATTTATAGCAATACTTCTTAAGCAACAAAACGGTCTGATACTTATTGCACCTTTACATTTACAATACATACGATGCTACCGTCCCAGCAATACCATAATTTTAAAATGTATTTGTTTGAATAAGTATACAACTCGCGATTATTTATTAATAAACTTGATCGAGTTTTCCATAGTGAGGTTTATAAAGTAGCACTTGAATATAAGTTCTTAATGGAATTCAAAGTTACCAGATATATTATTTATTTTCATATATTCGATTTTCCGTAAGTCAATGTATTTCAGTTCCATGAGAGGGTCGCCTTTTGATTTAACATAATGTTCCCATTATTTATACTTTAACTAAAATATATATAAATTAAGCAAGGTTGCCGTATCTTTGGAGGCGAGAAGACCCTGTGCATATCCGTATACATTAGGAAGCGGACTCAACCGCTTAATGTAATAAGTGTATAAGTGTATATATTGCACTGTCCTCTCGCGATAGACCTCTGAACTAAAACGTATATAAGTATGTGTATATAGGTCGAAATTTGCTCCAGTCGTTATAGGGCGCAATTTAATTGTAGGAGTGTCCTCAGCTCCAAAAAAAGGTCCAACGTGATCGACTCCGAAATCGGAGGCGAACGCGTAAAATCGGAGGCACACTCGTACCATGAATGTAATCTTCGGAGGCGTATACGTACTAAATGCATGTATATATATATATATATATATATATATATAATATATATAATATATAATGAATACCTTCAACCATAAGAACTGAGTGATCCAAACACATAGTTTCTTATCGTACAACATATAATCAAAACAGAGACAAAATTCCAAGCAAAAATGAAAACAAAAGTCTGTAATATTAATTGTGTTTTACTTTTGTGATTTACATATGGATTTACTTATCCTGGAAACCAGGATGAAAAAAGTACATAATTAACGAATAATGCACGCTACCAAGTGCTACCAAATGAGCAAGGTTGAATATAAGATCCATTTCAACTGTTCAAAAAAATATTCTAATCTTCCGAAATATTCTTTCTGTTTATGCAAGGCGATAAATCCAAATATTTGTATGACTTTCTTTTACTACGATATAGTAAGAAAATCCGCACTAGCATACACCATGCTTTCTCAGAGCTGTTCAAAAAACAGCCAAAAAGAAATACATTATTCCCAGATAATCAAAATCAAATCAGGAATGCAACATAAAGAAATTAAATCCCAAGAACTATAAGGCAATAAAACAGGGCAGCATTCTACAAGCTTAACAATTAATAACATTGAGTAACCCCCTTTTTTTTAAAAAACATAATATAATTTTTGTTAGGTACATGTAACAATTCAATAGACATTTAAAATCAATTTCGTGATATATCCCTTTTATTTTAAGATATATTTATTAAAATGTAATACATTCAAATTATGGATGACTACCAATTCACTGAACACGGACCTGTATTTATCCTTCTAAATTAATCAACACATCAAAACTGACAACTTATTTTCTTAGTGGAAAATAAACAATAGTAGATATTATGTCAAAAACTAAGGTTAAGATGAAGTTTTAAAACAAACAAATTACTAAATGAATTTAATGGTAAGGATAAAAGTTATTGTAATTAATACTGTTTATATTTTTAGATAAGAAATAGACAATTAAAAGTTTATAATACCAGAGCCAAAATGAATTAAGTTCTTGTAAATAACACGTATATATATATATATATATATATATATATATATATATATATAAAATAGGTAGTTTCTCGAACGGTAGTAATATATATAAATCTGTTGGTTTCTTGAAAAGCAATCGTTCGTAAAATAAGAACTATAATGTCAAATTGTAACGTTTATTCTGACGTTTCGGCATGAATATTTTTGCCTTAATCATAGACAAAAATTGATGAATTTAGTTTTGTAAGGTTAAAAACGGCATAGCTAATCTACTTATATAATTACCATGACTTAAAGAACTTCTACATGTAAAAACTAATACATAAATTACAGTTATGACTTTTGACAATTATGGAAACAATAACAAGTATTTACAAAAGCTAACTATGTGTACAATGCTAATTTTAGTAAAATAAGAAATTACAAAAAAAAAAGTAAAAAGACCTTAAATAACTAATATGAGGTTGTCAATTTTATTAAATTATGAGTCAGTGAAAAGTATAACGATTGGAAATTGACTTAAAAATAGAAAAATATGAAGGAAACGTAAAAAAAAGGGTAAGATTTTAGGAACGAAATGTTTGTTTATTAGTGGAATTTAAATTAACGGTCTGTGAAAGTGGATATTATTAAATTTATATAGCGAAGAATATACTATATTTAATTTGTTTGTATGTTGTTGGCTGTTGAGTGGATTAGGTTGTTGTAGAATGTGAGAGGATTCTATTAATAGTCTTTTATAGTAGTTGTTTTCAATGTCTAAAATCTTGGTGTCTTCAAATTTAGCAGTGTGATTTGTTGCATGTAGATGTGATGACAAAGCACAACTTAGTTTATCAAGTCTGGCATCACTTTTATGTTGAGTTATTCGATTTTTTAGCCATTGTTTAGACTGACCTACATATGTTCTATTGCAACTACATTCTACCTTATAAATAACATTACTGCATAATGTTTTTTCGGTGTTATCTTTTAATTTAGTGAATAACCTGTCTATTGATTTTTCACAAGTATAAGTTATTAGAATATCAGGTTGCTTCAAGATCTTAGTTAGTTGAGGGGTTAAATTTTGAATAAAATAAAATAGAATAAAACATTATGCAGTAATGTTATTTATAAGGTAAAATGTAGTTGCAATAGAACGTATGTAGGTCAGCCTAAACAATAGTTAAAAAATCGAATAACTCAACATAAAAGTGATGCCAGACTTGGTAAACTAAGTTGTGCTTTGTCATTACATCTACATGCAACAAATCACACTGCTATATTCGAAGACACCAAGATTTTAGACATTGAAAACAACTACTATAAAAGACTATTCCTGGAATCCTTTCACATTCTACAACAACCTAATCCACTCAACAGCAAACAAGATACAAACAAATTAAATATAGTATATTCTTCGCTATATAAATTTAATAATATCCACTTTCACAGACCGTTAATTTAGATTCCACTAATAAACAAACATTTCGTTCCTCAAAAAAATACCCTTTTTTTTACGTTTCCTTCATATTTTTCTATTTTTAAGTCAATTTCCAATCGTTATACCTAATCACTGACCAATAATTTAATAAAATTGACAACCTCATATTAGTTATTTAAGCTCTTTTTTCTTTTTTCTTTGTAATTTCATATACATACATATATATATATATATATATATATATATATGTATATATATATTGCTATGATACTACTGAAATTATCGAGTCCCTACTTTGCGCTGTTATATTAATTATGCTATGTCCCTCTAAATTATTCGCGCTCCAACGTTTGGACGACCATATTATTTTATGCTATGAATAAACAAGATTGTAATTATCTCCTCCGACGTTGGGCTGTCTTATTAATATTGCTATCAATTTTCTCCAGAAACTTAACTGGATTCTATCTTGAACCAACCTTGTCTACCAATAACAAAATTTGATACGTTACCGCCTTCCTCGTTATTAATTTCCTATTCAACTTGTAGCTCCTACTTGAACTGTTTAAATAATCAAATTACTTCCATTGACTTTATCTTATGACCTCGACTAGCATTTATATGAAATTATAAAATTCAGGTAATTCGATTTTATGTAATGAAACCAATATTATGTACAGCTTTTGTAAATTATTTGAAATACACTTTTCAATTAGTTAATGTTGTAAATTTCATTTATTAAACATCATATACTATTTACTCAAAACCCAAAGTCACCAAAAAACCTATTATCTTTATAAACGAAGTGTAGAACGTTCTAAACCTGTTTTCATATCACGCACTTTATACGTATTCAAATCCTTTGTTGACTTTTTCATATTCATTTATATTAAGCAAATTCAATATTCAAAATAAAAAAATATATAGAAAACTAAAATGTCTTACAACTAAAAATCTGACTTGAGCTATTCTCTTCACATCGACGCATCCATTTGAATAAAATATATGTTCCCCCAATTCAGGACTAACACACGCCTATTCGAAATACAGTCCATCCACACACTTGAACCATTGCATTTAAATTGTTGCCATCACCCTCTGGACTACCATTAACTTATACTTATGCACCCCAATTTATTGTCGTTTCATTTCAGACTTATTACTTTTTATTCTCGTCAATTGCCCCAAATTTAGAATTGTATTATCATCATTTATTTTTCCTATTGCATTTTTTCCTCCCCGTACTCGAAATCGTAGTCTGTTTCCCCGTACTTAGAAATCGTAGTGTATTTTCCCCCGGACTTAGAAGCCCTATTATTTCTTATGTTTTAGTTTAAAACAAAATTCCACATAATCTACTTACGTTTAATCGGCAATTATAATCTTCATCTTGGCACTTTTACAATTTTTCACTTTGAATTATTATTATTATTACGTATCACTTTACTTCATAGTGGCGCACTGCGGCCTTTGTTGAGTTGTAAACTGACCTCGTTATCACCGTACCTGCTAATATATCATTGAGTTCCTACTCCGTCAGTGGGTATGGTCTACAAACTCGTTGCTCACTTTTAACGAATCAAATAATTGCATTTAAAGTAGTTTCTGATGTAATTTTCTATGCTTCCCAATAATTGTAACCTGCTTGCAGCTGTCCTCGTTATCAGGGCGGCTCCGTGGCGTAGTGGTATGTGTGTGACTACTACGCCCAAGGTCCCGGGTTCGAATCCCGACACGGTCCGCTTGAAAAATGTTAGGCGAGCATTTTTCACAAAAATACACCCTCGTTCGGATGAGAGGTAAAATGGAGGTCCCGTGTGTGAGTGTTGTCACGCACGTTAAAGATCCCTACCTTACTTGGAACAGCAAGGGTTCGGCAAAATTCCAAATTTTCCAGGTAAAAAAAAACTCGCCTCCTGGCCAATGTAGTACCTTCGGGTGGAGCATTGGAAAATCACATGTAATGTCCTCGTTATCAACATGCGGTTTGATAAATCTAATTGCTTTTCCATAAACAACTGATGCAATTCGACTTTTAATTTTCATATCTGCCTGTTGTTCACGCAATTTTTAATCTTCTTTCTTATCAAAAATGGTTAACTATTTGTACGTATTTATATTGTGCTTCCTGAAGCTCTATTTCTATCTCCGTATTAATCTAATTGTTTGGAACTCTTTTAAATGCGTGTCTGATTACACTTTATTATGTTTACATATAAATATACGCGTGCTTCCACTGAAAAATATTATTATCTGCCTTACCTAAATTCACTAAAACTTTATCTACAGGGTATTAAATATTTTCTATTTACTTAATGAATGTCTTCTTTGTTTCTACGCTAACTATGCGTCTTCCTATGTTTATTTGCGTGGATTAAAACTATTTATACTTTATATACAGGGTGTTGACTTGCCTACTATTTACAAACTATCTCCATTTCTCAATTCTTTACTAAATAAATGCAGTTTTCTGCTGCCTATGGTAATTACTCATTTCTAAACGACCTTTACTATCAAGTACACACCCTTAAACAACCCCTTATCACAGCATAATATATATATATTGCTATGAGAACAGGGTGATTTAGGGGTATTGAGTCACAAGGGTCGTGCGATACATGTAAATATCATTAAAGTTTAGAAAACCAAACAATTTCATCATAAAATGGGAGTAACCCGAAAATTAAGCAAAAACTCAATATGCAGCACACTGTATATAAATCACAACTAACTTTAGTTCATGAAAGGAAGCTAATTCTTCAAAAATCACCTCACATTTAGTAAGATAAATAACTTGTACGTCGTATAATGCATGTTAAATTAAATATACAAACATAAAATTGAAGAGAAATACGCAGGAAACACGTTTTAAACGCAATGGGTTTTATCGAAATAAATACGCAATTTTTGAAAGGAAATAACCTGGCATGCTGGCTATAAACAAATCTCATTCAAAATATCAGCGTAAAAATAAATAAACCCATTCAAGTACGTAATCATAGAAACTCTATCACGTGACCAACAAAGTTGTTTTCATAAAATTCAACAGCTTTTGGAGTACTAAATAACAAATAACAAATGTTTGGTTACACGATAAAATTTGAACAATAGAAAATATAAACAAGACAACGTGACTTAAAGTTCAAAGTTAAATTTTTAGACAAATACGCTATGCAAAGTACGTGCATACGTGAGAATATACATAACTTCGACACGTGTCTGGATCGTAAATTTGTAGAAAGTTCGAAGGCTGCAATGATAAAGGCAAAGTACAACGCCTCAATGAACAAAGTGCGCGAGTAAAACCAATAACACAGGTGGAAGGAGGAGTCTTTATATAGAACACAGATTTAATAAACAATCAGTAAATCTTCGACCAAGGCACAAACTATAACAATTCAAGCCGAATATCACACGAGTGAAAATAAAAATATTTAAATAATTATTTAGTGACAGAGAGATTTTAAAAGTCGTGATAATTCAAGTGCCAATAAATATAATAGAAGCTGCCGTTTACTGTGAAAAACGTAAGTAATAATTGTTAATTAAACCTAATATTAATGTTTAATAATTTATGGCACTAAGTATCTAAATATACTCTAAATACACTGTAAATATATTCTAAATATACTCTGAGTAAATCTATATAAACTCCAAGGTGAACGAATTTAAGAAACGAATTTAAGTTTAAACATTGATAGCTGAGCATCGAAAGGAAAGTTAATCAACAAGGGGTCATACTGGCCGAAATTAAATGGATGCAATCGAGAGGTGCTAACCAACCACATGCAGAGGCAGTTCTAAGAATTAGAAACGAGCAGGGAGAATGCAAGTCAGAGATAAAAGTATTATTTATTAGTATAAGACTTTATTTCAATTTTTAACACTTACAATTTTTATATATTGAAATATTTAATTTATGAGGGGTCATCAAACATCTTTTGAAAATTTATGTAGAGAGAAAGGTCATTTGAAGGTTCAAAAGTGGTTCTAGTAACAGACACTGGTATTTTTACTGGCTTTAAGGGAGTTATGATTTAGGCATAATCAGATAGATATTATTATTTTGATTCAGGAGTTAATTTTATAAACAACAGATCAAAGTATTAAATTCATTAAACTATAAAGTGTACATATTCTTAGTCAATATACAAATTTTGGTCTGTTTCGTTTATTTTATTCAAATAGTGAGAAGCTAAAGTAAAAAGGGGGGATTAATCAGTCTTTGTTGTCGTATCGGCTTACGCTCTATGTGAGTTGAACTGAGCTAGTCGAGATATATAAGAAGAGGTATCTTTAAAATTTAAAAATTGAGTCATGTCATGTCATGCAATTATTTCCTTTTGTAAATGTACAAACAGCAACTTGCAAGATTTCACCTTAGAGATCGTTGTGATAGATTGATTTATTTGTGGATTGTCCTTTGCCATTAATTATCGTACACTTAGAATTGTGGATACATTGTTATATTTACTTGTCGACTATATTGGCTAATTCAAGTAACACTTATTCAGTTATAACGCAACCGGTAAGTCTGATGAATTCAGTCCCATACTCTGTGGTGGCATAGTAAGTCTTATCCCGTATACAAAGTGTATAAATAGTTAAATTACGGTACTGAATCTCATGTCTATATTTAAATATTATAGCGTAATAAAAGCAGTTTGTAAAAAAGCGCGATAGATTGTGATTGGAAAAATATAACGTAATAGTCTATTATTTTTGTTTGTTGCCGTTTTGTATATTTACGCTACATACTTTAAATATAATCTCTTTTAAACTATAATCCAGACATTACTGAATTTAGTTAGCCAATGCACTGAATAAGGTTGTTTTTACTTTTTCTGGCCAACTGCATTAGCATAATTATCACTGCTGTTGATTATGGGAATTCTTGAATATGCATATATCTGCCTATAACTCAAATATATAGGAGTTTTAAATAAAGAGTGGTAGTGCTTTATATGCTGTTAATTTAATCTTGATAAGTAAGGTGTTAAATTCTGTGAGCACGGCAACCCACAAAACGCCTACAAGTTGTATGAATTACATAACTCAGACTAAAGGTCGTGGTCAATTTAAATTTTATTTTAATATTAAAAGCTATTTTACATTGCGCCTGCCGTGTAACGCGATATCTGCAGTCGAAGGAGTGGAACATACTTCATTGCACTAACGAGCAGCTTCTGGTGGTTCGCGTATGTTGTAACCAAATAATATATCTAAAGTATGCATGAAACGGTTTTTCGATATCTTCCGTCATTTTTACGTATTTATTTATCATCAATTTAATTATGTAAAAAGCTCTCCCTAAAATGGCTTCACGTCTTCATGATTATTTTAATTAGCGCTTCTACAAGAATCCGAAATAGTGTACTAGGTTAGATATCTAGTTAAATACGCATTTGGTAAATTACTTATTTGTAATAGAAGATAACCCTTGAAAGTAGTCAGATCAAATTGAAACACTTAATTGCAGTTGATGCGTTTGATATCAATATAGCCATTCGATCATTTGTTACGTTACTTTGTTGGTATGTAGGCTAATAAACCAGTCTACAACAATAAATGGTGTATGAAGCGTGTTTTTGATAGCAATGGCGACATAAACCCCATCAAAAGCGTTGCAACAAGCACTTGGAGCATCAATACAATTGTTTGTGAGGTTAGTACAATTATTTTTAAGCGAGATAGGGCCGGGGTTCTAATGTTAATTATTACTAGTAACTATTCTAGTAGTGTTTATCAAGATACCCTTTAAATAATGTGATTGTACCTAGCCAACATTAGTGAGCAATGCTGGGATGATGAAAATAGATTTTCACCGATTATATTTCAAGTTCTAATTGTAGCTTTATCGGTTTTAGCTCCATAAAAGATTACTGGATTCGCGACTAAATGACGTAATTTAAAATTCTAATCAACAAATTAGAGAGTGATAAATGAGGATACAGCTAACATTAAATCAACAAAAATATTATAAAATCTTTTAGTCCTTTGAACAAATGTCACTAATCTAAATTTCAAAAGTGACGTCCCTAAACCCCAACTTGTTTTTTCAAAACCGTGTATCAGCTTTTACAGCTCTCTTTTTCTCAAATGCTTATCTAGCTCTCCTAATACGGTTAAGCTCAGACGTCGGGTGCGCAACAATGACTATGCAATATTTCTAATTACGAAATCACAATTTTTGTATTTATAAATCATTGTATGTATTGAAGATTTTCATTTATTTAAAATAGTAACTTGATATTTATCTATCGCTCAAAATTAAACAATGATTCTTAAGAACTTTTAACGAAATGATACCTAAATATCAAATTACTAAGCGTGTGAGATATGCTACTGACGTATTATATGTCGGTAAAAAAATACTTTTAATAGATACTAACCTTTGCTGTTCTGCGTGGACGTGTGTTCATGTTGGTTATCTGCATCTTTAATCACAGACATAATCCGCTCCGTCTTTGATCGTCTGGGTTTTGTTCTATAGTACGTTTTCGGGTATTTAAAAACACATACTCAAAGAATAAACTGCATATTAAAATTATTAATTTTCAAACTTTCTAACAATGTAGAGTTCTAATATGAGTTACAGTTACTGCTTATAGCTTTAAATTCTTACGCAAACATTAGGATAACAATCTTTAAACTGATCAATTTGCTGTAGGTAATAAGTTCAGGACACAGATCTAACACAGTCACTGTTACATGGCTATGTAAGTTTCTGCTGATTCTCTTGTTGCAAGTCTGTGAGTAACGAGTAAATCCTTGTGTATTTTATATATTATTATGTCTCGTCTGCTGCGTTTCCTTATGTCTCCTTCACGCCCACGTTGGGTTTGCGTCACGTATTATGTATGAAAATTTATAAGAAAAAATTATACAATTCGAAATAAGAGTTAAAGGCTTAATATTTGCACACCTAAATGTGGTGTCGGCCTTTTAAAATGTTTATAAACGGCGGCAAATCTTTCCTTATAGTACCGCAACCTGACGTGCTTGCATATATTTACGCACGCTGAAAAATACTATGCCAACTTTTGTAATTTTGTACGATTTAATAAAGGAAAAATTTTGTTTTATTTATGCTACGGCTTTTAAGACTCGCTCAGGGATAATTGAATCTAGCAATTTTACTCTGTAAGAAAACGTGAGTTCTTTGTCCTCTTACAGGTATATTTAACACATGCGCATAAAGCGTCGTCTAGTTAAAACCACTTAACCTCTCTTAGTACTAGTATCTCGTGGGTATATTCAAAGATTGATTAATGGACTCAACTATATATAAATTAGGTAAGCGTTTGAGATTCAAATTACTAACAAGTCACTTTAAATGATGTATATATATATATATATATATATATATATATATATATATATATATATATATATATATATATATATATATATAAGGATAACTTCAAATACCTGCCACTCCTCTGAATGTGCCTGGGTTGTACATGGACCTTGATACAGGATACCACAAAATCGTCTAGCGAATGCTTGCAGTTAATACCAACATACAATGGACCATAATCTATATGACTGGAAACCCGCTGCAAAATATCTAAATAGCACTGGTGCAACTCTTCACTAACATTAGAGATGACCCGATGTTTGCTTTACTAGGAATTCCTCCTCTGTAACTGGCTTGGTTGTATAAACCTTATCACTTAGTTCCTGATACACCTTTTTTATTATAAACATGAAACTCTGTGTAGTATCACTTCTGTTACACACTCAAATAAAATGAATACGTTTTAATTACATATATTAATTTTCAACGAACTTCGTTCGTTTATGAAATCGATTTGTCGTCCGTCTGTCTGTCCGTCTGTCCGTCCGAGGCCTTTCTAATGGTCGGACATCAATGTGTGATACATCAATCGATTCAGCTCGGTGTCCTGAGCTTAAGTTTTGATGTCAGTTGAAATCGGGCAACGCGGACGCCGTGCCCCCGCGATATTCCGTCGGGAAAATTAAAATTTCAAATAGGTCCAAAATTAATGTGCAATACATATTTGGACTCCCCTAACATAGCTGAGTCGAAATATGGTACCCCCCACAAAATCTGACCACGGATACCCGACCCCCCCCCCGGAATTAATTTTTATTTTATCTCAATACTTATAATTATTACAACATAATAATTTTAATTTCTTTAAATTGTTTTAAAGTAAGTCTACATTTGGAAGTTCGTTGCGACAATGCCTTGCATTTTCAACTTGTTTTATATTTAATTACAAGCTCTTAAAACCAAAAAACATCTATATCGTATACAAATTTTAAATCAACTCCCTTATTCTAAACACTTATCACCTAGGAAACCGTCTCTAAAAAATTTACATCTTGCCTACTATCTATAATAATTTAAGGGGTACTTTCATTGCTTGAGCATTATCTGTACTTAATTCCTATTTTGGAATAGATACTGGTATCATTTGTATTAATGGTCATTGGTTGACATTCCATAAATTTTCATCACTTTATAATTAAAAATGCTAAACTACTTTCATTTACAGGTACATAAATTAATTAATGGAATAGAGTATCCTTGAACAATTACAAACAACATTTTTATCAACAAAACCTATACACATTCAGTTGAAGTTACATTAGATACACTTTGTGTTGAAGAACAGTGAAAAAATGCTCTTTCAATCCTCAAACGCTGCATCACTGGTACATAACATTTTATCTGCGTTTAACAAGTAATTATTTATCAATCTTTGTTTTATCGTAGTGTTTTAAATTTAGAATAGCTTGATAGGAGTGGTAAATTAATGTTTTTACCCTCAGTACTTACAACTACCTTTTTTTTTAACCATTTTATAATATCAAATAACATAATATAATATATATATATATATATATATATATATATATATATATATATATATATATATATATATTGCTGTGTTCTTCACCCCACAGTTGGGTCGTCCTAAAATTGCTATGTTTTAGCCCCAGCGTTGGGCCGTCCATAAAATTGCCGTGTTATTTTTCCCTAATATTACTATTGAGCCCAACGGTTGGGCATGTCATAAAATTCTGTGAAATCCCCCATTGTTGGATGTACCATAAAATTTACTATAAAATTGGCTTTTATTATATTACAATTAACGAGCCCCTACGATGGGCGTCATAAAATTTCTGTGATATTAGCCCGAATTCCTTTATTATTTTAAGCCCTTATGTTATGAAATGTTAAATTAAGTTTTCACCCTGAATGGATCTTATTGAATCAAATAAAGCAATTCTATAATACACAATATAATCATTGATAATATTTACAACTCCCAAAATTTTCTTTTTCTATAGAATATCTACATATAACAGATTTATGGTTTTCTAAAAGTCAGCAAAAATATCCTTTACTAATTTAGGGACCTTCGAACTTTCCAAGATCCCAATTTCCTTGTCATAAATTTTAAGTTACCCATTTTGTTGACTCTTACAAATACACAGTGTGATAAATATTAAATTAAAACAGTTTTCAAGAATACAGTGTATTAAGATTGCTAACCTGGAATGGGTTCTGTAGTTCCATTCTAGTCCATGATCTGCAGCCTCTTTCTGTGTTCTGTTTCCTTATTAATGTGCCCGCCTCATAAATTGTTTCCAAGTCAGAATATATCCAAATCAGGATACTTTTTATTTTAACTATCTCCAAAATTTCGAAATCCCAAATTAAAGTTGTTTTAAATATTCCAAATTAGAGCCATCTCAATCAAAATATGTCTCCAATTGAAAGTCAAAATAAATGCCAAAATTAAAGTCCAGATTAAAATCCAAAATTAAAAGTGGTCTATCTATCCAAATTGAAATTAGAATTAAAAGCCATTTTATTTGAAATTAGAATTAAAAGCCCTGTGTTATTACTATTAGAAATGGATTTTAATTAAGTCGTTTTACTAACGTTTTATTTATAGATCGGCTTCTTTTTGTTACATAAATTCACGCACCTTTTAACTCTTATTTTTAATTCACTGGTTACGTAAATTCTTAGCACTTTTGAACATACTTGTAGCTCAGTTTCAATATAGACTAACTTGTCGCTTCGTCATTATCGTATATATAAGCCGTAGCTCCACCTGATTTCATTGGCTTATTTACGTTCTGGGACGATACCTTTACCTGTATCTTGTATATTTCGGGATTTTCACCAATTATTTAGTTCAAATCTTTCAATATGTGTCTTGACTGTCAAGTACGCCTTTTGCATATCGTGGTATTATTTGAGAAATTCCAACTTTTGCCTTTTATTAGGTCACGTATTTGAACGTTTGTTATATTTTATGATCTACATTGAATCGCCTGGTGTTGTTTATTTCTTTAGAATATTGGATTTTTGACCAAATGTGATTTCTTCCAATCACGTAACGATTTTCTAATAATGAATCATTTAAAATGCGTGTACGATGATGTTTTAACGCAATTGTTACATCTTTTCATTGCCAATTTATCTAGGTTTCCCGGTGATCTAATTTTTATGCAATTTGTTGCGTTTTAAAATCTTATCTTTACTTGTAAACTCTTAGACCTCTTTATGTACTTATGCATTTAATCCTGTGTATTTTATATACAGTGTGCATCTTAATTAACAATATGTAGGGTGACCGATTTACTCTTATAATTGCTGAAATTGTGTGCCTTTCCTAATGTGGAAGTTGTATTTCTTTATTCTACGACCCCCATGACTTAATCTACCCCTAAACTACCCTATTATCATAGCATTATATATATTTATATACTTATATACTTATATATACTTATTACAATTATAAAGAATAAGTAAATTTAATGAGTCCTATATATATATATATATATATATATATATATATATATATATATTACTCATATTTAGACCAGGGTAGAAAATTAAATAATCACATCAAATAATTTTAATCACCGTGTATAATGAATATTATTAGATAATACGCGTTATTAAAACCGTGAAGCATAAAAATTTATTAGTTTCATTAAACATAAGAGATTTAAATCATGTACAAGACGCTTTATATCAAAAGAAGCAGTAGTAAAAGCTCTGCGTGTAATGTAATTATTCCTAAACAAATGGAAATTACGTGCAAAATTTATCTTAATTAACTCTATTTCAAGTAACCGGTATTGAACAAAACGTACAGATAATATCTATAGAAACTTGTAAAACCCAATGAAATACAAATCCTAGAAGTGTTAGTTAGAAGTAGGATGTTTGAAAACACCTGCGTATTTTAAAAGGCAATTTCAGTTTAATTTGTTTAGATAAACATGTCGATTCTAAGGATATTGGAAACGGTCAGATGCTTTAGCACGAAATACAAAACAGGGTTTATTTAAAAAGCTCTGATAATTAATATTATTTTGAACACCTGCGTAGTTTAAATATCACGTACGGCGAAAATTGTGTAGATAACAAATGGTTTCAAAGAATCTTGGAGAAACCGTGGCTTAATATTCACGAGAATGTGCGATACGGGATTATTAAACCCAGATAGTCCACATGGACTAAAATATAATCGATAATAAAGAATATCAATTTGCACCAATACGAACAGGTTAGAAAAGGAAAGAGAAAATGCGTCAAGCAAAGACACATATAGTAAAAGGCGTGATTTAAGCAACGTCAGGAGGGTCACAATTGGTTGAAAATAGGATGCAAATATCAGAGGTAGAAACAACAATTTCTGTACAAAATTAATTAGTTTTTCTCGGACATGTTTGCGTGCCGTGTGAGAATTTCTGAGATTTAAATGGGGCGAGTGAAAATTGTAAAACCGACGCGCGAGCGACGGACTGGGAACATAGAATGAGAAATTCTTAAGAATTGTCTGTTTTGAGGACAAAAGCGACGTGCCGGCTATTTGCTATATATACCGGTGGTAATATGAATTTCGGCCTCTTAGACTTTTGACTATTCGATGCGTTAAAAGCTCTTACATGCGCGACTTGATTCAAGATGTTAAACAGTGCATTTTAGTTTGATAAAATAATTTAAAATTTTGCTCGTATATTTTAGTGATTCAAAATAGTTTGTTATTTACGTGCTAACATGAATGTACTTCAGTGCACTTAGATACAAGGTAATAAAATTTAGTATCACTGTACCAATTAGCAAAATTTACAACGACAAATGTATACACAAAAGTAGGCAGTTTTGGCGTATATTGGTGAAAGACGCATGAATTTCTTTGCTATTTTTCGGGGTGTTAATAATTAAATGGTTCAAATACGTGTCTGGATCCACGAAACAAGGGTCAGATATACACAGATGAGTTCCGGAAAAGCCCAGAAACAACTTTAAATAAATGGTGATGGAGAAAATTTTAAAAGCGTTGAGAATTAGAAGCCGTAAATATAATCCTGTTGGAATGGTGTGATTAACTAAAGGGACGATGTACATTGAAGCTTCGAGGACAGTAACCTTCAGGTAAATTATACTATTTTGTTTGACATTTTTGTGTGTGTTGAATAACTTTATAATTGATTTACTTTAAATGGACATTAGTGAAATTGTACTAACCATAAAATTTTAATTTTAAGATAAAATTTGCTTGTTTAAGTAGAAAGGGGTATTTAGTATTGATATTCTGAATTATGATGAAAATATGGGTATGTCTTTGAGCTCAATTAGACGAACCTGGTTAATTAACGTAAAGGGGTGGTAGATGCTCCCTTTATACTCAGACTCCGGTCTGCTTATATTGTTATATTAATTAGTAGGCATCCAACAAGGACTTTAATTCTGGATGCACGTTAAAGTGATAATAAAATTAATCTTGAAATTCTTTTAAACTGAATTTTATGCTGAAATTTAATTTGAAAATTTAATGTATTCTGAATATTGATGTAAATAGAGTTAACGTTGATGTTTGTGGTAGGAATGTGTTGTTTAATTTTATGAATGAGGAGGTTTATAAAATTAGGTGAGCAGCTGAAGCGAAACCAGGATCACAGCAGTTTATGACGCCCAATCGGTGGGACTAGAATTTTTTTGTTGATAGGACCCAGTTCCCGCATTCAAAGGAGTATATCACAGCAATATATATATAGTGAATTGAGTATTCTTGGGAATAAAACAGCGATAAAACTATATTCTCTTTATTCTTTTAGAACTCGAGCTTTCGAGAATCTTTATCTCTTCTTCAGGAGTAAACTACAAATATTGGTTGTACATAATGGTTTATACTTAAATTACTTACGAATGTGAGAAATGGATAAATTGTAAAAAATTTTTATGGTTTGAAAGTGATTTTCTATTGAATGAAAAGTAATTTGTCAATGTCAAATTTTGAGTATTGTGATGTATTTGATATTTGAATAAATCGTTGTTGGACATGAATTTTGGATCATGTGTTATTTTTATTTTGAATATTAATGGGTTTCTGGTGACAGTGAAATTATTTGTGGTGTATTTAAAGTGGAAACATTGCTGAAAATTTTGATGTGTTGATTATGGGACGTTTTTGAATTGTAATTGTGATGAATTTGAATGTATGGATGAATGGTGAGGAGATAGATACTGGAAACGTGTCAATTGTGGAAAGTGATGTAGAGAAGTTGTATTTTAATGTTTCATGTTTTGTCTATTTCTAGAAGATAAGCATAGACGCAACTTAAATTGTCAATGTCTTTCCTTTGATTTAACGCTTTTGGTTCTTGTGAAATTCTTACCATTTCAATGAATTTTCTTTATTGGAATTTCTTTCAAAATCTAGAATTTGACTATTTTCGTAATCCATGTTGTGACCAGTTTCTATTATGTGGCGCGAAAGAGCTGAAGAGTTGATCATCCTTCTTGTGTCACTTTTGTGTGAAGTGATTCTTTGGTGTAGTGTCCTTGATGTTTCACCAATATAATGTTGTTTGCAATTGTAGCAGGTGATTTTGTATATTAGATTCGAGTTGAATTTCTTCGGTATGGGGTCCTTGACTTTGTGTGTAGATTTCGCCAAGTTTTGTGTTTTTATCGCTATTTTGATGTTCAGGTTTTTGATAGTGGAAGATATTCTTTGGTAAGACCTTTGATATATGGTAAAATTGCAAATGTTTTGATGTTTTGTGATTTGTATGAATTTTACCATATATCAAAGGTCTTACCAAAAGAATATCTTCCACTATCAAAACCCGAACATCAAAATAGCGATAAAAACACAAAACTTGGCAGAAATCTACACACAAAAGTCAAGGACCCCATACCGAAGAAATTCAACTGAATCTAATATACAAAATCACCTGCTACAATTGCAAACAACATTATATTGGTGAAACATCAAGAACACTACACCAAAGAATCACTTCACACAAAAGTGACACAAGAAGGATGATCAACTCTTCAGCTCTTTCGCGCCACATAATAGAAACTGGTCACAACATGGATTACGAAAATAGTCAAATTCTAGATTTTGAAAGAAATTCCAATAAAAGAAAATTCATTGAAATGGTAAGAATTTCACAAGAACCAAAAGCGTTAAATCAAAGGAAAGACATTGACAATTTAAGTTGCGTCTATGCTTATCTTCTAGAAATAGACAAAACATGAAACATTAAAATACAACTTCTACATCACTTTCCACAATTGACACGTTTCCAGTATCTATCTCCTCTCACCATTCATCCATACATTCAAATTCATCACAATTACAATTCAAAACGTCCCATAATCAACACATCAAAATTTTCAGCAATGTTTCCACTTTAAATAAACCACAAATAATTTCACTGTCACCAGAAACCCATTAATATTCAAAATAAAAATAACAAATGATCCAAAATTCATGTCCAACAACGATTTATTCAAATATCAAATACATCAAAATACTCAAAATTTGACATTGACAAATTACTTTTCATTCAATAGATAATAACTTTCAAACCATAAAATTTTTTACAATTTATCCATTTCTCACATTCGTAAGTAATTTATGTATAAACCATTATGTACAACCACTATTTGTAGTTTACTCCTGAAGAAGAGATAAAGATTCTCGAAAGCTCGAGTTCTAAAAGAATAAAGAGAATATAGTTTTATCGCTGTTTTATTCCCAAGAATACTCAATTCACTATTAAAACCACACAGCAAGAAAATACTCATCTATATATATATATATATATATATATATATATATATATATATATATATATATATTTTATTATATATATATATATATATATATATATATATATATATATATAAATATATAGAAAACTTTGACCCGATTTACAGTATAAGACCGCAGGCGCTCTTTTCAATCAAATCTGACCACGGATACCCGACCCCCCGGAATTAATTTTATTTTATCTCAATACTTATAATTATTACAACATAATAATTTTAATTTCTTTAAATTGTTTTAAAGTAAGTCTACATTTGGAAGTTCGTTGCGACAATGCCTTGCATTTTCAACTTGTTTTATATTTAATTACAAGCTCTTAAAACCAAAAAACATCTATATCGTATACAAATTTTAAATCAACTCCCTTATTCTAAACACTTATCACCTAGGAAACCGTCTCTAAAAAATTTACATCTTGCCTACTATCTATAATAATTTAAGGGTACTTTCATTGCTTGAGCATTATCTGTACTTAATTCCTATTTTGGAATAGATACTGGTATCATTTGTATTAATGGTCATTGGTTGACATTCCATAAATTTTCATCACTTTATAATTAAAAATGCTAAACTACTTTCATTTACAGGTACATAAATTAATTAATGGAATAGAGTATCCTTGAACAATTACAAACAACATTTTTATCAACAAAACCTATACACATTCAGTTGAAGTTACATTAGATACACTTTGTGTTGAAGAACAGTGAAAAAATGCTCTTTCAATCCTCAAACGCTGCATCACTGGTACATAACATTTTATCTGCGTTTAACAAGTAATTATTTATCAATCTTTGTTTTATCGTAGTGTTTTAAATTTAGAATAGCTTGATAGGAGTGGTAAATTAATGTTTTACCCTCAGTACTTACAACTACCTTTTTTAACCATTTTATAATATCAAATAACATAATATATATATATATATATATATATATTATATATATATATATATATATATATATATATATATTGCTGTTTCTTCACCCCACAGTTGGGTCGTCCTAAAATTGCTATGTTTTAGCCCCAGCGTTGGGCCGTCCATAAAATTGCCGTGTTATTTTTCCCTAATATTACTATTGAGCCCAACGGTTGGGCATGTCATAAAATTCTGTGAAATCCCCCATTGTTGGATGTACCATAAAATTTACTATAAAATTGGCTTTTATTATATTACAATTAACGAGCCCCTACGATGGGCGTCATAAAATTTCTGTGATATTAGCCCGAATTCCTTTATTATTTTAAGCCCTTATGTTATGAAATGTTAAATTAAGTTTTCACCCTGAATGGATCTTATTGAATCAAATAAAGCAATTCTATAATACACAATATAATCATTGATAATATTTACAACTCCCAAAATTTTCTTTTTCTATAGAATATCTACATATAACAGATTTATGGTTTTCTAAAAGTCAGCAAAAATATCCTTTACTAATTTAGGGACCTTCGAACTTTCCAAGATCCCAATTTCCTTGTCATAAATTTTAAGTTACCCATTTTGTTGACTCTTACAAATACACAGTGTGATAAATATTAAATTAAAACAGTTTTCAAGAATACAGTGTATTAAGATTGCTAACCTGGAATGGGTTCTGTAGTTCCATTCTAGTCCATGATCTGCAGCCTCTTTCTGTGTTCTGTTTCCTTATTAATGTGCCCGCCTCATAAATTGTTTCCAAGTCAGAATATATCCAAATCAGGATACTTTTATTTTTAACTATCTCCAAAATTTCGAAATCCCAAATTAAAGTTGTTTTAAATATTCCAAATTAGAGCCATCTCAATCAAAATATGTCTCCAATTGAAAGTCAAAATAAATGCCAAAATTAAAGTCCAGATTAAAATCCAAAATTAAAAGTGGTCTATCTATCCAAATTGAAATTAGAATTAAAAGCCATTTTATTTGAAATTAGAATTAAAAGCCCTGTGTTATTACTATTAGAAATGGATTTTAATTAAGTCGTTTTACTAACGTTTTATTTATAGATCGGCTTCTTTTGTTACATAAATTCACGCACCTTTTAACTCTTATTTTTAATTCACTGGTTACGTAAATTCTTAGCACTTTTGAACATACTTGTAGCTCAGTTTCAATATAGACTAACTTGTCGCTTCGTCATTATCGTATATATAAGCCGTAGCTCCACCTGATTTCATTGGCTTATTTACGTTCTGGGACGATACCTTTACCTGTATCTTGTATATTTCGGGATTTTCACCAATTATTTAGTTCAAATCTTTCAATATGTGTCTTGACTGTCAAGTACGCCTTTTGCATATCGTGGTATTATTTGAGAAATTCCAACTTTTGCCTTTTATTAGGTCACGTATTTGAACGTTTGTTATATTTTATGATCTACATTGAATCGCCTGGTGTTGTTTATTTCTTTAGAATATTGGATTTTTGACCAAATGTGATTTCTTCCAATCACGTAACGATTTTCTAATAATGAATCATTTAAAATGCGTGTACGATGATGTTTTAACGCAATTGTTACATCTTTTCATTGCCAATTTATCTAGGTTTCCCGGTGATCTAATTTTATGCAATTTGTTGCGTTTTAAAATCTTATCTTTACTTGTAAACTCTTAGACCTCTTTATGTACTTATGCATTTAATCCTGTGTATTTTATATACAGTGTGCATCTTAATTAACAATATGTAGGGTGACCGATTTACTCTTATAATTGCTGAAATTGTGTGCCTTTCCTAATGTGGAAGTTGTATTTCTTTATTCTACGACCCCATGACTTAATCTACCCCTAAACTACCCTATTATCATAGCATTATATATATTTTATACTTATATACTTATATATACTTATTACAATTATAAAGAATAAGTAAATTTAATGAGTCCTAAATATATATATATATATATATATATATATATATATATATATTACTCATATTTAGACCAGGGTAGAAAATTAAATAATCACATCAAATAATTTTAATCACCGTGTATAATGAATATTATTAGATAATACGCGTTATTAAAACCGTGAAGCATAAAAATTTATTAGTTTCATTAAACATAAGAGATTTAAATCATGTACAAGACGCTTTATATCAAAAGAAGCAGTAGTAAAAAGCTCTGCGTGTAATGTAATTATTCCTAAACAAATGGAAATTACGTGCAAAATTTATCTTAATTAACTCTATTTCAAGTAACCGGTATTGAACAAAACGTACAGATAATATCTATAGAAACTTGTAAAAACCCAATGAAATACAAATCCTAGAAGTGTTAGTTAGAAGTAGGATGTTTGAAAACACCTGCGTATTTTAAAAGGCAATTTCAGTTTAATTTGTTTAGATAAACATGTCGATTCTAAGGATATTGAAACGGTCAGATGCTTTAGCACGAAATACAAAACAGGGTTTATTTAAAAGCTCTGATAATTAATATTATTTTGAACACCTGCGTAGTTTAAATATCACGTACGGCGAAAATTGTGTAGATAACAAATGGTTTCAAAGAATCTTGGAGAAACCGTGGCTTAATATTCACGAGAATGTGCGATACGGGATTATTAAACCCAGATAGTCCACATGGACTAAAATATAATCGATAATAAAGAATATCAATTTGCACCAATACGAACAGGTTAGAAAAGGAAAGAAAATGCGTCAAGCAAAGACACATATAGTAAAAGGCGTGATTTAAGCAACGTCAGGAGGGTCACAATTGGTTGAAAATAGGATGCAAATATCAGAGGTAGAAACAACAATTTCTGTACAAAATTAATTAGTTTTTCTCGGACATGTTTGCGTGCCGTGTGAGAATTTCTGAGATTTAAATGGGGCGAGTGAAAATTCGTAAAACCGACGCGCGAGCGACGGACTGGGAACATAGAATGAGAAATTCTTAAGAATTGTCTGTTTTGAGGACAAAAGCGACGTGCCGGCTATTTGCTATATATACCGGTGGTAATATGAATTTCGGCCTCTTAGACTTTTGACTATTCGATGCGTTAAAAGCTCTTACATGCGCGACTTGATTCAAGATGTTAAACAGTGCATTTTAGTTTGATAAAATAATTTAAAATTTTGCTCGTATATTTTAGTGATTCAAAATAGTTTGTTATTTACGTGCTAACATGAATGTACTTCAGTGCACTTAGATACAAGGTAATAAAATTTAGTATCACTGTACCAATTAGCAAAATTTACAACGACAAATGTATACACAAAAGTAGGCAGTTTTGGCGTATATTGGTGAAAGACGCATGAATTTCTTTGCTATTTTCGGGGTGTTAATAATTAAATGGTTCAAATACGTGTCTGGATCCACGAAACAAGGGTCAGATATACACAGATGAGTTCCGGAAAAGCCCAGAAACAACTTTAAATAAATGGTGATGGAGAAAATTTTAAAAGCGTTGAGAATTAGAAGCCGTAAATATAATCCTGTTGGAATGGTGTAATTAACTAAAGGGACGATGTACATTGAAGCTTCGAGGACAGTAACCTTCAGGTAAATTATACTATTTTGTTTGACATTTTGTGTGTGTTGAATAACTTTATAATTGATTTACTTTAAATGGACATTAGTGAAATTGTACTAACCATAAAATTTTAATTTTAAGATAAAATTTGCTTGTTTAAGTAGAAAGGGGTATTTAGTATTGATATTCTGAATTATGATGAAAATATGGGTATGTCTTTGAGCTCAATTAGACGAACCTGGTTAATTAACGTAAAGGGGTGGTAGATGCTCCCTTTATACTCAGACTCCGGTCTGCTTATATTGTTATATTAATTAGTAGGCATCCAACAAGGACTTTAATTCTGGATGCACGTTAAAGTGATAATAAAATTAATCTTGAAATTCTTTTTAAACTGAATTTTATGCTGAAATTTAATTTGAAAATTTAATGTATTCTGAATATTGATGTAAATAGAGTTAACGTTGATGTTTGTGGTAGGAATGTGTTGTTTAATTTTATGAATGAGGAGGTTTCTAAAATTAGGTGAGCAGCTGAAGCGAAACCAGGATCACAGCAGTTTATGACGCCCAATCGGTGGGACTAGAATTTTTTTGTTGATAGGACCCAGTTCCCGCATTCAAAGGAGTATATCACAGCAATATATATATAGTGAATTGAGTATTCTTGGGAATAAAACAGCGATAAAACTATATTCTCTTTATTCTTTTAGAACTCGAGCTTTCGAGAATCTTTATCTCTTCTTCAGGAGTAAACTACAAATATTGGTTGTACATAATGGTTTATACTTAAATTACTTACGAATGTGAGAAATGGATAAATTGTAAAAAATTTTTATGGTTTGAAAGTTATTTTCTATTGAATGAAAAGTAATTTGTCAATGTCAAATTTTGAGTATTGTGATGTATTTGATATTTGAATAAATCGTTGTTGGACATGAATTTTGGATCATGTGTTATTTTTATTTTGAATATTAATGGGTTTCTGGTGACAGTGAAATTATTTGTGGTGTATTTAAAGTGGAAACATTGCTGAAAATTTTGATGTGTTGATTATGGGACGTTTTTGAATTGTAATTGTGATGAATTTGAATGTATGGATGAATGGTGAGAGGAGATAGATACTGGAAACGTGTCAATTGTGGAAAGTGATGTAGAGAAGTTGTATTTTAATGTTTCATGTTTTGTCTATTTCTAGAAGATAAGCATAGACGCAACTTAAATTGTCAATGTCTTTCCTTTGATTTAACGCTTTTGGTTCTTGTGAAATTCTTACCATTTCAATGAATTTTCTTTTATTGGAATTTCTTTCAAAATCTAGAATTTGACTATTTTCGTAATCCATGTTGTGACCAGTTTCTATTATGTGGCGCGAAAGAGCTGAAGAGTTGATCATCCTTCTTGTGTCACTTTTGTGTGAAGTGATTCTTTGGTGTAGTGTCCTTGATGTTTCACCAATATAATGTTGTTTGCAATTGTAGCAGGTGATTTTGTATATTAGATTCGAGTTGAATTTCTTCGGTATGGGGTCCTTGACTTTTGTGTGTAGATTTCTGCCAAGTTTTGTGTTTTTATCGCTATTTTGATGTTCGGGTTTTTGATAGTGGAAGATATTCTTTGGTAAGACCTTTGATATATGGTAAAATTGCAAATGTTTTGATGTTTTGTGATTGTAGATCATTTGCAATTTTACCATATATCAAAGGTCTTACCAAAAGAATATCTTCCACTATCAAAACCCGAACATCAAAATAGCGATAAAAACACAAAACTTGGCAGAAATCTACACACAAAAGTCAAGGACCCCATACCGAAGAAATTCAACTGAATCTAATATACAAAATCACCTGCTACAATTGCAAACAACATTATATTGGTGAAACATCAAGAACACTACACCAAAGAATCACTTCACACAAAAGTGACACAAGAAGGATGATCAACTCTTCAGCTCTTTCGCGCCACATAATAGAAACTGGTCACAACATGGATTACGAAAATAGTCAAATTCTAGATTTTGAAAGAAATTCCAATAAAAGAAAATTCATTGAAATGGTAAGAATTTCACAAGAACCAAAAGCGTTAAATCAAAGGAAAGACATTGACAATTTAAGTTGCGTCTATGCTTATCTTCTAGAAATAGACAAAACATGAAACATTAAAATACAACTTCTACATCACTTTCCACAATTGACACGTTTCCAGTATCTATCTCCTCTCACCATTCATCCATACATTCAAATTCATCACAATTACAATTCAAAACGTCCCATAATCAACACATCAAAATTTTCAGCAATGTTTCCACTTTAAATACACCACAAATAATTTCACTGTCACCAGAAACCCATTAATATTCAAAATAAAATAACACATGATCCAAAATTCATGTCCAACAACGATTTATTCAAATATCAAATACATCACAATACTCAAAATTTGACATTGACAAATTACTTTTCATTCAATAGAAAATAACTTTCAAACCATAAAATTTTTTACAATTTATCCATTTCTCACATTCGTAAGTAATTTAAGTATCAAACCATTATGTACAACCACTATTTAGTAGTTTACTCCTGAAGAAGAGATAAAGATTCTCGAAAGCTCGAGTTCTAAAAAATAAAGAGAATATAGTTTTATCGCTGTTTTATTCCCAAGAATACTCAATTCAACTATTAAAACCACACAGTCAAGAAAATACTCATCTATATATATATATATATATATATATATATATATATATATATATATATATATATATGTATATTTTATTTATATATATATATATATATATATATATATATAAATATATAGAAAACTTTGACCCGATTTACAGTATAAGACCGCAGGCGCTCTTTTCAATCAAGTGTGGTCTACTCCACAATGTGTTATTGGGTCCAGATTTTATTATTGGGCATCTAAATGGTCAAGTTTATTTAAATTTTCTTCAAAATGATTTGGAAAATATGTTTGACAACCTAAACCTAGTTACTCGCAGAAATTTTATATAGCTTTAACGAGATGTAGCAGGACCCCACAATGCTGCAGTTATATGAAAATATCCCAATGAGAGGTTCCCTAATTTGTGAACAGTCATAAACGATCCTACACTGGCTTTTTCGATCTGCTTGTTAAATCTTTTGGATTATTTTATGTTGGGTTTTTTGAAAAATCAAATTTATAACAAACCCTTAGTTATCGTAGAAGTTTTACGACAGAGAATTATTGAATATTGTTTAAGGGTTACTGAGGAGACATTAGGAGGGTGGTTTTTAATATGAACAAACGAACAATGCTGTGATATTTATTTGTTGATTTATGAAGTTCCACCATAATTTATTATTCTCATAATTTTGTTTATTAGTTACAGGTTACAATTAAAAAGATTTCATTAAATTCTTGGTTTCTTTTTTTGCATGGCCCACTTAATGTATAAATTGTTAACGAATTCGGCATTTCATAAGCTTGACCGCTTGATATTAACGAATAAACACAAAAGTGACGTTTCTAAGGGGAGTAGGGGATCATTTGAATTTTTAAATCTAATGTACGATACGATACATCAGTGAAATCGTAATTTTTGGCTCTATATTTAACGGTATGCAAATCCAATATGACGTTCATAAGAAAATCAAAAGTGAACAATGGAAAATTAGATTTTCTGTCGCCCTAGAAAATTTCTGATAAATTTGTTAGAAAGACCGTGGGTAGTAATGCAATTGTAGTAAGTTTCATAATATTTTAGAGTAAATAAAAAGCTGTAACTCAGAAACAGGTAAAGATATCTTAGATTTTTATTAGATTCTTGAAAGGCATAAAAGAACGCAACATTCCTCTAATTTAAACCACGCTGTATTTCTCTCATAGCTTCAGATATCGCAATGGTGCACTATAAGAGTGACCACCCTGTATACCTATCAATTTTTGTAAAACGTGCTAATAGTATAAGTATGAATAGTTTTTGAATTTTCAATAAAAGTCCCGCATTAAATAATTATAAATTTCGGCGTCTAAACAAGAAAAGATAAAAAATAATCGATTTCGATGTGTGCTTCACGCATTTGAAGCATTTTCATTTGCGAGATTGAAACGCATAGAAGTTGTTTTTATACTTACATAAAAATTGGATGAACTCTTTGCTCCTCCCTGAGTAACATAGCTATAACTAGTAAATTGACTACACTACAATTCAAAATGGGCTAGAAAATTCAACACTCTCGATTATGAAATTGTAGTCTTGTTCTCGGTCGCAGGGCCTTATCTATCACTAATTCAACTGTTTTCTAAATCCCGAAGATATAGTTAGGTTGCATATTTTCCGTCATGTCATTTCACTTATACCCTAATTATTAGAAGTACCTATAACTAGTTTCCATTTCGAATGGACCTGCACCTTGTCGAAGTTCTAGATTACTAGAACAGGTAAAATGGCTTGCCAGTTCTAAATAGCTAAAGAGCCAAACTACAGGTCTAACCAAAGTAAAAGGGTCGTTAGTGAGGAACTAGACTAAGACAGGTCCCCGAAAGAGGGCAGAAGCTTTTTCGGTATTTAGATTGGCAGAGACTATAGGGGTCGGTGTGGCAGTCTAAGACATACTACCGCGATGTGGAAGGCATCGGGAAACCATCACATTACCTCCCAAGTACACAGCGTACTTGAATTGAAATAAGCATGATGGCATTCTCTGGGGTAAAAGATTCCGGAGTTAAAATAGTCCCCCATTCGAATCTTGGGAGGGGACTACTTCGGAAGATGCAATCGGGACGTCCAGAATAAGAGTCGGGCACATTTTGCAAGTCGGACCGTGGAATGTTAGAAGTTTGAAGCAAGTAGGTAAGCTAGAGAACTGAATTGGCTAGCACTAGACATAGTAGGGATCAGCAAAGTTCGGTGGCCAGAGGCGACGGATTTTTGGAGTGGTGACTTCAGGGTAATTTATACAGGAGCAGAGCAACGAAATTTGGGTGTGGGGATAGTTATGCCAAAAAAGATAGGATACTGTGTAGAAAATTACTTACAAAAGAACGAAAGAGTACTCATGGTTAGACTAGAATCTAAACCTGTAAACACAACAATAATACAAGTATACATGCCCACCTCTAGCTACAGAAGTAGAAGCGATCTATAAAGATATTGAAGACATATTAAGATACGTAAAAGTTTATGAAAATTTAATAATTACGGGTGATTTTAATGCAGTGGTAGGTGAGGGTGGGGAAAGAGGGGTAATATGTTTATTAGATTGAAGCACGAGAAACGACAGGAAAAATAGGCTGGTAGAGTTTTGCCACAAGAACAATTTAATCATCATAAACACATTATTTCAACATCATGCTATAAGACGATATACGTGGAAGATCCCAGGAGATATAGGAATATATCAAATAGACTACATTCTTGTTAGACAACGGATTAGGAATCAAGTAAAAGACTGTAGAAGCTACCCATAAGCAGATATAGACACTGACCACAACATCGTAATTATGGAGGCCGCACTTAAACTTTAAAATTTGAAAAGAAGAAATGGAAAAAGGCACTTTGACTTAGAGAAACTAAAAGATAGAGATATTCAAGTAAAATTTGAAAAAAAGTCAAATAAATTGCTGAAAGATATCGGGAAAATATCTTATACTAATGAAGTAGAAACAGAATGGAATAACATTAAATCTAGCCTAGATATGGCGGCCAGAGATATTCTGGGGTATTTACAATAAGAAAACAAGAAACCATGGGATAACAAAGGATATCTTGAATTTACTAGAAGAAAAACGAAAATACAAAAATAGATCAGACGAAACAGGAAAACATAGATACAAAGCCATAAAATGGGAAATTATTCGCAAATGTAGAAAAGCAAAAGAACAATGGACTGATGAAAAGTGCAAAAAGATACAAACTAGGATGGAAGTAAGAAAGACAGATGAAGCATACAAACTAATTAGAATGAATTTTAGGAAACATAACCGTATAGCAAAAATCTTAAGGACGCGGGAGGAAACGTCATTATAGAAAATGTACAGAAAGTGGGTAAATGGCAAGAATATATAGGAAATTTATATGCAGGAGAGGAACTAACAGCTATAGAACAGGAATCAGAAATTGAAATTGATGACTTGCGATATCCTATACTTAGAGATGAGTTTGAATAAGCATTAAAGGGTCTGAAAAATGGTAAGGCGCCAGGTTCAGATAAGGTGTAAGCAGAAACTCTAAAAGCCGCTGGACAAGTAGTAATAGAACGTCTCTTCGAACTTGTAAGCTATGTGTACGAGACAGGCGAGTTACCCAAAGACATAACTATACCAAAAAAGAAAGGCGCGGATAGATGTGAAAATTTTCGAGCAATAAGTTTGAGAGCATACGTGTCAAAAATACTAACTAGAATTGTACAAAGACAAATGGAAAAACGAGCTGAAAAAATACTAGGAGAAAATTTGGGTTTAGTCGAACAGGGGAACACGGGAGGCTATTTTAGCTCTGAGAGTAATAATGGAGAAAATTATAGTAAAAGGGGAAAGTGTGTATATAGTGTTTGTAGATCTGGAAAAATCATTCGACAATGTAAAATGGTAATGAATGTTCGAAATACTCAAAAAGATTGGAATGAGTTATAGGGATAGACGAATAGTACATCGCTTATACAAAGAACATACAACAGTAATAGAATTAGAGCAGGAACGTATAGAAGTAAACATTAGAAAAGGGGTGAAACAGGGATGTGCTCCATCCCTATTCATTTTGAACTTGTTCATTGGGACAAAAAATTGATATGTTTAGATTTGCAGATGATATAGCGGTATTAGCATCTAGCAAGGAAGGTACTCCCTGTATGTTTGTTGTGGTTTGTTTAGCATTCTTCTTAATCTTCTTTGGGAATTAAACCACTCATAGTTTTTAAAATAAAGATAATTTTAAAAACTATGAGTGGTTTAATTAGCAAGGAAGGGTTTGAAGCTGCTCTTAATGAAATGGAAACGGTTCTAATAAAGAGATATGGAATAAAAATTAACAAAAAATATAACTAAAGTACTAGTATGCAAAGGAGGGCAAAATAAATCAAAAACAGGAATACAAATAGGTAACAATAACTTACAAGAGGTGAAAGATTTCTGCTACCTAGGAAGTCAAATAACGCAAGATGGAAAAAGCGCAAAGATATAAAACAACAACAACAACAAGGTCGTGTTACATTTGGCAAGAAAAAGCAACTACTGTGTTCAAAGACAACAAACATAGAAACAAGGAAAGATTGCTTAAAACATATGTGTGGAGCACAGCATTGTACGGCTGTGAAGCCTGGACAGTAGGAGAAGCGGCAAGAAAAAAGTAGAAACCTTTGAAATGTGGTGCTACAGACGTATGATGAAGATATCATGGACAGGCATAGTTAAGAACAAAGAAGTACTAAAAATGGTAGAGGAAGGTAGAAATATGTGGAAAACGGTATACAATAGGAGGATATGATGATAGGTCACATACTACGGCATGAGGGAATAGTGCGAAATAAGAGAAGTAGAGAAAGACCAAGGTTAGACTACTGCACACAGATAGTAAAAGATGTAGGCTGTAGGAATTTCAGGGAAATGTGTAGGCTAACTCAGAATAGAAACCAATGGAGGTACGCATCCAACCAGTCCCAAGATGGAAAAACTAATAACGAAAAAAGTAACTGTACTTAAACATGATGATTATTATAAGCAACTACAAGTATTGGTTGGATAATATTCTCGAATAATATTAATTGTGTGTAAAGCTTTACTGGAAAACCATTAATTCTGCAAATGTCTAAGTGTTGGGGGATATTGGCAGCTACGGACTGCCCAACCCCTTTCACTGAATCTCGGTGAAATAGGGCATAAAATTATAAAACAATAGAAATGGAACCGAATTGTATATAAGCTGTGTGAGAATTTCAAGGAACCGTGTAGGCTAGCCCAAAATATAAATAAATGCAGGTACGTGTCTGACCAGTTTTGAGACAGAAAACCTATTGACGAAAAAATAAGCACAGATAAATCTGATTATTATTATAAACAACTAAAGGTGTTAGTTGTGAACTATCTGCAGCTAATGTTGGTTGAGCGAAAAGATATATTGGAAAAAATATTAAATCGGCAAATGTTCAAGTTATGCGGGAACTTGGCAGACATAGGCTTTACAGTCACTGAAAGTCGGAGAAATCGGGTATATAATTGTAAGACAATAAAAAGGGACCAAACTGCATCTAACAAGAAAGAACAGCGCCTATGATGAAAGACAACAAACATAGAAACAAGAAGAAAATTGTTGAAAGCATATGTGTGGAGCCCAGCACAGTATGCCTATTAAATACGGGCAGTAGGAAAAGGAGACAGAAAAACGGTAGCAGCCTTTTGGAATATAGTGCTTCAGATGTATGAGGATGATAGGCATAGACAGGCCAAATTAATAACAAATAGGTTATAGAAATAGTAGTTTAACAAGGAAATCTGTGGAAAAAGATGGGAGAAGTAGAAGGGCAGAATACGTTTCAAAGCATTTTTGGGAAATAGTATGGGATATATTACAAGCAGAGATAGGAAAAAGGAGGTAGATGTAGAGCTAGATCAGGTAGTGATAGATGTAGAATGTGCAAATTTCAGGGAAACGTGTAGGTTGGTTCAGAATAGAAAACAATGAGGGTACGCGTCTAACCAGTTTCAGGACTGAAAACCTAATGATGAAGATGATAACTAGTTTAGTTCTTTAAAAGAAACCTCTAATTCATTATACATTTAGGGCGCTTGCTTATTTTTTCTCGTATTTAATTTCCTACTCTTTCAACGACGCCAGACGGCATGATAGGTTTGTTCATTTGCATAATTATTAAAAAACTTAGAATATTTTTATTCAGATTTTATATTTCATCTTCATAAATACTTTTCCACTTTTCTAAAAATCGAAAGCACGCGTAACAGATTTTTGTAAGTATGGTAATCAAACATTTGCTAACAAGAGAGGTACATTTTATTTTATTACCAGTTATGTGCTTATGGTTTTCTGTATAGCAAGTGATTGATAAACAATAACTAAATATTACCACTTATCTGAAAAAATAGAAGATTCAAGACAATGTGTTTTTTATGAGGTTACGTGATTTACTTTACCAAAGGTATATAATTTTATTATGTCAATAACGTTAAAAGTGACCACAAAAATATAGTAAGCATTATAATAACGAACCAAGATAAATTGGCGACTGGATTAAAGAATAAATATACCATTTGTACCAATTCTTAGACTGCCACCCCTTTTCCGATCTCCCAGAGAAAAGGCAGTCGCCAGACAAAGTAGAATAGGATGACGTTTCCCCGCTAACTCAATTTGGCTGGCTCGTGGGTCAAGGAGACCAAACTTGAAGCCAATAACTGATGTTAAGATAATTTTGGGCGCCAGAAGATTGTCTGGAAACCCTAAAGCTCAAAATACTGAAAGTGACGTCTTCAATCATTTTCATAAAAAAAAATTCCTAGCAACGACTACTCATAGGTATTCAGTGAGCAATAATTATTAAAGCTTAAAATAACACTATGTATATTATCCTCTTAATTTTTAACAGTTTAAGAACTTACTAACCGTCCTACCAATCCCTGTATATATATATATATATATATATATATATATATATATATATATATACTTTTGTAGGTATTTTAGGTCTGCTGGATTTAAATGAATACTCTTTTTATGGCCTAAATTTTCGCATATATTTTTATGCTTGATCACAGGCTACAACTGTATTAACGTTTTACAAATGATTAACAAAGATAAGAATAACTTACAGTGAGGATGGTTAAAATTGACATCAGTGTTTGGAAGGAGTTAAAATTTCTTATAGAATAAATATTTATGTAAATAGTGAAAGTAAATGTCATTTTGATAAAGGTTTATATTTTGTTTTAACGACAGTGTTGGTTGGTGAGTGTATGTGCATGTAGATGTGTGAGTGTGAAGGTGAATGTGTGTGTGTGTAATTGTGATGTGTGTGTGTGTGTGTGTGTGTGTCGTAAGGTTTATATGGAATTTGTGTTATCAACAATTGAGTATATATATAAATGTTAAATTTAAAAAAAAACAAATTTAAAATAAAAATTGAAAAGAAAAGAAGAAAAGTGGGTGAAGGTGAGGGGTTGAGTATTATTGAAGGTATTTAATATTTAAATTTTAATAGATATGAATATATGACGCTTAGGTTGTCAATGTCCGTTTTTTGTTGAAGCTGTTTGGGTTTTATAGATGTAGCACATTTCAAAGAAAGTTCTTTTAAAAAGATTTTGTTCGACTTTTATTAATTTTGGATTTAAAAAGTCCATTTTGTGACTTTGGTCGAGGGTGTGAGTTGTTAATGCACAGGCTTTTGGTTTCACTCGAATGTCACTTTTGTGCTGGGTAATTCTTTGACCAATATTTTGTGACGTTTGGCCGATATAACACTGATCACAGTCTAAACAGTTAATTTTGTAAATAGCATTTCTTTGAAGTTTAATTGGTGTTGTATCTTTAAGTTTCGAGTGTAGATTTCTTATTGTTAGTAAATTCTTTTTGGCAATTTTGACGTTTAAGTTTTTGAATACTTTGCTTAATTTAGTAGTTAAGTTTTGAATAAATGGTATGGGTCTATAAATTTGCGGTGTATTGGAATTTGGTGTATTGTGATTATCTTTTGTTGGTGTTGTTCTGTGATTATATAAAAGTTTCTTGATCAATGGTTTTGGATAGTTGTTATCTAATAATATGTTTTCCAAAAGTGATAAGTTTTTTGTATATAGAGAAGTGTGTGATAACCTTTTGATCCTGTTTTTGAATTCTAATATAAAGTTTATTTTCATGCTGAAGGGATGATTTGATTTATAATTTAGGTAACGTTTGGAACTCATTGGTTTTTGATACCAATCTGTAATTATTGAATTGTTCTTTCTTATTAATAATATATCTAAAATGGGATCGTGTTGTTATTTTCAATCTCAATGGTGAATTGTATGTTGGGATTGTAATTGTTGAATATTTGTAAAGTTGTATGTATTTGGTCCTCAGGTACAGCTGTCACTATGTCATCTACGAATTTTTAATG
The DNA here is from genome assembly GCA_036346225.1 of Platerodrilus igneus. Lineage (NCBI taxonomy): Eukaryota > Metazoa > Arthropoda > Insecta > Coleoptera > Lycidae > Platerodrilus > Platerodrilus igneus. Next base: position 15,118,598 of record JARFIW010001670.1, on the reverse strand, counting down.
AATGGTAAACGAAAAGGAAGAGATGGTATGACATTGTCTAGGAGTGTGTTCATTACAATTTCTGCTATAACTGGACTTATATTGGAACCCATTGGACATCCTGAGATTTGCCAATAATATTTGTGTTTATAGGAGAAAAACTTGTGTTGAAGATGAAATCTACAATTTCTAAAAAGTTCTTTTTTGGGATACTGCAATTTTTGTTAATTTCTATCCAAATGTTTTCGATATTTTTAAGAGCGAGTTCTTTTGGTATGTTTGTGAACAAGGAGATGACGTCCAAGCTTACTAGTACATAATTATCTGGTAGTTTGAATTCATTTATGAATTCGGAAAATGCGAAGGAATCTTTACGAAATATAAGTTATTATTTATAGATTTATTTAAAATTTCGGATATGAATTTGGATAGTTTTTCGGTAGCGCAGTTGTTTGATGCTACTATAGGTCTCATCGGATATCCGTCTTTGTGAATTTTAGGTAACGTATATAATTTTGGTAATGTTCTAGAGTAATTATTAAGTTGCTTGGCTTGTTCTTCAGTAATGTATTTATGATTTTTAAATTTTAATTATATCTAAAGTTCGTTTTGTAAGTTTGATGTGGGGTCCTTTTAATCTCTTTGTATGTCGTTTGATCACATAAGAGTTCATTTACTTTTGGTTGTAGTCTATAATTGACATTGCTACTGTCACATTGCCTTTATCTGAGTTCATGATGACCAAATTTGGATTTTCTTTTAGAAATTTGTACAATCCATAAAATCCAAAAGCAGTTTTGGTTTTTGTTCCTGTGTTTATGTATAAAATTGGTTATAATATTAGTGGTAAGTGCTCTGTACGTGTCTTTTTCTTCATCTGTATTGACATTAGATATTATGAGTTCAGTATCTGCTAGTAAATTGATGATGGTTGTATCATTGATTGTAGGAGGAAGTGAAAATTTGGATCTAATGACAGAACTTGCTGTATGTTTTCTGGAATGTCAATTTGACTGATGTTTTGAACCATCTGTCGGTTTGATTATTTTGATTACATTTAATTTTGAGATGTCATGAATCTTTTTCAGGTTACTGTTTTTTATCTTATGAAACTTTTTATTAAAAATAATATTTTGCCTTCGATAATATTCATTAATGATGTGGTGTGGAAGAATATGGGTAACATTTTCTATTACTGATTTTAACTCTTTTTCTAGGTTGTTGATAACACGGTGAGTAATTTCAATTTCAAGGTTGAGAATTTTTGAGGTGAGTTTGTCGTTAAAAGTCTTAATTTTGAAGGCAATTATTTTACTATTACTATTAAATAAATTAAAAATATTTTTTACAGCATTTGGAATGTGTTTGGGTAGAATTTCTTTCATTCTGCATTGGAGCAGAAATATTCTTCTATTCTTCATTGATGCCAACTTGTTGTTAATATTTGACCAGCGTTTTAGTAGAGTGGTGGTGTTTGCTCCATATTTGTTTGATATTATGTTGTAGAAACCCATCTTTGTACAAATACTATAATGCTTAGTGACCTTGCAGGAATAACACTTCTTTTGTAGGTTTTTAGGTCTGCTGGATTTAAATGAATACTCTTTTTATGGCCTAAATTTTCGCATATATTTTTATGCTTGATCACAGGCTACAACTGTATTAACGTTTTACAAATGATTAACAAAGATAAGAATAACTTACAGTGAGGATGGTTAAAATTGACATCAGTGTTTGGAAGGAGTTAAAATTTCTTATAGAATAAATATTTATGTAAATAGTGAAAGTAAAATGTCATTTTTGATAAAGGTTTATATTTTGTTTTTAACGACAGTGTTGGTTGGTGAGTGTATGTGCATGTAGATGTGTGTGAGTGTGAAGGTGAATGTGTGTGTGCGTGTAATTGTGTATGTGTGTGTGTGTGTGTGTGTGTGTGTCGTAAGGTTTATATGGAATTTGTGTTATCAACAATTGAGTATATATATAAATGTTAAATTTAAAAAAAAAAAAAAAAAAAAAAAACATTTAAAATAAAAAATTGAAAAGAAAAGAAGAAAAAGTGGGTGAAGGTGAGGGGTTGAGTATTATTGAAGGCATTTAATATTTAAATTTTAATAGATATGAATATATGACGCTTAGGTTGTCAATGTCCGTTTTTTTGTTGAAGCTGTTTGGGTTTTTATAGATGTAGCACATTTCAAAGAAAGTTCTTTTAAAAAGATTTTGTTGAAATTGAAATTACTCACCGTGTTATCAACAACCTAGAAAAAGAGTTAAAATCAGTAATAGAAAATGTTACCCATATTCTTCCACACCACATCATTAATGAATATTATCGAAGGCAAAATATTATTTTAATAAAAGTTTCATAAGATAAAAACAGTAACCTGAAAAGATTCATGACATCTCAAAATTAAATGTAATCAAAATAATCAAACCGACAGATGGTTCAAAACATCAGTCAAATTGACATTCCAGAAAACATACAACAAGTTCTGTCATTAGATCCAAATTTTTCACTTCCTCCTATAATCAATGATACAACCATCATCAATTTACTAGCAGATACTGAACTCATAATATCTAATGTCAATACAGATGAAGAAAAAGACACGTACAGAGCACTTACCACTAATATTATAACCAATTTTATACATAAACACAGGAACAAAAAACCAAAACTGCTTTTGGATTTTATGGATTGTAGCAAATTTCTAAAAGAAAATCCAAATTTGGTCATCATGAACTCAGATAAAGGCAATGTGACAGTAGCAATGTCAATTATAGACTACAACCAAAAAGTAAATGAACTCTTATGTGATCAAACGACATACAAAGAGATTAAAAAGGACCCCACATCAAACTTACAAAAACGAACTTTAGATATAATTAAAAATTTAAAAAATCATAAATACATTACTGAAGAACAAGCCAAGCAACTTAATAATTACTCTAGTACATTACCAAAATTATATACGTTACCTAAAATTCACAAAGACGGATATCCGATGAGACCTATAGTAGCATCAAACAACTGCGCTACCGAAAAACTATCCAAATTCATATCCGAAATTTTAAATAAATCTATAAATAATAACTTATATTTCGTAAAAGATTCCTTCATTTTCCGAATTCATAAATGAATTCAAACTACCAGATAATTATGTACTAGTAAGCTTGGACGTCATCTCCTTGTTCACAAACATACCAAAAGAACTCGCTCTTAAAAATATCGAAAACATTTGGATAGAAATTAACAAAAATTGCAGTATCCCAAAAAAGAACTTTTTAGAAATTGTAGATTTCATCTTCAACACAAGTTTTTTCTCCTATAAACACAAATATTATTGGCAAATCTCAGGATGTCCAATGGGTTCCAATATAAGTCCAGTTATAGCAGAAATTGTAATGAACACACTCCTAGACAATGTCATACCATCTCTTCCTTTTCGTTTACCATTCATTAAAAAATTCGTAGATGACATAGTGACAGCTGTACCTGAGGACCAAATACATACAACTTTACAAATATTCAACAATTACAATCCCAACATACAATTCACCATTGAGATTGAAAATAACAACACGATCCCATTTTAGATATATTATTAATAAGAAAGAACAATTCAATAATTACAGATTGGTATCAAAACCAATGAGTTCCAAACGTTACCTAAATTATAAATCAAATCATCCTTCAGCATGAAAATAAACTTTATATTAGAATTCAAAACAGGATCAAAAGGTTATCACACACTTCTCTATATACAAAAACTTATCACTTTTGGAAAACATATTATTAGATAACAACTATCCAAAACCATTGATCAAGAAACTTTTATATTATCACAGAACAACACCAACAAAAGATAATCACAATACACCAAATTCCAATACACCGCAAATTTATAGACCCATACCATTTATTCAAAACTTAACTACTAAATTAAGCAAAGTATTCAAAACTTAAACGTCAAAATTGCCAAAAGAATTTACTAACAATAAGAAATCTACACTGAAACTTAAAGATACAACACCAATTAAACTTCAAAGAAATGCTATTTACAAAATTAACTGTTTAGACTGTGATCAGTGTTATATCGGCCAAACGTCACAAAATATTGGTCAAAGAATTACCCAGCACAAAAGTGACATTCGAGTGAAACCAAAAGCCTGTGCATTAACAACTCACACCCTCGACCAAAGTCACAAAATGGACTTTTTAAATCCAAAATTAATAAAAGTCGAACAAAATCTTTTAAAAGAACTTTCTTTGAAATGTGCTACATCTATAAAAACCCAAACAGCTTCAACAAAAAAACGGACATTGACAACCTAAGCGTCATATATTCATATCTATTAAAATTTAAATATTAAATGCCTTCAATAATACTCAACCCCTCACCTTCACCCACTTTTTCTTCTTTTCTTTTCAATTTTTTATTTTAAATTTGTTTTTTTTTTTTTTTAAATTTAACATTTATATATATACTCAATTGTTGATAACACAAATTCCATATAAACCTTACGACACACACACACACACACACACATACACAATTACACACACACACACACATTCACCTTCACACTCACACACACCTACATGCACATACACTCACCAACCAACACTGTCGTTAAAAACAAAATATAAACCTTTATCAAAAATGACATTTTACTTTCACTATTTACATAAATATTTATTCTATAAGAAATTTTAACTCCTTCCAAACACTGATGTCAATTTTAACCATCCTCACTGTAAGTTATTCTTATCTTTGTTAATCATTTGTAAAACGTTAATACAGTTGTAGCCTGTGATCACATAAAAATATATGCGAAAATTTAGGCCATAAAAAGAGTATTCATTTAAATCCAGCAGACCTAAAAACCTACAAAAGAAGTGTTATTCCTGCAAGGTCACTAAGCATTATAGTGTATATATATATATATATATATATATATATATATATATATTGGATCAATAACCCTTTATACCAATCAATAATATTAATTCACGTAAGGTAAAATCTCGGAGAACTTTTATAAGAATTTACCTTTACCTTTGCTTTTCTAGGTAATAGTCTTTACAAAAAATGCTATTCGTGACCTGCTTTTTGTGTACACATAAACCAGTAAATTATCTTAGAAGCAAACCCGATCTTGGAACAACTCTTCAATATAAACCTTTTACAAAAGGGAAAGCTTTCGATCTTTTAAATAAATGTTATAGTGCAAAATCTTAGCTATAAATTTGATGTTATTTTCAATTTCATAAATAAAATTAAAGGACATTACAAAACTACAAAAATAAGTATTTGCATAACTTACTACCTCCAGATTATTATGTATAAAAGATATAAAAATACGAAATCGTTCCAAATCAAAATGCCTGCACGGATAACGCCAAATAACCATCAAATTCCGTAATGTTCGTAACTGAATATGATTCATCCATTTAAATTAAAAGTTGAAATTTCCAGGTTTAATCGCTCATACGAAAACCAACGTGTGATACTGTACTCTTCAAGCACAACAGCCGGAAATCCTAAACATCTGTCCAGCATAAACTAAATTTACCCATAACAGATACGGCAAAACTAATAACGAGAATAAGAGCGAAGATAAGAAGCCGATTCGTGTTTACTCAACAAGACGACTATAAGCTTCCTTAAAAATTACAGCAAAGCCAATTTCCTAAATAACCATATGCTTATTCCTTATCACTCCAGACCAGATATCTGTTTAACAGTGGAAACCCATGCACGACCCCAAATTCTATATAAATATTTCCACCGTAAATAAAGTGTACGGAGATCCACCAAAAGTGTAGTATTATAAATTGTACGGCCGCTATGCCAAATCCATTATCCGTAGAACCATGCAAAAATGGCGTATGTACTTTTACTTACGTTGTTCACGATCGAAGACAAAGTTGTGTTGTGTCGCCGATAATGTAAAGAGTAAGGACTACAACCAGTGCCACTCTTTAATTAGTAACCAATCAATTTAAATCATTTAATAAATAATAGACAAATGCTTGACAACTTAAATTAATATAGATTTGTACAAGAGGAAAATTTATATACAGAGCGTTTATTAAAGATGCGCTCGACAATACAAAAATAGTAAGTGTTGAAAGGAAAGAAAATCAACACGTTACAAGACGTATGAAAGTAATTTGCTTTCACTTTCAAAGCCTATTTTGCCAAGTATAACGTTAAAAATAAATTTCGCTACAAACCTGCACTTAAAAGTTGTTGCATATAGAAATAATTACAAAGTTGACCTTATTAACATTAATTTCACATTCAGTTATCCATTGCCGTTACAATAGTCATTTAAGTGACGCATACATATGGTAGCAATGCCAGACACAATTTTTTATTTTTTCAATTAGAATATATCTATTGAAAATTAAAATTATCGCATACGATATGCACATAACGCGTGAAATGAAACTTAATTATGTGCGACTTAGTTTGCTGTTTAGTGACATACTATGATAGACACAATTTCTTTTGGTGTTGCTACAAGCCGCGATACTTCATTTATATTTAATGTGACTGAATGGGTTTGCCTTAGTCTGCACACAAGAATCGTATTAAAGAAAATTGAAAGTATACAGGTTCTAGAGTGATTTACAACGGGCATTTTAACGCCCAAGCTAACCTAATGCAATAATTATAGTTTGTAAAAGGTACCCAGGTTCCAACTCAAGCTAACAGAATGTTTGCATTTTATATTAAACGATAAACGCCATACTTGCTTATTCTAATCATAACAAAATCCATCTTAAAATGTTTATGATAATTCATGAACACCCATTGTTTTGGTTATAAAGTAGTATTGTTAAGTAATATTCCAGCGGTTTCATTATTATTGACAATTGCGTATACGTAAATTATTTTTTTAAATAATTCAAATACCCTGTCGTTAAACAGCGAGTGGTGATTATTTAGTTTAACTTTGTCAACCGGCAATAACTATCACAGATGAGACCTTATCTAAAGAACGCGTAGCCATGCTTATTCCATTGAGACGCATCAAATTAAAAAAGGTGTTAATAGACGTAATAAGCGCGGTGAGGCATGATCAACTTCTTTCGTTCTCAACTTCCTCCTTCATCATCCTCCTCCTTCCTTCTTTTTTTTCATCCTCTTCCGTCTACCACCCTCCGCTCTCCTTAGTCTGTGTAGTAATGCCATTAACACTAATTTTTTTGGAAACCCTGTTACACATAATATTCATCTTTATTTCCCTTCTCCATTACAACGAGTCGAAACATAGCAACATATGTCCCCAAAATCTTTATGTTTACTACAGGTTGTTGTAACTTAACCACTTTAATTCTTATTTTTAAATTTACGTTTGGAGTTCGTTGTCTACGTTCTTTTCTAGCCAGTAGTTGGTTATGCGCAGCATGATCAGATTTGCTATCTATAAATATAACCGACTCTATGTCATTGCACATTTTTGTAATTCCGCCCATAACAAGTTCTGTTTCTCTTCTATTTTCTATACGCCCAGACTTTGTTTTCATGTAGATTTTTGTAATTTCACCAAGGGAAAGAGGAGGTTTAGGAGGAAAAAGGTTGCTCATGCCTCGCACCGCTTATCTTGTCTTATTGTTTTACGCTTGCGCCGAAATACAACTTTTTGTCTAAATATGGAGTGCGATATCAATAAACGGACAACTTACCAAATTATTTCACGTAATTTTATAACTATGTATTTGAAACGCGAAAGGCGGGAAAGACCGTAGCGCAGAATAAACACATCATTTTTAACCAGGAAGTTTAGAATTTATTCAACCTCTTCTCATGTTAAGCACTGAGGGTCCTTTAACGTGTTTAACAACACTCATACCCACAAGAACATTAATTTAACTTCTTTTCAAATGGTCAGATAAAGAATCGAACTCAAAGCAATTCTATTGGTGGTCGCATTTAGATCTGGTCGCTTCATCATCAGAGGCATATATCACAAACACACACGCGCGCGTGCAAACACGCGCGTGTGCACACACGCATGCACGCATACGTGCCTATACGCACCCAGAGCGAATGGACACAATTGTACCAGCGTCCTTACTCACGCCCGCACAAATGCAATCATGCACACAAGTCGCGCGTATATGGACGTACGCACACACAATAGACAATACTAACGTCACATACCAAAGTTTTAACCTACTAGCCGCTACTGATCATTGGAATTAAATCTTTGTTTTTATTTAACCAAAGTGATGCGAGAAAAACTGATGTTACGTTACAAATTTTAATTTGCCCAGAAGGGACGGGAACCCCGTAACAAATGTAGCGATGCACCGCATAACTGCAGTACTGCGGCAGTGTGTTCCTACGGACAAAATTATTACATAAAAATATATAAATATGTGCGTTGGTCGAAATTCAAAACTGGTACACGAGTACCACTTACCCAGAAAGGCTTTACTAGTTCTCAAAAGTAAAGGTCACCATGCTGTATAATGCTCAGTAATCTTAACCACGCCTTAAAGACGCACATTAGCTTTCCGTCGGATTAAAGCAATTCTTGAAATAAAAGCCTCACCCAAATAAGATTTCATGACTGGGGTAGATGGGTATCCTTTCGCAATGATCACCTTAACCTATCTTTTTATAAATAACTCCAATTCAAAGTTCATCTACGCTTAAACTCCATGAAATGTAGATTCCGCAAATATAAAGGCATGTACATTAACTTCTGCTCTAAACGGACCTGTATCTTAAAAAGGTTGTAATCTTACTTAATTTTATTAATTTTACTAATTGCTATGATGATAGGGTTATTTAAGGGTATATAGGGTGACAAGAGTAGTATACTTCATGTAAACAACATCAAAGTCAAGGGAACTAAACGTTTGATTCATAAAAAGTACACAATTCGTTCATTATGCAAAAAACAAATATCTGACACGCTGTATAAAATCTACAACTAACTTAAGTCAATAAAAGGAAGCTCAATCTTTACTAATTTAACCACATTTAGTAGAATAAATAACCCTGAACGCAATCCGATTCATTTTAGAAACAGTAATACATTCAAAAACTTTAAATAAATACAAATTAGAAGTATCTAAAGTCAAATAAACATGGAACGAATTTTTTAAACTCGACGCATTAACAATCATGCGTGCTCACAATAAACGGGTCTTTCAAAATAAGTAAGTATTCACAGAAACGTTGTCGTTTGGGATCTGCAGATAACAGTTGTGTTGGATCGACGTCGGTATACGGCGTTCGACGTGGTTGGTGGATCAAAACAGGTGCCATGTAATGTGCGGTTTCCTTTGTAGGTGACACGAGGCGTGGAACGGCATACTGATGGCGAATTTCTCGTAAAAGACATCAGAACTGGTGCGGGGTGTGGTATTCACACGTCCATGCAGCTAGGTCCGCTTTACTGATAGTGTGCGGTGAAGACAAGGACGTCACGGACATCAAAGACATCAGGTCTCGGTGAACCGCGTTCAGCAGCAGATGTTGATACCAAAATGCTATACGAAGTAACTTCCTTTGGTGGAAGTTCAGACCCTGGTGGTAGGATTTGGTGTACCTTACCGGCAGGGCGTCGAGTATCCACGTTAGTGCATGTCGCACAACCTTTTGATTTAACCTCCAGGCTTTGGTGTACCATGAACAAAGATTAAACTCAGAAGGTCAGAAGCTATTGCTTGCTCCTGGCTATTGCATGTCAATGTATTTCCAACAACAAACAAAAGCTCGCCGCCTCGACAATTATACTTAATGTTTTTATTGTAATAATTGGACTTTAAGGTGTGTTGATTGGCAAGTCTATTATTAAAGGGTTTTCACGTTTGCGTTTTTAGGACGTCTATAAAGTTTGTTAGGTGCAACTTGGTTTGCATACCCACAGGAGTATTTAGTTTTATGTTTTTAACCCAATTTGGTATAATTATTTCTTTTGGCATACACCAGTACTACCCATATCTAAATTGCCTAAAACTGTTTCTGAGAAATTTCGTAACACAGTAGAAGGGATAAAAAGTTGTACCCTTTTCAGTAAATGTTTAACAAGCGTAAATCTGATGAAGTTTTTCACTTGTTCGTTAGATAATGTTTGTGCCTTTTTGGGTTAGTACCCCATTGCTTTCTTTTTCAGGCATGCAATTATTCTTGACTACTAAACAATGTCAATATTACTTGTATAATTGTCGTAGGCATCAAATACTGTGACCGCCAAGCTAACGACCAAAGTTTTAGATTTTTCCACAATAAGACAGCAATACATTCTCGGAATACTTCTTAATTTTCTTTGAGTTGCACCAATACGTGAAGAAGTGATATTATTTCTTATATTTTCTCTTCATTCACTTGATAGATAGTTAATAGTTGTATTGTTTGAAAAAGAATTCGAATTCATTTTCACTACTCATTATTCACGCAAAAGAGAGGCATCAAATGACATTTTATTTTAAACAACGTACTGTGCGTTACAGCGTATTCTTAGAATTCCGTTGTATATATTAAAGCTCATTTAAATTATTGAAGCGTCTCTCAAATTTTGCCTGTCTAGGACGACAAAGCTATCACTTAATATCAGTTCATGAAAAACTTCAGTTTTGAAGTTAGATTTGAAGGTGCTAAAGACTACTTAGAACTGTAAATAAAGAAAAAAATTATTTTTACGCAAATCGTTCGGAAATTTTGACATTCTGATAAAATTTCTTAAAGATAAGTTGAATATTTCCAAATGCTTAGTCGTTGCCAAGCAACGACAAATTACAGTAAGGAAATATTCATTACTGTACTGTACAGAAATAAATTACTGAGAACATGCTTTCGTGGTAAGTTCTATTTAAACAATCTTAACATATTATGTAAATATAACAAACAATTAACTTCAGAATGTATTTGATTCAGAAGTAAGTTGTGTGTGATATTTTTAGGTATTTTACAAATAGTACAATTATAGAATTTGTATTGTTAATTTGAAAAATACCAGCAATCATATTTCAATATGTCAAGTTTGACAATTCAATATCTTGATAGGAACGTTTTCATGGTTACGCAAAAATTTTTACTAAGAATTTGACAGTACCATTTATTTACAAATAAAATTAGTCAGGTTTTTTTAACATTAGTATTTTAATTTTTGTAGCAGTGGGATTCCCCGTATCAAGGTTTGGTGTAGTTATGTGACAAGAAACGTCACATTGTAGAACTATTGTTCGGTGCTGCTAATCGATATTATCGCTTAAAAATATTGGACAGACACACGCTTATTCTTTTGTACTGATTGGTTTATTTTACAAACGGTACTATGTACGATTTAAAAGATGTCTGACAAAAGCTCCCACGCGTTAATTTTTTCCTACTAATTAGTTATTTTACAAAAAGTATTAGGTGAAACTTTAAAAACGCTTGACAAAAGCTCTCACAGGTTTATTTCCAACTGATTAATTTTATTTTGTGTAAATGCGAGATGCGCACTTCGTATCTAATGTACTAAATGGTTCATATCACCTAACTGTTTGCTTTAAAATAGTAACGCTTAATTTATTGCTCTTGCTTGTTTGTACAGAATCCGTTATTTATTTTTATTTGTTAATAGATAATCGTGGGCCATGGGTTTTTGTTTCTTTTTGGTATGTAGGCAAATGCCCCCACTCTCCGCGTTTAATAGTTAACCTGGTATTTACTTTTCCTTCGGCTACGTCTAGGTACGTAGCAGAATCAAAAATCAAATGATATCCTACGGTATGTTCCACAAGTATCTTGATTGCAATTCAAAATCATTATACTCTTAAATTAAACAAAAGAGTGATAGTTACTTGTTGAACACTGAAACACTTTTTGCCTCCACTCGTTGGATACAAGTGAAGCTTTACTTGTTCGCGGCTAAGGCTGGGAATTACCCCAAGGGTGAGCAATGAGAAAGGGCGTGGGGATGGTATAAACTCTACAATAAGCTAACATAAAAAGAAAAATGGGAATTGAGCGCCACTGTAGCTATATGGATGAGAGCACAAGAAATTCAATACTCCTATGAGAAGATACAGAAACTCATGGGATATAAGCACCATAAAAAACATACAACTTAATGAACTAACACATCTGGAAACCTCTGGAGCATACTTACAACCTCTTCAATCTCGATGACCCTGAAAGAAAAAGTACACAACAAATTTTCTATTAAAAAGACACTGTTTGTGCTTTTTAATAAAAAAGCATACTAATAATTACGGGTGGATAATCTTGAAATTACCACACCAAAGATATTTGAATCAAAAATGAATACCTAGAACAAATCAGTTGTAGCATATCTGTGTTTTTTAAATTACTTCAGCATTCATCTAGTGCAAAGGCACTACCTACACTGAGAAAAGGATTTTGTTGCTTCAACTGAAAATTAGTTGATTCAATTAGAATTTTGGTTTGTATATATACAATGATCTATATGCATTAAATAGAACATAATAAAATGTTGGAAAACCGATTTTGAAGCAAACAAACCTAAATTTGCACCACAATAATTATGGCATTTACTCAACTCGCTATTAATGTAACTTGAATGTGAGGTATCGTTACTTCAATTGCTTGTAGGTTTGATTTGAATTATTTAATACTTTTATCAAATAAACTGTTATGTTAAATCAACACGTTAAATATCCCACATACATATAAAAATCATTGAAGCAAATACTTGAAAGGGTTTGTAGCATTAAAACAAACTATTCAAATTTTTCAACTAACCAAAAAGCGTCATTGGTTTAACTAACCCATATGTTGAGCAGATAATAATTATTAAGCTAAGTGGCGAATAAGGTTAAAGTAATAACATTTTTGGTTTAATCAAACTTTTATTGTGTTGAATTGAAACATTTAGCTGTCAAATCAATCATTTCGTTGCGTTGCACCATTGTTTAGAAATAGAATTAGTTTAAACATCCAAGGTAGTTTGATTCAATATCCAGCTTGATCGATTCCCGCTTAATGAAGTTATTTTAACCATTTTTTTTTAATACAACTTGGCGATCAACAAATGAGTTTGTTCATCCCTAACAGATTTTAAAAAAATATTGATTTAAAATAACTTCATTCTGTCACATTATCAAGTTGTATATTGAATCAAATCTCATCTTGAATGTTACATTAACCCTAGTTCATCCTGCATAATTTTCAGTGCAGCTTCCACTTCAACTTTATAAAACTGACACTGATTATTGAAAGTTTGTTTATTCCTTGAGGTTGCCATTGATCTTTGAAGTTATACGTTCGCTTATATAGTTGAATGCAAAAAACAACAGCATTTAGTTATGGGCAATGAGACCAATTTATAAGTAGGTACTTACGTGTTTTTAGACGAAGAGATTTTGCATAAACATAGTACAGCATACTAAATTTTACTTCCATGTATTTTTACAGTTAGTTGAAATACTTTTATGGAAACTAACACAATAAACAATGCGAAGTAACGTTTGACGCCATGTTGACGTGTCGCAGTCGAAGGGTAGCAGTATATTAAAGATATAATGTGCGCGCGCAGTACAACCAATACGCAGTATCGCACACTTACTGAAAAGGATTGGAGTTCAACGAATAACCCGACGATTGATTTGGCAATCGTAGTTTATTTAAATCAACAAGCTAAAGTACGTTTGTTTCAATGTTAAATTTGTTACAAAACGAGTTCATTTGACACTTTTTTTAGCATTCATTTAACTAAAATGGATTTTTTTCAACATTAATGTAGTATTGGACTAAAATATGAAATTTGTTGACAATATTAGTTTGTATCAAATACGACTGATGTTGAATAAAATTCACTTTTGCATTCTTTTATTAACCAACTATTATTATGCATTCAAACAAACAAATTTAAGTTAACTAATTTTTGATGTTAGTTTAACTATCTACAAGCGGTTCAGTGAATATAGTTTCGTTTAGAACGACTAAAAAATACTTGATCAAATGCTTTATTCTTCAAAACAACAGAATTGGTTGTATCAACCAAATCACTTTTCTCAGTGTACACCGTTCTTTGCTTTATAGCCATCCGTATGAATGATTAGAGCGTTTGAGTAGTCATCTAGGATTTTTAGGAAACGAGACTGGCGAGTACGGGTGGATGCGCCCTTAGCTATATTTTTGCATTCAAGTCGAAAAGTTGAAGGTAAAAATGTCCAAGGAGGTCTGTCCGTGTTGTGGTTGACGTATAGCAATGGTGGTTTTAAATTGAGCTTTTCTAGTAATTCTTTGATACAGGTGGTTACTGGTCTAGTGATGGTAGGTCTATGCTCGTACAAGTCGTTCTGATTTTCATGTACGGTTATAATGTGTTGTGGCTGTGTCGCTATCCTGATGCCAAAGTTAAATAGTTGGATCTGTGATCAGATTGATAATGGTGGGAGATTGGCTTCGCATTGTAGAGTTTGATTTGGGCTTGTTCTAATAGCGCCTGTGGCTAAGGAAATAGCTTCAGCTTCAATAGATTTTAATTGCTTTAAATTACTTTTTGTGATCCCGAATATATCACAAATCCATACTATTATTTCTAACTTGTTTATAGTGTGATTCTATTATTAAACTTAATGCGTCGCTAAATCTTTAAATAGTAAGATTGCTTTGCGTAGTACTTTCTACACCTTTCATGCAAGACGCTCCACTGCAACACACTCTCGCTTACCACTGGAAGCGGCACTTCTGAGGTTATATGGATCGCAAAGCATATTTAACAACAAAGCTCCAAAATAGTTTAGTACAATTTGTCTTTTTTTCTGAGAAAACAATTTTTCTTGAATTTCTCAGAATATCATAATATAATAAGTGTAAGAATAATTGCTTGATAATCTGTAAGGATCAATCGCGATGTATAATTAGTAACGTTTGCATAAATTTGTCTGCGACTTCTTTAACACTTTATAGCTACCGCTAACAAGAATTGCAGTGGGAACAAAAAGCTGCAACATTAACTAGATATTTATTGTCGAATGTAACAACAATGGACGATAGCAACTAACGTCAGAAACAATGGCCTCTTATCCTACGAAAGCAATCGCATTGAATAAACAAATGCTTACATTAATGTGTCGGGATTCTCGCTACACTGCTGTTGATTAGGGTTTATATCCCCATAATTTACAACAAAATTGCTTGGCGTCTTTGTTTATATTTGTTTTCTGGTTTTGCCGCCTACGTAACAACAGGTCAACATGTAGCAAATGAGAACGAGTAGGTACTATAGTTTAAAATACTTCAAGTTTAATTAAGTGGTACAAAATGATTCGACTTCTTTTAATAATAAATCAGTAACGGTATGAATTTAATTCCTCACTCGACAATAATAAGAATAAGTTAATAGAGCTAGAATTTGGAACGCAAACTAATATAAATGTTGCAGTAGTTTTAGATAGTAGGATGAAGTTAATTAGAAATACGAATAAAAATCACACTAAACAGCATTAACCATAATTTTGATTAAAGTTTCGGCCTCAAGTTATATTATGTAGACTCGAATGGTGGTTTCATTTAATTGAGTTGAAAACGCATGTTATCCTATTTTAAAACTATAATTTTTAACATTTTAAAAATTTGTAGTGTAACAAAGGTGCCGAAATATCTAGAATTGAAATGAATACATACATTACACCAACAATATATTGGCAGTTAACTCTTTCATTCTTCCTGTATTATCTTACCCAAAAAAAGTAGCCATCGATAATTTAACTCCAAAATTAACCTACTTGGCCGTGATTTCCAATACGTCAAAGTCTAAAATGTACATCCCTACTATAAAAATAAAAACCAGCTAAAGTTACCAAAGTACAGCCAATTAAAGAAATAATTTCCAGCAAACAAAACAAAATTTAATATAAATAACCTCTGGTTCTAACCTATGATTCCACTTCAAATACTTGAAATTTAATACTTTTCTTCATCCTCATTATGTCAAATTCGGTTTAAAAATTCTTTTGTTCGAAATTTCTCGAGATTGACCTATATTATCATTAATGTACACACTTTGTAGAAACTTTGTCAACAATCCCGGATATTCCTAGAAATTTAAATATCCATACGTCCTTGAAGAACTCCGTCGCATCATAGGGGGGTACTCTATTTCCGACTAAATAACTAACTCCATGCCGTTGTAAGTGATATTATGCTTTTCTCCAATTTTTTTTCGATTTAATAACTGTCTAATTATTTTTTTTTCCCACCCTAACTCGCAATTTACAATTCGATTCTATTTTCAATAAAAAGTCTACATTACACCTAACTTACATTCATATAAAATGTTTCTCGTTTTCTCTAGTCATGATCAATTTCTAAGTCCCGGGTGCGAATCCCGACAGGGTCCACATGTTAGGCGAGCATTTTTCACAAAAATATGCCCTCGTTTGGATGAGAGGTAAAATGGAGGTCCCGTGTGTGAGTGTTGTCACGCACGTTAAAGATCCCTTTGCTTGGAACAGCAAGGGTTCGGCAAAATTCAAAATTTTCAGGTAAAAAGAACTCGCTTCCTGGCCAATGCAGTATTTTCGGATAGAAAATTGGAAAATCACAAGTAAAGTCATGATCAATTAATTTTTATCTCAAACCTTTTAAGATAATCTTTACAAATAAATTCTTAGAAAAAAATTAGGTTGTATAGATTGAATTTAGAAAAATTTCAAACAATTTTTAAGAAATTCAAAACTTAAAAAAAATACGTTGCAAAAATCTGTTATGTATTTAAAAAAATACGGCCTATATGTAGATGCTATAAAAAAATAATCAACAATTTTAAAAAAGCCAAATGAAGAAGAACCCCAGGTTGAACGCCACAGATATTGTTTCAGGTAAAATTCGCGATACGTTATAAATCTAGAGCGAAACCCCGTAACAATTTTAAAGATGCAGCGGCTAACTACAGTGGTGTAAGAGCGTGTTCCCATGTAAGAAATAATAAAAATAAAAAATATAAAACATTTGAAATAGCTGAAATACAAACAAATTACGTGACAATATCCATTGAATCTGAAAGGCTTTCTCCTATAGTCATAAGTAAGGGTCAATAAACCGTCTAATTTCAGCTATCCTTTCGATATTATCCCTACATGGAAGGCGATTATTCCAAATAGGTCTTTTTTACTTTGCGTTGCATAACTTCAACATAATATGCAATAGCTTTCTCATCAATCCCCTAAAACCAATCAGTAAATTTTATTCAAATGAAAGAGACCTGTTAAACAAAATGTTTCTCCCAAATTCGATTTCATCACGGAGATGATTGGATATCCTTTCACAAATTTTCTGTTTACCTAGTTTTCAAATAGGTTTAAATAACATTCTACATAAATTTAGCTTAAACTAAGATTACACCATAGCAAATGATTACAACTATGTTTTCCTAAAAAAAAGCTTATCTTCCCTATCATCATACTTGTCAATTATTGGCAAATGAAGTCATATGGAAACAACTTCAAACCAAATTCAACAGTTTTACCATAACTCCGTTTTCATTGTTTCCGATATTAAAATGCATGACATTCTAAATCCCTTTTCTAGAAGTACCCTTACTAATAATACATAGAAAACGTTTAGTACCAATTTCTCCCTTTATCATTTCATTATTCATTCAAAATACTGTTGCGAGCTACTATTAACGCGTTCACCGATTTAGAACAAATGATAACAAAAGTTTTTATTATTCACAAGATTAATTAATAGTATATGCCTTATTTATAGATGTTTTCAGTCCAATTAAAGATGAAGCATTATCACACTAATGCTATTTAAAAGCACTAATATCTTCTTAAACTAAATCCTTAACTATAAGCCCTCTTAACAACAATAACACTACTATAACTTATTTAATACTCTTTTGTCTATTTATGTACAAGCTGGCGGTACAATATGCACGTTCACATAACACAAATTTATATTTACTATAGGACCTTCAAAACGTAATGACCAACTAACTATCCACGATATGATTTATATCCGACATATGGATACTGACTAACTTGTACACTCATCACCGATCTTATATATACCCTAAAATTAAATAGATGATTCGTAATCCGGTGTTTGCTCGAATGTTCTAGACTGCTGTAGAATAGACTTCGGTTATGCAACTTGCGTGTTTGACGGATTGCCTAATAGTTCGTAACAATACTAAAGTTTTATGCTTTAACTATTACTGAACTATACCAATAAAACTTATATATGAAGTCAATATGTACACATTTCTAAGTATTTCAAAATGGTCTAAATTTTCTTGCATGATTATATCCTGCTTAAATCGAATCAACAATAGTTCCGTCGCTACAACAAAATAATTATTTTCATGTTCGATTAATTTCTCAATACATGAATAAAAACCCGTTTACATTTAATGTTTACGTATACATAATAAAAAGATACAAACATAAAGGTTGGCATACTACCTACTGTTTAGCGTATCTTTAAACTCAAAGATGTCCAGAAACCATCAGTATATCCATGTTCTGCCCTTCCAGTTAAAACAGCTTTCTTTCCAGCTAACACACCTCCTTTAATGCAACATAATACAAAATTCACAATATTGAGACGATGAACTCTCCAACTGCTACGCCTTTTAATCAGTCGTAACAACGTTAATTCCACAAACATGTGATTTGAGATCTACCCTGTAATTGCATGTATAGTCCAGAAAGCAAGCCACATGTCACTTGGGGGGTTTATATTTATATTTTGAAGCTGTGTTTTTTTACAACTATCATCTTCCTACTACTCTTACTACTTATTTGCATCACTACCTTTTTCGTTTTTAAATAACATTCGGAACTTGACTTTCAACTGTCGTGTTTAGTTGCTGTATCACGTTTTTCCCTTCTACAAAATAGTATTAATTGTCGTCAGGATACGCTGATGTAAAATCACTATTCTAATCTATGCTTACGTATAATGTTATTGTTCAACCACGTCTATTATTAGTTACCTTTTTCCGGAAAACGCAACCTTAGCTTATTTGGCAAAAACATTTACTATAGCAATAATGTATTAAAATTTGAATGGGCTTCATTCAGAGGTAACTGTGTATCTAATACTGATTGGTGCTATTTTGTACAATATTATCATGTGTGATTTCTGCTATTTAATATTTAATTCTGTATTGTTTTGCTTGCCATTCTTTTACTTAACTTGCACGGAGGGTTTGTTATTTCTTCATCATTGACCACGCATCTAAAGCGCACCATACATATTATTTCAGTTATTTTGATTGGCTAGTTGATTTCGTGTAAAAAATGTGTACCAATAGAAATCACTTAAGACGAAGGTGTACAGTCGTGAAAAGTCCATCGCTTGTAAGAAGTAAATAGAAATACTTTATTAAACCAAAATAATCTTTTAACGAACGCATAAAAACAACCATTTCTCTTCACACGTGGTTTAATATCACGGGTGCGGTTTTTATCACTTATGTTGCTTGTCGTAGACCTAGAATTTCATATCACTGTCCTTTGGCGAACTGACATAATTCTTTATTATCTGTGTAGGGGCATAAAATCACTAAAAACGATAAAAAATAGGGAAGCTCGGAAGTATTATTAAATATCAGAACGTATATCGTACAGATTATCACGATGAAAGTTTCAGAATGTGAAGCAAAAAGTGTCTAGGTTTCAGGAAATTTGTGACCTTTGATAAAACAAGCAATCGACAGGATGTGACTTTTGTTTATTACTATAAGTGATGTCATGTAGCATATCTAACGTTCTTGAACTAAATCGTTTAAGCGTTCTTCGAGGACATCCCAGGTAGCAAAATACGCATACGACAAGCTTTTTAACGCATGTTGCCGACAGGTGAAAAACATTTTTATAAACATCTCAGTGATAAGGTTATGAGCTTGTAAGAAGGTTTTGGTAAGGTTGCTAGTTGACACCATCAAAGGATTGTCAAAAGCTTGCAGTAGCAGGCCTACAACAAAATTATAAGGAGTATT
Organism: Platerodrilus igneus; assembly: GCA_036346225.1. Lineage (NCBI taxonomy): Eukaryota > Metazoa > Arthropoda > Insecta > Coleoptera > Lycidae > Platerodrilus > Platerodrilus igneus. The sequence goes on along the minus strand of JARFIW010001670.1, from coordinate 15,098,663 downwards.
TGGTAATCCTAGAACAAGCTTAGAAAAGGTAATAAAGGATCTTTTATAATCATACAACAACATTGTATTAATAAACATCTGGCAATCTCAAAACAAGTATAGCAAAGCAAAACTTGAACAATTTTATATAAAGCTTATTTTACAATGTGTATCTAGCTGTTAAAGTCGATTTAATGTATAGCGTATTTTGTACGATTTTGGTGGGAATTTAAAGCAGATAAATCTAAAGCCTGTGTAAATTGCAATCACAGTTGTGCAACGTACGAAATGCATAAATCATTCTTATCTGACACTGGAAATACCTGTAAGCCTTCATAACCATGCCATCAAGTTCAATAAAGCTTGCACATAAATTTTAATGCACTTACGTAAAAGTTTTAACATATTTTCTACCATATATATCCGGAAATTTATTTTTTCTACGACTGTTTTGGAACGAGCCTATTTTAGGTGTGTTTTTGATAGAGAAATCTACTACATTCTATACAGGTTTTTATTCCCGCACTCGTTGCTAGGCAAGTTGCTAAGCAACCAGTGCGGGAATGTTCAATTTGCACGGCTGCGCTTATATTTCTATTAATCAAGTAGCCCTGCACTTGCATCTTATTTCCAATGACGGCCGAGTTTTCAAAGGTGGGCTATGAAACAAATAATAAACCAACAAATGTCAAATAAATAATTTCATACTGTGAAAGCGTTTAAAATCTTAAAGTATTTGCAAAGTCTTTAAAAAATGGCTAGTGATAGTAAAAGCAAACTAGAACCGACGCCTCCAAATATTGTGGAAGCTGCAAATGCAACTACATTAAATTTATTACCGAAATTTCCAAAAAAAAATGAGACTGCTTATAAATCGTTTATGGATTGGCGAAGAGATCAAAAGACAACATCTTATTCTGAAAATGTTTTAATTGCGTACTTTATTGAATTATCTAATAAGTATAAATCTCCGACATTGTGGACGCATTATTCTATGTTGAGAACAAGTCTCACCATCCATCATAATGTAGATATATCAAAGTATGGAAAATTAAGAGCGTCTTTCAAACGGAAGTCAAGCGGTTATAAATCGAAAAAATCAAAAATTTTTACAACAGAGGAAATAAATAAATTTATTACTGAGGCTCCGGATCAACAGTTTCTTTTGACAAAAGTATGTAATATTAACTTACGAGAATAATGCGTGTTTATAGCTATTTTTATATTGTTACAGACTGCATTAATTATGGGAATTATGGGTGCTTGCCGCAGACAGGAATTACATCAGATGAAGATTACTCATTTCACGGAATTGGGTTCTGCGATATTAGTTACAGTTCCCAACACGAAAACAAAATTATACGCAGCTTTACGATAAGGAGTAATTTTTATGAAATCACAAAAAATACTGGAATCTACGTCCATCAAATGTTTGCGATCCTAGTTTTTTCTTAAATTATCAGAAAAGAAAATGCATTACACAGAAAGTGGGTATCAATAAATTTGGTGCTATGGGAAAGCAAATTGCAACGTATTTAAAACTACCCAATCCGGAATTATATACTGGTCATTGCTTCCGGAGATCTTCCGCCACTATTCTTGTAGATGCTGGAGAAAATATAACATCTATAAAAAGGCACGGTGGCTGGAAATCAACATCAGTCGCCGAAAACTATATAGCCGATTCTTTAACAAATAAGTTGAATGTAGGCAACATAATACAAAATTCAATTGATAGCACATCAAGTGTTCCATCAACGTCCAAAAACAAGAATTTCCAACGTCAAGGAAAATTTAGTTTTTGGGAATACACCTTCTACAATGACGTTTAATAATTGCAATGTAACCTTTAATATTGTTAATAATAATGAATCTAAAAACTAAACTTAAATCAATTTATTTACTTTTATTATGATAAATTTGTACTTTTCTTTGAATTTATGTATATTCACAAACGATAATAAACTTATGATATTAATAAAATGTATACTCCTATACTTACCATGTATTTTATAATATTAACAAAAGAGGTATCACATTTAAAAAGTACGTACTACAGTCGTAGAAAAAGTATAGTGTACAACACGCATGGAATGCTCATTTCTCACTCGTATGATTTGCAGCACTCGCTTTCAGCTCGTGCTGCAATTTATCATACTCGTGAGAAATGGACATCATTCCATGCTCGTTGTACAATATACTAATTTGAATTTACATAATATTGTGGTTTGTATTTATATTTCTTGTCGCAATTTTAATTGTGCAAATCAAAAATTCCGCCAAAACTTCTTAATTCATTTATTACAAAAACAACTTAGATTTTAAATAGAAACATAAATTGTAAAAATTAAAGAAAACCGGAATATATGAAGGTAATTAGTAATTTTATAATTTATTTGCTCATACAAATCTTTCATAACCGGAACTAAAATATACAACCCAAAACTTACCAATTCACCGTAATAAATTCTACAAGAATAAATATTGGTTACACCTGACTGTACTGTTGTTTCAATTCAGTCTGCTGGTAGCACTTCTACATTACAAGGTTGCTCTTCTAATTCTAGTTATGGCCCAATCAAGTTTGTTAACATCATATTAATGTCTATTATATTTAGTACAACTTTATTATTCACAAAACGATTACTTGCTTCAAAATAGAAATGTTAAAGCACGTATAAATTTGGTCATTTTCCATGCAACGCACTAAAAAGCACTAACGAAGAACCGACAAGAGCTTTCCAAAATTTGTTATTGGCAGTTTCAAAAAAGTGCGATGTTCAGGCGCTCTCTTTAAAATAAAATCAATTAATTATGCTCGACCCAGATAATTATTCTATAAAGCACTTGAGCTCAAGACGTTGGACTGCAGATTTTGGTTAGTGCTTTCAGTTATGTCAACCATACGTACAATTAGAGTATTTAACTTTTTAAATAAATATTTATAGAATGTTGGTTTTCAAACGTACTTAAACAAGTAAAATCCCTTAAATAAATAACTGTATCAAAGAACTAATATGTAAAATATTTAATCGAAAAATAAAAAGTTTATTCTATCTAACGAACCATAAATGTTACCCATAAACAATTTCTACTATGCAAATATAAGTTTTCTTATCGTTGTATACTAATACTTATTATAATACCACACTCCCGTTACGACAGCATGGTGTTAAATATAACTAAACCTTATCTTACACGTTGCTGTAAATAAAAGTCTGATTTCAAAATAGATATGCACGGGAATAGCTATAAAGCGTTAATAATGTACGATACGTTTCAGGAGATTATGATCCTTTTGAGTGGGATAAAAGCTATGTAATTATTTAAAAAGCCAGTAATGTGGTTGAAGACGGCAAGTGACATATTAATTGGCTGAGCATTGTTTATTAAAAGTTTAATATTGTTTTTTAAGAATTGCGATTTAGGTTACGAATGAATCAGAAATTTGAGGTTCATAAACTTTTTTCGTAAACCTCTCCATAAAATTTAATTTTACAGATTTTTGGATACGCTTATTTTTCGTTCGTTAACCATAGTGATCCCAAACGTCAATGTTTTTCGTCCGAATTAATAGCAAATACCGACATTGGTTTTGATTGAGTTATCTATAAATATTTTTTTACATTTCATAATATTTGACGCTTTATAGTGTTTACTGCTTTAGAACTTGCTCCAATTTGCTCGGTGTCCCTGGATCGTAGAAGTGTTTTTAGTTTATTTTACGATGCGGGGCAGAAATATGATTGAATAATAACGAGCCTGTAGCCTTCATCGCTACAACGTATTACCCTAAAGGTAGATGAATAAACAATGTGCTCTAAAAACGCCGTATCGGTAAAAGTGAGTTTCGAATCAGGAACTACAATGCAGACGACTACACAGGAAATTAAATGAATCTAAGAACGTCAAAAAGCACAGTGTTAGCCGTGTGAAGGGCGATTAGAACCTTCTCAACATTATTTTCAAATAGCAGATTTTATACGAAATTAAAATAAACCTTGTGTTAATACTTTTGAGTTATTTTTCGATAAAGAAACTATCGAATATTTTATTGATGAAACTTAACGATACACCCATTTACAGAATCAATCTTATCAAAATATTATTGAAATGTGGTGCTTTTTTGAATTTTGATTCTTAGTGGAAATAATCAACTTCCTTCTAAAAGATGTACTGGGATATGAAATACGATGATAAAAACAATTTAGTTAGTAGAGTAGTAAGAAGAAATAGGTTTTATAAATTTAGAGGTTTATCCAGTTCTTAGATAATACTTAGGTAAATACAACAGATGCTACGTCCTTTATTATGCAGATTAAAAATCAAGTGCCTACAAAATTTTGCTCCTGTTAAAGAATTATCTTTTGACAAATCTATGACCAAAGTACTTTGACCGCCATGAATATAAACCATTTATTCATGGGAAGTCAATTCACTTTGGTTGCAAGATGTAATCTTTAAATACACCAAGTGGATATTTAGTAAATTTTGATTTATATCAAGGAAAAAATTTTGTGGGAAAGAGGTCCACGACTCTACTTTTGGGAAATATGCTTTCTCACTTGCTCTAATGCTGGACGAGTTGCTTAAAAAATCACGTCCTGTACAAATGATATGAATAAATTGTTCACACGAGCGAACTTATTCAGTTATTCACGACATTTAGGAAATGAAGTAACTAACTACTCGAGAAAATAGAATGCTTAAAACTGCACTACTAAACGACTAAATTTTATTTAAAGAAATATAAAAGGAAACATTCAGCACACTATTAAAAATAATTGAAGGTATTCTGTTTGTAAAATAAAAATATAATGCTCTTGTCAATTAGTGTTGGAATTCCTCCCGTAGGTTCTGTAAAACGATTTTCACAAGCAGAAAAACGGAATGTAATGCTAAATCGTCCAAACTATATAGCTCAATATAAGAAAAGAGATGGACGGAACCTAACCGATAGATGTAAACATTCTAAACTACAGAATTGAAATTTGAAGTAAAAAAGGTAATGATCTATTTTTGCTTGGCTATTAGATACTGCTAAAAATAATAACGCATGGATGTTTTGTAGAAAACACAATAAAAATGCACAAATTTTGAACTTACACAAATGTACCATGGGAAAGCTGCGACAGGGCCAGGGAGAATATCATTATACCATCAAGTTCTTACGGATATAAGATTTAATGAAAACTACAATCTTTTGCGACTGCTTGCACCGCAAAACGTTGTGCTGGCAAAGGCTGGAAATCATTTGGAAGAACCATATGTAGAAATGCGATGTTAGTTTATGTATACCATGTATTGCTAACTACCACGCCAAATACAATTTTATTTTTTATTGATAATAATTTTCTGCTATTTGAAATAGTAGTTTTTCAGAATCTACCTTTAATTTTTTTTATTCTGTTAAGGCTCACGAATACCATACAGTATCATCTTCTATTTCCAGATATTAACTTTTATTTCGTCTTACCTTTAATATACATACTATTTCAGGAGGAATAATAAATATTTCAGGAGGTGGTAGTATAGACAAATGGCAATATAGAAATCTAGATAACATGTATCCAGTTTTTATTGAGTACAGAGATTCAGCTGTAAGTAGATAACCCCAACAAAAGGCAAATGGGATGTTCAAATTGATTTTCAAAACATTTCACCCCTGAGTTTATTGTATTTTTGTTTTGTGCGTTGGTACACCGGTTGCTATGGACGAATTTATCGACTGTCGACAGTAGTGTGTTAATGTTCACGCTGTGATGTTGTGCTTTAGTTTACATTAAATTTTTCAACTGTCATTGTGATTGTTGGCCTAGGCTACAGTATCGTTTAAGCATGCCGCACGTAATTACACATGCTGAGTATGCTGATATGGTATTTGTGTATTACGTATTTGCTGCTTGTAGAAAATACAAAATACGATTTTCTAACCGCCGACTACCAGATTCAAGAGTGTTTACTTGTGTTTTCAATACACTGCGTGAGACTGGTGCAGTGTCCAGCAGGCATATTTCATCTGTACATGCAAATGAACTGAATGTGCATTAAGCAGAAGCCATTATTCTGTTTGTAGAACGTAGTCCTTCTACAAGCACACGTAGAATTTCGGCACGCATCGGTGTTCCAGATACAAAAGTATGGAGGACATTACGCATGCGCGGATTCCATACATATTATTTACAGCTCATTCAACACCTTCGATCAGGAGATGAAGATGGACGATTGGAATTTTGTCATAGGATACTTGAAAATCGCCAAGTAATCCAATTTTTAATCTTCATTTATGAAGTCACTTTCACTCGTGATGCCGTCAATAACAGTCGTAATTCACAAGGGTGGTCCGAAGAAAACCCAGATGCCACTGTAGAGACATATTTTCAAGGACGCTTTTCTGTAAATGTGTGATGTGGTTTGATAGATAAACAGTTGATTGGACCTGTTATGTTACGTCATCGTCTTACAGTACGCCGTTATCTAGACTTTCTTGAAAATAAGCTTCCAGTATAATTGGAAGAGTTTCCTTTGGCTATTAGAATGGGTATGTTCTACCAGCATGACAGAACTCCTGCATACTTTAGTCGTCAGGTAACACATAATCTAAACAAACCATTACCCTGAAGATAGATCGGCAGATATGGTGTGGTTTTTTGGCCACCAAGGTACCCGGATCTTACCCCATTGGATTTTTGTCTTTGGGGTTGGTTGGAAATCGAAGTCTACAAAGCAAAAGTAAACACAAAAGCCGTTTTGATCGTTTGGATTATGATTAACGCAATCCTTCTATAAGAACGCCAAGACGATCTCAGAAGAGCTACACGTGATGTTATCAAGAGAAGTCAAAAGTGTATTGAAGTTGGTGGTAGAATTTTTAATAATCAACTTTGAACGTGCAATTTACTTTTGTTTGGGTTACATACTAATAGCTGTATATCTGTACTCAGAAAAATTGGACATACGTTATATGGAATTTTTTGCTCCCATTCGTCTATACTACTACCTCCTATTATATTTAGTATTCCTCCTGAAACACCATGTGTATGTTACAGATGTCATAAAGCGTTTTCAAAGGACTCCTTTTTTAGTATACAATAATACAGTTTATTCACAAACTATATTAGTATTGACGCTTGTTGTTTAAATAAATACATGTAAGGCTTGATATTACGCACTATATAGCGCTCTAACTTTATGAGCCGTACTTCTTGCGATCTCTAAAAACATGCTTTAAAGTACGTTTCTTGTCATCGAATGAACGAGAAGAGATGTAGCGAATTCAGTCGAGTTCAGATATTAGAGTTGTAAAGATGTGATTTTAAATCTTGAAACACGACGTGCGAACTGCATTAAAGTTTTGTTGGAGATACAATGTATGTTCTGTATGAAGTGTAACTTTCCATTCTAGCCACTACGCAATGAAGGAGGAACATAATTAGAGTTAACGTAATCATGGATTTACGATACAAACATTTTACATAATTTACGAGTTAACTAAACAATGAGTTTTTTTACTTAATCATTTCGGAATTGGTGATGATAAATACGCCTAACATTCGCCCAGAGGTTGTATGACAACGCGTAAATATTGGCAAACTCTATCCGTTTACACTAAAGAAAATTGACCCATTATGCACGCCATACGCTGTAAGTGGAAGAAAAAGACAACTGAGAGAAAATGTATGCAAAAAGGCGAAAGTTGGACTACATGGAAAACACTGCGACAATACGCGAACAATACAAAGATGTGTTAGAGACAGAACATCTTTTTATGAGGAAGAATTAAAAGATTACTTTAGGTGTTGATGGATTGACTTGGATACATCCGGGTACTACAAGCTGTATGCATTTGTAGTTAGTAAGGAAAACTCTTTTAGTTATGTAGGTGTCCTTGCGGAAAAGGATGGTACCAAATCTGTATACTATTTAAAAGGTTATTCTAAAAACGTATTTATCAAAATGGCAGATAACATAAACGAACTAAGGAATGCTGGTTTCATAACCTTGACGTACACCACAGGCAAAGGGGTTCCGCTAAACATTGTATATTTGCCTAGTAAAGAACCTTTCGGATCATTTAAAGCCAAGGGTCTTACAACCTATCACGATTATATCCAAAAGTGTTAGACATGCAACTACGCAACAGTGAGTAGGAGAATATGGATTCCCTCCAATACCGACAAGAAGAAGTCAATCAAGCTAACAAGATACGTATGCGGGATTTAGTGGGAAAGCCGCGTTTAAAAGATTGTCACAAACTGCAAGAATTACACGAAGGAATAGGTCTGGTTGACGGTAAAACCAACGATTTTATAAATAGAAACAAACTTCGGTACATTTTGCATTTCGAAAACCTAGACGGTTCTATGTATCAAACTATTGGCTAGAAAAGGAGATAGAAGATTTGGGTGTCGATTTAAATTTTAAGCTGCAAATAAAATTAGATAAAATAAAACCACTTCAAACAAACCTAAAGAAAAGACTGTTTTCTGTGTATAACTTTGTATTAAAATTAAGTTTAAATGGTTCCATGCTTGGCATTAAATATTTTTAAATTTTGTTATATATAATGTCAGAATAAAAAATTTAGAATAGGAATAGGTATCTACGAGGAAAGTTCGACCGATTTATTTTCGCTAGGCATGGTGTTAAAGCTAAGCCTCCGTTTTCTCGGGAAAGCACTAACAAAATGGGCTAGGGAGGAAAAGAAATTATTGGAAAAGAAAGCCTCGAAAGCATTAATAAAAAAATTCCAAAATTTTATATGTGTGCCGTACAAAGTGGAACTAGCAGATGTTAAGTTGGAAACTTTATTAGAAGAACTACCAGATATATTAGACGGACTCAAAAAAGATTATTACTATTTTTTTGACATGGATGTAACCAAAGATTTAGCTGACATATTTAGCAAGATAGAGATGTGTAATTATTTAACTACAAACCATAGCTACTGCTATGAGGACGAATCGAAGAAAATTGCAATATTATAGTTGACAACGATAAAACTGTGGGAATCGATTGTTTAACATGTGGGTATTATGCAAAGATTCCGGGTATTCAAGATCCACTACTAGAATATAACCTTTGTCACGGGTTTTGGGTATATTCATAATATTTTTTTCCTGGAGAGCAATCTTTTTAGCATTCATCCATCTAAAATCGCTAATGGGCAGGTACCGTCTCATAGCCCACCCATAAAGATTATTAGCATCCAGGTAAGTTAGGTATTTCGAAGGTTCACTAGGGTCGTAATTCTCTATATATTTATTATTTACATTTGCTTATCGTTTACCAAATATTCCGTACTTTTGTAGGTTCCTCATTTTCTAGAACCATCTCTTCTGCATAGCGGTCGGTAGCACGTAAATATTTCGAGAGCCGGTAAGTACTCCATACCACCCAAATAGAGTACTTGCCGGCTCTAGAAATAATTACGTGCTACCGACCGCTATGCCAAAGATTTGGTTTTAGAAAACGAGCAATCTACGAAAATACGGAATACCAATGCTAATTGGTTTAGTGACCGCGCTTGTGCACTCTTCGAGAGTCTTCGGCAATTTTAGTTGTTTCTAAAAGGTATATAAACCATGGTGTTACATGCAAAGCTTTAGTTATTTATATTTCATAGTCCATGGAAGCTGGTGGAAGAAAAATGCCATCCGAAAATATTTTTAATTGCAACTCCTTTTTATATCTCGAAAAATGTTCTCAAACCTCATCAGAACAAATGTCGTGGTGTAACATCGTCCAGGGTTAAGTTTATACATCCGTCAGCAGCAAAAGTACGTAAACTGTGGGTCTTGCGGTGTCGCTTTTACGAGAATGGACAACTTACTGCGACACAAAGAAAAACAGCACGGTATGTCATTAAGCTGTGAACGTTCAGCTCCGCCAGATGTTGAAGGGTCTTGTCCGAAGCAACCACAAATTCTGTGCGATTTGAAAGTGGAAAAGACTACGTATGTCGCACACTTGAGGAGCAACAGGCATAAAAATGCTTCAATTACCGCTACTGGCGAAGATGGTGTAGAAATGGTTAGCACAGCGTTCAACAACCGTATGGCTAGCTATCGCATAAAGAACGTCCGTGTCGACGATGGAGTGTCCGAGTTCCTTTGTAAGCAGAAAGAGCGGCTTATTCGATTAATTAATGGAAAAAAACACAATATACAGCAATATAAGTTAATTGCAAACACTATGGCGTCTACACAAAAATGGAAAAAGAGACTACCGATGTGAAATCCTTGAACACAAAAAATATGCTTAAAACATCTTCTAATAATCTGGAAAATATATACGAGGTCTTAAGCGAAACCATGAGAACAAAATCAGAGGAATAGGAAACACTCGGGTCCGGTTGATCGTGGGAAAACGTGCTCTATTTAGAAATAAATATTAATAAGTATAAGCCGATGTAAGGAGTTCTAGGTTAAGAATAAAAATTGTGAATATGTATTTAGAAATGTGGTTTACAAAATTTAAACTGCATTAGTAAAAAATTGTCTGTAATAAAAAGTTTTAACAACGGTTTTTGGATTTTCTTTTAGGTATGAGCTGCAGGAAAGTTATAATTTGCGTGAATCTAGATATAAGACAGGTGAATAGAAAAGAAAATAAATGAAGTGTGGAAAAAGTTATGTTAAGAATTCTTGGAAATCTTAAGGCGCTAAGGAAAAGTTTGGAATTGTCGCGCATAGTGTAATTAGTATTCGTGTTCCTGCAGTTTAGTTTTAAAAAAATATCTGGTTGGGAAACTTATGTATCATACCCTAAGAAAGAACGTCCCGAGTGGTGGATCCGGTGGATCGGGTGGATCCCATAAGGTGGATCTGTGCCAGACGTCCCACAAACGTGAAGTAATTTGAGTCAGCTGCGCTGTAATGTAATCAAGGAAGGTGGGTTTGACTTAATGATAATGGCTGAAGTGGTGTGTCCGAGCAAAGAGTGGAGCAAGGAGGAAATCTCTCCTTTCCACTCCTTCATGGGAATTTACATGTAAAACCTAGGTTAGATATGAATGCAATGCGCAAAATTGCGCTGATTCTCTCAATAACATTCTACTTATAGCGAGTTGTATACTAAATTTTTATCTTCAACTAATTTTCAGTAAAAGAGCCTAACTTATAACTTTACCTTCCATTAAGATGAATATTAAAGTTGCTACAATTGAAAAATTGAACAGACGATGGGATCTCAACATGATTTGCACTGTTAGTTGCATAGTCATAGTAGAGTAACTAGAGACTTCAGAGCTGTATACTTGTCTTGAAATGGTGTCCGCTATCACCAACTAATTTTCGAGCGAATGGTCGATGTATTCTTCAACTACCTGTGTGGATGACGTTTGAGGCCTGTTATATCGCCACCCCACGTCAATATACAGTGTAGCCGAAGATATTCGATAACAATGGTGCGTACAATAAAAAGCACTCGACCCTCAGACTTATTTTTAAAATTTTACTCGACACCTAACCTGTTAAGCCAATACTGTAATTGCAAACTATTTCTTGGGATCTTTTAAATTACCCTTAAAAGTTTCGGTGATTATAAACTAAAAGTTATGCGCACAAAACATCAATCAAAATATTAATAAAAAGATTATTACTAACTTTTATCAATTAATATAAGTTCTTCGGTTTTGATCAAACAGATAAAATATAGCATCTGTTAGTATTAGGATACGGCTCTTGTAGCAATATTGAAATAAAAATTCCAACACGCCTACATTTTGAATAATGTGATGTTGTTATTTATAAAATTTACTAATCCTAGGCGTTGAAAGGCCATACATCAACTTTGACCTTATACTTTTCCTCACGGGCATGTAGGAGATCTGATTGTTGGTCAAACACTACAGTAAATCTTTTCATATATATCAATGGCTTAATGGTAGTGGTATGTATGGAAAGTTTTCAGGAAATGACCTTTTAAGGAATGGGAGATATTTTGTTATAAAAAAGGCAAGGAATTTTGCATTATAAAGACCAATTAGTAGCTTCGTGCGTGAAACATGTTTTGACAAAATACACAGGCTGATGCACGTGTAGAGTAATGCTTAATGTACTAGGTTGTTTAAAAGCACATCTACCTAAAGTGTAAATTGCAACGTTATTAATTTAACGGAATAATAAACACAATAAGTAAAAGAACAGTTTTATTAAGCTTACACGGTTTCGCGTAACACGGTGTTTTAATAATATTCTGATGGATATACAGACTCCTTACAAAATTTTAGCTGATTTAACACAACTACTTTGCGTTTGCAAACTACGGTAGCTGTACACAAGATGTAAAACAATTCTTTAAAACCTAAAATTCCATTTGACGCTACTATTATGGTCAAATCTTTTTGATGAAATTATACAAACAAGAACTTTACAAATATTTTGCTTTTTTGAACTAATGCTTGTATTTCTGATCCTAGAGTTGTTTAAATTACGATTACAGATTATTTTCCATTTACATCGTCAGTTAAGCCGGCTGTTGGATTAATATACATAATTTACCGTATGCATGAAATTTAGTATTTACCACGCCAGCAATGCGCTGGCGTAATTTCTTAGTTGAAATATTTATCAAAGCCATTATATTCACTAGTATAAAAATTTCAAAAGATCGTCAGAACATGTTCTAATTTAATCTACTTAATATAACCATATATAGATTTTTATTCAATCAAGGTATATATATTACTGTGACTCAAGGTCATATTTCAGTGTGTGATAAAGATTTTATTTCATTAATTAGAGAAAATTCGAGAAGCAAACAATTTCTCAGATATTTATTTGTATATGAGCAGTGGCAGCTCGTGGTGATTTTATTTGAGGGGCTCTAACTGCTTATGGCATGAATATAATACAAGATAACATAAGCAACACTCACCTTCAGTGGTTTGGTGTTATCAGCCAAGTCACTCACACAGACCGATTAATTTTTGTATACTTGTTTATAGTTTATGTACAAAAAGTCACACACTGTACTCTAATTGTCACGTAATAATAATTTTACTGCTTGTATACGAAATCAAGCCTTCTGTCTTTCTGAGCAAAAAATGGTCTATAACTTTTTCGTCAAAATTGTTGATGTTATGTATTAAGTTTTTGTTGACTGACATCATTGCTAAGGCATTAAGACGTTCTTCGGTCATTGTGTTCCTTAGATAAGTTTTAATCCTATTAACAGTTGAAAAACATCTTTCAGATTCGGAAGTGGACATTGGGGTTGTGACTATAATTTTTAATAATTTTATTGTTTCGCCAAATGTTTCGTTTAACCCATTTTGGGTCAACCAGGAAAGCATGTTTAGGCCGCCTAAAATATTTTTAAAATCCGTTTTTGAGTACATCACTTCCAATTCAGTCCACAATTTGTCTGACTGTAACATCGGAAAACACTTAACAATCGATTGGAAATGCGATGTTGGAAATTTTTTTGAGTAAGTATCAAAATTAGTTACGTCTACTAAAAATGCGGCTTCTAAATGAGTTCGGTTTGAGAGCCTGTCCTTCATCTGAACAACTATTGTATCGCACACTTCTTTAGCAATCAAATTCTGATTTCCCACGTTACTAATTTTTCTTCGTTTAGTATCATTACAGATTATATATTTTCTATCTTATCCCTTGAATTTCTAGCAGATGCTATTATCCTTTCAAAGTCTTCTATTTTTCTCTTCAGTGCAACACTGTCTGTATCTCTAGCTTGAAACTGATTAAATAATATGTTAATATGTGGAAAAATTTTATGAAATAAATTGAGAAAAACCACAAAATTAGGATCTTCCAGAAATCTACGCAAACCATATGTTTCCCTGCAGGTAATAGTTTTATTGCATTTTTCTTATAATTCCTCAAAGCATTCGATTAGTTTTTCTCTATTCTTATATACGACGTTCACAATACGAATATTATAATTCCAACGTGTGGTAGCAACAGTGGGCAATTTTCGCTTCACTATTTCTTTTAGCACATCACACCTGTGAGTAGAATGAGAAAAAGCAGGAATTGCGGATAAATTAGAAAAAAAATTTTAACTTTAGCATTTTGACTAGTTGCTTTTTGCATAATTAAATCTAATTGATGGGCAGTGAACAAAATGGGTATTTTTATATTTAAGTTTTATTTTTGACTGAACTCCACTAGCAGAACCACTCATAACATTTGTACCGTCATAAGTTTGAGCGATTAGTTTAGATGGCGAGTTTAATATTAATTTATCTAATTCCTGCTCAATACACTCCGTTAAACCGTTAGCTGTTTTATCTATTACTCGTAGAAATGTTCAAACTCTCTCATACATATGTTACAAACGGAAAAGCTACTAAGTGTATCTTTTCCAGTCAAATTATAAAATGGGGGCGGCTTGTAAAACAAAAATTAAAGGGGGGTCACCGGCACTAGCTAGCGGAAGGTCGTGGATCATATAGAGGGTTAAAATTTTGAAATAAGGGATAAATTAATTTTTAATATACTACAAAAGATTTGGCACTTACCTTTCATAAAATATTGTGGCTTAATGACAATTGCCAAGGGCGCCAGACAAGTCGAGAATGTCCAAATGTTCGTATAAAACCTTGAGAGACTTGTCATCCTAAAGAGGACAATTGTTTCTTTTAATCAATTCCTCACTTTTTACTACTTATAAAAAAATATAAGAAAAACTATCGACTTAATCAACGGCAAACAAAACTATTTAATTCACAGAGCAATAAATGTGAACCTCTTACATTCATTGATTTAGAAATTTAAGTGATTAGGTGACTATGGAATTTATGAAAATTTTGAGTACATAAGTAGTTCCCAAACACTTGTATATGAAAGAAACTTATATTATAAATCTTACACTGAATTAATCCTACGGTTTATGGCCAAAACGTCCTAACAAATAAACTAACTAAATGGTCATGCTACTTAACTATAAAAACTTACTTACTAACAATGGTCCATTGTTTGAGGGTTTGTCTTCCAACGTAGAACAGTTCTTAAATTTGGGAAGAGAATTTCGTTTGTTGCTTCTGTTTATAATTTTTTAAAGAATTTACTGGCACACGAACCCGGCAGAATCTTCTTGACAATATCACTTACTTGTGCGTCACACGCCTACAAGCTTTTTAATATTTATCTTGCATCACTATAAATCCGCGAACATATGGGCATAACCCTCGCGAAACTGGAAAAGTAATCACCTCTTTCCAATTTTTAAATATCGTGATACGAAGTGGAATATTCTATCTGTGATGCCGGAGAACGCTACCCGCGAACTACGTTTCTTTCTACTTCTTGACCACGGACGGCCCCATTGGAAGAACTCTGTGTCTTTTGGCTAAAGCCTTAAGCTATATGGACTAATTCTTACCCTAATAATTATGTGCGTCATTTTCTGTTATCCAATGACTGAACAGAACCCCCCACAAAACAAGATTTTAGAAACCAAATCCAACCCCTTTTAGATGATGGTCACGGATGCAATTACTTTCCCAAGGGTTTAAATTATATTGTATTTTCTACGAATTTCTTAATTATTGAAATGTGGACCATACCTATGGAGACAGTAGTCTGCCATTAACAAAGACTGGCTAACCTACTTGAGCCGAAATGGATTTTAAATACAATAGATGTCTCCAGACTACTTAAAATTACTTGTAATATTTGAACGAATCAAATTGGAAATAGTTTTTGCTATTTATAATGTTTCGTTTCCTATACCCGCTGTCAATCAACGAAAGTATTAAGAAGGTTAAGCTTTTCAAACTGAAATTGGTTTTCTTTATTTACGCTAAAAGGTACTATTACATTTTAATTTTATCAGATTCGTCAGTCTGTATCCGACCTAACTTTAAGAGGTTTATTTTATTTGATTTACGAGGGTAGAGCTTTAAATTATTATGACCTGCCGATGGAATTTAGTAGCCTGAAGCTATTTGTAAAGCTGGTCTTTTATTATAAGGGAGCCTGACTAAAATGAAGTAATTTATAGTGGGAATTTTTGTCTATACTTTATGCAAGTTACTGAATATTAATTAATTGATTGATTTGTTTATTCGTTAACATTGCAAAATAATGTTACAAATATTTCCACTGTAGAAATATCTAACTATAATAACCATTTGGCATTGATTTGAAATGTCAGTCGTCTCATCGTACTGAATGGCCAAAAATTTACTACCTTTAATTTGATCTTGAATTTCTTGACGATACACTGCAAGTATGCTTTCTAAAATCTCGTTTTGCATAGTTTTAGATGTACCTTTAATTACACTCGCTTTGTGTAAATGTTTTTTAAAATTACATCCAATTCCGAAGTAAAATCAATTAATTCTAACAAAATTCCACGGTTTTTGGAATCTTCTTTTTGATTGTGTCCTCTCAATGACAATTCCAACTTTCCACAAAATTTAATACAATTGATAATTTTTTTTTAAAATGTATCCATTTTTAGTCACCTACTCATTATGCTTCATAATATTCTGCTTATATGCAGAAGCTAACTGAACCGCAATGTTCACGGAACCTAGCATAGCCAATCTATGCAAGACTTTATATGGTACTTGCTAATTTCATGCTTTTTTATTTTATCATTTATATGCTTCAGATCTCTAAAGCCTTTTTCCGACTATGTTTTGTCCATTCCGTCACAATAAAATAAATGGCAAGGAAAACAAAATAAAGCATTCGATTGAGAGCATCCAGAAATCCACTGACATTTTTTATAATCTTCTTTTGTAAAATGCCTTGTAAAACTGCGATTTCCAACCTTATCTACCTGTTACATATTTAAATCCTGTGTAGGACAACCTAGGTTCTTAATTTTCACCTTTTCTGTTAATGGAAGAGTTTTAAATTTAATTTCGATTATAGTACGAATATTATTTTCAGTCATCTTGAATAATTCAAAATAATAATAAAAAAAATTTAAGACGCATGTACGCCTTACAACCAAACTTACGGAAATTTTATAAAAAGAAATTATATATTTTAAATTAAATACCTAGTACTTAAATGTTAAACAAAATTTTATTATTATTATAAATATAATTTAATAAATTTTATTGTTTGAATCAAGTTTGAGTCGGACTACTTAATGATATAAGCTCCCAGCACCACTCAAACAAACAGAAAAATAGAGAATAATTAATTAAAATTGTTAACATATATTCTGTGATTAGTCCCGGGTATTGTGATTTCTCCGAATAAGTCAGTTTAATGTACGGTTGGTAAATCTTCAGCCGAATTAGGAATGAATGCTTTATAGTGATCTCCATGTATCACATCCCTGCCATTTTCAGCGCAATGAACTACAGCTAAAGGCTCGCGAACTAATTGATCTTCTTTTGCACAAAAATTATATAATGTTATACTGAAGCCGAAATAATAATAAGAATCATTTGGATATCTATTAAAGTTTATATTAATTTGTACTGTTAACATTACTCAAATAAGTATCTGATACTCGTTTTACATCCTTTTTAATCCAACCCAGCACGAGGTGAACAACAACCTGATACATAAATAATGCAAGAATAATGTTTTTGAGAGTGATATTTACTGTGATATTTGACATTTAATGTTAAGTATTGTTATATTTGTATGGTTGTGATGAAAAGAATTGATTAATATCCCTGATGAAGTTGTCCAATTGACAACGAAAGCTTGGATAAAATTAACAGAATTTTAATAAAAAGAATGGTATAAAGAACTGTTGCCTTTAATAATTAGGTCGACACCCCTTATAATTTAAGTACTAACAAAGTTACGACCGTGACTTCCCTTGATATATATATATATATATATATATATATATATCATTTATTGTATCATTATAAGAATATGGCAACGGACGACGGCGGCGACAGCGGCGACGACGACGACGTAGCGATTATATAAACGTCAAACTTAAAGTTTTTATTATTTTGACAACGATCCTAGGTCATGGATCGAAACGTAAACAAAATAGATTTTAAAAACTATGAGTGGTTTCATTCCCAAAGAAGATTAAGAAGAATGCTAAACAAACCACAACAAACATACAGGGAGTATTTATATTAACCTAACTTACTTCGTAAGTTTGGTTGAATAATTATACACTACGACTACACTCACAGAACAAGACACGGTTTTTACTTTCAACGAAAACAAGTGAAATAATCTCCACGCTCACGCAAATTAGTACCGGACAACAACAAACACGCCTTGAAATTCTAACAGATACTGAGGGTAAGGGCTCTAATGACGAGAGCCCTGTTATAGCTATCTGAAGCTGTTCTTGTTTGCGTTCGACAGAATTCATCGTCGTTCGATTTCCTATAAGATTTACATCGAAGCTGGGCTTAATAGAATTGAGCCCTCACTTATGTACTAAATGGAATCCACGAGTTCTGTTTACGTGAAGAGAGCACTGTCGAAATGTCTAGGACAGGTATTTATTTGTTATTGCTTAAATGTTGGATGTACAATGAATATAATCTTAAAAGAATTATATGCATTTTGGTGTTAATTTTCATTAAAACGGTTAGATGTGGTTGCTTACGAAAGGACGACGGCGGGATATGTTTACTATTTATATTTGTTTCCGGCATCATATATCATTTTCATTGTAAACGTAGCATTTATAATTTATTTACTGAGACCACTTAAAAATGCCGGGCTGAAAGCTTTTATGCATTCGATCTCTAGTTTTGATTAATCATTTTACGATGAATTAATTTATGCGGAAAAGTTTATTTACGGTACCTATTCTTTAAAATAACCTGGGGGCTCTAGCCTTTAAGCCCCTATGGAGTAGCCGCGGCTGTATATGAGTATATTTGTGAAATACACTTCATAAAGGTGTTTATTACGTTTGACATAAGCGAGTGCTTATTACAGTTTAATTCATGGTAAATAATAAAATAATCAGCTTACGCTCAAATGCGTTAAAGTTATCCTGCAGAATGTCAATTTTATACAAAGTTGTATATATAGGTATGCTAAAAAGAATTTCTATTTAATAACAAAAGAACCCGTTCTGAATGAACCTGCACTTTGAAGAAGTTCTAGATTACTAGAATGGGTACAATGGCTTGCGAGTTCCAGTGATCTAAAGAGCCAAACTACAGGTTTGTAATGTCAAAAGTATGGAGCCAATGGCTAAGCTAGAGAATTTAAAAATTGAAAGGAATTCTTTAGCATTAGACTTAGTTGTGACCATCGAAGTTCGGTGGTTCAAAGCGGGAGATTTCTGAAGCAGAAACTTTAAGGTAATTCAAATAGGATCAGAGGAACGAAATTCGGGTGTGGGGATAGTTATGTAAAGAAGGATATGACACTGTATAGAAAACTATTTACAAAACAACGAAAGGGTACCCATGGTTAGATTAGAATCTAAACCGGTAAATACAGTAACAATTCAAGTATGCATGACCACCTCTAGCTACAGTGAAGAAGAGGTAGAAGCGATCTACAAAGATATCGAAAACATACTAAGATGCGTAAAAAACATGAATATTTAATAAATACGGGGGATTTTAACGCAGTGGTAGGTGAGGGTAGGGAAGGAGCAATAGCAGGTTTATTTGGTTTAGGCATGAGAAACGACAGGGGAAATAAGCTGAATTTTGCGTAAAAAACAATTTAACCATCACAAACACATTATTCAACATCATGCTTGAAGGCGATACACGTGGAAGATACCAGGAGATGTAGGAAGATATCAAATAGATTACATCCTTGTTAGACAACGGTTTAAGAATCGAGTAAAAGACTGTATAAGCTACCAAAAGGGAGATATGGACACTGACTAGAAAATCGTAATTATGAATACTGCCCTTAAATTAAAAAATTTTAAAAAAAAGAACGGAAAGTGCACTTTGACTTTGACTAAAAGATATAAATATCGACGAAACATTTATAAAAAAAATCAAATGAATAGCTGAAAGATGTGACGAAAATTTCTGATACTCTGAATGTAGAAACAGAAAGCAATACCATTGAATCCAGTGTCCACATGGCGGCTAAAGACATTCTGGTGTATACACAAAAAGAAAAAAAAAACATGAATAGAAAAGAATATTCCGAACTTAATAGAGGAAAGACGAAAATACAAGAACACCCCAGACGAAGCTGTAAAACAGAGATGCAAAGTCATAAAATGGGAAATTAATCGCAAATTACGGAAAGCTAAAGAGAATGAATTGATGAAAAGCGCAAAGAGGTGCAACTAAGTTGGAAATAGGAATAACAGACGAAGCATACAAACTAGGTGGAATGAATTTTAAAGATATAAAACCGTACAGTATATATATATATATATATATATATATATATATAAATTTGCTGTGATATACTCCTTTGAATGCGGGAACTGGGTCCTTTCAACAAAAAAATTCTAGTCCCACAGATTGGGCGTCATAAACGGCAGTGATCCTCTTTTCGCCTCGGCTGCTCACCTAATGTTATAAACCTCCTCATTCATAAAAAAAAACAACACATTCCTACCAAAAACATCAACGTTAACTCTATTTACATCAATATTCAGAATACATTAAAATTTCAAAATTAAAACTCAGCATAAATTTCAGTTTTAAAAGAATTTCAAGATTAATTTTATTATCATTTTAATGTGCATCCAAAATTAAAGTCCTTGTTGGATGCCTACTAATTAATATAACAATATAAGCAGACCGGAGTCTGAGTATAAAGGAGCATCTACCACCCCTTTACGTTAATTAACCAGGTTCGTCTAATTGAGCTCAAAGACATACCCAAATTTTCATCATATTACCGAACATCAAAATTAAATACCCCTTTCTACTTAAACAAGCAAATTTCATCTTAAAATTAAAATTTTATGGTTAGTACAATTTCACTAATGTCCATTTAAAGTAAATCAATTATAAAGTTATTCAACACACACAAAATGTCAAACAAAATAGTATAATTTACCTGAAGGTTACTGTCCTCGTAGCTTCAAAGTACATCGTCCCTTTAGTTAATCACACCATTCCAACAGGATTATATTTACGGCTTCTAATTTTCAACGCTTTCAAAATTTTCTCCATCACCATTTATTTAAAGTTGTTTCTGGGCTTTTCCGGAATTCATCTGTGTATATCTGACCCTTGTTTCGTGGATCCAGACACGTATTTGAACCATTTAATTATTAACACCCCGAAAAATAGCAAATAACTTCATACTTCTTTCACCAATATACGCCAAAACTGCCTACTTTTGTGTATACATTTGTCGTTGTAAATTTTTCTAATTGGTACAGTGAAACTAAATTTTATTACCTTGTATCTAAGTGCACTGAAGTACATTCATGTTAGCACGTAAATAACCAACTATTTTGAATCACTAAAATATACGAGCAAAATTTTAAATTATTTTATCAAACTAAAATGCACTGTTTAACATCTTCAATCAAGTCGCGGATGTAAGAGCTTTTAACGCATCGAATAAGCAAAGTCTAAGAGGGCTTGTTTATATTCATCTCGGTATATATAGCAAAAAGCCGGCACGTCGCTTTTGTCCTCAAAACGGTAATTCTAAAGAATTCCTCATTCTATGTTCCCAGTCTGTCGCTCGCGCGTCGATTTTACGAATTTAGTACTCACCCCAGTTAAATTTCAGAAATTTCAACACGGCACGCAACGTCTGGAAATAACCGATTAAATTTTATACAGAACTGTTATTTTTACCTCTCAAGTTTGCCTTTACTTTTAACCAATCGCGACCCCATGACGTTGCGCTACTCACGCCTTTTACTATATGTGTCTCGGTCTTGCGCATATTATCTGTCTCTATCTAACCTGTTCTTATTGATGCAAAGTGATATTCTGTATTATCGATTATTTTAGTCCACATGGAGTGTGAAATAACCCACCTTTAGCATTTCTCGTAACTATTATGCGACGTTTTCCCAAGATTCTCTGAAACTATTCGTTATCTGCAAACTTTTCGCCGTATGTGACATTTAAACTACGCAGGTGTTCAACATAATATTAATTCTCAGAGCTTTATTTTCTGGTATTATAATCTTGGGTTTTACAAGTTTCTATAGATATTATCTGTTACTAACGGTTCCATTAACTTCAATTAAAATTAATACTCTTTAATTTTAGTGAATCCTAATTAAATATTCAATTATTATTTGTACATTTCGTTTAATACTCGTTGCCCAAACTTGAATCAATTAATATAAATCTTGCACGTAATTTCCATTTGATTCTTTACTTTGGAATAATTAAATTACACGTTGAGCATTTTAAAACTGCTTATTTTTATATAAAGCGTCTTGTAAATAATTTTAATCTCTTATTTTTAATAAAACGAATGAATTTTTATTCTCCACGGGTTTTTAATAAAGCGTATTATCTAATAAACTTCCTTATACACGGTGATTAAAATTATTTGATGTAATCCATTAATTTTCTACCCTGGTCTAAATATGAGTATTTTCCCCCTATTTGAATACAAATAATCCCACTTATTTGAATTCAAATATAAAACATTTAGACAAAAAAAATTACAAAAAAACTGCCTATCTCTCTCTACCCTTATCTATCTAACTTACCTACTTTGTCTCCAATCCAAAAAAATATTTACACCTACCCTATATCCCTATCCTATTCCTAACTCTCACCTACTTCTATACACTGAAATTATCCCGACCTTCATCCTGCTTATCCATCTAATCCTATATACATCCTATATGCCTATCCTATTCCTAACTTTTAACTAATCTTCACTATACTTTACTTCCCCCTACCTAATCCTATATACCTATCCTATTCTTATTCTATTCCTAACTCGCCACTAATCTTATAAGAAATATCTATACTTAACCTATCTTATTTTCTTCCTACATTTACTCTTTATTCTCATCCTAAACCTATTCCTAATTATCTCCCATACTTATCCTATACCTAGCTTTATTTTCTATAAACACTTACTTCTACTCTTCTATATACACCTATCTCTATTCTTATCCTATTTAAATTTTACTCTATTATACACCTATTTCTCCTGTGGTGCTGGTTCTCCGGTATAAGGGAATAGTAGGTTGACGTGAAACCGTCCTCTCATTTCCGTACCTACTTCCTTAATAAATATGTGCACTCCCCTACTACTTCACCTATCTCAAAAGGTCCCTCATATGGCAAGTGTAGTTTAGCACATGTCATCCTATCTCTCTTCCCTACTCTCAAGCTTTTTACTACTACCTGGTCTCCCACTTTAAATTTTACCCTCTTTCTAATTCTTGCGTTCATCTTCCTTGTATATTTTTCAGCTCTCTTCCTTAACCTCTCCTCACATCTACCAAAAGTTGTTGAAATTCATCGTCCCTAGGCACAATTTGCCATGGTCTTTCGGGATACTGTTGCTTGATCAGCATAATGGGACTGATTTCTGTCACGGTACTAGGGGTTTCATTGATAAAAGATTCAACCTTGGACAAATTGTCCTCCCATAAACGATGATTCCTATGTGAAGCTAAACGCAAAAACTTAACCGTCTCTTGAATATATCGCTCAGCTGGATTCGCTTGAGGATGCCTTATGCTACAAAACACCACTTTAATGTTTTGCCTCTCCCAATAATCTCTAAATCTTTGATTATTAAAATAAGTAGCATTGTCTGCTAATACTCGTTTAAAAGTTCCTACTTCCCTACAAAATTGTTCCAATTTCTTGTTTGTTCCGACTGTGTTACAATCCCGAGTGGGATATAATTTGGTAAATTTCGAAAACACATCAGTCACAATCAGCACATGTTTGTGTCCCTTTGTACTTCGGACTAGATTACTCAAATAATCAATAGCAACTAAGTCCAGGGGATTTTGTACGTGTATGCTTTGTACCACATCCTGACTCGTACTATTTTGTACTTTCCTAAAGTACATAAGTGACAAGTGTTGATGACTGACTTTACTAACCCTAAGTCTTTAGTTGAAAAAACGTTTCCTAAAATTAACCATGTTTTTCGGATTCCTATGTGACCATATCTTAAGTGCAGATCTTTGATAATTAATTTTGCTTGTACCCTATCCACTACATACACTTCCAATTCTTGAATTTTTTTACACAAAAAGCCGTTTATCATATGGAAGTTTTAAATCCCGGTTCGTTTTCTAACTTCGTTCTAACAATCTGTAGCTCCTCACTCTGCCTCTGGTTCCTCAAGATCTCCTCTTCTCCATATACTGAATCATTTTGTAGTAGACTGTTCATGGCAATCATGATGTCACACGGTCTTTTGTTATCCATGTCCCTGTTTCTACTAAACGCGTCTGCTATAAAATTATTTTCTCCTTAATGTATCTAATCTCAAAGTCAAACTCCTGTAGTAACAACCCCATCGATATACTCGATTGTTAGAAAATCTCGTATTCATCAACGCACACAACGCCGAATGATCCGTTTCGATTACAAAATGTCTTCCTATCAAAAAATTTTAACTTCGTAACACCAAACACCACTGCAGCCATCTCCTTTTCACTAATCGTGTAATTTACTTCATGCCGCTTCAGTGTGCGTGAAACAAAAGATATGGGCACCTCTTCCCCCTCTTGTACTTGGTACAACTCTGCTGCTAATGCACTATCCGATGCATCCGTCCTCAGTACGAAACCTACATCAAATCTGGGATGCCTCAAACTTAGTTGGTCGTGAAATTGTTCCAACAGTGTTAAATATGCTGCCTCTTGACTTTCCGTCCAACTCCATCGTACTCCCTTCTTCAGAAGTTTAAACAATGGACTCGCTTTTTCAGCAAATCCCGGTACAAACTTTTATAAAAGTTAAGGACTCCCAAAAAAGCTCTTAATTTCCTAATGTTATTAGGTCTCGGATATGTCAAAAGTTCGGACAATCTTTCTTTATCGATACACATACCTTGAGTGTTCACCACATACCCCAGAAATTTAACGGTTTTGAAAAAATTCACATTTTTCTATATTCAGCCTCAATCCTGCTAATTTAAGCTCTAATAATATCCGTTCTAAATGAGAGTAATGTTGTTCCTCAGTTTCACTAAAATTAAAATATCATCCACATAGTGTATGCAGAATTGCTCATATGCTCCTAAAATTGCTTGCATTGCCTTAATTAATGCTGCACTTGACGTTGACAAACCATACGGTACTACCTTAAAATTATAGATTTTTCCTCTACGGAAAATCCTGTGTACCTTCTAGAATCTTTGTGTAATGGAATCAGCCAGAATGAATTTCTTAAATCTAATTTACTAAAAATAAACTTGCCACTTAATCTCGTCAAAAGTGTGTCCATGGATGGTGGACAATGGAATTGCGGTTTGGTCCGTTGATTAATTTTTCGTGCATCTAAACATAAACGAATGCTATCATCCTTTTCTTAACTACCACCAACGGATTTATGAAATGAGTGTTTGATACCTCTATTATGCCATCCTCCAACATTTTATTTAATTCTGCCTTCACCTGCTCGCGATATGCTGCTGGAATTGGATAAACCTTTGCGTTGAACGGTTCTGAATTATCCACTTCCAATTTGTGCTCATAGCCTAACGCTGTGCTTGCTTCTACCCCACTAATTCTGCATGTTTTGTAATAAAGCTTGAACCTCTACTCTCCTATCCTCTGGACATCTTATTGTGTTGATCTGTTTACTTTCATCATCCTCTACCTCTACTACATTAATACTAAACCCCGTGTCATCCTCTGTGACTTCATAACTGCCCTTCCATGGCACTACCCTATCCTTAATCCTTATTACCTTCCTTTCCATATCTATCAAAACCCCTAACTTCATCATACAGTCAACACCTAAAATGCTCTGAAACTTCAGTCCAGGTACAATTACAAACTCCTGTTCACAGCTAAAACCTCCTATATCTATCCTAAGCACCACAACACTATTTACTACAGCAAATTTCTTTTTATTTGGAGCTACTAAATGGCTACGTTTTATAGGCATAATTCTATCACAAACCTTATCCCTAATTTTGCTGACGAATTCCTCCGATATTAAACTCGCCTCTGCCCCTGTATCAAGTAATACTTCTACATTATTTTCAAAATTTCTAAATTAATAATTGGCAAACATAATTTTTCCTCAGTTTCTGGCTCTACTTCCTCCTCAATTTTGAAAAATTCACGTGGATGTTCATATACATTTACACAGAAATCTAGTGGTCTGTCGCGTTCTAAAAATCCTGTCCCATCCTGTTTTCCGTGCTTGGTCCTGGTTGTCCTTCTACAACCTGTGCGTATGTCCTCCTCGTGTTAATATCCGTGTCCCTGTCTCTATTCGGCGTGCTGGTCACAGTCCTGTTTACCTCCGGTAAACTGTTCTGTCGCGTGTAACTAGGTCTTGGCGTCGGTCCCCTAGTCGCACTATTGCTCCTGTATTCCTGTCCTCGTCGTTCCCAATTCTGTCGAAAATTTCTGTTATAGTCAGGCCGTCTCGGATAATTCGGTGTCCTGTTGTCAAACCTAAGTGTGTTAACGTTTCGTTCTCGTATCTCTCTTGTCCGTCCTACACATACATCGTCATATCTCTGCAAATACTCTAAAAATGTCTCCCGTTCTGTGATGTTTTGTAAGGCCACGTGTTGTCTAATTTCCAGTTCAAAATGTCGTGATAGGTACTTAATAATCTGTCTGTCCGTCAATGGTGGATTCAGTTGTTTGGCCACACTGTATTTGCGGATGGCATATTGCTCCCTAGATCCTGCAAACTCTCCCTTAAATTTTCCTGTAATTAAGTCGTCTCGTACCTGGTCTTGTCTGTGGTCACTCCAGTAGTGTTTTAAAAATTTGTTTTCAAAGTCCTGATACGTGTCTATGTCCTGTCCTACTAAATTGTACCATGCTTCCGCGTTGTCCTTTAATAAAGCCTTTATCGTATTTAGTTTAGTCTGTTCGTCAAATAAATTTCCCACTAGATTTCTTACGCTATTAATAAAAATTTGTGGATTTACCCTGTTATCGCCATAAAACTTCATGTGTTGGTCCAATGATACTCCACCTGTAGAAAATCTGGGACCATCCCCCGTTAAATTTGACATGTTGTATTTAATACTACTAACTTCGCGTTCTACCCTGCCTAACTGATCCCTACATGAGTCCGTCACTTCAGTCATTTTTACATTAATCTCTTCTTCACAGAAAATGCGTACTTCGGACTTTAAATGTCCCATTTCCTGTCGAAGACCTGTAATATCACGCTCATTTTTATCTACCCTATTTTCCACTTCCCCAGTTTCACGGTAAGACTATTTTAAATTCTGAAACTTCTTTATTCGTCTTATCTATTTTCTCACTTAGGGTTTCCTAACTCCTGTTAAAGTCTCATTCATTCGGTCAACTTTCCTATTCGATTCAGCACTCATTTTTCTAATCTCCTCAAACTTCCTATTAGCTTCTTCCCTACTCGATCTCATTTCCTCTAGCATTCGCATCATCATCTCGTTTCCTTGATCCCCTGATTCCGTCCTCGACTGATCTCTACTGCCTCCAGCTTCTTCCATTTTCGAATTTTTCCCACACAATGCACTATCGTCACTTCCAATTTCCACTCCTTGACTCCTTAACCACTCCTTTCTCTGCATACGTTCTACTCACTCACACACACTCTAAAAATACTCTTAAATTTATACACAAACAGAAACTCTCTTTCTCAGATCGCCAGTTTCCTGGAATAAAATAACAAAATTTTATTTGGAACTCGAGCCCTCACGTTGTGGTCGCCAAAATTTGCTGTAATATACTCCTTTGAATGCGGGAACTGGGTCCTTTCAACAAAAAAATTCTAGTCCCACAGATTGGGCGTCATAAACGGCAGTGATCCTCTTTTCGCCTCGGCTGCTCACCTAATGTTATAAACCTCCTCATTCATAAAAAACAACACATTCCTACCAAAACATCAACGTTAACTCTATTTACATCAATATTCAGAATACATTAAAATTTCAAAATTAAAACTCAGCATAAATTTCAGTTTTAAAAGAATTTCAAGATTAATTTTATTATCATTTTAATGTGCATCCAAAATTAAAGTCCTTGTTGGATGCCTACTAATTAATATAACAATATAAGCAGACCGGAGTCTGAGTATAAAGGAGCATCTACCACCCTTTACGTTAATTAACCAGGTTCGTCTAATTGAGCTCAAAGACATACCCAAATTTTCATCATATTACCGAACATCAAAATTAAATACCCTTTCTACTTAAACAAGCAAATTTCATCTTAAAATTAAAATTTTATGGTTAGTACAATTTCACTAATGTCCATTTAAAGTAAATCAATTATAAAGTTATTCAACACACACAAAATGTCAAACAAAATAGTATAATTTACCTGAAGGTTACTGTCCTCGTAGCTTCAAAGTACATCGTCCCTTTAGTTAATCACACCATTCCAACAGGATTATATTTACGGCTTCTAATTTTCAACGCTTTCAAAATTTTCTCCATCACCATTTATTTAAAGTTGTTTCTGGGCTTTTCCGGAATTCATCTGTGTATATCTGACCCTTGTTTCGTGGATCCAGACACGTATTTGAACCATTTAATTATTAACACCCCCGAAAAATAGCAAATAACTTCATACTTCTTTCACCAATATACGCCAAAACTGCCTACTTTTGTGTATACATTTGTCGTTGTAAATTTTTCTAATTGGTACAGTGAAACTAAATTTTATTACCTTGTATCTAAGTGCACTGAAGTACATTCATGCTAGCACGTAAATAACCAACTATTTTGAATCACTAAAATATACGAGCAAAATTTTAAATTATTTTATCAAACTAAAATGCACTGTTTAACATCTTCAATCAAGTCGCGGATGTAAGAGCTTTTAACGCATCGAATAAGCAAAAGTCTAAGAGGGCTTGTTTATATTCATCTCGGTATATATAGCAAAAAGCCGGCACGTCGCTTTTGTCCTCAAAACGGGTAATTCTAAAGAATTCCTCATTCTATGTTCCCAGTCTGTCGCTCGCGCGTCGATTTTTACGAATTTAGTACTCACCCCAGTTAAATTTCAGAAATTTCAACACGGCACGCAACGTCTGGAAATAACCGATTAAATTTTATACAGAACTGTTATTTTTACCTCTCAAGTTTGCCTTTTACTTTTAACCAATCGCGACCCCATGACGTTGCGCTACTCACGCCTTTTACTATATGTGTCTCGGTCTTGCGCATATTATCTGTCTCTATCTAACCTGTTCTTATTGATGCAAAGTGATATTCTGTATTATCGATTATTTTAGTCCACATGGAGTGTGAAATAACCCACCTTTAGCATTTCTCGTAACTATTATGCGACGTTTTCCCAAGATTCTCTGAAACTATTCGTTATCTGCAAACTTTTCGCCGTATGTGACATTTAAACTACGCAGGTGTTCAACATAATATTAATTCTCAGAGCTTTATTTTCTGGTATTATAATCTTGGGTTTTACAAGTTTCTATAGATATTATCTGTTACTAACGGTTCCATTAACTTCAATTAAAATTAATACTCTTTAATTTTAGTGAATCCTAATTAAATATTCAATTATTATTTGTACATTTCGTTTAATACTCGTTGCCCAAACTTGAATCAATTAATATAAATCTTGCACGTAATTTCCATTTGATTCTTTACTTTGGAATAATTAAATTACACGTTGAGCATTTTAAAACTGCTTATTTTTATATAAAGCGTCTTGTAAATAATTTTAATCTCTTATTTTTAATAAAACGAATGAATTTTTATTCTCCACGGGTTTTTAATAAAGCGTATTATCTAATAAACTTCCTTATACACGGTGATTAAAATTATTTGATCTAATCCATTAATTTTCTACCCTGGTCTAAATATGAGTAATATATATATATATATATATATATATATATATATATATATATATATATATTATTGTGTTGCTTAGCTCGAATCTTATCCCACGAATTTGGTTGTCATAATTACTGTGTTGTTTTCCTTAGATCGCTCTCGGCTGCTCTCCACTAGCTCTTTTACTAACTAAATTTCCTTAAAATTACCACAGACACCTACCTGTTAAATTTAAAATCTCCCGCTCTATATCACCATGTTAAAACCTAAATAGAAATTCACACCCTACAATCACACACTCAAAATAACTCAATTAACCAAATATAAAACACTCTATTTATATAAGATCAGTATTACATTTTTAAAAACTCCGTTCTAAGTCTCAAAAATTTCTGTTCATAAAATATCAAATAATATAAAACACACCAAAGCACAAATCAACATAATCACAAATACCATGGAAAATATTCACCATTCAATGTTCAATACAATGACCTACCTAGTAGCTATCTTCTGCATGTGGTCCACCAACTAGACCCTTGTAGATGCTGCCGTCTACTAAGTCCTCAGTTCATCCAATAACTCCCCGGACGAATCGCCATATCTGCCATGCATGCCGCTACTCAAAATCTTTTCTTGTCCAATTTACAACAAATAATATCCAATCTCCAAAATTTAACTTTAATTCAATTATTAATTACTTAGAAGTTTAACAAAGGACGCTAAAATAATTTAAAGAAATGCTAAGAAAAATGCAGACGATATCTAAATCAGATCTGGATTCAACGTTGCGACTATTAAATCACTAAGCTAAATACGGAAGCTGTTGAAACAACAGGTTAGCCAATCTGAATGTTTTATTATGTTTATTTGTAAATATTTTGTTGTATATCACTAGTCTGAATTATTTAAAAATAAATATTTTGTTGCATATTTCTAATTTGAATAATTTAAAACTTGCTTTCATGAAAATTTGATGTGAGGGTCAATAAAAATCGTTTTTAATACACGTTATAAATTACGTAAATATTTAAAAAAGTTAAATGTACGTTCATGGGGCTTCAGATAATAATAAAAAAAGTGATTTTTCCTGGGTTTTTTTATTAACTTTGAGAATGTTAATTATTAGTTTTTATTCAATTATTAAAAGAAAGTTCTATTTAAGGAGTTATTAAACATTACACACATTGTAAATATTTTTGGGATTATTATAATAACTGTGTTTAATGGTGTTTTGGTTTAAAGAAACAGGAAGTAGAGGTAGAAGATAAATTTAAAGTCTTTGTTTGTCGTATTGTCGCAAGGTCCGTGCGTAATTAAAAACTGAGCTAGCCGAGGTAATTAAAATTATAAATTGAGGCAATTAAAATTGTATATTAAAAATAAAAATTAACAGAATAAAAATTTTAACCCTTTTAATTCACCAAAAGGGCGCACTGGGTTATTGCGACGGTATCACAACAATATATATATATATATATATATATATATATAATGTAATGTTCTATGTAATATCCAAGGTTAGACGCACTTAATTACCACTCATATTCATGAAATATCCAATTTAAAACTAATGATAAACAAGATCGTACAATAATTAATTGCTGAACTTATATCGAATGCTATTTCAGTGTGATAGAGCTTTTTGCGATTTCAAATAGGTGTTTAAGTAATTTTCTTTATAAAAATCAAACGTAATTCCATTTGAGGAAGCTTCTGTGGATTGTATTTAATGTTTATGTTCACTATTTGAATGGACACTACTGTTTTTAAAAGTAAGATGTACCATAATATCTGAAAAATAAGTCACTTAGCATGTTTTCTTAGAAATAAGTAGTTAAAGAATGTAAAAATAATGTTTGTTTAATGTATTGCACATGTATGTTCAATATATGTATGTTCTTATAAGTAATAGGTACCATGATACCTGAAACATAATTTATTTGGTATGTGATAATTAGAAATAATTGTAAGTTAAAATAAAAATTGTAAACAAAATGTAACCAATGGAAAATAGGACCAAGTGATCAAAATGAAATGTTTTGAAAGAGTTGTTAGATATGTTTGTAAATAATTGATCAAGGAGTGTAATTTTAATTAACTTTATAGATAGTAGGCAAATGTAAATTTTTTAAGAGATCTCCTAGGTGATAAGGATATAAATAAGGACTTATAAAAATTTGTATTATAAAGAATAGATGTGTTTTACCTGCTCTCGTGTTTTATTAAAGTATTAAGAGCTGAAGCTAGTTGAAAGAGTAGTAATTCTGAAGTTAAAAGAGGTTTTGTGCAACGGGTAGTAAATTTAAAAGGTTTATACAACCATTAGAAGCACAGAAGATTATTTGTTCCAGCCCCGTGAAATATGTACAGCTTCCAAGCTAAGATGGATTGAAGTACCGAGAGCTACAAATAGTTCCAGAAGATTCCATTATTATGAGCAGTGTTCCCGCAGTGGTAGTTTGAACGAGTCCTAGTTAGATCGCCGATTCTGAGTATCATTTTTCTTTATAACATCCTTTTAGTATTCCTAAAGTCTGAAATTAAAGCGTGAAATTTTAAATACAAAATATTAAAACTTAATTTAACAGGTATCGTGCACATCCAAGTTGGTGGTTTGTATGCAGTCCAGGGTCCATTCTTGTAAACACAGGCGGACTTCAGTGGAATTATACAGGTATAAAATAAATTAGTCTTTATAATTGTAACACCTAAAAAGCTGTAGTATTCTTTGAAATCTAAAAACTTTTATCAAAAGTTAAGCATTCTAAACTTTGTTTACTTACTGTTTACTTACCCAGTTTTAGAGCAAGTATATTTAAATTTAACTAGAGGGTGCTTTATCTGGCAGTGGTTAATATATAGACATACAGTTTTGTACCCACACTGTTTGTTTATTATTATTTAAATTCATAAAAACCTGAGATAAGTTTCAAAAAGCCGTGGCATATTATTGGTTCACAACCAAGTTTACTTTTATCCATTTATTAAAAAAATATAAAAAAGAAAAGGCCCAAATATAAATACAGATATATATTAATATATATATATATATATATATATATATAAAAACAGTATATACGATGTATAAATAAACACAAACTTTACGAAAAATCGAAAGAAAGTTATTAATTATACAATGCACGCTAGTAATTTGCATAGCCATAAATGAAACAAACATTCATAAATGTTTATTCCTTTTATGAAACAAACAAATTCTTTCATTTATGGCTATGCAAATTGCAAATTACTAGCTTGCTTTGTATAATTAATAACTTTTTTTCGATTCTTCGTAAAGTTTGTGTTTATTTATACATCGTACATACTGTTTTATTTATTAAAATTTGTTATAAGCAATTATTTTTCATATATATATATATATATATATATATATATATATATATATATAAGGTGTGCGGAAAATGTAATGAAAATGGCTAGATGGCAAGATATAGGGAATATATATGCAGCAAAGAAACTAACAGCACTAGAAAAGTAATCAGACGTTAAAAGGCATAATTTGGGTTATCCTATACTTAGCATTAAAGGTCTGAAAAATGGTAATGCACCTGGTATAGATGAGATGTAAACAGAAACTCTAGAAGTAGCTGGACAAGCAGTACTAGAACGTGTTTTTCAATTTCTAAGCTATATGTATGAGGCGATATACCCAAAGATTTCCAACGTAACATCATAGTCGCTATACCAAAAACGTGAGGCGCGGCTGGACTACAAACTTGTCAGAAATATTAATTAGAATTGTACAAAAACTGCTTATACAACGAGCAAACAGCATTAATGGAATTAGAGTAGGAACATAGAGAAGTAGATATTAAGAAATGGGTGAGACAGAGATGTGCACTGTCCTCCTGAATTTCTAACTTGTATAGTGAAGAAGTAATGAATACTGTCAAATGCAAGAAGACATTTGAAATTATTATACCGGGTCAAAAGATTGATATACTTACTTAGCTTTGCAGATGATATAGCGGTATTAGCGTATATCAAGAAAGAGTTAGACGCAGTTTTTAATGAAGTGGGAACGGTCCTAACAGAGATACGGTATGAAAGTT
Organism: Platerodrilus igneus; assembly: GCA_036346225.1. Classification (NCBI taxonomy): domain Eukaryota; kingdom Metazoa; phylum Arthropoda; class Insecta; order Coleoptera; family Lycidae; genus Platerodrilus; species Platerodrilus igneus. The sequence continues at coordinate 15,064,813 of JARFIW010001670.1, read as the reverse complement.
AACAAAAATAAAACTAAAGTACTAGTATGTAAAGAAGAGGAAAATAAATCAAGAACTAGAATACAAATAGGAAGCGAGAACTTACAAGAGGTTGAGGATTTCTGATATCTAGGAAGTCAAACAATGCAATATGGGAAAAACGCAAGAGATATAAAACAAAGATTAACACAAGGTCGTGCCACATTTAACAAGAAAAAGCAACTATTTTGTTCAAAGACAACAAGCATAAAAACTGATTGCTTAAAGTAAATGTGTATAGCACAGCATTGTCATGACTGCGAAACTTGAACAATAGGAAAAGCAGTCAGGAAAAAGATAGAGCCTTTGAAATGTAGTTAGTTAGTTAGTTAGAAACAGAGATACGAACAAAGAGAGGTAGAAGTAGACCTAGCTTAGACTATTGCACATAGCTAGTCAAAAATGTAGGCTGTGGGTAGTTCAGGGAAATTTGTAAGCTAGCTCAGAATAGAAACCAATGAAAATACGCGTTCAACCAGTTCCAAGACGGAAAACCTAATGACATAAGAAATAATTGTACTTGAATCCGTTGATAAAATATAAGCAACTACAGGTGCTGGTTTTTGCAATATTCTCAACTAATGTTAATTGTGCGAAAGCATTTACTGGAAAACTATTTATTCGCCAAATGTCTAAGTGTTGGTAAATCTTGGGAGCCAGAGGTTGCTTATCCCTTTAAGGCGGCTCCGTGGCGTAGTTGGTATGCGTGTGACTACTACGCCTAAGGTCCCGGGTTTGAATCCCGACACGGTCAGCTTGAAAATTTTCGGGCGAGCATTTTTCACAGAAATACGCCCTCGTTCGGATGAGAGGTAAAATGGAGGTGCCGTGTGTGAGTATTGTTACGCACGTTAACGATCCCTACCTTGCTTGGAACAGCAAGGGTTCGGCAAAATTCAAAATTTTTTAGGTAAAAAAAACCCGCTTCCTAGCCTAATGTAAGTACCTTCGGGTGGAGCATTGGAAAATCACATGTAAGGTTGCTTATCCCCCTCAACAAACCTTTATATGTGATTTTCCAATGTATTTAATCACTTGCAGGCGGCGGTATGATATTATAAGAATTTATTAACATTTACAATTTGTACTTTAATATTCACATCCGGCTTGAAGACCAATGTAAAATTAAAGGTGCGGAAGTATTTCGATAACTAACAGTGGTAGGGAAAAGTGGACATTGTATACGGAAATTATGATAATAAGCAACGCTTACTTTAAAGTACTTTCCTTGTAAATGTAGCAAAGCGTAGCCCATTTATTTATTGCGGCCCTCCAGGACGGGAAGCCATAGTAAAATAGGTTGCGTCCTCTCGTTGGTAGATGATGAGATACTTCTTGCACATGCGAAGAAACAGCATAGTTTATCGGTATTCGCGGCACTTAAAATACACCGGCGCGGTGTTTAAAGTAATTTTTATGTGCATACAATGACATTTGAATATACCGGGCGGAAGTAAATAATTAACAAATTCTAAATGTTTAAAATAAGGCAAGCGCTTAATTATATGTAATTATAAATGGAACAATCGTTATGTTGAAGAACCTTCCTCCTTCATTGTAATTTAATAAATTCCACTTTTTATGTAATTTGCATTTAAAACCACTTTGCATACTTCAAATATCATCTTCGCAAAGCAGCAGCTTGCGACTTAAATCAAAATAACATTTCGCGATCGAATTTAAGATTCGTGAGAATTGAACGAATCCCCGATTCCATTCTAAATCATACAGGCCTATCTTACGTAATTTTTGTGATTGTACACACAAAATGTTAGGAAAGTTAAAATTTCTCATATACAATTATTTAATCAGATAATGCTAACCGTAATCGAAAAAATTCTAACTATTAGATTAAGAAATTGGAACTACTACCCAACCATTCACCACCAACGTCTTATGTGTATAATGTTTGTTCTGCAATTTTCTAAAAAATAATAATAGGTTCATATTTCTGATATATCCGAGCATTACCAAAACTTACTTGTAAATGATTCAGAAACAGTTCGATGTGTTAACTTTCTTAAAAATGCTGTATCGTTTCAAACCAATTTTTGATCATTATTAATTCTTATAAAAGTGTAACCATTAAGTCGTACCAATTTGAAACACACACTAAAAATTTTCTATTAAAGCTTCAAGTAGGTACGTAAATAATCGGTTTGATAAAGGTTCGTCTAAAACAAAACGTTAAATTTAAAGAATTAGAATGCCATTTTAAAAGTAATTTGGAATTGCATCAAAAGTGTGTTTTTTTCACTTGAGTTATAATCGGCCAAAGAAATAAAGAAGAAAATCTAAAGATTCTATTTTTCTTTAATTACAGAAAGTATACCAGGTTCAGTGTGTTGGTTCCACAAACAAGAATCTCTTGTACCATTTAAACAAAGCGGCGTTTTTTGCAATTTTCTAAGTTGATATCTTATTTTGGAAACCCTATAGGTTTGATGATCCACAGAAGCGGTGTTATATCTTATAATTTATTAGTTATAGCATCTTCAATAAAATGCGCAATCTTTGTCATCTAACCGTAAAAGCTGACATACTTATCCAACTACACATAAAACATCTTCAAAAATAACCTCTGATCTATTTATGTTAATACTCAATGTGGTATTTGTATAACTAATGCAAATTTTTTTAAAGATAGTTGTTATTGGTTTATGAGTAAAATTTGTTGGGGCGTATTTTATGGCTTAGGCGCCCCCTGCTGTATAATTTACGACAATTTGTATTTATGTCAAATGCAATACTGTGTTGCAGTATAGTTAAGATATAATTCAAATTTATTTTAATGTCAGTTTAACATGATATTTTGTAGAATGCCTTTATACACTATCGCAGATTTAGATTGTGAAATGGAAACACATTTTACTACCTTTGAAGCTTCGATAGTTATTACTGCAATAAAAACCTTATAAATAATAATAGCTGTCAAAGGATGTCACGTGATGTTAAGTATTCATTATATTATGTACAATTATTAGATTAAAAACTGCTGGTGTTTGTCATGTGCAGAATCGATGATGGAAAATATTTTGCTCTAATATTTGTTGTAAACTTTCTTCAGTAATAGAGTGGTTTCAGTAATGCCTTCGTGCAGCGCATCATCATAGATAATATGCGTATTTCAGGCTATACTTTGACAGCATCTTTAGCAACTGCACTATTCATTGGTTGAGAGACACACAAATCTCGATTACTAAACCAACGTATTTCAAACGTTAGAATTATTTTTTAACCCATATTTTAAAGCAAAAATTTTTTCAGAGAGTTATGTTTGAATTCCTTCAAGAAAGTATTTATCATAATTGTGATTTGGTAGTTGATAATATCCTTTGCTAAATGACTTCCAATATGACTGTTGCGTGTACTATACCATATATTAGTAAGCTGACCCATTTTACACATATTTGTGGCATTGTCGCATACCACAGCACACGCATGAGTATCACATTTGAACTGAGCATGTACAGTGTGTCCCAAATTGGATGTATTAAATGGGTAACTTAGTTGTTATTAAAGATACAATAAAACTGTGTGCGCAGCCATGTGCCAACTTTTTGAGATCAATTCAATGGCGAAATCACAAATGAGCGATATTCTTTTGTTTTCGAGTTATAGCCAAAAATTGATATTTTTTACAATTCTATTAATTCTCATAACTCGTTTGTTTGCAAAAATATCCAAAAATACTGTAGAAGTCTTTTATACGGTTTTTTACGTAGAATACAGTGGCGTACGCAAATATTTAATATTTATAACACTTTTGAGGTTATAATATAAACTTGCATTTTTTTAAATGGAAACCACAATCGGTTGTCGCTTTATTTAAAAGCTCTTTTTGACAGCTTTTCAAAAATATATAGTTTAGTACAATTATTTTTTCAAATGGCCGATTTATTCCATGTTTTTGGTATAATAAAATAATTTACTGTATTGGTAATTTATAGTTGACCGCGAAACAAAAGGTTACCCAAGAAAGCACTTTCTTCACCATCACTGTGCAACATTGTAATTACGATTTTGTATTACATGGGGAATTTTTCCAGTTATCAATCAGTTAAGTAGATTCCTTGCCAACGTCGTTCTTATTTTTGATTTGGACTTCATCACTAATGTTATCGCTTGCTTTTTTGGATTTTGTGCTCATATTAACAACAAATGGATTGAGTTTACTTGATTTTTTTAACTCCTTTGTTGGAGTCTATGGGCATCTGTTGATGGGGTTCTGGTGTAGAATATAATGTAATAAAGTAGTAGATGTAGATGATAAGTGAAGTGAGAATGTGGACAAAGTTACATTTAGTTACAAAAATCTCAGGATGTTATATATTTCACTGGTGTTGGGGTTTGTAATAGGGTACAAATGTTCAGTTTCATGGAAATTTGAAATACTAAACGATACATCCTCTGCTACTCCTTACAAACGTAATTGTTTCAATTTTCTGTTTGAAAATTTAAAATTTCATTACTTTCATACGTAACACAATCGGCTGTACAACTAGATTCATCTTCGTAATATTCATTATTTAAATGAATAAATTTTGAAATTAAATCAACTTCACAAATTTCAAATTTAAATGATACGTTCTCTTGCACTGTTTCTTTCATAGCACTAACTGCGGTTACTCCATAGTAGCATGTTTAGTACTTGCTTATAACTTTCTGTACCACTAGTGTCTTCAGAGTCTGATGAGAATGACACATGACACATGACACATGGTTTTCTAAAATTGATTTCTGAAATTAGTAGATAGGGTACACACATTTTGTGATAACGTGCAAGACTGAAACCAAACATGCCTCTAAAACTATATGGATTACCGACCTATGTGTGCGAAGACGATAAATACTATTAAGGTTTTTAATATGGAATTGGAAATTTTACATTCAGCTGCTATCTCGCCATTTGTAGGACTGCTATTAACACACAACTGTTCATAAGGGATGTGAGACTTTCGCCCTCTACTTAAATGCATACTAATTTCTTTCTATATATTTATTACCGCCATACATAAGGTACAAGTAAGCAACAACCAAAGCCCATATCAAGAAATCTAACATAACCACAAAAAAACATGTTGACTGTATTTTTCAATTTTGAAGAGAGAAATCGATAGCAAGTACTTTATTTTCCCAGCTCATGTGCTACGCGAAATGGTAAAAGACTTAAAATGGGCGAATTAATTGTTTTAAACTAATAAGGCAGATTAGCTACATTTACTATACCCTATTTTACGATATATTAAATTAACTATGTCGTACACGTCGCAAATGCAGCATGTGTAGTAAAATCAATTTTTACATTAATCACAACACCAGTAGGTTAAATACAGGCCTTCTCCCGTCTTATTTCCCCAGAATCCCTCATTTCCCCACACATCTGGACCAAATAGTTTTCTTCGTCTAACCAATGCATCTTTCGAGATAAACCTATCTTGTTTGGTATCAATTAATATTAGAATTTTCTCGGCTATCGGAATTTCTAGGAATTTTTTAGATAGCACCATCCCCCAGGGAGCTACCCTGATTTTAAGATTTCTTACCTGTAGCGACTTTTGAGCGTTCTTATAAATTTTTTTTTTCATGCGATACATCAAATTAGCTTAGAATTTTACGCAGAATCCGAATCTGCAAACAGATTTAAAATCGGACCATCCATTACAAAGTTATACTTTTAAAATCTCAAACCTCTAAATTTTGCTCTTTGCTTTATAAGCAAAACTAACAAATAGTTTTTTTCGTCTAACCAATGCATCTTTTGAGATAAACCTATCTTGTTTGGTATCAATTAATATTAGAATTTTCTTAGCTACCCGAATTTCTAAGAATTTTTTAGATATCATCACCCCCCAGAGAGCTACCCCAATTTTAAGATTTCTCACCTGTTGCGACTTTTGCGCGTTCTTATAAATTTTTTTAGTCATGCGATACATTAAATTAGCTTAGAATTTTACGCAGAATCCGAATCTGCAAACAGATTTCAAATCGGACCACGCCCTGCAAAGTTACACTTTAAGCTCTCACACCTCTAGATTTTGCTCTTTGCTTTATAAGCAAAACTAACAAATAGTTTTCTTCGTCTAACCAATGCATCTTTTGAGATAAACCTATCTTGTTTGGTATCAATTAATATTAGAATTTTCTCAGCTACCCGAATCTTTAGGAATTTTTCAGATAGCATCACCCCCAAGGGAGCTACCCTCATTTTAAGATTTCTTACCTGTAGCGGTTTTTGAGCGTTCTTATAAATTTTTTTAGTCATGCGATGCATTAAATTAGCTTAGAATTTTACGCAGAATTCGAATCTGTAAACAGATTTGAAATCGGACCACGCCCTGCAAAGTTACACTTTAAGCTCTCAAACCTCTAAATTTTGCTCTATGCTCTATAAGCAAACATCTCTAAAAATCAAAAACCGTGGAGATTTTAAAATGAATCCTTTATGGTCCATAAGTGTTTAATATTGAAAACTATTTTTTCAGTCTGTAATGTGATGTTTTCAAAATATCGCAAAAACCCATGACTTTTAAAATTTTTCTGGTTTAACATTTTCCTAAATAAGTACGTCACAAACTATGTTCAATGCTTCCAAAGAAAAATACGTAGACAAGGACAAACCAATTGCTTTACAATTATGTGACGTATAGTGAAAGTAGCGTAAACCTTTCTTTTTTATTAATTAGCGGCTATATGATTTGAGAAATACAATAGATATGCTCAATGATAAATGCTTGGAAAATACAAGTCGTTTTCCTTAACGAGTATGAGCAGTCTAAATTACATGTGAAAGCTGTATATAATTACTTGTTATTAATTATATTATTGACTGTATGTTTGAGAATATGTTTCAATGACGTACATTTGAAATCGAAATATAATTGCTTGTAGATTACTAATAACACGAGGTGCTGGAAAGTACGTATTATGGGAAATACAGATGAATTACGGTTAATTTTTTCAAACCGTATATAACGCGGTGTGATTAGAAAAAATTCTATTAGTTTCGCACGCTTTTGTGTAAAGCCCGTTGAAATTTTAAACCGTCGTTTCGTGTAGTTATTTTTGTGAAAAGTTTTTGAAGATTTAAGGGTAAGTTTACATTTTTTTTTATTAAAATGGAACCGAATTTATTTTCAAACACCAATTATTATGTATTTTGCTACTGGTTCTAATTGTATTTTAAAACATTAATTTTTCCAAAGTAATGCGCTGTTTTACAGATATATTTTTTTTCAAATTTTAAAGGTATGCTTATAGCTAAGATAAATAAAAAACAATTCCCACAAAATATTTTTTTAAAAATTAAATACATTAACAAAAGGCCTCAATAGCAATACATTCTCTTTAGAACAGCTTAAGTTATTCAAACAATGGTTTAAACAGTGATTGTATCTATCACCGAATCTTCTTAATTCTTTGAGTCTTGGAAGTGAGAATACACTTTCCATGTTTAAAATGTTGTTTGATAAATATTTTGATAGTAACTGTCTTTTCTGTTCTCCTTTAACATAGACAGTAGCATCTGGAGGTATGACTTCTTTCAGTAGATCACCCACATTTGTATATCCACTTGTGGACTGCCCATCCCAGCAGAGCCTATGGATTCTTTGCTTTAACCACCGAACTTGCTTTTTGAAATCATCACTTAGGGTGTTATACCCCACCGCTATATCCAGTATCTCATGCCATATTACATTCTTCGCTACATCCAAAATGGCAATCTCCTTGCAATAGAAATCACTAGTTTTGTATTGATATCCTTGTAAATCGATTATGAAACACATGCTTCCTGCTTCAAATCATAAATGGGAATGGAGTTCTAAGCAAATCTCTCCTATATATCCAGTTAAGGGACTTTACTCCCTCCTTTTATAATTTTATCAACTAGGTAATTATCTGGTTGATACTAAAGCAGGTCTGTTTTCTTAATCCAACTTTTACCATCTCCCAACCACGACACTAATAATTCGCGTCCGTGCTTCCGTTTCCGTAAAACATTTTCCACCAGGTACGTGTCGGGTGCTGCTGTGAGCTGAATCTCATCGCCGTAAAAAGCACCTAGAATTGGTAGACCTTCCAAATCTTGTAGCAGATAGGTTATCATGACCATATGACCACATGACCATATGACCACATGACCATATGACCACATGACCATATGACCACATCACCAAATGTCCACATGACCATATTATTCTTAGAAATTCGGGTAGCTGAGAAAATTCTAATATTAATTGATACCAAACAAGATAGGTTTATCTCAAAAGATGCATTGGTTAGACGAAAAAAACTATTTGTTAGTTTTACTTATAAAGCAAGAGCAAAATTTAGAGGTTTGAGATTTTAAAACTATAACTTTGTAACGGATGGTCCGCTTTTAAATCTGTTTGCAGATTCGGATTCTGCGTAAAATTCTAAGCTAATTTAATGTATCGCATGTATAAAAAAATTTATAAGAACGCTCAAAAGTCGCTACAGGTAAGAAATCTTAAAATGAGAGTAGTTCCCTTGGGGGTGATGCTATCTGAAAAATTCCTAAAGATTCGGGTAGCTGAGAAAATTCTAATATTAATTGATACCAAACAAGATAGGTTTATCTCAAAAGATGCATTGGTTAGACGAAGAAAACTATTTGTTAGTTTTGCTTATAAAGCAAAGAGCAAAATTTAGAGGTTTGAGAGCTTAAAGTGTAACTTTGCAGGGCGTGGTCCGATTTCAAATCTGTTTGCAGATTCGGATTCTGCGTAAAATTCTAAGCTAATTTAATGTATCGCATGACTAAAAAAATTTATAAGAACGCGCAAAAGTCGCAACAGGTGAGAAATCTTAAAATTGGGGTAGCTCTCTGGGGGGTGATGATATCTAAAAAATTCTTAGAAATTCCGATAGCTGAGAAAATTCTAATATTAATTGATACCAAACAAGATAGGTTTATCCCGAAAGATGCATTGGTTAGACGAAGAAAAAACTATTTGGTCCAGATGTGTGGGGAAATGAGGGATTCTGGGGGAAATGAGGCGGGAGAAGGCCTGTATTTACCCTACTAGTTCCGTGCTCCACACATTTGCTATCCGCAACCTTGTCCTTATTTCTGTTTGTTGTGTCCGAACATGGCAGCTGCCTTTTCTTGTTAAATCAAGCACGGCTATGTGCTAATCTGTTTTGTATATTTTGCACTTTTCTCCATCAATTGTTTTTCATAAGTATACCGTATTCTACCGATATTCAATGGTACGTAAAGGGTTAAGCAACTTGACGACCGCCAAGATCCCTCACAATTTAGACGCTTTCCGATTCAATAGTTTTCCAATTACTCCTTTTGTACAATCAACATTTGTTGAACACATCGCAAAACCAAAGAGGATGCTGCCCCGCTTTGGAGACCTGTCTTAGTCTGGTTCCTCACTAAAGACCCCACTAATTTTTTAATTTATAGTTAGACTCTTTAGCTCACTGAAAGACAAAAAGCCATTCTGCCCTTTCTTGTATTCCAATACTTTTTCAAGATGCAGGTCCGATCGGAACTGGAAGAAAATTTACGAAAGAGAAATCTAACAAAAACTACATCTTAAAACAAAAGAGATAAAGGAGCGTCAAAACCTACAGCTGTTGTGCAATTGATCATCAGGATTAGATATGCTAGTCTATTTTGCTTGTGTACGTAAAACAACTCGCAGTACAAAAAATTATTTATGCACCTCTTGCAACTGATTATTGTGAATTCCCAATATTCGTCTGTGAAGAAAATTTCGTTGTTTGATTGTAGGTTACGTATAGTGCATCACTTCTGCAAATCCCACTACTGGAAACGGTTTCAGAGCCAAATACTTTGCGAGGTATAAAATACAAACTTAGTGTTATATCAGAAAAAAGCGAAGATAAGGGTACCATTGAAAAAATAAAGCCAAAAAGGTGTAAAATTTGTACACAAAAAAGAAAAATAAGAAAATAAATCTGCCATTGTCTGGATGGTATAGATAAGACGGTTCTTTGAGCCGAACACTTTAACTTCTATAGGATTCGGCGGTACCACGAATTAGAGCCGCCTCCATTTTTGTTTTCAAACGTATTTAGTTGCAATAAGATTACTACCACGGTGTCTAACCACATACCTAGGATATAAAATTTATATATTTGCAGTTTGGCTTCTCGGTCAATGACATATATATTTTGGCAGTGAACGTGTTAGGCCTATTGGCTGGGTCGAATTTGTACGTGGATAACCTTTGTACTGCAGCTCCGTGTCCGTGGTAAAGAACATAAATCAAAACTTCTCGAATAGTTTAAGCAACCACCACAAACATATAAAATTTGTAAGAAGAATTGAAACCGTCAAAACTTTTCAGCTCCTAGAATGCTGTTGTCTGCGAGGCCATCAGGCGACATAATAAAAAAAAAAATATTCCGTAAACTGTGTACACAAAAGTGTCAGGAAATTTAAAACTTTTCTTATAAAATTATTGGTTTAGATAATGGTTAAGTCAAATAATTGCATTTCTAATCTAAAAGCATGCCCGCTGTTGGTTTAAGAATTATTACCTTATATCTAACGATCAGGTAACAACGTTTTTCGAATTCAAATTTAATGACTAGTAACAGGTACACATATTCATGAATCTTTGCTAGCATCTAAGCATTATCAAATTTACTTGCAAATGATTGCGAAACGGAGTTTGACGTCTAGCTTTCTCAATTCTGAACAGTTTTAAATTTTTGAAGATCATCAATTGATATGCAAGCTGAAGCCATTATGTTGCACATCGCTTAATTTAGAAGAGAACAAAATGAAAAATTCTTTATTAAATTTTTAAGTCTGTGTATAAATGATCGGACTGATACTGGCTAGTATAAGACGAGCTGGTAAATTCCAAAATCTAAACACCACTTTGATAGTAATGTGTAACTGTTATCAGATATAGATGTGTCCTTTATTTCACTATAGTTTAATAATAAGTCGAAGAATAAGCCCAAATTCAAAGTATCTGTTTCTTTTAAATACTCAAATAAACATTGGGAGTAATTGTGTTGGTTCTACAAATATGAATCTTCTATTCCATTTAACCATACTTGCGTTTCTTACCATTATCTGAATTTGTTTCTTATTTTGAAAACTCTGTATAGATTTGATAATTTACGGAAGTAGAAATTATACCCATTTACAATTATTTATTGCATCTTCGATATTTTGCGGATATCTCGCCCTCTTAACCGTATCTGCTTGCAAACCTTGTCAACTACCCATAAAAGATCTACAGTATAATCTCTGAGCCATTTATGTTATATTCAATGCGATTTATTTATAGTTAATGCAAATTTTATAAAGATAGATCGTATTGATTATTAAATAAAATTTGTTGGGGCGTATTTAATGGCTTGGACGCCCCCTGCTGTATAATTTACTATTTTTTGCGTATGTCAAACGCGATACTTTGTTGTAGCATAGTTAAAACATAATTCAAGTTTATTTTATTGTTAGTTTAACATAATATTTTATGAAATGCTTATATAGATTATCTCAGATTTATATTGTAAAATCCTACACGTTTTATTACTTCTTAAGTAACTATAGTTACTGCGGCATTAAAAATCCTAAAAATAATAATAGTGGTGCAAATATCAAAAACACATCATACTAAACAGCGATGCACATCTTCTTATATAAGAAGTTAATTAAAAGTATCGACAAGTAATGAAGCGATATTAATTCTATATAGGAGGATACTATATTTGATTATTTTCCAATGCTCCACCTCAAGTTACTACATTGGTCAGGAAGTGAGTTTTTTACATAAAAAATTGAATTTTGCTATACCGAGCATGCCAGGGATCATTAACGTGAGTAACAACACTGACACAAGGGAACTACATTTTACCTCTCATCCGAGCCACGGCGTATTTTTGTGAAAAATGCTCGTCTAACACTTTCTCAAGCGGACCGCGTCGGGAATCGGACTCGAAACCTTTGCCTTAGTAGTCACAGGCGTACCAGGTAAGCCACGGAACCGCCTATATATGAGAGCAGCAGGTTATTATATGTAGAAGCTAAGGCTACTAGGACCGATGTGGAATAGCCAAAGACTTGTCTGCCCAATTTAAGAAGAACGAGATCGATTAGGATTTCGTATCTTTAAGATTCTCTTTGTGACAACAGACTATGAACATATTATTTGCGTATCCCAAAGAAAAGCTGTTTAGCACCACAAGCCTGATAATTCACTTTTGTCTTCAGGCTTATTTTGGATATAACTGATAATTTTTGTTCAAAAGTTTTCCCCGTGTGTATTAGTGTGTTTCTTTTATTCTGGTTACTTTTGCTAATCGGTTTAGTCAGTAACGTAATTTGCCGCCTTCTGTATAGTATTATTTCCTATCCTGACACTATTTATCTTTCTATATTTACTGTTCTTACATTTCAATAATTTAGCTTTGTTTCTATTAATTTTTGTTAGATAGTTCCAATTAGTATTTTTTATCATACTTAATATTATTTTTAAAAAGGTTTCATTTTATGTTAGAACTATTGTTAATTGAATATCGTTGCATTTGCTTCCCTACTGTATCTCAATTCCTACTATAAAATCTTGCCAAAACTTGATTATGATTCTCTTTACATATAACTTGAATACTTCAATAACAAAATACATACATTTCTAGCAAATTAATCATGGGCTGATTTTTTTGTGAATCTTAGCTTTTGCTCTCTTAGTACTTTTATTTCTTTGATACACTTCTTGAACCTTGTTATCATCTTTATCTACATCTTGGAAATTCCTGGTCTTCTAACCTCTTTTTCGAAGGAACACGTTTTGTAGCCGTATAGTGATACGTTGCAAACGGAGGTCTTTAATGCTCTCCTCTTAACAGTTAGAAGTATTCTACATTTTAGTTCCGTCCCTTTTGACTCAAAAGTTCCCATCACTGAACTATTCTGCCGTCTCAAATTCTACACTTGTGTTGTCAGTTGTTACCCAACATCTATTTCGATATCTATTTCGTGTACTACTTTCATATTACTAATTACTTGCTGCATTTAGAAAGTACAACATTGCTGATAAAATCACATCACTGTTTTACAACTCTACCGATCCCTATACTGCGATATTCATCATTATTAGGTCTTCAGTCCTAGAACTCGTAAGACGCGTGCTCTCATTGTTTCCTATTCTGAACTAACCTACACATTTCCCTGAAATTTGCACAGTCTGCATCTATCACAATCTGCGTGCGAAAGTCTGATCTGGGTCTACCCCTACCTCTCTTTTTCCTATCTCTGCTTGTAATATATCCCGTACTATTACCCAAAAATGCCTTAGAACGTATCCTGCCCTTCTATTTCTCCATTTTTTTTTGTTTTTCACAGGTATCTTTATTTCTTAACTATTTCTATAACCTACTTATTAACTTTGTCTGTCCATGCTGCATCCTCCATTCCAGAAGGCTTTTATCTCCTTCTGTCTGCTTTTTCTACTGCCCCTATTTCATAAACGTACTGTGCTGTGCTCCACACATACGCTTTGAACAATTTTTTTCTCGTTTCTATGTTCGTTGTCTTTGAACATAGCAGCTGTTCCTTCTTGTTAGATGTAGTTGGGCTACCTTCTACTGCTATACACTTATATACCATATTTTCCCGATATTCAGTGATATGTGAAGAGGGGAAGCAGCCTGCGACTGCCAAGTTCCCCTAGCACTTGAACATTTCTCAAACCGCAATATTATTATTATTTATTTTTATGGCAACTATATGAATAGTAAATTACCTGCATGTTTTTGTAATATATTTCTCCTCTTCAGTAGCATTTAAATTAAAGATATTTAAAATAATTTTAAATATTAGGAAATTTTAGGGGAACATGATTGTGTATAGCACATTATACAATCCTTAATGTGAAAATTACTGTGCAAACTATACTTTAAAGCAGGTATACATGAGGTTGAAATTTCTAAGTGTTACTAACAGCTCGGTGTCTTATGTCTTTACTTTGCTTTTATTAAATTCATTTAATAACTAATTGGGTTTAATTGATATAACTTTGAGAGTATTATAGTAAATAAATAACCACAGCTATATATTCATGTATTCCGTACACGAAAGGTCAAAGGCTTGGAACATGTAAGCAAATCCACTACCTTGAGAAGGACGCTCGTCGAGAAAACTAGTATTAGTTCAAATGGACGTATAAGGAAACTGGGCCATTTAAACAACCTCTTTGCAAGCGTGGAATAAAATCTCGTTTAGTAATAGTACAGTATTGCCCGAAATAAACAGTACTGAAATTGTAATTGTTTTGTATATTTAAAAAATACATATTATTGACACTTTATTATATGTTCTTAATGTGCACCTCCTCGTTCGAGACAGACTTCATAACGATGTTCTAAGTTTCTGGTCATGTTATTGAATAAGGGTTGTCTCAGGGCTGCGAAGAAGACTCTAACGGCATTCTTTAATTCATCGATGGTTTGTGGTGCCCGTTTGAAAACGGCATTTTTAGCCATGCCCCAAATGTATGCGTCTGGAGGTGTGAGGTCTGGAAAATGTGAAGGATAAGGAAGTCAGTAAATCGTGATATGAATTTGCTTGGAAAATGTTCTTGAAGAAATTGACGAATTGCGGCAGCAGTATGGCAAGTTGCCCCGTCCTGCTGAAAAAATTGGTTTCGAAATGCCAAGTTACGTGCACGACAGAATTGACGTAGATCAGGGATAAATCGTGTTAAAATTTGTCTGTACCTCTGTTGATTAAGTGTGACTTGCCTACCATTCTCTTCGATAAAGTACGGACCAATGATTCCGTGTCCGGAAACAGCACACCAGACACTCACTTTTTCACTATGTAAAGGAACCTCTTGAACCTCATCGGGTCTGGCAAAGCCCAGAAATCGATTTGTGCGACGATTCACATAGCCTGACAAGTAAAATGTGCTTCGTCTGAAAACCAAACATTTTTCAAAAATTCAGGATTTTCATACTGTAACGCGAGAATTCTGGCGCAATATTCCACTCTACTGCGATAATCCGAGGATGTAGTTGTTGATGTACCTGAATCACATACGAAAATGTACCCAGCTCCTTCAGGATTCTTTGAAAGGAAGTTCTTTTAAATCAAGTTGTAACGCTGTCCTTGCCTGGCTGACTTTCGGATTTTCTAAGATTTGCTCAAAACACGTTCATGGTTATTGTTGTTGTTAACTGTCCTGGGACGCCCTGAGTTTCCTTTTCGTTGGCACAATACACTACCTGTATTTCTAAACTTTTCAATAACCTTCAAAATTACAGCATTACTTGGAGAACGTTTATTAAACCTTTGTGTGAATTGATCAGACACGTATAGCAAACTTGCACCATTACGTCGGCCGATTCCGTATGAACGAAAATAATGCTCTACCAGAAACACTTTCTCCTCTGTACTTAACACCATTTTTAACAATTAGGCCCTACTAATTACTTGTTTGAGGTTTACTTGACAGGTCTATACTAGCTAACTTGAGTGTGACAGCGCACGCATAAAAACACCACCAACTTAGTTTCAGTACTGTTTATTTCGGGCAATACTGTATTACCAAAAAGCGCTTACTCTTCAGTATTAAATCATTCTCGCTTGGTGATGTTAAGATTTACGATCAAATAATCGATTAATTAGCCTCATATTTAGACGTACAATTCTAGAATAACCTGCAAGTTCTACCATAGAAGTAACCAGTTCTCATTGTATTACAGCAGAACACAATGAGAACAACAATGTATTAAGAACGTTCAGAAAAATCCGGCATAGCGCTTGTCATTTCTGTTCCATGACTTCAAATTTGTGTTCGAAATTAAAACAAGGGAGTCGCTTGTAATTAAATAATTTTTCCTATGTGATATGAATAATTTCAGCCCCACTTTAAATATCAGCAAGCCACTGCAAATTTATGCGGATGCTAAACTATATGGGCGGTTCCGTAGATAAGACATGGTTGTATATGATTGCGGATCTCAAGGGTCCCTGCTTCGACTGCCGACCACTGAACTTGAAAATGACCACTTGAAAAATGTTACGCGAGCTTTTTTCACAAAAATACGCCCTCGTTCGGATGAGAGGTAGAATGTAGGTCCCGTGTGTAGGTGTTATCGCGCACTTAAAGATCCCTACCTTTCTTGGAATAGCAAGGGTTCGGCAAAATTCAACATTACCATGTAAAAAACACGATTCCTGACAGTAGTAGAATAGGGGTTCGGTTCCTGGTGTAGCGCCACCGCCGCAAGACTGCCGCTACTGCCGTCGCCACCTTCGCCAACGTTACCTCTGTCATCACCGACGCCTCATCCACTTACGCCACTAACTTCTGCCGCCACATCTTTACCTGACCTCTGACATCACAATTACCATATCTGCCATCTTCACACAGTTGTCACTTTGACAATCCGCCATCTTTGCATACGTCACAATTTGTGTTAGACATACCTTGTATAGAATACGTTACACAATTTTTAGAGAAATAGTTACCTGCTGCAGAATTCGAACCCGGGTCCGTCTGAGTGCAATCCAAGCACTTTAACTATTAGACCAAGACAGATATGTGAAAATTATTACTAGATGCAATTCTTATTAAAACATAATATTGAAGAAATTTGCCTGTTTGAGCTTTTTGACAGTGGTAAACCATGAATATTTATATTTATCTCTACTAGTTTCATTTTTTTCTAATTCCCTTGAACTACTATTCAGATCCTTTGCGCAATGCTTCATACTATAATGATTATAATGATCTAGATCTACTTACTTCCCTAGTATTGACGTCTCTTGTACACAACAAAGTTCTGGAATCTAAAGACACATTATTAGTTATTTCTGAAACGTTTAGTAGTCATAAGTGCAAAAGTTTAAGAGCAATATAAGTAATATTATGCCGTAGAGCCCATCCTTTTTAATTTATTCTTAAATTCAACTTTACAGAGTTATTAAATCCACTATCCACATATACTTCGTCTTCAAATTCAGAGTCGTTAGAACACGAGGTACTGAAATAAATATTGTTATCCAATCATCCACCACATCATCAGAGGCATTAATTTCACAAAATTGCGCAATAGGTGATATCCAGTTTGACAGTATTTAAACCATTGTCTGGCATTCGATAAGTGGTGGTTGTTTACGTTGAACTTATCAATCTCACTAGTATCTGAAACTGGACAATCTTGCCGAAATTTTTGGAAATGCATTTTTTACATTGTCAATCTATTCACTGTTTATTAATATAGAATCCGAATTTACCACAAAAGACTCACAGCTTCATGCAACAGATACCATATACATAACTACAGTACAAATTGCAGTACTTAAAAAAATTATGACTGCTCTGGTACGTGAAAATTTATACAATTACTTTCTTATTAAGGTTTAATAAAGTTTTGTTGCAATACATTATTAAATAAAATAACAGGGTACGTTATATAAGATAAAGAATCTAACTACCTACAACAACAGTAACGAAACCTATGTAAGGCAATTATGTATTCCATCCACGAAGATAATATGAAATATACATCCACTGATTGCTTGCAAACTTCTTTATACACCCTGGCCGAGAAGTCATTTACATGTTATTAGTATAGGACGATAGACATGTAGATAAACTGCGCATGCCAAGTTCACTTCGGTAGTGATAGTGCAGGAAGGAAAAATGTCAGTAAAAGGAACTAAATCATTACAGATACCAAAGTTGTCAGTATTGAGGAGCGTTTGGTGGCTTCCGAGTCGGTTTAGGAAAATCAGAATACGAAGATGACAATGAAAAACATCTTGAAGGACCTTGCTGTGCGTCTTGGAAAACCGTTGCTCTCACGGCAAACGTTATTCGCATGGGGGAAGAAAGCCTTTGCTAGGGGAACGTGATGCACCACACAGCGAGAGGCGTAAGACTTGCATTGAGTAATCGGTCTGCAGAAATAGATGTCCTGCGATCGAATGTGCAAGACCACATGCGAACTGGCTTGCACATTTTACATTTTCGGCTATCCTTAGTGTTTGAGTTGGTAATCGTGACGTGGAGTAACATGACAAGCATGTGAAATGATGCTCACACGCACCTCGCATGCAAACGATTAAGAATATTCTTTTAAATAATAGAATTAAACATCTGTCGCACAACTAATCACATTATTGAGGTGGCACAGAATTACATTACAGAATTACATTATCAATATGCATGTAACATTATTAAGAATGAAACTGCTCTAAAAACCATAATTTTTAGGAAATTGTTTTCTACTAAATAGCGCCCACATTTTTCAAAATTGTTTTCTGTTAAACTCTTGTTCGACATATAAGTAATTATTTTACCATGTCTGATTAGGACCGTTATCTCTCTTTAGAATTCGTTATGCAGCCGAAACAATTGTAAACCTAAGATATTTAATTTTTTTAAATTTTTTAAACAATACTAAGAGTCTAGACTTTCTATCAATACTTTTTTGGATAAAATTAAAGGAAAGATTCAAAATTAACTATGGGACAAATAAAAAAGGTTAAAAAAATCAACTATGGAAAAAAATGATTATGTTCAAACGGATTAAAAATATGTTACGTTTTTGTGAAATCGAAAAATCTTTTTTTGGGCAAGAGATAATGCGCATTTTTATAACGAACTCCAGTGCACTCCACCGCATATTTTGATTCGGCTTGGGATAACACCAAACCATCTGCTTGGACCATATTTTCTGATGGTACTGTGAAGTATAACAGCCACATTGACATGATTAACACCGCCAAAGAAATAGTCGGCATCGTTGCTGTACCACACTTTGCTGTAAGTGGTCGTGCGTGGCTGAATGAACTATTTTTAGACCGTTGGATTGAACGTGCATCACGAGACCGCCCTGCACCGTTGCGATGGTCTATAACGATTTCCGAACCCCTCCACACCAGACAATGCATCCTAGGACATAATAAAAGAAGAGGTTTGTAAACAACGACACGTGAACGATAATCAACTGAAAAACAGAGTTCATACAGCATTCCAAAGGGCCGTCGCTGTTATGCTGTACCTGGTAAGCACAAGGACGTGGCAACGCTCAACTTTTGCATCGAACATGGAGGGATGTACACAGACGATGTTAATAAATGAAAATGAAATTCGAACCTTTGTGGATACACTGTTAAAATGTTATACATAACAAATATTAACATTCTTATAAAAGTACTTCTTGTATTCATGACACTGTTTCTCTAAATGTCTAACTGTCCTTTGCTCGACAACGGTTTAGAAGACGAGTAAAAAATTGGAGAAGCTACCCAGAAGCAGATATAGACATTGACCACAACATAGTAATTACGAAAAAGGCACTTTGACTTTGAAAAACTAAAAAATAAGGATATCCAGAAAAGATTTGAGAAAAAGCCAAACGAATTACTGAAAGACATCGCGATAATTTCTAATACTAAAGAAGTAGAAACAGAATGGAATAACATTAAATCCAACTTAGATATGCCTTTCAGAGGTAACAAAGGATATACTAAATTTAATGGAAGAAAGGCAAAATACAAAAACAGACCAGGCGGTGCAGGAAAAGAGAGATTGATACCGTATTTCGTGCAGACAAAAAAGAAAGCAGTAAAGTAAGTAAAGAAAATCGCCTACACCGAACACCGCAACAAAACAGGGGAGAAAGGTAGAAAGGTAGAATAGAAACTCAAAAGTATTGGAGTCGGGCCCAGCTCAACCTGGTAGGATTGGGTGCGTCATACAGAAATATAAATTGGAAACCTCTGTAAATAGTTACATTACGAGGTGTGCCGATATGTATCGGGAATACGTAACAAAACAAAACTTAAGGTGTAGAAACTTCTTTACTGTTTTTCAAAATATTCTTCACAATGTTTGATAAGTTTTTGCATACGTTGGAACCAATTTTCATAGCATTTTTTCCATTCCGATTGAAATATCTCCAAAACATGGGTTTTGAACGCATCAACCGCCTCTTGTGGTGTTGAAAATCGTTGTCCACGCAGTTTGTTCGTCACGTGTGGGAACAAAAAGAAATAATTAGGTGCCAAATCTAGACTATACTGCGGGTAACCCATCAATGCGATGTTTTGAGTGCTCAAATAGTTACTTGTTTGAGCCGATGTGTGAGAGCTAGCATTGTCATGATGGGGAATTATTCGGTGTCGTCGGTTTATTTTTCTTATTTCTCCGAAAACTTGTGGCACACAAACGGTTGCATACCAAGCAGAATTAACCGTTCTACGATCCCTTGAAGCAACGGTCGTGATATGTCCGTCTATTCAGAAAAAACAGGAAAACTTTTTCTTGAAAGTGCTTCGAGCGCGGACAACTTTTGTTAGATTTCGTTCATCTTGAAAAACCCATACCGTTTACTTTCTGATTAATACGAATAAATGCAAGATTCGTATGTAGATGTTATACACTGCGTTTGATGCTCCGCAATCGTATTTTTTGAGCATTTCTTTGTACCAATGGACACGACGAGTTTTTTTTTGGGCGATTGTCAAATTATGTGGGATTCAACGCGCACGTAGCTTTTTCATCGTTAAATGTGCATATAATATCGAATGTATACTTGCCATGCTAATGCCTAGGGATGCCTAAATCTCACTATAAGTCACATGACGATTTTGCATTATTAATTTGCGAACAGCATCCATGTTTTCTGGCAAAATAGCCTGTTTTGGACGACGTTACTTAAATTCATTCGTTAGCAAACTACGACCACGATTGAATTTACTGTACCAACGATATACAGTGGTTTTAGTTGGATTTTCTTCCTCAAAAGTTGAAATATGTTGATTCAGGTACTGTTGTGGAGGTAATCCACGTCAGAAAGAGTAAAAAATCACCACACAAAAATGTTCACGAGTTAATTCCATTTTATAGCCAACATGAAATCTTCAACTCAATCAAAATAAAACAAATAGTGTTTCATATGACAAAATTTTATAAGTATGTATTCTGTCAAAAATAACAAACTTTAGGTTAGAAACGTCAGATTGCACCTAGCAATATTAGTATTGTCAGTTCCCGATACATATCTTCTATTAAATTTAGAATATCCTCTGTTTCCAATGGCTTCCTATTTTCTTTGTGTTTATACCCAGAATACCTCTGACCGCTATATCTAAGCTAGATTTATTGTTATTCCATTCTGTTTCTACTTCCTTAGTATCGGAAATTTTTGAAATGTCTTTTAGTAATTCGTTAGACTTTTTCTCAAATCTTTTCTGGATATCTTTATCTTTTAATTTCTCGAAGTCAGAGTGCCTCTTTCGTAATTACTATGTTGTGGTCAATGTCTATATCTGCTTCTGGGTGGCTTTTACAATTTTTTACTTGACTTCTAAACCGTTGTCGAACAAGAATGTAATATATTTGATATCTCTCTATGTTTCCTGGCAACTTCCACGTATATCGTCTTCTAGAATGATGTTGAAATAAAATCTTAGTGTTGGTTAAATTGTTTTTGTCGGAATATTCTACCAATCTATTTCCCCTGTCATTTCCCGTACCTTTCGTGTCCTTTTACAAATCTTAGTATGTCTTCGATATTTTTGTAGATCGCTTTTACTTCCTCGTTACTGTAGCTAGAGGTGAGCATGTATACTGTATTATTACTGTATTTACCGGTTTAGATTTTAATCTTTCGTTTTTTTTTTAAGTAGTTTTCTACACAGTTGTAACAATTTTTCCTGACGACTGTAAATCCTTTAAAATTATCCATTAAATACGCTGCATTGTCTATTTAAATACACAATTAAATCTTGCCATGTAATTGAATATTTAGATCGGGGTCGAGCAGCACGATCACAAGCCGAAAACTATTGAATAATACTGGTTTAGTTACTATTAGTGAACGTTGGTCGTTTGAATAAAATCTTCAATATCAGGCGATTTTGATGTTTCTTGTGCGCATTGAGCGGACGATTCAGTCTGGCATGACCATTTGATAAAGAAACACCATGCAGTTAAACTGGGTCCTTGCTAACAACCTGCGTGTAGAGATATGCGTTGCCGCTTAGTCAGGTGCAAGATGCACTTGATTTACGGTGTCTTTTAATAATGGTAAGCAGATTAAGTTATTGTCAAATAAAACTAAATAATTTTGTTACAGCGCTTAAACGTTTGTAACCTCATTATTTCCTCTAAAGGAAAATAATATGTCTGCTCTACCATACAGGCGGCAGAGCCTCGATAGATTACAAGGGGTTCCTGTTTGATAGTCAAGCCCAGGGTAAAAAGGATGTTGAATGGCTTTGAGAAAAAAGGGTCCCTCTAAAGAGTTTTTCCAGCCAGCTAAGTTTCTTCAACTTAGGGCAGAGCTATGAGCTAGGGTCGTAGGATGGTATACGATAAAACAAAAGAAATTTTATTGGACGTCACCGTATCTTAATCAATGTTTTATAAGAAATTATTCGAAGATCAGATCTTCGAAAAAAAAATTTACGACGAGCAACATAAACAGAAATATTTACTGTGGTCTTTGCAACCTGGAATAGGAACGACGATCTCGTGCTATCTGAAAATTTAATCACACCTAAACATTTTCAAACTAGGGCTTCATTAGAGCCTAGTCACTTTATCACAAAAATAATTATATGTAAATCCACTGGACAAAATTATACTTTCAAGAAAAACTTTTAACTTTAACACCAATAATACCTTTCTTCAGTACTAAAGTTTCTTAATAATAAACAGTTTGCTTCTGTAGGATAATTACTGTTGAGTTCAAAGAAAAAAATTTTTGAGACAACTTAATATTTTTTCTATTAATTTTTTTTTTTAATATTTATATATACATTGTTTATACAACTTATTTATACGGAGACTTTCGAAACAGTTCCGTTTTCCCTATTTAATATTGATCTCTAAGCATTCTTGGAGTATTATTTTATTAACTGCATAAATTATTTCAGTTCACTTTAAAAAATATGTTATTTTAACTTTATGTGACAGTGACTTCATGTTACTAGAATAGGGTCCTATTCAGTTAACAAGAAAAATTACATATTCAAAAACACTCACACGCGGGACCTCCATTTAACCTCTCATCCGAACGAGGGCGTAATTTTTGTGAAAAATGCTCACCTGCCATTTTTCAAGCAGTCGGCCGTGTCGGGATTTGAACCCGGGACCTTGGGATCCGTAGTCTTACGCTTACTACATTGATCCACGGCGACGCCAGGATGACTCACCGCTGGCCATCTGCTTGGCAGCCGGTTTTCTTTTTTTTATTTAAAAAATTTTTTTTAAACATCTGCGTCCTTACTCCTATAGTTGAGCATGGCTGACGCAGGGGTCCGGATTTAATCTTCATACATACCAATCACGTGTGCGGGTTTCTACATTCCTGCCTAGTAACAAGTGAAACTGCTTCTCACTCTAGTGCATGCCTTATGTTTAACGATTGTTTCCTCTATAATATTTAAATTTCCATAACTTCATTCCTTGTAACTTGAATTTAATATTTTAAAATTCGGAATTATAATTATCTTCATATTTAATGATCGGCAGTTTAATCCTTAAAACTCTAAACTAAAACAAAGAAGAACTTGCGCTGAAATGAAACGAAAGAATAAAAATTTGGGGTAAGCTCGTGCAATACTTTCTTACCGTAAAAATATATCTACAACCATTTTAGGTCAATGCAATTACAGAAACTAACTTATGGTACATGTCGACTCCACTTAACCAATTGTTCGGGCGGCATGTTTGATCAAAAACTTGCAAGCCCAAGATAATACTCGTCTACGGACTACATCTGATACCAAAATGGCTTAATCCACGAGGCAATTTTAGTTATACAAGCATGTGCCGGGACGGAGGATATTGAAACAAGATACAAACAACTAGAAGTTCACTTTAAGAGTACTTTTGCTATTCTAATGTAGATGGCGTACTATGTATGAATTTATAATAAAAGGTTTCAATAGAAATTTAACAATTATTGATTAGGTGTATTGAACAAAGTTGTACATTCAAATAACAGAAAATCGTAATTGTTACACGTTCTATGATAATTTTTTGTAAGATATTGTTCAAAACCTTAACGAATTTTTTGTAAGATAGCGTTCAAACTCTCTATGGTGTTTAATAATGAATTGTCTAAATTTGTTAATTTTGATTTCACTAAATTTATAAAACGTGTTTCGAGGATTTTCTAGTTATGGTTTTATAGAATTTCCAATAATAATTTTCTTAAAATTTGCTAGTATTAATTTCAATTAACCCACTAAAAATTAATCTAAATGGTTGGCAAAGTTTGCTCTTTGTAATTATCAAGTTCATTATCAGTAACGTAATTGTAATAATGTTTATTCTGGACATTCAGTAAAGATAAGACTGCGAGTTTACAAGTTCAAATACCATATTTATTTTTCCGAATCACCGTTAAATCAACTGTCTTTAAAACAAATGGAAGAATGTTGAAAATGATGTATTTTGGATAGCCTGTTTTATGGTTTAGTTTTGATTCGATTTGCAAAAATGAGATGCACTTCAAGTTCATGTAAATGGTTCCAGTAAAGTTCCAGTATATTACGCAATAAAATGTAGACAGTACGTTGACGTCAACTGTTTGTCAAAGGATCGCATGCCATCACATCTGGCCCCAACAATGTAATTGTTTCAATGTTGCTTAGAACAACACTTTGCAAGGTAAGCTTTTTATATCACTTTGACATAACGACAGCTGTTCGCCTATCTTGACAACAAGGCAGATTGTTGAAAAAAAACATTGTAACAATCGACGATTCTTGCTATACTGTGTGATTATGAAAACTTTCTGTTTAGATTTTATCACAGTTTAAATTAAGGGTTATGCATTATATTATTACAAATGAATACAAATACCTTAATTAATCTTAACAAAATATTTCATTTAAATTCAATCATACCTTAAGTAATTATGAGAATTAAGATTATTAGACTTTGAAAATTTAATACACACTTATAAACCAAAGTAACAGATCTGGAATTTTGGGTAATTAATTTGGAAAGCCTTGTAAAAATGTTTACTACATTATTGATAATTTTAATTCTTAGTAGAGGCAGTCATAATTTTCTTATTCAATAATTGTGTTGAGGAAATTAAACTACCTTTGAGATATATTTTGTACATTAAATTTTATTACTTAGAAGGCAATATTTAATTAAAGAACAACCATTTAATTCATTTGAGTAATTGTTTCATTTTGAACAAGTGAGTTCAAAAACAGAATAATTAAATCAAAAGGTAATAAAGCATAAATACCCTTTACAAAATTAATGTTTTTAGCCCTCACTTGACTAAGGAGCACTAATAGCACTTTAAAGAATTTTAATGCATAAAATTGTGTTTATAGTAGTGTTCAAATATTAATAGCTATTCTTTTTTTTATAGTATTAGGTAAGAAGAGTACATTTCTTGTGTCCTTCTTTGCTATATTAACTATATTATTTACAGCTCCTGCTTAGACAGTAAATACGATATTTTTCTCTAAGGACTTCCAAATCCCCCCTTAAGGCCAACCCGTGTTTAGAAAATTTAAGGACTTGGTGGCGCCCCTCTTACACCCCTATTTTAGTATAATTAGAGTCAGTAAGTAAATAATGTTTTTGTCATAAAACCCACGACCACTCCTCATAAGCTCTACTCGAGGAATAGACCCCTAGCTTAGTCGGAAGATAGTTGAGATTCCATCATCTTAAGGAGACCATAACCTCAAGTCTACTTGAGTAGTGTCCAATCTTTTGCGTATAAATCTCGCTCCTAAAATCCCCGCCTCTGGTCACGAACTTCGCTAATCCCTACTACGTTTAATGCTAACTTATTTATTTTAATTTTCAGATTCTCTAGCTTACTTACTTGCTTCATGCTTCTAACATTCCACGCTCCGGCTCGCAAATTGTTCTCTGCTCTTAATTTAAACTCCAAAGTAATCCCTCCCGGAGATTCGAATAGGGAACTATTTTAACTTCGAAATCTTTTACCCCAGAGGACGACATCATTTAAAAACATTTTCAGTACACGGTGTACTTGGGAAGTAATGTGGTGGTTTCCAGTTGCCTTCCGCATAGCAGTAGCGTGTCTTAGAGTGTCATACCGACCTCCAAGGTCTCTGCCACTTTAAGTACCGAAAAACCAGTTGCCCTCTTTCGGGGACCTGTCTTAGTTCGTTCATTACTGAAGACACCACAACTTGGTTATACCTATATTTCGGCTTTTTAGCTCACTGAAACACACCTACCATTCTATGCGTTCTAATATTTAGAACTCCTTTGAAGTGCAGATTCGTTCAGAATGAAAAAGAAATCAAGTTTTAATTTTTTTGTCAAACAATGCTGTTTGTGGCGTTTATATTAACAAGAATGGTTAGTAATATAACTACATAGTTGATAGGTTTTCTTCATTATTCCATTATACATACCTGTTCTTGAAAGGTAAACACAAATGAGTATAGATAATCTCTTAAGCTATTCAAACTTTATTTACAATATTCCTATTACGTTAGCTTTGCTGTAGCTCTAGCAGTACACAAATTACCAACAATTCATAACACGAATGAGCGCATCAAAAACCTAATAGAGCCACTGGTGTATTAAACTTCACGAATACGATAATAAAATTATTATGTATAATTTATTGAAAAATTTTAATAAGGTCCTAGGCGACTGTGTTTGCCTTTTGTTGCGTATTACACTGCAGTTTTACCATAAAAGCAAAACAGAAATAATAGTTTATTAATAGCTTAGAAACCGGTAGCGTTCCAATGCTCTCGAGGAATACCTTTCGTTGTATTTTGTGTAATTGTTAAAAAAAAGCAATTTATGATCACTAGAAATGCAGAAATGAACCTGGTTGTTCTTTGTACCTTCCTAATACGACAACATTGCTGATTTGCTAGGAATACATAACGCACTAAAAGCTTTTATTCTGTGCCGACACAACTACTGACAGACGTATCCTAAATAACTAAGCAGATTATCGATAAAGAATACATCATTGAGGACAGATATGGTTGTACGTAGCAATAATCAGTTGGTTTTATCCTTAAAACTATTTTAATTAAGGTATATCTACACACGTCTCTCGATTTACTAACATCTAAGATCTCGCATATGCAGTAAATTAAGGCAGGACGATTGCAATATTAAATCTATCAATTGGTATAAGGTAAACCATATTAATTAATAAGTGTTTTCCCAAGGATCAATAATATTCAGACTGATCTTTGGATGGAAAACAGTTCTGGGAACGTATATTTGAATACTAAAAGCAGTTTCAAGCGCATAATTATGTATACTTATTTAATGTACAGATTGATTTTGTAATCCATGTGTTTTAGGTAGCACAATGGTTAAATATTGTCAAATAATGGTCGTAGTGCATTTATAAACCATTCCTTTTTATTTTCTAATACAGGGTTTCAATTGAAGTATTTAACTCGTACTTGCATTTTTACACATAAGAATACGCTGTAGAAGAGAGGGGCTTTTCAAATCTTTCCCATTCTTACTCATTAATCCAAAAAAGTGTTAAATTGTTTTGCTTTTACTTTCTTAGCAAAGCTAAAATCCTTAAACAAGTGTTGGGATGTGCCATTGCTTTAGTAGATTTAAAACAAGACTGCTGTTGAATACAGAATTGATGTGGACTGTAATTAGTAAATAGACATTGAATAGAACTGATTGAAATTTATTTTCTGTTAAAATACATGAGAGTGCTGTTTACTATTCTAGAACTCAAACCCGAATGAATCCAATAGTAAGGCAAGCCGTTACAAGCAGTTGAGCGGCGTTGCCAATAATATTTAATGGAACTTAAATTTGATGATAAACTTATTAACAAAAAAAAAAGTAAACAACGTATTACAAAAAAAAAATAAACATAGCCCCCACCTTGAAGGGCACATCCAAAAAAAAAAAAAAATCAAAACAAGAAAATATTGTTACATGTAAGTCACTGATTCACTACTTGGAAGTAGGCACAAGTCTCTAATGGAACGTTTTATGCAGCCTTGTTGAGTGTTTATTTCGGCTACTCTTGAAACACCATCTTTTCCGGGAAAAAGCTTCACAATTCGTCCAAGATTCCGCCGAAAGGAGGGCAAGCTTGTGTTTTTTATTAAAACAAGACTACCCTGTTCAATAGGCGTAGCATTTTCTTTCCATTTATATTGCTTATGTAATTGAGTCACAAATTCTTTGTAAAACCTATTCCAAAATTGTTGTTGTAATTGTTGTATGAATTGTAATCTCGTCAATCGATTGGGTACTACATCACAAACATCGAGGTCTGGAGGTGAAGTAAGGGAACGACCTAGGAGAAAGTGGGATGGTGTTAAAGGGATCAAATCAGATGGGTCATTTGACATTGCAAATAGAGGTCGCGAGTTAAGTACTCCTTCAATCTGGATTAATAGGGTATTGAATTCTTCATGGTGGTAACACTATCTTTTAATACTCGTTTTAGATGAAATTTCATGCTCTTTACAGAGGCCTCCCATAAACCACCAAAGTTAGGGCTATATGGGGGAATAAAGTGCCATACAAAACCTGTATTGGCAGCAAAAGTTAACAGAGAGTTTTGGTTTTTATATAGAAATTGACCTAACTTCTTTAGTTCATTGTACGCTCCCACAAAAGTTGATCCATTGTCGGAATATATGTGTTGGAACACCTCGTCGTGAAGTAAACCGCCGTAAGCATGATATAAAACATTTACTAGTCAAATTATTGACTAGTTCTAGGTGAATTGATTTTGTAGCAAAACAAATGAAAACACAAATATAGGCTTTTGTTGTTTGACGCCCCCTCCCTTTACGATCGGCTATTAAAAAGGGACCAGCATAATCAATACCAGTATGTTGAAATGGAAATGATTGTTTAACACGCGAATCGGGAAGATTTGACATAGGCGCGATGCAAAATTTAGGTTTAACTTTAAAACACGACATGCATTCCTTAATTACTTGCCTGGCTAAGTTTCGTGCACCTATTATTCAATAAAATTGCCTCACAGCCACTAATAAGGACTGTGGCCCAACGTGTAATAGAGATTGATGTTTTTGAATTAAAATTAGTTTAGAAATAATATGTTTGGAGAATAATAAAATAGGATGCTTTACATTATAGTCAAGTGAAGTAAAACGTAGTCTTCCTCCAACACTAAGAATATCGTTGGCGTCGATAAATGGCTGAAGAGCTAACAATTTATGGTTTTTGGTAACTCCTTTTTGGATTTGAGCAATTTTACTTCTGATTTAAACAATTCAGATTGGGCAAGTTTAATTAACTTTAATCGTGATTGGTTAATTTCATGTGCGCTAAGAGGTTCTAGATTAATTGATTTACTTTCTATCTTCTGTTTAAGATTTGTAATGAATCTACAAATATATGCAGTAACTCTTAACAATCTACTAAAATTAGAATATCTTGTAAAGAAGAACGATTGTTCCAAAATTGGTTTCTTTTCTTGAAGTACCAGTATATTTTTAGGTTGAACTTTTAGTTCAGGTAATTCGTTAGTTGGCAACGAAACAAGGGAAGATTGACAGTTTAAAGGATGGCTTAAAAACTCTGGGCCATGCCACCATAATTGCGAATTTATAAGACCTACAGGTTGAAGACCTCTTGAAGCTAGATCTGCAGGGTTAGCCTTACTTGAAACATACTTCCAATTTTGTATATTTGTAAGGTCTTGTATCTTAGAAATTCTATTGGCAACAAATTGTTGAACCTTTGCGGGTTCCAACTTAAGCCAAGCGATCACAATTTGTGAATCGCTCCAATATATAATAGGAATTGATTCATGCAAAATCTTATTTACTTGATCTGATAACTCGGCTCCCAAGAGCAGCGCACAGTTCTAACCTCGGAATTGTGGTAGGTTTTACTGGGGCAACCTTTGATTTTGAACATAGAAGATAAGAATTAAAAGTGTTTCTATCGAAATTGAAGCTGCGTGCATATATACACGTAGCGTATGCGGTCTGAGATGCATCTGAAAAGCAGTGCAGTTCAATTAGCTTGAAATGCTGTGGAATAACATTTCTTGGAATTTTTAGATCATTCAGAAGACGCAATTGTAACACAAATTCATTCCAGGTTTCCAACAGGTCACCAGAAACGGGTTCATCCCAGCCTAAGTTTCGGGTCCATAATTGCTGGATAAGTAGTTTGGAAATAATAATTGTTGGGCTGAGAAGACCTAATGGATCATAGTTCTTTGATATGTGTGATAAAATTGATCTTTTTGTTACATCCTCAGATATAATGATAAATGGTGTAATAATAAAAGTTAACAAATCGGGTTGGCAGAGCCATTGAATGCCAAGTGTTTTTGAAGATTCTATTTTCCCTAAATTAAGAACTGAATTGGAAATATTTTTATTAGGAATTTTATCAAGAAAATCCCTTGAATTAGAGTTCCATTTTCTAAGTTGAAAATGACCAGAATTGAGTATAGTTGAAATTTGATGACATACAATTTCTAATGATTTTAGATCATCCCATCCTGTTAGTAGATCGTCGACATAGAAATCACTCTTAATAGTTTTTGATGCTAATGGAAATTTTTCTAAATTTTCTTCTGCCAACTTGTTTAGACATCGAATAGCTAAATATGGGGCGGCAGCAGTGCCATAGGTAACAGTTTTAAGTTGAAAAATAGATAGATTTTGATATGGAGTATCTCTCCAAACAATACGTTGTAAAGGTTGATGATCTGGGTGCATTAATATCTGCCGATACATTTTGCTTATATCTGCCGATACGGCATAAGTATATTGTCGAAATCGGATCAGAATATCAAATATATTGTTTTGAATTTTAGGTGTAATTAGCTGTAATTAGTAAATAGACATTGAATAGAACTGATTGAAATTTATTTTCTGTTAAAATACATGAGAGTGCTGTTTACTATTCTAGAACTCAAACCCGAATGAATCCAATAGTAAGGCAGGCCGTTACAAGCAGTTGAGCGGCGTTGCCAATAATATTTAATGGAACTTAAATTTGATGATAAACTTATTAACAAAAAAAAGTAAACAACGTATTACAAAAAAAAATAAACAACTGCCAATTCGGAGGTTATTTATCAAGTTATTTGTGTGTGGAAATCTAGCTGATATATAAGTAATACTCCACATGTGATTTTACAATGCTCCACCCGAAGGTACTAACTTGGCCAGGAAGCGAGTTTTTTTACCTGGAATTTTGAACTTTGCAGAGCCCTTGGTGTTCCAAGCAAGGTAGGGATCTTTAACGTGCGTGACAACACTCACACACGGGACCTCCATTTTACCTCTCATTTTGTGAAAAATGCTCGCCTAACATTTTTCAAGCGGACCGTGTCGGGTTTCGAACCCGGGACCTTGAGCGTAGTAGTCACACACATACCAACTACGCCACGGAGCCGCCTATATATATATACTGAAGAAAAATGGTATGTATATGTTAGCAGTAAAGCCCGTTGTGGCGGTAAGCTTACTTTACCTAGGCAAACCGCGCATTGCCGCAGTCCTTCAGGCAAAGTTGGGAATTATTTCGTATTACGAACTTTGCTGATACGTATCCCGGCAATCTTGGGTTTGGCAGATATGTGTTAGGCAGTTCGAAATGCCGTTATGTAGTCGTATAAAATCAGCAATATCAACTTTATAGGACTGTTACGTAACCGATTAAAATCTGTTTACAATAAGAAGCTTATAAAATAAAACAATTCACATTTTTATTGAAATTGAAAGCAGGTACAAAATATTCGAATATTGTATAGTAACATTTGGCAACTGAAACGCCCGGCAGAGACAATAGCCAACAGTTGAAAACATTCGTCTACACTGAAGAAACAGTACATACTGAGAAAATGTTACAGTGGCAAAAACTTCATGCAAGTTGTTTCAGTGTGGACTCGTTTTTAAAAATGTATATTCCATTCTTTATTTATTAGCGCATGATACTGAGTGGTGGCATTTTGAATTACTACGTAAGTTTTCTTTTTTGCATTTACAAGAGTTAGCAATACATTTTTTACTACAATTACACTTCACAAAGCCTTGGCCACTGAAAGCGAGAATTCTGACTGCTAATACCTGTAAGCGATAGTTTTTTGTCTGGGACATCATTGATTTTTTAAAAATATTTCAGCACAACGTGGAATCTGGTTTTTCGAATATAGAGAACTGATTTTCCCTTGCCTACAGCCTACTTTGTACAAACCATCATCGGTTTTTTCTAGTATAACTCCAATTATGATACGGGCATCTGCTTTGCTTCTGTCTAAACTATAGGAATCGGCACTCTGACCGATTCTCCTACTAGAATCTCCGGAATTTTTTTTTGTGACTGCTGTTTCATCTTTTCTGCTTGAAGTTTTAGCCCCTCATATGCATTCTGTCTATTCGCCCTTATTGCCTTTTCCTGTGCACAGCGAAGACAAAGCATCGTCGCTCCATAACCTTCCTCGTTAGTAGAACTCTGACTCTGAGCGCAAATGAAGTGAACGTTATAACCACAGCTTCTGCATTTGTGAGCACCAGATGTTTCCTGTTCACAAACAGCACATGTCGTTTTTTGTGGATCTGGAATTAGCTACTGAGTGACTATGATTTTCTATTTCAGATTCTCCCACTTCTAAGTCAAATCCATCATTAAGTTCGTTAGCGAGTTATGTATCCCCAATTACCTATATATATTGATGTATTGAATCTAATATGAATTATTAGAAATTATTAAGTAAAAGTATAAGTTCAATGCAACATTGTAACACAAAGATAACCCAGAGAGGTTATCGACAGTTCATGTGAACGGACATGCAACTTTGCATCCGTGAGGGCAGTGATACTGCAGGTGGCAGGTCACAGGCGGTCAACAGACCGCAATTACTTAGAATTAAGTTGTTACATTGTATTAAAGTGTACAATTAAAGAGAAATGCAGACATGAGATCTGCAAGTTCTCACAGCCGTGTGAGGGCAGGTTATTATAAAGGCCCGGGAGCTCAATGCCCGGCAGTCAGTCTTCGAACTCCATACTTCGTTGTTCAAGCTACTCAACCGAGTCAGTCTTCGAACTCCATACTTCGTTGTTCAAGCTACTCACTAGTCAATAATTAATTTTAGTATTATGTACAAGTTCATCTGTTTCAAAGTAAAATAAATGTGTTAAAGTCAAAGCTTTTTAAAAAACCAGCTCCAAAGGCCCGAACTTTAACTGGCGCAGTCGTAACGGATGTCAAAAGGGCACTGAAAATCCAAAAATCGGAAGATTGGTGACCAAGAATTTTAATTCGAAATTTTGGCAGAACCCAAACCAAGTTGGAGGAAGAACAAGCATAGTCTGAATCCAGCAACAAACCAAGTTGGACAAGGAACAAAAATCGTCTAAGGCCAAAAAACAAACCAAGGTGGACAAGATACAGAATCGATCAAACCCACCAAAAAAACAGATGAAACTAATGTAAGTTCATTTCCATAATTTTATTTCAAACCAAAACTATCATTGATATATGCTATTATTATAACTATTGAGTACCATTTATTATTACTGTTTATGAATTGTATTTTTATAAATATTTTCTTGAAAATAATTACAAAGTGAATTATTTTCAAAACGAGACTGTAAAACATTTTATGAGACGAATGTTAAAGAGATAAAATTTTTCTTTAAAAAGCAAATGAAACGTGAAGTTTAAAAGAAATTTTCTTTTAAAATAAATAAGAATTGAATTTAAAAAGAAACCCTTACCATACTTAATAGAACGAACTCAATAATCCAAAAAATAACGGGCGCACATTCACTAAACACCAAAATAAGAAACATCAATCACCGCGATCCAACGCACGTTTATAAACCGGTAAACTAACGCGAAATTAATTTCAAAGCTAATTCGAACAAGCAGTACAGAACGTTTAATTAAACCATTGACCTCTATAATACTGAATAAATCACAAGAACATTCTGCATTAACTAAAAATACGGTAACTTAAAACCACCTAAGAAAACAAAGCTCGCATCTTTTATACACTTAGAACATCAGAGAAGTGCAATAACTTTCAACCTTCAGTATTAAAGTATAGCTTAACAACGCAATATCATTATTAAAATCGCTTTCAGAATCCTTGCACAGTACTAAAGAAATAACTTTCAACTTTCAGTATAATTTCAAATTGCATCATACACGGGATAATAAAATCGACGCAGTTTCTATATTAATACCTACAATCCATAAAAGCGTGTACAATTGCAATAAACTCTAAACGTTTTCAACTAATTAATCAGCATTATAAAGTGCAGTAAAACGGTCATCATAAGAAGCTTTAATTAAAACGCTGAAAACCTACATTACGAAGAGATTCAATTACCAACAAGCATTATAATACCAAGAGATCTAAAAATAAAACAGACATAACACTTTACATTAGCGAGTACGGAAAGTCAATTATCTAATTCCATAAACCTGTAAGTGCAATTACCTCAACAAAGTATTCAATTTCAACCATGAAGTACAGGAGTAATCAACCTTAAGTTATAAGTAGAACACAAGACAGACGAACTGTACGTTTACGCAACTCAGTAAAACCCACGGAAAGAGTATTAATTAACAGAATTTAACCAAAACAAAGCTAAACGAGAATAAATCTATCCATTTAAGATTCCTTAAAAACAGGAACTCAAGACGAACTAAAAGCTGCATAAAAACAATTAATCCAAGACTACGGTAAATAAATTCAACAGTATTGAATACAAATCTCGTGAATACATCACCGCATTGTGTAATTAAATATAAATAAACAACGACTACGATTTTAAAAATAACTCGACGCAATATAAACTAAAATTAATAAATCTAATACTACAAGTACGAAATTAATCTCAAATTCTTACCAAATTTTATCCACCCAATCCAAACTGAAAATTAACCATTCTAACTAAAAATAACGCCGAAAAATAACGAAATAAACATCAACCTTTACCAAATCTTTATGTACCTAATCTAATTGAAAATTAACAAACCAAAACCAAAGTTAACGTTTCAAATAGCTAAATCAACATCAATTTTACAAAACTCTAAGTTATCCAATCTAAAAGGAAAATTTAAAAACCAAAGCAAAAATAACGTCATAAAAGGAAAATCATCCCCAATTTTTACAAAATTCAAAATTACTTAATCCAAAAGAAAAATTAATACATCCAAAGCATAATAAACGCTAAAAATAACAGAACCAACCCCAATTTCTACAAAATTTGAAATTTTGCAACCCAAACGGAAAATTAATAAATCCGAAGCAAAAGTAACAATACAAATAGCGAAATAAACCTTAATTCAAAAAAAAAAAATTTTTTAATTTTCCCAAAATCGAAAACAACCCTTAACCAACATGAGTAACACAGACTTACGTCTCTATTTAGAGACAATACAGACGTTCGATGGCACGCAGGCCCATCTCTCAATTTCATTGGAGCATGTGAAATGTTCCTAAAACCTTTACAAACCCGGAGATGACGCAAGAAATTCATTGCTTATACGTTTAGTAATAAGTAAACTAGCCGGAAGGGCACTAACATTAATCGCCAGTAGGGACGACTTATCGGAATGGGACCAGTTTAAACAACTACTAATTGCATATTTTGGAGACCAACGTAATATAAAATGCCTGGTACGAGACCTAATAAACCTTAGAATGGAACACAATCAATCCCCTACCAATTCGGAATGAAATGCCAAGACGTGAGAAGTTTAATTTTAACAAAATTAAAATCGAAGAACCCGATCAAAACGTTAGACATTTAAAACAAAATGTATGACGAAATGGCACTAGACACATACATAAACGCTTTACCAGAACGACTATCGGATAAAATCAGATTCCAACGACCCCAAAATCTAGAAGAAGCTATGAGCCTAGTAATAGAAGAAGAAAATGTAATGTATTACCGCAACAGACTATACAACCCCAACGCGAATAAAAGTTATTCACCAACAAAACTATACAAGCTACAAGACAAACAATCCTCAACAAAATTCACACCCTTTAACTCACAAACAAATCAACCGCGAAGTAACAACCCAAGTTTTAACAATACCAATTTTAATAATCAATATAAACATTTTCAAGACCAACATTCAACCCAACTTTTACGAAACCCGCATTCCAACCAGATTCAATCAAAACCTAAACCAACAAAGACCAGCATTCAATGCAAACCCTAATAGAAATACACCAATGACTAATACTCATAACAACCCTAACAATTATACAAACCAACACCAATGGACACCTCATCTGGTAACACCAGACAAAACACAAAAATAACACATATCCGACCAAACCCTCATCAGAAACGTAATTTTACATCGGAAGAATTATTTCATCAAGAAATAGAAAAATTTGACACTGACCAGAATAATGACATTGAGACACCTACGAACAATGAACAAACCATGCAGAAACTTATGAACGTGACGAACAATACGAAACTTACGAGGAGTACGACGAAGAAAACTCAAACTCAAATTTTCAAATGGACCAATTCATAACCGACCAAACTTAATAAACTTAAATAACATAAATCACTTAGTATTACCATACATAGAAATACCCCACGCCAAATTCAAACTATTAATCGACACCGGATCATCTAAAACATTAATTAGCCCCAGAACCGTACAAAAACATTATTTAGATTATGTAGAAAGAGAACCATTTAAAATAAAACAGCTCATCAAACAACACTACACCAATTCGTAGCAATATACCCTTACCGAGAACATTTAATGTTAAAATGAAACATAAATTTTGTGTATTCGAATTTAACGACAAATATGACGGATTAATCGGAATGGACCTTCTAAGAAAATTAGAGCCAACATTGACATTAAAAATCGCTTATTAAGGACAAAATACGGAAAAATCCCAATTAAATTTCAAAACACACAAGTTGAACAAAAATACACTATAGAACCCCGAACGGAAAGAAAAATAAAATTCCCAGTAAAATCTAACAAAAATTTAGGAATAATAAATCATATGACATTTCAACAAGGAGTAGAAACCCCAACTGCCTTAGTCAAATAAAAGATAATTTTTGCAACCACAACAATATTAAATTCAAACGACTATCCCGTAGAATTATCATTGACAGACCCAATTAACGTAGAAGAACTAAATTTTAACGAAATGGAAATAGACGAAAATTTAGAAAATAACTTACAACCCAATAGAACATGACGAAATGTTAAGAGAAAATTTAACTAACATCCGCTTCAATACCGACATCAATCAAGAAGAAGAAAGAGCAATTAAAACTTATGTTTTGAATACCGAGACATATTCCATTGCGAAGGAATACCATTAACATTCACCAACACAGTAAAACATAATATCGAGTTAACAGACAATAAACCAATTTTACAAAAGCATACAGACTACCTCATGCAAGCCAAGAAGAAGCTGACAGACAAGTAGCAGACTTATTAGACCAAGACATAATCCAGCACTCCAATTCACCATGGAGCAGCCCCGTGTTAATAGTACCTAAGAAATTAGACGCAACCGGAAGAGAAAGTACAGAATGGTAATAGATTATAGAAAGTTAAATGAAAAAACGGTAGATGACAAATATCCACTACCAAATATTAACCGAAATTTTAGACAAATTAGGCAAATGCCAATATTTTACAACATTAGACCTAGCATCAGGATACCATCAGGTAGAGATGGAAGAAAAGACATATCAAAACAGCCTTCAGCACACCTAGTGGACATTACGAATACAAACGAATGCCATTTGGACTAAAGAACGCACCCGCTACTTTCCAGAGAGTCATGGACAATATATTACGAGGAATACACAATGAGAAATGCCTTGTATACCTTGACGACATCATAGTTTATTCCACATCACTTGGTAGAACACATAGAAAGATTGAAGAAGTATTCGAAAGACTTAGACAAGCACATTTTAAAGTACAATTAGACAAAAGTGAATTTTACAAAACAAGTATCATTTTTAGGACATGTAATAACACCCCAAGGAGTAATGCCAAATCCAGACAAAACAAAGCAGTTCTAAATTACCCATTACCAAAAGCAAACAAAGAAATAAAGGATTTCTAGGACTTAGTGGTTACTACCGCAAATTCATTAAAGGTTACGCTCAGATAACCAAACCCTGACAAATTGTTTAAAAAGGAAACAAAATTGAACACACCCGGAATTTATTAAAGCAGTAGACAAAATTAAACACATATTAACAAATCACCCTGTATTAGAATACCCAGACTTTACAAAACCATTTATACTGACGACAGACGCATCGAATGTAGCATTAGGCGCAGTATTGAGCCAAGGAAAAGTAGGTAGCGATAAACCTATCAGCTACGCATCCAGAACCCTAAATGAAACCGAACAAAATATAGCACTATAGAAAAGATTATTAGCCATAATTTGGGCAACAAAATATTTTAGACCTTACCTATACGGAAGAAAATTTTACATATATACCGACATAGACCACTAGTATGGTTATGCAAACTGAAAGAACCAAATTCAAAATTACAAAGATGGAGAATCAGACTCGAAGAGTATGATTACGAAATTATATATAAAAGGAATTTATAAAAACAACGCAGACGCTTTAAGCAGAATCCAACTCAATGCATTAGAAACGGAATCCATTATAGGAAACGTAGACGAAGCAGAAATAAGGGAAGATCCAGACGAGATCGACACAATACATTCGACACAAAACGAAGAACCAAAAAACGCGATTAAAATTTTAAACGAAGCAATCGATATGAAACCCAACCAATTTATAATAACCGAAGTTTTAAATAACCCCAATCCAGTAAAATATACAAAAGTAGATAAAAAAAATATACCAAATTCAAATAACTAAAGATGACAACGAGGAACAAATAATTAAAATTTTAAAAGAATACACCCCGAGAAAAACGATTTTATTTTTATTTCAATACCGAACATTTATACCAAAGATTTTCAGAATTATACATTAAATTATTCAATAACTCTGGACCTGAACTCATCAGATGTACTAGAAAACTAATAACACTAAACGACCCTGACGAAATAAACGATGTAATTAGACATCAACACGAAGGAAAAACCAACCATCGTGGAATTAACGAAACAATAAAACAACTTGTAAGACGTTATTATTTTAAAGACATGAAGGACTTGACCACAGATTTCATTAACCAATGCGAACTATGTGACAAAGCGAAATACGATAGGAAACCCCCAAAGATACCCTTAATGTTAACCAAAACACCCGACAAACCATTTCAAAACTACATGCCGATACTCTAGTAGTAGAAGCGCAAAACTATCTAACAATTATAGACGCATTCACAAAAATAGGCCAAGCAATACCAATCACATCCAAAAATAGCATCGACGTGACCCAAGGATTTTTACAATATTTCACATTTTACGGAACACCCGAATCAATCACTTTAGACAATGGTAGCGAATTTAAAACGAGACAATACAAAACACTTTAGAACTTCACAAAATAAAAATTCATTTCATAACGGAAAACCACCCTGAATCAAACGGACTAATCGAACGATTACATTTAACCCTGTTAGAACAAATTCGATTATTAAGAATAAATTATAAAAAGGAACATATAACCAATTTAATGTCATACGCACTAATCGCCTATAATAACACAATTCACTCATCAACAAATTTTACACCCTTAGAATTAACCTTAGGACATTCAGATTCACGAAATCCCTATGACATACACTACAATAAAGAAGTATATCAACAATATGCGAAAGATCACAAACAAAAACTAAAAATAACTTACGACAAGGTAAAAGATAAATTAGAAAACGATAAAGAACGTATCACCACAACCCGAAACAAAATACCGACTCAAATAAATTTTCAATAGGACAAACCGTATATGAGAAAAACTTTCAGAGCAAGCGACATAAAACAGCACCCAGAAATTTAGGACCATTTAAAATTAAGAAAATATCAGATAAAAACATAGCAGTAGTAGACAACGGTAAAATAACAAAGTACATTCATTTAAAAACCTAAGACACCCTGTAATTTCAGATGGACAATCATCACCCTTACCGTCAACCTCCACCCAGGTAGAACGGACAACCCAATAATAGAAATTATAAAAACAACGCCGGTATACTACCAATTAAATTAGGAAGTATACAAAATACAATATTTACTCAAATAATATCCAACCTTACTTTAACGCAACAACTTTTAGCAACATTAAGAATAACGAAATAATATTTTTGATAGAAATCTAGATAGTAGAAAGTAACAATTATCAATATTATCATTTATTTGCTTTTCCAACAAAGGTTACTAGCACATACCAAGTAATCATACCCAAAACCAAATTCCTATCCCTAAATGAACTGAGATATGGTTATACAAACGAAAAATGTACTGAAGTAACACCAAACGAATATTTATGTCAATCGATGACGACAACAACCATTCAAGAAGACAGCCCTTGTGAAGTACAACTATTAAAATTCTCAAATCATTACGAAAACTGTGAAACCAAACAAGTGCAAATAACTAATATGAAAATTCAAAAAGTTACAGATAACGAATGGATAGCAATTTTCCCAACAGAAGTAATAGCAACCATCCACTGGAACCAGGATGAAAATAACCAAGCATTAATCGGAAGCAAACTAATTACCCTCAAAGAAGATTGTTATGTGAAATTGAAAGATGAAGTTATCAGAGTTTATCAAGATCCCATAGCAACAAAGAAACTTGCAAACCTACCGGAACTACAATTCAAAATACAACAAGAAGACGAAGAAATAATCAAGAAACCTATGAAGCTAGAGCATCTAGACTTAGACGACCTCAACCACGCCGTGAAATTAGTGGAAAGTTATAAAGAACAATTAAGTGAACTCAAAACGCCAAAGTTATATTATAATAATATAAGTGTTTGGACAATTGTATTAATCATTTTAGTAATTTTTGTAATCATGTATGTATTATACAAAATGTACCTTAGATATAAGAATGAAAGAAACAGTTCTAGATTTAAGGAAACAAAGAGAAAAAAGGAAACAATAAGCATACCATTAGAAACAATGAATTTAAATAATGTATTTTATGTATTTAAAAATTAAGAA
Source organism: Platerodrilus igneus (assembly GCA_036346225.1). Classification (NCBI taxonomy): domain Eukaryota; kingdom Metazoa; phylum Arthropoda; class Insecta; order Coleoptera; family Lycidae; genus Platerodrilus; species Platerodrilus igneus. Next base: position 15,023,654 of record JARFIW010001670.1, on the reverse strand, counting down.
AACCCTTAATTTTTCATTTACGGTGGGAGGAGTTATGTATCCCCCAATTACCTATATATATTGATGTATTGAATCTAATATGAATTATTAGAAATTATTAAGTAAAAGTATAAGTTCAATGCAACATTGTAACACAAGGATAACCCAGAGAGGTTATCGACAGTTCATGTGAACGGACATGCAACTTTGCATCCGTGAGGGCAGTGATACTGCAGGTGGCAGGTCACAGGCGGTCAACAGTCCGCAATTACTTAGAATTAAGTTGTTACATTGTATTAAAGTGTACAATTAAGAGAAATGCAGACATGAGATCTGCAAGTTCTCACAGCCGTGTGAGGGCAGGTTATTATAAAGGCCCGGGAGCTCAATGCCCGGCAGTCAGTCTTCGAACTCCATACTTCGTTGTTCAAGCTACTCAACCGAGTCAGTCTTCGAACTCCATACTTCGTTGTTCAAGCTACTCACTAGTCAATAATTAATTTTAGTATTATGTACAAGTTCATCTGTTTCAAAGTAAAATAAATGTGTTAAAGTCAAAAGCTTTTTTAAAAAACCAGCTCCAAAGGCCCGAACTATAACTAGCGCTCATTACAAAAAGTGCTTCTTCCAGCGACTCTTCTATTTTTAATGCATTTTTAACTTCATCCGGCAAAGACTGAATTCCGATATGACTTTTCCTTCCTAAAGAAAAAAAGGGACACATTAATTTGTATAAAACGTATTTGAAGCGTTACGAAACATTGCTTCAAACGAAGTTTGTTGTATTATTCTGTGATATGCGTTGTTTTTGTGTAATTAACAAAAACGTAGACCTTCACTCCACGGCTTGATTTTGTTGTTCTCCATCAATGAAAATAACTATTTCGACGTCCTGATTTGCTTGCTCGACGCTCCCCTGGCTTTCGGAATGTCTCGGCTTTCCATGGACTTAACCCTTGCCACATCTCTTTTAACTCTTCAACAAGTCGATTTGCAAATTCGCCTCTATTATCAGACTGCAAAACTGACGGACACCTCAGAACACAAAAAGTATTTATCAAGTTGTATGTCACCTCTTCCGCCGTTTTTGTTTTTAGCGGCCGCAGAATAAGACACTTGGAGAGATGATACTGATAATTTACTATATAATTGAAGTCTTGGTTCGGACATGTCTGCATATCAATAAGAACGACTTGTCTCCGAGAATTTACTTCTGTGAATAATAAAGGTTTCACGGTTATTCCCTTTTTCCTGCGTTTCTTTTTCTTATGGCAGGCTTTACAAGGTTTCAATTAAAATGTTTTACTCTAACGAGTCATATTAGAATATTTGTCTCCTAATGCTTTGATGATAATATCTATCTCAGAATGACCACAGTCTCTGTGTATGTTATGAATTACTTCAAATAATTCTTCATTCGAAACAAAGTATTTTATTTCGGCCGTTTGTTCAGAAAGTGGAACTATTACCTTCTTGATGACCCCGACACACAAAACATCAAAGCGTTTAAGCCGCCGATATTGCAGCGTCGATTTCTTAGCAGCTTTTTTGGCATCTTCTACCTCTTTAATTATTTCTTCATACCGTGTAGGTGATTCAATATAAAACGAATTTATTGGCTTTTTAACGCTTTCCAAGTTCTTCTTAAATTTATTTGTCATCATAACTCGTTTTTTTGTTATCTAGACCAGTGGCGTCATTCTCACTCATTTTTAATGCATCAACGCACTAATGCAAATAAACGGCTACTGCAACACAGCCAGATTACAAAATACGAACTGAAAGCGAAGCGAAGGAATCAAGGAATGCGTTGCATCAGTTTATTCCTGGTAGGTAGAAGGGGTAGAAAGTTGTAACTAGTTTTAATGACTTCTTCGCAAATTTTAAACGCCCACATAAAGATATTTCGAACTTTGCCTAACACACATCTGACAAACTATAGATTGCCGGGTTACGTATCTGCCAAAGGCCATCTTAGAGATACCGTATTTTTTTCGCAGAGTAACACGATATCTCCCTCTTTTATATTTTCCTGTCGAATTTTCAATTTTATAATCGATTCAAATTCAAAGTTATGATAAATTTGGGATAACCGTTCACACATGCTAAGGCAATTTTCTGAAACAGTAAGGTCGCTTTCGGTATATTTTGTAAGACCTTGACTTATCAAAAAATGGGAAGAGGTTAGAATGGAAACTTCATTTGATTCACGGATAAAAGATAAAAGAGTCGAGAATTTATGACAGCCTCTATTTGACACAGTACCCTTCAAAAGTCAATCGTTGTTCACCTATGAAATAAACGTTTTAGATGGTATATGACGTTTCAATAGTGGCTTCACATATTCCGCCATAATGCGGAAAACGAAGAGGAATCGTTTTCCATAGCGCTTCGTTTATTTTTAAAGGATATTCTTTTAACTCGTTATAACTTTTACGGTTTCTAAAGTTTGTACAAAATCTTTCAATTGATTGTGGAAACCAAAAAAATTTGAGGCGTTGTAGCTGTAGATAGTGCTTGAATTTTCTACGCGTGCTATAAAACGTTCCATGCACATCATAAATGATTCTGTGGCGTGACCTACGTTATATGTGATTTTCCAATGCTCCATCCGAAGGTACTACACTGAGCAGGAAGCGAGTTTTTCATCTGGAAAATTTGGAATTTTGCCGGACCCTTGCTGATCCAAGCAAGGTAGGGATCTTTAACGTGCGCGACAACACTTACACACGAGACCTCCATTTTACCTCTCATCCAAACGGAGGTGTATTTTTGTGAATAATGCTCGCTTAACATTTTTCAAGCGGACCGTTTCAGGATTCAAACCTTGGGCGTGGAGTGACCTACAACGAGCTCTGTGTGAACAGTCTTAGTCGACATACACACAAATACGGCAGTGTATGCCTTTGTTTCTGGAGCCTCTTGGAATCTTGAGCTTTTAATGTAAAAGAGACAGCAAACGTAACAACACCGATACTTTGAATCGAACGGGTCATTGTCAACATATACCCCATTCATGGCAAATCTGACATACTCCGTTGAAACGGTTGGGTGGCCAGTCAAAAATATTCCGAAGAGTTTGCTATTCAACGGCCAAATTCCTAAGCAAACACTTTATATCACTATTTGAGAACCCGCATGTAACAAGCGTTGATATTCTTGAGCGAGCTGATAACGCAATTATCAAAGGATTTTTAGACAAAGGAAAACAATTTTGTTACTTTGTAACATCTTAACAGTTGTAGAGTACCAGATAACAAGTCTATTGTAAGCAGATGTAGGCAGGTGGTAAGTGGTCTTATCTTTTAGAACAAAGCTGTGCATTTACATGCATCGTTTAATTAAATTGTAATCACTGCAGGTGCTAGGAAATATTGCAACTACTTTATAACGTAATGTTTTCTAAGCAGCTGTTTGATTTTATAAGGCAAACATTTATACAAAGTAATTACTTGGGAAATTTTATTAAATAACACTAATTCAAATGGCGGGAAATCGAGCTTGTTGAGAAATTTTAGGGCGTTATAAAAATGAAAGCAGAAAAAGTTATTTGCAGGGTTTTGAACGTAACAGCCTCGATGTTCACGTCGGTTTTTTAGCTGGATCATGGTGGTCCACCAAGACGACAAGCCATTGTCAAGGAGGCAGGTGGACAACAGGACGGAGTCAATTAGGGCGGAAGTTGCGGGCGTTCTCGGTAAGGGGTTGAAGGTGAAGTCGAAGGACGTGATGTTGGAGACTCAGCAGAAGGTCGAGATGCCTAAAAACAACCTGAACCTACGGCGGTCGCGTCAGGGGAGTCGGCTTTTTGTCGATGTTGCAGTGTTTGAATTGCCATCAACAGCGACAAAATAGCGTAAGACGACGACTAGCAGTAACAGAAGCGTTGCTGGAACAGATCTCGACGAGCTAGACATTTTGATGTTTAGGGTGAGAAAGGCGCATAGCGTCATCCACAAGATGGTGCCGAAAACCTCCGCAACGATTGTCAACGATGACAGGAAGATTATTCGAAACGCCCCGGGTGAGTTCCGGGACGTTGTGAATCTACTTATTGGTATGTTTAAGGCGATGCGACTTTGCGTAGGGGATACTGGGATTGCAAGCGTTGTAGCAGGAGATTTAGCGGAGATCAAGGATGTTTTAGGTCAGCAGGGTGCCAAGTATCAGGGAGCTGGGCAAGGAACCGAACGCTGCAGCAGATGCCGGGATACATTGACGTTTGCTGTTCGGGTCGATGTCAAGTCAGGCGAGAAGAAGCACGTGTTGTGTCTTTGAAGAGAACGTTGAGCCTACCCGTAATGGATTTATTGTTATAAGAGCTTGAAAGACGCACATACTGAGTGTTATTGTTGAGTGTGCTGGGTGTGAAGACGCTCATAAGTTGCAGTTCAAGGTCGGAGGTGGTAGAGATTTGAATACAAAGTCTCCATTAAGGAGTAGTCTGATAGAGGGCGATAGGGGATAGCTAATTGCTGATCTGTTAACGGAAGAGAATTGAGCATGTTAAACAACAACAATTCGCCGACGTTTGAGGGACATATTATGTGCAACAGTTTCATCACTGTCACTGCAATTTTGCACGAGATGTTTGAGGTTGTTTACAATTGGAAATTAGGATCGTATGGGTTCACTCTCTCGGAGCATAAATTAATAACTAGAGATGTTGATATCAGAACACGCGTTAACGAGCGGAAGAACATATTTAAAGATGGCGTATCTTGGTGGATCAAAGAGATAACCAACAAGCGCGCTGAAACGCGCAACTTAAAGCACCGTTGTCAACGCGCCACTGAAATCTGAGAACAAAGGAAGATCAAGTGATATCAAACTAACCGAGAAATAAAACGCTAACTGAACGAAACGCGGATGAATACATTTAAACAATTCTGCACGAGCGATTCTGAAAAAGAACTTTAGGGGACAGGGTATCACGTAATAAGGAGTAAACAACAGAAAATCATGAATCATGATCGGCAACGTCAAAAAATATAATGGGGAATATACGGAAGGTTTTAGAACGACAGAGGAATATTTATTGGAGGAATTTTTCCTATCGGACGATCCAAAAAAGTACCAGGGATTGCAAAATAGGATACATTAGGGAGCCACAAAAACAAAGGGGATAAATGCCGTATGACAATTCCCGATCATAAGGTAGTAAGGGTTCTTAGGAGTATGAACCCTAAGAAGGCACCTGGGCATTATGAAATCATCTCAAACGCATATCTGGAGGCGTTTTTGTTAACCTCGCATGTCTCTGCCGTGTTGTTTAATCTTTGTTTGGCAAAGGGCGTGTTTCCCCGTTATTTGAAAGTCCAAAATGTAAAATTTATCCTTAAATAAAAAAAGACGATATGTCAGATCTGGGCAGCTATTGTCTGATTAACCTGCTACCGGTACTGAAAATAGTTTTGGATTGAGTTATGATCACCCGAGTTGAGCACGCTGTTCGAGACAGCGGTGGTTTTAATAGAAAACAGTTTGGTTTCGTGTAGAGTAATTGACTTTCGGCGCGTTGGTTCGTAGTCGAAGAAATAAAGAAGGCGAGAGGGGTAAAAGAGTATTGCGCCTTCGTGGCGTTGGACATCTCAAGGATTGTCCGCGCAAACTGATTTAATGGGCCATGAGTTATTTCTCGGGATAATTGGCACAGGTCAAAATTTTGGGGGAAGTTGTGTTGCGAACGGCGGAAGGGGTGTGTCCGCAAATGTCAGGTTTTCGTTTCACGTTTTGGAAGTTCTTGTATGAGAGCATCTTTAAGGTTAAATTGCCCAAAGGATGCACTATTGTTAGGTTTATGGATGATACGTCTTTGATTATCAGGTCGAGGTTGTTATTGGAGATGCAAACTAAACCGAATAGGGCGTTGACTAGGTTGCACAAATGTTCGCAGGAGGTCAAATTCAAATTCAACACAACAAAGTCGGAGGTGCTTTATTTCGGAAAGAAACCAGAACAACGTCCTCCTAAACTAGAGATAGGAGGGGAAAAGGCTCCGTTCAAAGAAGCCATCACATACCTCGGCGTTAAACTGGACAACAAATTAACTTGGAAGGTGCGCATACAATATGTCAATTGTAATGGCAGCGAAATTGCCAATAGAATGATCGCGTCTGCAAAATAGGCTAGGGATTCAGAGACAAATTGTTGAAAACAGTCTGCACCGGAGCAACAGATTCTGCGATGCTGTATGCGGAACAGTTTGGGCGGAGGGTTGCAAGGTCAGAGAAGTGCGGCAATTGGCGAGCATTCAACGCATAACCGCGGTCAAAGCGGCAAGAGCATACAGGATTACTTCTACGAAGGCGGTCTAGATGATTAGTAGGATGCTCCCAATCAAATTTGTCGCCAAGAAGATTAAAGATCATAGATTCGCAGATATAGAAAGAGAACGGGAAATTGTCGAAAATCGTGGTCTTGGCAGTAGGGAAGTTCAAAAAAAACTTGTTATTTCCGAACTAGGGCATCCGACTGATGCTAAGGGACCTGACTTTGTCGAAGTTGAAAAAACGCGTCCGAGATCAGAATTTACACGGATGGCTCGCGAATGAACGATTGGCAGGCTGGAGAGGTGCTCGTTGTGTATAAATAGGAGAAGGAAGTGTTCCGATTCCAAACTAAACTAGCAGACTAAATCACAATCTTTCAGTACGAGTTGATAGCTATAAGAGAAGTTATAGAGTGCGTAATTAACCGCTCAGGCACAAGTGGGTATTCCATTATTAGCGATAGGTAGTCGGGCCTGACAGCTCTGGCAAATTTGAACACCTCGACAGATCTTCAAAGGGATGTCTGAAAAATAGCGCACATGGTACTTGGGTTTTGCGATTTGAAGGTCATTGGGTTAGGTCGCATAACGGCAATAGAGGAAACGACAGACCAATTGAAACAGCCAAGAAGGCCGCAACAGGGGAGTTTCTTACATCGTATTCATCGATACCGAGGTCGCTATTAAGAAAAAGTTACGAGAAAAATCGATCCAACAGTAAGAAGACAGTTGCAACAACGCTTCCACGGGTAGATTGACACACAAATTTATACCGAGAATAGAAGCTAGTGATAAGATGGTGGAGAAGTTTAGTCATAGGAGCTTGGAAGAAGTCCCGGGAGTGGCTAAACACAGGGCGTTCTGGGTAGCTTTGAAGGAGTTGGTGAGGGAAGCCGCGACACCCGACGCTGAAAACCGGGTGTAAACGGGGGGTGGGGTCGCTTGAAATTTGGAGTAGGGGATAGTTTAGACTTCACATAAAATTTATTTTTTAGCACGATATTGCTTAATTTCCAAAAACGCAACAACAAAAGAACATGCACAAAAGAAACAAAACAAAACACCCAAACATATAAATATCCAGGATGAATTTCAAACTAAATCAGTCACCGTTTTTCCTAAAGCGCACGAAAAAACATCGAGTGTTAAATCAAAACCTTGAACCGGGCTAATAACCGCAAAATTAAATCAGATTTCCTAGTTAACTTAAACCAACCAATTAAACTAAGAAATTAAATTAAAGTGAAACAGCGTATACCGCCAGGACCCAAAAAGCGCTAGTGATTGTGATTCCCCATCTAGTGCATACCCACCAGAACTTTAACGGTGCATACCCATCTCCTTTTAGCAGTAAGAGGTATTTGAGTATAAGCAAACGACCAGATTTACGGATCCTAGAGAAATTTATATTTGAGGTATTTATAAGTATTGTGACGGCTAAACTTGCTTAGCATTGATATGTATTAATAAGTAACTTTTGCAGTTAATTTTGAACGAAGAAATTTCACTGTGATGGCGTGAACCGGAATAATGCTTAAGCGAGTGCACCTGATAATTTAAGAGATGTTTCTTTGCTATTCTATGCACTATTGTATGCTTATATGCTTAGTGCTACAGCAAGGAACCAGATATTATCGATCGTAAATCCCACAAATTAAATACCGCACCATATAACTAAGTACAAATATAAGCAACTTCAATTTTTTAAATAACCCCGCGCAATCCAAACCAAAAGTAACAATACAAACCGCAAAATAAATCTCAATTTTTACAAAATTTGAAATTAATTAAAAGCGAAAGCAACCCTTAACAAAAGTGAGTTCAGATATGAAAATTTATCTTGAGGTAATCCCCAGCTTTAACGGAGAGCACGCCCTCCTCGGTAATACCATCACAGCATGCGAAATATTTTTGAAAACCATCTACAAACTCGGAGATAACAAGAGAAACGGCCTGATAATAAGTAAACTGACCGGACAGGCACTAACACTAGTTGCCAGCCGAGATGATCTAGAAGAATGGCAGGACCTTAAACAAATACTAATTGCATTTTTTGGAGACCAGAGGAACCTAAAATGCCTTGTACGCAACCTGATAAACCTCAGAATGAAAATAACCAATCTCCGTATCAATTTGGAATGAGATGCCAAGACGTTAGAGGTCTAATTCTAACGAAATTAAAAATCGAAAAATCCGATCAAAATATCCGACATTTAAAACCAAAAATGTATGACGAAATCGCATTGGACACCTGTATAAACGCATTACCAGAACGACTATCAGATAAAATGAAATTCCAACGTCCCCAAAACCTAGAAGAGGCCATGAACATGATAATAGAAAAAGAAAACGTAATGTACTACATAAATGAATCATCCGCGAATTGATAACCCAAATTTTAAGAATACGAATTTTAATAATCAATTCAGACAATTTCCCAAACCAACGTTTAACTCAAACTTTACGAAACCCGCATTTCAACCAAGATTCAACCAAAACGTAAACCAACAAACACCAGCATTCAGAGCGAACCCGATTAGAAATACCCCAATGACACATAACAATAACAATTCTAATAGCTATTACAAACCAATGCCCATGCATACCGCATCTGGTAACACCTGACAAAATACCAAAATAACACACATCCGACCAAACCCTCATCAAAAACGCAACTATACATCGGAAGAGCTATTTCACCAAGTAGAAAAATTCGACGATGACCAGAATAATTGCATTCATCCCAGTACGAACGAAGAATCAAACCATGTAGAAACTTATGAACGCGACAACCATACGAAGCTTACTAAGAGGACGACGAAGAAAACGCGTGCTCAAATTTTTAGATAGACCGATTCATAAACGACCAAACTTAATAAATTTAAATAACATAAATCACTTAGGACTTCTATACATAGAAATACCCTATCCCGAACTTAAACTATTAATCGATACCGGATCCTCAAAAACTAGTGATGGATTCGAACCGAACCGAACCGAACCTTGCCTTAGGTTCGGTTCGGTTCGAAAACTTTTAGTCTGGTTTGGTTCGAGGTTCGGTTCGAAAAAATATATTCCTGTTCGGTTCGGTTCGGTTCGAAGAAAACGAACCGAATCTCGAACCGAACCGAACCGGTTCGATATTTTGATATTTCAAACAACTGGTGCGTTCAAGTACAACAATTCAAATATTTAATGTAGTTTTTATATTTAGTAGTTGCTACTTTTAAATAAATGCAACATTAATTTGCTTTAGATTTTAGTAGTATAAATAATATTAGTACTATTTGTCCAGGTTTGATTTTTTCAATACGTATTCAATATCTTTAACGAAGCGTAATTACAATTAGGTTAATAATTAAAACCACCTAAAAAAATTTAGAGTGTGTTAATAAATGATGATTTTTACTAATGTCATTTCACCGTACAAGAACGATATCACACGATCTTTGCGTTTACTTTTATTTTAGTCTTAGTTAGTATAAAAAGAGTAAGGGTATCAAGATAATAAAGTGTTACTGATTTCTGATACAGTACAAACAAAAATCTGTTTGTCAGTTTATCTTTATAATTCAAAATTAAACTCGTACAATACAGGAATAAAAAAACTGTGCTTATATATATATATATATATATATATATATATATATATATATATATATATATTGCTGTAAAACCTCCACTATCCGGGTACTCCGCTTTTCGAATCGAGCCTCACAGATTGGGCGTCAAGAATGCTGTGAAACCTCTTGAATTACCTGGTCTGTTGATTTTCTTCTGTTAATCGCCTCGGCTGCTCCTCTAGATAGCTTTCATCCTCATACATAAAAAAAACAAACACATTCCTACCACAAACATCAACGTCAACTCTATTTACATCAATATTCACAATACATTAAAATTTCAAAATTAATATTCAGCATAAATTTTAATATCGGAAAATTTCAAAATTAAATTTATTATCATTTTAATGTGCATCCAGAATTAAAGTCCTTGTTGGATGCCTACTAATTAATATGACAATATAAGCAGACCGGAGTCTGAGTATAAAGGAGCATCTACCACCCTTTACGTTAATTAACCAGGTTCGTCTAATTGAGCTCAAAGACATACCCAAAGTTTCATCATATTCCCGAACATCAATACTAAATACCCCTTTCTACTTAAACAAGCAAATTTCATCTTAAAATTAAAATTTTATGGTTAGTACAATTTCACTAATGTCCATTTAAAGTAAATCAATTATAAAGTTATTCAACACACACAAAAATGTCAAACAAAATAGTATAATTTACCTGAAGGTTACTGTCCTCGAAGCTTCAATGTACATCGTCCCTTTAGTAATCACACCATTCCAACAGGATTATATTTACGGCTTCTAATTCTCAACGCTTTTAAAATTTTCTCCAACACCATTTATTTAAAGTTGTTTCTGGGCTTTTCCGGAACTCATCTGTGTACATCTGACCCTTGTTTCGTGGATCCAGACACGTATTTGAACCATTTAATTATTAACACCCCCGAAAAATAGCAAAGAAATTCATGCGTCTTTCACCAATATACGCCAAAACTGCCTACTTTTGTGTATACATTTGTCGTTGTAAATTTTGCTAATTGGTACAGTGATACTAAATTTTATTACCTTGTATCTAAGTGCACTGAAGTACATTCATGTTAGCACGTAAATAACAAACTATTTTGAATCACTAAAATATACGAGCAAAATTTTAAATTATTTTATCAAACTAAAATGCACTGTTTAACATCTTGAATCAAGTCGCGGATGTAAGAGCTTTTAACGCATCGAATAGTCAAAAGTCTAAGAGAGCGAAATTCATATTACCACCGGTATATATAGCAAAAGCCTGTCTGTCGGTCTGTTCCCCAAAACAGACAATTCTTAAGAATTTCTCATTCTATGTTCCCAGTCCGTCGCTCGCGCGTCGGTTTTACGAATTTTCACTCGCCCCATTTAAATCTCAGAAATTCTCACACGGCACGCAAACATGTCCGAGAAAAACTAATTACTTTTGTACAGAAATTGTTGTTTCTATCTCTGATATTTGCATCCTATTTTCAACCAATTGTGACCCTCGTGACGTTGCTTAAATCACGCCTTTTACTATATGTGTCTTTGCTTGACGCATTTTCTCTTTCCTGTTCTAACCTGTTCGTATTGGTGCAAATTGATATTCTTTATTATCGATTATATTTTAGTCCATGTGGACTATCTGGGTTAAATAACCCCGTATCGCACATTCTCGTGAATATTAAGCCCCGGTTTCTCCAAGATTCTTTGAAACCATTTGTTATCTACACAATTTTCGCCGTACGTGATATTTAAACTACGCAGGTGTTCAAAATAATATTAATTCTCAGAGCTTTTAAATAAACCCTGTTTTGTATTTCGTGCTAAAGCATCTGACCGTTTCCAATATCCTTAGAATCGACATGTTTATCTAAACAAATTAAACTGAAATTGCCTTTTAAAATACGCAGGTGTGTTCAAACATCCTACTTCTAACTAACACTTCTAGGATTTGCATTTCATTGGGTTTTTACAAGTTTCTATAGATATTATCTGTACGTTTTGTTCAATACCGGTTACTTGAAATAGAGTTAATTAAGATAAATTTTGCACGTAATTTCCATTTGTTTAGGAATAATTACATTACACGCAGAGTTTTTTAATACTGTTTCTTTTGATATAAAGCGTCTTGTACATGGTTTAAATTTCTTATTTTTACTGAGACGACCGAATTTATTTATGCTTCATGGTTTTAATAAAGCGTATTATCTAATAAAATTCCTTATACACGGTGATTAAAATTATTTGATGTGATTATTTAATTTTCTACCCTGGTCTAAATATGAGTATTTTCCCCCTATTTGAATACAAATAATCCCACTTATTTGAATGCAAATATAAAGCATTTAGACAAAAAAATTACAAAAAAAATTACCTATCTCTCTCTACCCTTATCTATCTAACTTACCTACTTTGTCTCCAATCCAAAAAAAATATTTACACCTACCCTATATCCCTATCCTATTCCTAACTCTCACCTCATTCTATAAACTGAAATTATCCCTAACTTCATCCTACTTATCCATCTAATCCTATATACATCCTATATACTTATCCTATTCCTAACTTTTAACTAATCTTCACTATACTTTACTTCCCCCTACCTAATCCTATATGCCTATCCTACTCTTACTCTATTCCTAACTCTCTACTAATCTTCTATGAAATATCTACACTTAACCTATCTTATTTTCTTCCTACATTTACTCTTTATTTTCATCCTAAACCTATTCCTAATTATCTCCCATATTTATCCTATACCTAGCTTTATTTTCTATAAACACTTACCTCTACTCTTCTATCTACACCTATTCTATCCCTATCCTATTTAAATTTTACTCTATTGTACACCTATCTCTATCCTTTGTTCATCCAGTTATTTAAATCTAACTCTCTTCTTGACCCTCCAAGTCTTTCTTCTCACCATCCTAATACTCTTCATCCCTATTTCTCCCCCTTCTATATCTATACTTAACATCTCTATTATTTCACATACAATAAACTTATCATCCCTCTTATCCTGACTCTTAAATATTACTTCTTCTTCAGTCCCTACACTTGTCTGTTTCTCATTTATTATTGTTTCCCTTTCTGCCGACAAACCAAACGATACTACTTTACAATTATCGATTTTTCTCTCTACGGAAAATCCTACGTACCTTCTAGAATTCTTATGTAATGGAATCCGCCAGAATGAATTCCTTAAATCTACTTTATTAAAAACAAACTTGCCATCTTTACTTAATTTCGCCTTCACCTGCTCCTGATATGCTGCTTCTACCCCCACTACTTCTGCATGTTTTTGTAATAAAGCTTGAACCTCTACTCTCCTATCCTCTGGACATCTTATTGTGTTGATCTGTTTTACTTCATCATCCTCTACCTCTACTACATTAATATTCAACCCCGTGTCATCCTCTGTGACTTCATAACTGCCCTGCCATGGCACTACCCTATCCTTAATCCTTATTACCTTCCTTTCCATATCTATCAAAACCCCTAACTTCATCATACAGTCAACACCTAAAATGCTCTGAAACTTCAGTCCAGGTACAATTACCAACTCCTGTTCACAGCTTAAATCTCCTATATCTATCCTAAGCACCACAACACTATTTACTACAGCAAACTTCTTTTTATTTGGAGCTACAAAATGGCTACGCTTTATAGGCATAATTCTATCACAAACCTTATCCCTAATTTTGCTGACGAATTCCTCCGATATTAAACTCGCCTCTGCCCCTGTATCAAGTAATACTTCTACATTATTTTCAAAAATTTCTAAGTTAATAATTGGCAAACATAATTTTTCCTCAGTTTCTGGCTCTACTTCCTCCTCAATTTTGAAAAATTCACGTGGATGTTCATATACATTTACACTGAAATCTAGTGGTCTGTCGCGTTCTAAAAATCCTGTCCAGGTCTGTTTTCCCTACTCGGTCCTAGTCTAGCCGTCACCTCAGCGTATGTCTTAAGCGTTTCCACTCGTTCCGTGTCTGTATTAGCAGTCCCGCTCATGTCTGGTGAACTTTTCATTCTGGTAGGTCCCGGTCTCGGTGCAGGTCCCCTTCCTAAACTATTACTCCTAACGTATGGTCGTCTCTGTTCCCAATTCGGTCGCTGGTATCCGTAATTATTCCCCCTTCTAGCATAGTTGTCCCGTCTATTGTCAAACCTAACTGTGTTGATCTGTCTTTCCCTAATATCCCGAGGTCGTCCACTACTTACGTCGTCGTACCTCTGCAGGTATTCCAAAAACATTTCTCTGTCCACTATGTTCTGTAGTGCTACGTGTTGTCTTATTTCTGCCTCGAAGTGTCGTGATAAATACTTAATAATTTGTCGGTCCGTCAGTGGTGGGTTCAGTTGCTTTGCTATGCTATACTTGCGTATAGCATATTGCTCCCTACTTCCTGAAAATTCTCCTTAAATTTCCCTGTGATTAAGTCGTCTCGTACCTGGTCTTGTCTGTGATCACTCCAGTAGTGCTTTAAAAATTTGTTTTCAAAGTCCTGATACGTGTCTATGTCCTGTCCTACTAAATTGTACCACGCTTCCGCATTGTCCTTTAATAAAGCCTTTATCGTATTTAGTTTAGTCTGTTCGTCAAATAAATTTCCCACTAGATTTCTTACACTATTAATAAAAATTTGTGGATTTACCCTGTTATCGCCATAAAACTTCATGTGTTGGTCCAATGATACTCCACCTGTAGAAAATCTGGGACCATCCCCCGTTAAATTTGACATGTTGTATTTAATACTACTAACTTCGCGTTCTACCCTGCCTAACTGATCCCTACATGAGTCCGTCACTTCAGTCATTTTTACATTAATCTCTTCTTCACAAAAAATGCGTACTTCGGACCTTAAATGTCCCATTTCCTGTCGAAGACCTGTAATATCACGTTCATTTTTATCAACCCTATTTTCAACTTCCCCCATCTTTACGGTAAGACTATTTTTAAATTCTGAAACTTCTTGATTCGTCTTATCTATTTTCTGACTAATCTCCTCTAACTTCCTGTTCGATTCTTCACTCATTCGGTCAAATTTTCGATTTGAGTGCTCTCTCGCTCTATTCGATTCATCCCTAGCTAATCGCATTTCCTCTAACATTCTCATCATTAACTCATTTCCTGTTTCTCCTGATTCCGTCCTCGACTGATCTCTACTGCCTCCAGCTTCTTCCATTTTCGAAATTTTCTCACACAATGCACTATCTTCACTTCCAATTTCCACTCCTTGACTCCTTAACCACTCCTTTCTCTGCATACGTTCAAATCACTCACACACTCTAAAATACTCTTAAATTTATACACACACAAAAACTCTCTCTCTCAGATCGCCAGTTTCCTGGAATAAAATCACAAAAATTTTATTTGGAACTCGAGCCTCACTTTTGGGTCGCCAAGAATGCTGTGAAACCTCCACTATCCGGGTACTCCGCTTTTTGAATCGAGCCTCACAGATTGGGCGTCCAGAATGCTGTGAAACCTCTTGAATTACCTGGTCTGTTGATTTTCTTCTGTTAATCGCCTCGGCTGCTCCTCTAGATAGCTTTCATCCTCATACATAAAAAAGCAAACACATTCCTACCACAAACATCAACGTCAACTCTATTTACATCAATATTCACAATACATTAAAATTTCAAAATTAATATTCAGCATAAATTTTTAATATCGGAAAATTTCAAAATTAAATTTATTATCATTTTAATGTGCATCCAGAATTAAAGTCCTTGTTGGATGCCTACTAATTAATATAACAATATAAGCAGACCGGAGTCTGAGTATAAAGGAGCATCTACCACCCTTTACGTTAATTAACCAGGTTCGTCTAATTGAGCTCAAAGACATACCCAAAGTTTCATCATATTCCCGAACATCAATACTAAATACCCTTTCTACTTAAACAAGCAAATTTCATCTTAAAATTAAAATTTTATGGTTAGTACAATTTCACTAATGTCCATTTAAAGTAAATCAATTATAAAGTTATTCAACACACACAAAATGTCAAACAAAATAGTATAATTTACCTGAAGGTTACTGTCCTCGAAGCTTCAATGTACATCGTCCCTTTAGTAATCACACCATTCCAACAGGATTATATTTACGGCTTCTAATTCTCAACGCTTTTAAAATTTTCTCCATCACCATTTATTTAAAGTTGTTTCTGGGCTTTTCCGGAACTCATCTGTGTACATCTGACCCTTGTTTCGTGGATCCAGACACGTATTTGAACCATTTAATTATTAACACCCCCGAAAAATAGCAAAGAAATTCATGCGTCTTTCACCAATATACGCCAAAACTGCCTACTTTTGTGTATACATTTGTCGTTGTAAATTTTGCTAATTGGTACAGTGATACTAAATTTTATTACCTTGTATCTAAGTGCACTGAAGTACATTCATGTTAGCACGTAAATAACAAACTATTTTGAATCACTAAAATATACGAGCAAAATTTTAAATTATATTATCAAACTAAAATGCACTGTTTAACATCTTGAATCAAGTCGCGGATGTAAGAGCTTTTAACGCATCGAATAGTCAAAAGTCTAAGAGAGCGAAATTCATATTGCCACCGGTATATATAGCAAAAAGCCTGTCTGTCGGTCTGTTCCCCAAAACAGACAATTCTTAAGAATTTCTCATTCTATGTTCCCAGTCCGTCGCTCGCGCGTCGGTTTTTACGAATTTTTCACTCGCCCTATTTAAATCTCAGAAATTCTCACACGGCACGCAAACATGTCCGAGAAAAACTAATTAATTTTGTACAGAAATTGTTGTTTCTATCTCTGATATTTGCATCCTATTTTCAACCAATTGTGACCCTCGTGACGTTGCTTAAATCACGCCTTTTACTATATGTGTCTTTGCTTGACGCATTTTCTCTTTCCTTTTCTAACCTGTTCGTATTGGTGCAAATTGATATTCTTTATTATCGATTATATTTTAGTCCATGTGGACTATCTGGGTTAAATAACCCCGTATCGCACATTCTCGTGAATATTAAGCCCCGGTTTCTCCAAGATTCTTTGAAACCATTTGTTATCTACACAATTTTCGCCGTACGTGATATTTAAACTACGCAGGTGTTCAAAATAATATTAATTCTCAGAGCTTTTAAATAAACCCTGTTTTGTATTTCGTGCTAAAGCATCTGACCGTTTCCAATATCCTTAGAATCGACATGTTTATCTAAACAAATTAAACTGAAATTGCCTTTTAAAATACGCAGGTGTGTTCAAACATCCTACTTCTAACTAACACTTCTAGGATTTGCATTTCATTGGGTTTTTACAAGTTTCTATAGATATTATCTGTACGTTTTGTTCAATACCGGTTACTTGAAATAGAGTTAATTAAGATAAATTTTGCACGTAATTTCCATTTGTTTAGGAATAATTACATTACACGCAGAGTTTTTTAATACTGTTTCTTTTGATATAAAGCGTCTTGTACATGGTTTAAATTTCTTATTTTTACTGAGACGACCGATTTATTTATGCTTCATGGTTTTAATAAAGCGTATTATCTAATAAAATTCCTTATACACGGTGATTAAAATTATTTGATGTGATTATTTAATTTTCTACCCTGGTCTAAATATGAGTAATATATATATATATATATATATATATATATAATTGTGGAATTTTCCTGTAGAAATCGTGCCCCACAAATTGGATGCCATAATTATTGTATAGTTTTTCTGAAAACCATCGAGCCCCAGCGTTGAGTCGTCATATTTATTGTGTATTTTTACCTCGGCTGCTCTTCTCTAAAATCCTAAATTCACTAAAGCCACTTAAAACTAACACAGACGCTTACCTGGTACCGCTGAATCTCAAACCTCCCGCTCACTGCCTCTATGTTGAAACTTAATAAAAATTCATACCCTACAATCACACTCTCAAAATAACACAATTCACAAAATACATCACACTCTATTTGCTTGAAATAAATATTACATTTTTAAAATACTTTTCCTTATGTACACTCGTATCATTGGTAATGTCAATAATTTCATTTTCAAAAGTAATTCAAGTCGATAATCTTATTAAACAAATATTTTCTTAAAGGAAGAGGGCGTTCCTCATACCTTACCTCACCTCTTTGTCTTATCATGAGCTTATATTAAATATGTTTAAATGTGAGTGCAAATTTACTGCACTACAAAAAAAAATAAGCCCCATATACTTCTTTACAAGATAGCCTGGTTATCTGTAGATTAATTATCCCTGACTACCTAAATAAATTTCATAAATTTTCAGTTTATTAAATATATCAAAAAAGAAACACTCCAAAGCACAAAAAAATCAAAAGAACCATAGCAAATATACAACACAAAATGTTTTCATACAATTGGTTACCTGGTAACTATCTTCCAACAGGTAGCCGCCACCCAGCCCTTGAAGATGATGCCGTCCAATATGTCACTACTCCATGAAACAGCTCTTCGGTTGAATTACCATGCTGCTACCCCAAAATTTCGTCATTTACAATAAAACCATGAGAATCCAATTTTCAAAATGTTCTCTTCGTATTCCCATATAAATTAATTAAAAATCGCTGCCTTCATCATCAAATACTTCCAAAATTTAATAACTTTCGTGCATTCCAAAACCACAATAACAATTATTTGTACTTACATACAAAATTTACTCTTCGTATAAAATGCTTCATTCGCTTTTTAATCGACTTGACTTGTCATCATACTAACTTATGTGCAATTATACATAAATTTACTAACGTTCACTAAAGTAACTCGATAAAGCGCGAAAGACCGAAGAAAAATTAAGAGAGCGTCACCCCCTTTGAAAGTGGTTTATATAGCCTTGCTACGCCTCCTCTGTTTTCACGTTCGCACGTAAGTTTTCTAACGTACAATAATATTCTGTATAATAGCACTAACCGTTCTTCATTTCTTAAAACAACTCGCATAACTGCCCCGATATTATCGCGAAAAGCTTCAACGACTCTTCGTTTCCTTAGATTTACGATTACAAACATGTTAAAATATTTGGTAAAACGTACACAACGGCCAACCGTCCCTTTGATTTTGCGAAACTAGCCTCAACCGCCAAGCGATTCCGAATACATTCACGCCTTCAAACTCAAACAAACATATTTTCATCTCTCTTATTCATATAGCTTCTTTTCACACATATGCTTCCACCAACTGAATATTTGCCCTACCTAATACAAACTTGTCGCACGTATACCTGTATCGTTCAATCATCTCGCTCGATTCAATTCCTTTCCCTTGCTTTCAATCGATGCGCGTCTGCTTCTGATATTCCTAGAAATTATTAATTTTGTTTCCCCTTCTAAAATAAGTTTGTTTGTCGTTTCCCTCCTATACTACATCTATAATTAATTCTGTTTCTCATTCGTATTCATCTGTTTCTACTCTGTCCTTGTTCCTATATGACAGTTGTTTCTAGCTTCTCTCCAATACTACCTTTATAGTCTTAAACGAACAGACTGCTTCTTCGTCCTACTTATGTGTTTTCTGTTCTGTCCTCGTATATTGACTACGCTAACTAACAACGGTTTTTTCCTTCTTGTTACATATTAAAGCTTGTTTATCGTACGCGTTATCTTGAAATATCCCCTCCTTTTACTATGCTCTAAAACGTTTTCTGGCTTTACCATTGAAAATAATAATTTTATTTCTAACGAATATGCAAAGCTCTTATATTTTCGTATGCTACATAAAATAAAACTTAAAAATGGTATTTTTACCTCTTTGTCTCTAATAAATATTATGCAACGTCGTGCATAAATAAATATAACTACAATTAAATTAACACTACACTATTATACGTTGACTAAGCTCTAAATTAATTATTTAAAATACCTTAATTATCTAACATGCCTAACTTGACTTTCTTGTAAGTTCTTACTCTAACCCCAAGCTTGATTTATGATCTTATGTATTTACAATTAACCATTCTAATATAATGGCAGTTACTTATTTATAGTTATAGTGTTTAGGTTGGGAAATGATTTGTCTACCCAAGAATTAAGGCAGAGTAGACTTTTAGCTGATTCGTGATTAAGTCTATTCCTTTGCTTCGTTATAACCAAACCTGTTTTTGAGAACAGTCTTTTAGAAGGGATTGACGTTGCTCTCAGATTATATAAATCCTCTGCCATACTACTCAGTATCGGAAACCTTTTCTTGTTAATTTGCCACCACTTTAAAATTGTCTTTCCTTCTTCTTTTGGATTTGTACAGTTTAGAGACACTAAAATTGTCTTCTGAATCTTCAGAAGATTCGGGTAAAGGATATATTCATAGAGGTTTTTGAAGAAGTTCAGCGAATCCTCTTTTATGTGTTTTCCCCAACTAGTGTGGTCAAAAAACTCTATTTTGTGTCTAGGGTCGAGCACTAGTACAGCACAATATAGACAATTGGTAAGACGATAATGTTTTAGTATTTTATTTCTTGAACCCTGGTATGCTATCAATAATTGCTCATCGACTGCAAATCTATTTGCTTTTTTATCTAATTGTCTCATCTCTTCTTCTATTTTATCCAATAAAATATTAATACAAAGTACCACGGAGGGTAAGGTAACGTACCTGTGTCTCTTCTAACTTATCAGTTACTCTTTTAAACATTTTTAAAAAATTACAGATGTTCCGTAAGATTAACCACTCACTTTCATTAAGTTTTAAATTTTTTAAAGTAAGATCATTTTCGCAGAAGCATATTAGTCTTCACTTTAACTTAAAAGCTATATCTATCATATTATAAGTGGAATTCCACCGTGTTGGAGTATCTAGAATCGGTGAAAGCTCTATAGACACACCGACAGTCTGACAAGCGGTTTTAAATCTCTGTCCCAGTAGCTCAGATCTTCTAATTTTCTTAAAGACTATTCGAATTCTCTCAATACAATTGAGTTTGATTTTACTGTTAAATTCATCTTCATCACTATCACTGCTACATTCATCTTTATCTTCAACTTCTTCTTCATCAGTTTGTTCAGGGCTTAAGTTCAATGTACGGCATAAATCTTGCATTGCCAGATCTAAAATATGTGCCAGGCACCTAAAGTGATGATTTACGCTGTAAAATGTCGGTAGCAGTATATTCAATTTTTTTATGCATGAAGTGTTGGCTGAAGCACTGTCAACGGTAATGCCTTGCATCCTTTATTCAATGCCGTATTTTTTTACTGTTTCAAAAAACCCTTGGATATGTCTTTTTCTGTGTGTCCACCGTAAGACGGAACGAAGTCTATTATAATTGGTTGGAGTTCCCAGTTATTGTTAATAAAATGTGCTGTGATGCCGTAAAAGAACTTTCTATTAATGGCAGTCCATCCGTCTAACGTAAAAGATAATTTTGAACTGCTGTTTTGCAGTATGTTCATAACAACGTTTTTCAGTACGTCATATCATTCTAAAACCATTCATTTTCACTTCTTTCGTCCTGGCAAACTAAATCCTGGACAGAACTGATGAAAAAGGCATCTTAAAGCATCATCATCAAAAAATGAAAAAGCGCACTTCGATGACAAAATTTATTAGATGTATAACTCTAATACCCATTACACTTTTTTACCTGGTGGCTTAAAACTCGATGACCATGTACATTAAAAAATCGTTCTGTTTTTTATATGCTTGCGACTAGAGATTTTTAAAATGTGCATTTGGGAGAAATTACGATTGACATGTTCTTAGTAAAAATTAAATTTCTAAACTAAATTTTTATTTAAAAAATCGAACCTTTCGAACCGAACCGAACCGAACCTTTAGCTAGGTTCGGTTCGGTTCGAAAAATTTGCTGGTTCGGTTCGAAGTTCGGTTCGAAAATGAAATGTCCGGTTCGGTTCGGTTCGAAAAATCAAACCGAACCTCGAACCTGTTCGGTTCGTGTCCATCCCTATCAAAAACACTAATTAACCCCAGAACCGTGAAGAAACACTATTTAGATTATATAGAAAGAGAACCATTTAAAATTAAAACAGTCCATCAAATGACCCTACACCAATTCGTAGCTAACATACCCTTACCAAAAACATTTAATGTAAAAATGAAACACAAATTTTGTATGTTGCAATTCAACGACAAATATGACGGTCTAATAGGAATGGACCTTCTAAAAAAATTAGGAGCCAACATTAACATAAAAAACCGCTTCATAAGAACGAAACACTGGAAATTTCAATTAAATTCAAAATACCCAAATTGAACAAAAATACACAATAAACAACAAAGTAGGAATCATAAATTACATAAAATTTCAACAAGAAGTAGAAACTCCAACCGCATATAAGATAATTATACTACTACGACGATTTTAAATTCAAATGACTACCCCGTAGAACTATCATTAACAAATCCAATTAACATAGAAGAATTAAATTTTAACGAGATGGAAATAGACAAAAATTTAGAAAACGATTACAACCCCATAGAACACGACAAATTGTTAAGAATAAATTTAAGTAACATTCGCTTTAATACCGACATCAACCGAGAAGAGCAAAGAGGAATTAAAAATTTATGTTTTGAATAGAACGACATATTCCATTGCAAAGGAATACCCCTAACATTTACCAACACAGTTTAGCATAATATCGAACTAACGGATAACTATCCAATCTTTACAAAAGCATACAGACTACCTCAGGCAAGCCAAGAAGAAGCTAACAGACAAGTAGCAGACTTATTAGAACAGGATATCATACAACACTCCAACTCACCATGGAGCAGCTCCGTACTATTAGTACCCAAGAAATTAGACGCCTCGCGCAAAAGAAAATACAGAATGGTAATAGATTACAGGAAGTTAAACGAAAAAACGGTAGATGACAAATATCCACTACCCAATAGCACTGAAATTTTAGAAAAATTAGGTAAATGCCAATATTTTTCAACACTAGACCTAGCCTCAGGTTACCATCAAGTAGAAATAGATGAAAAAGATACATCAAAAACCGCCTTCGGCACACATAGAGGACATTATGAATATAAACGAATGCCATTTGGACTAAAGAACGCACCCGCTACTTTTCAGAGAGTCATGGACAATATATTACGAAGAATACACAACGAGAAGTGCCTTGTACACCTAGACGACATCATAGTTTATTCAACATCATTAGTAGAACATATAGAAAGACTGAGAGAATTATTTGAAAGACTGAGGAAAGCACATTTTAAAGTACAATTAGACAAAAGCGAATTTTTACAAAAGGAAGAATCATTTTTAGGACATATAGTAACACCTCAAGGAGTAATGCCAAACCCCGACAAAACACATTGCAGTACTAAATTACCCCCTACCAAAAACAATCAAAGAAATTAAAGGATTTCCAGCACTTAATGGTTACTACCGCAAATTCATTAAAGGTTACGCTCAAATAACCAAGCCCGTGACAAATTGTTTAAAGAAAGGAAACAAAATTGAACACACCCCGGAATTCATTAAAGCCGTAGACGAAATTAAAAATATACTAACAAATCGGGGTGATACATAAATACGCATTATTTAGCCAACATGCAATCACTATGTTTTTTGAGGAAAACAGTAGCACAAGTATAATCGTGCGAAAACATTTGAAATGTTCATTCCCATATTTCATTGTGTGCGTTCGGTGTAAGTATCAAAGCGGAATCTTTATGCGCACTATAAATTATCGTAAATAGCGCCTGTGTATTTTTATATAGACCTTCCTCCATCACCACCTCATTGTCGCAGTTGAGGGGGCGTTGTACATCATTATAATTACACTACTTGTCGTTACAGATAAAATACCTAAACATGTACTTGAAACTTTTTTTGGGTCTCAATATGAACACAAAACAAGTAGTACCGAAAAACTATGTAATATATATATATATATATATATATATATATATATATATATATATATATGCACATTGTCACAGTTCAAATTAGAAATCTAATCGAAACCAAACTAATAGTCTCCTTTGGGGAAAACTGATGGCAAATAATTAAGCCACGGCTTGGATATATAGGGTCGGGATTCGTACAACGTTGGGAAGAACAAAGGCTCTGCAAAGGAGAAAGAAAACCCAGAGCACAAAAAGGGCGCCAAGGTCCAGGAGAACAATAAAATAAAGTCACTGATAAGTCCGGGGACCTAACGGACTCCTATAGTTTTCCCAGCGCAAAATGCAAGAGCTGTCACTTCTAATAGAACAAGTATTATAACATGGTATTTATTGTAGTTCAGACTGAATAATAAAAAAAACGAGCAATACAATAAGAATGAGTATAAATGTTTAGGTTTGTAGCGAGAGCTTGGTGTGAAACTACATAATGAATAACACAAAAAAAAACCAAGATTAAAGACAAACACACCAAGACCTCGTACAAATAATTATGGATTAAAATTTAATAAGGATACGCACACGCGAAGGCGTCAAATAATTAATTTTAAACTCACCAAGGCGAGATACGCAAAACAATTCAATGAAAGGAATAATTTGGTACATAACACGCGACGTGGATCCACCTCGGCGCATAAGCAATTTTTATCGAGTGATAATAAATCGAAACTCAATGACGCGATCGGCGGACGTTAACAAACCTGTTAGAAATGGGTGGTTAATAATACTAATAATATTCTTTAAGTTAGATACGGCGATAACAATTTTAAGCAGTATTAATGTACTCTAAAATATAACCAATGTCTACTTAATTAATTACAATTATTTATAAACCCAAAAAATACATAGATAAAACTCTTAATATTCACATATATTTTGAATCGGATTCCAGACTAGATAAACTTAGAAAACGTTTTTGAAATGGTAGAGTAAAACGATTCAGCTTAGCACACCAGTAACAACATTGCCAATCGTAAACATAAACAAGAAGACAAGAAAACAAAACCCTGTAATAAATTACATATTAATTGAGTTGAAAACTAGACCATAAAACGTACCGCAGGTAGCGAAATACGATTCCTACGGGTTGATATACAGAGAAATTAATCTACTAATCACAACAAGTAGACAATCAAAATTGAGCACTAAAATAATATAGAAATTATGGACGGGCAAAGTGCAAACAAACATGACTTACCTGTAGTATTGGCAAGGTTATAAATCCGCACAGCGCGAAATCTTTACTAATGGGAATCAACAAATCTCACCAACATACCACACTATCCCAATAGTAATTTAAGATAAGAGTCGACGTGCTAAATCCGCAACGCGTAACAAAAGCAGCAACGACTTTACCTTGCCAATAGTTGATACCAAAAGGAAAGGAAATTGTATATATGAAATAAGCGGTTAAGAATTATCAAGAATAACAAACGTGTTCTCCAGTTCAATATTAACGCTTATCAATAAACTTTAACTAAGACGAAAATACATAACAAGAGATACCTATTATTATTTATTATCTAAATTATACTGCTGCTTTATTATTAGCTAAAATATGTTTGATAAATTAATTTGTTCGGTTCTAACATTATTAAAGTTGCAGGATGATTAGAACTACATGTTTAATAGGATTAATTTGCAACCAAAAAAAACGACGTTGCAACTCCCCCTCTCCTTCGACAGGCGGGAAAATTACTAAAGTAAAATTTTACCGACGAAAAGTAAATAAGGAAGCCTATTTCATGAAAAGACAAGATTTATACCAAAATTAATCCAAATCGTCCACATTAGCTGGTTTCAGATCCTGTACGTGCCAAGTTCCAAGTAATTTGCCATCGTTGTCTTCCAGTTCGTACGTGGTTACACCAACCTTTTTTCTAACTTTGTATGGACCCGTAAATTTCCGAGCAAGTTTAGCTGTAAAAAATTTGGTAGCATCACTCAAAACTTTGTTTTTCTTCCAAACCATTTGTCCGGGTTCGTAAGTAACAGCACGACGTCTCAGGTTAAAAATGCGTCGATTGCGCTCTTGAGCAGATTTTAATTTTTCAGTCACTTTAGCAAACAGTTTTCTAAAACCTTCTTCTCTAGTATCTGTAGAATTTTGGGATTCTTCGTTAAAATTAATATCAAAGTGTTTTCCATTAGCGACATAATCGCGACCAAAGTTTATATAAAACGGCGTGTGTTGGGTAACTTCATGTCTTGCCGTCCTAATTGCACATGCAACTGAAGCTAAGGAAATATCCCAGCGTTTGTGTGTATCCCGTACATACGAAGCAAGCATTGTTTTTTATGACTTTATTTGTACGTTCGGTTGGATTAGCTCGTGGATAGTATAGAGCTGTATATATAATATTAACACCATAGTTATTACACAATTCTTGAAATACTTTAGACTTCATCTGGACTCCATTATCGCAGATAATGTGTTGTGGTGCACCATACACCAAAAATATACCGTCTTCTATATTTTTACACAAGGCTTTAGAGTTTGCAGTTCGAATAGGAAATAGAACTACGTACTTAGAAAAGTAATCAGTTACTACTAGAATATGAGTGTAGCCTTGCGTAGATCTAACTAATGGGCCAATAAAATCTAAACTAATTAATTGCCATGGCTTAGTTACTTCTGGGCGTTTACCCATTAAACCAGCTGGCGGTTTTTGTTCAATTTTGTGTTCTTGGCATACTAAACAACGATTGACGTAACGAACTACATCGGTTTTCATTAGGGGCCAATAATAACGTAACTTAATTTTCCAAAATGTTTTATAAATTCCCACATGACCAGCTGCAGGAATGTCATGGTGGTCATGTATTATTCTATGACGTTGGTCTTTAGGTACGACAAACTTCCAACAATTAGCATCAGACGACAATTCTGGTATTTCGGGTCGAGTATATTTAAATATAACTTCGTTTTCTACCCTCCACTGAGCAAACTTTTGAGGGTCATTTTTGATTTTTGTGCGGAGTTTTATATACCAGCTATCTTGTGTAGTCGAAAAATCGGAATCGGAATTTTTAGATTCAATAGCATCAGCTGATATTGGAACACTACGCGATAATAAGTCTGGAACGACGTTATCTTTACCTTTGCGATGAACGAGTTCAAAATCATACGGTTGTAAGCGCAATGCCCATCTGGCTAAACGACCTTGCGGATCGCGCAACCGATGCAGCCATAATAAAGAATGATGATCTGTGATCACCGTAAATCGGACACCATCCAGATATTGTCTAAGTTTTCTACTGCCCAAATTACTGATAAACATTCCCGTTCTGTCGTAGAATATTTACGTTCTTGGGTGGTTAATGAGCGAGAAAGATAGCAGATAACATGTTCACCGTCGTCTGAATTTTGCGATAGTACGGCACCAATACCATAAGCTGAAGCGTCTGTCTGCAGTATAAATTTTTTTTTAAAATCGGGACAACATAAAGTAGGTGCTGTGACTAAATGCTCTTTCAAAATTTTAAAAGCCTTTTCGCATTCGTTAGACCAAACCCATTTTACGTTTTTCTTAGTGAGATTGGTGAGCGGGGCTACAATTGTCGAAAAGTGTGGAACGAATCTACGATACCAAGATGCTGTACCTAAGAATCGTCTAAGCTCTGCAATATTTTTTGGTGGTAAGATATCAAGGATTGCTCGAACTTTATCAGCATCTGGTCGTACACCATATTGGTCCACTATATACCCTAAGTAGCGTAATTCTGGAAGACAAAATTTGCATTTTTCTAGACTAACCGCTAACCCTGCTTCATGTAAACGATGAAAAACTTTATCGAGTGTTTTAGATGCGTATCAAAGTCTTGTGATACTATGATGACGTCATCAAGGTAAACTAGGACTGAAGGTTGTAAATCGGCACCAAGCGTGTTGTCGATCAACCTTTGCCAAGTACTAGGGGCGTTGGTCAGTCCGAAGGGCATACGGCGAAATCTAAACAGACCTCTGCCCGGGACTATAAATGCGGTAAAATCGCGTGACGATTCATTTAAGGGGACTTGCCAAAAGGCAGATTTAATATCAATAGTACTAAGATATTTAGCATCTCGTAGTTGATCTAAGATCGCCGACATATACGGAATCGGATACGCGTCTTTGACTGTTACGGCATTCAATTGCCTATAATCTACGCAGAATCGAAAGGATTTGTCCCGCTTTTGAACGAGACATACAGGTGAAGACCACGCGCTTTTGCAAGGTTCTACGATGCCGTTGTCTAACATACGTTTTAATTCGGCGTCAATAATTTCCTGTTTCTTAGGAGAAACCGGATAATACCTTTGTTTTATCGGTTTAGTTCCTGGCAAGACTTCAATAACGTGCTCTGTAGTTGTACAACAGCCTAAATTAGTACTCATAAGTGCAAGTTTTTCCGATACTAATTTATTTAATTGCGAATGTTGTTCTAATGTTAAAGTATTTTCACCTTGTATAGTTGAAATTTTTACATCCGGCGGGCAATTTGTAAAATGCCATACATCGTCTTTTAAGTTGGGTACGATGCCCATGATTTTCCAAAATCTATCCGAGGATTAATTTGTGGTGGAGTTCAGGAACAACCAAAATATTTAACAAATGAGTTTTGCCCTTTAAACTAATAGGCGTCGATACGTAACCTACACTTTTACATTCATCACCATTGGCTACGGTGCAAGTAATGTTTTCCGGAATTAAAGATAATTGTAACTCTTGAAATAATTTCCAACCAGGAAGTCCTACAACGGATTGTGTCGCTCCACTGTCTAAAAGGGCTAATACTGACACGCCTAAAATTTCTACTCTTAAATACGGTCGTTGGTCACCTTCGGCGTGAGCCAACACGAACTCAAGAACAGCTCTATGTGAAAAATATGATTCGCTTTTAGTATTTTGAATATTTTTATTATCAGATTGGTTTACGCTCGAATTATCATTGGTCGAACAAAGGCGAAAATCGGAGAATCCATGACGACCTACTGGTTTCTCCGACTGAAGTTTAAATGTTTTGAACAGTCAGGACAAGTTCTGGTAGTGAAATTGTGTTTGCCACAACTATAACAAAATATTTGTCTAGGTAGTGGGCAATTTCGATTATTGTGACCTAATTTCTGACAATTCCAACAAGGAGAATTATTACTAGATCCGGGTGTGTAATGGTTTTGATCGAGATAATTTAATTTGAAATTTGTATCAACCTCTGCTGCACAAGCAGATGCTGACTGCACAAATGCAAAGTCGGGTTCGACACACTGATGTCTTTTACGAGATGGTGGTACATAAGTTTCGGCTCTATATTTTTTTACCTCTAGTTTAAGACACTCGTCTTCTAGTTCTTGTAGTGAACGAACAACTGGTAATTGAGTAGAATAAAAAGGGGCCAAATTTTGACTAATGATATTTAATTGTACCTCTTCGGACATACTTCCGTATCTACGAAACATGGATGACATGCAAGTTAAATAATCGATAATTGATTCGGAAGGAGCTTGAGTTCTTGCAAGAATATCTTTAAATAATCTGGTGCGGTAATCGGGCGGTTCAAAATGACGACGAAGTAATTCGGACAATTCTTTCCAATCTCTGAATTTCGTGCGATTGCTACGGTACCATAATAATGCTTTTCCTTCAAATAAATCGACTGCCGACTCGAACATATGAATTTCTGGGACATTTCTGGCTATACTTAATTCAGAAGCGCATTCTAAAAAATTGTGAACCGAAAGTACATTATTGTCACCTGAAAATTTTAGATTCCATTTCCGTAACGGTTGAGATTGACTCGACACGATACTATTTTGAATATTCTGGGTAGTTCCAGAAGGATTTTCCACTTGATTATCATTAAATGATGTATTGTTAATAAACGACTCTCCTAAATCGGGTTCTGGCTGCGAGGAACTATCTTCAAGATCAACTAACAGTGATAAGATGCCAGTAAATAAATCCGTGCGAATTTTACATAATTCCGGCGATAAATTAGTAACAGGTACAAGATCGATACGCCGTACTAAATGTGCTGTGCGAGCATGTAATGTTTGAACAGACAAATCTTGTTTTTCTTTCGATGACAACAATTCTTTTAATTTTTGATTTATAATTTTTAATTCGTCTTCGATATTAACCTTATAAACAGATTTTAAAGTAGAGTAACCTGACGTTTCTAATTTAATTGCGCGACGAAATAACGATCTCATTTTTTCTAGGGTTTCAGTTGGAGTTACTAATACACCTCTAACTAACAATTCAAAGTTCACCTCATCTTTCTTTAAACGCTCTATATCAATTCTGTAGGTTGCCATATTTAGAAAAATTAATATATAGATAAATATTATACAAAAGTTTACGTTAACTACTAATTTGAGCAGCTAATAAAAAAAATTCAGCAGTAGTTATTGTTTTCTTATTAATTTTGTTTTGTAAAAGCGGAAAAAAAGAATTAAAAGATTATAATTCAAATACTCACAAATACAACACTTATATACCTAAACGATCCCTAAAACGAATAGAAAACAGCTCAAAAAACGATTGGGCGCCAAATAAATATTTGTCACAGTTCAAATTAGAAATCTAATCGAAACCAAACTAATAGTCTCCTTTGGGGAAAACTGATGGCAAATAATTAAGCCACGGCTTGGATAATATTGGGGTCGGGATTCGTACAACGTTGGGAAGAACAAAGGCTCTGCAAAGGAGAAAGAAAACCCAGAGCACAAAAAGGGCGCCAAGGTCCAGGAGAACAATAAAATAAAGTCACTGATAAGTCCGGGGACCTAACGGACTCCTATAGTTTTCCCAGCGCAAAATGCAAGAGCTGTCACTTCTAATAGAACAAGTATTATAACATGGTATTTATTGTAGTTCAGACTGAATAATAAAAAACGAGCAATACAATAAGAATGAGTATAAATGTTTAGGTTTGTAGCGAGAGCTTGGTGTGAAACTACATAATGAATAACACAAAAAAACCAAGATTAAAGACAAACACACCAAGACCTCGTACAAATAATTATGGATTAAAATTTAATAAGGATACGCACACGCGAAGGCGTCAAATAATTAATTTTAAACTCACCAAGGCGAGATACGCAAAACAATTCAATGAAAGGAATAATTTGGTACATAACACGCGACGTGGATCCACCTCGGCGCATAAGCAATTTTATCGAGTGATAATAAATCGAAACTCAATGACGCGATCGGCGGACGTTAACAAACCTGTTATAAATGGGTGGTTAATAATACTAATAATATTCTTTAAGTTAGATACGGCGATAACAATTTTAAGCAGTATTAATGTACTCTAAAATATAACCAATGTCTACTTAATTAATTACAATTATTTATAAACCCAAAAAATACATAGATAAAACTCTTAATATTCACATATATTTTGAATCGGATTCCAGACTAGATAAACTTAGAAAACGTTTTTGAAATGGTAGAGTAAAACGGGATTCAGCTTAGCACACCAGTAACAACATTGCCAATCGTAAACATAAACAAGAAGACAAGAAAACAAAAACCCTGTAATAAATTACATATTAATTGAGTTGAAAAACTAGACCATAAAACGTACCGCAGGTAGCGAAATACGATTCCTACGGGTTGATATACAGAGAAATTAATCTACTAATCACAACAAGTAGACAATCAAAATTGAGCACTAAAATAATATAGAAATTATGGACGGGCAAAGTGCAAACAAACATGACTTACCTGTAGTATTGGCAAGGTTATAAATCCGCACAGCGCGAAATCTTTACTAATGGGAATCAACAAATCTCACCAACATACCACACTATCCCAATAGTAATTTAAGATAAGAGTCGACGTGCTAAATCCGCAACGCGTAACAAAAAGCAGCAACGACTTTACCTTGCCAATAGTTGATACCAAAAAGGAAAGGAAATTGTATATATGAAATAAGCGGTTAAGAATTATCAAGAATAACAAACGTGTTCTCCAGTTCAATATTAACGCTTATCAATAAACTTTAACTAAGACGAAAATACATAACAAGAGATACCTATTATTATTTATTATCTAAATTATACTGCTGCTTTATTATTAGCTAAAATATGTTTGATAAATTAATTTGTTCGGTTCTAACATTATTAAAGTTGCAGGATGATTAGAACTACATGTTTAATAGGATTAATTTGCAACCAAAGAAAACGACGTTGCAACTTACCCTAATATCTTTGGCCATAGATGTAATATTGAGGGTACTAAAGATATTGAGTATTCCGTCAATTTTAAAGGAATCATTTCCAACTGATTTATACGCTGCTATTCAGATACTACCATGTGCTTATTATGTATTTAGACATTAGACCTGTAAGCAATGGCGCTATAATAAATAGTCCAAGATCTAAGAATGCCTAAGCGTATTTATATTAGCACCTAAATTAATTCCACTGATATAGCCAAGAAAACACGAATTTTTATTGCTGATATCTTTAGCTGCAACTGCGATACACGGTAAACCACTTATACGCTCATCATTTGTCAGAAAAATACCAAATACGTGCTATACCATCTTCTTTGCACTAGCCGCCTACATTGCGGGTGTAGCAATAACAATATGTATCTACTCCAGGAAATCATTAAGTATAATTATAGGTATAGGTTACTTCAGGATGGTTGGATCATGTTGACAATTAGCCAAAGTTTTCTATGCACCGGTAATTACGTTAACGAGGCAGCCTAGATTCTGCAACAAACTCTATTGAATATATTTTACTTTACTAATATAACAATATGCAGTATGCTAGAAATATAATGGTACGCTCATACCTTATATAGTTTAAGTAATGCTAGAAATGGAATGTTTAACTTTGTGTTGATTGTGCCGACCTTTTGTTAACTTATACCGGTTGTATGTCTATCATGCCACCGTCAGATTATTACTTTAGATAACGATATCCATGGGTATTGATGAAATTATGTTACTTTAAACGTATAGTACAGAAATCAAGCTGTTTGGTTAATTGCGCAGGTTTGATTTAATTAGTAATTTGTATACGTCTATAGTAAACATTCGATTCTTAGCATTAACTTAATTATATGCCCTTTTGTACACGTTCAAGTGGATTACATTTAATTACTCGCGCGCCATATTTATACGCTACTGATTCTACGGTACAGAGATATTCTGGTTCTGGGGTATACACAAAAAGAAAATAAGAAACCATGGATAACAAAGGATATCCTGAATTTAGTAGAAGAAAAACGAAAATACAAAAACGGTCCAGGCGAAGCAGGAAAACAGAGACACAAAGCCATAACATGAGGAATTATTCGCAAATGCAGGAAAACTAAAGAACAATGGATTGATGAAAAGTGCAAAGAGGTACAAACTAAGATGGAAGTAGGAAAGACGGACGAAGTATAAAAACAAATTAGAATCTTTAGGGTTATAAAACCGTATAGCAAAAACATAAGGAGCGCGGAAAAAGACATCATTATAGCAAATGTAGAGAAAGTGGTTAGAGGGCAAAATATATACAGAATTTATACGCAGGAGAGTAACTGACAGCACTAGAACAGAAATCAGACATTGAAAAGCTGACTTGGGATATCCTATACTTAGAGATGGGTTTGAATTAGCATCGAAAGGCCTGAAAAATGGTAGGCACTTTGGATAGATAAGGAGCATGCAGAAACTCTAAAAGCCGCTGGAAAGCAATAACAGAACGTCTCATCAAACTTGTAAGCTATATGTATGAGACAGGCGAAATTTCAAACGTAACATGATAGCCACTATACCAAAAAAAGAGGCGCGGCTAGATGTGAATATTTTCGAACGGACAGAAAAACGAGCCGCAGAAGTACTAGAAAAAAATCAATTTTGGTTTAGAAGAAACAGAGGAAACAGGAGGCTACTTTAGCTCCGAGGGTGAAAAATAGAGAAGACAATAGAAAAAGGAGAAAGCGTGCATATAGGGTTTGTAGATCTGGAAAAAGTATTCGCTAATACAAAATGCAAAAAAATGTTCGAAGTACTCAAAGAAATTGGAATGAGTTTTAGGGATAGACGCATAGTACATAGCTTATATAAAGAGCAAACAGCGGTAATAGAATTAGAGGAGAAACGTAGAGAAGCAGATATTAAGAAAGGGTGAGACAGGAATGTGCCGTATCCCCTTTAATCTTTAACTTGTACATCAAAAAGGCAATGAATACTGTCAAATGGAGGCAGATATTAGAAATTATTATGCATGGACAAAAGATTAATATGCTTAGATTTGCAGATGATATAGCGGTATTAGTATCTAGCAAGGAAGAGTGAGAAGCAGCTCTTAATGAAATGGAAACAGTACTAACTGAGAGGTACGGTATGAAAATTAAACAAAAATAGAACTAAAGTACTAGTATGAAAAGTATGAAAAACCAGAATACAAATAGGAAACGAGAGCTAACAAGAGGTTAAGGATTTCTGTTAGCTAGGAAGCCACATAACGCAAAATGAGAAAAGCACAAAAGATATAAGACAAAGATTAGCACAAGGTCGTGTTATATTTAACAAGAAAAAGCAATTACTGTGTTCAATGACAACAAACAAGAAAAAAGGTTGCTGAAAGCGTATATGTGGAGCACAGCACTGTACGGCTGAGAAACTGGACAGTAGGAGAAGCGGGCAGGAGAAGGTATAAAAGCCTCTGAAATGTGGTGCTACAGACGTATGATGAAGATATCATGAAGAGACAAGGTTTAGAGGTTTTAGAATTGGTGGGAAAAGAAATAAAATCTGAAAAACAGTAAAAAATATGAGTGGTAGAATGATGGATCACATACTAAGGCAAGAGGAAATAGTACGAAATATACTAGAAGCATAGATAGGAAAAAAGAAAGGTAGAGGTAGACCTAAGTTAGGCTACTGCACACATATAGTCAAAAATGTTGGCTGTGGCAATTTCTGGAAATGTGTACGTTAGCTCAAAATAGAAATCGATGAAAGTACGCGTCCAAGACGAATACATGATGAAAAAACAAAATTATTGTACTTAAACCTGATGATTATAATAAGCAACTACAAGTGTTGGTTTTGTAATATTTTCAACTAATGTTAATTGTGTGAAAGAATTTACTGGAGAACTATTAATTTGGCAAATGTCTGTGTTATGGGATCTTGGTAACCGTTCACATATCACTGAATATCGGTGAAATAAGGCATAAACCTGGAAATCAATAGAAAGGGAACTGAGCTGTATCTAGGCTGTAGGAATGTCAGGGAACTATGTAGGCTAGCTGAGAATAGAATTCGGTGACTGAGGACTTAATATTGATGATGATCCCGCGGTATATCCCGTACGCTGTTGCATTTTTTATAGTGACGAAGTGTTTTATCATTTTGTATTTGCTTTAAAAATACACATTTGAAGGAACACAGGTTAACTAAGCTATAAACATGTTTGCTGGCACAAAAAAATGAAAAATACAGAGAAAGTATTAAGTATTCTTTATAGAAAACAACTAGATTCTAATAAACACAAATTATTGAAAATTTTTAAGAATACCTACAATCATTTTGGGAAAGTAACCTATTAGCTAGAAGTATTATCTGCTTTATATTTGTGGCATGTAATAACAGTGTCTGTATGTTCTTTACATATTGATCGATTACCTGTGCTACGTATAATTTAGTAATCCTCTTCTTCTATTCCTGTCACAAATGTGCTCGAATTTTAGTAGGTAGCCCTTGGTCCGTTTGCGCTTGAATTTTGTGATATCTAGACAGGAACCGTAGTCAAGTTTGTAACTGTAGCTCGTTTGAAACGTATTACATAAAATTCGAGTGGTACACGTAGGAAACTATCGTAATATCCTTCTGAATACCAGAAATGGATGAACCAACCAATCTCTTATTGTATTTAGCAAAAAATTTTTAGCAACTCCCACTTATTTTTTTTTCAGGGTTCCAATTATTATATTTTTGTTTTGTAACAGTTCTTTCGCCAAAGAGTAGCGTGAGTACCAGTTATCGCCAGTTAGGTTCCTGTTACTTTTTTTCAGTTTTCCAAACAAGCCCTGGCTATGAATGTTGGTGTGTTCGATTGGGTATATTGTTCATGAGGTTGTTCTGTCCAATCCAGTGCTAAATTAATCACATTAGATGTTTTAGCGTCACAAAGTACAAATGCCTTGAATCCGTATTTTGCAGGTTTCTTAGGTATGTACCGAACAAAGCTACGCCGTCCACTGAATGCGATCAACACTTCATCGATTGTTATAAATGTGCCCGCGGATCTGCAATTATTTACAAACCTGTCCAAATTCAACCGTACTGCAGCCAACTTGTCAGTTTTCTTTCTTTAGTCCATGAATGTTTTGTCGCCAAACCTAATTATGGCAACCAAAAAAAAGGAATCGTTTCTAACTTACGCAAGCTCGGAGTATTTCTGATCCTGTTCTGTCTTTTGTCCACTACTCCCAAAATGAGCGTGGTTTTGCTTCTTGCACTCGGGTAGAAGCAATAAACCTATAAAAGCTAGCACTTCCGTTTCTGTAACAATCTTCGAGCCCCGTTGTTAAGGCTTTATAAGTATTTTATTTGTAGTTGTATTATGCTAATCACAATTAATTTAATTCCTTAAACTATTTCCCACCTATAACCCCTCCATCATCCCTACCTTTAGTGCAACGACATAAAAGGGTTGGTAATTTACGAGTGGACGCTATTCAATTTCGTGCTCGCTTCTGTCTTTGGTTCGTGATTTAGTTCGGTGCATCGAGCATTAATAATTAGCAACAATTAGTGAACATTATACAGTCCATAATTATTTGATAGCAGTGCAAGTACAATCAACAATTACAACCAGTGAAAGGTAGGTGATACATTCCTTTAAATTACCATTTCCTTTGTGTGATTGTAAATGCAAAATTAACATTTTTGGTCCGTTCGAGCAAATAGTTTGCTTATTAATTGGTGTATTATTGGCATTCATTTTAACTACATTGTTAATTGCTCTTCGCTTAAATTAGGGGTTGACCGCATTTTAGAATAAAAGTGTAGTCACACCATCAGTTTCATAGTCAATTGTGTAAACTAACTTATAGTAGATGCAATTTCGCATTAAGTTTGAAATTTTGTACTGATACAGAATCTTATAAAGCCTTAAAAAAATGACAAATCTTTGTAAATTTTAAGGATAGCTTATCGTAAGAATTTGGTCAGAAAAAGTGTTTAAGCAGTACAGTTATTTTAAACTTGTAATTCAAGTTCGCTAGAGAATTCAGGTATCTGTAAAACCGGGTAGCATAACCCTTTGCTTATTGTTATATTGAAACTTGCAATCTCCCGTTAGGCACGTTGTAGTGAAAATTCTTTGCTTAACAGGTAGTTCAACATTAGCCTTGGTATATCCTATTATTAGGTGAACAAAACCCTTCGTTTTTGTAGCTGAAATCACAATAAAATCCATATTAGTTACCTTGTTCGTTAAAATGGCACATATTTCATCGGATAGATTAATCGTAGATTTAAAGGCGGCACTCGAGTGATTATCTGATATATCTGATGCGATATATAAATTGGAGCATATTAAAGACAATTGTATTTCTGTTAATATTATGGCTGAAAGCGCCTTTGATATCAAAAACGATGTAGATACTGCTTATAAAACGTGCATCTTGGATGAGGATAACTCGGAATTATTAAATTAAATTACAACACTAAGAATTGAAATAGATAGGTCTTTGTTAAACATTAAAATTATTAAAGCGCAAAATGATAATATATCCACTGCTGAAAAGGGCTTGACTGAAAATATAAGTGGCATTAATTCTTGTAGCAACATTCGACTCTTCGTATAGAAATGAAAAAATTTTTTGGAAAAATAGAACATTTTCAAGAGTTTATTCAGTTTTTTATTAATTTAGTTCATGAAAATAATCAATTGCTACCGATCGAAAAATTCTATTTTTTAATTGATGCGTTGGATTTTAAGTCTAGAGAACTCATTAGACATTTGCAAATTTTGAATAATAATTATATGCTGGCTTATTCAATTATTGTGGAGAGGTTTAATTGAAAACGTTTAATTGCAAACACGCATTGGAATGCTTTAGAATCGTCACCAAAAGCAAAATCTAATTCACATACAGATTTAAGAGAATTGCTTAATTGCTTTACAAAAAATCTGTCAAGCTTACGTCAAACTAAGATTGATTTGCTTGAATTCGTATTGTTTAATTTGTTATCAAAAAAGGTAGACACAAATCTTTTGAAAACATTTGAGTTAGAAAATACATCAGACATTCCATCTTATGATCAATTAAAATTATTTTTAGAAAAACATTGCAAGGCATTAGAAATTAGCAATATGGTTGTTTCCGATACACCGTCCAAATTTAATACGTCCATTAAACAAGCCATATCATCTAGTGTACCTTCAAAACGTCCCTTTGAATATTCAAAACCCCAAGTTCGAAAGTCATTCGTAACAACTTCATTCACTCAGAAATGCAGTGATACTCATAACTTATACCAATATGAAAAGTTTTTGAATAAATCGCCACAAGACCGTTATAACTTTGTTAAAGACAAATACTTATGTATTAATTGTTTTCACAATTCTCATATGGTTACACGCTACTCTTCCAAACTTGTTTGTAAAAAGTGTGCAAGGGGTCATCATACTTTATTGCAGTTTGAAAAGCCTACAGTTGCTCAGAAACCTGCAATCACTCAGGCAACAGATCAACTTCCCGAACCCACCTGCAACACTACTACAAGTACGTTGTTATCATCTAGATCGTCCAACACAATGACGTTATTAGGCACCGCAAGAATTTCAATTACAGATGGGTTTGGTAAAGTTCAGACAGTAAGAGCACTTGTAGATAGTGCATCAATGGAAAATTTCATGACTGATAAATGTTGTCGACGCTTAGGTTTAAGAAAATCTAATATTTCAATGAAGGTTGAAGGCTTAGGTCTATCTGCTTCCCATGCGTATGGACAAGTATCGTGTAAAATTAGTGCTCAAGGTAAAACTGTTCCAGAGTACAGCATTGATTGTTTTGTTTTACCAGACATTTGTGGAACCCTTCCTTCATCAAGGATCTCACCAAATAGTTGGCCTCACATAGTTGGATTAGATTTAGCAGATTCGGACTTCGACAAACCTAGCCATATCGGTTTATTGTTAGGTGCAGATTTGTTCGCGCGTGTCTTATTAAATGCAACTCGCATTGGGTCACCAGAAGAACCCGTGGCAATTCACACTACCTTTGGGTGGATATTAACAGGGAAGGTTCTTTCTTCTGTTACATCTCGTATATCATTAGCTGCACTTGTAGAAGATGCTAACATTACTCGATTTTGGGAACTGGAAAATATTCCAGATTCTAACAAATTATCTCCTCATGCGGAAATTTGTGAAAGGCATTTTGTGGACACTCACAGCCAGGATGACACCGGTCGTTTTACTGTTTTGTTACCTTTCAATGGTCCTGAACCGCTATATGCTGGCTCTCGGGAAATAGCACTTCGAAGATTTCTTTCATTAAAACGCCGTTTGGAAATAAATCCTCAACTGTATAATTCGTACAGAGAATTTATGCAGGATTATATCGATAATGGTCACATGTCTCGCATTTTATGGGATTCAACTCGATCATCTACATTATCGCCGGTATATTACATACCACATCACGCCGTGTTCAAACCAGACAGTACAACTACAAAACTTCGTGTCGTATTTGATGCTTCAGCCAGCGCTCAAAGTGGAGGGTCTTTAAATGATCATTTACTCGCAGGCCCCCCTCTTCAAAAAGATATCATGCAGTTGTTATTACACGTTCGTTTACATTCTGTAGTTTTAACTGCGGACATTAAACAAAAGTATAGACAGATTCTTATTTCTACTAGCCATTGAGACTATCAACGTATAGTTTGAAGGTTTAAGTCCTCGGAGTCTGTTATCGATTATCAGCTAAACACTGTTACATACGGCATCACATCATCACCATTTCTAGCCATGCGTGTAATTCATGAACTTGCAAAAAGTCAATCGTTACGTTTTCCTATTGCTTCCAAGATTTTAGCGTCGGATACGTACGTGGATGATTTGATTTCAAGGTGTGATTCGATAGAGGATGGCAAACGACTCGTGTATGAATTAAACTAAATTTGCCAATCAGGTGGTTTTATGTTGCGAAAGTGGAACAGCAACGTGCCAAGTGTCACTGACCATTTACCTGATTCCGTTCGGTATCAGCAAGCATTTTTGTTTGAAGAAGTAAACAATACGTCTCAAAAAATTTTAGGACTGCAATGGCAACCATTGAGTGATATTTTGTTTTACAATCTTAATATCGTTGATCGGCCTTGTACTAAAAGGAATATGGTTTCGGAAATTGCAAGGATCTTTGACCCTCTGGGGTTATTATCACCATTGGTCTTCTTCGCAAAACATTTGATTCAATGTGTATGGATATTAGGAATTGGTTGGGATAAACTTCCTCCCCTACAAATTGTTGTAAAATAGAATATGTATCTTCAACAATTACCCGAGTTATTGAAAATTGAAATTCCTCGACGGATTCTTTGTGATAACTATCAAACGGTACAAATTCATGCATTTTGTGTTGCATCGGAAGCTGGATATGCAGCAGCAGTTTATTCTGTGTCGATGAGAAAGGGAACATCCAAGTATCATTGGTCTGTGCCAAATCTAAGGTCGCACCAACCAATCATATATCATTACCTCGATTAGAATTGTGTGGTGCAGTGTTGTTGTCGAACTTAGTCGAGTATGTGCAAAATACGTATATAGATAATTTAGTATTGGATGATACATTTGCGTGGTCAGATTCCACAGCAGCATTAGCATGGATTCGATCTTCGTCGTATAATTGGAAGACATTTATTAGCAATCGTGTCTCGCATATCCAAGAACGAGTGGCCCCATCATCGTGGCATCATATTAAATCACGGGATAATCCTGCTGACTGCACATCAAAAGGAATAATTAGCTGCTGAGCATGTTAATCATCATTTGTGGTGGATGGCTCCATCATGGTTACTATTACCTAAAGAGAATTGGCCTGCTCATATGGAACCAACTCTGACAGCTCACACTCAGATGCACATTGAAAAAAGAACTTTATCCCTTAATATACACGTTGCAGATAATTTCGTAGACTCGATGGTAACTCAATTTTCAGATTTGCGAAAAATATGCAGGATTCTCGTATATACTTGTCAGTTTATTCGTAACTTGAAAGTTCGTGCAAATTTGGATATTGGAAACTTAAAACAATTGTTGGTCTCCCCCGAACAGTATGCACTTCATTTATTAATAAAGCGGGTTCAAAAACAAGTTTTTAGTAAAGACATTGATATCATTCGAAAGGGAAAACTTAGTAATAAACAACTTCGACCTCTCAATCCTTTCTTTGACAGTGATGGGTTATTAAGGGTGAGCGGCCGGTTGCGAAATGCAGACGTACCTTATGATACAAAATTTCCTTTGCTACTTCCTCGGTCACACCGGGTGACAGAGCTCATTATTCGAGATTGCCATACGAAATATTTACACCCAGGACTTAGAACTACTCATTTTTTGTTAGTGCAAAATTTTTGGATTCTGTCTACAAAAACAGCTATTCAACAGCGCCTAAACTCTTGTATTCGATGTTTTCGTCAAAAACCTATTTCGCTATGCCCTCCTATGGGCGACTTGCCCCCCGCTAGACTTACTGCCGGTAGAGCGTTTCTACATACTGGGGTAGACTACGGTGGACCCTTTTCTATCACCATGAATCGTATTAGACGTGCCAAAACATTGAAAGCCTATGTTTGTTTATTTGTTTGTCTTAGTACAAAAGCCATACATCTGGAATTGGCATCAAACTTATCTAAAGAGGCCTTTATTGCAGCTTTACGCCGGTTTGTAGCACGCAGAGATAAATGCTTGCAAATTCATAGGGATTGTGGAACAAATTTTATCGGAGCATCTCGGGAACTAACCGAATATATGAAGCAGTAATCTGAAACGGAAGGTATTCACTTTGTTTTTAATCCTCCGTCGGCTCTTCACTTTGGGGGAATGTGGGAAGCTGGGATAAAATCTGTAAAATCCTATCTCAAGAAGGTGATAGGCGAACAAATTATCTCGTAGGAAGAATTTAACACCATTCTAGCTCAAATTGAAGCCATATTAAACTCCAGACCTATATGTCCAATGAGTAACGATCCCACTGATTTTTCATTCTTGAGTCCTGGTCATTTTCTGAACGTAGAACCAGTGTCCGTCATTCCCGACCCTAATGTCGTAGATCTAAAACTATCTTCTTTAAATCGTTGGCAACTGGTTTAACGTATTCAGCAATCATTTTGGAAACGGTGGCATTTGGAGTACCTGCACACACTTCAACAGAAAACCAAATGGTTTTCTGCTAATTATTCGTTAATGGTGGGAACGTTGGTGTTGATTAAAGATATTCAAGTGTCTCCATTACAGTGTAAAATGGGACGTATACATACGTTGCATTATGGAAAGGACGATGTTTGTCGTGTGGCTACCGTGGCAACATCCCAGGGACTATTTAAAAGACGCGTGGTAAAATTGTCTCCTCTCCCCATTCCAGAGGCAACTTAGCATTATAGTTAGTATATTAGAGTAAGCTAACTTTTAAATTTACGGTTATATTCTTTTTTGTTCGTTTAGACGCACTTAGAAAATAAATTCCTAATACTTATTTTGGTGGGCGGTATGTTAAGGCTTTATAAGTATTTTGTTTGTAGTTGTATTATGCTAATCACAATTAATTTAATTCCTTAAACTATTTCCCACCTATAACCCCTCCATCATCCGTACCTTTAGTGCAACGACATAAAAGGGTTGGTAATTTACGAGTAGACGCTATTCAATTTTGTGCTCGCTTCTGTCTTTGGTTCGTGATTTAGTTCGGTGCATCGAGCATCAATAATTAGCAACAATTAGTGAACATTATACAGTCCATAATTATTTGATAGCAGTGCAAGTACAATCAACAACTACAACCAGTGAAAGGTATGTGATACATTCCTTTAAATTACCATTTCCTTTGTGTGATTGTAAATGCAAAATTAACACCCGTTCTCAATCATAATTCTGCCGAACTCGTGAAATGTCAAAATTCGTCCACTAAATAATATGTTCCACCATGTCATTAATCCAACATTTTAGTAAAAGCGCTTTGTTCATCAGTTATGGCTATTTACCGATTTCCTTCTTTTCTAAAATCCGCTTCTAAAGTAACTGAATCTATATCTGAGTCCTTCATTTGTTGTTTGAATCAGAAATTTGTTCATTTTCCTCTTCTTCAACACCGTCATGTTATGAAGAATTCACTTCACCTCTCATTTCATCCTCAGAATCTGTGCCACATATACCCTGGGCGACAGCTTCCAGCTCATCTCGTGTCAAATTTTTAGGGTCTCTAGTATTTTACTTTATGCCTAAAAAAAATTATTATTTTATAATAAACCATATATTTTTAAAATTTAACGTTCGCAAGCGTGATGCAAAATAATTCGTGGCAGACGAATAAAAAATTAAAACTTAAAAATATACTTACATAGTTACTCGCGATGGTAAATTACGTACACCACAACAAAACCTGCGAAATGTCTCACTTGTCTTCTCAACAATCAAAGCGATACGCAGGTACATCTATAGAACACAGTAAGCGAGGGCTAGCTGGCTCGTTGACACCAAGAAAATATTCGGAAGAAATCGTCCGTCTACTATGTACTTTTCCTGTACTTTTTATATTATCGCGAGTTGTTAAAGGTTAAGGATAACCGCTTAAAAAATACTGGACATAGTGATACAAACATCGTCATAATTTTGCAATCAGACAACTTTTGTTTTGATTTTTGAAAAAAATTGTCGCAAATCAATAACAATTTACAAAACCCTTAAATGAAACAAAATTGCAGAACCGAATTTCAAAAAGCATTAAAATATATCTACCACGCCAATCAAATACAAAAGAACTTAAATAGAAGAGTATTATGGGAGGTCCAGCTATGTTTGCTGTAGTATCCAAAATGTTCTTAATCAAATTAATCACTAACAACACTAGCATTAAGAACACTTAGAACATCTCCACGGCATAACTATCAAAAAATCGAGACCTTAGATTCTATTTTAATAGATTTACGGAGGTGTGAAAAATCTATATTTAGCTTGAAACGGAAAATGTTTTTTAATAATTCAATAGTAATTTGTTATAGAACGTAGACGTCTGTTTAAAGT
Organism: Platerodrilus igneus; assembly: GCA_036346225.1. NCBI lineage: Eukaryota > Metazoa > Arthropoda > Insecta > Coleoptera > Lycidae > Platerodrilus > Platerodrilus igneus. The sequence goes on along the minus strand of JARFIW010001670.1, from coordinate 14,979,677 downwards.
CTCTTTGTCAATAGTTGTTTAATTGGTGAATCTAAATTTGTGTATTAAGCCATATAACGTGTAACGTAATTTTAGATAAACACGAGGTGGTATTTTACATTTATTAGTTTAGTGTATAATTAATAATTTAGGATGGACGGAATGAATGTAGACGTACCCGGTAGATTAAGATTTTAAGAATATTTAATATTAAGTAAACGGGATATTTCAAATTCATTTCATACCATTGCATTAAATAGGAAAATAGCATTACAACCAAAAGAACGTGTAATAAAAATACAAAGCATAGTCATTAATTAGCATAAATATCACGAATGTTGGCGTCGTACAGTAAAATATAAAATCGGTAAAGTAAACACTCACATATTAACCGTACAGGAAGGAGTCGCGGCATGACACCTCATATGATAATCATAGAAACCCGCAGACTATGAATAGACGAAATAGGAATAAGTGTGAAGTTCCGCCGGAAAATTATAAATTGCCCCTTTCGACGACACGATTATTCGGCGATCTTCTTTTATAAAGCACTAAAGAGCACTAACCACGCACTAATTTCGGCACCTATAAAAAGTTAAGTTATCTCAGTTTTTAATTTCTGATATAAAATTTGATTCTCTTACCAGTTCCTTCATCACTATCACAAGCCACAGCCATCTACTATTTTTCCCTTCATAATTTGATTAAAATCGACTATAACAAGCAACTATTCACATTTTTTTAATTTTACGACCGACATAAATATTGTTATACATTCTTCAATTTTCTCATCAACATGTGCTTGATAAGTTCGACTACATTCGTGTAAATTACTTGAACGCCTTTTGCTTTTTTGCCGTTTTCTAATTTCTAATAATCGCTACAACTTTAAGATCGAAGAATGAGTATGACTATAAATTATCCCAGCTATAAAGGAAACCACTTAACTTGAAACCCCTCACAAATCTAGTTGCAATCTAGTCACCTTCTCGGTACTAATTTGAAAGGTTCCTTCTATATTCTTAAATACCTTTCTGCAACGTGATATTTACTTCCACCCTTTTCTAAACTTACACCAAATGCATTGCGATTATTTTGTTAAAAACGCAAATATAAATTGTGTATTGTGACACAACGTTGTCGACAATTCTCATCTAAAATGTGCCTTATAACAAAATAGTTTCTAACAGTTATTAAGCTGCATTGTAGCTTTGCTATACCTTAGACAATTTACCAAATTTTTAACAAAATTTAAATTCTTACTCCCGAATGGTGCATTTTCAGTAAACTTGAATTAGTTACTTATCAAACAATGTTATACAAGAGATCGGTGGTGCTTCCCCTAAAAATATTAAAAAAGGCAAACCCCTACCCAAAGTTCTACGCAGCACGAATTATTTGGAAGATAGGGAAAATTTTTTGAAACAACTCGTTACATTGGAATGTCGTGTTGCTTCATCTTTACAAGAAATTTCTTGTTCTCGCACTAATCAGATACTTACCTGAATATTCATAATGTTAATTCCATTATTACCATATGTATTTACAAATTGTGTTGTGTTTTAAATGTCATTATGCATATCTGCAGGCGTCCACAAGTACAACGTCAATTTATAAATAGTCGCCTTGTTCAAGTATATTCTTTGGTGGAACCCAATGAATTTTATTGACCTCTATGGTTTATAATCAGGCGCCTTGTAGATCCTAACATAACTGTGAATACTTGAACCATCGTGTGTTGCTTTCTTTATAATTTTTTATTTATGATAAATTAGAACGCCAGGTATATGTAGATATTAGGGTAATATATCAGAAATTCTTGGTTCTTTCGTCATGTGATAAATATCCGCAGTTAGCGCCAATGAATACAGAAATAACGCTGAGAATAAGCTCAACATCTATTTTACTGCGGTCTTGTAAATAAGTTCTTGCTCTTAAGATGGTTTCTCAGAAAAATATCCGTTGCATTATGTTTACGATTGTCTGTAAATGCAAGGTCTGATTAAGTTAAGTAATTAAATTTTGGAAATGATGCGAGTTCGTACGGGCCTGTATTACTTGCGTGAGGATGTGTTTTACATCCGGAGTCTAGATACATTTACAAACAGCACCCTATGTCCATACGGAACTGTTTTGAAATTGGCACCAATCCAAAAACACGTCACGCACGGCTCTATGTGTTGTGTTTGCGGCTAAATGATTTATGATATCAAGGCGATCTATGCCACAGTTGTGACGCTACTTATATGGACGGCATGATACAACTTCCGCATCGGAATTGTATCGCAACCGGTATCAACGTGAAATCACGTCGCGTGAGGTGCTCTGTGGTGTCCGTTTGCGGCTAAATGGTTATGACATGAGAAGTGGTTTCAGGCCATATAGGAGTGGATTTCTGGTGTGCAAAAAAGCGTTTCGCATCGAGTACAGCACTTTGTGGTATGTTGAGCTATTTCGCAACTAGTAATAAAACGATTCACGTTGCGCAGTGCGCTTAGTAGTGCAAACTAACGGCAACATGACAAATCTTTACTTACTCCTTTTACGCATGCAGAGTGGCAGTGCACCAAACCACTGTGGTGCCACTTTAGGGAAAAAATATATGATTAATGGAAGTTATATATAAGTAACTTGTGCCGTCCTAACAAATTGATTAAAATTCTTTTTCGCATGTTCTCAAGACACCCACAAAGAAGTTAGTTCTTAGGTATTGTATGTAGATTTATAGTGCAAAAATTAAAATTTTAATATATCGGGCAACTTCAAATGAACTTGTTGAAAACGATCCTAGGTTATGGATCGAAACGTTAATAAAGATAATTTTAAAAACTATGAGTGGTTTAATACCCAAAGAAGATTAAGAAGAAAAATAAGAGATAAGTGTGAATTTTTGCAATCAAGATTAGTATAGCTAGTTACTCTCAAATACCCACCTCCTCCTGAAGATTTTAAGTTGGGTAATTGGAAATTTAAATTCTATATATAAAAGTATATATATATATATATATATATATATATATATATATATACAGGGTTGGGATAAAGTATGGAACCAAGTGAATATCTTTAAAACGAAAAGGACGATATTTATGAAACTTTCTAAATCAATGCAATGAGGCAAAATGCATCTGATGTAATTTTTTTTGTTAATAATGTACTTCCGGTTTAGCCGGAAATGCCCTCAAATTTTTTTATTTAAATGGGACACCCTGTATATTTTTGCAAATCTTGATAGATCTTGTTATTTCGAATTTATACATACCGGGGTTAATGGAAATAATCTGTAAAACAAAACACTAAAGCACTTTAGTACAATCACTTTTAAGTTTTTACGCATTAGAATAAAAACCATTTAGATTAGCAAATTGATGTTTACTTTGTATTAAACGTGTACTGTTTAGTAAAGTAGCTGTTGGAAAAATGTCAAGACAAACTGTCAAGTTAATTGCAATTTACGGTAATAAATTGAACGGTTAAAAATGATACATTTAAGTGAGAAAGATCGAATTGAAATATTAATGATGATTGGTTTTGGCGATCGTGTTAGAACTAGGGAAGAAGTTTACCATATTATTAATGATTTGCATCCTGAAAGAAATTCTATATCACTTTCAACAGTTACTAAAACATTACAACGTTTTAATGCAACAGGGATGGTCAAAAATTTGCCAAAAACTATAAGACCACAGACCGCAACGAACAAAGCTATTAGACAAAGCATTGCTATTGAATTAAAAGAATCACGTCAAACTTCTACCACAAATTTGGCACTAAACCACGGTATAAGTCGACGTTCTGTAGGGAAGATATTAAAAGGTGAAAAATATCATCCGTATAAAATACAATTAGTTCAAGAATTTTCTGATGATGATTTTGACAGACGACTGGAGTTTTGCGAATGAATGATGGACATCTGTAATGCCGACGAGCATTTTGCAAATAATGTAGTGTTTTCGGATGAGGCATCTTTTTGTTTAAATGGAACACTTAATCGCCATAACTCAAGGTATTGGTCAAATGAGAATCCTCATTGGATTTATGAAGCGCATGCCCAACATCCACAAAAGTTGAATGTTTGGATGGGAATTGTGAAAAATAGGCTTATAGGCCCATTTTTTATAGACGGAAACTTGAATCGCGACAAGTATTTAGATTTACAAAATAACCAAATTATTCCTGCACTCCATCAAAATGGGCAGTTACCACAAAATGTTTGGTTTCAACAAGATGGAGCGCCTCCTCACTATGATAGACGGGGTTTTGAATTTTTTAGATCCAAATTATCCAAATCGATGGAGTGCACGTAGAGGATTTGTAGAGTGGCCTGTTCGTTCTCCAGACCTCAGTCCGTTTGATTTCTTTCTTTGGGGTTACCTGAAATCACATGTTTACGTTAGACGACCAACATCCCTGCAGGAATTGAAACAAAGAATCATCATGAATGTGAACTCATCCATGGAGAAGTCTTGGAAAGAGTAATTCAGAAATTTATTAATAGACTTGCATATTGTCAGGAAGTAAACGGCGAGCATTTTGAACATTTAAAATGATTTTGTTTAAATTAAATTCAATATTATTCTCATTCTCGTTAATCTTATAAATAAAATTTATTATTGAGTAAATGTAAAGTGCTTTAGTATCTTGTTTTTACAGATTATTTCCATTAACACTGGTATGTATGAATTTGAAATAACAAAATCTATCAAGATCTGCAAAAATATAGAGGGTGTCCCATTTAAATAAAACATATTGAGGGCATTTCCGGCTAAACCGGAAGTACATTATTAACAAAAAAAAATCATATCAGATGCATTTTGCTTCATTGCATTTATCTACAAAGTTTCATAAATATCGTCGTTTTCGTTTTAAAGATATTCACTTGGTTCCATACTTTATCCCAACCCTGTATATATATATATATATATATATATATATATATATATCCTAATAATTGATATCGTTTTTATACAAATTTAGTGAATCTAATGTGCAATACTTTTTGTGTGCATATAGTTGGCATCAACATAAATTATTAATAAGGAAGTGTTAAAGTTGTACCCACAATAGAAAACTTTTCCTAATAAAAACCTTTTAAGTTGATAAGGGCGAGTGAATCTACTCGTCGAGAAATATATTTCTTTAACACGGCAACTTTGCGACGGAAACTAATCTGGCATGATTGAATGTGTGAATCTTCGTGCTTTAAAGTAGTGATTCATGTCCTGTCCTGATGTTGACCCCTTCGAAAGAGGAAAAAACATCAACTTCATTAGTTCGACACGCTCCCAACCTCAAATAGGCAGTATTGTCAGGAACTACCGAATTCAGATATTAGGCTTATGAAAGAATATACTACATACCTAAACAAATATAAATATACAGTATATATTAAATATTGCAATGAAACTTGAATTTATATTGCCAGTCGCCTATTTAGTACTGCAGTCGCGATTTTTAAGATTTTGGGGCACGTATTTTGGCATTTCTGTACCTAATGGTTTTATAGAAACCGTATTGGCTATTACACTTAGTATGTTAAACGTGGTGGATGTTTAAATTAAGAACGAGTCATAGAATTCTCATTCTACCACCTTGAGGATTTAATGTAATCTATTTAGACGAATACATTCGTTTGATTATTCTGTGCAGCATGTATTGTTGGAATGTTACATCATATGGAAATGTTATTACCCAGATCTAAATTTAACATAATCATTCCGAGGAAATAGGTATTATATACCCACTTCCATCTAGCAAAGAGTAAAGATTTTATTATCATTGAATAATCCTGGGCTTATATATTGTTCTGATATTCAGGTGTTCTCTCTCTATGCTTCTTTTTATTCTTAATATAGTCTCTTCTTATACTTATTTAAAGATACCTTTTCTTATATGCCTCGACTAGCTCAGTCCAATTCACTCAGAGCGCACGCCGATACGACAAAAAAGACTGTTTAATCCCCCCTTTTACTTTAGCTCCTTTCTATTTGAATGATATAAACGAAACAAACCAAAATTTGTATAATGATCAAAAATATATACACTTTATAGTTTGATAACTTTGATACTTTTATCTGATATTCATAAAATTAACCTCTGAATCAAAGTAATAACTATCTGATTATGCCCAAATCATGGCTCCCTTAAAGCCAGCAAAAATACCGCTGTCCGTTACTAGAAGCACTTTTGAACGTCCAAATGACCTTCCTTCTCTCTACATAAATTTTCAAAAGATTTTTGATGACCTCTCACAAATTAAATACTTCAATATATAAAGTCTTATACTAATAAATAATATTTTTTATCTCTGACCTGCGTTCTCCCTGCTTAGAACGGCCTCTGCATGTGGTTGGTCAGAACCCCTGGATTGTTTCCAATTAATTTCGCCCAGTATAACCCTTTGTTGATTAATTTTCATTTAGATGCTCAGCTATAAAAGTTTAGACTTAAAGTCGTTTCTTTAGTTCGTTCACCTTAGAGTTTATGTAGATTTACCCAAAGTATATTTAGAATAGATTTAGAATATACTTAGAGTATACTTAGTATATCCTTAGCGGGTATTTAGTGTATCCTTAGAGGATAATTAGAGCATTAATAGAAGATAATTAGAGCATCCTTGGAGGATAATTAAAGCCCTAAATTATTAAACATTAATATTAGTATTAATTAATAATTATTACTTACGTTTTTCACAGTAAACAGCAACTTCTATTACATTTATTGGCACTTGAACTAACACGACTTTTAAAATCTTCCCATCACTTAAATAACTATTTGAATTTTTCTATTTCCACTCGCGTAATATTCGTCTTTAAACTGGTATAGTTTGTACCTTGGTCAAATATATACTGATTGTTTATTAAATCTGTGTTCCATATAAAGACTCCTTCTTCCACTTGTGCTTATTGGTTTTACTCGCGCATTTTGTTAATTGAGGCGTTGTACTTTGCCTCTATCATTGCAGCCTTCGGACTTTCTTCAAATTTACCATCCTGACCCGTGTCAAAGTGATGTATATTCTCATGTAGGCACGTACTTTGCATAGCGTATTTCTCTGAAAATCCAGCTTTTACTTTCGTTTAAGTCACGTTCTCTTGTTTATATTTGCTATTGTTTAATTTAATCGTGTAACCAAACATTTGTTATTGGTTATTTAGTACTCCAAATCTGTTGGATTTTATGAAAATACAATGTTTTTGGTCACGTAGTAAAGTTTCGATGATGAGGTATTTGAATGCGTTTATTTATTTATGTGTTGACATTTTCAATGAGATTTGATTATAGCTAGCATGCCAGGTTATTTACTTTCATTAATTGCGTATATATTTCAATAAAACTCCTTGCGTTTAAACCGTTATTCTTGCGTATTTCTTTTCAATTTTATGCTGGTATATTTAATTTAAAATGCATTAACCGACGTACAAGTTATTTATCTTACAAATAATGATGTGATTTTCGAAGAATGAGCTTCCTTTCATGAATTAAAGTCAGTTGTGATTTACATACAATGTGCTCGTTATTAAATTTTTGCTTAATTGTCGAGTTACTCCCATTTTAAAATGAAATTGTTTGGTTTCTAAACTTTAATAATATTTATATGTATCGCACGACCCTTGTGACTCAGTATACCCCTAAATCACCCTATTATCATAGCTACATATATATATTTTTTGCTGTGATATAACTCTTATTTCCCTTAAGGCCCTACTTTGGGTGTCATTTTCATTGCTGTGATAATGCCCTTACGATTCCTATAATTCATTTTGCCCAACGTTTGGTGCGCTATTTTTGTATTGTTGTGATGTACCCTTTTATGATTAGCGTATTTAGTCAAAGACTGTTTCAATTTCAGTATTTGCTATATATTATATATCTGTTAAGAGTCAACAAGAAGGTCAATTGAGAATTTGAAAAATAGAGAAAGCGTCTTTGAACGACCGAAAGGTACTTAAGAGTAATTACAACGATATTTTTGCTGGCTTTCAGGAAAATTAAATTTGGTGAATGTGAATAATTTATTCAGGGGCAAATTTTTAAATTAACACAAAACTGTACATATAATCAATCATTATTCTGTGTAATTTTTGGATTGCTTTATTTAAATTATTCTAACAGTTAGGTAGTAGAACGAAAAAAGGCTAAACAATCTTTATTGCCATGAAGTAGGGCATTCAGTAAGCTATCCGTGGAAAAATAAATTCAAGAAATTATAGGATTTGGAAAGGAGTTGATATTCACACCAATACTAATAAAAAATTTAAGATTTCTAACCTGCGTTATCCTTGCTTGTCACTGGAATTGCCTCAGAGTATCTGAGGTCAGCACCACTTGATTGTTACAGTTCGACTTGCCTCACTCGTTGACCTGAATGATGGATCAATGGTTGCTTGTATTTTTCCCCTTGGATTTCTGCAGTAACGTTTAGTATCTTTACGTTTATTTCCTTGTAAGTATTTTCAAAGTATCTTTGGATTTTCATTTATAGGTACATCTAGAGATACATTTAGATCTTTAGAAGTACTTTTTGATCTACATTTAGATCCTTATTTGGAGCCCTAAATTGTTAAATACCACAAAAAAATTCAGTTAATAGTTTATCTTACGTTTACGCGAAGAACAGCTATTCTTCGTTGCATATATTGGCACTTTCAATTTTTCACTCTTAATAAATTATTGACTCTCCACTAATTGTTACTTGTACGTAATTTTCCACTTTAAATCGACGTGGTTCGTGCTTTGTTGAAGATATACTGTTTATTTTCGAGTTTCCTATGGTATTCATAGGCCCCACCTTTCAACGTTTTAATTGGCGTGTTCGTTGTTCAAGGCTTGTTCTTTGCGCCTATCTCTTGTAGAACCCGGTATTTCTCAAAATTCTCTAGTTTAATTCTCGATGAAATGCTCTGCTGATTACGTAAGGGTTCTGTATATCACAGTATATTCTTAGAATTTCCAAATATGTATGGCATTCTGTCACGTATTTTATATTTGTGTCGTTTATAGTCCAAAGCTTATCGTATAGCGAACTGCCTTATATTTATTGTTTGTTAGTTCAAATATGTTGAATTTTCATGTAAATATGGTATTCCAGTCACGTACTCATCTTTCTAATAATGATGTATTTGAATGCGTTTTCTTATTTATGCGTTGCCATTTTTAATGGAATTCTTAAGTAGCTAGAATGCCAGGTTGTTTATATTTCCCGATTATGTGTTTATTTTGATGAAACTTGATGTATTTAAACATTATCTTGGTTCGTTTCTTTAACTTAAAGCGTATTATTAGACGTACACATTATTACTTTAGCTAAATATTATCTAATTATTCAAAAATAGGCTTCTCTCTTATGCATTAAATTAAACATAATTTATATACAGTGTGCTGGCTATTGATCTTTTGTAAAATATTTGATATACTGCTATTTTATGGTAGAATTATTTGGTTTTCTTAACGTTAATTAGTTATATTTATATCTTACGACCCCTATGACTTAATCTACCCATAAGATACCCTCTTATCATAGCAATATATGTATATATATATATATATATATATATATATATTGTTATGGATTCAAAGGGTTAAATTTAGGGTAAGCAATGCAATTTCAAACACCCTGTATAGAGAAACGAACAGATTAATAATGCCCAAGATTTATTTCATTTATTTAATTTAAATGGACAAGGATTGACGTATTTTTATAAGTAATGATTGAAAGGTAAAGGTACATAAAGAAAACCAGTTTTAAAAACAAATAGAAACGCATAATTAATTTAATTTATTTTAATTCAACGTGTAATAGCATTAGAAAACTCACCAAGGTATAAAAAGTCAATAATCCCAAGGCAAAAGGTGGCGTGGTAACAAACAGACGTGAGTACGGTGAAATATAAGCTCCAATAATTGTTGTTTTAAACGGTTTATAATTAAGAACACCTGCATGCTTGAAAGGTTACTTCTTTCAAATAATCAACATAATAAGGCGGGCTTTATAGAAAATAGTTTTCAACCGTCAGTTGCTACGAATAACAAACTAACAACGTTTCTTAAAGAGAAGACGAAATGCAGAATCGGTAATATGCTACAGATAAATATGGATATAAAAGCATTGGTTTTCAAAATGCACGTACTTAATCCACGTGAAGTCATACGATGCTGTCAGCAATATCGATTTTCTACAACTCAAGTGGGGTATGGAACGCGACATCAAATGTACATAAGACAGAGATAAAAATATTACAGACGGAGTTTCATTACGACACAGAACAGAATCATTGGTTGAAACGGATAGTTTTACAAACAGACGAACATGCGACGGGTGAAAGTGATTTTCGGATTATACGGGATCTGATGAGGTACAAGTTCCAGGTTTAAAGACCTAATGATGATGATTTACAGTGTACCAAGTACTCAATGCAGTATACCACAGCTAGACATTTCTATAGACACTATTAAAAAAAGTTGGTTATAAGATTTAAACACAATTTTCTGATCAAAATAGTGTCTCGTGTCTTCAACAAATAAAACCGGTCGACTTTTATCACTACTGCGGTAACCTACCAAAAACACACAGAAAATGTCCAATCGTAAATAATCGTTGGAACGCCTACATCCAGTGTTAACCTACGTTAGTTAAGTTGTGTTTCCTATAGTATTAAAGACTTTAAAATATTTCAGATTGTATAATATCATAAATCATAATAGTTTTTAATGAAAAGAAAGAAAAATGTTCTAATTTATTACAATTTAAGTGGTGATAGTTCTTACACTTAAAGAGTCGAAAAACAGTTTACGAGTACGTCGACAAATACAGTTACAAAGTCGGTAATACAGTTTAAGAGTTCATAAATACATCGCGCAAGCGCAATGAAAAAAGCGAGCTACGCCTCTGGCGGATGGCAACGACAACCTTATTACAGATTCCGCGTTGCCAACTACCAATGACGTCACCAATGCAAACTGTATATTGCGCAATACTTCGGAAATTTACATATTTAAACAATGCAAGATAAAAGCGAATAATTTTAACAGAAAGAATACTCACATAAGATATCCGGCATTTGACGGAGTTGCGCTAAGGTAGGCCTCCATTTAAGTCCATCAGGCTACCCAAAGCCCTTTTGCGGTAACTAAAGATGGTGACTCCGGTGCTTCAGCGGAACATGGACATCCGACTCGTCTAGGGTCGTGCAGTACGTTTCGCCTAGGTGGTTCTCAAATTGTCACCTACCTATGCAGGAATGACGGGAAAAACCAGGTAAAGTCGACAAACAAAAGATAAGCAAGCAAGGAAACTACATAGGTAAAGCTAAGACACGATACGATACCTGACACGACCACACTCCTTGAAGATCAAAGGCAAACAGCCACGTTTAAGAGCGTCACGGAAACCTCACCACTTTGTCCCCACTCTTTTTCGTCTTTTACACCAGCGCGAACTTATTCGTCCAACCCTCCCGCGTCGCGCGATCTGCGCAAACTCACCATGACGTAACGGAAGTACGCGCCTAGTCTTTTAAAATTCCGCGCACCGCGTCTTTTGAAATTATGGCGCGAAACCTCCGTACATCAGACTTAACCTAAAACAATGTTTAAGTGCCAATTTAATTAGCACGTAACAAATTGTTTGCGTTTTATATTTAGGTTTTGTTTGGCTTTTTGTACTTTTTGCAGGAAGCCGTTCGGTATTTAAGACAAATACTTTGACAGTCGTTTATATTTGATTCATTTTTGTATCGAAAATCGCGTTTTTTAACGACATTAACTTAAAGATTATTCTTGACCGCTTTTACGGCTGATTGCTTAACCGTATTTTGTAAACAATAACAACTAATTTAATAAGTCTTTGACAATTCTTAATTCATATTTGATGTAATTTTCAATTAAGGGCATTCAGAATCATAAAATTCGCCGTGATCTAAAGTAATCCATATTATTTTAATTAAGGTAAATATTATTCTATTAACATTTATTAATACAATGGAACACATAGATAATACTCTAATTTGAAAATACTCTAAGGTTTTATATGCAGTCTAATGAAAACTGAGATAAATTGAACTAGAAATATACTGAAAAACCTGGTATTCTCAATGCGGAATTGAAGTAATCATTTTATCACGGAACAAATTTAATAAGGAATCAACCATAAAAATCCAATACTACGATAGTAACAGATTGTATACAAATGGTAGATTTTTTGAATCTTAGAACTTAAGCTAGATAAATCACCAAAGAGTATAGCTTTTATCAGCACATAACGGACTGTCTAATAGATATGTTTAGGGTCACAGAATTTAATCACTCGAACTATGGAATCAACCATTTAAATTAAATACCAGGTTATCAATAATTAAAGATTTAATAGCACAAGGTCTTAAATTTATATTCCGTATACATTTTATTTGCAAACTTGTATGTACTTAATATTTATGCTGAAGGGTCATCATAAATTTTGATTGATATCGTAGAAAGCATTACTGTTTATGCAGAAGCCTGACAGGTCATAATTGCAACGTTCACCTTTATGAAAATGCTTCTACCAAATTTATTCGGAAATAAGCAGTTATCTTAAAGAATCTTTTATCTATATAGCATATTTATTGAACCAGTTGCGTTACTAATTTTAGGCTGATGAACAGATTATATTATTTATATTAGAAACCGCTTTTGATTCAATGTTTCTGACGTGTTTCAATTGTCAAAGAATATAATTTTAACCAAATTTCTTATTTAGTTAATGGATAATGTCTTCCGCGCCGTTCCCGATGTCGAGCCTATTCATCCTGATTTTATAATATATAATATTAAATATATATAATATATAATATTTCTATTATACAGAATCTTCAGTCATTTTTAGCTGATTACGCATATGCTAGTCAAAGCTATTGATAATATTACTTTTCGAGTTATTCGACTTTAAAATTTAGAATTTTACGAACCAACGAAAATTTTGTTAATAAAAGTAACTTAGAACGTTAAATTACACAATACGCGATAATGATTTATACTGGATACACAAAATAATACTAGTTCACCTATACTAGTATATTATAAAGACACCGTTATTTACCCGTTACTCGATAAGATATTTGTTCCCGATAGGATCCTTAATATAATTACCCAATGCCGACAATTAATCTGATAATAAAACTTAAAAATACTGATAAATTCCGATCAATAAAATCGGAAGATTACTGGTACGTAATAACTTGCATTAACGCACTAAAATTGCCTTTTCTTGCATAGGATTGATATCTCTTCAAAACTACACGTTTCTTTATTTAATCCTCAATTAGTAAATTCTCAATGTTTTACCTTTAATATATCTAAAACCATTATGACTGGTATAATCTTTGAAAACAAGTATACTGATTTGTCAAGATTTATATAAAACGCCATAGGTGATAAACATCAACACTACAAGACCTGAAACACAAATATATATATGATATATACATATAATATCTATATATACTATAAATACATAGAGGTATTATTTAGCGGATATGTACACAAAATTATATTTCAATCGTAAACAAACCAAGTCAAGGAAACAACATTGGAATTCATCATGAATAATACACAATTCGTTAATGTTAAATGAGCAATATAATACCGCCTGATTCTATAACCTTGTCATTAGGAACTCATTTTAAATTAGTTTAACAACATTTATTATATATAATATAATATGACCAATCCGATATTATTTAATAGAATCAAAATATCGATTTCAGACAGCTTAAATAAATACAACATTAGGAATATTTAAGTAAACAAACATGAAACGAATTTTTAAACTGACCATTAATAAACATATCTACTACAAACAGCTTGAAAACAAGTGCTTCAGATACTAAAATCAATAAAACCATCTAATTTACGTAATCCTGTTAAGGAATCCATTATAATAATTTAGCATACTGATGTTTTAAATCTCTTGGTACTATTTTGATGCAATAGAAATTTTAACTAATCTCCCAATACCCAAACATATTTATTTGATATCATATCATTAAAATTCATTTTTAGAAAATCCTATAAAGATTCATTGTAAACTGAACATGATAATTGTTGTTAAATGAGCAACACACTATCCAATTAATAAACCTAAATGACACTTTACCATGTAATCAAAGTAATATTTTTCAAAGAATGCCTGATTTCCAATGCTTGAACATTTGGTTATAGAAATGCATATGTGATCTGCATGTAATTACTGTTGATAGCGTATTATGAGGTTGTTAATTCTAGAAAAATTGTTATTGGAAACCTGTAAAATTATGTTAATAAACATAGTCATCATGTTAAAATCTCCAAGTAGTTATACTTTGTAGATGTAAATAAAACATCTAATTGAAGAAAATCATAAATTCTCAGAAAGTAATGGATTTAGATAGAATTTTAATCAAAAGTGAAAGTTAATAACTTCCGATTGTAGCAATAAAATTGGTGGGTGCCATTTAAACAAATTTTAAAATTGCATTTGAAACCTGACAACCACTGTTATACATAAGATAAATAATTTAAACAATGATATTTACAAATCAGTATATGGTATATGGTAAAATTTTTCTTCTTGAAAATTAACATAATTGTTATTAGATGCAGTGGCATTCATTGTAAAATAGGATGTATCTGTAAACAAATCTATGGAAAAAAGTAGAGTTATTAACGTAATAACAAATGGAAGTGGTTAGTTATTAGCCATTAACAGAACATTAGCTTATTACTTCATGGAGGAAACATCCACTGACACGGTTTGGCTTTATTAGATGCCTCCTCAGAGTGAAAAGCTTCAAGAACCCTTGAATAATGAGGGTGATTATACTGGTATAATTTCGAAACAATCTCTGTACTATGTAAATAATAAAACGATTCAGGTGTAACCAACATACTATGCGATGGAAATGTACAAATTGAATTAAATACTTGTTAATCCTATGATGGCATACAAGTAGTGTGGCCATTCGAAATACTTCTTATATTGCAGCCTTGGATTTTTCAAATTTACCAATCCTGGACCCGTGTCAAGTGATTATATTCTCATAACTTTGCATAGCGTATTTTCTGGAAAATCCAGCTTTACTTTCGTTTAACACGTTCATCGTTGTTTATATTTGCAATTAGTTCAATTTAATCTGTAACCAAACATGTTATTGGTTATGATACTCAAATCTGGGTTGGATTTTATGAAAAGTACAACTGTATTTGGTGACTAGTAAATTCAGAAGGTATTGAATGCGTTTATAATTTATGTGTTACATTTTCAATGAGTTTGATTATACTAGCATCACAGGTTAAATACTTATAAGACATAATCAACTAAAACCTTGCGTTTAAACCGTTATTCTTGCGTATTTCTTTTAATTTTATGCTGGTATATTTAATTTAAAATGCATTAACCGACGTACAAGTTATTTATCTTACAAATAATGATGTGATTTTCAAAGAATGCCGAAACCGTCGGTCAGTGGATGTTTACTCCCCTATGAAGTAATAAGCTAATGTTTTGTTAATGGCTATATAACTACCGGCCCGATTTGTATTCGTCAATAAGCTCTTATTATTTTCATAGAGTTTATTTACAGATACATCTTATTATATATATATATATATATATATATATATACATATATATATTATAATGTATTTGACAGCCAGAACACTAATCATACACACAAGGGACACTAATTACATAAAATACTCATTTTACTATTATAAACAACACTACACAGGAACATTGATATAATACATAAAAAATCAATCTTCTGGAAGCCTAGTGATATTAAGAATTAATTTAGCCTTGTTTTGATAGATGCTTTTACCTATTTGTACCTAATTTATAAATAATTAATGACAAAAGCATTTATTTGAATCAATATTTGTCATTTGTATAGAAAAATCTATGTATGATTGCATTGGTGTTTGATTCATGAAATTAATTATTAATATTATTCATAAATGTAAAGGATGGTGTAATACTAACTACTGCGATTATAAGTAAACATAATGAATGTATTTTAATTTTAATAAGTGGTATGTGAAAATTTGAAGTAAGCGAGAGTGTGCTGAATTTAATTTTTGTTAGGTAACTAAGGTAATGGAAAAAGGTTGTTGATTTTGGTTTCTGAAATAAAGCAGTTGTGTTTTTCTGTTGCTCGTAATTATTTTTTTAAGAAGAGTTATATGCGTAAAGTTGAGCATAAAGTATTCAAGAAGTGATTATGTTCAAAGCGTATTCAAGTATAGTATAGGAATTAAAGGTTTGGGCACCTGTTCGTCGAAGGAGAGTATTAGGTGAAGTTATTGGTGATTGGAAGCTATCCAATATTGAAGATCTTCACAGCAAAAGCAGCAGGATTGCACTGGTAGCAAAATCTAACGTTTTTTTGAAGAATCAACACGAGCGATTTGTATCTGGGTAGAACCGTAGCCGCAGTACGAAAGGAGTATTCAACAGAAGCATTGGTGGTATCATTTAAAACCATTAATAAGTCTTTAAAGTTTTGTATTTCATAGCTATAACAGAAAGGAGGATTGTTGTACTACAATTTTTAATTTCATTTAGATATACTGACGTTTTCAACCGTAGAACTGCACGTTGAGAAAGCAGAAGCAATAAAGATTTGAAGGTATTAGTTTCGTTGTAACCGACACAGTTAAGGTTCCTGGAGACTGATTTTGAAGAGCCAAATCTAAACATACTGTTTCTTACACGCACACACATTTTGCAAAAACGTAGATTAAGAAGCATTTGAAGTAAAATATAAATCTTGTCATTTGCTGTTATCGAACTAGTTTCTTGCCGGCGTCTCTAAGAGAGGGCGCACCTAATTTTATTTATTTACATCCAGGTCTAAGTTAAACCTCGGTTAGATCTAAATGTATAATTTATTTAAAGTTTAATATTAAGACCTGAGAGAGAGAGAGAGAGAGAGAGAGAGAGAGAGAGAGAGAGAGAGAGAGAGAGAGAGCTTTGTGTTCCTTTATAATTTCGATTTTCAGTATTTAATCAAAATTAACATCGAATATTTGTCATACAAGCTTTGTAAAACCTCTTTGGCTTTACGACATTAGCGCCACCTGTGTATGATTTCTAAAGGAAGGGTTTGAGAGTTTGGTTGCCTACATTTAAGCGTTTTGAAATAAATTTTATCATTGGGGTTTTGAGCTAGCCTGAGTTTTAAAATTTTGCCCAATTAGCTCGATTTGAAATGATCATTTGGGCTTTGCATAAAAGTCTAAGTTATTATTTCATATTATTCACTGTAATACGACAGTATTTATCAACTTACCTGTAATTAACTATCTAAAATATTTATATAATTAATACCTGGCTTATAGCCGTAATTATGAGCGTCGCTTCCTGTCTATAACCGACATAAGTCAAAAACTTGACTATGTCAGATATGATTAACATAAATGCCAAACGTAATTGAAAGTTTGGTTTATGTATAGTTGTGTACACGCTTTAAATTTGTAAATTTCCCAATTATCGTCATCGGTCTTGGTGGCGTAATTGGTAAACGCATGGTTCTGGCAAAACCAGGATACATGTTCAAGTCCTGTCCAAGACCTTATATTTTCCATCTTTCAATTACTAGCTCGATTTGAAATGATCATTTGGGCTTTTCATAAAAGTCTAAATTATTATTTCATTTTATTCACTGTAATATGATAGTATTTATCAACTTACTTTGTGTAATTAGCTATCTAAAATATTTATATGTATATATATATATAAATGAAATGAAACTATTAAATCCTATGAAATATTGTTACATTGTAATAATTGAAGGACATATAGTAAGAGGATAATAAAACTTTACAAACCAGACATGAAAACGGAAACAGCTACTTTGTATTCCAGAAGTAATATAATACTGCAGGTGAAGGTCACAGTAGACAATAGGACAGCAATTATTGGAATTAAAATTATTAAAATGTAATACTTTGTATTGTATCAAGAAAAAACAGACATGAGATTTGCATTTCCCACAAAGTGACGTAAGAGCAGGGATAGCATAAATACCTCAAAAACCCAAGATGACCAATCAGTCTCGAGATTCACAACGTTAACATTGTTGGTTGTGCAAGTTACTTATTTAGTTTTAATTAAATTAAATTATGAACAATAACTTTGATTTTTAAACGCTAATAAACATAACGTACCAATTTGTTGAAAGCATTTGTAATTTGAGTATAAATAAATTTGATAGAAGTGCTTTTTTGAAGAAAAGTCTTTTTAAAATAAAGCTCCCAAAGGCCCATAACCTACTTGGTGCAGCCGGTAGTATTACAAAAGGACATTAGCAAATCTAAAAATTGAGGAACTGGTGGTCTTAAATTTTAATTCTTTGCCTGAAAGAAAACCAATTGGACGAAGTGCAAAAATCGACCAAGTCCACCATAAGTTAATTTTCCTAACCACTTCAATTGCATACTGATATTAGCTAGTAAGAAACAAAAGAAATTTTTATATACGCATTTATATGTACAATTTATTATCGCAATTTGATACTATTATTTCAGAAAGAATTACTAGCAAAATTCTTAAAATTATTTATAAAACAATTATTTGTACCATTTTATTACAGCAATTATTATTTAGAAAAATCTGAAAACTCGATTCTCATTACATTTATAAAGGTCATAATTAAACACTATTAGTGCAATCAAATTAACGGAGGTGTATAATTATAAAAGAGTTTTATGTACCTTATCAGTGTAACAATTTAATAAAATAATTATTCAGCGGAAGTCTGAAACCGTTGTAATTATAACTAAAATTATTATAATATACGTAAGATAAATGATTCTTTAAATAACATAATATAAGCTCGACGGAAGTAACTTAAAATTAATTTATAAAAACAATGAACTCTGACAACATAAACTGTAGCTAGATGCAGTTCTCCTATACGACGGAAACCTATTATATTACGAATTTTCATCACTGCTTGTGAGATATTTTTAAAATCTTTTTATAAACAAGGCGACGTTGACCGCAACTTTTTGCTTTTACGCCTAATAATCAGCAAACTAATCGGCAGAGCATAACATAGATTGCGAGCCGCGATGACCTTGGGGAATGGGACGACTTTAAACGCATATTTTTATCATATTTCGGAAATCAAAAAATATCAAACGTCTTGTTTAAGATATAATAAATTTACGGATGGAAACTAACCAACCACCCTATTAATTCGGTTTTGAAATATCAGGACGTACAAAGTTTAATTTTGAACAAACTATAAATTGAAGAACCCGACCAAAACATACGATTACTAAAGACGAAGATGTCCGACGAATGGCTTTAGACATACATCAATGCATTACCCGAACGGCTATCAGACAAAATAAAATTCCAACATCCCCAAAATTTAGAAAAATCAATAAACATGATTGTAGAGGAAGAGAAGATTAGATATTACAAAAATAGCCTATATAATCTTAACTCACCGATGAAAACGATACAATGTGCAAGACAAATAACAGTATAACTGGAATTTACACCAATCAACGCAGCAATGAATCAATCTCGAATTAACAATCCAAACTTAAATAACACAAATTTCCACAACCAATTTCGACAGTTTCTAAACCAACATTTAATTCAAACTTTACAAGACACCCATTTACACCAAGGTTTAATCAAAACTTAAAACAAACCAACAGAAACACACCGATGACGAATAACACCAACAACCCTAATAATTATTACAAACCACTCTATATTAGAATATCCTGGTTTTTCACAACCATATAACGTTGCACGAGGCACAGTATTGAGCCAAGGAAAAGTAGGTAGCGATAAACCCCTTAGTTGCGCGTCAAGAACAAAAATATAGCACTATTGAGAAAGAACTATTAGCAATAATTTGGGCAACAATTTTAAGCCATATCTTTATGGAAGGAAAATAAACATATAAATAAACATATAAACAAACATATAAATAAACATATATATATATATATATATATATATATATATATATATTCAGTTTTTTCTTTTATGGGTTATTTATATATATATATATATATATATATATATATATATATATATATTACTCATATTTAGACCAGGGTAGAAAATTAATTAATTACATCAAATAATTTTAATCACCGTGTATAAGGAATTTTATTAAATAACACGCTTTATTAAAAAAAACCGTGGAGAATAAAAATTCATTCGTTTCATTTAAAATAAGAAATTTAAATTATTTACAAGACGCTTTCTATAAAAAGAAGCAGTATTAAAATGCTCAGCGTGTAATTTAATTATTCCGAGTAAAGAAACAAATGGAAATTACGTGCAAAATTTATATTAATTGATTCAAGTTTGGGTAACGAGTATTAAACAAAATGTACAGATAATAATTGAATATTTGATTAGGATTCACTAAAAATTAAAGGGGATTATTTTAATTGGAGTTAATTGAACCATTAGTAACATATAATATGTATAAAAGCTTGTAAAAACCCAATAATATTCAAATCGTAGAAGTGTTATTTAGAAGTAGGACGATTGAACACCTGCGTATTTTTAAAAGTCTCGTTCTGCGTAAATTTGGCAGATAACAAATGGTTACAGAGAATGTTGGAGAAACCGCCGCTTAATATTTACGGGAAATGCTAATAAGGTGGGTTATTTCACAGTCCACGTGGATTGAAAATAACCGATACTAAAGAATATCGATTAGTACCACTCAGAACAGGATAGATAGAGACGGATAATATGCGCAAGACAGAGACACATATAGTAAAAGGCGTGAGTTGAGCAACGTCACTGGGTTGCGATTGGTTGAAAATAAGAGGCAAACATGAGAGGTAAAAATAACATTTCTGTATAAAAATTAATTAGTTATTCCCAGACGTTGCGAGCCGTGTTGAAATTTCTGAGATTTAACTGGTGCGAGTGCAAATTTAATAAGAACCGACGCACGGACGGTCGAGATGGGAACATAGTATGCGAAATTCTAGAAACTGGCCGTTTTGGGGACAAAACCGACAGACAGGCTAACCATTATATATACCCGGGTTAATATGAGTTTCGCTCTCTTAGATTTTCGATTTGATTCAATGCGTTAAACAGTGCTCTTAGTTTTCCGATTTTGATTGAATAATTTAAACAGTTTGCTCGTATATTTTGGTGATTTAAAACAGTTTGTTTTTACGTGCTACAATGAAAGTAATTTAGTACACTTAGAAAAGAAGATACAAGGTAATAAAGTCTAGTATCACTGTACCAATTATTCAAATTTGCAACGACAAATGAATACACAAAAGTAGGCAGTTTTGGCGTATAGCGTGAAAGAAGTATGAATTTCTTTGCTATTTTTCGGGGGTGTTAATAATTAAATGATTCGTAAACGTGTCTGGATCCACAAAACAAGGTTCAGTTATACACAGATGAGTTCCGGAAAAGCCCTGAAACAACTTTAGATGAATGGTGGTGGAGAAAATTTTAAAGGCGACCAGTAATCCGAGGACCTAAACATAACCCAGTTGGATTGGTGTGATTAACAGAGGACGATGTACATTGGAGCCACGAGTGCATTAACCTTCAGGTAACTTATGCTTTGTTGTTCGATTTTTGATGTTTTGGTGTGTGTTGAATAACTTTATAATTTATTTACTTAAAATGGACAGTAGTGAAATTGTACTAACAACAAATTTTTAATTTTAAGGTGAAATTTTCTTGTTTAAGTAGAAAGGGGTATTTAGTATTTATGTTCTGGATTATGATGAAAATTTGGGTATGTCTTTGAGCTCAATTAGACGAACCTGGTTAATTAACGTAAAGGGGTGGGAGATGCTCTCTTTGTACTCAGACTCAGGTCTGCATGTATTGTTATATTAATTAGTAGGCATCCTACAAGGACTTTAATTCTGGATGCACATTAAAATGATAATAAATTTAATCTTGAAGTTTTTTGATACTGAAATTTATGCTGAAATTTAATTTTGAAATTTTAATGTATTATGAATATTGATGTAAATAGAGTTAACGTTGATGTTTGTGGTAGGAATGTATTTGTTTTTTTTGAATGAGGATGAAAGTTTTAACTAGGTGAGCAGCCGAGGCGGAAAAGAGTAAAGAGGCGATTAACAAAAGAAAGTCAACGGACCAGTTAAGTTAGTAGCTTTTTGTAGGTTTCACAGCATTCTTGGCGCCCAATCTGTGGGGCTCGATTCGAAAACCGTAGTTCCCGGATTTTGGTGGATTCACAGCATTCTTGGCGCCCAATTCGTGAGGCTCGATTCTAATACATGGTTTCACAGCAATATATATATATATATATATATATATATATATATATATATATACCGACCATAGACCAATAGTATGGTTATCCAAACTTAAAAAACCGAATTCAAAAATATAGACATGGAGGATTAGATTAGAAGAATACGACTATTAAATTATATATAAAAAAAAATGTACAACAATAACGCAGATGCACTAAGCAGAATACAGCTCAACGCAATAGAAACAGCGTCAGTTATAGGTAACGTAGACGAAACAGAGATTAGGGCGAACCCAGAAGAAATTGAAACCACACGCTCGACGCAAAACGACGAACCGGAAATTGCAATTAAAATTTTAAACTAAGCAATGGACACAAAACCAATTCAATTCATACTTACCGAAGCTTTAACCAACCCGAATCCAGTAAAATATACAAAAAAAGATAATAAGAAAATATATCAAATTCAAATAACGAAGAGCAGATAATTAAAATTTTAAAAAAATATACCCCAGAGAAAAAAGTTTTTACTTTTATTTCACCACAGAACATTTGTACAAAAGATTTTCAGATTATGTATTAGATTATTTAATAATTCAGGACCGAGATAATCAGATGTACGCAAAATTAATAACTTTGATGACCCAGACGAAATAAATGACGTAATTCGAAACCAACACGAATGTATAACCAACCATGGCTGAAACAACGAAACACTAAAACAACTCTTAAGAAGATATTACTTTAAGGACACGAAAGAACTAACCACGGATTATATCAACCAATGTGAATTATGCGACAAGAAAAAATACGACAGATCACCCCAAAAGTACCCTTAATGATAACTAAAACACCCGACAAACCTTTTCAAAAATTACATGCAGACACTTAGGTAGGAGAAGTCCAAAACTTTTTAACAATCGTAGACGTATTCACCAATTAGGCCAGGCGATACCCATCACTTAAAAGAATAGTATAGACGTAATCCAAGGATTCTTACAATACTTTACATTTTGCGGTACACCCGAAACAATTACTTTAGACAATGGCAGCGAATTTAGGAACGAGGCCATACCGAATACCCTAGAACTCTATAAAATAAAGATTCATTTTATAACAGAAAATCACCCGGAACCAAATGGACTAATTGAAAGATTACACTTAACCTTATTAGAACAAATTAGACTGTTAAGATTAACCTATAAGAGAGCATATCATCGATTTAATGTCATACGCACTAATTGCTTAGAACAATATAATCCACTCATCAACTAAATTTACACCCCTCGAATTAACATTAGGACACTCAGATTCCCGCAAACTTTACAATATACACTACAATAAAGAAGTATACCAACAGTTTGCTAAAGACCACAAAGAAAAATTAAAAATTACTTATAATAATGTCAAAAGTAAATTAGATAACGATAAAGAACATATTACCAAACCCGCAATAAGAACGCCAAAATAAATAGATTTCCAATAAGACAAACCGTGTACGAGAGGAATTTTAAAGGTAAGAGACACAAACCGACTCCCAGAAATTTAGGTCCGTTTAAAATCGAAATAATATTAGACAAAAATGTAGCCGTAGTAGATAACGGAAAAATCGTAAAATACATTTATTTAAAGTATTTAAGACACCCTGTAATTTCCGATGGAGAGCCATCACCCTTGTCGTCAACCTGTACCCAGGTAGAACGGACGACAATGACATAATTTAATTTTCAGTTATTTCAGTCGCGTTTGTACTAAGGTTATTTAAAGAATCACTTATTGTTATGTTTATTGTATGTAATTATAATAACATTGGTTATAATTTTATCGGTTTCAGACTTTTGCTGAATAATTGTACATAATTGTACATAATTGTACATAATTGTACATAATTGTACATAATTGTACATAATTGTACATAATTGTACATAATTGTACATAATTGTACATAATTGTACATAATTGTTCATAATTGTACATAAATGTGTATATTTAGAAACTTTGGTTATAATTTCATTACGTTTCAGATTCTTCTGAATAAATTATTTCAATATTAACTGCTGCAATAAATTGTACAAAGAACTGTGTATAATTATATACCTTTGTTATAATAAAGCTCAGACTTTTAATGAGTAAATTATTTCAGTGATAATAATAAATTGTGACAATAATTGTCCATAACATATAAATTCCCTTTTTTCAAATCTTACTTGCTAATATCAATATGCAATTAAAAATGGTTAAGAAAATGAACTTTTGGTACTCACAATAATTTGATTGCCATTTCCATTATCCTTCCTTCTTTATTGGACTTGGTCGATTCTGTAATTCGTCCAATTGTTTGGTTTTTGTTCCTGTAAAGAATTGAAATTTACGGCCACCAGTTCCTCGATTTTGGATTTGCTAGTGTCCTGGAATCCGTTCCGATTGCGCCAAATAGGTTTTGGGTCGTTGGGAGCCTTTTTTTAAAAAGACACTTATTACCAAAACTTCCATCACACATCGCCTTTTTTCTTCTGAAAAACTGTTTAGCGATACCTAAATTATTATATACTTTAAGATGCATTCCGTCATGGCATTGTAACGAAATCCTTAAGGAAATTGATCAATGTTTAAAAACTGCTCTAGAACTAATAACGAATAACCAACTATATGATAAGACATGGTTAACAGCTACTCTCCCGGTAAATAGAGGTGGTTTGGGCATCCGCTCAGTTTCATCTTTAGCACTACCCGCCTTTCTATCCTCTTTCCATAGCACATCACACTTAATAAATATGATTTTACAAGATAGAACAACTGATAATTATTTTGAAGAAGGGAAAAGTTTGGTTCTCTAAGACTAAGATGACTTTACCAGAAGAGTCAAAGAGACTTCAGAAAGCTTGGGATCAACCACTACTAGATATTTGTTGCGACTATTTACTTAAGACAGCTAAAACTCCTATTGACAAGGCTCGTCTTCATGCAACAAGAACAAAAGAATCTGGCGCCTGGTTAAACGCTATTCCAGCTGCATCTCTGGGTACTCTTTTAGACAACAATTCATTTAGGATTTCGATTGGTTTTCGTCTTGGAACAAATATATGTGTTGAACACAAATGTAGATGCGGATCTCTCGTTTCTAAAAATGGCATTCATGGTTTGAGCTGTAAACTTTCCGCAGGCCGTCAATCACGTCATCATTCAGTTAACGATATATTGAAACGTGCACTAGGCCTTGCAAAAATACCAGCAATTTTGGAACCCTAGGCATTGATCGAGACGATGGCAAAAGACCGGATGGAATGACTCTCATTCCATGGGAATGCGGTAAAGCCATAGTATGGGATTTTACTTGTGTAGACACACTTGCTTCTTCCCATATAGCAGCCACTTCAAAACTGCTGGAGCTGCTGCCTTGACAGGCGAACGCTTAAAAAATTAAAATACAAAATCTTCAAAATAACTATATTTTTGCCCAGTAGCTATTGAAACATTCGGAAATTTTGGACCAAGCGCATCAAATTTTATACATTCTGTGGGAAAAAATTTCAAAGGAAACAAACGACAACAGAGCTACCTCATTTCTAATACAACGAATTAGTATAGCAATTCAACGAGGAAATGCTGTCTGCTTTTTCGGCACACTTCAAATGATTGTAAACTGGACGAATTACATTACTATCCGAGGTTATCAATTACACGTTCAAAAATACAAGACAAATTATCAAACAATCAAACAAATCAACTATCGAAGAATTTAATAACATCACATATATCACGAAACAAGCAAAAGTAAATATAGAAAATGAATCAAACATTAACAATACAGACGATAAAATAAACATATGACAGTACCATTTATGGAATATATGGGAGATACTGATGGTGAAATGAATCAGTCCCAAACTGGAGATGTCGTATATGGACCTCAATTGGATACAGCCTTAGCAATGAATGGCAATAAAATGGACGATGATGAAGCACGATCGGAAGCTACTTTTAGGTTTACAATAACACAATTTAGCAAAATAAAAGATTCTGTTCTTTCACCTCCATGCTTTGTTCGAAATTTGCCATGGAAAATTATGATAATGCCAAAACAACACATAATCAAGATTGTTCTGCCCAACGTTCATTAAGTTTCCTTTTACAATGCAATGGTGAAAGTAAATCGAGTTCTTGGTCATGCTATGCCGTTGCAGAATTACGATTGATTCCATTTAGATCGGACATCAAAACTTTTCAAGAAAAATACAACACTTGTTTTACTCAAAAGAAAATTATTGGGGTTTTACGATTTTATGTCATGGCAAGAAGTTTTAGACATAAAAAAGGGTTTTGCTAAAATTGATACAGTTACTTTTGATGTATATGTAGTAGCTGACGCGCCTCATGGTGTATCATGGGATAGCAAAAGCATACCGGATTCGTAGGACTTAAAAATCAAGGTGCAACTTGCTATATGAATTCGCTGTTGCAAACTTTATATTTTACACATCATTTAAGAAGAGCTTTTACAAAATGCCGACTGAACCTAATGACTCCACTAAATCGGTTACTTTAGCATTACAAAGGGTTTTTCACGAATTACAATTCAGTGATAAACCAGTTGGAACAAAAACTAACAAAAGTTTTGGATGGGAAACGTTAGATTCATTTATGCAACATGATGTACAAGAATTTTTACGGATATTACTGAAAAAATTAGAAAGTAAAATGAAAGGTACATGTGTCGAAGGTACTGTTCCAAAACTATTTGAAGGTAAAATGATATCGTACATTCGATGTAAAATGTGGATTATACTAGTACACGTACTGAAACATTTTACGACATTCAATTAAATGTGAAGGAAAGAAAACATTGAAGAATCGTTTAAGGACTACATTGCTAAGGAAACATTAAATGGTGATAATAAATATGATGCAGGCGAACATGGTTTACAAGATGCTGAAAAAGGTGTTGTTTTGCAGTATATCCACCAATATTACATTTACATTTGATGAGATTCCAGTATGATCCTGTTACAGATTGTTCAGTAAAGTTTAATGACCGCTTTGAGTTTTATGAGAAAATATCTCTAGATAGTTATCTACAAAACCAGATTCTACAAATCCTGCAAATTACACTCTGCATGCAGTTCTAGTGCATTCAGGAAATAATCATGGTGGCCATTATGTTGTTTTTATTAATCCTAAAGGTGATGGTAAGTGGTGCAAGTTTGATGATGATGTTGTTTCTCGATGTTCTAAACTAGAAGCAATTGAACATAATTATGGTGGTTATGAAGATGACATGAATATGACTATTAAACATTGTACAAGTGCATACATGTTAGTTTATATTCGCGACTCTGAACTACATCATGTCCTTCAAGAGGTTACAGATGCTGACATACCAAGTGAGTTAGCATTTAGATTAGCAGAAGAAAAACTAATTGAACAACTACGCCAAAAAGAATGCAACGAAGCTCATTTATATATGACTGTAAATATTTTATTGGAAGACAGCTTTGATGGTCATCAAGGCAATGGCTTGCATGATCCTGAAAAAGCATCATATAGAATTTTAGGATAAAAAGACTGCAACATGTGGTGAACTGATGGAAATGCTTACGGATGGTTTTAAATATCCACCAGAACAAATGAAAATGTGGCCGTTTGGTAGCAGATCAAATAACACTCTCCGTCCATGTTTGCTTGATTCGGAGGCAGACTCACAAAAAAATATATTAGATGCTTCAGAAAATCAGAATCCTTGGATTGTTTTTTTAGAACTATTGCCACCTGATGTGGGATTACTGGCATTACCTATTTTTGATAGTAATGCTGATGTCCTTTTATTCTTTAAATTTTATGATTCTAAACAAAAAAGAATACACTATTGTGGACATCAGTATTGTTCCATTAACGGTCGTTTTTCGGATCTTATATCATTAATGAATGAAAGAGCAGGTTTTCCACAAGATACAGAACTTTTATTATATAAAGAAGTTAGACCTAATTGTATTGAAAGAATTACAAATGTTAACGAAACACTTGAAAAGGTCTTAGACGAATTAATGAATGGTGATATAATTATTTTGAAAAGATGAAATGGAAGAACAGTCTGATCTTCCAAACTGTATAGACTATTATAAAGATTTGTATTACCGAGTAGAAGTTAACTTTGTGGATAGATGCATTCCTAATGATGTTGGTTTTACTATGGAATTGTCACAGCGAATGACTTATGATCAATTAGCTCGGGCTGTAGCAGAGAGGGTTGGTACAAATCCGTATTTATTACAATTCTTCAAATGTCAAAGTTATGAAGATAGTCCTGGTCATCCATTAAGATGTACATATGAAGGTACATTAAAAGATCTTCTACTATGTTCGAAGTTTTATAAAACACCAAAGAAAATTTTTATCAACAGCTTAACATTCGAGTTAATGAATTAGAAAATAAACGACAATTTAAATGTATATGGGTTGGATTGAAGTTAAAAGAAGAGAAGGAATTAACATTATATCCCAACAAAGGAGGCACTGTAGGAGATCTTTTAGAAGAAGCTAAAAAACAAATAGAATTTAGTGAAGGCGGTAGTGGAAAATTAAGGTTAGTTGAAGTAAATTGTTCTAAGGTAGCTTATGGGCCAAAGGAAGATGCTCCACTGGAGTCGTTATCTTTTGCAGGAGCCAAAACATACAGGATAGAGGAAATACCTAATGATGAATTAAGACTCGAAGATGACGAGATGTTAGTTTCATGTGCTCATTTTCAAAAGGAAATATTTTCCACATTTGGAATACCATTTTTTATCAAAATTAAACATGGTGAACAATTTAAAAAAGTGAAAGAACGTATACAAAAGAAACTGTGTGTACCAGAAAAGGAGTGGGAAAAGTTTAAATTTACTATTGTTTCATTGGAAAAACCTCTTTTTATAGACGAAGATGATTTTCTTATGAATTTGAAAGATTTTAGAGGTAATTCTACCACCAATGCTAATGCAAAACCTTGGTTGGGATTGGAGCACGTGAATAAAGCTCCAAAACGAGCAAGATTTAATTATTTGGAAAAGGCTATTAAGATCTACAACTAAGAATGGTTCTAATGCAAGCCAGTGGTGATTGTACATTATTAAAGTTGGCATCAACCAAAAACCATCATAATTATTGTTTTGATTGTTTTCGCTGTTTCCTAACAATTAGAATGTAATATTGTACTTAAAAAAAAAATTATAGTAAATAGTTTGAACAACCGACAATGCTGAAGTTATGAAGTTCGAGACTGACTGGCCATCAGGTGCTCCTCGGGGTATTTATGTAATCCCTGCTCTCGCATCATCTTGTGGGAAATGCAGATCTCACCGTCTACTATTTCTTGATAACATACAATGTCTTACTTCTTAGTAATCTTAATTATAAAAATTGTTTTTTTTATAGTTCACTGTGTCCTGCACCTGCAGTATCATGTTGCGTCTGAAATACAAAGTAGTTGTTTGCGTTCTCACGTCTGATATGAACTTTTATTAACCCTTTATAATGTGTCCTTCAATTATACAATGTAACATTCTATTTCATGAGACATAATAATTATATCTATATTTGTATACATATTAATTGGGGGATGTGTAACTCACGACAAAATGGCAAATTGGACAGCAGCGTTAGTATAAATCGGCGTAAATGCAAGGTACCCTTATTAGTTTTTCACTTTATATTACGCTGTAAAAAAGTTGCTAGGTGTCTTGGAAGAGTGCGGTTGGTTGTAAACGTCAGCTTGGTCTAAGAAAATTTAGTCAACATGCAATGTTACACGGAAGAACAGCTTGGTTTTATTGTGCGCGAGTTTCACGGAAACAACAATTTATGCACCCCCGTTCTACGTTTGTATAGATGGCATTACAATTTATACGACATTCAATAATGCCCGAGCATTAATTTAATTAAGGCATGGATTTGTAATCAACCATATAAGAACATTAAGAAACCCCTGGCAACAATGAGATGGTGATGGAGATGTCTGTGCGCGTGAAATGTGACAGGAATTGAAGTAGACAGACTACGACGAGAGACCGTTATTTGCCAACAAAATGTTGAATCTGTTTCAATCGTTTGACAACACCTTGTTCTGGAATGAAGCGCATTTCCATCTTAATGACTTTGTCAATAAGCATTGTGAAATGAAACCGAAAACAAAATATCAAAGACATTTGCATAGCGCAATGGTCACAGTTTGGGCTCATCATCAGGATCCGTTTTTTAAGATGATAGTGGCAACGCCATTACGGTGAATTTCGAAGGTTATGTCGATATGGTACGTGATTTTTTAACACCTACTTTTCAAGAATTTAATTAATTTAATCAAAAAACCTGGTTAGCAAGACGGAGCCACAAGTCGCACTTCAAATCGGTCTTTACCCGTTGCTCAGGCGCGCGCATTTTCCTGGAAAACCGATTTCCTGAAGAGGGCACATCAATTGTCCTCCCCGAAGGCCGGATTTGCCGCTATGCGACAATTTTTATGGGGATGCCTCAAGAGTCGAGTGTTTCGCAACCGCTCTGCCAATCTGGAGGATTTCAAAGACAATATTTGGGGAGAAATGTTAGTCATAGCTGAGCAAACTGTTCGAAGAGTGATGGTAAATTTTAGAGCCAGCAGAGGAATGGGCACCATTTGGACAATATCATTTTTAAAAAATTAATTCCCAAGTTCCGTCTTTAACTTAATAATGAATTTGTCACAATCGGAAGGTTGTAGTTTTTTAATTTAAAATAAAAAACTTAAAACTAACAGGGACACGGAGTATAGCCGACGTAAACCAAATCTTAAATTACTGCATTTTAGCATGTAAATAAAACTACTATACACCTACCATTTGTTGTTAAGCACAACGGTAGATAAGTTTTTAAAATAATCTTCATTTACGTTTCGATCCATGACCTAGGATCGTTGTCAAATTAATCAAAACTTCACGTTTGACATTATTGAATTTATATAAAATTCACCAATAAAAATTAATCAGCTGATTTCACGTTAAGCGTGTTGGCTACCTAAAAAACGTCGGTCCCAGGCCGCAACACAAATTGAAGGCAATCATTCTTTTAAACTTTAAAAATTTTTGCTTAGTGTACTCAAACCAAATATTATGAACATCAATAAATCAAATTCACCTTCAATTTATGTCATAAATGTCAAACTTGAAGTTTTTATTATTTTGACAACGATCCTAGGTCATGGATCGAAACGTAAATAAAGTTTATTTTAAAAACTATGAGTGGTTTAATTCCCAAAGATGATTAAGAAGAATGCTAAACAAACCACAATAAACATACAAATAGATAAGTGTTCCACAACTAGCAGAAGCTGAACCTACTATGTACATTGTTATATAACTACATTAAAGTATACACAAAAACCGTATTATTGCAAAGTTTCCTTATTGTGCACTCCAGTTTAATATCTATGCCTGCCTTGCAATCATAATTTGATTTAAAAATTATTTGTATGTTCTATATTAAATGATTCTCGTCGAGATAGTTTAATCTGGGGTTACATTTGAATATAAAACTGCAACAAGTAAGGTGGACAATAGCAATGACGCGTGAATATTTTCGATACTTTTAATGTTCTACTTATTTAAAGAAACTTGAGTGCTTTTTATTAGGACTAGTTGCAGCAGCCCTAATTGCAACTACAACGTTTAATTTAAGTGTTAAATACAGTTACAATCATGCAGCTAGCAAACTAATCTAAAATGGAAATTAGTACGCTCAAGTTTCCACTAAATATGAGCTGAAGTACCTATAAACCGCGGTTACAATTAAAAGTTTCTACGCAATATGGTTGTTGAAGATCCCACACAGCTTCACCAACGTTTTACCTTAATTGTTTAAAGGTAGTGTCCTGTTACACTACATTAGGCTCGTTATGTTAATAGGATTTCTCTGAGCTTTTAAAACTTTCTAGCATATTCTTGCACGGGTTAGTTTTCTTCAAAGTTTGTTATGTTGGTCGGTGATTTATTAATGGTTCACTGGAATGCATTACATTATTTCATCACCATTAACCAGGTAGAACAAAATTATTGTGGTAGATGCACTAGGCAGAACCGCAATCATTTCAAATTGAGCTAGTAATTGAAAGAAGGAAGACAAAGGCTTCTCGGACAGGATTCGAACCTGTAACCTTCGATTTTGTACGTAGAAAATAATTTCGAACCTATTATTGATCACCGCTAGTGATCAACTAACTTTACATCAACACAAGGAATTTTACATTAGTATAATATATCGTTCCTTGTATTGAATACACTCGCTGATCTATAATATTAATTTCAATTCATTCCATGATCCACTACTAGTAGTAATATTTATCATTTTCCTTATTGGTTTAATGTAATTTTTAATTGATACAATAATCCTAATTATAATGTTTTTGAACATTAAACACTAACCAACAGGTTAATCAAGTTAAAACATTAGATGAATGTACAAATGATTAATTTAATGATTTTAAGACATCTACCAATGCTTTCAAACTTTGAAAGAAGCAAACAAAGCATTGGGTTGATGTTCTATGTTAATTAGTCTTATTACAACTATTTATTGCTGTAATCGAAAGTATTTCGTCCATATGATTATCTGTATTCATAATATCAATTAAACGCATAATAGAAACAAGGTACTGCAGGAGCGTAAAACAGAAAAAGAGAACGTTTAAAGCGTACGTCTATATTTAAATTCTAATTAAAGTATAAAGACTTGGACGTGCGGATAAATCGCTTTCCTTTTTGGAAATGTACAGCGCCCAAAACAGAAATAAAAATTTTGCTGAAAAGTATTTACACGTCTTATTCAAGTACATTTCACATTATGCTGTTTGCAGTTACTTTTCGGCAATGCACATTACTCAGAACAGTTATAATCATTCTGCTTTATCGGCAATTAGTCATAACTTTTAGGAAGTAATCTAAAGTATTGAAACTTATAATTTTTTCTTTATTTAATTTAATTATGTCCTGACGTTGGGCATCAGTAAGACATATTAAATTTCTTTAAATGGGGAGTGAGTCAATTAGTGAACAAAACCTTGGTGGACTCACGAGCTTTACTATATTCGCGGCTTAGTCTGGGAATTACCCCAAGGGTGAGCAATGAGATTGGGCGTGGATCTAGGGTGGGCTCGACTACAAACGGGAACAAAAAAAAGGGAAATGAGCGCCACTGTATCTATATAGACAATAAATAAAACTAAAGTATCATACAGGAAGACGCAGAAACCTATAGGATATAATGATTATCAAAAAGCGTACAAATTAAAATAAGCAATACCTCTGGAAACCTCTTGGACCTCTGCTTCAGCTTCTGCGATGTCAGACCTGCAAGAAAATGTCACACAAAAAAAAAATATAAGACACTGTTTGTGTCTTACGACAACAAAATATTTCGGTCTTTATAGATCGACTGTCCCGAAT
Organism: Platerodrilus igneus; assembly: GCA_036346225.1. Classification (NCBI taxonomy): domain Eukaryota; kingdom Metazoa; phylum Arthropoda; class Insecta; order Coleoptera; family Lycidae; genus Platerodrilus; species Platerodrilus igneus. Next base: position 14,945,995 of record JARFIW010001670.1, on the reverse strand, counting down.
TCAAAATCTCAACAACACCTTACCTATGAAAATATACTCTACTGAAAATTACTTACTTTGTTTCTATTACCTAATACTGTATCAACTTTTTTGTAAGTTCTACATTCAAAATTTTGTTTATCTAATTTGGATATTATTAATTTCAATTAGTGAAATAAAAAGACGAAAGTTTTAAATCAAAGTATAATCTAAATGTAATTCTCTTTTGTTGCAAAAATTATTTATAAAAAATTTGATAATCAATATAAAATAAGTTTCAAAAATCTCTGAATTTGTTTCTCTACATAGAGAGATCTTAACATTTATAAATTATTTAATACAGTCGGTTCTTAAACATCCATAAAACAGATCTGTTCTGGCTTACAAAAATTCTCTAAAGAACTTATTACACAAAAAGTTCATATGGCTCAAGCATTATATGAAATTAAAGAAGGTTAATTCATCATATGTTAGAAACAGCATTGATATTCTACTAATCACATGGCATATTGTAGTTAAACATCTTTCAATCAAAAGTGAACTTTATACTTATTTTTCTCAATTAACATGTACATTACTTACGTGCTTTGAACAACAACTTTAAATTAATTAATCTAAAAGTTCAAAAATTCCTCTTATGAAAAAAATTTAGTTCTGAACAAAAAGGTATTTGACCTATTAAGTTACTAGGATATAATTCTCAAACTGGTTTTTATATGGGATTTAAGCATAAACATATCTTGCAAAAAAATTTAACATTACATTCGTTTAACAAAAGTTTCTTATTATTTGGAAAACGTTAAATCAAAGCTTTGACCGTAATAAATACGTAAAATTAATTCTCTCAATAAATAGTTTTATAAGTACCTGAATGTTTTTGTTTTAACTGCTTGATGATGATGCCGCAAAATGCTCTAGACCAACCACAACAACATAATACTCCATCTTATTGAAGTTTAAAAAGGTACAAAGTTGGCATTTACTAGATGCAGAATTCTTACATGAACAGCCCTTCAGACAGCTTCAAAACGAGTGGTCCCACCATACATAATTACGTTCCAATAACATTACATGGAATTCTGCTTGACATACAAACGATTTAAATTTTCAATTCTACCATACTCAAACGTGCTTCCTTAAAATTTTATTCTTCAAACGGGCATACTTAAATGTGTCTACCTAAATGTGCTAAGGAAATTAAAGCATCTATTAGTTTTATATAAGGCAGTTCTATTACACGATCTCACCACTAACGGACTTCTACCAGCACGTGTTGTTACTGTTTGCTCTTGATTGTCTGGGGCGGCATTGCAAGAGCTCTTTTGCAAAGCCTCCGCCACGACAACCTTTACACCCTCTCCGATGATAGAGCAATTCTAATCCCCCACTTGAAGCAAAAGTTCCGCATCTTAAAACGAAGCGTACTTGCTCGTTGTTGCTTGCAAGATCGCTGCCTCTCGCTCGCCTTCTTGTCAACACCCTCTCTATAGCGTCACCTTACGCGCAGGCGTTGTGTCTAGCAATTGCACAAGTGGGCTTCAGAATCCCTGTAGCTTAAGCAACTTAAGTTACGTTCAGGGTATTTGCAGATATCAAAAGCGTAGGAGTCACTATTAAATACTTTGTATAGGTGAAGATAATGTAAAAAGGAAAGAGATGTTCTTCCTTACAGTAAATTTAACTATTTAACGATTTCACGCTAAATGACAATTTCGTAAAATAACAACGGCTAGAAATGTTTTTCTTTAGAGATTTTAATGTAACAAAAGTTTTTGTTACACTGCCTCCGACCAAAAAGAAAAAAACTTTGAGGTTAATTATATCTTAATATATACATAACCGAGAAGATTTTTTTTATAGACGAAAACTATCGCCTTAACCAAAAGATAAATACAAAAAAGGAGCATTCTAACTAATCTAAGTAAGAACAAAGTAAGTTCGAACTTTGGTCTTTGAACCAAAAAAATTATGAGTGAACTCTTGAATTAAGAAGAGGAAAATGGGGTGCAACCAAATGAGTGTGTAGATATCTCTGCGTACCACACATCCGTCAAGAATCAGTATAGGTAAGTCATAATCGGTAAAAGGTCATAATCTGTAAAAGTCAAAATATCGTAGTCTAACACTCTCGAGTTGCAACCAAACGGGGGAACTAAAAAAACTAACCTACTTTTCAAAATATAAACTAAAATTCAAACAAAATACTTGACACGCACTATCACAAAATAACAACAAAAAGATTTACTTTCTTACTATTACCCTTGACACGATAACCTTACTAATATTAATAGTAAATTGAAAACTCACATCTATATACATAAATATCAATAATCTTCCAACAATGTTTATGCATTTGCTGGTCTCAAAAATCCAGCTCAATATATTCAGCAAAGCTTGATTATTGCTTCTACTAAAAATAAACCGCTCATCAAGCCAATATTCCATACACATTGTAGCTTACTAGTGAATACTTGGCTTCTTCAGCTCATAGCTATTCATAGCCCTATCGCTACTCTTTTCTTTGGGACACTCCAGTCTCAAAAAAAATCCTCAACTCTACTGTGGCCCGAATCAAAAGCTACTGAATACTACAATGGCCTCACCAACTAGCCTACTCCGACTTACTTCAACAAAACAAACTGCACCTATCTTCCTCACTTACTCTAAACATAACAACACATGACGTGGACAAAATACGTCCACAAACCTGAAGCAACAAATATTTGTTTCGCTCCACCACGGGCTACAGCAACAACACGAACAAAATAGCATTTTTGTCTCTCTCATCTACTACTACTAAACATTCCGTTAATGCACATTTAAAAACAACACTATTTGAGAAATTTTTTCAATCTTTACCAGCAACGAAATACTGGTAAAAGCCTTCAATTAGTCATCACCACTCTATCCCATAACTAAATTTATAATATATCCTTCGGGACACAAATACTAAAGACGACCAATCAGTCCTCTGGTACATATTCTGGATCTACGACAGAATAGGGTTTTAGATCCTTGACATGCCACCTGCCTGCCTTTGATCCATCTAAATTAATTAGGTCGTACACCACACTCGAGCACTTCTTCTTGATTACACTCAAAACAAATTTTGGAGCAAGTTTAGCAGTAAATTTATTAGCCGCGCTCGACAACACCTTATTGGCCCTCCATACTTTATTACCAACCCCAAAAGAAATGTTCCTCCTCCTTAGATTATATCGAATGCTCGACCTTTGATAAGCTACATGCAACTTCGCACGAACGTCTTCAAATACCTTAAAAATACCTTGATGGTCTGAAGCATATAATGGGCGACTACCAGGAATGATTTCAACATCAGCTTCAGGAATAAATCCACTACCGTAAAATTTACCGGATATGGGGACGTGTCGGCCAAAAACCAAAAAATTCGGAGTATAACCCGTCGACTCATGCTTAGCAGAATTAATAGCAAATTGAATCTGCGCTAACTCAGTATCACAGGTGTCATGTTCTTCGAGATAGGATCGAATAGCTGTCCCTACCGTCCTATTAATCCTCTCAACAAAATGACATTGTGGCGCATAAACAGCATTATACCATATCTTTTGAATTTCAAACCTATTACATAATGACCTAAAAATTCGACCAGCTAAATTTGAACCATTATCACAAATAATAAATTGGGGCATACCAAACATTAAAAAAACTTTCTGTTTCATAAATTGTTCAACAACATGTGACTTTGCACTGCGTAAAGGTTGTAGAATTGTATATTTTCAGAACCAGTCTCCTACTACCAACAACCATTTAAATCCTAATTTTGACCGAGGGAATGGACCCATAAGATCTAACACGATAATTTGAAATGGATACTTGGCCTCTTTTTCCTTTCCCATTAAACCTAAAGGACCTGCATTAGAAGATTTTTGCGCACCACACACTAAACATGCACGACAAAATTTCAACACATCTAAACTCATTTTGGGCCAATAATAATGTTCTTGGACTCTAGCAATTGTCTTCGAGAACCCAAAATGTCCTGCAACTGAGGGGTCATGACACGATCTGATGACTTCTTCTCTTTGAACTTTCGTTTTCAACTTTCCATTGAGGGTAATTCTCAGGCGACGCCAAAATTTTCTTACGTAACGACACATACCAATTTTCTAAATTATCAAGCTTGACTTCTATTAAATTTACGACATGTGTTTCTTCCGGAGTTGCACGACTAAGACAGTCAGGAACTACGTTAAACTTTCCCTTCCTGTGTACCAAATCAAACAAATGTTGTCTTAACCTTACAGCTCATCTAGCTAGTTTTCCTGTAGGGTTCTGCAAATTACTCAGCCAAAGCAACGAAAAATGATCGGTTACGACCGTGAAACGAACTCCTTCGACCCATGGACGGAACTTTTCAATGGCAAAAATTACCGCAAGGCACTCCTTCTCTGTCGTTGAATAATTTCGTTCAGCACGATTAAGGGTTTTGCTGGCATACGATACAACACGTTCTTCTCCACTGATATTCTGAATTAATACGGCACCTAGACCCGTATTACTTGCATCACACTCAATAATAAAGGGAACGGAATAATCCGGCTGCGCCAGAAGTGGTGCAGACACTAAAGCCTCTTTAATCGACACAAAGGAAGCCTCTGCTTCCGAAGTCCACGTAACGACTTGACCTTTTTTTTTTTCTTTTCTTGACAAGATCATTGATTGGTGAAACTAAAGATGAAAAGTCCTTAATGAAACGACGGTACCAACTATACATACCAAGAAATCTCTTGACTTCAGTGGTGGTCTTTGGGCGTGGAAAATTGACCATAGCTGACACCTTATCCGGATCCGTCCTTAAAGAATTTGATCCTACTATATAACCGAGAAATTTGAGTGACTTCTTAAAGAACTCGCATTTTTCTAGATTCAACGTTAAATTTGACTCTCGAATGCGTTCCTTAACTTCGTACAATAACTTTAGGTGTTCTTCAAACGTCGATGAGCATAGAATTATATCATCCAAATAGCAGAAAGCGTATGGTTCGAATTTCGGACCGAAAATTGCATCAACTAAACGCTGTTGAGTCTGTGCAGCATTTTTTAGACCAAACGGCATCGTCACAAATCTATACTGTCCCCGCGAAATAACGCTAAACGCTGTTTTACCCTTCGACGATTCACTAAGGGGGACCTGCCAAAATGACTTTCGCAAATCAAGACTGGAAATATAATTTGCATTACGCAACATCCCTAGGATTCTGTCTATATTAGGAAGAGGGTAGCTGTCATGGACCGTAACATCGTTTAATGCTCTACTGTCGAAGCAAAATCTATATTCTTTACTATCTTTTTTCTTGACTAACAACACGGGCAAATTCCATGGACTCTGACACGGTTCTACTACTTTTAATCGAATCATTTCATCTAACTCCTTATCCAACTCTTTACTAATATAGGGAGACATAACATAGGGTCTTTTCCTGAAGGGTTTTGTATCACCTGTATCGATATCCATCTCAATCATATTAGTACGCCCTAATTAATCAGCACTAGAAATTTCCTGAAATGAATCTATGGCAGCTTGCGCCTGTGACCTCTGATTAATCGACAAATCATCCAAATTGAGTAAACAGTCACTATATTTTAGGGGAACTGATGATGGACCCACATACGGAACACTACTTTCCGTATCGCCTTGCACATGCCACGAATTATTTTTAAAATTTGCTATCAATCCAAATAGCTTAGCAAAATCACTACCGAATATAAATGCGTGTGGTAAAGATGGCACTACAAGAGCATTAAGAACACGACATTGTTTTCCTACCGAAATGGGCAAATCTACGATTCCTTCAACTGGTTTCAAAGCTCCATCTGCTGTAAAAATACCTTGTTTCTGTGACCTGAAAATTTTTAACTCTAACTTATCGATTAAAGGAATAGCAAGAGACCCAACTACCGATGTAGTACATCCCGAATCCAAAAGACCAGTGACATCTATGTCAAATAATTTAACCATCACATATGGCCGATTATCACCAGATTTTTCAACAAATAACGAATCAGTTTTGGCTGAGGGTTAGTACGACAAACATTTTTTACTACACTTAACCATTCAGACCACTCTTTTCTACAAAAATAATTCTTCTGTTCACAAATCATAATTGCCGCCTTTTGAGAAGGAATGGAATGCCGGCTGCGCAACAACCATCTCCTCACTCGTTTTTTGAACATGATGGACACTTATCACGTGTAACTCCTTTATGACCGCAACCGTAGCAAAAAATTCTCTTTGGGAATCTACAATACCGAAATGAATGACCATGTCGCGAACAATTCCAACACCCTGAAATAATCCTTGTTGGACCTGAAGAACTAGCATGAGTAGGTACTGGAAAAGCCTTATTATTACTTATAGTCTGAACTTGTGGAGCACACGTTTTTTGATTATCAACACGAGCTTCTGATGTAGAAGAATCCTTCAAATAAATAGGGTATTTATTCTTTACTGGCGAATTAGCACTATTATGAAATTTAGCTGAACTAGTCGACTGAATGAAAACTGATTTTTGTTTCAATATCATGGCTTCTTCCAATTTTTTGCATAATTTTATTAACGTAGCTATATCCTCAATATCAGAAAGAGCAAGTTGCGATATGAATTCCGGTAATAAATTTTTCCTAAGTATCCTCACTTTTGTAATCTCCGCTAGGGTATTGGGTAGTCTACTAAATAAACTTTCTACATGAGCAACGAATAGAACAATTGGTTCGTCCCTCTTTTGACGACGATTTTTTATTGTCTCCCAGATCTCTTCCTCTGAATGAGCGGGTAAAAAATCGCCTTTCAACCGACCCTCAAGGGCTTCCCAATCTTTTAAGGAATCTCTAATACTTCTAAACCACACCAAAGCATTTCCAACGAACAATTCGACGGATGACTCAAACAAGTCTTTATATGATACTTTACGTGACTGGGCCAACTCCTTTATCCTATCTAAAAAGAAATACAGCTGCTTGGGGTCTCCTGAAAATTTAACTGACCAAGAGCCAACAGGGATCGGTGGTGTAAAATATGGGAAAGTATGCATAGGTGCAGCTACTGCTAACGAAGTTGTGTGACTTGCATCACTTGCACTGCTTGACCCTGAGCTCGACTTCACCTTCTCATACAATTCAGCTTCAACAGTAAGAATAGTTGCTAATAATTCTTTTTTGGATAGTTCAGCTTTTTCAAATTGTCGGAAGTCTCATACGCTTAACTCGACCTGATACATGGACAAGCCTAGAAAGTACTCTTTTAAAGATAGAATCTCCCGAATCACCTTCAAATTCTAACACCAAATGTTTTATTGAATCGATGGTAGCATTTATCTCTCTACATTCTTCCTCAAATTCTACCCTGTATACCGACAGAACTACTAAACAATCAGGTTTCCCTACTTCTTTCGCTAACAATCTACCTAGAATTTATATTGTAGATCAGCAAAATGTTTAAACAGTCAGAGATGGGGAAATAACCAACACAAGTTCCGTAGTACCCACGCTCCCGCGCATATCTTTATTGCAATATTACAGCGTTAGCAAAGAATTTGATGTCCAATAAACATTAGTACTAGGACCATAAGCATCAAATCACATTTCGTCAATTCCTGTTCATTATTTTAACATGTAAAAGCAATTCTTCTAGCGCATTGGTCTTGCATTCCATTCCATTCTATTATGCAGCCTAGCCGTGTTTTATCCATGTTTATATTACTTTTAATACCTGACTGTGTTGAGTGTGATAATGTTAGTATGTATCAAACAAGAACAAACACGAAAGTCAATGGTAACCAGTTACCGTTTGGAAAAAGAAAGTTTGGAACGGTTTCCCACTGAGAAACTTGTGAGTAGATCTTTCGATAACGTATACATATATGCATTGAGTGTAATTAATTTTTTTGGAATATTATAGAACCAGTAAACGTTGCAAGCTCTATAATAAATGGCGTAATACTATGTCGCGCTTTAAATCGACTGCAGGCAATTATGTCAGTCCTAAGTTAACTAAACCGAAAATAAATCCACAGTGATGCTTCAAAGACTTTAGTAAGAATCCTACTTTTAATATACAAGGTGCTAAATAAACTTAATTTTTCAGTTCCTGAAGAAGACGCATTAGCCTGCAAACATTTTGTAAATTTCGATCATCTTTCAGTAGAAGAAATTGATAATGTATGGCGAGCATGCAGCAGATATCGATTGAACGAAATAAAAACTCTTTTAACGGCTGACATATTAGAACTGTGGCCGTTTTATAAGCGGCCGTCGGGCTATCGTTTAGTAATATATTAATTGTTCTACATGTTCCCAATTTCCTAAACTTGTATTTTTAGGTCGATATAGACTTCGACCAATTGTTCGAAATTATGGATGGCTTGCTAAAACAATGGCCACCGGAATTTTCTTCTATTTTGTCATTTCTTTGTCAGGAGCAGCATGTCAAGGATAAAAATATAAAATGCATATTGACTAAACTATCAAACGGAGAAGTCAATCAAAGTAAGTATTCATTGCATTTAAATAAATTTACCCTGGAGCAGGTGTTAGTCTAGTTCATTTGGCTCTAGTGTTTGATTAAATTGTATTATAAAATATTTGTAATTAGATGATGATAGATATATGGTTTTGATGAGATATTGGTGATATTGCAAAGGTATATATTAAAACGCGGAAAAACGTCATTGTAGGCTTTGATTTCAAAAACCGCTTTATATAGTTTAGTAACTTTATTAAAGAAGTAAATTCATTTCTCTAATAGTATTATTTCTTTTATGATAGATGACAGTGACGCAGCTTTATTTTGGTCTCTTCATGGATATTTAGTACCTACTCATAAAGTTGTAAAAAAGGATTCAAGTGGAAAGAAAAATACCACAAAATATATGATACGAGACTCCCAGCAGTTATTTTATTTTTGGAAAAATCTGCTAATGAAGTAGAAGACCATATAATGTTTCTGAAAGAGAAAAAGGAACCGATATAACCTTTCGTATACTGTGTGGGAGAAAATAATTGTGAAATTGATTCAATAAGAGTATTTTTCGATAACGTAAGATATAAGTATCTTCATGTTATTAGAGCTATTGATATTTGTTTTAAAATTGAATGCTTGTTATTTTAAATTTTTCACAAGAATATGTAATGGTTTGGAGTTTTATAGAGCAGCACTTTTATAAACTTAAGTTTCAAGTATAGTTTCGTAGGGTTCGTCTTTTATGTGAATTTTTGGAAAATAGTAAAAATGAATAAAAATATAATTTTTTATTTTGTACATACATTCCTCTGAAACTATTAAAAAGCATCTACCCACTGATTTGTTTTTTACGATGATTGACTTCCAGTGAAGCCCTAAGTCAAATGAGGGAGAGGGGGTGTATCCTAACGCCCCCACCCCCTGGCAACATAGTGACAATGTCTTTGAATCGTTAATTTGATCATCTATAACACTACACTGATGTATTTTAAACATTGATTTGATCATCAAGTATTATTGGAACAATGTACCTGGACATCGTTATAATTAATAGTAATTATTAATGCAAAGTTTCTCATTATTGTTCCTATGATTTAATGCCATCAATTTGATCATACTTGATGATTACTTTAAGGCACTAAGGACATTAATTTAAATACTTTTGAATTTTGGTTCAATGTTCTATTAAGTATTGGTGTAATAAGTTTTGATATCGCATATATGTTTTGTAAAGATTATATTAATACACGAACAACCTCAATTCGATTTATAAAAGCATTGTAGTAATATTGTAACGTTGCGTTTTTGATGTTGAGGAATCATCGGGAAAAACAAAAGTTCAGTTAATGTTATTACCATTAGGTATTGAACTAATACGCTTAAAGTAGTGAAATTGATCTCTGGTGATGAACTCATCGCCAGTAAAACATTGAACTAATCCAATATAGCATCGGCTGAGTTTTATGGACTAAAAACATTGGTATAATGTACTTTTTGATTAAATACAAAGGCCATTTTTTGGTTCTGTGTACGTAAACGCGCTGTTAGTTCTCAGCTAACCAGTTAAACACAGCTAACAACAAATGACTCAATAGTTATATTAATATATTTTAAACAAATTATAAAAAAAGGACGTAATGAAATATTGTGACAGTTCTATTTCTTTTTTTCAGATTATTACTCCATTTCAAAATTTCAAATAGATATTGCAAGCCGCCACAGCCCCAACATTCTCCTACCTTGAAACTTAAATCGCTTCAACCATCTAAATTTTCAAACATTGGCAATTCACTGAAATTATAATAACCTAACAAACAAACAAACTGCAAACTATCGACTAGCTATCAAGAACCATGCTGCTATTTTATCCCTAACTCTTTGCACAACAGAAGATAAACAGATAACTCAAAATCAATAAACAAAGAGAACACATTTAATAATTAAATTTTTTACGTGACTTTACTTTTTTTACATGCGAAGTTGTTTTAGGTTAAATAACTGGTTTAGATGCACGATTTTTACACTATCTTTTGATGTTGTCGATAATCTCTGTATAAACTGTGAATACCTACTTGTCATACTAACACCTTCATTAGCAGATATTTCTTCCGCATTGGCCTAGCTAATTCACCATACGCCGTCTTTACTCTAACTACCCTTTTATACCGCCTTTCCCTGTGTATATGATCACTACTTTTCCCACCAATTAATAAGTTTAACTTGTTTTGATACAATCAATACGTTATCCTCTAATTTTTTATCATCTTTTCAGAATTTTTTGTTTATAAGCCCGACAATTTCGCCTAAGTACTCTGTTTTAAACCTTTTTCTTAAATTCTCTCCAAGAACGTGTAGGTATAGTAGAATTTATTTAAGAAGAGCCTGTACGTCATTTGACATATGCGCAAACCTTGAAAGTCAGTGGCGCAAGGGAGTTAATAATTTTTAGGGTTCCCATAGAGTAAATATTCTAAAATCAAGTTTTATTTTGTTGGTGGTATAAATTAACATGACGAATACGCAAATAAGCAAGGCATACAACACAAAAAAAAACAGAAAGAAAACTATGAAAGCGTAAGAAATAAATATAGAATGCCAAAGTCACAAATGTCAATTGACATTTAACAGCAAATTATCTACGACACTGAAATGCTGAACGAGCACGTCTACTTATAAACAATGGACTAATCTGACACGGTTTTAGCCGTGTGCGCATGACGACGTACAGGTTCTTCTTAAATAAATTCTAGTCTACCTTACTCTCTTAACCAACCATATTTCAATCCTATCTAAATTACTTGTTTCCCCACAAGTAATGTCTTGAATAAAAATCATCGGTGTAGTGGCTCTTGGCTCATCTACTAGTTCACATTGATATATCAAGAGTCTTGAATTAATAGTCGCTTCACAATCACACAATATAGTGCGCATTTCTTGATAATTTAAACTTGCCCGTTTTAAAGTTTTACATACCAATTATTTAACAATACGAATTAGTCCCTCCCACCATACTCTTCACCATGGGAATGCTGGAGGGAAAAATCTTCATTTTATTATTTAAATACTATACTCCCTAACAATCTCGTTATGATCCTGACGTTTTAATAAATTAAACGTGCCCCTAGAATAAGTTCCATTTTCACCATACAGAATAAAAATCCTGCGCCTTCGAGCAATAAACCTTCTAGGAGATGTGCCGCGCCATTAGTTGTAGTATTTAATATTCTTATTTAGTATGACACCCCCATCACTAGGTAATATAAGATGTATAGTACAGGGTAGTCACTTGTTTTTAGTCGAGTCCCAAAAGCTCTGCAAATATTGTTAAGTTTAGTTTATGAAGGGACCGCCAGACGGTCGTTCGGGTTTGCAGTGTGTTAGTAAAGCACGACTAAAAAAAATAAGCAAGTATGTTAAGAATAATGCTAGTAAAAACGGAGTTGTGTTTTTAACGAAGCAGACAAACGATGGAGGTTGCTGAAATCATCCCCGCAAAACAGTTTGTCTACAATATAAGGTAGGATCGATTCTATTTAATATTTTCGTTTTTATACCTGGGGTTTTGTGTGAAGTAATCATTCAACGAGCTAGATCTTATGAATAGCTGAGCTTTAACATTCTAGCGAGTTCGACGTTGGCAAGGAAGTAAACAAACCGGTTGTGGACTTAACATATTGTAGTGCCGCTTTCTTTTGTTACGGGTAGGTATTCGGACGTAGTTTATGTAAGGAAAATGATAATGGTACCTACCATTTTACTATAAACTCTAATTACTTTTTAAGTAGTGCAGGATCGATTTAGTGATTAGTTATACAAGTTTATTTCATTATTTTTTATACTTTTTACTAAAGTTTATTGCATTATTGGTTTTAGGGTCTGACAATCTAGGTATAGTTACACAGAATTTGTCAGTATCCAAAACAGAATCATTAAAATAAACGTCTGCACTTATATTCTTCAACTGAAATGTATACCTTTTGTGTAGCACATTGGGTGCTACTATCAACCGAACAAACCATGTTTTAAATGCTCCAGTCCAATAGGCTGCACGTTGAGAGCTTAAAGATTTATTAATATAAGAACGATGCGAGCCACCATCCAAGAGACCTTTTACTAAGTGTTGTTTATGTCCAGAACTGACATATTTATAAAGTTTTTAAATATACTTCACTACTATACTGACCATTCTGCAAATCAGTAACTACCTTTTCCTTTTATGCCTTTTTTTAAAGGTCTCTATCATTAATAACCTCCTTCTCAAGACTGCTATTGTCACACAAAATCGTAACATGTCTTTGTTTACAAATTTTACATTTTACAAATGATTGGCAGTTTCCACCCATACGACCGGATCTAAGACTAACTGGACACCTCCTACCTTTTATGACAGCTTACATTCTCTCCAAAACTGTCATACCTATTGCAGCATAACAATTTTCGCTTTCATGGATACTTTATCACAAAAAAGACACGGTTTACCTAATTTCCTTTGATTCACAGTCAATAAAGCAACCGCGATAGGCGTGTCTATTTAATTGAACTGATTGTGCTTTCTTGGTTTAGTTACATCCTGAAAGCAGTTTCTGACCATACAATTTCTTTCATCTCCCCAAACTTTATTTTGCAAAAATTACACTAATTTACTTAACTGAAACACATCTGAAACACAAGAACCTTTAGTACTTACCAATTTTTCCCAGTATTTAATTATTTACACTGGAAGACAAGAATCTACAGGCGTATATAACATAGAGGCATGCTTAGCACCGGTTACTTCCAATGCCTCCAAAGATCTTAGTTTAGCACAAAGTTGATCATATAATACAGCTAAATACAAATGCTGGTTTTAGTTATTTGATCTAAAATGAGAGAGAGTAAATCCCATATCTGTATCTCAATAAGAAGGTCTTCATGACCAAACCTATTTCTTACCTAACTAATTACCTTTTTGTAATTTTCCTTTGACGAGGAATAACTACTTACAATATCAAAAGCTCTAGTATTTGGAGCAATAGACTGGAAGAAATATGGATACATATCTTCTTCGTAAATATTCTCATCTTCTTTAATTCTTCTAAATTGGGCCCAGAAGGAAATCCAAGTACGAGGTTCCAAATTAAAAGTTTCAAGTTGTAGTTTCGGCAGACGATATTTCATGCCATCCATCCCTTTATCCATTACATCGTTTGATGCTTTATCCATCGTTCTCAAGAACTCCTCCATAGTAGCCTTGGCAACAATAAACTTGTGCCTGTACTCTTCAACTTATGCAGACTCATCTTCTACTGCCATTTCTTCATATACATTTAACAGGTATTTATTATTTCCGTATCTTTACTCGATAACCGACTCCATTTATCCTTAGGACGTCATACCTAATAACGGCAATTACTTTTTTCGTCATTAGGTTTTCCGTCTTGAAACTGGATAGACGCGTATCCTCACCTACTTCTATTCTAAGCTAGCCTACACCGTTCCCTGAAATTGCCACAGCCTAGATACAGCTCAGTTCCCCTTCTGTTGTTTCCTAATTATATGCAATATTTCACCAAGATTCAGTGGTATGTGAAGAGATGTACGCAGCCTGTGGCTACCAAAGATCCCCCAACACTTAGACATTTGCCGAATTAATAGTTGTAAAATGCGGTAACAAAACTACGCTAGCTAATTAGGAGAGAGAAGTGAACTGTTTATAAAGTTAAGTAATAATTGAACAAACGGCATATAATTAATGGTTTTAATCAGTTCAAGCATTTACTAAAAGCACTCACCTGGTGATTATGAAGCCGTGGTAACGAAACAAACGATGTAGCATCTACTCTGTTTTTGCGGATGTAGCGAAGCACATTTATATCAATAGTGGTTCTGAAGAAAAGCGGTTCATTAAATTAATTTGTTCTACGTAGAACGTATAAAACAGCGATGCGGTCTGCTCGAACGACAAATCGATTCTTTTCTGCTTCGTGGATTTTCCAGTCACTACACTGTTTGCACATGCGGAATAACACAGAGTTTTATTATTCGCGGCACTTGTTGGCGTGTACTTGTAGTAAAAATGGAAATTTACTGTAACAAATTTAAATATACCGAGGCGAACGTAAATAATTAACAAACTCAATAGAAAATAAAATGTAGCTATAAATTATTTACAATATAAACGGAACAATAGTTTTTCAGTAAATCCTTTAGTTGACAGAATTGCGAAACCAATACCTGTACTTGCTTATAATAATCATCAAGTATAAGTACAGTTATTTTTTCGTCATTAGGTTTTCCATCTTCGAATTGGTTGGACGAGTACCTTTACATTTCCCTGAAATTCCCACATCCTACATCTTTCACTATCTGTGTGCAATAATTTAACTTAAGTCTACCTTTACCTTTCTATTTTCCTATCTCTGCTTCTAATATATTCCGCAATATTCCCTCGTGCCTTAGTATGTAGCCTATCATCCTATCTCTCCTATTTTTACTGTTTTTCACATACTTCTTCTAGTACCTCTTTGTTATTAGCTTTGTCTGTCCATGATATCTTCACCATACGTCTGTATCGCCACATTTCAAACGCTTCTATCTTTATCCTGTCCGCTTCTCCTACTGTCCAGGTTTTACAGCTGTAAAATGTTGTGCTCCACAAATATGCTTCAAGCAATCTTTTCCATCTTTCTGCATTTGTTGCCTTTGAACACAGTAACTGCTTTTTCTTGTTAAATGCAGCACGATCTTGTGCTAATCTTTGTTTTATATCTTTTGCGCTTTTCTCATTTTGCGTTATCAGGTTTCCTAGGTAGCAGAAATCCTTAACCTCTTGCAAGTTCTCGTTTCGTATTTGTCTTCTAGTTTTTCATACCTTTTATACTAGTACTTTAGTTTTATTTTTATTAATTTTAATACCGTATCTCTCAGTTGGTACTGTTTTCATTTCATTAAGAGCTGTTCTTAACACTTCCTTGCTAGATGCTAATAGCGTTATATCATCTGCAAATCTAAACATATCAAGCTTTTGTCCTTGCATAATTATTCCAAATGTTTTCCTGCAGTTGACAGTATTCATTGCCTCTTCGATGTATAATTTAAAAATTAACGGGGATACGTCACATCCCTGTCTCACTCCTTTCCTAATATTTGTTTGTCTACGTTCCTCCTTTAATTTTATTACCGCTGTTTGCTCTTTGTATAAGCTATGTACTATCGGTCTATCCTAAAACTTATTCCATTCTTTTTGAATATTTAGAACATTTTTTTTCATTTTACGTAGTCGAATGCTTTTTCAAATTTACAAACCCTATATACCCGCTTTCCTCTTTTTCTATTGTTTTCTCTATTATCAATCTTAGAGCTAAAATAGTCTACCGTGTTCCCCTGTTTCATATGAACCCAATTTGATCTTCTAGTAATTCTTTAGCTCGTTTTTTCATTCGTCTATGTACAATTCTAGTTAACATTTTTGATACGTGTGCCGTCAAACTTATTGTTCGAAAATTTTCACATCTGTCCGAGCCTCTCTTCCTTGGTATAGTGACTATGATGTTGCGTTTGAAATCTTTGGGCATCTTGCCTGTCCCATACATACAAATTGGAGTAGACGTTCTCTTACTGCTTGTCCAGCAGCTTTTAGAATTTCTGCTTGCACCTTACCTGTACCCGGTACCTTACCATTTTTCAGACTTTTCAATGCTAATTTAAACTCATATCTAAGTATAGGATATCCCAAGCCATCATCTTTGATGTCTGATTCCTGTTCTGATGCTGTTAGTTCCTATCCTGCATATAAATTCCCTATATGTTCTTCCCATTTATCCACTTTCTCTACATTTTCCAAAATGACGTTTCCTATATTTTACTTAATCTTGTTACGATATCTACTATTGTTAAGGAATCAGTTCCTATTGTGGATGAAGTTCTACTTGATAAGTTTGTTCTTGTAACGTATGTAATATGGTTGAAGTGCTGTCGAATTCTGCACCTTTTCCTAAGGTAGATACTCCTACAGCCAATGCTGTTTGCTTTTTTAACTGTGATACTTCTAGTCCTTTATATAACATGATAAGATTTTATCTGCTTTTGTTCCTTTATCTAACGTAGCTTAAATGTGCTCTGCTTGTATTTCTTTTCGTAAGATTGATTCTCTTACAGCCAATACTTTTTCTTTTTCTACCGTTGATATTCTGACAACCCATGATGTTTCCTTTTCTGCCGTTGACTTTTTACCACTAATCCTAACAACCAACAACGTCCTTCTATGACGTGTTTTGAGTTGTCTAAACTGCCCTTGCCGTCTCCTAAACCTCGTGCTACAACTACTACACCTCCAGCTGTTCCTGTTTGGCAGAAAACTGCCCAAAAGAGGCAGACCTTAGCCTATGTTCATTTCGAACCGTAAGGTATATATCGGCAAAGGCCTAATGTCCTTGATTTCGTTTCATTTTCTTGCTGGCGGCGCAAACGCCGTAAGCTCAAGTCCTCCAGCAACACCCGTGTGGGTCAGAGAATAGAATAGTCCCATGGTACGACCTGCTTGTCGTACGAAGCGACTCAGCGGTCCAACGTATACACACACGCACACTTTATACAGGCACCCTACATACACATACACATACATACACACACACACACACGCACATACACATACTTCATACACACAATTCATAAACACACAAATTACTGTTTGATTCTCCTTTCTTCCGTTCTCTTCTTGTTCTCCAACACTCGAGTGGGTCCGGGAATAGAATAATCCCACGGTACGACCTGCCTGTCGTAAGAGGCTACTACAGCGGTCCAACCCATACACACACACTTTATACACACCTATACACACACTACATAAATACACAGATTACTGTTTGGTTTCCTTTTTGCGTTCTCTTCTTGTACCCCAACACCCGTGTGGGTCCGGGAATAGAATAACCCCATAGTACGACCTGTCTGTCGTAAGAGGCGGCTACAGCGGTCCAACACATACACACTCGCACACTTTATACACACACACTACATACACACACTACATACACACACAACATACACACACACACACTCACACTTCATAGACAGACACACATACTCATACATCAACACACACACACACATACACACACATGCACGCACGCACACGCACACAAATACTCATACATAACTACACTGGAATTCTGTTTTATTTTCTTTGGTGCGATTCTTAGGTTTATTTTGTGATTTTTGTACTTGGTGCTTGGTATTATTCTGGTTGTTTTTTTCTGTTTTCTTTGTTCCCTTCGTTCCGCATTCCTCGCCTTTTTCTTGTGGCTGGTTTTACGTTCTGTCGGTCTTCGTGCTGACAGAATGTTTTTCGATCCACTTCCTGTGTAGGTGCTTTCTAGTCCATTTTTCTTTTCTTTGAAAACCACGACTTAGACGACTTTAGGCCTAGTTAGCAATTCTTTTCTTTAGTTCTTCCTTTGTTGCGATTCCTTGGGTACCACAGCTGGAAGTAATTTATTTTTTTTGTTTATCTAGCATTCTTGTTGTTCTCGAGCATACTTTGAGGCTTGGCATTTTTGTGATTTTGGCTGTTACTGTTGTTTTTCTTCCTCGCTTCTTTTCTTTACTTTTGGTTTTTCTGCAGAAAACCAATCTTCTATCAAGTTCAAAGACTTTCCTGTTTCTTTTCTGAAGAAACATCCGTCCGTTCACGACTTTGGCAGTGTTGACGCCGTTCGACCTTTGGCTTTGTTCCGTGCTACCACCTACTTATTCCCGCTGCGCTTCTCTTAAATTTTTTTTGTTTCATCCGGTACTTTGGTTCTTCGAGCCGAATAAGAGTTCTTTTCTGATTTTGGGGTGATTCTTTCTTTGAGATTTTTTGTTTTCGTAAACGAATTTTCTGTTAGTTTTTTTTAAAGCAAATTCTTTTTTGTATTTGTTTATTTTTGGTACTGCCCACTCCTGTATTTTAACTTTCCTACTTCGACCTTTTAATTTTGCTAAAAGAAATTTGTTATGTTTATTTTACGACTAAATTAAAACCTACCCTGTACTTCATTATTCATTTATTTAGATCCTGTATATCTTACCGTTTTATAATAAGTACGCTTTCTAACGATTTCCATTTAAACCAATTTGGTGCGAATTCGAAAAGTTTATTCTTCTATAAATTAAATAGTCAATACCCTGTTTTAGGAATCCATGAACTCGTTCTACATTGCGATAGCGTGTAATTACTTTCTCTATTGTTTCAATCTGAAACTCTTTGAAATAACGTATTTAACTATCAGTTAAAACCGTGTTTTCAAGTTTGCTAATCACGTTTTGATAACACTAATATTACTTGGAGCTCTGGATATTTAGTAAAACAAATTAATATTCATTTTCTTTTCGATAAACACAAAGAAAACATTTGTTGTATTTTTGGTTGTTTTCGTTTTTTTTTGTGAAAATTTTGCACACGCCCCACAGCGTGCTTTTTCCTCTGGTGGAGCTGACGGCCCATTGCATTACCGCTGCTTTTGTTATGGGAGGACCCCCACACCGTGGGATCTCGAGCTCCTTTACTCCGTCCTGTCATTAGGGAAGGTGTGACCCAAACCTACATCGTGAAAGCTCGGATAGGTGTTTATGCACTATTTTCTTGTATCGGTCCTGTGAAATTGGCCAAAAGAATATATTTATCAGACTCCACGTGTTGAATAAACTTAGAATTTTTTAAATGATTATTGTCAAGTGAGATGATATTTATTATTAATATTGTATTTATCGTGGCCATCTTATATGTTTAATTTTATATTTACAATGATTTAGAGCTGTGGTTTTTAGAGTTGCGTTTGGGTTTTTTCCCTTGTTACTAAATAATGTAGGGGGTAGAAACCTAAAAACGGCAGCTCGCCATATTAAAAACGTTTTCTTGTGATTTTGTTGATATGTGTAGCTTGTAATTGTTGTCTATTTTTTTTTGGTACTGCTGTGCTTTTGTACATATTTTTTTTAATTGGCAGTTTTTATTTGTGTATGTTTAGTTGTGAGTTGTGAATGAGTGTGTGTATTTTTATTTCAGTCCCTTTTTAATTTTTGTATGTGTAATACCCCGCCTACTCACCGACTGAGCCTGATCAATCTTTCTTTGGTTTTTTTAGACTATGTCGATGAACGTAGCACGGCGACTAAATGGTAGAATTTGGGGTAGCTCAAAAACGTCGTCGACTGGCGTGGGTGAAATAGAAAGATCACATTGGAAACCTCAGTAAACTATATTGCCAACATACAATCTTGAATGACTATTTACAAAACAACAAAATCCAATAATTTGCGTAAGCGTTTGGTACAGCGTGATGGTAAACAAAGCGTCATAACATAAAAACATAAAATTGGCAAGCAAATGTAAATTCTTAGAATCTAGATACTTACTTAATGGCCCACCTTAAATATATACAAAAGAAAATAAAACATAAATTTTACAGTGATTCTAGGAAAAGAAATATACATAAATTATACAATCTTCACCTCCTCAAGAAACAGTGTAACATTAAAATTATACACCCTAACTTAAATTAATCAAATATTAATTACTTTTAAATAGATGCGTAGGCTGTTTACGTTAATATCTATACTAGAAGGACAAAAGAAAGAGTAAAACGGACAAACTTGAATTGAATAATTTTTAATTTGAAGAAAGTTTACATAATTGCTCATGCATTGTGAATGTAAGTTTTGTAACGTGGTGTTGGTAATTTACTGTATAATCATGAGTAAATAACATTATGGTGAATGAAATGTATATCCTCCACAACAGCATCAAAAAAAAATTACGAAAACAAAACTGTATCTTGAGCTATTTATTGGTTTGTGTTGGTATCATCGTGTGAATGGAAAAAATGCGGCTACATTTTTCTATGGCCTGGATGCTGGAACCACTAACTTAACTTATACTTGCACAGCATATCTCTTCGGTAAGAAGATGTTGTGTTCAATCTTTCTTTCAAAGCATGTTCTCTATTTTATAAGGACAGAATCATGTATGGGGGTGGGTATTTGCCTTTCAAAAATATCTCCGTTCCCAGACAACAGTTGCCGAAATACAAACTGCAGCAGCTCACCAACAAGCAGATAACGCAATTAGCAAAGGATTTTTAGACAAAGGAAGACAATTGTATTACTTTAAAACATGTTAACAGCTGTAGAATAACAGTATACTTATAGATTATAAACCCATTGTAAGCAGATGTAGGCAGGTTGTAAGTGGCCTTATCTTTAAGAAAAAGCTGTGCATTTACGTGCAGCTTTAGTTAAAATGTAGTCACTGCTGGTGGTAGGAAATATTGCAACACTTTCTAACGTAAAGTTTTCTAAGCAACCGTTTGATTTTATGAAGCAAAATTTGATAGAATAATTACTTGAAAAATCTTATTAAATAACACTAATTTCAAATGGTAGGAAATCGAGCTTGTGGAGCAATTTTAAGGTGTTTTAAAAAATGAAGGCAGAAAAATTGTTTGCAGGGTTTTGAACGTAACAACTGTTGTAATGCTTGTATTCGAATAGATTTAAATGACGTAATGCAAAGTTGGTGTTTTTGTTTTATTAAGAATGTACATTAATTGTAAAAGGAATTCTATTCTACCCGAAGGTCGACATAAGCAAAATCCCTTTGGAAAAATTATGTTACGGTGGATCATGCCTAGACCAGACGGATTGGCGTCCATTAATATAGTATAAAAAGAATTTTAAAATGTGAAATTGGTAACTTAGCTTGTAATTGAAATTGTTTACCTTTACATTTAGCGATTTTTTACATTTCTTTATTTGGCACGAATGTACTTATCGCGTGCGTCTTCAATTTCATACGGAATTCCCATTCCTTGGTCAGTTCAAGATCTAGCAGCCTAACAATTCTTTTACCCGCAACACATTACGTTTAGTTATACGCAAACATAATGTTACGAAGGTTGTTAAGCTAGGTTGAACTAAATTATGTTAGTCTAACCACAATTAAGTCAACCAATGATTTGGAAAGTCATATTATAATTGCCGCAAACGTAACTATTAAATTATTAGAATGTTGTTATTGTTTCATCAAACACAACATGACTAAGTACGATTGTGCTAACTATAACATCTTACTTTGTTATGTTTTTAACTACAGATATTTATGGTTGTACTCATATTATATGGTATCATAAAGATAACCATGGTTGATATGTAACATTTATCAACCATATGTACATTTCTAACGCCTACAAGATATTTTGGGTACACTTAATGCGTTGTTGGGACAGCCATACATATGATCATTTCCATCATTTCGATCATTTAGTTAATATTTTGCTTACGATAAATAGAAAATGTTTTAAGAACCATGCATAAAAATAATGTTTCTCTCCGTGTTACTATTAAAATAGATAGATTCTCCTAATAATTAATAAGATCTCAATCTTCTAGTACTTTAGTTTCTTATTATGTATAGTAACTGCGATTTAGCGGTCAATATTTAAATTTAAGGAAGTGCTAAGAGCTTATGTATCTTGGAGTCGAATGAAACTGACGAAAGTTGAACCGCTATTATTTGCCTTTGGCGCAACAATTCTGAGGAGTCTGCATTTGAATTCTTAGGAAAAAGTTGCGTGTATATATCTCGCATCTTTGAATGCGTATTTATTACACACACATTATTTTCTTCAGCTGATTCATATTCGAAATGTTAATTTGATGTTTACAGATCATCTATAGCACCACATATATTACAACTTTATGCATAAAGCATAGCCGATCAATAATTACAAAAACAAGGATAGATACCTAAATTGAGAGAGCTAATGATCAGTTTTTAATCTACATGTCAATTATATACATCCATAGACATTAAATACAGGTTCATCTTATAATCGGTTTGATCAATTAATGCTATTTTTCAGTCATTATGTATCTGATTTGCATAATTGCATACAGATAAAGCTTTGATCTCAAATCAGAGAAGCATATTATTTTGATTACTATTGACAACTACTCGGGATGGTCGTGCACTTAAGTAATTCAGGATTATGCTTAGTTGAGGTATAAAATTGATTTATTAATGTGGTATTCTAAGATTTTTTGCCCTCTAAGCTTCATATTCTATTTAAACGAAATGTGCAGTTTATAAATGCTTCGGCTTTTTTCAACTTCTGAGATTGTTTTTGCTAAAAAAACCTTAAAGAACTTTATTTTCTCATAAATGTTAAAGATCCATAATTGGTTGTAATTATGGAACTGACAATAACACCCTTAACAACTTGTATCCTATTTAATGGAACAATTAAGTACTTAATAAAGTGCAGTAAATAAGCTATAATGAAGCTAAATAGAAAGCAGCAAACTCAAATTTTTCTACTCAAGAAATGTACTCCATCTAATGCGAAATTTCAAGAAAACATTAAATTTAGCTCAATTTGTTAAATTTTACAGTTGGTAGTTCATATCATACTGATGTCTGTATTGTAGAACAAGGAATTAATTTTGACAACGACATTCTTGACAAAAGAGAACCGTTTGTGTTCATTGAATCATTAAACACGGCACTCGTTTGACCAGTATAACTTTCAGTTAACACAGTTTTGCACACTTACTAACATAACTTGAAAATTAGCCTAATACTATTTCCTACAAGTACCTGAAATTTTATTGTATTAAGACAACGCTATGAGAGAATTTTGCAGTAGTACTGGTAAGGAAGGAATATGTTTTTTCTATGACGGGAAAAAATTTGACGTTTAATGTATCTCGACAGGTAACAAAATGTCACTTTTTATGAATTTACTTTTTTCCCCGGGAAAAAAATGAATACTTTTTTCTGGGTATGAGCAAATAAATAAGAACACGAACATATATAATTTAAAGTCGGGTCCACGTTTGTAACATTCGGGTGTAACATAACATCGTATCGCAACTTCGTCGCGTTCAAAACAACCGATATAAAAATTTAAATAAGCAATTTTGAAACCACTCGCAAAATTAAATTGACAGATATTTGATTACTTTAAAGGTTTCCTTAGCAACGTAAGTCTAACTGTGCCTATAAGTACAACAGCCTACTTGTTAGAAACTTCAAATTTGACGTCGATTAATTTTTTGACTTTAATATATTGTAATATTTTTTTCAATATTAAATCATTGTTTTGCCTGTCACAGTAAAAAATAGTGTATTATACACGGATAAAATGTAAGATTTTAAATCTCGGTGTTTTGTCTCCCTCCGTTTCGCGTCGGGACACAAACACACCTCGAGCTAAAATCTAGTACTTTTTTCCTTTGTATACAAAAATACTATTATTACACGCTCCTAACACGATTCAAGCAATTGCATTAAACATTAGAATAGCTATTGAAGAACTCTCGGCAACTAAAATCATATGGTTATAATATATATATATATATATATATATATATATATATATATATATATAAATATATAATCGAGAAGTTAGTTTAATGAGTCTTAAATTAATGAAAATGAAAAAGAATTAATGGCAAGTGACTCAGATTCAGCCACGAGGGCATCCTGTCGACGCGTTTCGCCCTAATTGGGGCTCATCAGGACAGGAGTAGCAAAGTTGTAACATTTAATATAGACACCTTATGGGAAGTACAGCATCACCTAGCTCACAATTTGTGTCTTCGTATCGTTTCACCTAATATCCTGTCCTGATGAGCCCCAATTGGGGCGAAACGCGTCGACAGGATGCCCTCGTGGCTGAATTTGAGTCACGTGCCATTAATTTTTCATTTTTCATTAATTTAAGACTCATTAAACTAACTTCTCGATTAAATTATATCTTTGGCTATGGAAAAAGGCAGTTGAGCCGGATCTCCTCCGTGCCGACTGTTGTTAAAACCTGCGATACTAGGTGAAACGATACGAAGACACAAATTGTGAGCTAGGTGATGCTGTACTTCCCATAAGGTGTCTATATTAAATGTTACAACTTTGCTACTCCTGTCCTGATGAGCCCCAATTAGGGCGAAACGCGTCGACAGGATGCCCTCGTGGCTGAATTTGAGTCACTTGCCATTAATTCTTTTTCATTTTATATATATATATATATATATATATATATATATTACTCAAATTTAGACCAGGGTAGAAAAATTAATAAACGACATCAAATAATTTTAATCACCGTGTATAAAGAAGCTTTGGGTAATAATACGCTTCATTTAAAGGCATATTGGATAAATTCGTCATTTACTTCTAAACATAGGGTTTATATTGTTTAGATAATGTTAAACACCATGTATATCAAAGCAGTGGAAAATAGTACGCTTAATTAAAGGCCTACTGTGTAGATTTAAATCATTCAATTAGAATGTTGGGTTTGTACATAATCATAATCAACGTGTAGAAGGAAGCAATGTAAAATTTCATTAGATAATATGCATTATTAAAACCGTAGAGCATAAAATTTAAGCGTTTCGTTAAAAATAAAGGGGTTAGATTATTCACTGGACGCTTTCTATAAAAAGAAATAGAGTTAAAATGTTCAATTTGTACTTAATTTAATCTTTCCAAGTACTAAAACTATCGAGAAATTATAAAAGACATGGGGAAGGCACGTAAGAGTCTTCAGCGTATTAGAACTCAGAACACCTGCAAGAATAACGATGTATATGATGGTCGATAAGCTTCAAGCTATATGAGTGCAAGTAAGAAAGCAAGTTTGGGTTATAAAGACAAGCGAGATGGAATGCATTAGCAGTTAAATGAGGGAAAAAAATGTAAAACAAGAGCACAGGTTTTAGATAGAACGAACAGACTAGTTTGGCGATTAAGGTTGAAATAAGATGCAAACATGAGAGGGGAAAGCATATCAGTTGGTGTGTAAAATTAATTAGTTGTTCTCGGACGTGTTGCGAGGCGTGTGTAAATTTCTTAGATGTCAACTCGGGCGAGTGCAAATTTCAGAAGAATCATTGTGCCGAGACATCGGAAGGGAAAATAGAATGCGAATTTCTTAAAATCGTCCGTCGCGGGACAAATTCGACTTGCAAGCGAGCCATTATTTAAACCCGTGCTGATAGGAGTTTCGCTCTCTTTTATTTTTGATTTTATTCAATACTTCAAACAGTTTTGCTCTTTATTTTTTGATTATTCGATACTTTAAGTAGACTACGTGGCGATTACGTGCTACGATAAAAGTTATTAGAACACTTAGAGAAGATAAATAAAGGTAATAAAGTCTAGTTATATTTGCGGGTATTACTGTACCAATTATCCAAATTAGTAACGATAAATAAATAAATAGAAGTATGCAGTTTTGGGTATAGCGTAAAAGAATTATGAATTTCAGTGCTATTTTTCGGGAATGTTAGTAATCAAATATTATTCGTAAACGTGATTGGATCCACAAAACAAAATTTAGATATACATAGATGAAGTCCTAAGAAGCCCTGAAACCTTTTTAGACCAACGGTGGTGTAGAAAATTTTTAAAGGCGGTCAGAAATCCAAAGACGTAAACATAAACCAGCTGAAATGGTGGGATTAGCAAGGACGTTGTACATTGGAGCCACGAGTGCAGTTTCAGGTAACTTATGCATTGTTGTTCGAGCTTTGATGTTTTGGTGTGTGTTGAATATCTTTATAATTTGTTTGATAAAGATGGACAGTAGTAAATTTGTATAAACAACAAATTTTTATTAATAGCGTAAGAAATCTAGTGGTAAATTTATTCGACGAACAGACTAAACTAAATACGATAAAGGCTTTATTGAAGGACAATGCGGAAGCATGGTATAATTTAGTAGGACAGGACATAGAGACATATCAGGACTTTGAAAACAAATTTTTACAACATTACTGGAGTCATTACAAACAGGATCAGATTAGGGACGACTTGATTACAGGAAAATTTAAGGGAGAGTTTGCAGGTTCTAGGGAACAATATGCCATCCGCAAATACAGTGTGGCCAAACAACTTAATCCACCATTGACGGACAGACAAATAATCAAATACTTATCACGACATTTTGAACTGGAAATCAGACAACACGTGGCCTTACATAACATTACAGAACGTGAGACATTTTTGGAATATTTACAGAGATATGACAATGTATGTGTAGGACGGACAAGAGAGGTACGTGAACGAAACATTAACACGGTTAGGTTTGACAACAGGACACAGAATTTTCCGAGACAGCCTGACTACAATAGGAACTTTCGACCGAATTGGGAACGACGAGGACAGGAGTACAGAAGCAATAGTGCGACTAGGGAACCGACGCCAAGACCTAGTTACACGAGACAGAACAGTTTACCGGAAGTAAACAGGACAGTGACGAGCACGCCGAATAGAGACAGGGACACGGATATTAATACGAGGAGGACGTACGCACTGGTTGTAGAAGGACAACCAGGGCCAAGCACGGAAAACAGGACGAGACAGGATTTTTAGAACGCGACAGACCACTAGATTTCTGTGTAAATGTGTATGAACATCCACGTGAATTTTTCAAAATTGAGGAGGAAATAGAGCCAGAAACTGTAAAAAAATTATGTTTGCCAATTATTAATATAGGAATTTTTGAGAATAATATAGAAGCATTACTTGATACAGGGGCAGAGGCGAGTTTAATATCGGAGGAATTCGTCGGCAAAATTAGGGATAAGGTTTGTGATAGAATTATGCGTATAAAGCGTAGCCATTTAGTAGCTCCAAATGAAAAGAAGTTTGCTGTAGTAAATAGCGTTGTGGTGCTTAGGATAAATATAGGAGGTTTAAGCTGTGAACAGGAGTTTGTAATTGTACCTGGACTGAAGTTTCAGAGTATTTTAGGTGTTGACTGTATGATGCAGTTAGGGGTTTATATAGATATGGAAAGGAAGGTAGTAAGGATTAAGGATAGGGTAGTGCCATGGAAGGGCAGTTATGAAGTCACAGAGGATGACACGAGGTTGAGTATTAATGTAGTAGAGGTAGAGGATGATGGAGTTAAACAGATCAACACAATAAGATGTTCAGAGGATAGGATAGTAGAGGTTCAAGCTTTATTACAAAAACATGCAGAATTAGTAGGGGTAGAAGCAAGCACAGCTTTAGGCTATGAGCACGTGTTAGAAGTGGATAATTCAGAACCGTTCAACGCCAAGGTTTATCCTATTCCAGCAGCATATCGGGAGCAGGTGAAGGCAGAATTTAAAAAATGTTGGAAGATGGCATAATAGAGGTATCAAACACTCATTTCATAATCCGTCGGTGGTGGTTAAGAAAAAGGATGATAGTATTCGTTTATGTTTAGATGCACGAAAAATTAGTCAACGGACCAAACCGCAATTCCATTGTCCACCATCCATGGACACACTTTTGACGAGGTTAAGTGGCAAGTTTGTTTTTAGTAAATTAGATTTAAGGAATTCATTCTGGCTGATTCCATTACACAAGGATTCTAGAAAGTAGTATCGTTTGGTTTGTCCGCAGAAAAGGAAATAATAATAAATGAGAAACAGACAAGTGTAGGGACCGAAGAAGAAGCAATATTTAAGAGTCAGGATAATAGGGATGATAAGTTTATTGTATGTGAGATAACAGGGATGATAAGTATAGATATAGAAGAAGGAGAAATAGGGAGAAAGAGTATTAGGATGGTAAGAAGAAAGACTTGGAGGATCAAGAAAAGAGTCAGATTTAAATAAGAAATGAAAATTAAATGTAGGAAGATAATAAGATAGGTTAAGTGTAGATATTTCTTATAAGATTAGTGGAGAGTTAGGAATAGAATAAGAATGGGATAGGTATATAGGATTAGGTAGGTGTAAGTGAGTATGGTGAAGATTGGTTAAAAGTTAGAAATAGGATAGGTATATAAGATGTATATAGGATTAGATGGATAAGTAGGATGAAGTTAGGGGTAATTTCAGTTTATAAAATTAGGTGAGAGTTAGGAATAGGATAGGGATATAGGATAGGTGTAAATATTTTTAGGATTGGATATAAGTTAGGTAAGTTAGAAAGATAAGTGTATAGGGAGATTTTTTTTATAATTTATTTTTTGCAGTCTAGATTTTTCATATTTGAATTCAAATAAGTGGGATTATTTGTATTCAAATAGGGGGAAAATACTCAAATTTAGACCAGGGTAGAAAAATTAATAAACGACATCAAATAATTTTAATCACCGTGTATAAGGAAGCTTTGGGTAATAATACGCTTCATTTAAAGGCATATTGGATAAATTCGTCATTTACTTCTAAACATAGGGTTTATATTGTTTAGATAATGTTAAACACCATGTATATCAAAGCAGTGGAAAATAGTACGCTTAATTAAAGGCCTACTGTGTAGATTTAAATCATTCAATTAGAATGTAGGGTTTGTACATAATCATAATCAACGTGTAGAAGGAAGCAATGTAAAATTTCATTAGATAATATGCATTATTAAAACCGTAGAGCATAAAATTTAAGCGTTTCGTTAAAAATAAAGGGGTTAGATTATTCACTGGACGCTTTCTATAAAAAGAAATAGAGTTAAAATGTTCAATTTGTATTTAATTTAATCTTTCCAAGTACTAAAACTATCGAGAAATTATAAAAGACATGGGGAAGGCACGTAAGAGCCTTCAGCGTATTAGAACTCAGAACACCTGCAAGAATAACGATGTATATGATAGTCGATAAGCTTCAAGCTATATGAGTGCAAGTAAGAAAGCAAGTTTGGGTTATAAAGACAAGCGAGATGGAATGCATTAGCAGTTAAATGAGGGGGAAAATGTAAAACAAGAGCACAGGTTTTAGATAGAACGAACAGACTAGATTGGCGATTAAGGTTGAAATAAGATGCAAACATGAGAGGGGAAAGCATATCGGTTGGTGTGTAAAATTAATTAGTTGTTCTCGGACGTGTTGCGAGGCGTGTGTAAATTTCTTAGATGTCAACTCGGGCGAGTGCAAATTTCAGTAGAATCATTGTGCCGAGACATCGAAAGGGAAAATAGAATGCGAATTTCTTAAAATCGTCCGTCGCGGGACAAATTCGACTTGCAAGCGAGCCATTATTTAAACCCGTGCTGAACGGAGTTTCGCTCTCTTTTATTTTTGATTTTATTCGATACTTCAAACAGTTTTGCTCTTTATTTTTTGATTATTCGATACTTTAAGTAGACTACGTGGCGATTACGTGCTACGATAAAAGTTATTAGTACACTAAGGGAAGATAAATAAAGGTAATAAAGTCTAGTTATATTTGCGGGTATTACTGTACCAATGATCCAAATTAGTAACAATAAATAAATAAATAGAAGTATGGTTTTTTGGGTATAGCGTGAAAGAATTATGAATTTCAGTGAGATTTTTCGGGAATGTTAGTAATCAAATGTTATTCGTAAACGTGATTGGATCCACAAAACAAGATTTAGATAAACATAGATGAAGTCCTAAGAAGCCCTGAAACCTTTTTAGACGAATGGTGGTGTAGAAAATTTTAAAGGCGGTCAGAAATCCAAAGACGTAAACATAAACCAGCTGGAATGGTGGGATTAGCAAGGACGATGTACATTGGAGCCACGAGTGCAGTAACCTTCAGGTAACTTATGCTTTGTTGTTCGATCTTTGATGTTTTAGTGTGTGTTGAATATCTTTATAATTTGTTTGATAAGATGGACAGTAGTAAATTTGTATAAAAAACAAATTTTGAATTTTAAGGTAAAATTTTCTTGTATAAGTAGAAAGGAGTATTTATCAGGTTTATGTTTTTAATTATGATGAAAATTTGGGTCTGTCTTTGAGCTCAATTAGACAAACCCGTTAAATTAACGTAAAGGGGTGGGAGATGCTCCCTTTTATTCAGACTCAGGTCTGCAAATATTGTTAACTTAATTAGTATGCATCCTACAAGGACTCTAATACCGGATGCAAATTAAAATGATTCCAAATATGAACTTAAAATTTTATGATGCTGAAGTTTATGCTGAAATTTAATTTTGAAATTTTAATGTATTGTGAATATTGGTGTAAATAGAGTTAACATTGGTGTTTGTGGTAGGAATGTGTTTTCTTTTATGAATGAGGATGAAAGTTTTAACTAGGTAAGCAGCCGAGGCGGAAGGATTCAAGAGGCGATATTCAGGTAAGAAATCGAATATCAGAGGAGATTTCACCGTAGTAACGAGAATCACAGCAATATATATATATATATATATATATATATATATATAAACATATATATAAAATAAGATGTATTTGTAAACAAACTTCTATGAAAATATATAGATGTCTATTGACGAATACAAATCGGGTCTGGTGTTATAAGCCATTAGACAAAACATTAGTTATTACTTAAGGGGAGGAAATCATCCTACTAGACCGACGGTTTCGGCATATTATTAAGATCATCTCAGACTTAGTAGTGAAATAGATCTCCAAATATGAATATCAAACTATATGCTGAGTATAAATTTCAAAACAATCTACTGTACTATGGCAATGTAAATAAAACCGCCATCTGGTGATAACATCAACACTACTAAGCTTGGAAGTACAAAAATTGAATCGAAACTACATAGTAAATCCTATAGATGGCTATATCAAGTACGTGTGGCCATTTGAGATTTGCGGAATTTACAACAAAATTTGTACAAATAACTAAACCTTTCACACCGGGTTCATGTCCCAAGGCAAATCAAATAGTAAAGACAAGTTGTTGCAGTCCGCAATAAGAAATTGTGTAAAACAATATATAAAATAAGATGTATCTGTAAACAAACTCTATGAAAATAATAAGTCTATTGACGAATACAAATCGGGCTGGTAGTTATATGCCATTAACAAAACATTAGCTTATTACTTGGAGACCATTTCACTCTGAGGAGGCTTAATAAAGCCGAAACCGTCGGTCAGTGGATGTTTCCTCCCTATGAAGTAATAAGCTAATGTTTTGTTAATGGCTATATAACTCAGCCGATTTGTATTCGTCAATAGACTCATTATTTGCATAGAGTTTGTTTACAGATACATCTTATTTTATATATTGTTTTATACAATTTCTTGCGGACTGCAAATAACTTGTCTTTTACTATTTGATTTGCCTTGGGACATGAACCCGGTGTCGCCGCGAGAAGGTTTGTTACGTTTGCAAATAAATTTGCTGTAACATTCCGCAAATCTCAAATGGCCACAAGTACTTGTATAGCCATCTATAGGATTTACTATGTAGTTTCGATTCAATTTTGTACTCCACGCTTAGTAGTGTTGATGTTTATCACCTGATGGCGGTTTTATTTACTTTGCCATAGTACAGAGATTGTTTTGAAATTATACCAGTATAATAGCTTTGATTACTTCATGGGTTCTTGGAGACTATTTCACTCTGAGGAGGCAATAAAGCCGAACTCGGTCAGTGGATGTTCTCCCTGAAGTAATAAGCTAATGTTTTGTTAATGGCTATATAACTACAGCCTGATTTGTATTCGTCAATAGACTCTATTATTTTCATAGAGTTTGTTTACAGATACATCTTATTCTTATATTGTTTTACACAATTTCTTATTGCGGACTGCAAATAACTTGTCTTTTACTATATATATATATATATATATATATATATATATATATAAATATAATTAGGTTAATATCGACTGTAAAATATATAACTTTGGAATATGTTGTTATTGGGGATTCAGTCTATATTTATTAGAAATTATAACTTCTTTTTTTCTATTCGAGCTTTCGAAAATTTATTATTTTCTTTGTCAGGAAAACTAAAGGTACATTATATGAATGTTAACAATTAATATTAAGATTACTTACGAATAATGAAGCTTTAACAATTTAGAATAGGTTGTAGCATCTAAAAGTTTTATATGAGATTATGTATAAAATAAACTAGGTAACAATTATTAGATTAAAAATTAATTTGACAGGATATTGAAATATAACATGTGTGTAAGTGTATCCTAGATTATACTAAAATTAATTGTGTACAGTTCAAGTTAGGTATCTGAGTACAAGTATCAAAAGATTTTATAAATTATGTTAAGTTGATGTTAAGTGTTAAATCGATTTTTATGTTTTTTAGATTTTTGAATGACGGTTAGTAGATGTGAATAAATGTTGTTGAGATTTTGTGTATCAGTTTTTTTTGTTTAAAGCTGTGTTTGTTAAGGAAATGGCAATCATTTCTAAGAATATTCTTTTTTTATAATTATTTTCATTATATATATATATATATATAAAGAAATTATTGGCAAGTGACTCAAATTCAGCCACGAGGGCATATTGTCGACGCGTTTCGCCCTAATTGGGGCTCATCAGGATAGGAGTA
The DNA here is from genome assembly GCA_036346225.1 of Platerodrilus igneus. Classification (NCBI taxonomy): domain Eukaryota; kingdom Metazoa; phylum Arthropoda; class Insecta; order Coleoptera; family Lycidae; genus Platerodrilus; species Platerodrilus igneus. The sequence goes on along the minus strand of JARFIW010001670.1, from coordinate 14,913,263 downwards.
GCAAAGTGGTAATATTTAATACAGACATCTTATGGGAAGTACAGCAACACCTAGCTCACAATCTGTGTCTTCGTATCGCTTCACCTGACATCGCATAAGATGTCTGTATTAAATATTACCACTTTGCTACTTCTGTCCTGATGAGCCACAATTAGGGTTAAACGCGTCGACAGGATGCCCTCGTGGCTGAATTTGAGTCACTTGCCAATAATTTCTTTTTACATTGTATTAACTTGACTCATTAAACCTACTTTTCTTATATGTATATATATATATATATATATATATATATATATCTAAATAAATATTTTTGGTAGTTAATTACACAAGGTAAGTTGATAAATACTATCGTATTAACTACCTAAAATATTTATATATTTAATACTTGGCTTATAGCCATAATTTTGAGCGTAGCTTCCTGTCTATAACTGACATAAGTCAAAAACTTGACAATGTCAGATATGATTGACAAAAATACCGAACGTAATTGAAAGTTAGGTTGATGTATCGTCGTGTACACGATTTAAATTTGTAAATTTCCCAATTGTGTCATCGGTCTCGGTGGCGTAATTGGTAAACGCATGGTTCCGGCAAAACCAAGATACAGGTTCAAATCCTGTCCAAGACCTTATATGTTCCATCTTTCAATTACTAGCTCGATTTGAAATGATCATTTGGGCTTTGCATAACAGTCTAAGTTATTATTTCATCTTATTCACTATAATATATTTATATACATATATATATATATATATATATATATATATATATATATATATATATATATATATATATATATATATATATATATATATTACTGTGGAACTCCGCTCTAATTTAGTACTCTCTCAAAACATTCGAGCCCCAACGTTGGGCCGTCATAAGATTGCTGTGGAACTCGGGTAAGATCACCAACATAATTTACGTGCGAAATTTATTTCATTCTATTAATTTAAAGTAACAAGTATTACCATAATTTGCCGAGTAACACGGCAAATTATGGCGACCCGAAAGTGAGGCTCGAGCTCCAGGTAGAATTTTAACAATTTTATTCCAGGAAACTGGCGATCTGAGAGAGAGAGTCTGGTGTAAATAAATTTAAAAAATATTTTGAGTGTGTGTGGGTGTGATTTGTACGTATGCAGAGAAAGGAGTGGTTAAGGAGCCAAGGAGTGGAAATTGGAAGTGACGATAGTGCCTTGTGTGATAAAAATTTGAAAATGGAGGAAGCTGGAGGTAGTAGGGACCAGTCGAGGACGGAGCCGGGAGAAGCTGGAAATGTATTAATTTTGAGAATGCTAGAGAGGATGAATGAAGAATCTAACAGAACATTACAGGAAATGAGGTTAAGTAAAGAAGAATCAAACAGGAAATTTGATCAGATGAATGAGACATTAACAGGAGTTAGGGAAACCCTAAGTGAAAAAATAGATAAAACGAATAAAGAAGTTTCTGAATTTAAAAATAGCTTGACTGTAAAAATGGGGGAAGTTGAAAATAGGGTAGATAAAAATGAGCGTGATATTAGAGGTTTGAATCTGGAAATGGGACAATTAAGGCCAGATTTAAGCATTTTCTGTGAGGACGAGATTAATGCTAAAATGATTGAAGTAACGGACTCGTGTAAGGATCAAGGTCGGGTAGAAAGAGAAAGTGACCGGGATTAAACAGAATGTAGCAACTTTAATAGGGGATGGTCCAAGGTTTGTAACAGGTAATATTATTGGAGCAACAAATGAAATTTTATGGGGATAGTAGAGTAAACCCTCAGATATTCATAAATAACATTAGAGGTTTAAAAAATAATTTATATGATGAACAGGCGAAACTAAATGTTGTGAAATCATTACTAAAAGACCATGCTGAAGCTTGGTACAATTTAATTGGACAAGAAATTGACACTCACACGGACTTTGAGGACAGGTTTTTGAAACATTACTGGAGTGACCACAGACAGGACAAGGTACGAGACAATTTGATCACGGGTAAATTTAAAGGAGAATTTTCAGGAAGTAAGGAGCAGTATGCTATACAAAAGTATAGCATAGCTAAACAACTTAATCCACCACTGACGGACCGACAGATTATCAAATACTTATCACGACATTTTGAGGTTGAGGTGAGGCAACACGTAGCGTTGCAAAATATTGTGGACAGAGAGATGTTTCTGGAGTACCTGCAAAGGAACGATGACGTTAACAGTGGCCGCCTTAGAGAAAGTAGAAAGAGACAAATTAATGCTGTAAGATTCGAACGACGAGACAACTACGCAAGACGGGGAAATACCAAAGGGAAAATTGGGGACCTCGACGGACATTTTATAGGAGCAACAGTGTAGGTAGGGGAACTGCACCTAGACCGGGACCAACGAGACAGAACAGTTCACCGGACATGATGCGGACTTCAACTACAAACCGGGAAGGTAACAACACGGACAGAGTTGAGACGCCAAGAACATACGCAGAAGTGACAGCAAGAGCAGGACCGAGTAGAAAGACCAGACGTGGACAGAATTTTTAGAGCAGGACAAACCACTAGACATCGCTGTGTACAAATACGAACATCCTAGGGAATTTTTGAAAATAGAGGAAGAAATTGAGCCAGAAATTATAGAAAAATTATGTTTGCCCATAGTCGAGATTAAAATTTTTGAGAAAAATTTAGGAGCATTATTAGATTCAGGAGCTGAGGCGAGTTTAGTATCGGAGGAATTCGTCAATGAAATTAAAGATAAAGTGTGTGACAGGATAATGCCAATAAAAAGAAGTCACCTGGTTGCGCCGAATAAAAAGCGATTTGCTGTCGTGAATAGCGTGGTTATTTTGAAGGTAGAGTTAGGTTCAGTAAGCTGTGAACAAGAATTTATAATTGTACCTGGGTTAAAGTTTAAAGGGATATTAGGGGTCGATTGCATGATGAAGTTAGGGTTTATACTAGATATGAAGAGGAAAATAGTTGGGATTGGGGATAGGATATTGCACTGGAAGGCAAGTTATGATGTCACAGAAGATGACATAAAGTTATGTATTAATAGCATAGAGGGAGATGATGAAGAAGTGAAAGAGATCGACACCATTAAGTGCCCGGAAGAAAAAATAGGGGAGGTACAGGAATTATTACAAAAACATTCAGAGTTAATAGGGGTAGAGGCAAGCACAGCGTTAAATTATGAGCATGTTTTAGAGGTAGACAATTCTGAACCATTTAATGCAAAAGTATATCCAATACCGGCAGCATATAAGGAGCAAGTGAATCAGGAGTTGACTAGAATGTTAAATGATGGCATACTCGAGTTTTCAAATACGCATTTTATAAATCCGTTAGTTGTGGTTAAGAAAAAGGATAATAGTATTCGTTTATGTCTGGATGCTAGGAAGATAAATCAGAGGACGAAACCACAATTCCATTGTCCACCGTCCATGGACACACTTTTGACAAGATTAAGTGGCTAATTTATATTCAGCAAGTTAGATTTAAGGAATTCTTTCTGGCTAATTCCATTACACAAAGAGTCTAGAAGGTATACGGGGTTTTCCGTAGAAGGGAGAGTGTACAACATTAAAGTAGTACCGTATGGTTTGTCCACATTGAGTGCAGCATTAACTAAAGCCATGCAGGCAATTTTAGGAGCGTATGAGCAGTTTTGCATACATTATGTAGACGATATATTAATTTTTAGCGAAACTGAAAAGGAACATTACACTCATTTAGAGAGAGTTTTATTAGATCTAAAGTTAGCAGGTTTGAGACTGAATATTGACAAGTGTGAGTTTTTTTCAAAAACTGTACAATTTTTGGGATATGTAGTGAATCATGAGGGTATGTGTATAGACAAAGAGAGATTATCCGAGATATTGAACTATCCAAGACCGAATAATATCCGGAAATTAAGAGCATTTTTGGGAGTTCTCAAATTTAAAAAGTTTGTACCAGCATTTTCTGAGAAGGCAGGGCCGCTGTTCAAACTTTTGAAAAAGGGAGTCAAATGGAAGTGGTCGGAGAGCCAAGACGCAGCATACCTAACTCTGTTGGAGCAGTTCCATGAACAACTCATTTTAAGGCATTCCAGATTTGACGTAGGGTTTATTTTAAGAACGGATGCATCGGATAGTGCCTTAGCGGCAGAGCTTTACCAGGTTCAGGATGGTGAGGAGGTCCCTATATCATTTGTTTCACGGACACTGAAGCCGCATGAGCTGAACTACACTATTAGTGAGAAAGAGATGGCAGCGGTGGTTTTTGGCATGAGTAAACTTAAATTTTATCTCATAGGTAGGCATTTTGTCATTGAGACGGACCATTCAGCGTTGTGTGCCCTGATGAATACTAGATTCTCCAAGAATAGAGTATATCGGTGGGGTTTATTGCTACAAGAATTCGATTTTGAGATAAAATATATAAAAGGCGAAAATAATTTTATAGCAGATGCGTTCAGCAGAAGTAAAGATAACGTAAATAAGAGGCCTTGTGACATTATAATTGCCATCAACATTTTGAGACAGGATGGGTCCATATACGGACATGAAGAGGTACCGAGGAATCAGGAGCAGAGTGAATAGTTACTACGCATTAAAAACGGTTAGAAACTGAGGTGTTGTGCAGTTTTAATGCTCATTAGAATTCCGTTAGAATGTTAATATCGACTCTAGTTATAAAATGAAAATCGCCATTTTTAAAAATGTCAAATAACTTCGTAATTATTAGAGATATAAAAAAACGTTTCGTATAAAAGTTACATATTTAATAAGGCAAACTTAAAAATGTTGCCAATATAAAATTCAAGATGGTTTTCAAGATATTAATAGCAACTTTCTTATTTAAATAGGCGCCATATTTGATTTTTACATGATTAAATAGAACTTCTTTTCTCTTTTCAACAATGTATAACAAGGTATGTTTACATTAAAATTTAATAAAAATATTAATTATTTCAATTTTATAACTAACCAAATAGGCTTAAAAACAAATGCCAGTGAATAAGAAACCAAATAAAATTTATTATAACAGTGAACAAATCAAAAACAAAACAACTTAATACTAATGTAACAATAATTTATAACAAATGCTCAAAATTCTGGCCATTGTTAAGTAAACATATATGAGTATAGTTGAATAATTTTAGGTAGCTTTTTATTTTTTAAAGTAGGAATTTAAATTTTTTGACTGTATACGTAACGGTCTTCACGGGCATTTAAGTAACACCAGGCTTCTTATTTCACCTTTGTTGATCTCTTGTTTTGAAGGTACTTTATTCCTATCCCGCTATCGACCGCTCCATAAGGAAAGAAATCGCCAACTTCATCGAGCAGTCCCTTGACAACACTAACCTACCCTTTCTTGGTTGTTTACCCCCTGGTTCGCTGTTGAAAAGGAGGATTTTTAACCGACGCTTGTTAGTATTATTTGCGTGGCTAGACGGGTCCCTTTTATATTTCGGACAACACTTGTTGCTGTACTCTATGTTTCACTGTCCAAACAAAATTTGTTTTTCCAATTCCTTATACTACTACCACCTTCAAACTTCACTGGGTCCTTTTCCAGTCAATTTAGCGTTGGACTTTGGGTTCGAAACTCTACCAAGGTCATGGTAACAACTAGGCCCATCGCCATTGCAAGAGCTCCTCCTGAGGTACTGTGGGATCTTAATGCTACATCCCTCAAAGGGTTCAATAAAGGAATTTTTTAAGAGGTGGGATAATAACGATAAGGACAAAGAGAGTGGTTGTTGGGGCAACTTTCAATTGGACTTTCTGACTAAATTGTCCAGTCGTAAATGATGTGCAGAAGGTTGGGGTAATACTTGACTCGCAGATGAAAATGGCTTGGTTTGTCAGGCGGTATTATTCTATTCCTGCAACACCCTGCTTGAAACATATGTAACGGACTTCACAGACATTTCAGTCAACAACACGCTATTTGTTTTCAGCTTTGTTGACATCTTGTTTTGATGGTACTTTATTCCTATCCCGCTATTGACCGTCAATTTCTTTGAGCAGTCTCTTGAGAACATTAACCTACCCTTCCTTGGCTGTTCACTTCGGTCCTCTGTTGAAAAAGAGGGTTTCCACCCGACGTTTCTTAGTTTTATTTGCGTGGCTAGAAACGCCTCCTATATTTCGGTCAACAATAGTTGCTGTATCTTATGTACCACTTTCCAAACAAAATTTGTTTTTCCAATTCCTTATATTCCTATCACTTTCAAACATTACTGGCTTTTTTCCCGGTCAATTTAGCGTTGGACTTTGGGTTTGGGACTCTACCGAAGTTACGGTAACAACTAAGCCTATCGCCATCGCGACAGCTCTTTATTGGTAGATTCCTCAAAAGGGTTAATTAAGAAATTTTTAAGGGTTAGCATAATAACGAAAAGAATGGAGAGGGTGGTGCTGGGGTGACTTTCAAATGGACTTTCTGGCCAAATTGTCCAATCGTAAATTACGTCCATAGGACTGAGGTAATACTTGACTCGCGTATGACGGGGGCTTTGTTTGTCAGTTGGTATTATTCTAGAATTGCAGCACCTGGGATGAAAAGCTTGACCCCGTGGGTGTTCTATTCCCTTATGGAGTAGAGAAGAACACTTCGCAGGCTTTTGCTTTCAGCGATACTTTCAGTGTTGTACACTTTAAATTAACCTTTACCATTGGACATTTCGTTTAGTAGTGATATTCAGATTTTGAATGTCAGAGAAAACTAAGAAGAAGGGCAGACAAATACACTCGTCATATGAATAAAAAGATTAAGAAGAGGTCAAATTTAAAATTGGAGATTTGGTTATAGTAAGAAATTTGAGGGTAGGCAGGCGAGAGCTACTGACGTGTGCTAAGCTACACTTGCCCTACGAAGGGCCATTTAGAATTGGGGAGGTCATAGGAAAGTGTACCTATGTTCTTAAAAATATGGGAACACATGCAGAAAAGGGTAAATTTCATGTGAGCTTATTGTTTCCCTATTTACCAGAGGTAGGACAGAATGAGCAAGATGAAGCTTAATGAACAAAGTATAGAGATAGGTGAATGGTAGTGTAGAAGTTGAATAGTTAGCGATAGAATAGGTGTATATAGAAAAGTAGAGATAGGTGTATAATAAAGTAAAATTTAAATAGATAGGGATATAAATTGGTGTCTAGAGAAAGTAGAAGTACGTTTATAAAAAATAAGACCAGGTATAGGATAAATATGGGAGATAGTTAGATGTAGATATAGAATTAGGTAGGTATAGTTAAGATAAGGAATAAATAGTGATAGTAGGTAGGGTTGAAAGTATGAAAAGTAAAGATAAAGAGAAAAGTACAAAGGAGGTACTTAAAGAGTCAATAAAGGATGCAAGGGTGAAATAAAAGAGAAAAATAAAATAAAATAAGAGGGTGAAAAGTTAGTAAGATAGAAATAGTTAGGTAAAAGGTAACGATAGGTGTGAATAAGTAATTAGAAATAAAGATAGATGTAGATAGATAGAAATAAGTTGAGATAGGTTTAGAAATAGATAGAAATAAGTAGTGATAGGTTGGATGAATAGGTATAGGTAGTGTTAGGTAAGTAGATAGGTGTATAGAAATAGCATATAAGATTAGATTAGAGTGTACATATTTAAATTCAGAAAACCTGGAGTAGTTTTCCTAGAATTGAAATAGGGGAGATTATGTAGTAGATTTAAAGGGTTAAATTTGGGTATAAAAAATGCAATTTTAAACACCCTGTATAGAGGAAACAACCATAATTTACGTGCGAAATTTATTTTATTTATTTAATTTAAAGTAACAAGTATTTCCATAATTTTATAAGAAGGAATTAAAAATTCGTAAGTTCGTAAAGAAAATAAATTGTAAAAGCCAATAGAAATTATTAATTAATTTAATTTAGTTTAATTCAAAGGGTTATAACGTCAGAAAACGCCTCAAAGCATGAAAAAACGATATTTCCCAGGCGAAACGCGTTATTAACAAACAAACAGACGTCGAATATATGAAATATCTTGAAGCGCAAACTCCTAGAAATGTTATTTTAGAACGATCGTTAATTGAACACTTGCATGTTTTGAAAGGTCGACTTCTATGATTTTTTGGAGCATAACAAGCAAGTTTCAAAGTATATGGGTCAACCGACATCCGCAAAGCACGTATACAACTCCACGAAGGGTAGATAGCACGCGAACAGTAATATCAATTTTCTACCACTCATACAAGGTTAGAAGGAAACATATAATATGCATAAGAGAAGAATAGAGTTAATACAGGCGGGGTTTCAAGACGTCACTGAAATATATCATTGGTCTAAACAGTTAGTTGTACAACAGACGAGCACTGAACAGATGAATGCGGGTTTGTCGAAAAATAGCGTAGCGACGAGCTAAATTTCGGGGAGTTTGAAAACGGTTATACCAAAATTTGAAGAAAGAATTAGTTCAGTAAATTTTTCGCGTTAAGAGGGTTTGGAGAGGTTACATTTGGAATCCTATAAGTATGAAAGGGGAGTTATTAAGTATCTCTTTGACTTCTTTAATTTGCATCGCTTACGACGTACAAAAATCTACTAACGAGCTTGTAAGTATTAAAATTTATAAATTAAATAGTACAGTGTTAGATGGTTGTGAACTTATACTTTGAACGCGGATAGTGTCGAGTTTATTTATATTTAACTAAGGTACAACGTATACTGGTAGAAGCTCCTAACGTAAATTAAATGATGCAATAATAAAAAAGTGTAATATACTTGGATTTGGATATGAGATGGATCTTGAATGAGTAGCATGCAGCGCAACGTAGATGGTGTTCATCTATAAATAACTGGAGGCGGCAAGCAGCGCATTATCACTAGACCGAGGGTTCAGGAACATAATACATCGTCAACAGAGATGGAATCTTCAAGTTTTTTCAGGTAACGCATTAGAATTTGCTGTTTTTTATAAACTGTGAAAATTATTTGTGATGTGTGAGAGTGAGCTTTGATGGTATTTTTTGTTATTTTGCGTATTGAAAAGAATACGTATAACTAACTTTTATTATGGTATTTGAATATAAATCTAAAGGTGTACCTAAAGCTTATTAACGTTCCTCATGAATTTAAAATTTTATTATTAAGAATACATTTTTTTTTGTGTTTGTAGTAAGAGTATGCAAAGTAAAAAGCATACATAAAATAAATAAACTCCAGAGTGTAATAATTAAAAAAATATATAAATAAGGTATTATTTAGGGCCCATTTACTCCTGTTACATTAAATGTGTTTGATATTTCAATTTAAAAACAAGGACTTTACAAAGATATCATTTATTGAGGTGTAACTTGAGCACCGAAATGTACATAATCTTGTATGATTGTTGTATTATTTTGCGGTTTTATTGAATGGTGTGTGTGAACGGTACATAGAATGATAGTAAATCTAGGTATCCAAGAGAAGGCCCAATTGAGCTAGCTAGGGAGCTGTTGAAGAAATCAATTAATGTGATGAAGCAAGAATCTAGGTATCCAAGAGGAGGCCCAACTGAGCTAGCTAGGGAGCTGTTGAAGAAATCAATTAATGTGATAAAGCAAGAATCCGGGTAAGAAATGTTTTTTGAAAATTTTCTATTTTTTGAAAGTTTCGATTTTGTAAATTAAGAATTAGGGATTTAACTGGGAGATCCTGAGCTTAAGGAAGCTACACGGCAATTTATGACGCCCAATTTGTGGGGCTCGAATGTTTTTGAGAAAGTACTGAGGACCAGAGCGGAGTAACACGGCAATATATATATATATATATATATATATATATATATATATGTGTGTGTGTGTGTGTGTGTGTGTGTGTAATTATATATATATATATATATATATATATATATATATATATATATATATATATACTTTTTAATATTTTTTAACATATGTATTGGCCTTGTAAGCATTCATAAATTGCAATTATGTTTACTGTAAATCCGATATCCTATGAAATTGTATTTTATCTTTGTGGTTGTGACAATATAATTGTTGGAACTGCTTGTTGTTTTGGTATTGTGTGAATGTTTTGCAAAACTTAAATATAATGATAGAAATGTATACGAATATAGGCAACACGTCTAACGCATGTGGTGTGCGTAATACAGTATATTTTTATAGGGAAAAAATACACTGAACAGAGACCAAAAGCTCACCTTCCCAAAAAGCATTTGAATCCTAAAATAATGTATGCGTATCTATTGCAGGCCACCCAAGGTACTTGTATAAGACAAAATTTTATTACGACTTTGGCTGCACTGTTTGAGATTTACAGTTGGTAACTTTAGTATTATAATATTTTTTCGAACACTCGTAAATTAAAAAAGAATAGCGTTATAAGTTCCGCATTAGCAATATCCAATTATCTACCTAATGTTTAGCATTAAACAATAGGTTAAGCTTGCGAAAAATACTACACCTCTATTTAGCAATATTTAATGCGTATACTGTATAACATTGTAAATGGTCTAAGTATTTAATAATGTATAAGGCACACATTTGTCGGATAGTGAATCAGAGAGAGGTTAGTTGCATACTAAAAGATGTGCGAGTATTTTCTAACATGGTAAACAGGTACAAAGGCTAAAAAATTAATTAGCAGCCACGTGGTTGTGAGATAGAAATTCAATAAGTTGTTAATTGTAGAGTGGTACATGTACTGTTACTAGAAGATGTGTGAATATTTGCCTACAGAAAAAATGAGTAAGTATAAGTGGCGTGGTAATAGATATACTAGCAAGACTAGATACCACGTGTAGGTGTAATATGTTAAGGCTAACTTTTCCCCTCGAAATGTGTGCGTAGTTTAAACATGTAGAAAGGGTTAAATGGTAGACACTTACCGTTTACAAATAGTGTGATATCGCCCGTAAATTGTATAGTATAAAACACGAATGCTGTCGCATGCATGTACTAAAATTCGGTAAATGGGTTTAGTGAAAGGGTTAATAAGATTAGCGGGCACATGGATGAGTGATTGACAAGCACAGGCAAAGAACGACGTGTAACTGGCAATGTTTCTCTCTCTTACATACACAAATAGTCCAAATAGAGACAATCACCGTACATTTCTTATGAAAGGAACTTGTTACATTGCCGAATATGGAATGGTTTTTGTACCGTCGTTTCGGTTGTTTTATACGACTTTTGGATGTTTTATAACCGTATTATGCAATTCAAAGGTTTTTACTTTGAAGCGGCGATGTTTAGAATTTCGAATGCAAAACGAGTTACATATCCCCTAAATCAATATATATGTATAATTAAATAAAATTATTAAGACTTAAGTTAGATTGTTACAATGTATAAATTGGAGGACATTTTACAAAAGGTTAATGGAAGTTCACAAGCCAGACATGAGAACGGAAACAGACATTGTATTCCATTCGCAACATGATACTGCAGGTGCAGGTCACAGTAGGTTATTAGGCAGCAATTATTAGAACTAAGATTACTAAGAAGTAATACATTGTATTGTATAAAAAACAAGTTGAAAATGCAAGGCATTGTCGCAACGAACTTCCAAATGTAGACTTACTTTAAAACAATTTAAAGAAATTAAAATTATTATGTTGTAATAATTATAAGTAGTCAGATAAAAAAAAATTAATTCCCCGGGGGGGTCGGGTATCCGTGGTCAGATGTTGTGGGGGGTACCATATTTCGACTCAGCTATGTTAGGGGAGTCCAAATATGTATCGCACATTAATTTTGGACCTATTTGAAATTTTAATTTTCCCGACGGAATATCGCGGTGGCACGGCGTCCCCGTGGCCCGATTTCAACTGACATCAAAACTTAAGCTCAGGACACCGAGCTGAATCGATTGATGTATCACACATTGATGTCCGACCATTAGAAAGGCCTCGGACGGACAGACGGACAGACAGACGGACGACAAATCGATTTCATAAACGAACGAAGTTCGTTGAAAATAAGCAGGCATGAGCTATGCAGTTCCCATAAGCAATGTGAGGGGCAGGGATAGCATAAATACCCTCAAGATCCCAAGATGACCAGTCAGTCTAGAGTTTCACAACTTTAACATTGTTGGTGGTTCAGTTACTCACCGCAATTTTAATTTATTTAATTAGTGAAAGTCAACTTAGAATTATTTCTATCTCCACACGTTACTGCATATAACGTACTTGTAATTAAGATTCATATTGGAAATTCTGTACAAAATAAATTTAATAGGAGAGTTTTTTGAAAAAGCTTTTTTGAAAAGCCGCTCCAATACGCCCAAAACCTATTTCACCTTATAAAAAGATGTTTTATTTAAATCCTGTAATTTAGAAAGCTGGTTCGTTCACTCGTTCATTTTATCAAATACAGTATTGCCCGAAATAAACAGTACTGAAACTAAGTTGGCGGTGTTTTATGCGTGCGCTGTCACACTCAAGTTAGCTAGTATAGACCTGTCAAGTAAACCTCAAACAAGTAATTAGTAGGGCCTAATTGTTAAAAATGGTGTTAAGTACAGAGGAGAAAGTGTTTCTGGTAGAGCATTATTTTCGTTCATACGGAATCGGCCGATGTAATGGTGCAAGTTTGCTATACGTGTCTGATCAATTCACACAAAGGTTTAATAAACGTTCTCCAAGTAATGCTGTAATTTTGAAGGTTATTGAAAAGTTTAGAAATACAGGTAGTGTATTGTGCCAACGAAAAGGAAACTCGGGGCGTCCCAGGACAGTTAACAACAACAATAACCATGAACGTATTTTTGAGCAAATCTTAGAAAATCCGAAAGTCAGCCTGGCAAGGACAGCGTTACAACTTGATTTAAAAAGAACTTCCTTTCAAAGAATCCTGAAGGAGCTGGGTACATTTTCGTATGTGATTCAGGTACATCAACAACTACATCCTCGGGATTATCGCAGTAGAGTGGAATATTGCGCCAGAATTCTCGCGTTACAGTATGAAAATCCTGAATTTTTGAAAAATGTTTGGTTTTCAGACGAAGCACATTTTCACTTGTCAGGCTATGTGAATCGTCGCACAAATCGATTTCTGGGCTTTGCCAGACCCGATGAGGTTCAAGAGGTTCCTTTACATAGTGAAAAAGTGAGTGTCTGGTGTGCTGTTTCCGGACACGGAATCATTGGTCCGTACTTTATCGAAGAGAATGGTAGGCAAGTCACACTTAATCAACAGAGGTACAGACAAATTTTAACACGATTTATCCTTGATCTACGTCAATTCTGTCGTGCACGTAACTTGGCATTTCGAAACCAATTTTTTCAGCAGGACGGGGCAACTTGCCATACTGCTGCCGCAATTCGTCAATTTCTTCAAGAACATTTTCCAAGCAAATTCATATCACGATTTACTGACTTCCCTTATCCTTCACATTCTCCAGACCTCACACCTCCAGACGCATACATTTGGGGCATGGCTAAAATGCCGTTTTCAAACGGGCACCACAAACCATCGATGAATTAAAGGATGCCGTTAGAGTCTTCTTCGCAGCCCTGAGACAACCCTTATTCAATAACATGACCAGAAACTTAGAACATCGTTATGAAGTCTGTCTCGAACGAGGAGGTGCACATTTAGAACATATAATAAAGTGTCAATAATATGTATTTTTTAAATATACAAAACAATTACAATTTCAGTACTGTTTATTTCGGGCAATACTGTATTATGCTCATCAAATAAAATGCATGTTTCTATAAGCAGCTACGTAAATGAATAATTTATGAAACACATGAAACATAAAAAAGTAACACTTGAGTTCTTTCGAATCTGCCAAATTACTTCCTACAGTTTTCTCACAATACCAAATCCAATGTAGAAAATTTATGCATTTTAAAATTGGTTCTTGACAATGGTGATGATTACTAGAACTCGTGGAAAACTAAAAATGAAGAGGCGCACAAACTAAAAGGGTCTGATAAAATGAAGAAAGCCCAAATGTGATTGATTGTATAGTAAATCATGAACAAAGTGGAAATTTTATTTTAATGAGAGGATTTGATAAACAGTGGTTAGACGGATAATTAATCCTCTGCCAATTCGTCCCCAAAATATACATACTTCAAGCGCACAATATGGTTTTGTAATAAAACCTATTTAATGTGTAACAGTATATGGAAAATGAAAATCATATTTTTACCATGCACCAGTAATTTATCAAGATAGATTTCTAAACTGATTTCTTATATTCATTGGGCTTGTCATTGACACAATATATTTGTTTAAGCTATCATGTGCAGTCTGTGCATCAAAAACGTTTAGAATATTGTAATTTATTTATAAGTACTCCGATACGGATGCCGAATGAGAATAATTTTGTTCCTCAGCTGCAAAATCTAAAATATGAAGCAGTCTACGGCAAGGATTTAATTTTTTTTTAATTTACTTAAATTGATCCGACTGATACTAAGAAGATCTAATTGCGGGTGCTTCTCGGGTTTAATAGTTAAAATACTAGTTATTGATAATTTTAGTATCCCACAGATTCGCAGTTATGTACAATTACCTATAATTGGGTCTTAATTGGTTTTTAGGTTAAACTGAAACTGTGCATGGTTTTCGTTTTACAAGTGTAAGATAACTCCTTCTGTAAGCTACGAAATTGATATATGTGATAATTAAAAGAGTAAACGGTATATTCAAAGACATAATTTCATTTATAATTTGTAAATCATAGCAGTGAATTTCTCAAATTAAAGGTTAAGTTTTGGTGTAAATTCACTTTTCTAGAAACTCACTTGGCTTCTTTAAAAATATAGAGAAGCTGAGCAGCTTTATAAGCATAGAAACTAACTTCTGTATATTAATCAGGTATGTTCTAGTGCATTTTCTGAGCAACATTAAATAGCAATACGGGTGTAACGGGCTAACACTTTTAATTATTAAGTTTACTGAAAAAATCCACAGTTTGATTTGAAGTTAAACTAATAATAGCACTATTTTTTTTGTACTAGCGGGTTGCAGTATTTAATATATTAGTTTCGATTGCATCACAAGTTTATTTTCGAAGTTGCATTCCTTCTTAATATGAAGCTATAGTTATGACTTTTTCAATTGAAACAGTGTTGACTACATAACACAGGCTGTTCCATATGGGGTTCGTATTAAACTTACACACTTTAGCCGATCTTTTAGTGTCGTCATAATTCTGTTACTTATTTCAGAATGCCTATCTTTCAAGAAACCTTTTCGATAGAGAGACAGTGATAGTACAACGCTGCTAAGTATAACCAAAATCTTTATATTTAAAGTTTTCGAACAAATCAAAGGTATTCTACCGCAGTTTACTACTACATTTCATTATTAACATCTTCCTCTTCTAATCCAAATATGGTACATACTCATTTTAAAATACACTCTACGTGTTTTATGAACCAGATTTACCACCTGGTTTAGACACATTTTACTTTGTTTTAGGAAAAAGACCAACCGGGAGAGAGCTAGATATGTTATTTGATTAAAAAAATGAAGACATTTGTCATAGATTATATTATTACAAAATTTAAGTAAAGTTTGTTATAGTCGCGCGCAACTGTTATGACCCCGCGCGTGTGTGTTCAGAGCCACTTCTGCAGTTGGCGACCCTAGAACGCTCCACGTTTACAAAAATATTGCGCAAAAAAGCTGTTACGTCATAATTGCGTCTCACATAGTATCACATACCAAAAATGTTTACTGTGATACAAGATGCGCCTTAAAGAAAAAGATAAAATGTACTCACTTAAATATGTGAAACGCTTCACGACTTTGCGGTTATCCTTGCGCCAGGAGCCGTGCTGATTTCTATGGATCTCGTTAGCGTTGCTTGGGCGGGGGTTTCATTAGGCTATCGTTGAAACCAGATTTGATGTCTTCCCTCTTCTTTGTTTGTAGGTAGAACGGAGGAATAAGGTCAAGGCAACGATATCAGGTAGAGATAAAGGGAAACCTATATTATCTGAAAGAGAAAAGACAAAGGCACGACACAGGTAAACGTCACTGTTCGACGTCTCGTTGGCTAATCCTGATGTCCAGTCGTGTCGCAAACCGCGCAATTACTTCATCACTCTACGTCTGCGCATTCTTTTGCGCCGACGCAACTGTCCGAGATGGCAGAATTGAACAAGTTCATTTTTTTAAAATATTGGCGCAAATTCAGTCACATATTTAAAACTGTGAAATGCCAATTTTGGCATGTAACGAGCTAATAGCAGTCACTGTGTCAGTTCAAAAATAGGTATGTGGACATATTTCACATTTTATAATATTTGTCCTTGTAACAACTGTTCCTGAGAGCAGTTATCATTTTTTAAGTATTTATGATACTGGAGACATTTTTACGTAGTCGTTGGGTCTGTTCGGTCATTGATAGTTGTTCAAGTACATGAAATACCTTATCAGACAAACATCGTTAAGCATTCGTAAATAGATTGGTTCAGTCTGTGATTTGTAATAAATACACTTTTAGTGGCACATTCCGTTAATTGAAGTAAGCCATTGTAAATTGTGAATGATATGATTATTAATAAATACTCCCTGTATGTTTGTTGTGGTTTGTTTAGCATTCTTCTTAATCTTCTTTGGGAATGAAACCACTCATAGTTTTTAAAATCTATTTTATTTACGTTTCGATCCATGACCTAGGATCGTTGTCAAAATAATAAAAACTTCAAGTTTGACATTTATGACATAAATTGAAGGTGACTTTGATTTATTGAGTTTGAAATATTTGGTTTGAGTATACTAAGCAAAAATTTTTAAAGTTTAAAAAAATGATTGCCTTCAATTTGTGTTACGGCCTGGGACCGACTTGTTTTAGGTAGCCAATACGTTTAACGTGAAATCAGCTGATTAATTTTTATTGGTGAATTTATATAAATTCAATAATTTTAAAAAACATTTTTTAACATGTTTCTATTTATACAATTGAGAGGATGGTTATTAAAGAAGTGTGCGATTGCGTTACCGTAAGGGATAAGCAGTCGTTTTTTTTATATTTATTTTGAGGGAAAAAAAATCATTATGATTTAGGCTACCTCTTTGGTAGATTTTAACATGGTTCTGAGGCGACCCTATGGCGGGTTTACACTTGTCAGATACCAATGTTGTTCTATGAAGATTGTATATGGTTCTGAGGCGACCCTAAGACGGGTTTACACTTGTCAGATACCAATACTGTTCAACGGATATTGTATATGGTTATGAGGTAACCCTATTGCGGGTTCACACTTGTCAGATACTAATGCTGTTTTACAGGAGTTGTTGATATGTTTATTGTTATGTAATTAGTTATTGTATGTATAAATAGAAATCATGTATGTAGGCTGTATTTCATGTTAATATCGCAAGGAAAACCCAGGAAAACTTGCAATGCTACCTAGATATTGTGGGCATTTGATTTTCATTTGTTATTTCTTTTGTTATTTCTTTTAGTAATGGAATCCATTGTTTACTGAAAGTCACGGATTCGTTTGCAACGCAGTTATTTTTATGTAGGGTTATATAAGCAGCTTCTTTGATTTTGCGTTTTTGCTGGTTTTCTTCTTTGTCGATAATTTTTGCGTCCTCCCATTTTATTTTATGACTGGAGTCCCATGCATGTTGGCAAATCATAGATTTTTCAAATTTTCTATTTTTTATATATGATTTATGTTCTTTTAATCGAACTTCAAATGGTCTGGAACTTTCCCCTATATAAAACTTGTTACATTCGCACGGTATTTTGTAGATGCAGTTTTTTGAACTTTGTATTGCGTTTTTGGGTTTTGTTTTTGTTATTTGTGCTCTTAGTGTATTGTTGGTTCTAAATACTGTTTCAATTCTAAATTTGTTTCCTATTCTTTGGATTTTTTCGGAGAATCCTTTTATGTATGGTATTGAGAGCATTTTTTGGTATGAATCGTTGATTTTGTTTTCTTTTTCTTTATTTTTAGGATTTTTATTCATTTCTTTCTCTATTATTCTTTTAGGATATTTGTTTTCTATTAGTGTACATTTGATTAGGTCTTTCTCTTTCTTTAAAATTTCTTCGTTTGATGATATTAATTTTGCTCTATCATACATGGTTTTGATAATTCCTCGTTTGACACATTGTGGGTGGTTTGAATTAAAGTTTAAGGATCTGTGTGTGTGCGTTGGTTTTCTGTATACCGATGTATTAATTGTTGTATCGTTTTTGCTAACTAGAATATCTAAAAATGAAAGTTTTCCATGTTGTTCTAATTCATATGTGAATTTAATAGTTGGTTCTATTTTGTTAATGGACTCTACAAAGTTTTTAATTAGTTCTGTATTATGAGGCCAAATAGCATAGACATCATCTACGTATCTCCACCAGATTAGTGGTATCAATTCTTGTGTGAATATTACATCTTTTTCGAATTCCTCCATGAATATATTACTAAAGATTGGAGATAGTGGACTTCCCATTGCCATTCCAAAGCTTTGTTTGTAGAATTAATCACTTATTTGAAAATATGTGGTATTGACGCATAAGTCAAGTAATTCCATAATCGATGATATACTTAGTTTTGTTCTTTCTTTAAGGTTGCCATCTTTTTTTTTTAGTTTGTTTTTTATAATATTAAGCGTTTTGTTTATAGGGACATTTGTGAAGAGATTTACTACATCAAAACTTACCATTGTGTGTGTATTTTCAATTTTTATGTTTGATAATTTTTCTAAAAGGTGTTGGTTGTTTTTTATGAAAGAATCCGTTTTGCCTGTTAATGGATTTATAATTTTTAGAAGAAATTTTGCTAAATTATGGCATGGTGAATTTATGGAGCTTACGATAGGTCTTAAAGGAATGTCTTTTTTATGAATTTTTGGTAGCCCGTAAAAGTGGGGTGGTTTACTGTAATGTGGGACCAGTTTACTTCTTTCTTTGTCTTCGAATTCATTTTTAAATTTAAATAAAGTTTTGTATATTTTATTTTCAATTGTTTTTGTTGGGTCCGTTTCTAAACTGGTGTAATTCTCAGTGTTCAACAGTTCGTTGACTTTTGTGTTGTAATCGTTTTTATTCATTATTACTGTTGCATTGCCTTTGTCAGCAGGTAGAATTATAATTGAGTTATCGTTTTTTAGATTGCGAATTGCTTTTATTTCGTTATTACTTACATTTGGCTTTATTTTTTTTATTTATTATTTCGCCTCAGAACCATATACAATCTTCGTAGAACAACATTGGTATCTGACAAGTGTAAACCCGCCATAGGGTCGCCTCAGAACCATGTTAAAATCTACCAAAGAGGTAGCCTAAATCATAATGATTTTTTTTCCCTCAAAATAAATATAAAAAAACGACTGCTTATCCCTTACGGTAACGCAATCGCACACTTCTTTAATAACCATCCTCTTAATTGTATAAATAGAAACATGTTAAAAAATGTTTTTTAAAATTATTGAATTTATATAAATTCACCAATAAAAATTAATCAGCTGATTTCACGTTAAACGTATTGGTTACCTAAAACTAGTCGGTCTCAGGCCGTAACACAAATTAAAGGCAATCATTCTTTTAAACTTTAAAAATTTTTGCTTAGTACACTCAAACCAAATATTTCAAACTCAATAAATCAAAGACACCTTCAATTTATGTCATAAACGTCAAACTTGAAGTTTTTATTATTTTGACAACGATCCTAGGTTATGGATCGAAACGTAAATAAAATAGATTTTAAAAACTATGAGTGGTTTCATTCCCAAAGAAGATTAAGAAGAATATGATTATTAAACACACTAAGTCATTTTATTCCCAAATACTGATTTTTGTAAAGCAGAACATGGACTGCCGGTGTTTCTGAATCTATTAAACAACTTTTAGAAAGTAATTGAGCGTTACTAAACAGTATAAGCTAATGCAAGCAAACAAATTTCAGTTTATCAGAAAAGGTTGATGTTTTAATTAATGCGGTGAACGAAAATTTAAGTAGCTTTACTAAAATGTGGAGTCTAGTGTATAATATCTGGGAAATCAAGTTAGGAGTAGTTTGAACGAGTTGAAGCTTAATCCTGCAACAAAGGATCATGAAAATTTAACAGAGAAGTCAAGGTCTAACGGTAGTCAAAATACTGATGCAAAGCAAGATTTAACATATGTAACGTTGTTTAGGGAGTTAGGCGGTTATAATTTATCTTTTCGAGCAAGTGATTGAAAAAACCAGATAGCTTTCATAGAGCAATTGCAAGATATTTTTGTTTAAGCGGGTGTCCCAGACGAAAAGCAGATCGCTTTTGCTACTAAATTGCATAAAAGTCGGCTTGTACGTGGGCGTCTATTAAAAAAACAATTTAGTCAATTTCGAATATTTTTAAATACTGTTTCTTGAGAGGTACTGGAGTCCTTAAAAGCGGCGTGAAATTTAATGTAAATTGAAATACGACTAACATAATATCGGATTTTATGAAAATTGTTTGGGAGGGCCAATATTTAGATGAGGAGTTATCAGAGTTTGAAACTGTAAAATTAATTGCGCCTCATTTTGATTTTGAACCAAAAAAGGAATTTTAAATGGCGGTTATCGAACAGTAGACGAAACCGAAGAATATTTAAAAAATTTTGATAAGATTTGTGAGTAGGGGGTACGTCAAACAATCGGAGGGGCGATAGTAATTTGTTTGTTTGAAAAATGACTGTAGATCGCTTTCTGAAGATAATTGGAGACGGTATGGTTCCCGTAGGAATAGAAATGTGAATGAGAGTTACGAACAGGGGGACACGTCGAATAATCAGGGAGATAGTCATAATATTGTACAAGGCGGACCGGAGGGTAGATCGGGTTTTAGAAATAATTAAAGGCGATATGATTCTCAGAGAAATAGAAATGGAAATGGGGACAGAAACTCTGCAGGTTATGTTTCGGAAAGAATGGAGATAATAATGAAAATGATCAAGCATGGGATTCTCCGCAGCTGATTCGATATAGAATTTGAAGGAGGGGGGGGGGGATAATACCGAAAGTCATAATGCAAGGTGAGAAGTCAATATGCTGTTTACACAAAATAACGATGAATTGTTGCAAGAAAGTGATGAAGAAAAAAAACTTACTATGAAAACGATATGCCAGTCATTGAAGGCTACGTTCAAAATATTATTACGTCTATTCTAATTGATTGTAACAATCAGTTGGCCTGCATATTACAAAGATTTTTCAGGAAATTCAAAAGGTTAATTCGCAGATTTCGATGTTGCCGGTAAATAATACTTTTTTTGCTAATACGTTGAAAGGTAAGGGTAAAAGAATTAAGCAGCAAGTATTGCTAGAATTTGAAATAGAAGGATGTAAATTTGAGTTTGGGTGTATTATAATGCTGTCTTTGGTACGTAGTGTAATTTGTGGGCGTGATTGGTTAATCCATTATAAGGTCAAAGTGTGTTTTGAAATAATGAGTCTTTCAGGATGTTTTCAGATGTCAAGGATCACCTTGAGCTTTAATCAGGAGAAGAAGAATACTGCAAGGATACGTGTTGGAGAAATATGTATACATAACGACGATAGTCAGGGGGAAATAGGACAAGAGAGGCAGCCAGTAGAGCTAGAGTTTGTTAAAATCGCTTCGCAAATAGAAGAGTTGATTGATAAAGCGGAAACGTTTCATGATGCAAGTGAAAGAAAGCTATATGTGGTTATGTTCAAGTTTTGTCAGGTTTTTTCAGAAAAACCCGGTCAAATAAAAGGGTATGTTCATAAAATTAAAATGAAGGATGATACACCATGTTTTGTAAAGCTATATCCGATACCGTAAGTTTACGAGAATGAAGTCAAAGGACAGATTGATCAGATGAGAGGTTGTGGGGTACAAACTGAAAATAAAACCGAATTTGTAAGTCCGTTCATGGTCGTGGCAAAAAGGGATGGAAGTCCGCCAGTGTGTATCGATGATCATTATCTCAATTGGCAGATGGAAATGGATCACACAATCCCACCCACATGTGATTTTCCAATGCTCTACCCGAAGATACTACATTGGCCATGAAGCGAGTTTTATTTAACTTTAAAAATTTTGAATTTTGCCGAACCCTTACTGTTCCAAGCAAGGTTGGAATTTTTAACGTGCGTGACAACACTTACACACGGGATCTCCATTTTGCCTCTCATCCGAACGAGGGTGTATTTTGGTGAAAAATGCTCGCGTAACATTTTTCAAGCGCACGTAATCCCACTGTCGGAACTGTTATATCGAATTCCTTCACGTGGTTATTTTAGTTTACTAGATTTGTGTATATTATATTGGCATGTTGCACTGTTTGAGCCTCATCAAAAATATACGGGGTTTTTGTTTTAAGGTAGTATATACGTATTTCAAGATACTGCCATTCGGTCTGAGTAAATTAATGACCAGTTTCATTCGTGCACTAAAGCCAGTGTTAGGCGACCAGTTGAAGAATTTTTTATCCCCTACATGGACGATTTGCTAATCATGTCGGAGCACGAAGAGTCCCACGTTCCATATATCTCAATTGTTTTAGAGAAGTTTGCCAATGCGTAAGTCACTCTTAATTTAATAAAAGGTTTATTTGCTAAGAAGGAAGTTTGGTTTATAGGTCAAGTAGTGACATCGCAAGGCATTGGTATAACACCTGAATGAGTGCAAGATATTTTAGATTTTGAACATCCGCGTAATATTAATACATTAAGAGGGTTTTTGGGGTTGGTAAATTACGGTCCTCGCTTTATTGAGAGTTTTTCTGATTTAACGAGTGGTCTAAATCATTTATTAAAAAAATCTGCACAATGAATGTGGACCAATCGTAAAGACCAAGTATTTCTAGAGATAAAAAGTGTTTTGTAAGATACCATTGTTATAGCACCCAAATTCCAATTTGAGATTTCATATTTGTACCGACGCATCAGCATATGCTGAGGGCTATCGTTTATATCAAGTAAGGAATCAAAATGAGATGTGTGTAGTCACTTTTTATTCACGAATGTTGCGGGATGCCGAGAATAATTATGAGGTTACAGAAAAGGAAGCGTTGAGTATCGTTGTAGCTTTGAAGAATTGGTATGTTCTATTATTGGGTAACGAAATCACTATCCTGACGGATCATAAAACTTTCTCATTTTTAACCGCATCATCGATGCGTGCAGGCTGATTAGAGAGATTCCAGAAATATTTGAGCGAATACGTGGCTCAATGCGCCGACGTCTAGACGCATGCGTAATGACTGTAGGTGGACATATTGAACATTTACTATGATTTCTACATGTTGTATGTTTTGTTATTAACAAATTAGTTTTGCTTATTCATCTTTAATCATACTTTGATGCAGGTAGTAACTACAAAATAACAATAATGATCCAGTTCGCATTTAAGACGATGAATGTCTGTAGTTGTTTGTAAAATAATTTTTTTCTGCGAACTGGTTAATTTTGGGCAAAAAATTTAACAGACATTTTTTGTTGAGAATGAAATAAGCTATGGGAAATAAATTTTTAAATGGCAAACAAATAATAAGACAAAAGGTTACATTGGAAATAAATTTAGGGGTTGCGTTTTCCATCCCTTACAACTATGGGGTAAACCAAATAAATTACTGAGTAAGTGTATTTTTGATAATCTACTCTATCGCTCAGGGAAAGATTGATCTAAGTCCACAAAAGGACAAACGCCGCTTGATTGCAGAGTCAAATATAACATAGCCGATTGGATATCACTCGAGATTATGGAAAACGAAGAAATATTATAATAATGTTAGCATATAGGTTGTTAGTACAGCCAATGTATATTTGTGTATGGTTGTAAATGTAAATATTTGTTTATTCTCAATAAAATTTTATATGATTTGATTTTTGATCTAATTTTCATACTTTTGGTCTAATCTTGAAAGCGTAACTAAATACTTTTTAAGCTCTCACATTGATCACGATAACAATGGGATAGAAGTGGTGAAGGTCTAAAGTTTGAACTTGAAAGTAAAAGGTTAATCATAATGATGTCACGTAATCTTGAATTGAATGACTTACAAAGATATGCAAAATTGACATTAGATTTTTCCCATAGTAAAACCCACAAGAAAACCGCTGTTTTGCGCTCACACTTGTAAGGACAGTCGAACAATTCCACGTTTTGTTGCGTTAAGAATTCAATTTTCTTGCAAGCTGTGTGCGGAATTGCATTGTCTTGGTGGAAGGTGATTAGTCATTTATGGTTGGTTCTTCAAAGCACGCGATGAGTTGCGGCTGTATACCAATTAGCAGTAACAGTTCTTTAATATTGTAGAGGAATTTTTTGTTACATGATTAGCTTTTAAGACAAACGTTGCAACCATATTTATGGAGACTCTTCAAGAAAAGGAGACTTTTGTCGGTTTTTCCTCGCCACCCTAGAACACCCAGCAGACGACTAGCATTTATTTTCTGACTCGTGAGGGTAAATCAAAGGTTCATCACCTCTCACGAGGTTGTACACAGTTTTAGGGTTTCCTGCATTTTGACAGAAATTTACCCTATCTACTTTCTGTTCTTCGGTCAACAGATGCGGTATCAAACGGGAAACAAATTTTTTTACACGCAATTCTTCATTCAAATTTTTTGAATTAAAGTCTTTGAAATCCTCAATGGTGTCTCAATTTTGCGATGTCGCATTGATAAGCGCACAACATCGACGATTTCCTAAGCGACTGCCGTCTTGGTGCACCTATCATTGAATCGTCGCTAAGACTAAGCCGTCCACGATTGCATTCTCCACACGGACGATTTGTTGATTGATATAGTGCTTCATTGCCGAAACCAGAAATCAACTTGACGAGACAGTCTTGTGAAGGTAACTGTCTTCCAAAGTTATAAAAATTAGTACGGGAGAAGTGTCAGGACTTAATTTCATTTTTGTAGATTTACTTGTTAACTTCGACAGTTCGTTGTAGCTGCAACACTAAACGTATCGCATTGAAACTTTCGATTTAGATTAACTAAAGATGGAGGTTAATTTTTAGTACTAACATTTGATTAGTGGCGCTCTTTATGTCCCATTATGCTTAACATAAAAGACATTCATCGTACTTGACCTATCTACTAAAGTCAAATTAGGACGAACTCTTCTGACGTTGTGCTTCACCAATTTTCGAACTTAGACGTATTTTGTGATTGTTATCATTCACCGTTTTTTCAGCTACCGAATGTTAGAGTTTAGATATAAGCATTCGATGCAAATTTTGAAGAATTAAATTAACAACATTTGACTAAAAAATTGTGTGATTCGCTGTACACCAATTGACACACTTCACTTGTCCGCTTCGATTTACTGCTACAATTCAGGACATCCAATTAAAGTCAAATATTTGTTTAGACTACTGTTTAGGATTCGTAGAAATGTAGTTTTTACCGTTATTCAGAATGCTTAGCCCTTCAACAAATATAATTTAGTATGGTGGGACACCTCTGTGAAGATAGTATTAGGGTATCGCCATGCCCACTATTATCTACGAAATGTATTTTAATAGATAAATTCTCATTAAATCTATTTACAATAAAAGTGTATATACAGTCCTATTCTTTGAGCTATCAATTATAAACAAGTACCCTTTAAATAGAAATCCGAAGGAAAAATTTTTAATCAGAAATCTCTATAGTATTAAAATGCATTCACGACTCTCATGCAGGTATATCAAGAGTGAAAGGTGTCACACATAACAGTGGAAAGGCATTGCGAGACACTGATTATATCAAACTGAACATTGATTGATGCCGTGGCTTTAAGTTATATTGAATGGGGAATAGGTGACACCTTTTATCAGATAGAATAACGTGGTCTAAACGCAATAATTAAATTAGCCCTTAAATAGACATCTTGAATTTTATGGTATCTTGAAACCTATAGAATACTTCTCAAAAATGTAATAGCTTCCTGGAATGTAATTGAAAATGCTAAAACCTTATGCATGATGGTATTCAGATCAATGTGATTCAAAATCGTTATATTTTACGTCAAGATCTTACCTCACACAATAATAATTTGTTTTTGTTCGCTACTTATTTTAGCGGCTTTAAGAATTTTTAAGTAAACAACAATTACAATAACTGTAAAATAGCGTTTATTGATACTTAACAGTTTATTGTTACTACGTCACATGTGCTATGTTTAACACACTGTTATACCATTCCTCCTGAAATATTTGTCCTAAACTGCTTCAATTAAGTAACCTGTAAGTGACGATACAACTTCTGTAAGTTGACAGAATATTTAATATTGATATACCACGCAGGTGAGAAAATACATTTCTATCAAAGTCACATCAAAGTGTAGACAGCTTGTTTGGTAAAAAGGTAAGAGCATAGTATTTGAATTACATAAATTTAGTATTGCCTTTATATACAAAGCTGGGGTACCACTAGATACCGTTTTTTACAAGTTAATTTGAATAAATAATTCCAAGGTTCAGAAAAAACATTTTTGTCACACGACTACTGCACTTCAGTCAATGAAATGCTATAATTCTGAAACCGCCCAGTTAGATGGACCTCAAGCTGTAGAAACTACTTGCCTTCCTTGTAACGAGCCATACCTACTGATGCAGAATTTAGTATAACTTTGATTCCAACAACTTCAACCGTAAATACTGAAGGTAAAAATAAAAGTGCAAAAGAAAAAAATTGCAGAATTAAAATTGAATAAAAGATACAAGTGGCAAGCGGTTGCCAAAGGAAAAGAACACATTTCCAAAAGTAGAATTCTTGTTCATTATGCTATTTTTATAAAACTCAACCATTGTAAGTAGACATTTAGTTAAAAAATATGTTTGAAACAACTTTACTTTTAGAAATCTATGAGTAAGAGTTAATTAAATAAACACGAATATTCAAATGTAAACAAAACACCTTAATTAAGATATTTAATATATATATATATATATATATATATATATATATATATATACAGTGTGTCTACTTAAGTTGGCGGCATATGGAAAGCTTTTTTATTTTTAGTTTTATGAGAAAAAGTCACTCTTTATAAAAAGTTCTGCTTGTTCTGAAACCTAAAATAAAACCAACAAATAGCTAAATTCATTAGTTATATACGAGGTTTTTCAATAAATATGAATTTGGCGCAAGAGTAAAGCAACTTTATTTTTGATAATTTCGAAAATTGTTATTATAAAATGTTGTTCAGAATGAAAAATCACCTTCAAATATACAAAATATCCATCGATAATAAATTTTTTTTTTTAACTTTTCTAAAATAAAAATTTATTTAAGCTTACATGTTATTTCATTTAATCTAAGATGCACTGACAAGAACTGTCCATGAAATGTAATTTCTCAGCATTTCGAAAGACTTTCTTTAATAATAACAGTAGTTTAATAATAATGTAATAGTTTTTGTTACACATACGGATCTTATTATTCCGTCCCTCAATTAATTACCTTTCTTTTTTCGACAATCTTTTAATGCAGACCGTTATTTACTCTTTCTACAAAAAGAACTAGATGATTTTCTTAATGATCTACCCCTACTTGAACGTCAACAGATATGGTTCCAGCAGGATGGTGCCCCATGCCATAGCAGGTTAGATGTAAGACAATATCTTGAAAATTGTTTTAATGGAAGAGCTGTGCATCAGTTTTTGAAAATTCGTTGGCCACCTCACATTCCAGCTTTGATCCCACTAGACTTTTTTTTGTGGGGCTACTTGAAAGAGGTGTACCTCCAAGGGCCATTCACATTGAGGGACGGAAAAATAAGATCTGTATGTATAACAAAAACTATTGCATTATTATTAAACTATTGTTATTATTAAAGAAAGTTTTTCGAAATGCTGAGAAATTACATTTCATGGACAGTTCTTGTCAGTGCATCTTAGATTAAATGAAATGAAACGTAAGCTTAAATAAATTTTTATTTTAGAAAAGTTAAAAAAAAAATTTTATAATCGAAGGATATTTTGCATATTTGAAGGTGATTTTTCATTCTGGACAACATTTTATAATAACAATTTTCGAAATTATCAAAAATAAAGGTACTTTACTCTTGCGCCAAATTCATATTTATTGATAAACCTCGTATATGACTAATGAATTTTGAAATGTGAAGATTTTATTTTAGGTTTTAGAACAAGCAGAACTTTTTATAAAGAGTAACTTTTTTTCCTAAAACCAAAAATAAAAAAGTTTTCCATATGCCGCCAACTTAAGTAGACACACTGTATATATATACAGGGTGAGTTTTTAGTGTGGCAACGGTTGATAACTCCGTTATTATAAAAGCTACGTAAACCAAATTTGGAGGCATATTAGGCATGCCTAAAGTGCACATTCTAAAAATATTTGGAAGCATACAGGGTGTTTCATAATTCCAGAGCATAATAAACTTATATTTTTTTAAATGGAACACTCTATATATTATTACATTTTTGACAAGCCCATAAAAAGAGCTTTAATTTGATATGAAATTCTATCTGTTTATTCCTTTTAGTTTTTGAGATATTCAACTATTTTTAGAAAAACTGACCCTGATTGGATACATTGCCACTGCACTAATACACAACTTAAGTTAATTTTTATAATGCAGAAAATTTTACTATATACCATAGTATATTTGTTATTATCACTTTTTTGAAATTTCTTTACAGTATACAGGGTATGTCAGGTTTCGCAAAATGCAATTTTTAAAACTTTTTTTAAATAGCACTCTACCAATTTTATTGCTACAATGGATAGCTCATTAAGTGTCCTTTCATTTTTGTTAAGCATTCCCTATACCTAAATCCATTACTTTCTGAGATATTTTTGATTTTCGTCAAATTTTATGAATGTTTTTAATTTACATAACTAAAAATAACTTACTATTGGAGAATATTATAAAACAATTAGTACATTTTGATTAACAATTAACTACACTTATCCAATAACAATTTTCACTAAAAATATAACAACCTACAATAATACGCTATCAACAGAATTCTGCCAGATCAACAATATGCATTTTACAGAAAATGTTCAAGCAGGAAATCGGGCAGGCTTTGAAAAAAATAACTATTACATGTAAAGTGTCATTTAGGTTTATTAATTGTAGTGTGTTGTCATTTAATCTCTCTTGGTATATTCTTGATGCAAGTAGGAAATTTTTTAAACTTGCTCCCAATACCCAAATCATATTTATTTGTTCTTCCACTGTAAAATTCATCTTGAAAACTCCTTCAAAGAATACATTTAAAACAGAACTGATAATGTGTTAAATGACAACACACTACAATTAATACACCTAAATGACATTTTGATTGTAATTGTAATTTTTTTCAAAGCCTGCCTGATTTCCTTCTTGAACATTTTCTATAAAATGCATATTGTTGATCTGGCAGAATTCTGTTAATAGCGTATTATTGTAGGTTGTTATATTTTTAGTGAAAATTATTATTGGATAACTGTAGTTGATTGTTAATTAAAATGTATTAATTGTTTTATAATATTCTCCAATAGTAAGTTATTTTTAGTTATGTAAATTAAAAACATTCACAAAATTTGTAGAAAATCAAAAATATCTCAGAAAGTAATGGATTTAGGTATAGGGAATGCTTAACAAAATGAAAGGACACTTAATGAGCTATCCATTGTAGCAATAAAATTGGTAGTGCCATTTAAATTTTAATTGCATTAAGCTGACACACTGTATACTGGGAAGAAATTTCAAAAAGTGATATTCACAAATATACTGTAGTAATATGGTAAAATTTTCTGCATCTTGAAAAGTTAACATGGATTTAGGTATTGTAGGGCAATGCTTAACAATGAAAGGACATTAATGAGCTATCCATTGTAGCAATAAACAGTTGGATAGTGCCATTTAAAAATTTTAAAATTGCATTAGAAGCATGACACACCTTGTATACTGGGAAGTAAACTCTTTTAAAAGTGATATTCACAAATATACTATAGTATATGGTAAAATTTTCTGCATCTTGAAAATTAACATAAGTTTTATGCACATGGAATAAATATTGAAACATACAGATGTTATAGCATTCAAACTTTTTTTAAAATGTATGACTTTAAAAGCTATGATAATATGCTCATATAATATTAAATGGTTTACGTAGCTTTTATACCAAATTTGGAGGCATATTAGGCATGCTTAAAGTGCACATTTTAAAAATATTTGGAAGCATACAGAGTGTTTCATAATTCCAGGGCATATTAAACTTATATTTTTTTAAATGGAACACCCTATATATTATTACATTTTTGAAAAGCCCATAAAAAGAGCTTTAATTTGATATCAAATTGTATCTGTCTATTCCTTTTAGTTTTTGAGATATTCAACTGTTTTTAGACAAAATGACCCCGATTAAGATACATTGCCACTGCATATATATATATATATATATATATATATATATATATATATATTATGCTTGATCACAGGCTGTATTAACGCTTTATAAAGGATGAACAAAGATAAGAAAAACTTACAGTGAGGATGGTTGAAATTGACATCAGTGTTTGGAATAAAATAATGTTTTTTATAGAATAAATATTAATGTAAATAGTGAAAGTAAAATGACAGTGTCATTTTTGATAAAAGTTTATTGTTTGTTTTTTAGATTCTGCCAACTCTGGATCTGAAGTTGGTTCAGAAACTTGTACAAGAGAGCCATCCGACTTTAATGTTATTGTAGTACCGACCGGTCCTGATGGCTCCCTTGTACAAGTTTCTGAACCAACTTCAGATCCAGAGTTGGCAGAATCTACTGTTATTCAAGTCTCTGACTCCAGTAACAGTAAAAAGTTAGACTGTGACGACAACATTCGTGACTCTATGATTCAAAAACAAGCAGCCCATTTCATAGCGTTGTTTATGGATTCTGATCCGGGGAAGTGGGTATTTCCAATAACGGACTCGCAGCGTCATGATTTAATTCAAAACGATCCTCACCAAAACCTAGAGACGTCTGACAAAAGTTATCCCAGAGACGATAATAATAGACATTTTTCTAAATTCCACTTTAATCGAAAATTGAGTAATGGGGAAAACCAACATCGCAGGTGGTTAATTTACTCTATATCTGAAGATAAAGTTTATTGCTTTCCATGTAAACTTTTTTCCCATTTGCAAACAAGATGGTAAAAGAAGGATGTTGCGACTGGAAGATTAGAGTCGAATATTGCAAAGACATGAACAAAGTCATGGACACATGGTGTGCATGATTAAATGGATTGAATTTTATAAAGGAATTAAACACGGAAAAACAATAGATGCAGAAAACGAGAGACTGGTTAAAGAATCGCAAAAGTATTGGTACAACTTGTTTGAAAGGTTGATTGATATAATTAACTACCTAGCTTCACATAATCTGGCATTTAGAGCTCATCGAGAATCTCTTAATTTTAATTTAAATAATAGCGATGGCAATTTTATAGACCTATTTAAATTGTTATCTAAATATGATCTGACACTACGGGAACACCTGCAACGCATTAGTAAAAAACAGCTTAATCAACATTATTTGAGTCACGATATTCAAAACGAATTAATCACATTAATGTCTACATCAGTTGTTGATGAGATTATACAAATAGTCAAACAATCAAAATACTACGCGTTTATGCTTGATTGCACCAGGGATGTCAGCCGTGTTGAACAAATGTCGATAACATTAAGATTTTGTAATTCTTCAACTGGAGTGATAGAGGAGCACTTTGTTGAGTTTATTGCTGTTGCATAGACAACAGGAGAATATTTAACAAATTTAATATTACAAGAACTAGAAAGAAATGGTTTAGATATCGAAAATTGTCGAGGGCAGGGATACAATAATGGTGCTAATATGGTCGGCATTAACAAAGGAGTTAAAACTAGAATCTTTAGTATTAATCCAAGAGCGTTTTTCACGCCTTGTAGATGTCACAGTTGGAATTTACTGATTGATAGATGCAAGTAATTCTTCTATAATTGCCAAGACGTTTTTCGGCTTTATCAATAAAATTTACCCAAGCAAGCGTTGGGGTCTCCTTAAAACCAAATTAAAATTAACATTAAAATCCCTATCTGAAACAAGATGGGAGAGTAGAATAGAAGCAGTTAAAGCGATATTGTTGCAATTGTCCTAAACTCTAAGTGACTGTGAAGCTGTACTCAACGAAATGTTAACTTGTGAGTTTATTGTTGCAATACACGTTTGGTACGAGATTTTACTGCGCGTGAACAATTTAAGTAATTTATGGCAATCGGTTCAAGTTAGCTTGAAGATCGCTGTTGATACTTTACGTTTGCTATGTAACTGGATTCAAGAATATCGTGATACAGGATTTGAAAAAAGCGTTGCAGAAGCCAGATTGTTTGTGGGAAAAAGTAGTTATGAGATTTCGTCTCAATTTAAAGAAAAAAGATTGGCCAAAAAGAAAAGAACGTTCTCGTATGAAAATATTGATGAACCAATACAATCTGCTGAAATGCAGTACAAAGTTGACTTTTTTAATAAGATGTTAGATGCTATCATAGTCAACACCGAATGCCGATTCAAATCGCTCCATAATTATTTTGAACAATTTGGCTGTATTTTTAACATAAATCTATACCAAAAGAATACCTTCTTGAACATTGTTATGATTTAGCTGCAATACTTCGGGATGGCGAAAACAGCGACATTCAGCCTTTCGAACTATGTGAAGAACTTCTGCTTTTACAATCGAATTCACTAATAGACTCTATTAAAGATGTCAAACAACTTATACAATACATTTTAGAAAATAATTTGCAAGAAGTATACCCAAATGTTAACATAACAATCAGAATTATGCTTTCAGTTCCTGTCACTACAGCTTCTACTGAGAGAAGCTTCTCAAAGTTAAAATTAATTAAGACCTACTTACGAAGTACCATGGGCCAAGAGAGACTATCTGCGTGGTCAATTTTATCGATTGAAGCAAAAATAGCGGCTGGTCTAAATTATGATACAATATTGAAAAAAATCAGTGAAACTAAAAGCAGAAAAGTTCGTATATTGTAATTTGTGTTTGAGTGTGTAATTCGTCTATTTGTGTTCGATCGTCTTCAAACTATTTAATGTTAGATTTGCGCTTAGAACAAGAGTCAGGTGCTTCATCACTTCGAGCTTTACGCCGCTTCAGAAGTGTTAGCTTCAATATCCATAAAACAATTATACATGCTTCGATAATAATATGATCCACTAGACTAGAGCTCTGAACGGTACGAGTTATAATGTTTCGTGTCAATTAATCTCAACGGATAAAAATGTCGCAGTGAAATTTGCATGTTAAATACCATGA
Source organism: Platerodrilus igneus (assembly GCA_036346225.1). Lineage (NCBI taxonomy): Eukaryota > Metazoa > Arthropoda > Insecta > Coleoptera > Lycidae > Platerodrilus > Platerodrilus igneus. The sequence goes on along the minus strand of JARFIW010001670.1, from coordinate 14,880,101 downwards.
GTGTAATTGGAATTTCATCAGAGACCATTTTTGTGCAACTAGCCGCCTATGGATAATGGATATTTCCTCACCTCGTTATTTCCAAGTAAGTGCTTAATCATAATTTATAATTTTTAAAAGAAATTGTTTGGTTGTACTTCTTTGACAAATACCATGTGAATCCAGGTGTTATATATTATAAACACTCAAATTGTCTATTCACCTTTATTCATGTATCTTACCTTCTACTACGTACAGTTATTTTGTCCCTTGAGTTCTAATTAACCGCCACAGTTTGACTAGCTTAGCAACAAAATACTTATATATACCTAGTATGTATTGGTATAATTCAGGTCATTAAACGTTTTGTTTTGGGCTCTGAGAAATGTTAGGGGTTACGGGCCTCGAAAAACTGATGTCGCCGACACCCACGTTTGGTCTAGCGCCGCCACTTTCTGGTTATCAATCAGGTATGTTTAGCTGTATTTCGTGGGTAAGAGCAAATAAAAGGTCAACTCAACCTTATAATTAAGTTGTCTAAAACGATCAAGCACTGTATTATTAATTATGGTTTTGAATTGACACAATAATAAAAATTGAATTAGTAAACCAGCGCGTTGCGGTAAGAAAAGCCTATAATATAAAATAATAACAATTACATAGCCTATGTACGATGTACGTCTAAACTTAAGTTGCTCCTGTGTAACATTTTGTTCAAACTAAATTTGTTTTCTTTACTTGTACCTGTAGTTATAGCTTTTACTGTTGGAACGGTTTCAATGATGATATAGCAATATAACTTTATAATTAGTATTAAATTGTTTACATTTCTAAAACTTTCTTCAACGTAAGAGTAAGTTATTAGTCATGCGGTGCTTAATATGGGCAGCATACAGGATATTTATGATCTGTACATTTAAATTTCGGAGATTGTCTTCAGTGTTTTTGTTTTGCATTATTAACACGGTGTTTCTCCGATGGCCCGTATATATCGTAGCAAACCTTTTATTGGTTATTATTGATAAAACATTTCCAAGGCTTGACAAAAGGTGTCAAAAGGATGTTAATGAGACATTTTCAGTAAAAAATGGCCCACTCTCAAATGGATGTAGAAATACTGCTCAACATGATTTAGAAAAGCTCCAAGAGAAGCTATAATAGCTGGGTTCAGGTTCGCAGAGGCATAAGCGCGTGGAGGTAAGGTATTAAAGCTAAATTGACAAATACAATATACTGACGCGCGACTCCGTCTAACCAGATAAGGTAATACATGGGAGAAATTTTTATTAAAAGTTTATACCTTCTACACCCGTTAAATATATTTTACTAAATCTATTTTGTCAAAGTGATGACTTCTAGTACATTCCTTTGCTTCCATTCGTCATTTCTTATTGCTACTTGTGCTTTTTCCACTTTCTACTTTTTATACACTTTGCGCAATAACAAAACTAGAATTATGATTACAAAAATATAACGTGGAATAGTCCACACACTTACATTATCGTAATGTATGTTTGGCGTTTTTAAACTGTTTATTTTGTGCAAGTTTCCGTCCATCACTTTCACAACATTGTCCAAATTATCTATTCTAAATGTCCAACTTGCATGGGTTCTAACATCATGATTTTAGAATCGTGGTGTTTCTTAAGCTCGATCTGCAGCCTGGAAAAGTTTGCTGCTTTTCTTGTTAAAACTGGGTTTTTGTACACGCGGATAATTTCGTTATCAGTTCTCATATATCACTCTTTTCTTATGGTGATTACATAACTACCTGAAAGTGTCATGTTGCATTCATCCATGCTGTAAACTGCGGGTGCGATCGTGTCCTGTAAATAGACGGCGATCCATTTGTTTTCCGTTACCTTTTGTATTTTCTTATTAGTGATTTCTGTGAATCTTCTCGAGCATGCTTCGTAATTGCTTGAAAATATTAATAACTGAACCTCGTAAAGGCCCTCGTTTTGAAATAAATTCGTAGTGATCAAATGGCAGATGTATTGGGTTCGCATAATTTCGTTACATTTGTCATTTAGAGCACTGAACCTAAGCTCATTTAATGTTAAATACTAACTTTTTGCTATAATGATCTGTAATTTGTTACTAACCTTGATTGGAAGTGTAAACATATGAAATAATTATAATTACTTAGTTATACAATGGATTTCTACAATAAAATGATTTGATTATCTTTTGCAATTTTTTCGACTATATGGTCGGTGGTTATATCAAAGGGTGATTTACTGTTTTTAATAAAGGTTGTAATTTTCTGTAATTCCTTCGATAGTTCGTTGGGATCAATTATGTTAGAATGTAGAGGATATGCAACCGTACAAATGTAATAGCGTTTTCTAAAGTGCTAAGGATTTGCCGTATTACTGAAATTGCTTCAATTTTCTGATTGAATATTGTATTAAAGATGACTAAGGTGTAGATATTAATATTGTCAATGTTCAAGATGCATAATTCTACTCTGCATTGTCATTTTATTGCTAGCTGATTTAGAAATTGTCTGACTAAATTTTATTATCGTAGATTGGGTTAGTGATATCTGTTCTTCTAACACGGTTTTCAAGTCGCTTGGTTTTTACTTATTTCTTATATTAATTTGTCATAGCGTTCGGCTTTCTCTCTGATCTAGGTTTCCTGTGATTATTTTAACGATTGTTCAAAGTCCGTTAATAAATCCTTGCTTTTGTCTCAGTGTAAGTTCTGGATATGTTGAATTTTTCATTCGTCATTTGTGACAATCAGTTTTTGAGAGTTTTATTGTCACTGTTTTTCGTATATTTGCATCTGTGTTTGTTGCATGAAACTAAACTTTAGCAATGTACACAAAAGGTAGTTTGGTTGCCTACCATATTCATGTTTATATTTACGTGTATATACCAATACAAAATTACTTACATATCATTTATTATCAAGCATTTAATATTGTTGTTAATACAAGATCTAATAGTAAAAGGATATTTCTAGTTTCTAAATTAATAATTATTTGGTTTCATTCAAAACTAAAAGTAATATATTCATTTGTAAATAGATGCCATGTTAAATTGGTAATAATTGTTAAATCACGCGCAGCAGTGCCGAATTGTATTTTACTTGCGATTTATTCGTTTTGTATTAGTTGTGGATGGTCAATTTATTCATTTTTATAATTGATAAATTATTCATTTAAGGGTACAAACTGTTCGATATCAAGAAGTACATTTTCATACTAAGATTTACTCGCCATATCAAAGTAGGAATATTATGATGCTCCGTCTGTGTATACATTTTGTAGGGGAAAGCTTTTTGCTAGGCCTTACGTTGGATGGGTACCACTGAAACGACTTCTGCTTTAAAAAAGACTGAAACGTCTCTTCTTTTTTTTTTACATTAAGGCGCTAGAGAACAAAGTCTTCCGACATAGCTAGGGGTCCATTCCTGGGTAGAGCAATGAGAAGTGGGGGGGGGAGAGATCGCATTTGACCAAAATAAAAGTCTTAGATTTTGAACTAAACGTTTACTAAAAAAACTCTTTTAAAATATCGGAACTTGTAACAAAAAACTGTCATAGTCAACTACATCAAAATTAAAGTTTTAACTTTCCTTTTTTCTTTCATTAATCAACCAACTTTACTTTAAACATAAACTTGTTATACAAATTAAAGTGATAATGATTTGTAAGCATAACACAGTGAATTAAATTCTAACCTGGGCAGATCTTTTCAGGTTGATAACAAATTACTAGAACCTAACATAATGAGAATTTGAACTTTCATATTTACGTTTAATAATCTATGTATAGATAAAGCTGATCACAAAAATAGGCATGTTTGTTTAAATTGCATTACAGCTGCTCAAAGCATTTGCTTTCAAGACAACATCTGTCAACTGTGCAAAACAGAAAAATATGACGTCGAAAACATACGTTGAACTTATCGAAGATTCATATGGAACAAAGCATGTTATTTTAGAAAGCTAATTCGACAAAATTTCGTTTTACAACTTGTAAAACCAGCTCAACAATTAATTGAAATTTACACAATTTACGTGTACTAAACATAAAAGCAAGTTTACGTGATCTAAACTTTAAAACACATGCAAAAAAAAAAACTTACAGCTAATAACGAACCAGAAACTGCATTAGCCGCTTCACAACAAATTGAGACGGGATTTCCGTTCTTCAAGCAAAGTTACCAGCCATTCTAATTTGAAACGACTGCATCCAAATAATCGTCCATAATTTCTTATCAGACAAATTTTTTATGAGGCAAATTTCAAATCGACTGTTCCTAAATAACGGTAATTCTTTGGATCCTAGATGACGAATTATATTTGTTCCATTCTTTATCGTTGCATTCTACATTGTCGAATTATATTTTGTCGCATTCTACAGGTCGCGCGTTATTAAAAAATATCCCAACGATTAATAGCTGATGCGAAGGTTGCCAGCCTCCAGCCGAAAATATATCTTAACACAGCTTTTGCAGGCGGCCGACCGTTTGTCGAAACCAGAGCCGAGCGGTCGCGCCGTCAGAGGGGAGAACACGAAACAATCAAATAGAGATGTACTTAGAAATAGCTTTATGCGACACAGATATACTAATATAATTAGATCCCTAAGGAACAATGCACGCTTAGCGCATTATTATTGTAATTCAATGCAATTAAATTACGACTGAAAAATAAAAATGTTACACTACCCCTTTCCTAAAAGAAAAAAAAGCTTTTACAACAAAATATTTTAAGCAAGCAAAAAAACACAAAAGATTTTTTTTATTTTTATAAAAGCTTTTATTAAACTCTACTGACATCACAAATATCTACTAAACATCATACTTTACGAATCAGAATTACTAATTTATTCAACATCCAGAATAACTACGAAACTATGAAAACGAGGGGGGGGCAAATATATACAAATTTGAGTGTGTCGTTAACTGCGTGTACCAAACGTCCATAGGGAGACAAAATCGGGGAGTCACAACCGGTATAAGACAAAATCGAGGGAAGTCAAATTAAAAAGGCAAACACTCCACGGGACAAAAAAAACAATCTAATTTTAAATTTAAAGGAACTCTTTTACTAGAGCAAGAGCTTTCTTACTCCTACCGAAGCCAGTATCTACCAACTATAGCTAAACACAACACAATTTATCTAAATTTCCCAAAAATAACAACTCCACTTCCTGAAGCTCAAACAACTTTATCAACCAAAAAGGACGCTACTATATCAAAACAGCATTACAATTCAAAATATTATCATCTCAAGGTGATAATCAAAACTAAAGTAACCAACCAACAGGTTACTTACCAAAATCGAATACAAAATATTATCAGCTCAAGGTGATTATCGAAACTAAAGTAACCAACCAACAGGTTACCTACAAAAATTGGATACAAAATATTATCATCTCAAAGTGATAATCAAAACTAAAGTAACCAACCAACAGGTTACTTACAAAAATCGAATACAAAATATTATCATCTCAAAGTGATAATCAAAACTAAAGTAACCAACCAACAGATTACTTACAAAAAAACGGAAGTGAGTGCAAATCACCCCCATAACTCAAGGTGCTAAAAGTCTTGTTTTTACTAAACTTAAGCTCCAACACAATTATCTTTCAACTCAAAACTTTGAGTATAAAACCGAACCAGTCAGGGCTGGAATCTCCTTTACCCTACTGATTATCCTATTACCAATTTTCCAACATCAACACCTATTAGTGATGGATCAAATGGTGAGGTTTACCATGCAAACCTCTGACCTTATCGAACAAAAATTAAAGAAAGGTCGAAAACAAGGGAAAGAATATGCCAATATTCTCTCTACCTAATTATGTAGAAATCAGGACTAACAATATATATAGTCGACTTATTTTTACTTTCTAATAATATCTTCTATTAACGCGCAACAAACTTAACTAGTATGTACATCAATGTACACTACAAAACTACTATACAAAATTTTCAAACAAAATAATTTGCAAAAGGACAGTCTTCATTTAGTATTAGTTAAGACTATACTAAATCAAAAATCAGAACAAAACGAAACAAGCAAACAATTGATTTACTTATAATCAAAGAAATGACTGAACTAGAACTAATTTTCAGGATCATCAGTTTCATCTGGATCTGATGCAGCAAAGAGCTTCAAGTCCTTAACATGTCATTTTCCGGCTTTTGATCCATCTTCATTCTTTAATTCATATACTAAATTGGAATGTTATTTTCGAACTTTGCACAAAACGAATTTTGGAGCTAACTTAGCGGAGAATTTATCACCAGCACTCGAAAGTACCTTATTGGTCCTTCATACTCTTTCTCCAACTTGAAATGAAATGTCTCTTCTTCTAAGATTGTAGCGTCTACTCGAACGTTGATAAGCTACATGTAAATTTTCACGGACATTCCCAAAAATATCGAACAAAGATTGACGATCCAAAACATAGGAAGGTCTACTGCTAGAAACAACATCAACATCTTTACCGGGTTCAAAATTGTTACTATAAGCTTTTCCACTTAAGGGTACCTGACGACCAAAGACTAAAAAATTTGGCGAATAGTTGGTGGATTCGTGTTTCGCTGAATTAACTGCATACTGAATTTTTGATATCTCAATATCCCACGTATCATGTTCTTCTACGTATGAACGGATTGCAGTACCAACTGTCTTATTAATCCTTTCCACAAAATTGCATTGAGGAGCATAAACAGCGTTGTACGAAATCTTTTGGATTTCGTACTTTGCACACAAAGATTTAAAAACACGACCAATCAACTGTGGACCATTATCACAAATAACAAATTGTGGTACGCCGTAAACGAGAAACACTTTTTCTTCTAAAAATTTTTCAATTAAATGTGCCTTGGCACTGCGCAAAGGTTGTAAAATCGAATACTTCGAGAACCAGTCATCAACAATTAAAAGCCATTTATGTCCGCGTTTGGAACGAGGGAACGGACCCATCAAATCTAACGCAATAGTTTGTAACGGAAATCTAACCTCTTTTTCCTTTCCCATCATGCCAAGAGGACCTTTATTTGGTGGTTTTTGAGCACCACAAATCAAACACTTCCGACAAAACTTACGTACATCAGAAATCATTTTTGGCCAATAATACAATTCTTGGACACGAGACAAAGTTTTTAAGAAACCAAAATGTCCTGCTGTAGGGGGGTCATGACATGATTTAATGACATCTTTACGCTGAGATTTCGGTACTAAGTGCTTCCACTCTACAATATTCGCCGAATGAGGTAATTTGCAAGGAATAAACTTGAAAATAAAACCATCTTCCACTTTCCATTGTGGGTACCTTTTAGGTGACGACAAAATTTTCTTTCGTAAGGATTCATACCACAAGCCTACATTATCAAGTTTGATCTCTACTAAATTAATTTCAGGATTTTCTATAGGAACAGCTCGACTAAGACAATCTGGAACTATATTAAATTTTCCTTTCCTATGTACTAAATCAAATGAATGTTGCCTTAATCGAACAGACCATCTGGAAAGTTTTCCAGTGGGATTCTGAAGATTACTCAACCAAAGTAAGGAAAAATGATCAGTAAGAACTGTAAATCGAACACCTTCCACCCACGGACAAAATTTTTCAATTGCAAAAATGACTGCTAAACACTCTTTTTCTGTGGTGGAATAATTGCGCTCCGTACGGCTTAGGGTTTTACTTGCGTACGAAATTACACGTTCTTCTCCTCTTATATTCTGTATCAGAACAGCACCTAACCCAGTGTTACTGGCGTCGCATTCGACAATAAAGGGTGCCGAATAATCTGGCTGTGAAAGAAGAGGTGCCGAAAATAATGCTTGCTTAATTACCACAAACGAATTTTCTGCCTCCAGGCTCCAATTTACAGTTTGACCTTTTTTCTTTTTCTTAACGAGATCATTAATGAGCGAAACTAATGACGAAAAATTCTTTATAAAGCGACGATACCAACTGCACATTCTAATGAACCTCTTAACTTCCGTCGTGGTTTTCGGTCGAGGAAAGTTAACCATAGCTGATACTTTATCGGGGTCTATACGAAGTGAATTTGAACCTACTATATAACCCAAAAATTTAAGTGACTTTTTGAAGAATTCACATTTTTCTATATTTATAGTAAGGTTAGCCTCTTTTAAACGTTGCTTAACCTCCAACAATAATTTCAGATGTTCTTCAAACGACGACGAACATAGAATTATGTCGTCCAAATAGCAAATTACATGAGGTTCAAAATGTGGACCAAAAATCGCATCTACTAATCGCTGTTGCGTCTGCGCAGCATTCTTCAACCCAAATGGCATACACGTGAATCTATACTGTCCTCGCGAAATAATACTAAAAGCAGTCTTATCTTTAGATGACTCACTAAGAGGGACTTGCCAAAACGATTTTCTCAAATCAAGTGACGATATATAGTTTGCACCTCTCAACATATTGAGAATTCTATCTACATTCGCAAGTGGATACGAATCGTGAACAGTTAGGTTGTTCAAGACTCTACCATCAAAACAGAAACGATATTCTCCATCTACCTTCTTAACCAATAATACTGGGGATGACCACGAACTAATACACGGTTCTATAACCTTGAGTCTAAGCATGTCGTCCAACTCATCATTCAATATCTTACTCATATATGGTGACATTACATATGGTTTCTTATGGAAGGGCTTAGCATTACCTGTATCAATATCCATTTCGATCAGGTTAGTACGTCCCAACCTATCATCACTGCTAATTTCATTGAACGAATCTATAATCTCTTGTGCTTGCACACACTGAACATATGAAAGGTCATGCAAATCAAGCAAGTAATCATTAGTGCTCAAAGGGATAGAAGATGAACCTAAATACACAATACTATTCTCAATATTGCTCTGAATAAACCATTCATTGTTCTTAAAATCGGCAACCACACCAAATAATTTTGCAAAATCACTACCAAATATGAAAGCATGAGGTAGGGACGGGACCACTAATGCATTAAGGATACGACAATCCTTTCCCACACAAATTGGTAAATCAACAGAACCTAAAACGGACTTTACTGATCCATCAGCAGTAGTAATACCTGTCTTTGCTGAACTAAAAATTTTTAGGTCTAACTTTTTATTCATCGAAAGAACTAACGATCCAACCACTGAGGTAATGCATCCTGAATCTAGAAAACCGGTAATATCTCTATCAAACAATTTCACCATAATGTAAGGTCAATTATCACACTGCTTTTCTATGAACAACGAATTATTCTTAGGCTTCGAAGAATTCTGACAAAAATTTTTTACAACTGTAAGCCATCTCGACCAATCATCTTTGCAAAAACATTTTTCTTGTTTACATAACATAACTGTAGCCTTATCACGCGAAACAGAATGCCGACCACCATGCACCTGCCGCTTTACTAGTTTTTTGAACATTGTGGGCACGTCGTTGCCTTAACACCTTTTCGACCACATCCAAAGCAAAAAATACTTTTGGGTGCTCTACAATCTTTAAACCAATGTCCATTACGGGAGCAATTCCAACAAGCAAAATTATTTTTCTTATCAGGACCGAACGAATTGAAAACTGAAGACTCAGAAATACCTTTATCCACTACTTGTAGTTGAGGATTAACTAATTTATTTTGATAAACCCTACTCTTAACTGCATAAACTTTTTCGTTCAAAACGGGATGTTTAGTCTCGAATGGATGCTTAGAAGAACTACAAGACTTGTTAGGCTTACAAGAAGATGCAGAAACTGAGTTTAGTTTCATCAGAGAGGCTTCTTCTAATTTTTTGCACAACCTTACTAAAGTAGGTACATTTTGAATGTCCGACAACGCAAGTGCTGAAATAAAATCAGGAATCAAATTTTTTTTTATCATCTTAACTTTAGTGACTTCTGCTGGTTCATTATTAAGTCTACTAAATAAAGTTTGCATATGCGCAACAAATAAAACAATACTTTCATCTTTACCTTGACGACGATTTTTAATTTTTTCCCAAATATCATCATCTGAAAAACCGGGTAAAAAATCTTCCTTTAAATGTTCTAACAATGAATTCTAATCTCTCAACGAATTTTTCACAGTTCTAAACCAAATCAAAGCATTTCCCACAAAAAGTTCACATGCTGATCCAAATAAATCAGCTTCGGGTACCTTACGAGATTGTGCTAATTCGCTGACTCTATCTAAAAATGAATATAATTGTTTAGGGTCTCCTGAAAATTTTACGGGCCACAAACCTATAAGTAAAGAAGGTGTTACATACAAAATAGAATGAGTAGGCACACTATCAACTGAAGGTGATACTACAACAGACCGATCAAAATTAGTGGACTCTGTACTCTTATTGACTTTATCATATAACTCAGCCTCTGGGGTTAGTATGGTTGCTACGGTCTCATTTCTGAACTAATGGCTTCCTCTGAACTTATTGAAGGAATTTTCATACGCTTAACTCGACCAGAAAGGTGAATCAACCTTGAACAAGCTCTCCTAAAAATTAAATCTGACGAATCACCTTTAAATTCGGACAAAACATTTCGAACTGACTCAACTGAAACAGAAATCTCCTTACTTTCCGTTGCAAAATCTACTTCATAACTCGAAAGGTCAGTCAGACAACCAGTGTTATCGACTTCTTTAGCTAACAGTCTTCCTAAAATTTTTCTTTTTTCCAGAACTGGTCTCTCACTCACTACTCCTCTGATTCTCAGTTCATATTCCAGTTCCTCTTTAAGTAAACAAACAATTTGGAATTTTTCAGACATGATTGTAATAGTCTAATATTTTAATGAAATCAAATTGATAAATCTAAATGATTTAAGCCTTACGAAAATTGTCAAAACAAATTCGGGCAACTAAAGGTCAAAGTCAAAAAACGAATTTGGTAAAAATAAATTTTTGCCAAAACAATATCAAATAAAATCTTTATTGGGTCAATATAGAATTAAAGTTAAAAATAAATTTGACTATGGTAAATAATTGACTGAAGGAGGGCCAATGTCTGAACTAAACTTATGCCAAAACAAATTTCAAGATCATCAGCAAATTTAAACAAACAAATTTTGAAACTAAGTAAATTTTGAGCAGAAAAATTTCGAAGCAAAATAAATTTTGAGCAAACAAATTTCGAAGCCCTACACGTTGCGGCGTCAGTGTAACTATTTTTGCTAGGCCTTACGTTGGATGGGTGCCACTGAAACGACTTCTGTTTTAAAAAAGACTGAAACGTCTTTTCTTTTTTTTTACATTAAGGCGCTAGAGAACAAAGTCTTCCGACATAGTTAGGGGTCTATTCCTGGGTAGAGCAATAAGAAGTGGGGGGGGGGAAGTCGAATTCTGTTTGCAAACCAAAGTTAAGCTAAATCAAATATGCGCCACCATGTCCTGAGATAATTACGATAATTGCAAAGCACAGTTCTAAGGCCGGACGTGAAAACCAAAAGATAAAATGATCGCCTTCGTTAACAAAAACCTGTCTTATTAAGATAAGACGCAGCTCCTGTAAGAAATTGCTAAGATTAAATAAATAAAAAAGTAGAACACCATTTGTGTCCTATAAAAAAAATATAAAGAAATAATAAGAAAAATATTTCCAATATAATATTGGCATCAAATTATTACTTTGAAAAATGTTAGCTTAATGTAATTAGATTTGATCGCATTTGACCAAAATAAAAGTCTTAGATTTTGAACTAAACGTTTACTAAAAAAACTCTTTTAAAATATCGGAACTTGTAACAAAAAACTGTCATAATCAACTACATCAAAGTTAAAGTTTTAACTTTCCTTTTTTCTTTCATTAATCAACCAACTTTACTTTAAACATGAACTTGTTATACAAATTAAAGTGATAATGATTTGTAAGCATAACACAGTGAATTAAATTCTAACCTGGGCAGATCTTTTCAGGTTTGTTTAAATTGCATTACAGCTGCTCAAAGCATTTGCTTTCAAGACAACATCTGTCAACTGTGCAAAACAGAAAAATATGACGTCGAAAACATACGTTGAACTTATCGAAGATTCATATGGAACAAAGCATGTTATTTTAGAAAGCTAGTTCGACAAAATTTCGTTTTACAACTTGTAAAACCAGCTCAACAATTAATTGAAATTTACACAATTTACGTGTACTAAACATAAAAGCAAGTTTACGTGATCTAAACTTTAAAACACATGCAAAAAAAACTTACAGCTAATAACGAACCAAAAGCTGCATTAGCTGCTTTACAACAAATTGAGACGGGATTTCCGTTCTTCAAGCAAAGTTACCAGCCATTCTAATTCGAAACGACTGCATCCAAATTATCTTCCATAATTTCTTATCAGACAAATTTCTTATAAGGCAAATTTCAAATCGACTGTTCCCAAATAACGGAAATCTTTGGATCCTAGATGACGAATTATATTTGTTCCATTCTTTATCGTTGCATTCTACATTGTCGAATTATATTTTGTCGCATTCTACAGGTCGTGCGTTATTAGAAGATATCCCAACGATTAATAGCTGATGCGAAGGTTGCCAGCCTCCAGCCAAAAATACATCTTAACACAGCTGTTACAGGCGGCCGACCGTTTGTCGAAACCAGAGCCGAGCGGCCGCGCCGTCAGAGGGGGAACACGAAACAATCAAATAGAGATGTACTTGGAAATAGCTTGATGCGACACAGATATATTAATATAATTAGATCCCTAAGGAACAATGCACGCTTAACGCATTATTTTTGTAATTCAATGCAATTAAATTACGACTGAAAAATAAAAATGTTACAAGCTTGATTTCTAACTGTCAAATTCTGATAACGAGATCCGTTCTTTATTTTTAAATTGATCCACCTTGCACAAGAGACCTAGTGTGTTGCATGCTCGTCTATAATTATTCTAACATTATTCAATTTATGAATAATCATCCAACGGTATTTTGTTGGGATTTAAATAGAAGAAGCCATAACATAACGAGATACATTATTATTTTGGTATTCAGCTTTTGTTGCTGGAATTTACGCAACCACATGTCTGTGTGCGTGTACGTATAAATTTGTGATTAATGCTTGAAATTAATTTTCACGTTCTTAGGTACCCTTATATTTTCACTTTAATGTTAATTTTAATTTCATTATTATTGTATTATTGTTTGTGATGGTTGGTTGAAATTCGTATGTGGAGAGTATAAAAGTTGAAGCCATAGTTGGTACATCGTACTTAAGAGTATTGAACCTAGTGTTGTTTGCGTTGGGAGTATTATCGCACACGAAGAGAAGAGTAGACGTTAGATTTGAAGTGTATGAAGTGTTACCGATCCTTTATCCTACAGCTTATTTAAAGGCCAACTTAATGATGTTGCTTCAAAAACCGAAGTTGGATAGAAAGATTGTTTTATTCTTCCAGCGTAGCTCCGTAATACATTTGTGACACGTTTCCTACAATGCCAATGTAATTGTGTATTTCCCGTGTGTAGTCCTTGCCAAATTTAGTTAGGTAAGCTGAATTATTAATGAAACAATAGTTTCGTTCAAGTATTTAAAATTCTGTTTTTATACTAGTAAAGTCGATTTTTGTACTAAGGTCCAGTAGGCAATTATATTCTGTATCAGTCTTAATTTTATCAGTATCCGTCCCAGACCGTCTGTAATTAATTCTATTTTTATTCCGTCATCCTCGGTTGAACCGAGGTGGTTTATGAGGGTGATCCGAAAAGGATCGGTGTCGTAAATTTTTAAGATGGACGTATTTTATCATTTTGCCGTTTAACACTGCAACATTTTTGTCTGAAATTTTCTTTATCATGTCCTAAAATTTTAAATGCGATCTTATGTCGTTTACTTTTAAAATTCTTTTCGAATACCGTTTGTTTGGTTTCGAATTTTCGTAATGGGGTATCTGCATTACGCTTGGTTGAAACTCATTCCTTTTCCGCAATTAATTTATTCTTTATGTTATTAAATAAAATATGTAAGTTATATTTGTTCTTTAGCACAATTCTGGTATACCTGTTCGTTATAATGTATCTTCAAGAGCTTACGGGAATCTGAATGTCCTAAAGTTAATGATGAAGACTAAAAGTTAGTGGTTACATGCCTAGTGCTATTGTAAGCTATTATGGCGTACGTCATTATCTTTGAAATGATTTCTTGAGGATCTTGAAGTTTAATAATCTGACCTGTTTTACTAGTGTCGAGTGAAATCGTTCTACAAGTCCGTTTGAATCCGCATGGGTTTCTGCTACAAAATTAATTTTAGTTTTACAAAGCTGTAAAACATTTTGAACGGTTTCGTAACCGCATTCACTTTTGTCCATGTCCGACGTTCATACAGTAATGTAATACACAACTTTTAAGGCATGACTTTCACATTATCCTTATTTATTGATCATCACTTACTGGGCGGTCAGAAACTAAGGGTCGAAGTTGACAATTTCCCTTTCACATAAATTTACAACATAGCATAATTATAAGTATCTATGAATTAAGCTTTCTAATATACTATTCTTAATGCTATTGATTGAGATATCCTAACTCGCGTTCGATCAGTAGCTTTAGCTTAGGCCAAAGTAGCGATAACCTTTACGTAAAACTCGCCCCAAAAAATATATTCTAACCAGTTGCAGTACAAACTAATAAACGCTAGAACAATACAAAAAAAACGATTTAAATAAACAGGACAAATTCATTCAGACTTCTAACCTTCTATATCAAATTATCGCAAAAATAAGTATGTTCTTACCTATGGATTAGACCCAGCATGATTATCCTAGCTCTAAAATCATCAGGCCGATTCCTAAATACATTTATAATTAATAATTTTTGTCATGGTTATATAGAAGAATGTTAGCTAGGATTTGTTATTTAAACCGTTTAGTTTAGGTAGGAGAATGATCATACAATTCTTAAACAATTATTTTTAAATGCACCCTCAGCGCATGGGACGTGTACTTAAAATTCTAGATTAAAATATTTTATATGGTGCTTAAGGAGGTTCGTATTCAAATACAAATACTAAATACAGGCTCTACTATACAGATAATAATCCCGTAGGTGGTGGTTCATCTGACTCATAAATGTGGAAATACTGGTGACTTAGAATTTTATTACTTAGTCACAGTAGATCCTTTCCTTTGCTTATTCAGCAACTTTCCTTAAATTGCAATTTCTGCTGTGTTCATAACTCTCCATGCATCTTTTGCGTGATTGTTGACTTTTTCCATTTTTAGCAGTAATTCAGGTTTATGAAATACCTTACTAGTCTGAACACCTTCAGCTAATTTTAAATTAATGTTTAACTTTCAGAATTTGTAATGCACATTTAATTGCAAATTTCGCGAATTGAAGTAGAGTATTCTATTGGAACATTGGAAACTGTAAAGTATGTGCCTATAACATGATTGTGCTACATAGTAGTTCCATAGCCATCTTTTTAAGCCAAACCGCTGATTTTAGAAAATAAAAATAACTGGAAACTTAATCGGATATACCTATTCCTTACTTGCCCACACTGTTTTCCATAGCCGACTTGAGTTTCACTTAATGAATTGCCTGTATAATGGTTTCTATTTGAATGCTTTAGTAAATAGATAGATTCACCTTTATCATTCTAATTGTAATATTTTCTACACTTATATTGTAACAATTTTATTTTCGATAATAATTCTTAGCATATAATTTCAAGAATAGTGTAACAATTTTATTAATAATAATAATTCTTTGCATATAATCTCAAGAATAATGTAACAATTTATTAATAATAATAATAATTTGCATTCAACTTCAAAAGTAATACGCTAAGCCTGCATCGTCCTTTAGTAATCTAGTTATATTCAGATATCTGTGTCGTATAAAGCTATTTGCAAGCACATCTCTGTTTGATTGTTTCGTCCCCTCCTGACGGCGCGACCGCTCGAGCTGGTTATAAGATAGTCGGCCACAGGTGATAGAAATATCAACATGTACCCTTGGCTGGAGGCCGGCAATCTACGAATCCATTTCAAATAGTGAGGATATCTTCGAATAACGGTCGGTAATGTATATATTGTGCAAACTTGTGTAATTTGAGACAAGTAGGATGCAACTTTTAAAAACACACAAGGACACAGAAAAACACATGTAAGATGCAACCTTTAAAAGGTGACGTAATTCAACTTTGAGAGTACGACTGCTGCAGAATGTAAGGCGACAGGATATGATTCGACACGTGGAACGAAGGAATTATAGAAGTTGATTTGGATGAATTTGTTTCAAATTGCAAACGCTGTTATTGTTGCCTGAAGAACGGGGATCCCGTCTTCCTTTGTCACAATGCGACAATTGCAGTTTTGGTTCGTAGATAGCTATAAGTTTTTTTATGTGTTTCAAAACTTGGAACACGTTAACTTGCCTTGATGCGTAATACAAGTACATTGTAAAAGTTTCAACTAATTGTTGAGCTGGATTTACCAGTAGTAAAACGAAAGTTCATTGATTTAGTGTTCTAAAAAAACATGCTTTGCTCCATATGAATCGTCGGTAATGTCAACAGGTGTTACTGACGTAATATTTTTCTACTTTGTACAGCTGACAGATGTTATTTTAAAAGCAAATGCTTTGAACAGCTGTAGTGCAATATATGTAAACATGTCTATTTTTGTGATCAGCTTTATCTACACTAAAATTAGTATACGTAATTTTGAAAGCTCAAATGCTAATATTGTTAGGAGCTATTAATTTGTTATCTACCTGAAAAGATCTGCCCAGGTTAGAATCCTATTTGTATAACAAGTTCATGTTTTAAAGTAAAGTGATGATGAATAATAATAAAGACAAACAGGAAAGTTAAAAGTTTAAGATTGATGCAGTTAATGATAAAAATTTTTTTGCTACAAGTTATATTATTTTAAAAGAGACCTTTTAGTAAACAATTGGTTCAAGATTAAAGATTTCTTATTTTGATCAAGTGTGATCAAATCTAATTACATAAAGCTAAAACCCTTCTGAGTAATAAATTGATGCCAATTTTATATTGGAAATACTTTTTTATTATTTCTTTATGTATTTTTGCAGGACACAAATGGTGTTCCGCTTTTTTATTTATTTAACTATCACAATTTCTTACAGGAGCTGCGTCTTATTTTATTAAGACAGGTTTTTGTCAGCGAAGGCGATCATTTTTTGTTCTTTGGGTCTCCACGTCCGCCCTTAGAACTATGCTATGCAATTATCGTAATTACATCAGGACTTGGTGGCGCCTATTTGATTTAGCTTAAGTTTGATCTGCAAACAGAATTCGACTCCCCCCACCACCCCCACTTCTCATTGCTCTACCCAGGAATAGACCCCTAGTTGTGTCGGAAGATTTTTGGAACAATAAGTATTACTTGCGCCAAAACAAATAACAAACAAAAAACGTTTCAATATTTCCTAACAGTTTTGCATCTACAGCCTTGCGACTGGTTTCAGTAAATACAAACAGTCTCCCTTTATCTCATACAAATATTTAACCAATAGCATTCTTGTACGATACTCATCCGTTTAGCAGAGTTTTCTTTCGTTTAACAGATTATTTATGAAATTAACAACTCATACAAGAACGTGCAGTTTGGGGACAAGATCATTTCTTCCACAATAAATACTAACATTTTATATAAACCTTTTATAAAGTGTGAAACCAAATAAACTTTATTTTGTTTTCGATTATACTGTCTAAAGAATAACATACCACGGAACGATAAGACCGTCATGTCCACAATAATACCTGCAGAGCAAATAAAGGATTTGATATTTATCAGTTAAATGTTCGTAAAAGCCACATTTTTCTGAACCAACTTGTTTTGCTCCACGTTAATATTACTTAATCGTTAACGTTGAGGCTTACGGAATTCGCTGGAAAATTGCGTTATTGTGCAGATGGTTGTTCTTTTAATAGTTTTCTAGAGACGGTGTTGGATGATGTTCATAAACTATATTGCACGTAAGCTATTACGTACGAAGGTACAAAAATGATGTGAAATTCTTCAAGCCTATATTAGCCGAGCAGCTACTTATTATTTCAATACTGACAAGTTTACTACTTCTTTAGTTATAGTGATTTTAAAAAGACCACAGGTAAAAGTTTAGCGATCGTCAACGAGTAACAATTAAATGTTAGATTTGTTTGTAAAAGGAAATCCAGTAAGATTCAGGAGCTAATTGAACCAAACAACGCAATAATTGGCGTTTGTGTCGTCACCATCAACATCAGAATTGTCATCATTTGATGTAGTCCTAACATCAGCATACTCCGCAAAATCTTTACCTTTTTCAAACCCCTTATTTATTTATGTCAGTGTTATTTAGATTTTTACTTTGGAAAGAGAAGTTTGCATTATCTTCATAATTGTTATATTTATGTAGATCACTAATACGATCTACAACTTCATTTTGTTCTGCCTGTGTAAGAGATTTTATTTTTTGAGGCATATCAATACAACTCTCTATCAAGTGTTCAAACATAATAAAGCAACGTACTCTAAAAACGGATATATTCTTTCCCGTGCAAATATGACTCTCTGTATGTTCTTGTAGTTAATCCTTTGGACTATATTCCGAGAACTATGTGTTAGTATCAGCTTTTTAGGAACAAGACCCACAATAAACAACAAACGAGAGCTTTGAAGTAGGCAACACCGGTTTTTGCTGTTTACAATGGCGCAGTCTAATTAATGTTAATAGGAAAGTGCTTGCATGATTTTGTAAAAGTTTTACATGTACCAATTATTTATTAAGAGAGAATTGGACACTTCTGTATTGCAATAAGGAAAAAATATGTGAATAGAATATATTGAGAAGCTATATAGAATAAAAGAGTAAAGGTAGACGAACTCGAAGAATATGAACCTGACCGTACACCCAGAATTCAAATGTACATTAAAAGGTTTAAATACCGACAAAGTAGCAGGAACAGAAGATATATCTGTTGAATTATTAAGACGCAAAAAATAGATACTTTGGACTTATTCATCAAACTGGAGAAATAGCGTCAAATTTTAAGAAAAAGCTCTTATAATGTTAACGCTAACCTATCCGAAGGTTGCACAACAATTAGTCCAACATTGCTCGCTTCAAAGACTTTAGGTAGTGTTAGATCTAATGATTGGAAATAACGGTTAAAGATATGTATTTTGAAACTATAATGATATAATAAAAGCTGTCTATGTCTTTGATTATTGACACAAGGTAAATTAAGCACGAATTAATCGACACATTTGGCCCTTGTAAATTTTAAAAAAAAAGTTGTGAATTTAAAAAACATTTGATAATGTCGATGGCATACGGTGTTTGATAAATTTCATTAGATAGTTATGAAAAACAAATGCAGACTAATTGTAAATATTTCTAAAAAAAATAGCTATAATCGCATGTGTATGAGCAAAAAGCGGAGGCAATTGTAATGAACGGTGACGAACAAGGGGGCTCCTTATCTCTATTGTTTTTCAAATTACAATTATAATAACTTACTAAAAAATTCTTTACGATGATTCACCTCCAGTGTAAAAATTAAACTTTCCCCGCCATGTTTCCATAGAAAAATGCAACTACTTTCTACTACTACTTCTAGTATTCCGCATTCTCGAATTGTAGCTCCAACGCTAGCCATTAGGCGATTTAAAACTATTTCGAAGTCATCGAATATAAACAATCAGAATTTTTCCCGTACTATTTTTAGGAACTTATTTTTCTTGCATCATAACCTGCAACATATTTTACATCAAATTCAATTTCCTAATAACTAACAATTGCTTTTAGAACTGCACGAAATATTCTTAACAAAAGTGGCAATATTAAAATAAATCTTCAGTAGCTTTCCTCCAGACAATATTTTTTTCTTCGCTAAATTTTTGAGAACAATTAAAGCGTTTTCGGTATAATATTTATTTAATTATTCTCCCGCTCTCAATTACAATTAGAGTTAATTCTACACATATCATATATATATATATATATATATATATATATATATATATATATTTATATATCAGTAGCTTCTGTATGCCAAATATAAGGTAGGCAACCCTATTTAAAATATAGACAATCCCTTAATCTTTCCTGTGCATTAATCTTTTACTATAAGTTGTTATGAAAGCAGTTGTTGTCATCTTACTCAACCTCAATGTTTGTATGTCAAATACAAAGAATTATAACTGTATTATAATCAATACAAATTTATTGGTACTTAATTATCACACCATAAAATTTGCAAAGGATCAAACCAAACGTTACAAACCACAGAGTAGTTTATACATCCGTTACTAAACGATCAGATTATTGGCTGAAACCCTAGTGTTTTACGTTCCTAACCACCAAGTATCGTTTCGCTACCTGCAATTGCTCGCAGCACTAAAAGTATCATGTACAGATTTTATTCTATAAAAAACATTTCGGCATCTGATTTACAACACAAAGAAAAATGCCTTCATACAAACTTCGATATATGATTACATTAGGACACATTACAACTGGTGCCTGAAGTACCACTTTAGAACTAAACATTAAGAAAAAAAGGTGTAATATAAGTTTTTCTATTTAATTTATTAGCTACTAATGCAACACTTTTGCCTTCAGGTGATCTTTACCATCTACCTCCTTCTACCTGTTTGTCGTAATACGTTGTTTAAAAACGTAACATGCAATAAACACGTTGTTTCAAATTACAAATTTTGCCATGCTGTTTGCAACGAAACCGAATAAAAACTCTATAGACTTTCCAGTAAAAGTACTAAAAACAACAGGAGTTTATTCCGAGGCGCATCAGACACGTGCTGCGATAATTACAGTAGTACATTTTACGTGTATTGCTCTATTGGTGTGGTTGGAACTTCTTCAGTTTTCGAACCTGAATGGAAATATCTTCGAGTTATCTGAAATAGTAGAATGCTTGGCTGTTTACAGCTCCGTAAGTATTGCATCCTTAATCTAGTGAAACTAGATAGTTTTCTACAAACACTTAAAGGAGAGAGCATTTACATAAAAGTATCAATAATAGATCAGAAACAAGAATAATTTGCATTTTAATCCTTGAAGAAGTAGAGTAGTCAGATGGCAACAAAAATTAGGTAGGCAATTGCACAATACCTTCAAAAGCATAATATTCAGAAAGTACGCCTTGATGTTTTTACTGAAAATTGAGTTACATTGAAAATCCATTACAGACCTACTTTCTAGTTAGACCAATTCAGAATTTTTACTTAAATACTGATTATAATAACCTTTGATTTAAGTACATGCATGGTTTGTAATACAAAAATTTCCACCATCCAGAATATTAATAAATATTTTTTGTTTTATTCTTGTAGTAGGAATGAGTCGATTCTACACCCTTCGCACTCCGCACTCATTAAGAGCTTATTAACACTAATCGCTTTTTAATGACAAAACTCATTAACAATACTCGTTTTTAATGAGAAAACCATTAATACTAAATCGCTTTTTAATGGAAAAATTCATTATCACTAATCGCTTTTTAATGGGAAATCTCATTAGCACTAATTACATTTTAGTGGAAGAACTCATTAACACTAATCGTTTGTTAATGAGAAAATTCATTAACGATAATATTATCTTCTCTTATAACACATCTGTCATTCTCCATTTTTTCTTACGTCACATCTGTTATCTACCATTTTTCATACGTCACATCTAACGTCATTTTGATACGTCAATCCGCTATTTTTTAACATCACGATTTTTAACTTACTCTGTTTATAACCACTTTTGCCTCCATTATGTATTTACATTTTACTGCAAGTTTTTAGAAAAAAATATTTTACTTGAAGCGGGATTCAAACCTGTGCTGTTCGCAAGCAAAGCAGGTACCTTAAGAGCTCATCACAGCAGGTTACCTACCATCTGCTGTAAAAGCGCGGGTTGGGGTGAGGTAGCGTAGGACGGGACGAAATGTCGAGTACTTCGCCTACTTGGTTTATGAAGTACCAGGGAGCTCGTATAGACGGCAGATCTGTGGAACTTATTATTCCAGTTATAAACCTCACAGATATTTTAATTATACATATTCTCAAACATTTATTACCAGTGAAAGCCTTTGAAATTCCGATATCTATTGTAAAAAAGATAATTAGGGAATAATAAATTGTAAGATTTAACATTCCTACATTTGCATCGCATAGTAATTTTACAATTTCTAATATGTAATTAGTTGGCCAATAAATGAAAAAAGAAACAGAATAATTGGTGAAGGGTATCTCTAATAAACAATGATTAAGTAAAGTGTCAAGTGGGTTTTGATTACAGTTTGTGAAAAGCTACAAATCTTGGTTTCTTTTCTTATCACACCTTCGTTTTCTTTATCATTTTCTAACTACAAAATAATAAACAAATTGACCGCAACGGCCAAGTATGTTTTATTTCAGTAATTTTTTTACAATTAAAAATATATATATATATATATATATATATATATAAATATAAAATACAAATTTTCAATATATTTACAATGCCATTACATATTTGAATTTGTACTGGATGGTCGGGCGCAGTAAATATTCCTCTAGTAGAATAACAATATATGTCTTGCATTTTTAAGTAGTCCAAAGTTTGGTTTGCTTTTATTGATTTACGTTTTGCATGCAGCTTGTCAAATTTTGTTCCATCACAATTGCGTATGAGAATTTGTGAATTGTGAATTTGTACCATGATGAACAAAATACATACTTAGTACATTTTACGTGTAATAGAGATGTTTGAGAGTAAAATAACTCAACTAAACATGGTTTGCAAATTCTAATTAACCTTAAGAATTTTTATCACATTATTTCTTCTTACTACACAAACCTAAATATGAGCTAAATACTACTGGTGGCTATTTTAAATTTATTCGAAAACATTTATTGAATTTGGGCATACAAATTAAACAATTCTGTGTTTATTCTCTTTTACAAGTCACACTGCACTCACTTACCTTGTGTGATTAACTACCTAATATATATATATATATATATATATATATATATATATATATATATATATATATTACTGTGAATAAGCTCTTATGATTTCAGGCCTCAATGTTGGTCGTCATTAAATTGCTGTGAATAAACCCCTTATTATATTCCACGATTGAGCGTTATTTTTAGTGCTGTGAATAATATGAATAATAAAATGCAGCTTTTTCAGGGATATACACCACGGCTTCTCAGCGGCTCTCTGAATTTACTTCCCTAATATTTGAAGAAAGAAAACTCGACTACACAAAATTATTACATTTTATTTCAATAAAAAATTCAATATCAAACACAAAAATATTTCTCCTATTATTATTGTTTCTCACATATATTACATAACAACCATCCTCGCTATAGAATAACTCCTGTTAAAACACTTTTTTTTTGTTTAATAATTATTGTAAGTAACTGGGCTTAACCATAACCTTGCTTTAAAACCCTGGTCTAATAAGAGCTCATAGTAAACCTTTTTGAACTTGTGCTAAACTTTACTTTGCACTGAAAAACACCTAAAACCCATTTACTTGTTACATAAGCCGTTAATACACAAATATTTTATAATGCAAATTTCGACCTTATCATATTTTAAAAATAATTCATTATATGTATTAAATACTCAATTTCCTTGTCCATATAATTCACCAAAATACCCCCAAAAGCACAGAATGTCATAACACCAAATAATCACAAAAACAAATGTTTTTGCAAAAAATCAGTTATCTGGAATGTAGCACAAACAGGTATCTGCCATTAAACCATCGCTGACCTCAACGACTGCACGTACTGGTATCACTCCAAGTTGACTCACGCCATTTGGGACAACAATCACTTATCCAAATTTTTATTTCTTCAGTCTGCAATAACCCAATCCTCCACACATCAGCTAAGTTCCATTTACATCCACTATTCCATTTGAGTGCTCAACAAGCACCAGCCACCAAATTAAGAGAGTAATTTCTACTTACAAAGTACATCATGCTTCGATTTTTCAAAATGTATTTAAAAAAAATTTTAACTGTTATTTCTACTGTACACCAACTGGTGTACGTCAAAATGATTTTAATAAAATATCAAAAACTCACTATCCGCTTGATTCATGTACTAAAGTAGTTTGAAGCGTGAATGAAATTTTTCAGAAAGCGACTTACCGTTTTCCGAATAAGCTCACTCCCCAAAACACACCACTACTACAAACAAACCTTCTTGGTAAATTTGTACAACGGTTCACAATTCTCAAAAACACTTTACACAAACAGCACTTAACCGTCGTCGATTCTAAAAATCGCATCATTAACTTTCAACAATTCTGTGGAGAACTGGCAGCCGTATGCCAACCGTTTCGAAAAGCTCAGAACTTTGAATACAAAATAAACGTTTTACTCCGAAAATATAATTAAAATTTACAACAGGCGTCGAATTCGTTGGAGTCCCTCGTCAGCTAAAACAAACACAGGCATTTAAAACACGCCTATCCTATAGTTTCTGTGAATATTGTTTTTCCACGGCTAGCTCAATCTATCAAACACAAAATACCCTACTTCACAACAATAAAGATTGTTTAACCCCTTTTCTTTTTATCAGTTGAAATAATTTAAATGAAGCAATCCAAAAATTACACAATATAATGATCGATAATATGTATAATTTTATGCCAATGATTTGTTCAACATTCAAAAATTAGCCCCTGAATAAAATACTAACATTTATTTTTCCACCAAACTTATATTTCCTGAAAGCCAGGAAAATATCTTTGTGATTACTCTTAAGTACCGTTGAACGTTCAACGATGGTTTTCTATTTTTCAAAATCTCAAATGACCTTTTTGTTGACCTTTGCAGATATTTGATATATAGAAAATATTAAAATTAAAAACAGCCTTTTACTAATAATAATAAATAAGCTCTCTAACCTGTGTTTTCCTTGCTAGGAACTGCCTCTGAATATTGGTGGTCCACACCACTTGATTGTTACAGCTTGCCTTGCTTCACTTGTTGACCAGAATGATTTATTAATGGTTGTTTAAATTTTTCCCCTCGGATTTCTGGATTAACTTCGAGTATCTTCTAGCCCAATTTGAGTATCTTCACGTTTTATAATATTTTTGAAGTATATTTAGATATTTAATTAGGGCGTTTATTTATACGTATATTTAAATGCTTAATTGAATGTTTAATTGGACGTATAATTGGATATTTAATTGGATGGATTAATAGACGTATAATTGAAGGTATTATTGGAGGTACAATTTGGAGATATTATTAGAGGTATTCTTAGAGCCCTAAATTATAAAATATTAGAATAAAATTCAATTAATAATTAAACTTTTTTAATAATTTATTCACTTTCACTAAGTTTCATTTGTTCGTAATCTTTCACTTTAATTTGACGTAGTTCGTGCCTTGTTGAAAAGATTCTGAATGTTTATGAATTTCCTATGGTATTTATAAGCTCCACCTATCAACGTTTGAATTGGTGTGTATGTTGATCAAGGCTTGTACTTTGGGCCTATCTCTGTAGAACCCGGTATTTCTCAAAATTCCCTGGTTATAAATGTTGCTCCTTTATTCAATCTCGCACGTATACGTTCAACATTTCGTCGAATATTCTCAGAATTTCCAAATATTCATTGCATTTTCGTCACGTCTTTCATGTTTGTCGACTATAGTCTAAACTTTTATCATATCGCGGACCGCCTGTTATTTATTGTCTGTTACTCCAAATATGTTGGATTTTAATGTAAATGTGATATTTCCTAGTCACGTACTCATATTTCTAATAATGACGTATTTGAATGCTTTTGCTTATTTATGCGTTGACATTTTTAATGAAATTCTTAAATAGCTAGAATGCCAGTTTGTTTATCTTTACCAATTACGTGTTTATTTTGATGAAACTTGATGTATTTAAAACCTTATCTTTACTCGTTTCTTTCCAATTCTGGAGTTGTATATTTAACTTAAACGTAGGATTCGACGTACACATTATTATTTTAGCTAAACAGTACTTGATTATTGCAAAATAAGCTTTCTTCTTATGCATTAAATTAAATATAATTTATATACAGTGTGCTCGCTATTGACTTTTTGTAAAATATTCGATTTACTCCTATTTAATGGTAGAATTATTTTGTTTTCTTCATGTTAATTATTTTTACATTTATGTCTATGACTTAATCTAACCTTAAACTACCCTCTTATCATAGCAATATATATATATATATATATATATATATATATATAATAATATATATATATATATATATATATATATATATATATTATAACTAACAAAAAGGATAAGATTTAAGGAAGTGTGTTGTTAGCCTACAAGAATATTGCAATTGCCCATCAGACATATATATATATATATATATATATATATATATATATATATATATATATGCTGTGAAACTTCTTGAATTACCTAGTCTGTTGATTTTCTTCTGTTAATCGCCTCGGCTGCTCCTCTAGATAAATTTCATCCTCATACATAAAAAAAAAAACACATTCCTATCACAAACACCAACGTTAACTCTATTTACATCAATATTCACAATACATTAAAATTTCAAAATTAAAATTCAGCATAAATTTTAATATCAGAAAATTTCAAGATTAAATTTGTTATCATTTTAATGTGCATCCAGAATTAAAGTCCTGGTAGGATGCCTACTAATTACTATAACAATATATGCAGACCGGAGTCTGTGTACAAAGGGAGCATCTACCACTCCTTTACGTTAATTAACCAGGTTCGTCTAATTGAGCTCAAAGACATACCCAAATTTTCATCATAATCCAGAACATCAATACTAAATACCCCTTTCTACTTAAACAAGAAAATGTCACCTTAAAATTAAAAATTTGCTGTTAGTACAATTTCACTACTGTCCATTTTAAAATAAACAAATTATAAAGTTATTCAACACACACCAAAACATCAAAGTTCGAACAAAATAGTATAATTTACCTGAAGGTTACTGCACTAGTGGCTTCAATGTACATCGTCCCTTTGTTAATCACACCATTCCAACTGGGTTATATTTACGGCTTCTGATTCTCAACGCTTTTTAAAATTTTCTCCATCACCATTCATCTAAAGTTGTTTCAGGGCTTTTCCGGAACTCATCTGTGTATATCTGAACCTTGTTTTGTGGATCCAGTCATGTTTACAAACCATTTAATTATTAACACCCCCGAAAAATAACAAAGAAATTCATACTTCTTTCACAAATATACGCCAAAACTGCCTACTTTTGTGTATTCATTTGTCGTTGTAAATTTTACTAATTGGTACAGTGATACTAAACTTTATTACCTTGTATCTTCTTTTCTAAGTGCACTAAAGTACATTCATTGTAGCACGTAAAGAACAAGCTGTTTTAAATCACCAAATATTCGAGCAAACTGTTTAAATTATTTAATCAAAACCGGAAAACTAAAAAGCACTGTTTAACGCATTGAATCAAGTCGAAGATCTAAGAGAGCTTGTTCATATTCACCTGGGTATATATAGAGGTTAGCCTGGCTGTCGGTCTAGTCCCCAAAACGGACAATTCTAAAGAATTTCGCCTGCTAGGTTTCCATTCCGCAGCCCGGCATGCGATTTTTACGAAATTTGCACTCGCACCAGTTAAATCTCAGAAATTTCGACACGGCTTGCAACGTCTGGAAATAACTAACTAAATTTTATACAAAAATGTAATTTTTACCTCTCAATTTTGCCTTTTATTTTCACCCAATCGCAACCCCGTGACGTTGCTCCACTCACGCCTTTCACTATATGTGTCTCGGTCTTGCGCATATTATCTGTCTCTATCTACCCTGTTCTTATTGGTGCAAATTGATATTCTTTATTATCGATTATTTCAGTCCATGTGGACTGTGAAATAACCCACCTTTAGCATTTCCCGTAACTATTAAGCTACGGTTTCTCCAACATTCTCTGTAACCATTAATTATCTGCAAAATTTACGCAGAATGAGCTTTTTAAAAATACGCAGGTGTTCAAACATAATAACACTTCTACGATTTGCATTTTATTGGGTTTTTACAAGTTTTTATAGATATTATATGTTACTAACGGTTCAATTAACTTCAATTAAAAATAATACCCTTTAATTTTTAGTGAATCCTAATTAAATATTCAATTACTATCAGTACATTTTGTTTAATACCGGTTACTTAAAATAGAGTTAATTAATATAAATTTTGCACGTAATTTCTATTTGTTTCTTTACTAGGAATAATTAAATTACATGTAGACCTTTCTAATACTGCTTCCTTTTTATATAAAGCGTCTTGCACATGATTTAAATCTCTTATCTTTAATAAAACGAATGAATTTTTATGCTTCACGGTTTTTTTTTTAATAACTCGTACCTTTTCCCAAAAGCTTCTACACGGTGATTAAAATTATTTGATGTGATTATTTAATTTTCTACTCTGGTCTAAATATGAGTAATATATATATATATATATATATATATATATATATATATATAGAGTAAAAATGAATTAGGCAAGTGACTCAAATTCAGTCACGAGGGCATCCTGTCGACGCGTTTTGCCTTAATTGGGGTTCATCAAGATAGGAGTAGCAAAGTTGTAATATTTAATACAGGTACCTTATAGGAATTACAGCATCACCTAGCGCATAATTTGTTTCTTATATATATATATATATATATATATATATATATATATATTATAACTAGCAAAAAGAATAAGATTTAAGGAAGTGTGTTGTTAGCTTACAAGAATATTGCAATTGCCCATCAGACACCACGCGGAGGTAGCACAATGTCTACCTGCATAAATAAGAATAGGAAGCTAAAATTGGGAAAGATGCAGGATAGAAACTTACAACTACGGTATACACAAAACCATGTAAAAGACTTAACCTAAAATAACTTTAAAAGCTATGTGAAATACAATTTGTCTATACCTTTATGACTCGACGCATATGTTGGTACTATTGGGGATAACGAAACGTTTATCGTCATCCCCTGACAAACTCATTTTATGTACGAGCTGGGTGTAAATTTCATGTTTTCTGCTACGTATGGTGGTCATAGTATGCATAAGAGGCTTACTTGAACTACATACGGCATCCTTAAAATTTACACTGATTTCATTGGCAACACTATTTCTGCTTATTTCTTTAATCTCTTTGATAATATCTTTTTGACTAATAATACAATAACTTTTCACCCGCGTCTTCACAAATTCTAAAACCACTCTCCACAAAACTCGTCCTTAAATTTAACCACCACTTTCTTATTAACTAACTGCGTATTAAACTAGTTGTTTAAAGAATAAGTCATTTGTGTCAAAATGCTCGAAATTAGAACTTACATCTTCATAAAAATCGAGAGTTTATATACAATACTTAATGGAATTGGTATCGGAATCGAAAGGCTTAATTTTATCACCATACATAAGTTTCATTGTTTCGTAATAGAAATCATCCATTAGTGTTTTTGATAAATCCAAGGTGGTATAACCGGTATATATCGGTTTTTCGTAATAGACCTTAACTAGATTAATTTGCACAACATTTAAGTTTTTACTTAACACCGCTCGAGAACTAAAGTTTGGTTTAAGTATTAAAAAACTTGCACACAACTTTTTACCTTCAGGCCTCATCTCCTAACTATTTTAATGTCTACGCGTTTGTTTGTCAATGTTTTCCATAGCTTTCCCAAAAATCGAATTATTCATTAGTTTAAGAAATTTTTTTCAAACTCGCTTTTGGCATGTATACATGTTCAGTGTTCAAATCAATATACGATTTTAGCCAAAGATTCTGTTCAAACTCCAACACTTTATGCAAAGCACCTAATACGAGACCGCTTCACAAACACTGTTGTAGATTGCAATAATGCATGATATACTTTTTTATTTTTAAGGTTTGCAATTAACTTAAATGTTTTTGATTTGTATAAAGGGACCTTATATTCTCAGCGCAAAACGGGAGATCGGTATGCGGATCATGCAACTGTTCTGTCAACCTCTAAAATGAATGCTTTATCCGAGGTTGCGAGAATGTTTAAAATTCTCTCGTGAAGCATACTAACCTGATTCTCATTTAACCATCTAAACCTACTTATGGGTATATGTTGCTGCATGACCCAACCGTACAGTTTGATTGCATCCAAGTACGTCAAATATTTCGATGGTGCATGAGGATCATAGCTATCAATGTATTTGTTGTTAGACCTCGAATACCGCCCACAGCACTGCGTTAGACCTCCATGTATACCTTTTCGGACAAATTGATGCATCTCAATGTCTGTATGCAGTTACAGTTTTACTCCAGAGTACTTGAGCATGGCATCCCAGCTTAAACGGCGTACACTAAAGTAGTGGCTGGGGTCCAGATTGTATGTAGACATGCAGATATCGCGAAAGATTTCAAAACGTCGGCCAACAATAATACATCTGTTTTTTAAATAAAGATCGCTGTATTCTCCGAGTGTTGTAATATCAAATTCTGCCCAAACTTTCTGAGCAAGAGCATATTGAGCAGAAGTGATATCACTAGATGTCAACTTATTATAAAAAGCATCTTTTGGCAATAATGCTGATTCGTTAAGCACATGAGTATCTGTGATATAGGTATAGGGAAATACATCCTTCCTTGTTACTAAATCAAATTCTTTGTTGGAAAGGAAAATCGACGAACTTTTGTGAGCTGATCTAAATTCAAATTTTGAGTTAGTTTATCTAAAGAAGAGGTCATAAATCTAAGGGAATCTACAAATTTTAATTGAATACATAATTCATGAGCTGTACCGTCATATGCGTCTTCATTTTCCTCTTCCACCTCAGTCTCCCAGTCGGATATTCGCACATTTTTAGTAAATGAAATGTATTATTCTTTGTTATTGGCAATAACCGTAACATTTTCTTTATCACATACCAGCTCTTTTACTATAAAATGTGAATAGTACTCACTAATATTATGCATCACCACGTGAATAAAATTTGGCGATTTGTATTTTATATTACATTCAGCTTGTGCTGCAAAACGGAAGTTTCCAGTTAGATGGTAATGGTCTCTAACACGGCCATTTTCCAATGGGTTTTACAGACCCCGCAGTCTATATTCCCAAGAAATAACAACTCATCCAGAGGTGTTAGCGGTTTCATGGGAATATAAATTTTTTAAATAGCTCCTAATCCTCGAGCATCTTCCTTAAGCACCTCCTTAAAGACCGCTGAAGCATTAGACCCTCTGTTTTATTCAAATTTGCATAAAGAATCATCATAAAAACACTTGATGTAATAAGCGAGTCGCAGTCGATCGTCGAACGAGTGAGGACGTATTTCAGAGCGCGCTGAAATTGAATTCGTAGTTCGAACTCACGCGTAAGCCGCCAGCATAATTTATTGCTTTATGACCGTTCACGTACGTGTTTTAATTATGTAGGACACTGATAGTAAGCTGCATTCCTAACGCGGAAGGGTGCAGACGTGTCAAACAAAGCTTCGGGGTTTTTAGTGCGGTAATATTCCTGAAAGGAACTTATATTTAGTACATAAATAATTTTAATTGCTAGTATAGTATTAGAGTAGTGAACACGGTGCGGTTATTAATAAAAGTGAACTGTAATTAGGATAACTATAGTGTAACAGTTGTTAAACAAGTGGAAATGTAGTGTAGCTATAACAATAAACGGCAGTGAGACAGAGACTCTTGAATAACGGAATAAATGACTAACACATATCAGATTACAACACGGTTAGGTGAAAATCGCCGATCCAAGTACTTTGAAGATGCTGAAGTTGAAAAAACACTAAAAGCAGAAGCACAGAAACTGTTAGATACCATCAACTTAACAAAGAAAGAATCAGGAAGTACCCATATTGGTGTTATAGGAGATACTTCTGAAGAACCGAAATCTACACAACAGAGTGTAGAATATAATAACAAAGCCGGCGATAAAAATGAACCATTAACTAAATTCTTTCATAATACAACTATCTCGCATAAAATGGATTCCGAGGGTTTCCAAACTCCTCGAAAAACACGAAAACAACCACTGCCAGAAAACCGAAAAGCTGTTAATATTTCCAACAAATTCATTGCAATTTCGTCAATTCCAGAAGAGCATGAAACTGCTGAAAACATTTCAGATGCGGAAAGTGATTATAGTGATAGTGTTAGAGAAAGAAGAAATATACCTGATAAGAATGTACCGAAAGTTAAGCCACCGCCACCCGTAGTTATCCACTCTAAGATTAAAAACCATAAACAATTTGTTAGTGAATTAAGCAAAACTGTAACCAAGGGATTTACGGTAAAATATACAGCTAATAACACCAACATATTCGTTAAAGATAGAACAGAACGAAAAAGCCTAATAAAGCGCATGGAAAACGAGAATGCGAGCTTTCATACGTACTCTGATATTAATGAAAAAACTCATGCGTTCGTTATTAGAGGTTTAGACGGCGATATATTACCGGAGGAAGTGCTTGGGGAACTTGTCGATACTTACAAACTACCAGTACAAAAATGCTATAAAATGAAAACTAAATATACACCACTATATCTAGTCATAACTGACGCCAGGGTAACTCTCAGACAATTGCAAAGCGAGGTGAAAATAGTCGAATACACGAAAATAAGATGGGAGCGACAACAAAATAATCGAAAAATCACACAATGTAGACGATGCCAGATGTGGTCCCATGCAACGGGAAACTGTAGAGCACAAATAAAGTGTGTCAAATGCGCAGAAGGCCATTGGAGCTATGAGTGCGAAAAGTCAAAAGATTCACCTGCAACATGTTCAAATTGCAGTGGAGATCACCCAGCAAGCAGTATAGAATGCATAGAATATAAAAAAATTGTAAACAGAATGGGAATGGGGGCCGGCAAAAGATCCACTAGCCCGAAGCAAAATATCGAAAATAAAACACCACCAAATATCAATAGTCAAAGTCATTACCCATCAATTGCAAACCCACGCAACGTAGGACAACAAACAGAGAGACCCAACCCGTGGACAAAAAACGCACAACAAAGTGTTAACCATGAAGAACCTCAGCATTCAACAGCAGTCAATAAAGTATCAGGTGAGAAAACTGAAACTGGGATAAACACAACCATACAGGAATTCCATAAACTAACACAAGAATTTCAAAAGCTAAACTCACTAATTAACATTTCGGCCATGTTACGGGCAGTCAAAGATCTCAATGTAGTGTTAACAACATGTCAAAATTCATTAGAAAAATTTACGGCGTTTAATAATTTCACCCTCAACCTACATAATTATGGATTATAAAATAAACATAGTGACATGGAATGCTAATGGACTAATCAATAAGATAGGCCAGTTAATACAATTCATTAAATAACACTGCGTGGATATAATGATGGTTAACGAAACAAAACTTAAAAGCAAAGATAAACTCAGAATTAAAAATTATGCGGTAATAAGGAAAGACTCCCCAAATGATGTAGGTCAGGGTGGAATAGCTATTATAATTAAAAATAATATACCGTATGCCCCAGTAAATAACCCCACGGTCACACCTCAAATTTTAGCAATAAGATTAGAAGATAATACACACCTAGTTAGCATATACAATTCTCCAAGGAATAACTTCACCCAAATCGACCTAAGTAGAATATTTAGTATTAGTAAAAAAGTAATATTAATAGGAGACATGAATGCTAGGCACTATACGTGGAATTGCCATCGTAATAATAGAAGAGGAAACACACTTAGGGAATTCTCCAACAATAATGGACTAGAAATTATATATACCGACAGCCCAACACACTACCCTTGGAATGGGACAACTCCAACCACGATTGACTTAATAATTACAAAAAATACAAGATACCCTATTTTCCCAAGATCATTAACCGAATTAAATTCCGACCACAATCCAGTGTTATTTCAATTAAAAGGAATCAAAAGGGACAACATTAGTGTAAAAGTGAGATCATTTAAAAACACAGACTGGAAAAAGTTCAGGAGAGAATTGGACACGAACCTGACTCTAACACAACAGGTCAACAACAGCGACGAACTTGATACACTGGTAGAAACATTTACAAAAATAGTACAAAATACAATAAAGAACAACAGCCAACTAAAAACCATAAACCCTGCGCATGATAAATTACCAACTGAAATATTAGACAGTATTAAAGCAAAAAACAGATTAAGGAGAATGTGGCAAAATACTTTAGACCCGGCTCTCAAACAACAGCTTGTAGACGCTAACAACAATATCAAAAAAGCCATAACAGACTTAAAAAATGTGCAATGGGAAAATAAATTAAAGGACCTAAAACCGCAGAACAACACGCTTTGGAAAATTACAAAAGCCTTAAAACGCACAAAAGAGAAAATACCCCAGTTATTAAACAAAGATAACGTTATAACAACAGATGGGAAAAAAGCGGAAATAATAGCAGAATCGTTTGAAAAAGTCCACAGGCTTCCACCAAATACCGTACAGCAGGATGAAATTACACAAAAAGTACAGAATTTTCTAAGACAAGAAGATCAGAACACGATTCCACCAGAACTAGTAAAAGAAATAATCACTCACCCAAACGAAATTCGGAATATATTGAAAAAACTGCCAAACAATAAAGCACCCGGCATAGACGATATATCAAATAAAATATTAAAAAACCTATCTAAGAAGGCAATTGTACAATTAACATATATCATCAACAACGTTATAAAGCTAAAGCATTTTCCCAAAGCATGGAAAACTGCTATAGTAATTCCTATACTGAAGTCAAGTAAACCGCCCAATGAACCGACCAGCTACCGCCCAATAAGCCTGTTATGTACCATGGCAAAAGTCACCGAAAAAGTAATACTAAAAAGAATTGTTGACATTGAAGAAGACACACCGATTATACAAGCAACACAATTTGGATTTAAAACAGGACACAATACAACTCAGCAAGTAGCCAGAATAGTGACAGACGCAATAATAAACTTCAACAAGAAAAAGGTAACTGCCATGGTATTATTAGATATCAAAAAAGCGTTCGATAGGGTATGGATCACAGGACTTATCTTTAAGCTTATAGAATTAAAATTACCGGCATACTTGATCAAATTATTACATTCATACTTAACATTAAGAACCTTCATCGTAAAAATAAATAACGGAAGATCAACAATCAAAACAACAAACTGTGGAGTACCTCAAGGGTCAATACTAGGGCCAAAAATTTTCACACTATACATCCATGATCTACCTGAATTCCCAAGAACTTCAACGGCGTTATTTGCAGATGATACATCAATATACGCAAATTCGGACATGGCTCAAATAGCCAGTCAACAAACGCAATTCCACTTAAATATATTAGAGAAATACTATAAAAATTGGAAAATAGAGTTAAACCCCGAGAAAACTGAAGCAATAGTGTTTAGAAGAAAGTTTACTAATTGCAAAATTTTCAAGCCACTTAAGATTAATAACACCGCAGTAAAAATGGTACCGATAGTCAAATATTTGGGAGTATATCTCGACGAAAGACTAAATTTTAAGCAAAATACTAAAAGAAATATACAAAAAGGCTACGCAGCAACCAAAATTTTATATCCACTAATGTCTAACAGTAGCAAACTATCGCTAAAAAACAAACGTTTAATATATACAACTATAATTAAACCTATAATAACCTATGCTAGTCCAGTCTGGTGCAACATCTCAAAAACAGCATTCATACCTCTCCAAAGATTCCAGAATAAATGCTTACGACTCGTAACAAACTCTGGCCGCTACACTCGAATAGAGCTACTACATACCATCGCAGAAATGGAAACTATTGAGAACTATGTCAGCAGAACTTCCGAAAAGTTCTACAACACGCTAAGCAGTAACGAAAACAACGAAATACTGAAAAGCATCACAAAAACACGAGACAACGCGCCATTCAAGGTCAAACACCAGATGCCTTATCAAAAATTTGCCTTATTTAAGCAAAGAATATAAAAAACTACCCACAACATTGTAACAGGTTTTATAAAATTGTTTTTCCTGTAAAACGTACCACAAACTCACCAAGACAGCACAACCATAACATGCGTTCAATTGTATGATCGACAAATAAAACTTAAGCTATGAGCATACGACAAATAATGATATGGTAAGTTCTAAACAGGAACATATCAAAAGACTGTATAAGTAAAATATTTGTTATCTGTTAATTAATTTGACATGTAATTTATATGTAGCAAAACCTATGTTGTTAATAAATTGATATGATGATGTAATAAGCAAAACTAAATGGATTGTGGTGTTGGATATTGTTGGTAAACTATGTTGTGGTGTTGGGAAGAACTGAACTAATTGGTTTCAAAACAGACTCGAAGTCTGCATAAAAAATAAATGGTATGACTAACTGTTAATGCTAATTTTTAGATTTTAAAATGTTACATTTAATGCTGTAGGCATAGTAGTGGTTGCAGACATGCTCTTCATGAATGCGAAGTTCTTCAGCCGAACTGAAGTACATTAAACAGCCATCGTATAACCATTTATACAGTGTGTCACGGATTGAGATCACAATAGGTATGATGACCCAGAAACTTTCGAATTGAATTTTTAAATTTGTAATTCTGCTCTGCATGGTCTGAAACTTATTTTTAGTTTACTTTTGATTTGTTGAAATCAAGTAGGCATTTACAGTTGAACAAAAATCTTTTATTTGTCGATTTCGTTCCAGGTAAAGTACCTTTTCCGTTCATAGTACGCCAAAGAGTCACTAAGAATAGTTATTCCGATTGGAAAGCTATGGTGTTATGCAATTTTTAAGAATAATCGGTCTACTTTGATAATAGAAGTAGAAAACAGTAGAAAATATTTTTTATTATTTCTGTTTACCATTACATCATAAATCTTAGATGAGAAACCAGGGTGATTACTAACTACAATTACTCTATTTGACTTCCTCCAAGATCTGCACATTTTTCTATCCTTACTCTAAGATTGGCGTTTACTTCCTTTATGGTCATTGGGTTAATTTCATCTACAGTATCACTAACTTTTTGTTTTAACAGGTCTATGTCATCATGAAGATCATACAAGTAAACTGTATCGTTTTCACATATAGGCAATTACTAAATTGCTATATGTTTGATAGATTGCCGCGATCCAGGCGTAAATATGTAGTCAACTTGTTTATCGATCCGCGCCGTCATGCCCGTGGGGTTCAAGGCGTCTGCCCGATGTGCTTGATTCATTTTTGTACCGGATGTAGTTAGATAGACAAGCGATACTAAAAAACCTGGTAGAAAAGTTTCCCTACCAAGATGAGTCCGAATAAATTCGATTCTTGGCAGAGACACGTTGCCTGGTGTACGAAGAGGGCAAATATTTATTTAAGACAATCAGCAAAGTGAAGAAGTTATAAAACGGTTCGTAAGCATGACAATATGGCGTCTTTATCGTCAGTAATTCATTTGAATTTTTAGCAAGCAGTTTCACTTATAAGTTTCACTTTTAATAATAAATGTATAATGGATTTCAGTAATTGATTTGCATAATTTTGTGATGTATGAAAGTCGACCAAGCTTTGGATATGGCATCCCATCCGCTGATAATGTAACGACGTTGGCACGTGGTTACAATCTGCAGGTGTTGTAAGTGTGTGTAAACACTTTACTTCGGTGAGTACGTTCTTATTTGTTGTAACAAACACCGACCCAAGCAAGAATTAAATTCATTGCGTAACGTTGTCGACTTAGAGGATAAATAATTTCCTAAATGATTTTTAGATATTCAATACATTTCCGATCATTAAATATATTAAAGTTTTATTGTTAAACTATTTAAAAATTGTAGCATATTTTCATATACTAAGGTATAAAAGCTTTCTTATTATAATAAAGTATGCGTCACTGAATACAAATAAGATAATTTGCTTAACGATTTAAAATAGTTTTAGTGTTTTTGAATATATAATTAGAAAAATTTCCAGTAAAAACAAATTCACTTTATTTAGATTATGTCAGATGATCTGGCTAAATTTTTTATATTACTTGTTAAATTTAAATAGTCGATTAGGGCACATCTTGGTTTAACATCTGCTAGATAAACATCTGGAGTTACATGTTTACTCAAACAAGTCAAACGTATGTTCTGTAACAAATAATATGATAAGCTAATCTTTGACTTATCCTTGTGAGCCGAGAACAAAGATCTTTGCTTAAAGCATTCGCTTAATGTAATGAAATATTTTTTTATAATGGGCTTCACTCATTAACAATTGCTAGGTTTGAAACGTTCGCTTAATGTAATGAGATATAATTTTTATGATGAGCCTCACCCATTAACAACTGCTAATTTGTCGATTCGACATTGATAACACTTTTCCACTTCATGCTCTTATAATTATTTATGTCTTTAATTTATTTTATTTTTTTTTGTATATACAAGAACGTCAAATAACTTTATTACATATCTGCAAACTACTGTAGTAGTTTGATTTCTGGAAATTCTAAGTGTAAAAGAAGCACAGTTATGTTGTTGAATATCTATCTTCAGGCATAAGTTAATTCCCTTAAAGTTTATCTACGTCTTTCCTTAAGAAGATTATTTTTTGTTTATGTGTTTGACGTAGTGGCGCCCTAAAATTGTAAAAAGGACAGGTTAATTAATAGAAAAGACTCTTCCATCTCATGCCTCTGGAGGGATAGACCCCGAGACTAGTCCGCGAGCATAGATAATTATTTGGCAACACTGTTTGGCTCTATGTCACCTAATTGAAGCCACCATCGGCATTATAATAACCAAAAAGTAAAAAATACTACTACAAAACCTTTATTAAATAACCCCATAAATAAAAATCCATTGGGGTTAAATCCGGCGATCTTGCTGGCCAATATATTGAACCATGTCGTCCAATCCACCTTTTAGGAAAGTGCTGATTCAAAAAACCTGTAATCAAACGAGTTGAATGAGATAAACATCGTCTTGTTGAAAATAACAATCTTCTAAATGCACATCTTCCATGGCAGGTAAAAAAACTTTTCGAGGACATCCAAATAGGGATGTTGGTTTAAATTAGTGTCAAAAAATATGGGCCAAAAATTTTATTGTACCTTATTGCACACCAAACATTTACTTTCTTGTAGCGTTGACTGTCAGTTAGTATACGAAAATGTGGATTCTCATGAGACCAATAGCTACAATTTTGTGAAGACACGATGCCATACGTAATTTTCTAGAGTGCTATTAGTAAAGTTGTGTTTTTGTTGAGGGTTACTAATATAGAACAGCGTAATTTAGAGCAACATTATGCCATCCAGTTTTGTGTTAAACTTGATGAACCTGCGAGTGTGACATTAGATAAGTTAAAACAGGCCTAATGGAACATTCCTTATCAAGAGCTCAAGCTTTTCGTTTTCACAAATAATTTTTGGAAGGCCGAGAACACGTTGAAGGTGAACCTCGCTCAGGGATACCTTCAACGTTAAAAGCCGACAATAGCGTCAAACGTGTGCATGCTGTTGTGAAATCAGACCTTCATTGACAATAAGATTGATGAGTAACCCCTTAAACTTAAAGACTTTTACCGTACATCAAAATTTTAACCAAAGATAAGTAAATGCGAAAAATGTGTGCCTAAATCGTTCCGAAAACGTCAAAGCTGAGTAAAAGTAAAATCGAAGAAACATATGCCTTAATATTCTTAAGAAGATTGCTAATGACCCTGAATGTTTTAATCGTATGATCAGGTGACGAATCCTGGATTTTTGAGTATGATCCTGAAACAAAGTGGCAAAGTGCGGAGGGACACACTGAAACATCCCTGCGACCGAAAAAGGCTCTAATAAGAAATTTCAAGCTCAAAACAATGCTGACTTGTTTTTTTGACAGTAGGAGTATTGTGCATCAAGAATTTGTTCCTTCTGGACAAAGTGTCAACCAAGTGTTTTACAAAGATGTTCTTGAAAGGATCAGGAAAAGGGTGAATCGAGTGAGACGGGACATTGCAGACAAGTGAATGCTGCATAATGATTACGCCATCTGGCATACGGCCACTTCCATCACAAATTTTTTTACTTCA
The DNA here is from genome assembly GCA_036346225.1 of Platerodrilus igneus. Taxonomy (NCBI): domain Eukaryota; kingdom Metazoa; phylum Arthropoda; class Insecta; order Coleoptera; family Lycidae; genus Platerodrilus; species Platerodrilus igneus. The sequence continues at coordinate 14,840,099 of JARFIW010001670.1, read as the reverse complement.
AAAGGCATTACTATTGTTCCACAGGCCCCCTATTCACCTGATCTGAGTTATTGTGACTTTTTCCTTTTTTCGAAATTAAAAAATGGCTTAGAAGCACATCATTTGAGGACGCTGGAGAAAATTGAAAAGAATGTAACCGACATATCAAAGGCCCTACCAGCAGAAGCTTATCAGCGCTGCTTTCATATTGATATTGAATTATATCGTGTCCTGCATATTTATTTTTATAGAACTGATTGCTGTTACTGAGGACTGAAGTATAAAAATTAAAAATTTGTATTGTATGCTTATGTTACGTGAAATTTATTCACATTATCGCAGTTGTAAAGAGAAGAACTTATTATAAATTAAAATTTGTTAAAAATACCTACCTTAATACTTAAATAATAAAAAATAAATGACTAGACCTAAACGTTACAATCTAACCAAAAGGTGTGTATAGATATCAACATAAAGATATGAGAGATCGCTTGAGTGAGTATAAATTATTGTTAGTGATACATAATATAAAATTTTCTAAATGTTAGTTAGCGGAGAATACACTTATGGCTATAGTTAGTATTATAAAGTTAACGGTAGGATGGTTATGCTAAGTTAAAAATATTAATGTATATTGTAGACAGATTTTGGGTGTCCGTTTTTTGATTAATTGAAATTTCTTGTTTATATATAAAAAAACATTTCTTTAAACAAACGACGTGTAGGATATATATATATATATATATATATATATATATATTTAATGCTGTAATTATAGGGTTAATTTAGGGGTAGGTTAAGTCATAGAGGTCGTAGAATAAACAAAAGAAACTCCCAAGTAACGAAAGCACATAATTACAGATATTAGAAGAGTAAATAGGTCATTATAAATATTATTAGTTGAGAGCACACTGTATATAGCAGTACAAGCGATTAAACACATATCCAAGAGTAGCTACGAGCAAAGATAAGAATTTATAAATGTAACGAAATGCATCGAAATTAAATCAATGAAAAACCTGTGTGAACTGGCTAGATAAATATTCAAAAAGGCGCGTTAATATATCATCATACACGCAGGCAGAAATTATGCATTATTTTAAAAGCGTACGTGATAGAAAAGTATTACATTTGTTCAAAAATTCAATTTAACTAGGAAATAAACAAACACCAAATTTATTCTATTCAGATTAGAATAAAGCCAACAAGAATAATACGTGATTTGTTAAACGAAGATTCTTGGAATTTCTGAATTAAATGTGAGGTATATGAATGAATTACGTGACAAATTGAGCTTCTTCCGTGCAATTAAACTACACAATTGGTAAAGTTTCCCAAAATAACATGAGATAAGACACTTGGTGTCGCCCAGCACGTGGAGTCAACGAATCGCAAACAAAAGGGGCCGGGCCTATAAATATGAAGACAATTGAACAACTGGTTAGTATACTTTTGAGACTGGGAAGTCACTATACTCGAAAGTGCTAAATATTCACGCAAACAGTTAATTAAATTAAAGTGAAAATTATTTTAAAAGAGTGTAAAATTGTGTAAGCGAGCCGTACTTCTACAGACGTAAGTAAACCAGATATAATGAAATTATACAATTTCTAATAATAAATAAAACAAGGCTCTTAATAAAGATCTTGTTACGACTCCTGTTAAAACCCTTAATAATGATCTTAAATACAATCTGGATACGAGTCAGGAAGACTCTGAAGGATGCTGCCTGTTAAATTAATTTGTTAATCTCTGAAAATGGTAAATATTCATTAATTACGGAGATGAAAAACCTTTTATTGGAACAACCTCACTAGTAACGATTTGGATAGTATTTTGGTTGGATGTCGACTTTCAAATTCGACTCGGAACATTCAGACTACACACGAAAATTCTTGGGGATGCAGAGAACCTACTGAACCAATCCAGGTTAGATATTTTGATATGATTTATTTCTATAAACTGTTTTATTTCAATAATAATTCAAAATGTAAGAGCCGACAAACTGGGGTTTCTTGGATAAATTTATGAAAGGCAATAGGCATCTTGAAACGTTTGAAAAGATCTCTAAATGTAATAAAAAGCTCGTTTCGCTGGCTTCATTTTCTAAAAATCTGACAGATGTAAATAATTTAAAAAGGGGAAGATATTTGAAAAGGTTGTAAATATTTAATCATTATACTGTGTATTGTAGAATTGCTTTATTTAATTGAATCAGCTAGTTGAGGCAAAGAGATTTAACATTTTTACAAGTGCTTGAATAATATAAGGGAAATATCACAGCATTATATCGCGCCCAAGCGTTGGGGCTGCGAGTAACACAGCATTATATGACATGCCCAACCGTGGGGCCTAATATAAGGGTTGCAACACAGCATTATATGCTCGACCCAATCGTGGGGCTAAATATTAATATAATAACAAGGGGCTAACAGGGGTTAATACAGCATTATATATATATATATATATATATATATATATAAGTAGTAGGATTGGGGAATTCCAGCTCAGCGCCGCCGCCGCCGCCGCCGCCACCATTTACATGTAAATTCCCATAAGGAGGAAACGAGGGAGATGAATCTTTTCCTGCTCTCTCCTTGCTCTCCTCCTTGCTTTCCTCCTTGCTCGGACACCCTCAACCATTTTGATTACGTCACACCCGCATTCTTTCCACCCGCGAGATAAATCTTTTCCACACTTCCAACCACGAGATAAATGTACATTGTTTGGTATCAATTAATATTAGATTTTTCTCAGCTACCCGAATATCTAAGAATTTTTTAAATTGCATCACCCCCCAGGGAGCTACTCTCATTTTAAGATTTTTTTACCGCTAACATTCTGAACCAAAATAGTTTTCTTCGTCTAACCAATGCATCTTTCGAGATAAACCTATCTTGTTTGGTATTAATTAACATTAGATTTTTCTCAGGTACCCGTATCTCTAAAAAATTTTCAGATAGCATCATCCCCCAGAGAGCTACCCTGATTTTAAGATTTCTTACCTGTTGCGATTTCCGACCGTCTTTAAACATTTTTTAGTCATGCGATACATTAAATTAGTCTAAAATTTTACGCAGAATTCGAATCTGCAAACAGATTTAAAATAGGACCACGCCTTGCAAAGTTACACTTTAAAGCTCTCAGACCTCCAAATTTTGCTCTTTGCTCATAAGCAAAACTAACAAATAGTTTTCTTTGTCTAACCAATGCATCTTTTGAGATAAATGTACTTTGTTTGGTATTAATTAACATTAGATTTTTCTCAGGTACCCGTATCTCTAAAAAATTTTCAGATAGCATCATCCCCCAGAGAGCTACCCTGATTTTAAGATTTCTTACCTGTTGCGATTTCCGACCGTCTTTAAACATTTTTTAGTCATGCGATACATTAAATTAGTCTAAAATTTTACGCAGAATTCGAATCTGCAAACAGATTTAAAATAGGACCACGCCTTGCAAAGTTACACTTTAAAGCTCTCAAACCTCCAAATTTTGCTCTTTGCTCATAAGCAAAACTAACAAATAGTTTTCTTTGTCTAACCAATGCATCTTTTGAGATAAATGTACTTTGTTTGGTATCAATTAATATTAGATTTTTCTCAGCTACCCAAATCTCTTTCAATTTTTTAGATAGCTCCATTCCCTAGGGAGCTACCCTGATTTTAGGATTTCTTACCTGTTGCGATTTCCAACCGTCCTTAAACATTTTTTTTAGTCATGCGGTACATTAAATTAGTCTAGAATTTTACGCAGAATCCGAATCTGCAAACAGATTTAAAATCAGACTACTCCTTACAAAGTTACACACATACCTTCTAGCGAGCATACCGCGACCGTACCACTACTCGCTTTTAATGTTACACCATACTTTCTATCTTGTTTAGCTCATCTTTCGAGATAAATGTACTTTGTTTGGTATCAATTAATATTAGAATTTTCTCAGCCACCCGAATTTCTAGGAATTTTTCACATAGCAGCACCATCCCCCCAGAGAGCTACCCCAATTTTAAGATTTTTTTTGCTGGTTGCGATTTCTGACTGTCCTTATAAAATTTTTAAACATCCGATACATCAAATTAGTCTAGAATTTTATGCATAATACGAATCTCTAAATAGATTTAAAATCGAACCACCCCTTGTCATTTTACACACACCCTCTAAATTATAACCTTCCTGCAGCTCATACCTAAAAGAAAATCTAAAAACAATTCTTAAAACTTTTTATTACAAACAATTTTTACTAATACAGTTTAAATTTGTAAACCACATTTCTAAATACATATTCACAATTTTTTATTCTTAACCTAGAACTCATATCGGCTTATACTTATTAATATTTATTTCTAAATAAAGCACCTTTTCCAAAGACCAACCGGACCCGCATGTTTCAAATTCCTCTAATTTTGTTCTTATGGTTTCACTTAAGACCTCGTACATATTTTCCAGATTACTAGAATACGTTATAACCATACTTTTTGTGTTAAAGGATTTCACATCGGTAGTCTCTTCCCCCATTTTGGTGTAAACGCCGTAGAGTTCGCAATAGACTTTTACTGCTGTATGTTGTATTCTTTTTTCATTAATTAATCGAATAAATCGCTCTTTCTGCTTCCAAAGAAACTCGGGCACTCCATCGTCGACACTGGCATTCTTTATGCGATAGCTAGCCATACGGTTGTTAAACGCTGTGCTAACCATTTCTACACAATCGTCGCTAGTAGCGGTAACTGATGCATATTTATGTCTATTGCTTCTCAAGTGTGCGGCATAGGTAGTCTTTTCCATTTCGAAATCGCATATTTTACACATAATTCGTGGTTGTTTCGTACAAGGCCCTTTAACAGCTGGCGGAGTTGAACGTTTACGGTTTAATGACATACCGTGCTGTTTTTCCTTGTGTCGCTGTAAGTTGTACATTCTCGTAAAAGCGATACCGCAAGACCCACAGTTTAAGTACTTTGCTGCGGACGGATGTATAAGCTTAACCGTAGACGATATTATACCACGACATTTGTTCTGGTGCCGTTTGAGAACATTTTTCCAGGTATAGGAAGCACCGCAAGAGTTGCACTTAAAAACGTTTGCAGATACCATTTTAGTACAAAACAAAATCCGCACAATAGCACTTTGGTTAAACTTGTAAGCGAAAAAGTAAAAATTGATAGGTTAGGCTGTTTTTAATGAATTTTCTCATTAAAACCCCATTAGCTCTAATTGTTTTTTAATGAGTTTTCTCATTAAAACCCCATTAGCACTAATTGTTTTTTAATGAGTTTTCTCATTAAAAACCCCATTAGCACTAATTGTTTTTTATTGAGTTTTCCTTCACACGAGGGAAGCGGATGTTAACAGTTGCCAAGCATCCAATTCTTTATTTGGATGGTATCGAGTACTTGTCTGCGTATGTATCCGGAGTAAAACACACGATTTGTACACGTAGCTTATTAATAAAATTAGTTTATCGAGCAAAGATGACAAGCGTAACATCATCCTGGGAGCACATCAACATACACATGGTGGGCATAAAGATATAAATCTAAGATAGTTGTATAGATTTTGTAAATCTATTGTATATATTAGTTTTCAAATTCCATAATTTTTAAGTTCTTCGTCCACCTTCCAAATCCTTCCTGTTTCTATCTCGGTTGACAGAATATACGTGTTACCTCCACGTTGTGTTCGAGGGCACAGCGTTTTTAGATTTCTAGGGAAATGGATGGTTAAAGCATATGTCTTGGGTAGCGAAAAAGGGTTTTAAGATGTAGTTAAATAAAGGTGGGCAAAAATCAGTGCTTTGGGTCTTTAAAAGGCATTTAAAATTTATTTACAGATTTGGGGTCTCTAGAAAAATTTAATGTTAGTTAATACCTAGCAAAATATATTTATCTTAAAAGAGTGACTACCCCGCGTATAACAAATACAATATAACACTTGTCGACAAAAAAGTTGTAGGGAATTTTAAAGACGAATTTAATGGGGGTCCAGTATTAGAATTCGTTGGTAGTTGGGCTAAGTCCTACTGTACTGCAGGCGAGAAACATACGATTAAAAAGATTAAAGTGGTCTCACGAAGTGTAGTTAAGTAAAACCGAGGGTCTTACAGCCTATAACGAGCATATACCTCCAAAAGGAGTGGACATGCAACTACGCAGCAGTGCGTGGGAGAATAAGAATCCTCTGTAATAAGAAATTAAAGTTTCCATGTACGTAGCACCAGTCATTGGGAAATGGTAGAAATGTGGAACCTATAAAGGCGATTATTAATTGTGGTTTAGAAAAATAATAGTTTTCGTGGACTAAATAAAATAGCTTAGACTGGTTAATGAATATGGTTACATATTCTTGTACACATCCACAAACATCTGTTTACGTCCACAATGGCGATACCGGTAGTTTTTGTTTAACAAATAGTAGGAAAGATACGTCAGGTGTTAGTGTGCGGAAGCCCATAGGATCGTTGGATTGAAAAAAGAACGGCGCGGCGGGATGTATGGTGGCTCCCCGTTAGAATAATCGAAAGTGGTTAATCGATCGTTTTAGATGTTTAAATATGCGAAAGTGTAAAAGCCTACATAAACAAAATTTAATTATCCGACAAAAAGTGCGCGATGTGCTACACTTATAAAGAAAGTATGGAATGGTGCTTTTTAGCGGCCCTAGCAGTAGAGCAACTACAAGAATAACAGCAGCGCAGAGAAGGGGTATGCATGTATTTTATAGCGCATTGTTAGTTTACCGGTAGCTCGAACGTGTAATTGATCACGACTTATAGATCTTTCGGAGGTTTAAAAATTCTGAGACCATTGTCGTTTGAAAAAAAAAGTTTGGAAATTATCAAAACGGTAGCGGGCCGAAGTATAAGTTAGATGGATGATAGACCGAGTTTTTTCTACCTTTTACGAGGGAATCGGAAGTTGACAGACATCGAGCATCTAATTCTCTATTTGGGCGATATCGAGTACTTACCGGTTCTAGAAATCATTACGTGCTACCGACCGCTATGTGGAAGATTTGGTTCTAGGAAATGAGCAACCTACGAAAGTACGGAATACTTGATATTAATGCTAATTGGTTTAGTGACCGCGCTCGTGCACTCTTCGAGTGTCTTCGGCAATCTTCGATTGTTTCCAAAGAAAATATTCAACCTGCCATTTCCGAAAGTATGACGTAGAATTTATTTAAAATTAAATTGCTTTATTAGTAAGTATTCTGTAGGCAACAAGTTTGGTATTCCCTTAGTAAAGGTTTAAAGTATTTTTATTGAGTTTTTGTTTATAGTAGCACTGCATCTTCTACAGCACGACTTGCACACAATTTGTGTGCGTGTGCTACCACCCTTTTGGATTTTTAATATGCACGCGATCCGTATAACATGGAAGACGTTTCCGATGTTTCTACTAACGGCATTCGCACCATCGACGATGCGAACCAGGTGCATGCATTGGCGCTAAATGTACTGGACGAGCAGCAAGGATTATGACGTCATTTAGTTCCCCGCCGAATCCTCAACTTCATTCGGGTGTCTTCGGAAACCTTCGGTTTGCACTCTATAGGAAGCATAAAGCAGGTGCGCAAACGTTTTTAAGTGCAACTCTTGCGGTGCTTCCTATACCTGGAAAAATTCTCTCAAACGGCACCAGAACAAATGTCGTGGTGTAACATCGTCTACGGTTAAGCTTATATATCCGTCCGCAACAAAGTACTTAAACTGTGGGTCTTGCGGTATCGCTTTTACGAGAATGGACAACTTACAGCGACACAAGGAAAAACAGCACGGTATGTCATTAAACCGTAAACGTTTAACTCCGCCAGCTGTTAAAGGGCCTTGTACAAAACAACCACGAAGTATGTGTAAAATATGCGATTTCGAAATGGAAAAGACTACCTATGCCGAACACTTGAGAAGCAATAGACATAAATATGCATCAGTTACCACTACTAGCGACGATTGTGTAGAAATGGTTAGCACAGCGTTTAACAACCGTATGGCTAGCTATCGCATAAAGAATGCCAGTGTCGACGATGGAGTGCCCGAGTTTCTTTGGAAGCAGAAAGAGCGATTTATTCGATTAATTAATAAAAAAAGAATACAACATACAGCAGTAAAAGAAGAACTCTACGGCGTTTACACCAAAATGGGGGAAGAGACTACCGATGTGAAATCCTTTAACACAAAAAATGTAGTTATAACGTCTTCTAGTAATCTGGAAAATATGTACGAGGTCTTAAGCGAAACCATAAGAACAAAATCAGAGGAATTTGAAACATGCGGGTCCGGTTGATCTTTGGAAAAGGTGCTCTATTTAGAAATAAATATTAATAAGTATAAGCCGATATGAGTTCTAGGTTAAGAATAAAAAATTGTGAATATGTATTTAGAAATGTGGTTTACAAATTTAAAGTGTATTAGTAAAAATTGTTTGTAATAAAAGGCATTAAGAATTGTTTTTAGATTTTCTTTTAGGTATGATCTGCAGGAAAGTTATAATTTAGAGGGTGTGTGTAAAATGGTAAGGGGTGGTTCGATTTTAAATCTATTTAGAGATTCGGATTGTGCATAAAATTCTAGACTAATTTGATGTATCGGATGTTTAAAAATTTTATAAGGACAGTCAGAAATCGCAACCAGCGAAAAAATCTTAAAATTGGGGTAGCTCTCTGGGGGGATGGTGCTGCTATGTGAAAAATTCCTAGAAATTCGGGTAGCTGAGAAAATTCTAATATTAATTGATACCAAACAAAGTACATTTATCTCGAAAGATGAGCTAAACAAGATAGAAAGTATGGTGTAACATTAAAAGCGAGTAGTGGTACGGCCGCGGTATGCTCGCTAGAAGATATGTGTGTAACTTTGTAAGGAGTAGTCCGATTTCAAATCTGTTTGCAGATTCGGATTCTGCGTAAAATTCTAGACTAATTTAATATATCGCATGACTAAAAAAATGTTTAAAGACGGTCGGAAATCGCAACAGGTAAAAAATCTTAAAATCAGGGTAGCTCCCTAGGGAATGGAGCTATCTATAAAATTGAAAGAGATTTGGGTAGCTGAGAAAAATCTAATATTAATTGATACCAAACAAAGTACATTTATCTCAAAAGATGCATTGGTTAGACAAAGAAAACTCTTTGTTAGTTTTGCTTATAGAGCAAAGAGCAAAATTTGGAGGTTTGAGAGCTTTAAAGTGTATCTTTGCAAGGCGTGGTCCTATTTTAAATCTGTTTGCAGATTCGAATTCTGCGTAAAATTTTAGACTAATTTAATGTATTGCATGACTAAAAAATGTTTAAGGACGGTCGGAAATCGCAACAGGTAAGAAATCTTAAAATCAGGGTAGCTCTCTGGGAGATGATACAATCTGAAAAATTCCTAGAGATTCGGGTAGCTGAAAAAAATCTAATGTTAATTAATACCAAACAAGATAGGTTTATCTCGAAAGATGCATTGGTTAGACGAAGAAAACTATTTTGGTTCAGAATGTTAGCGGTAAAAAAATCTTAAAATGAGGGTAGCTCCCTGGGGGGTGATGCAATTTAAAAAATTCTTAGAGATTCGGGTAGCTGAGAAAAATGTAATATTAATTGATAACAAACAATGTACATTTATCTCCTGGGTGGAAGTGTGGAAAAAGATTTATCGCGCGGGTGGAAAGAATGCGGGTGTGACGTAATCAAAATGGTTGGGGGTGTCCGAGCAAGAAGGAGAGCAAGGAGGAGAGCAAGAAGAGAGCAGGAGGAGATTCATCTCCCTAATTTCCTCCTTATGGGAATTTACATGTAAATGGTGGCGACGGCGGCGGCGGCGGCGGCGGCGGCGGCGCCGTGCTGGAATCCCCGATCCTACTACTTATATATATATATATATATATATATATATATATATATATATAGCTTTAAATACATTTATTTTTTAGTTTATTGGACATCTTGTAGCACTCTTCCTAAGACAACAATCCATATCTGAAATAAATCATCTCCTTAGTACCTGCTGGAAAACAAGTGTTTGTTCTCCAAAACTAAAAATTGCTTTAGATAAAATTCTGACGTACTGTCTTCGTTTGCAAAAACTTCATCTTGCAATATTTATTTTGGCATGCCTGATGTTATTACTGACACCTCTATTAGGATTTGGTGTGGCATTAGGGACATGGAATATGGATTCAAGCATCCACTTATATAAACTAAAAGTGATATTACAAATGATTTATATTCCTTGTATAATTATAAATGAATATTCGTTCATCAATATCTTTATAACTTGTTGCTTTGAAATAATCGTACAATGCAGAATTTTGGGCTATCATTTTGAAATGCTTGGTGCAGCTCGTACGTGCACTAAAGTAAACGAAGAAAACTATAATAATCTTCGATGTTACATCGAACACCATGTGTTCATACAAAGGTATTACAAATACAATTAAATAGAATACATTTTAGTTGGAGTGTTTAGATTTTTAAAGAGCCTACAGCACATTTATTCGCCAATTATTGCAATGGATTATATTGCTATGACGACATTCATATGCACTGTACTATATATTTCAATGGAAAGGTAAGGATAACATGTGCAGTGTAATTTTTAGGGCAATGACTTGTAGTGAAAAAGCATCAACATCATTGGTATATGCGCAATACGCATTTAATGTTCTTCTCGGCTTGATGTTTTACTTTATTCCGATGGAATATGCTTTAGATGAAGTAAACTAGTAATTACTCTTGAATAGTTTCAGAAATGCTGATTGTCACAAATTTCAGATGAACAGCATTACATATGCAGTCTATGGTTCAAACTGGTATTCCAACAATAGACAAGAAGTTCAAAAATGCATTCCATTTGTAATACAAAGAGCTAATAACCAGCGCACATTCTGTGCTGTTGGATTGCTTAAAATTAATGCGGCGGCTTCGATAACTGTAAGTATTGCCACATGTTTTTTTAAATGCAAACTCTAATCAACAAAACTAAATATCTGTATCCAAATGCAGCTACCTGAAACGAAATCAAATTTTAACTGCAGTAAGCCGACTAACTAACTAACTAACGAAAAAGTAAAACCAAACTTGCGGCGTACTGCTTTTGCGCCATCTGCTATTAGTTAGGAAGTGCTATATTTGTGAAATCCGTTTGACTTTATTTGTAGAAAACAATTCAAATTAGTTTTAATTTTCTTGATTTGGAAACAGTAAACTTGTTACTGTAATATGGTGGCGAGATGTTATCAAGCTGGATCGCTTGCAGGATGTGCCTTATGCCTGTACAAATGGTTCAATTCTCTTTTAAGTTGGGCAGTTAAACTAAGAAGATAGATGAGAAGTGTTGATTCCTAGGGGTAGTAAGGTGTGGCCGACCGTCGAAGACTGGCCATAATGGATTTCTTCCTGTGTGTTATATGTCTATTTTGTTATGTATTTGATCAACACACAACACTTTGAAATGATACAACCCATTGGATAATACCCCTTTGATATGATCAAATCCATTGATTGTTGAGTAATTTTTTTTTGTATATTCTGTTGGTTATAGGTGCGAGGATATAATCAATAATACTAATGAGCCTGTTTAACTAAATGTTTTATTTCAGGCGTTTATCTAAGACACGTCTAAACCCTTATAATTCAAGTGTATAACTACTCCTAGAAACTAGTTTCCTAAAAGGCAAACATAAGGGTAACTGCCTGCATGCTATATGTGGCGAAGGTTATTATTACGGACGAACATAAATTCTTTAATATTGTAAAATTATGAAAGTCGGCTAAAGCAAGTATTGATTTAATTTTTAAATGATTCCAACACTCCCTCTCAAAAATATACTGAAATTTAACAATTTACTATGCAACTGTATTTGTGCCTAGCTAAGAAACAAAAAAACTTTTTACAATGGTTCAACATTTGTTGCGGTAGATCGAGAAACCCCTAAAAAAAACCCGACCAGAAACATATTAACAAGAATTAACTTAAAATACTTAATTATTAATTTCATTAATTTGTTTTAGTAGACAAAATAGAAATATTTTATTAGGCCTATCTTGAAACCGATTTCCTTAAATTTTTGGTCCTTGTACCTGCTGAGTAAGAACATCCGCTAACTGCTCACCTATTGAAATGTATCTTAGAATTATTAATTTGTTTTCAATTTGTTCTCGGGAAAATAGTACATTATATCAATATGTTTTGAGCGTTTATGAGAAGTGAGATTATTAACTATTGGCTGTTTAATTGGGAAACTAACGCCATTTAATAAAGATTTTAACCATAAAGCTTCTCTGACTCCTTCATATAGGGGCATATATTCTGCTTCTGTGGAAGAAACTGCGAGTGAACTTTGTTTTTTTTTTATTCCAACTAATTAACCAAACTTCAAAAAGTTTAAATATATAACTCGTAGTACTCTTTTGGTCAGTTTCATTGCCTCGCCAGTCAGCATCTACGAAACCAACTAATATTTCGTCAATTGCGCTACTTTTGTATATTAATTTGGTATTAATAGTACCTTTAATATACTTGAATATCTTCTTTAAGCATTGCCAGAGTTTCCTATTATTTGGTATCCATTAATAGTGTTTGCAGCTGTGCATAAATCCGGCTGTGTACATAGGATGGCATATATTACGCACCCAATAAGATTACGACAGGTAAATCCGCAATTTTCATCAGAGTTTAATTTAATATAATCTAGCTTAGTTGAAAGAAAGGTACCCACAACTTTACAATCACTCATCTTATTTTTGAACGTTGATTTTAAATAGGTACTCTGACTTAATAAAATCTTGTTTTCGTTTCGCTCGACTTTTATCATAAGACATAATTTTATTTCTTTTAAATCACAGGTGCAAAACAATTTTTTTAATAAGTTTTGAAATTTAGCATTGTTGTGAAATTTCCTGCAACAATTAGGAGATCGTCTACATACAGTACAATATAAATATTTTCGTTAATGTGATCTTTGTTAAAGAAATATAAACAACAATCAATGGATAAATTCGTATAATTGCGCTGTCTTAAAACTCTGTCGAAACGTTCAAACCAAAATCTCGCTGATTGTTTTAAGCCGTATAACAATTTATTGAGTTTGCATACCAAATTATCGTTTTCGACTTCAACTTCATCAGGCACCCGCTTATGAATTTCCTTTTTTAGAATGCTATTAAAAAATGCGGTTTTGACATCCATTTGGTGAATTAATAAATTGAATTGATTTGCAAAAGCTACATGAAATCTGAAAGTAGCAACGCAAGCTACCGGTGCAAAAGTTTCATCATAATCCAACAAATATTGTTGGTGAAACCCTTTTGCTACTACCCGTGCTTTATATTGCGTTGGGTTTTCAAAAGCATCATTCTTTATAGTAAATACCCATTTATAATCTAAAATTTTGTTCCTACTGATTTAGGAACAAGAGTCCACGTTTCATTTTGCGAAAGTGATTTATTCTTCTCGTATAAAAACCCCTTTATTTCTGAAATCAAAAGGGTAAAATCACTTTTCAATTAAGACATAAATTAACATGAGAGAATAATCTATATGAACACTGTGGCACAATTTGAATAAAATAAAATGAAAAAACCCTTACCACAAAAAATATTTAAAATACCAGATACGTATTTCGACCACTATGTGGTCATCATCAGTAGGAAATCCGTAATTAAATAATAATTAGCTGTTGTTCTGGAACACTTCAGAGGATATTCTCCTCACCACTTAGGCTGAAGTGAACCTTCCCAACATACAATTTACTATATTGTTGCTTTAAACACTATCGAGGATATTCTCCTCAACCGCAGGCTGGTGTTACTCACAACAAACAAGTGAATTGTGACATTATAACTTAAATCTACTTAATTTATACTAAATTTAAATCTACTGAAGCGGAACCAATTTAATGTTGCTTTCTCATTGGTTGTTGACCAATAAGGAAAGCAAAGCAGATGGCTCTATTGGCCCTTTATCGGTGTTTAAGAGGGGTCCTTTATGTTTAACAATTTTAATTGATTCATAGGCATTTAAGGAGGAAAACGTTGGTACCGCTTTTAACAATTTAACATTTTCTAGTTTAACGGGGTGGCTGGTTTCAAATATATGTTTGGCGACCTGAGACCTTTCGTATTTACCATATTTGAAGTGAGCAATGTGCTCTTTAAATCTTGTTGTTATATTCCTCTTGGTCTGACCAATATATTTTTGAAAACACCCTGGCCCTGCACAATTAATTTCATAAATCCCCGACTTTTGCAATTTTTCCACCTTGTCTTTTGGATTACCTAGCAAATCTTTAATTTTATTAGTATTAGTGAAAGCAATTTTGAAATTACACTGTTTGAATATTTTATCAAGACCCTTGGTGGTTTTGTGAAACGGATGTTTAACATATTTAACATTATCGTTAGAGGTGGTTGATTGCAAAGTCGTTGATTTACGGATGTTGATCCTATTTTTACACTTTCTAAAAATATTATCTATAATATCAGAAGAGAAACCATTGTAATTGGTTATTTGTTTAATAAGAGCAAATTCCTTATTAAATCTGTTTTTATTTAAAGGGAAATTTAATAATCTATTAATTAAAAAGTTAAATGAAGCCAACTTATGTTGTATGCTATGATTAGAGGAAGACAAAATAAAGCGATTTACATTGGTTTCTTTTCTATAAATGTCAAATTCTAATTTATTACCATTTCTAATTACTAATCTATCTAAAAAGGGTAATTGTCCATTATTCTCTAGTTCATACGTAAATTTAATGTTTTGAAATTTTGAATTCATTTCTTTAAGAAAATCATCAACATTTGATTTAGAAGTGTCAAAAACTGCAAAAATATCATCCACGTACCTTAACGATATTCTTGGGAAGTATTTGGAGTTTTCTTTTTTTAACTCGGTCTCAAAGCGAGACATAAATAAATTTGCTATGAACGGTGATAGGCTATTTCCCATTGCTGTGCCTTCATGTTGTTCGTACAACTTGTTGTTGAATTGAAAACAGTTCTGGGACATGCAATGCGAAACAAGCTTGATATATTCCTCAACTTTATCATCATCAATATCACTATCTATAAGAACATCCTTTAAATATGTTAAAGTACGTGGTATTGGAACACTAGCGAATAATGAACTGACATCAAATGAAATTAAGATTTCGTTCTCTTCTAATGTGATATTTTTTATTTTATTAATGAACTCTAAAGAGTTTTGTACAGACAAACTGTTAAACTTTAAATTCTTAAATTCATTTGACAGCCATCGTGATAAATAGTAAGTCGGTGAGTTGATACCTGAAACTATTGGTCTCATCGATTTATTATTTTTGTGAATTTTTGGTAAACAGTAAAGTTTTGGCATTTCAGGATTTGAAATTGTCAATTTTAATTTTAGTGTGGGCGAAACTAAGTTTGGACATTCTTTCAAAACTGACTCTGTTGATTTAATCATTTTATTTAGAGGAACCTCATTTTTAAGTTTTTTTACTATTGGTCTGCAAGGACCCTCAGACATCAAAGTTTCTACTCTATCAACATAGTCTAGTTTATCCAGAATAACCAACCTATTCCCCTTGTCAGCCTTTAAATAATAACAATCCTTTTGTCGTAAATCTTTAATAATCAGATGATCTTTCCTTGTTTGTTCTGAGGCATTCCTTGCGCAAGTGCGTAAGTTGTCCGAAAGTTGAATTTTGAGACCCAGTTAAAAAAAGAAAACTCCAAATACTTCCCAAGAATATCGTTAAGGTACGTGGATGATATTTTTGCAGTTTTTGACACTTCTAAATCAAATGTTGATGATTTTCTTAAAGAAATGAATTCAAAATTTCAAAACATTAAATTTACGTATGAACTACAGAATAATGGACAATTACCCTTTTTAGATACATTAGTAATTAGAAATGGTAATAAATTAAAATATGACATTTATAGAAAAGAAACCAATGTAAATCGCTTTATTTTGTCTTCCTCTAATCATAGCATACAACATAAGTGGGCTTTATTTAACTTTTTAATTAATAGATTATTGAATTTCCCTTTAAATAAAAACAGATTTAATAAGGAATTTGCTCTTATTAAACAAATAGCGAATTACAATGGTTTCTCTTCTGATATTATAGATAATATTTTTAGAAAGTGTAAAAATAGGATCAACATCCGTAAATCAACGACTTTGCAATCAACCACCTCTAACGATAATGTTAAATATGTTAAACATCCGTTTCACAAAACCACCAAGGGTCTTGATAAAATATTCAAACAGTGTAATTTCAATATTGCTTTCACTAATACTAATAAAATTAAAGATTTGTTAGGTAATCCAAAAGACAAGGTGGAAAAATTGCAAAAGTCGAGGATTTATGAAATTAGTTGTGCAGGGCCAGGGTGTTTTCAAAAATATATTGGTCAGACCAAGAGGAATATAACAACAAGACTTAAAGAGCACATTGCTCACTTCAAATATGGTAAATACGAAAGGTCTCAGGTTGCCAAACATATATTTGAAACCAGCCACCCCGAATTATGAATTAATTAAAATTGTTAAACATAAAGGACCCCTCTTAAACACCGATAAAGGGCCAATAGAGCCATCTGCTTTGCTTTCCCTATTGGTCAGCAACCAATGAGAAAGCAACATTAAATTGGTTCCGCTTCAGTAGATTTAAAATTAGTATAAATTAAGTAGATTTAAGTTATAATGTCACAATTCACTTGTTTGTTGTGAGTAACACCAGCCTGCGGGTGAGGAGAATATCCTCGATAGTGTTTAAAGCAACAATATAGTAAATTGTATGTTGGGAAGGTTCACTTCAGCCTAAGTGGTGAGGAGAATATCCTCTGAAGTGTTCCAGAACAACAGCTAATTATTATTTAATTACAGATTTCCTACTGATGATGACCACATAGTGGTCGAAATACGTATCTGGTATTTTAAATATTTTTTGTGGTAAGGGTTTTTTCATTTTATTTTAACATGAGAGAACAAAATTTATTGTCTAGTGAACCTCAAATAACAGGTATACAATTAAAACTGATAATGCAGCTTCGACCAGAAGCCAAATAAAAAATTAGCAAGATACTCTATGTTGATTAGCACACCTAAAGCCCTTGTGACCCTAAAATACTATATAAATATTGGATACTAAAATATAAACAATAGTTTAAGAGTCATACAAACAAGTACTCACTATTCTGACGACGACGGTTGAATTAGCCTAATTGACCAGGCTACACACGTAACAATACTGATGATCTCGCTAGCGCTAGCTGTAGCTTATCGGAATTCTGCAATAACAAAAAGAGGCACCTTCATTCACCGGGACAAACATGCGTTCCCACCCAATATACGAAGAAGTTAAAATAATTCTACTTTTAAAATGCAATTGCACCTTGACACTGCTACACATAAACCAAAAAAGCAGCACATTTTCAGCACACATCCGCGCTCCCTCGTCCGCGTTACACTTACGGTAGAGTATCAATCTAAAAATTTACTTATACCGTCCTTTTCCAAACCCTGCTTTATTTTCCTACAAAAGGCATCTACTCGTTGCCTTTTCAGTAACCTAACTTTGCCCAAGTACCTTTAAAAACGTTACTTTGTCTAATTTGAAAATAATAACTTTTTTACTCTCGTTCGGCACTTACTGATTCTCCGAAAAATCAATCGGATAGCGGAAAAGGCAGTCAGCTACCACATTTTCCTTCCCTAAAAAATAAATAACATCAAATGAATATACTGCAATCAAAAGAGTCCATCTAGTTAATCTTGAATTTAGTAACCGGCATCTCAACAAATACGACAATGCTTTGTGATCCGTTATAATTGTCAATGGGCGGCTCAAAACTAACGCACGCCACTGTTTTAAAGCATTCACCACCACTAACGTCTCCTTTTATTGACAGCATAGTTTAACTTGCTACCTTTTAAGGTGCGATTCACAAACGCCAATATTTTTTTCCACAGTTAGGAGTCTACCTGAAAAAGACAAGCCCAATTCCGTTCCCCGAACTATCACACTGAATATAAAATCGCGAATTTAGCAGCGGATATCTAATAAAACAAACGTCTAAAAACGTCTCCTTTACTTTATCAAATGCTTTCTGTTCCTCGTCCGTCCCCACCCATTTGATGTCATTCTTAAGGCGTTTTAACCAAGGTATCGTCAAATCTGCATAATTGTCCACAAACTTCCTATCGTAATTGCACATGCCCAGAAACGAACGTAACTGCCGAATGTTTTTGATCTTGGCATTTCTAGTATTGCCCGCATGCGCTCGGGTTCAAACGAATACCCTCGGGCGTTACTATATGTCCCAAAAACTGAATACTTCCGCGAGCAAATTCGCATTTTCGCAACTTAACCATAAGACTCTCACGGGCAAGCCGTCCGAATAATAGATTTAAATGTTGAAGATGATCCGTGGCACTCGCTGATATAATTAAAATATCATCAATGCATGCCTTGGCAAATACCGTAGTCTGTTCCCCAAAAATAATGGACAAACCTCGGATAAAACTGGCTACTGACGTACACAAACCAAATGGAAGCACTTGGAACTGATACGTATTGCCTTCTAATAGAAAGTCGTTAAATTTTTTACAGTCGACCCTCAATAGAATTTGAAAATATACGCACGTCAGATCAATAGTGCTCATAAATTTTATATTATCCGCTTCAGAGATCAAATCCTCCTGATTGGGAGGCATCACATGATCGCCTACCATTCTCGCGTTCAAATGACGCGCATCTAAACAGACGCGGATACTTCTATCATTTTTAATTACATTCCACGCTCCGACTCGCAGAGTGTTCACGAATCTTTTTCTATACATTCGGATCACATCCCTCGAAGTAGTCCACTCCCGCAGATCCGAATTGGGGACTATTTTACCTCCGGAATTTTTTATCCCAGAGGATGCCATCATTATTAATAACAATTTGAGTACGCTGTGTACTTGGGAGATAATGTGGTGGTTTCCTGTTGCTTTCCACATTGCAGTAGTGTGTCTTAGAATTTCATACCGTCCCTTATGGTCTCTGCCACTATAAGTACCGAAAAAGCTGCTGCCCTTTTTTCGGGGACCTGTCTTAGTCTGGTTCCTCACTAAAGACCCCACTAATTTGGTTAAACGTATAGTTCGGCTCTTTAGCTCAGTGAAACGCGCACGCCATTCTACCTGTTCTAGTATTTTAGAACGTCATCACGGTGCCTGTCCGCTCAGAATGGCCTAGTTAAATATTGGATATTAAAATACAACACTAGTTTAAGAATCATATAAACAGGTACTCACTATTTTGAGAACGACGGTTGAATTAGCCTACTAGACCACGCTACACAGGTAACAATAACGTTGATCTCGCTAGCGCTAGCTGTAGCTTATCGAGACCAAGCTCGGTATTCTAAACAAACAAAAAGAGTCACTTTCATTCTCCGGAACAAACAGTCGTTCCCACTTAATATACGAAGCAGTTAAAATAATTCTACTTTTAAAATGCAATTGCACCTTGACACCTTGACGCTAGTGCACGTAAACTAAAAACACAGCACTTTTAATTAAGCTGGGGGTACGGTACACCCGATACACGTGTGTCCTCTCGCACAATTCTAGAAACACGTCGCCGAACACCACATTTTTAAACTGAGTTACACGTACAATGCGCTAGTCCAGGCTGTACTAACTTCACCGCGGCGCCCTAACTTCCAGAAGGTCAAAGATCCTCGGTCGTAACAAGACTGCTATCCCGACCGTTCACAAGCTTATCACTTCTTCGAGTTTGTTCTGTACATTATGTTAACTTGGCATAATAAATGCAAACCTACCGCCTTCTTCAGCAGAGGTTTTTCAAAACCTCATGGGCTGTTGTGCAGAACACCAATTTAAGTTATTTACGTTAAAGTTTATCATAAAAACATGTTTGTCATTTACTTACGTATTAAGATTTATGGTTCATTATTATTGTTTTTGATTATTATTTATGAGATTTCGGCATTGATTTAACTCTAACCAGTTTTCCAAAACTACTACAACTCAGTCTAGTTTTTTATTTGTAGGTATAATGGTTTCAATTCCATTAGAAGAATAATGTTTAGTTTTACAGATTATTTTGTTATTTCTGAGCTTTTAATTTTACAATGAGTAACCGCAAGAAAACAGTTCACAGTCAAGGAAGATGAATTATTTATACTGTGTATAAGTTTATGAGAGAAGAAAAGAATGGAATGCCAGTCATTCCTATGAATAATGTACAAGAACGAGCAGCAACAGCAACTGGAGTTGTCCTAAACACAGTCGAGCAAATTATTTCAAAAGCGAAGAGCAAACCGTAGGGTGGGAAATTTGTATCATCAAGGAAGAAAATTAATAAGAGAAAATATAATGTGCGCCAATTTGAGGATTGTGGTAGTAATTTTATGATTTTTTTAGATTAAATTTCTATGAAATATGCATTCTTAAAAAAGAGGACAGTATTTTGGAGCCAAGAGTTTTAAAAAATTTAGCCTGACTATTTTTATCCACACACGCACGGAAACATGACACACGAAAAGAACAATAAACAATACACCAAAAAGTTACCGGTTTCACATACAAACACTGTAGTTTTATAATTTATATTATGTTGGTAAATTAATGGTTATGCAATCCACATAGCATAGCAGTTGGGGTAATTCAGAATATGCATCCGGAAATCCAATATTTCTAGATTTTATTTATATTGTATTACTTTTTTCTTTAATACGATACCTCACGCTTCTTTCATTGCGCATCTGACAGCCCATGAGATTTTGAAAGACCTATAATTATTAAGCGCTACATTGTGTGTTTAAATTTTAACTTACATATACAAAATGATAAACCTAACTAATACCCGGAATTCCAATCTACTTAATAATAATAAGTTATAATAAACGATGGACGGGAACAGCACAGTCCTTGTTTGACTGCATCCACTTGATTGTATCATCGCCAGCATTTATTTCCTCATAATCTGCGGAAATTTTATAATTAAGTGACTGTGCACACATGAAATAATTTTGCGTATTTTCAATATCTTCGTCTTTATATGAGTGGGTCGACTTTTAATTCTCTCACATCGGGTGGCCTCAGTAGTTTCAGATGCAGCGAGTCTATTTGCTATCACTTTTGAGGGCGGTGGACGATGTTCAATACCTGTTTAATAACAGATTTACTGTTATCCGTTTTTGAAAATTCCTGTTCTGGCGTACATAAAAGGCGACGAGGTGTTTTGATGGACCACTCTGCGTTTGGGGAAATAAAAGAGTAAATAAATTGTAATGTTTTGGGTTTAATGTGAATACAATACAGAAAATTTGAGCAATGACTATTGGAATTGTGATTCTTTAGTTGAAGTAATTGGTGCCTGTGGGATTATGTACTGCTTGAGGACTATGATTTGATGGAAGCTACAAAGGGATGATGGTAATTTAGAGGAAAATAATTGAATGGCTTACTAACTTCATATGCTAACTGGTAAGCGGTTGCATATGATTATATCTTCATTCGGAAGACAACTGGAACTTGGACTGCATGATTTATCTGTTACTACTATTTCTTTATTGAACATTAATTACACTTGTCGATTTTCTTGTTGCACATTTTTCCGCATGAAGAATTCAACTTAGTACACACACACCCAATCAGTAACAACAACCAACTCGAAGTACTTATGTTTTTGGTTTTATTCTTTACTTCTTGTATCCCCCTCTTAAGGGTTGAGGCTTAGAATGTGTTGGGAATGACGGTATTGGGATGTAGATAAAGGTAGATTTGAGGCTACCAGTGATGATGTAAATTAATCGTATGGAAACAGATGAAATCATTGAATATTGATAAAGAATAAAATGGACAGTCAACAATTTATTTTCAGGACTTACAGATTTTGTTATTTTAGGCATTTGAATGTCATACGTATGATTTTCGAATGCATCTGTATCAGCAAGCTTTAAAATTGGTCTTGATGCTCTAAAATTTAATTCATCAAAAATGACATCACGTGCTTTAATGAATTTACAAGTTTCAATATCGGAAATGTTATAATCATTTGGTTCGTACCCTAATAATATGACTTTAAATGATTTTTCATCAAACTTACCCTTTCTGGCTTTATTGTATACAAATGCGACCGAATCATATACTTTAAAATATTGTAATCTAGACCTTTTATTAAGCCATAGGTCGTATGGTGTTTTATTGTGTGCAATGGTTTTAGTAGGTGTTAACCCTATTAAATACGTTGCGATTAATATTGCTTCACCCCAAAAACATTTTTGCAATTTGGCACCCTTTCTGTTCATCACCTGCTCATACGTTTGCTATAGAATTTTGTTGCGGAGTGTATGGTACCGTTAGATGATATGTTGTGCTTCTTTTGATTACAGAATTTCTTTTGTTCATTTGAGAGATATTCATTACCATTGTCACAATTTAAATTAATAACTTTCTAATTAAAATGTGCTTCACTTTTGGCAGCATAATCTTTAAAAATTGTAAACCCCCCTCAGATTTTTTGGTTAATGAATAAGTATAGTTATCGATAAGGACGATAAAGCAATTTTTATCATCCAACGTTGATGGTGTAATTAGACCACGTACGTCAGTGTGAACAATAAATAAAGATCTTTGAATACATGTTTTAATTTTTAATTTAGAAAAGGGTTTTCGTGCCTGTTTCCCATTAACAATACATAGTTGTGATAACTCATATGTGGGGCTAATTATTTGCAAACAAGCACTATCGGTTGCCAAATCTTTGGTTTTAATTTGTAATAATTTTTCCTTACCAATATCACTTAAACGTTCATGCCAAATTTTATAATTGTTTTGCTCAACTTATTTGCAACACTTACTTATTTATGAGAAATACTATTAACCACTTTATTAACTTAAAGATTATTCCAATTAAAACGTATAAGGGCTTACCTTGTACGTTCTTTTTAAAGAGTTTAGGAATTCGATTCATTGAATGTAGAAGTTAGGGACTTTATTTTAATATTTGAACAATCACCGGTAATTAGCAATTTCGTTGATGTTATGAAACCTCGGGATTAGTAACCTCCACACGAATTTCGCCGTCAGTTGCTTATCGTGCAATCGTACGCGTTGACGTAGAGTTTTGATGTGAGAAGAAGTTGATCTTCCCACGAACTCAGGCGGAAACACATGAATCTCGGTTGGTGGTGAAGAACAATTAAGGCAACGACAATCGCTTAGTTGGGCAGATTTTATCGTACCATTACGGAAAGACTTACCCCTACCGGGCAGTGCTGACGCGAGAATGTTCGTTCCCACCTTTTTACCTATCCTGCCGTCTCATCAGTGAAGCTCTACCTGCAAAAGCCTGCGCGGCGACTCCAACAACTCAACAGCACAAAACAGAATGGACCGTCCCTGAGGCCACCAACATCAAGTAATATTTTAGGGTAAGTGTTTGTAATAACTTTATTTCATTTGCCCGGGAATTTACTAAAAGGATTGAGACTGATAACCTTTTATTATCATCTTACCTTACATGTGATTTTCCAATGCTCCACCCGAAGATGCTACATTGGCCAGGAAGCGAGTTTTTTTTTACCGGGAAAATTTGAAATTTTGCAGAACCCTTGCTGTTCCAAGCAAGGTAGGGATCTTTAACGTGCGTGACAAAACTTACACACGGGACCTCCATTTTACCTTTTATGCGAACGAGGGTGTATTTTTTGTGAAAAATGCTCGTCTAACATTTTTCAAGCGGAGCGTGTCGGGATTCGAACTCAGGACCTTGGGCGTAGTAGTCAGACACATACCACTACACCACGGAGCCGCCATTATCCTCTTACCTGACATGTGATTTTCCAATGCTCTATCCGAATGTACTACACTGCATTATCATCTTACCACCTGCGGTTAAAGAAACTCCACCATCCTTGTTGAAAATAACCGTTATGCATTAGCTTTGCATCCGGCGGACAGACAATAAGTTGAGTGGAACATAAGCTGCATGCAGGACGTTTTCTAGCGTACCATTGCTTCCCCCCTCCCTGTTGCTCGTAACCATTATAGTTCCTTTAACTGTTGCCACTGTAGTTGTATTGTTTTTCGCAACAGAAGCGCTTATTGGTACCGAAAAATTTAAGCCCATTTACAAAATGGTCTGGCTTGCCCAAATTATTAATCCCACTCTCACCGATTCCGCCGCGTACCATAAAAGCAGAATTTGACTGTATCTACTATTACCCTAATTAATATATTTCTTGTAGTAGTAACAATCACGTTTTATATGGTTTGCTCTTCCGCAATGTTCGCACTTTACCCGATGTTTATTTATTTTTTATTTGCTCACAAATTTTTTTGATTGATTATTTCTAGCCTTATACTGGTTATAATAATTTCTTCCACGGAAGTTATGCAAAGCTTTCAGCTTGTATCGGCGGTTTGGCTTCTTATCTTAATTTCGTCATCTAATAAGTCTTGTTTTTACGAAAGCAAGGCTTAAATTATCTTATGATAAAGTTAGGATCATCGTGACAACGCCGTTGCATGTCGAGGGTAAATTTAAAAACAAATGAGCAACTTCTCCCATTTTATTGATACCTGCTCCCGCTGCGGTTAATTCAATCATCATCGAATTTACCAACATGAGCAATTAACGGTACATTTGGTTGTAATTAAAAACTTCTTCTGGATATCTAATTGAGTAGCTAAACTCCTCTTTTCGTAAATCGTATCTAACTTTAGGATAATATCCCAAGTACTATTTTCTTCCGTTAGTTACAATGCCAATCATGATTTCGCATACATGTTGAATTATACAACCTTTTGTGGCCCTTTCCCATTTTGCAATTTGTCAGTGATTACATCCGGTGGTTCGTGATCAAGTACTTGCAAAGCGCCTTCTTCTATTTACACGCAAAGAGAAATTACCATATGCTGTATTGCTCACCATTGAAAGGCTTAATGTTTTGTATTATTTTGCTAACATTCTCCAGATTTTTTTTTAATAAACTTTATTTCTTATTAGTCTGTTGCCTAAAAATATAAAACAGATCTAACCAGTTTCCTGACTAACCCGTTGTTGAAAGTTAAAATGAAAATTTATTGTTTTTAAGGAGTTCGAAATCACCCTGGTTGTGTGTATGTGTGTTTGTGTGTGTGTTGGTGTGCTAGTACGAAATTGTGAGAAAGTATTTGTCTGTTTGTCAGTTACCGAACGTCGGCAGCCGGAAATCAGAAAACAAAGTTCGCATTCCTGCACGTGTCCTGCCCAACGGCAGCCGAAAGCCAGGAAAGCCACGTACAGTCCCGGGTGTAATGGTGTAGTCATTGATATTGCCAGGGTATTTTCCCAAAAAGTTAAATTAAGATTAATTGCAATGTGGGATAGTTAGGTTTCGAGTTATTAATACATCTGTGTTTGCCCTCTTGTTATTTGTTATTTAGCTTAAGTACTAAATTTAAATGTTAGTTTTAAAAAGTCCTAATCTATTAGCTTACAACTAAATTAAATACTAAACTTATTCTACACAGACTTTCATCAATCCGGGCGAGACCTGTTAATGCTCATGCACGTACTTTCACCGCACATACTCACCTATATTAAGTTCAATTGTTTTTTATTATATGATTTAGCTCATGATATCTCAGCGGCCCAACCCCTGGAAAGTCGTCAGTCAGTCAGGGGTGGGTCTCTGGTTATTCCAGGAGCTTCTTTGTGTTGTTATTGTATTTTTTTCGTTGTAATATTTGTTAGGTTACGTGTTATCATTTGGTCGCTCGATCAATTTGTGTGTGTGTTTTGTCTGTATTATTTTGTTTTGTTTGATGTTTGTTTTTACAAATTTGTTATTACAGTAGAAGCTCTGGAGTCGCCGTCACCCCGCATGTTCATTTCTCTGTGTCAGTTAGTTATAATCTGTGTTTGTACGTTGGGTGTGGTCCATGTTCAGTCATGAAATGTCCCCGGCTGAGCTGAAAGTTCCGTGTCTCTGGTCTGTGTGCTATGTCTGGATTTAGTGTATGAGCACGCCTCCCGTTCGTGCCAGTGTGTCATCTGTTTTGCCATTGGACAATAATGGTTTTGTGTATGTCACATCGTGTGCGTGATGGCGCTTCCGTAATTGCCTTCACCTTGGCGTACTGTTCCTTCCGTAGGAAGTATGTAGCAGCCCGTTGTTTTACTATTAGATTTAGTGGCATTATTCCCAGTGCTACGGCAAGTGCTTCTTGCGAGGTAATGCGGTAAACCCTTTTCTACTGCAGCATGAGTCCCCTTTGCGCCGTGTTCTCGCGTTGTGGGGACTTACTAGATTCATCCTGGGATGCCACGCACTTGCCCCATGAGTTATTATGGATGTCATCATGCTGTTCATGTAAAGTTTGACACAGTTGAGCGGGATTTTGTACTCAAGTTGGGATAGATTAACGATGCCTTGCATTAAGCTTTTTGCCTTTGTGCACGTCTATTGTAAATGATCCTCAAAGTTTTGTTTCTCTCCAGGATAATCCCAAAGTAATTAGTTTAGGGCGATCTTTTAACCCTCTCGTATCGTAAAATGACTGGGGAGTTCCTCGAGAGATTCCCCTTCATCATCATGTATCTGGTGTTGAACACAGAGATGAGCATTTTGTTGCTTCCACACCAGTTGTCTATTCGCTCTATTGTGTTTGTCCTTTTTTGCTCGATTGCGACTCTTGTATTCCTCTCCACCATGACGAGTATGTCGTCCGCGTTGGCTATAACAGATAAAACCTCTCTCATGCTCTGAAAGTCGTCCATCAGCCAATCGAGCAAAATTTCCCAGGATAGAGATCCACAGACGGATCCCTGCGGGCAATCTTTGATAACGATTTTAAATATCGAATGTGGTACTTGTAGTGTAACGTATCTGTACTGGCAATAACTTCGAAACGAATAATATAGTTTGGGGCTGTTGATTGATTCCAGCCTGTGAAGCAGGGCCAGCCATTAAAGGTTGTTAAATGCCCCTCGATGTCTATCAGTACCGCTGGGAGATATATATATATATATATATATATATATATATATATATATATATTGGTATTTGAGATTATAAAATGGTTTATAAAAAGGTGGTTGTTAGTACTGAAGATAAAAACATTAATTTACCACTTTTATCAAGCTATTCTAAATTTAAAACACTACGGTAAAACAAAGATTGATGAATAATTACTTGTTAAGCGCAGATAGAATGTTTTGTACTAGTGATGCAGCGTTTGAGGTTTGAAAAAGCATTGTTTCACTGTTTTTCAATACGAAGGGTATCTAATGTAACTTCCACTGAATGTGTATAGGTTTTATTGATAGAAATATTGTTTGTAATTGTTCAGGATACTCTATTCCATTATTTATTTTATGTACCTGAAATGAAAGTCGTTTAGTATTTTTTAATTAAAAAGTGATGAAAATTTATGAAATGTCAACAAATGAAAATTAATACAAATAATACCAGAATCTGTCCCAAAATAGCAAGTAAGTTCAGTTAAAGATGAAGTAATGAATGTATCCCTTTAATTATTATATACTAGGCAAGATGTAAATGTTTTTAGATTTCCTAGGTGATAAATGTTTAGAATATAAGAGTTGATTTAAAATTGATATACGGTATAGATGTTTTTGGCTTGAGGAGCCTGTAATTAAATTGATAAAATTAATATATATGTTTAAAGTGTATGCATTTTATTTGAATGGTCAACAAAATAATACTCCACTAAGTTTCATGTTTATAAAAAGGTGTATCAGAAAATAAGTGATAAGGGTTATACAACCAAGCAAGGTCCAGAGGAAGAATTCCAATTAAACTAAACATCGGGTCATCTCTTGTGTTATTGAAGAGTTGCACCAGTGATAGTGAGATATTTTGCAGCGGGGTCCAGTCTTATAGGATTACGGTCCAATTGATATTGGTGAAATATTGAAAGTGTTCTTAGTAATAGAGCCGATTAAAGTATACAGTTGATGAAGTTAGTAGTTATTTGTAGAACCTAAAAACTAAAGTCAATTCCATTTGAACATAAAACTAAAACGTACTTTTAACAGGTATTCACTGCAAGCATTCAAGGCGATCTTGTTGTATCCTGTATCAAGGTCCATGTACAACCCAGGCACATTCAGAGGAGTTGCAGGTATTTGAAGTTATCTTTATATACACATCATTTAAAGTAATTTGTGAATAATTTGAATTTCAAACGCTTACCTAAATTAAATATTGTTGGGTCTATTTATCAATCTTTGAATAACCACGAGATACAAGCACTAAAAGAAGTTAAGTGGTTTTGATTAAACAACGCTTTATGCGCCTGTGTTTTATATACCTGTAAGAGGACAAAGAACTCACGTCTTCTTACAGAGTATAAATACTAGATACAATTTTCCCTGAACAAGTCTTAAAAGCCGTGGCATAATTAAAACAAGAAATTTTTCTTTATTAAAATCATTTAAAAGGCCAACACCACATTTAGGGTGCAATTATTAAACTTTAACTCCTATTTTGAATTATAATTTTATTTGATATCACCATATACAATATATTTTGACGAAAAACCCAGGTTGGCGTGGAGACATAAGGAACACAGCAGACCATACATAATAATATATATTGAATATATATATATATATATATATATATATATATATATATATACTCTTTATAACAGACTATAAAAACTATACTTGTTGAAAATTTCTTTCTTATGTAACTATTTCAAAATGTGCAATAATTGCTTCTAATTGTAGGTACTTAGGTTGTCATGGTCAATCTGTACCCTTCTTCGGGGTTTACGAATTAAGAACCAACGCACTACCCAATCACTTGGAACCATTTAATGGCTTACTGCAATAACAAAGTACCTAATTTTTAAATGGAGTTTATCTCAAAAATCTACAATTTTAGTGTTTTTAAATGCACATTTATTGTTTATAATTTATTGCATAATATATATGATTTTTTGCAAACTATTTTTTAAATCGATACGTGCATGTGCATGTTTATATCACGGCCAAAGCATCGCGTCAAATAAATACAAAATGTAATACGTTTTTGAATTTTTGTCAAATTTGCACGAGGGTAGAAAACTATGCCTGCAAAGTTTGAATTTGGGTGTAGAAAACAATGAGGGATATCACAATGTAGAAGAAGATTTATCGATACACTCTTGAAGGTATGATAGCAGATAAATATCTACTACATATATGGAAGCGTGCAAGTTTCGTTGGCAGATAATTGAGTAGATAGATAGAAAGGTAGGTACATACACCTAGGTTCTGAAACACTCTCAAGAAAATCTCCAAATGAACACGGTTGTTGTCACACAATCGCTACATACGGCTTGGTAAAAGAAATTTGTCTACCTTAAGTCACCGATATTAACACAAAACTGAAAGCTTCATTTTATTAGGTAGGAATAAAGAAAGTGTAAAATTAAAGAACATTTGTCAACTAGTAACGCTAGTGCGTTAATTAAGCATACATTTGTGAAAAGAAAAGCATTTTTTAATGTAAGTTAGTTAAAAAAGCTTTGGCGCAAAAAAACTCTTAATACTTTACAGAAGCCTGAGTAATTTACAATTATCTGACATGGATAGTTAGTCATAATGTTAAAATAGGACCTAGATAGTAAAGCAACAACCAGTAACTAAAACCTGGACATATTTAATTAGATAAAAACGACATATTTTCGTAAATGACCACACGTACGAATGGTTAGTCGTAAATCTCTTCACACATTTACAGAAACTTATAAAATCGTATTAAATTTAAAGCAAATTAATTAACCATTTTCACGCACCTAGATACAATTGACCGGGACTTGAAAACAGTTCTAATCGTGCATACCGTATGAATTGAGTAAGTTGGGAAATACCTTGAAATAAGATAGCTCATAAACTGCCATAGCATAATGGAAGGAATCATTCAGATTCGTTCAAATTCGTCAATACAAATTACTACATTGAGTTAGTAATGAAACAAGCATCATCGTAGTGCGGGTAAATCAGTTAAAGTAGTTAGCGCAACGGCAATTTTGAATTCGGGTTGGTAGGAAAGAAGCAGTAAACGCGAAATCAATCGCGGATTTGATAAAACTGCCGCTACATGGTGAACGTCCCTGGAGTGGATCCTTTATGCTGTGTAGGCATTACGGGAGGAAAATTTATCCTGAGAAGCCAACTTAATCTTAATGTACCCCGTATATTCAGATGTCATTTATAGTAATGATCAGTAAGCAAGACGTTTTAATAAACTGTGTTAGTTCTATTAAAATCGTATGCTTTGATACTATAGAACAATCGTTTTATCTCTATTAACTACATGTTACAACGAAACTTAAGTTCATAAATAAATTTAAGCCACAAAAGTGTAAACAAAATATTTATTTCGGTATAGCGGAAACGTCACTAAGAAAGCTTTAAAATTATGAAGTAAACAGTGATTAATTTATCAAAATACAACTCAAATAAGAAAAACTTACTGTCAAATTTAGCTAAATAAATTAAAATCAATGATACATTTAAAAAAAACATAGAAACATTTTACTGCAATGTAAAAACCCAAACGCTGAGTAAAAAAATTCCCGGGTATCAGATTGCAGATACAATTTAATCATTCCATTCAAAATGTTACTATGTATTGATAAAGGTGTGAAAAGTAGTGATGATGTAGACCAATCTTAAGGGATTTGACACGGGAAAAAATTTAAAATCGAAAGTGACTTGTAGTAAAAATAAAGACAAAAATTTAGAATAAAAACATTTTAGGTCTAAACATAGGTTAGCACAATCGTTTACTTAATTGAACTTTAATATTTTATTTTGGGGAAATTATGTTTTAAATTGAAGGTAGGCTGATAGCTTTAGCTAGTTTTTCATCTTTAAAACAGAAATTTAGATTACGACTTTGACTTTGACGTGTGCAGTCGACATCACGGACTTTTTGAGAATTTGAGGGATAGATTGGGCGATTTTCTAAATTTTTTATGGGTTCTTTTTTCTTTAAAGACAGACAGAGGGAGATACCTATGGTCGATATGCGGAGGGACTTTCTAACCAAATCGTTTAATGGTAAATTATGTCCAGAGGGTTGAGATAAAACCTGACTGGAGAATGAGGGTGACTCAATTTCTCAGGTGGTGTTATCCCAGCACTGTAGCGCACGGAGTGAAGAGCTTGACCGCACGTGTGTGTTCTATTCCTTTATGGATTAGAGAACTACGCGTCCTGATTTTTTGACTCCAGCAGCACCCACAGTGTTGTTTCTTTTAGGATTTAAGGAATTTTTCTTTTGAGATTTGACTTTTTACGTTTTACTTTTTACTTTAATTTTTTTAGTTCTTTTTTTTTTACTTTTACCTTAGCAATCGAAAAATTACTTTGGACATAGTACGTAATCTAGAACTGACTTGAAGGATGCTAGGGTAGTAAATTTTTAGAAAAGATCTCAATTGTAAAGGAGGAGTAACGCTTGCGCATTACGATAAATAAAAACCTGTAACAAAAAGAGGGAAATCAATCTTCAACAGACAACTCAATATTAATACAGTTTCTGATTTCATATATAATAGTGTTCAGTAAGCAAGACATTTCAATAAATTGTGTTAATTCTATTAAAATCATTAACCTGAAAACCACAAAATAATCGATTTATCTTTGTTTAATACATAGGTTCATAATCCATTTCAAACCGTAAAATCATATACAAAATATTTATTTCAGTAAACTTTCATAGTGGAAACGTAATTCTAAGAAAGCTTTAGAATTATGAATTTATTAATATAAATCTCAAATATAGAAGTTTTTTTTTAATTTTGGTTAAATAAATAAAAATCAATGCTACATCTAAATGAAATTTCAGGCACGCTTTAATAGATTGTAAAAACCTCAGGAGAATTTCACGAATATTATATTGCAGTTATAATTTAAACATTTCTTACAATATGTTACAATGTGTTCATTTTATTGTGCAAAAGCAGAAGGAAACACAAACGTTCACCTTCGTAAATCATTTTATACCAAAAGTACTTTTCATAAGATTTACTCCATAAACTCAATAGGAAGACTATAATATGACAAAAGGTCCACGAACTGAACATAAAAAAATGAGGGGAAATGATAATAATTATATTTGACGAGAATGAGAAATTAATTAATCGAAAGCAAGTAATAAGAAGACACCGAAAATGTAGATATACAAGCAAATAGTGATAAAGCTGACGCGACCGCGGGGTTAAAGGTTGGTATGATGTTAAAGTTATAAGGACATTATAAGGACATTAGAAATAATTTAAAATTCATTAACATGTAATAATTAAATAGGAAAACAAGAAACTTTCGAGTAATGAATCTTTATGATGACTTAGAATGAGGTTTTATTGAATGCTTTTAATTCAATAAAAAATTTACATATTGTGGAAAAAACAACGGTATAGCACAAAACTGGAATTTAAGTTTTTTTTTTGTTTTTTTCACGGAAATTATCAATAATTGGGGTTTATTAATACTTTATCATTAAATAGAAAAACAGGGAATTTTTAAGTGGTGAATATTTTGATAGATTAGAATTAGATTTTTTTTGAAGATTTCTAAGGTATTTTATTTTAGTTGCACCTGACCAGTTTGAAGGGTAAGATTAATTTTTGGATAAGTCAATTTACATGTGCAGTCTAATGAAATTGGTTTTTTGTTAATAGAGGTTAAGTTTAGGTAAATTTTTATTTTAACTTATGTAGAAATTAGATGATCAGGATTTATGAAAGATATCCAGCTACCCCAGTGCTAGTCATATCGGAAAAGAGTATTTTATTTTGACAGAGATACTGGATAATAATCAACTGTAAAATAACCAAAGCAAGTTAGTATATGCGGAATAACAGTTGTTAATGACTTTAATTTTAGTATTAAATATTTCGTTACTAACGTAGGGTAGTGTGACGTCATGCCATGCGCTCCTGGATTTTACTGCTTTGAACGCGCACATCGGTGTGTGTGGAACGCTCTTACACACTTACTGTCGCGTCTTTGCTCTGAAAAGATGCTATTTGTATAAGCTCGTTATGTATAATAATACTCAACTCTTGTAAAATACTCAATAAATTTAATAAGTGTACAGTCCTACTTCCTCAATTAACCTAAGCTCTTTACATTTGGCCTTCTTACGGATTTATGAATTAGCATGACTAAAAATTATTTGTAGATTAACAAGAAACGTAACGCTTATATTGGAATGAAACGAATAGTTGGCTCATCTTTACAAGTATTTGGATGTAGTTTGTAGCATATGGATGCTTCAGGTATAAACAAGGCACAAAAACTGGATTGAAAGTGGTACTAGAGCCGTGCGCTATCACTACAGAACGTAAGTTACCCTTCAAATTCCTATTAATAGCTTTAGGCTGTGTTAAAAGAAAGATATTGAAATTAAATTGTTTCATATTATAACTAGGGCTGGGTCGGCGTATCGATATATCGATACGACCCCCGTATCGACCCCCCCCGATACAGCAAAAAATAAATATCGATACTCGATATGTATCGATACGTATCGATATGTATCGATATGTCTCGATACGCATAGATACGTATCGATACGCATCGATACGTATCGATACGTATCAATACGTATCGATATTCGATATAGAATATGTATCGATATTCGATACGCAAAATCCCGTATCGCCCACCCCTATATACATACTTATGTCACAAATATTAAACTTGAAACTTTAATTATTTTGATAACAAACAATCTTAAGTGAAAGATCGAATTGTCAGTAAATACATTATTTTAAAACGATCTTGTGATTTTATTCCCAAAGAAAGAGTAGAAAAATTTATAGATGCGTATCGATTCGTACCGATAGGTATCGCTACGTCTCGATATGTATACTTATTCTACACATCTAAACGTTCCGATACGAATCACTATATATATCTATACGTACCGCTACGTATCGATATGCATCGATACAAGTCGATACGTATCGATACGTATCGATATGCACCGATACGCATCGATACGAATCGATATGTATCGATACGCACCGATACGCATCTATACATATCGATACGCATCGATACGTATCGATATATATCGATACGTATCGATATATATCGATATTCGATATATCGATACATATCGATATAGAATATGTATCGATATTCGATACGCAAAATTCCGTATCGCCCACCCCTAATTATAACCTCATCGCTCTTGCACTAATTATAAAAAAAATAATTGTACATCTTTGGTGATGCTCTATTAATTTGATTTATTTGTTACATGAATAAAAGGTTCTTGACATTTACGTTATTTAAATGCTATGTTATATGTTATATGTTATATATGTTATATGTTATATAAATGTACTCAATACAAATTTCTCTATGCTAAAGGTGCATATACACGACAAGATACAAACTCTTAAAAATTACTTTGTTTTACATTTTAAAAAAAAATTGTATTGCATTGTATCTCTCTATTGCTGATCAACGGCCTAGTAGGCCTATGCTTAACTTTCTCTTCTCTATTGGTTAAAAATATTATTTTTAATTTCGTTTAAAATGACGTCGGAAATGGAAGTAGCTGTTAGAAAACGTGCAGTGCTCAAGCGAAAAGCTACTAATTATTAAACTTTTGTGCAAAATTTGCAAGTTCGAGAAACTCTTTCCTCTACTCAATTAATTGAATTGCGCAAACGCCTGGATGATTTTGCTTATTTGCTCAGTGCGTTTGATGAAATTCAAACTCAGATTGAAAATTTAGCTCCTGACAATTTTGATAATAAATTAATACAACGGGATAAATTTGAACAAAGATATTACACTCTTCTTACAGATTCTGAAATTTTGTTAGCTATGGGAAAAAAATTCGAACCCTCAAATTCGAGTCACTCAAGTTCTCATAGGCGTTCCCCCTCTGCTTTTGTTCGTCTTCCTGTCATTCAGTTGCCCAAATATAACGGGTCACCTCAAACTTGGATTGAGTTTCGAGATACCTTTGAAAGCCTCATTAATAAGAATGATTCATTAAGCAACATTCAAAAATATCATTACTTGAAGTCCTCAATGGTTGATAAGGCAGCCGATGTGCTCAGAACTCAAGCCTTTAGCGCAGACCCTTATGAGACAGCTTGGCAAACGATTTGTCGTAGATATAATGATAAGCGTGGTCTTATCAGGAATCATCTCAATGCTCTTTTCTCTTTACAAAGTTCTCTCAAGGAATCCTCTACTCATATAAGACGAATCATTGATAATACTCTAGAACATTCCAAATATTTAGGTTTGTTGGTTCCTGAAAATAGATTAGGAGAAGTCATTATTGCTCACAATTTAGTCTCTTGGACCCCACCACTAAGCGTGATTGGGAAACACTCAAAAATAGTGATGAAATTCCTTCTCTCTCTGAATTCATCGAATTTTTGGAACAAAAGGCTAGCATATTGGAAGCATTGGAATCAGAAAATAATACTCATAAAGGTGCTACCCAAACTCATGTTAATAAAAATTCTGGTTTACACAAAAACTCTCGCAGTTCCAAATCTCTCGTGGCAAACGTTGCTTACTGCAATTTTTGTAAAGCCTCTCACTCCATTTATGTTTGTGAAAAGTTCAAGGCGCTAAATGTGCAAGATCGAATCTCACAAACAAAAACTCTCAAACTTTGTTTAAATTGCCTTGCTCGGGGGCATCTAGCTCAAAAATGCAAATCGCAATACACTTGTCGCACGTGCAAAGCTAGGCACAATTCTCTGCTTCACATCGATACAACTTATGTGAGCAATTTACAAGAAAAAACCTCTGTAAATAATAATGGGCAATTAACCTCAAATCTGCCTGATGAACATGTATCTCTCTCATCGTTTGTATCAAATAATAGTAATGTATTATTATCAACTGCTCTTGTCTCTATTTTGAATATTCAAGGTAAAGCTCACAATGCTCGTGTATTACTTGATTCTGGTAGTCAAAGTAACTTTATTACCAATGATTTGTGTGAAAAACTCAAACGTGAACGCATTCAAATGAGCGTCACAGGTTTAGCAAATTCAAACGCCAATATAATCTCAAAATGCAGTGTCATTCTCAAAGCTAAACACACCTCTTATACTCTAAAAACCTCATGCTTAGTGATACCTACGATTACAGGTAGTATTCCTAATGCACCCATACACGCAAGTCATCTTACGATACCTCAAAATATTACTCTGGCGGATCCACTCTTTAACTCACCTGGGAACATTGATTTACTCTTAGGCGCAAATTGCTTTTACGATTTGTTATGCATTGAACAGATTTCTCTTGGCAAAGGTCAGCCAAAATTACAAAAAACTCTGTTTGGATATGTTGTAAGTGGTCCTATCTTCTTTTCAAATTTGATTTCTAACGTCGTTAGTTGTCACTTCTCATCCACATTGATAGATATTCAAGATCAACTCGCAAAGTTTTGGGAGACTGAAGAATGTTCTTTCAAAAAGCCCGTTTCTGTAGAAGAAGTTGAATGTGAAAATCATTTTTTAGCCAACACTACTAGAGACTCCAGTGGTAGATTTATCGTAACAATTCTTTTAAAGGAACCTCGATCAAAACTAGGCGATTCGCATAATTATGCAAAATGTGTTCTTCTGTCGCTAGAAAATAGACTCAAGTCTAAGGACTCTCTTTGTAAACAGTATTCCGATTTAATGCGCGAATACCAAACTTTGTCTCACATGTCTTTAGCTCCTCCTGGTGATTCAGAAAACTCTTACTATTTGCCACATCATGCTGTTGTGAAAGAAGAAAGTTGTAGTACTAAACTACGCGTTGTCTTTAACGGTTCTGCCGCAACAACTACAGGCTATTCTCGCAATGATTTAGAAATCGTCGGTCCCGTAATACAACGTGACCTATTCTCAATACTTCTTAGTTTTCGTTCTCATAGATTTGCTATTTCAGGTGACATACAAAAAATGTATCGTCAAGTTCTCATCAATCCCGCTCAACGTCATCTTTAAAAAATATTATGGAGAAATAACCCAGGAGAAGAAATTTCTATTTATACTCTAAATACTGTGACTTATGGTACAGCGTCTGCATCGTTCCTTGCTATACGTTGTTTACATCAATTGGGCATTGAATGTAAGAACAGTGAGCCTCAAATTTCAAAAATAATATTAGATGATTTTTACGTAGATGATGTACTAACCGCAACTGACACTCTAGAAGAAGCTCAACACATCTGTAAGGTTTTACCTAAGATTCTTGCTCGTGGTGGCTTTCCATTGAAAAAGTGGATGTCCAATGATTCTCGTGTTTTAAAGGATATTTCCTCAAGCGACGTGCATCCTGATTTTTTGCAATTAGGTTTGCATAGCCATACTAAAACCCTCGGACTATATTGGAACTTTAAACTTGATAATTTTGCTTTTATTATCTCATTGCCCTCAACTGAACGAATCACTAAAAGGACAATTCTTTCTCATATATCCCAAATTTTCGATCCACTTGGATTATTAGGTCCTTCAATTATTATTCCTAAATTGCTGCTTCAACA
This sequence comes from Platerodrilus igneus, assembly GCA_036346225.1. Classification (NCBI taxonomy): domain Eukaryota; kingdom Metazoa; phylum Arthropoda; class Insecta; order Coleoptera; family Lycidae; genus Platerodrilus; species Platerodrilus igneus. The sequence continues at coordinate 14,802,599 of JARFIW010001670.1, read as the reverse complement.
ACTGTGGTTGAAGAAGTTAAGTTGGGATGAGTCTATAACCTTTGACTTACATGAAAAATGGTGTAGATTCTGAGCTGAATTTGTAGATCTAAACAAATTAGAAATTACTCGTCACGCAATATGTGTAGATCCCATCACTATAGAAATTCATGGTTTTTGTGATGCAAGTACTCAAGCGTATGGAGCTTGTATTTACATTCGCTCAATAAATTCTAATGGTTCAATACATTGTCGGTTGTTATGTTCTAAAAATAAAGTAGCTCCTTTAAAAACATTAACTATTCCTAAATTAGAACTCTGTGCAGCACTTCTTCTCTCAAAGTTAATGTTATTTGTAGTAAATTCTCTAAAATGCAAGATGCATCATTGCTATCTTTGGTCAGACTCTACCATTGTTCTTGTTTAGTTAAAAACACCTCCGCATTTCCTGAAAACATTTGTGTCTCATAGAGTCGCTGATGTTCAACAAATTACTCGTGATTGGACTTGGTTACATATATCTACCAATGACAATCCCGCAGATTTGCTATCTCGTGGCATAATGCCCTCTCAATTACAAAATTGTCATCTATGGTGGAATGGTCCCTTTTTTCTTACGGGAACCTCAAATAAACGTATTTGAGCCTTCAGATTCTATGGAAAACTTACCTGAACTACAGCATGAAGCTACGGTTCTTGTAACCCTTAAAAATATACACTTTCCATTCGAAAACTATTCAAATTTAAGTAAACTCGAAAAGATTATAGCTTATTGCATTCGTTTTAAGCATAATTGTTCTGTTTCAAAAACCATGCGAAATCATGGCGCGTTAGCACTAAAAGAAATTGATTGCGCTCGTCTATGTCTGGTAAAAATTGCTCAAATCGAATCATTTCCTACAGAAATAAAATTATTGGAAGCTCAAAAGGGCCTTCCGAATAAGAGTAGAATAATCAATATATCTCCTTTTCTTGATCACTCTGGTTTGTTACGAGTTGGTGGACGTATCCACAATTCAGAATACACTTTTCATAAAAACACCCTTTATTATTAGATGGTCATCATCCTCTGTCAAAATTAATTATTAATCGACAACATGTTAAACTCTTGCACGGTGGTGCACAGTTAACTCTCGCAAATGTCAGAGAACATTTTTGGATAACAAATGGTAGAAACTTAACAAAACAAATAGTACATAATTGTATTACTTGTTTTCGATGCTCTCCAAAGGTAATTAAACCCATAATGGATAATTTGCCTCATGATCGGATTACTAAAAATTTTCCTTTTGCTATAGTCGGGGTTGATTACGCCGGACCTATGTCGATTAAAAGTAAAAGTGGTCGTGGAAGTACCGCATCTAAATGCTATGTATGTATATATGTGTGCTTTTCCACAAAAGCCATACATATTGAATTAGTCAGTGATCTCTCTACACAGGCTTTTATAATGTCTCTAAGAAGATTTGTATCTCGTCGTGGAAAACCCTCAAAAATATACCCTGATAATGCTACCAACTTTGTTGGTGCAAATGCAAAATTAAAAGAACTATACAATTTTCTTAAACCTAATAAAAAAATCTGACTAAAATTACTCTTGAAATGGATATTGAGTGGCATTTCATACCTCCTCAATCTCCTCACTTTGGAGGCCTTTGGGAGGACGCCGTAAAAAGTACCAAGCATCACTTGAGACGTATCTCACAAAATTCATTGTTTACTTTTGAAGAATTATCTACTCTCTTGACACAAATTGAGGCTATCCTCAATTCTCGCCCTCTCTTTCCTTTATCATGTGATCCTAATGACCTGAATCCTCTCACTCCCGCGCACTTTTTAATTGGAAGACACATTGCTAGTATTCCACATCCAGATGTTACAAATGTAGCTGTGTCTAGATTGAAACACGTCGAGCAAATTCAACAACTCCAGCAACTATTCTGGAAGAGATGGAAGCTCGAATATATTGGCGAATTACAACGTCGTACTAAATGGCAAGCCAGTCATGGAATTTTAAAGCAAGGTCAACTTGTCATCACCAAAGACGACAATGCTTCTGTTGCTAATTGGCGACTTAGTCGTATCCTGGAAGTTTTTAGTGGCTCTGATAGTGTCAGCCGTGTTGCTGAAATTAAAACATCTCATGGTGTTGTGCGTCGTGCATTCTCTAAAATTTGCCCTCTACCAGAGTGCGAATAAATCTAAATGTTAATAAGTTTTGTGCCAGACCAGTGCATATTAGTTATAAGTTTTATTATGTTCTATGCAAACTTAATGTCGCTTTGATACTTGCTTATTTTTAAGTATTTTCATGTTTGATTTTATAGTTGATATAATTTGAGTCTTACAAAAAGATGCTATTGCCTTTTTTTGGAGGCCAGTTTATGTTAATGACTTTAATTTTTGTATTAAATATTTAGTTACTAACGTTGGGTAGTGTGACGTCATGCCATGCACTCCTAGATTTTACTGCTTTGAACGTGCACATCGGGGTGTGTGTGGAACGATCTCACTCACTTACTGTCGTGTCTTTGCTCTGAAAAGATGCTATTTTGTATAAGCTCGTTATGTGTATAATAATATTCAACTCTTGTAAAATTCTCAATAAATTTAATAAGTGTACAGTCCTACTTGCTCAATTAACCTCTGCTCATACAACAGTCTTCCGTATAGAAAAAGGACATCACAAAGCTAGAGTTGACGGACTGTTTGGCGCCTCTTGATTTTGAAAAACACAAGACCTTTAAGGGTAAGTGTTAATGTAATGTGAAATTTTAAATAGGCAACCTTGTGACCTATCATTTTCTGTAATTCTTTATTTATTCTTTCTATTTTTCCTCCATTGCCTGTGGGAGCCCAACCCTGCATCACTGAAGTTTGCTGACGCATCATTTTGTTGTTACGCCTATTTTATCCGTAACAGTATAAATTTCATACGTAGCAATGGCGCTTAATTATGGGGCTTTTTTCTTAATACGAGATAGCTTTTCGTTATTTTATAGAAAAATGTCTGGTTGATTTTTAAACTATGTAGATTTCTCTAATTTTTAAAATATTTTTCCACTTCGGGGCCTTTGTTCCTATTGGTGGGTCTGTTTTTAAATTCTAGCGGTTTTGTAAAATTTGTTGTGGACATTTTCAAAATTTTTTTTAAGCAGTTTTGTTTTTTAGGGCTGTTTTTTAATAGGGAATTATTTAAAGATGAGATTCTTTTGCCTTTTTAATTTTTCTTGGGTTAAAGTTTTTAGTACTAAACTTTGAAGTTATTTTTGTTTTAATATGTCGTGGTTCCTCATTAATAATAGTAATTTCTCTAAATTTAGATTTTTTTTAGTTTTTTTTATTGGTAAAGCTTTCTTTTTTAAGCAAAACATGTAGGCCGTAAAATTTTTTTACTCATTGAACCGTAAAATTTATTTTTAAGTTCTGAATTTTTAAAAACTAGTTGCCTTTTTTTAATTTAGTTGATAAAATATAAATTTATTTAAATGATTTTTTTTTAAAAACGTATCTTGAGATTTTTTTGTCTGATCGTGACTTGAAAATAAAAATATTTCTTTATTTTAGATGGTAATTTATATGACTAAGGTGAACTTTTGTTGAAAAATGAATTGCGTAATAATCTAGGAGTTAAGATGTGAAATAGAAAAGTAATTATAATTTAACAATAACCGGATTAAGGAATAACTTTGGGTGAATACAGTTATGATGTACGACGGCATGGTGTTAGTTATTGAGTCGGAAAAAAAGGTTGGGAAAAACATTCCGCTCTCAGACCCGACAAACTTCTTCAGGGTCGGATGAATATTCAAATTTTTAGATTTACCTTTAACTATTGATAAGGTTTTGATAAAGATGTGCGAAGAAATGATAATATAGATAAATAAATCCTGAGGGATCTGTTTTAAAATGTTGAAGACGAAATTTCAGTTAAAAATATTTTTTAAGCCGAACCATAGATTAGCACAATAGGGTACTTAAGTGAATTCACTTTTAATTTTTATTATGGGGAAGTTAAGTTTTTTTAATTGAATATAGGTGGATAATTTTAGCAAGCTTTTATTTTTTTAAAAATAGGAATTAAGATTTTTGGACGTTGGCATACGTAACGGACTTCACGGACATTTAGGTTGACACTACGCTTTTTCTTTTTTCACTTTTGTTGACATCTTGTCTCGACGATATTTTATACGCCAATTTTTTCGAACAGTCCCCTAACAACACTAACCTACTCTTCCTTGGCTGTTCGCCATAGGTCCTCCCTTGGAAAGGAGGGTTTTCAATCGACGCTTGTTAGTTTTGTTTGCGTAGCTAGGCAGGCCCCTTTTCTATTTCGGACAACACTTGTTGCTGTACCCTATCTACCACTTCCTAAACAAATTTGATTTTCTAATTTCTTATATTCCCACCACTTTCAAACTTCACCGGATCTATCCCCAATCAATTAAGCGTCGGACTTTAGGTTTGGGACGCTATGGGTGGTCACGGTACCAGTTAGACCCATCGCCATCGCGACAGCTCTTCCTGTTACAGGTACCGGGGGTCTTAATGCGAAATACCTCAAAGGAGTTAATTTAAAGGTTTTTTAAGGGGTGGAATAATAAAAAGAAGGATAGAAAGAGTGATTGCTGGGGAAGATTTTCGAATGGACTTTCTAGCAAAATTGTCTAATCGTAAATTATGCCCACAGAGTTGGGGTAAGACTTGACTTGCAAAAAAAGCGGGCTTCCTTTCTCACGTGTTATTATTTTAGCACTGCAGTACCCGTATTGAAAACCTCGAACCCCGTGGGTGTTCAATTTCCTTGTGGAGTAGAAAAGGACATTTTAGGGGTTCCTGCATTCGGCAACATTCATAGTGTTGTATACTATAGAGTTAAGGGATTTAACTTTCGAACTTTTTACGTTTAGTGTTTTGTTAATTATTTCTTTTGGACTTTGCAAATTTATAGACTTTCGACGTAGCATGGATACTAGATTAACGTAAGGGATGTTAGGCCCATAGATTTTTGGGGAAAATTTCAGTTAATGCGATGAGCTACGCTAAGTATAAATTAAATAGGAAATATATAACATTCAATCTTAAGTGGACTAACTTGTTAGTGAGACACCTTGTAGAATATCACTTTCATATAAAATAGTGGATAAAAACCAAGACCTGTAATTGAATTTGTGTTTTATTTAAATTAAACTGAAAACCACAAAGAAATGCGTTTTATTTCTGTAAATACATAGAGAAACTTGAAAAATGGGTTGCAAATTATTTTAAAATCACAAGAATGTAATTAAATCAATTATAACCACATAATTACATAGTGAACAATTAAATTTTTTAGTAGTAAGCCTTAAATTTATAGAATAAACGTAAATTTGTGTATGTGTGCAACCCAAAATATGAGCTTTTAAAGTTTAACCTAAATAAATTCCATGCAATTGCCATAAAAGGGAACCACATATGCATTAAATAAGCAGAATACAGGCGATAGGATTACACATAATAAGTTATCGTCTCTTATAATAGATTGAAAGCGTATAAATGATGAAAAAGATATCCGTACAATGCAGCATTTTGATGCTGAGCCATGGATGTATATGATTTCAAGATTTAATGCTCCTATACATTGGACTACAGTGAGCTCAACTATAGCGTTTTAGATACAAAAATTACAGATACACCTACGTAATGACAGTATAACGGGGACTTCCCACTTGTCATTTGTCATAAATTTAATAGCAATATTGTGCAATTATATGAGAAATCACGGACAACATACAAAGTGAAAGAGAGATTAAAGGGATAAAGGCAATTTAGATTGAATTAGTAAGATATTAACATAGAATCGAGATATCCAAAAACATTAAAAATGTCGCGATACACTCGCAGTTACAAAGGAGGGTGCGTGTGCAGGGTATTTTTATTTACGCGTAAGTGCAGATTTAATGTCATAAGTCCGTTTAAAGCAAAGGTATTGGACCAGGTGACTTATTCTTCGTTTAAATTGGAACTTTGTAAGCTTGATTAGTGCAAGAAAGTTTTCTGTGTTGGAATATTAAGCCAATGATTGCAACATTGAGGTACTCGGATACCGTAGAAGCACGTGATGAGTAGATAATTGTACTAGCAGAAATTTAATTATGCGTGTATGATCTAAAATTAATAGGAAATGGTTGTTATTTATGTAGCAGGGAATTAGGTTTAAGGTGAGAAATAATTATTGAATTGCCCGCATTAGCGATGGAGAGAGTGAATAGTGACTTGAAATTTATTAGTGGAATGTAGGTTAATAATGGGATAAAAACTTACGTATTGGAATATAAATATTTTTTTAAAAGTTTTTAAGGACATCGCCAATAATTTGAGGTGCATTAATGTCTAAACCTTAAATAGCAAATTAAAAAACGTTTGAGTTGTGGATAGCTTTCATGACTAAGGACTAAGTTTTATTGAAGGCTTTTAGGATATTTTCATTTTAGCGATACCTGGCTAGATAATAGGGTAAGGTTCATTTTTAGAAAAGCGTATTTATATGTGCATTTGAAACGAAATTGGTTTTAAGTTACTAGAGGTTAGGTTTAGGGAAATTTTTATTTTAACTTATTTAGAAAATAGGTACTCAGGATTTGTAAAGGATACTCAGCTACCGCAGTGCTAGTCATGTCAGGAAGGATATGGAGCTCCTCGATTTTGGCATACGCAACACTTTTGGGTAAGTGTTAATACAATGTAGAATTTTTAATTGGAAACCTTGTTAGTTATAATTTTTTGTAGTACTTTGTTTATTCTTTCTATTTTTTCTCATTTGCTATAAGAATCCAGTCCCGCATCATTGCAGTTAATCCATGCACCTTTTTATTGTTACGGAGTCCCCACCCCTTTAAGGCAAACCAAATTTAAATTATCTTAATTCCTATTTCACCCGTAACAGTAAATTTTTTACCCGTTACGAAAGCACTCAAATAAATATTCTTCGTTAATAAGCTATTGTCCGGAAATTCTTCAGTATCGAAATAAAATGAAAAAAATAATAGTAACCTTTCGTAGTTGTCGTATTCCTTGTTACAGAACTGTGTTTAGTTATCATTTTAAGTATCACAAATTAATTTTTATTACTTAAATTAGTGATTGGTTGAAAATGCGTCATTTTATATAAATGATCAATTAGCAGACGTGCATCTTGTCTGTTTATGTTGTTATATATATATATATATATATATATATATATATATATATATATATATATATATATATATATATATATATATGCCCACTTTTTATTAGTTGCACAATCAATTGCATTTTTTCAAATATAAAATTGAACTAATATATTAATGCGCCTCTCAAATAAAAGAAACATACCTTATTATCTTGAAACATTCGAGAACATTCATTATTAAGCAACGCTTAATAAAAACAAAACAAAATCATTTTATTTATTTATTTTGGTAAGTGGTTTATCAATTTTTATCTTGATCGATTATGCCGTCACAATTTTTTAGTATTACTACAATATGGTTATTTCACTATACGAAAGCAAATTTTGGTATACAACTTAAGACTTAGAAGCTGACTAATTAATATAGGATTGCGCATTGATGGAATTCATGTCTTCTGGTGCCAGAAATGACATGGTCAAGGTAATGGTGCTAAAATGGGAACATAATTGCATGTGATTAATAAACAATTTCTTTCGATAAATTATTGGAAGATATTCTTATAAGTATAGTAAGTTGTTAATACAACCATATCTTAAATTTGTGCAAACAAAAAAACTTGAAAATGGTTTAGGTAATTTGTTATGTTTAGCTAGCAGTCAAACAGTGTAAAAATAACAATGTAATTGTTACAGAAAATTAAGCTTTCAGTTAAAAGAGAGTAACACTATTTATACGTAACCGTTTGAGCATTTATTAACTTAAATGAATATTTTTTTTTGATAATTCTAATTGTAACTGTCATGGGTTCTTCAAATGGTTTCTATAAGATATTTTTATTACTATACCGATAAATTCCTACTTCGCTACTAATCAAACATTTCTAACGTAATTCAGAAAGTTCTGCACGATTTTCTGAAGATTGTAAAAATACTCTATTGATATTGACAGTTGTTAATTAAATTGGCTTATACTTTGTTTTGCATTTGTTGTAGCAACGTTCAAAATTACTTGAATACAGGAACACTTCCCATTGTACTCTCTGAAACGAAGGAAATATAGCGTAAGTCAACCGATGAATGGGATTTGAGGTTAACGATATCTACAGTACTTTTTAGGTTACGAGTCTCTATGCAGTAAAATATAATAGTTAAGCCATCAGAGTAGGGTGTTGGCAGAGTTTCTGGCGCCTCATTTTCCTCCAGCATCCTCATTTTCCTACCTCATTTTCCACCAGCATCCTCATTTTCCTTCCTAATTTTCCTCCAGCATCCTCATTTACATGTATATTCTCATAAGGAGGAAATGAGGAGGAGTGTCTCTCCTTCCTCATTTTCCTCCCTCATTTTCCTCCCTCAATGTAAATTCTCATAAGGGGCAAAATGTGGAGATGAATCTTCTAGGAGCAAATGTGGAGATGAACCCCATAAGGAGCAAATGTGGATTTGAACCCATTTGCTCCCTCATTTACATATAAATTCTCATAAGGAGGGAAATGTGAAGATGAATCTTATAAGGAGGGAAATGTGGTGATGAATCTCATAAGGAGGGAAATGTGGAGATGAGTCTCCTAGGAGGAACTGCGGAGATGAATCTCCGTTTTAATCGACTAGCCATTGCATCGTTCGAGATAACTCTATCTTGCATTTTTATCTTTCGAGATAAATGAGCATCCTCATTTGCTCCCACATCTGAACCAAATAGCTTTTCTTCGACTAGCCATTGCATCTTTCAAGATAACCCTATCTTGTTTGGTATCAATTAATATTAGATTTTTCTCAGCTACCTGAATCTCTAGGATTGCATCATTCCCCGGGGAGCTACCCTCATTTTAAGATTTTTTACCGGTAGAGATATCTGCCCCGTCCTTATAAATTTTTTAGACATGCAATACATCAAATTAGTCTAGAATTTTATGCAGAATCCGAATCCGCAAACAAATTTAAAATTGACCCATTCCTCTGCAAAGTTAACTTTTAAAGTCCTAAACCTCTAAATTTTGTTCTTTGCTCTATAACCTAACAAATAGTTTTCTTCGACTAGCCATTGCATCATTTGAGATAAACCTATCTTGTTTGGTGTCAATTAATATTAGATTTTTCTCAACTACCCGAATCTCTAGGAATTTTTTAGATTGCATCATTCCCCAGAGAGCTACCCTCACTTTAAGATTTTTTGATGGTAGCGATTTCTGACCCGTCCTTATAAATTTTTTATTCATGTAATACATCAAATTAGTCTAGAATTTTACAGAGAATCCGAATCCGCAAACAGATTTGCAATAGGATCTGCCTCTGAAAAGTTACACTTTTAGGACTCCGAGCCTCTAAATTTTGCTCTTTGCTCTATAACACAACAAATAGTTTTCTCCGACTACCCATTGCATCTTTCGAGATAAACGTATCTTATTTGTTATCAATTAATATTAGATTTTTCTCAGCCACCCAAATCTCTAGAAATTTTTTTTAGATAGCATTATCCCCCAGAGAGCTACCCTTATTTTAACATTTTTTTGCTGATAGCGATTTCTGACCATCCTTATAAATTTTCAAACCATGCAATAAATCTTGTTAGTCTAGAATTTTAAGCAGAATTTGAATCTGCAAACAGATTTAAAATACGACCACTCCCTGCAAAGTTACACTTTTAAAGACTCCGAGCCTCTAAATTTTTCGCTCATCTATGACATATGCTTTAACCAACTACTTAGAGGTATTAACACAAAGAAATTAAGCACACAAAAGTTTAATAATTTATTTTATCCGATTTACAGTTTAATAAACTAATTGAATACAATTTTTACAAAGTATAACATTATTTTCTTTGTGTAGTCAAATCCATGCAGCAAGTACACAATTTCTTCCAATCGAAGTATGAGAATGTTATCGTAGAATCTGCACACATACCACTACAGCAAATAACTTGTATGGCAGGTTGAAGACCACCATATAAATCAAAACCAACTTCTAATATATGGTGGTGAGAATTTGGTGGAAATTCGTCTAACCTTTAGGTTGTCTTACCAACTAGTTGGTTGATATTTAATTGTGGTACTCGCACTCTACAATGTTCCAAAAGCTACACTCTATACGAAACTCAGATCAAACGAAACTCGTGTACAAAATTTGGAAATGTATACTACACATTTGTCAATTAAAAGGAGGAAAAAGTGACTTTTGTGTGTGTAGTAGTTTTAATGAATAAAACTATATTTCTATGTGCAATGTAATTGTTAAGTATTTGAATTGAAATATAAATATGGCTTCAAACGTTTTGGTTTTATTTATATATAATGGTATTGTTAGGATACAATAAAAATACAATACTTCCGTTACTCGGAAGCAGTAGCAGAATCAAGGTTTATGTAATATCATCGAAGTTGAACAAAAAATTTTAAACTAAAAGGTATGTTTCAAACACGCAGTTGTACTCATTTCTATTAAAATTAAATGTAGCGCTCTTTGTTATAATTCTTTTCATAAAAACTCAGATATCCATTTCAGTTGCGTGGATATTTTGAAAAATTAAACAATACCAATGTATACTTTATATTTTATAACATAAATAAGCTAATATATACAAAAATAATTTCTAAATTCACATCATTCATTTCTTATGATAATAGTTGAGGTTGTTAAATTTTTACTTTAAAACTTACAATTTAGTATATATTCCATTTGAATATCTGCCAACAGTCTTATAAACCCCATCTCCTCGATCACTTCCATAAAATCATCCAGATCCTCAGGCATTGCTAACACAGCAGTACAGTGCTGTATTGCTTCCTCGTATGACTGACACATAAGACATTTTTCTCTTTCTATCGAAAAGCGTTGCCCACATTCTGCTTTTTTTACTCGTAGAGCATTGCGAAATCTTCGAATAACCTCCCCAAAGTCTTTATACATATTTGTTATATCGTCTCTTTAAACTGTACAATCAACAAATAACAACTTCTACACGAACAGCCTTTTTATATGAGCTACTCCTATTCGGATATGTATCGGTTGTACCCCATTTGTGTGCACGCCGCGGCGCTGACCTTACCTATTAATTTTTCCTTTTATCTAACCTAGGTCCACATTTGGTTTTTAATAGAAAAACTCATTAAAAAGCAATTAGTGCTAATGGGTTTTTAATGAGAAAACTCATTAAAAAGCAATTAGGTCATGGTTATGTGGTCATGTGGTCATATGGTCATGTGGTCATGTGGTCATGTGGTCATATGGTCATTTGAGGGTGAAATTGCCCCTATGGGGCAATTTTACCCTAACTTAGCATCCTACATATATCCGGATATATGTCGATGCGCATCCCTGTCGGCTTAGGTCGGATAACAACATATTCGACTATCTTTGGCAATATACGTCCCCACTCTGTAGAATACATAAGAGAACAATTTTTTCGTATTCAATTAAGTATTCGATAGTAGCTAGAACGGAAAACATGAGCGTCTCCAAGGTGATTAACGTTTCTCAACTTCTTGGGAATAAAGTGAAACCGACAAATGAGCGATTTGGATTATGGCTGTTGACAGAAAATATGTGCAACAATAATCTGGTAACAGATATTGGTAATATTTGTTATGTCGAAGGCGAACAGATGCTGACTGGTGGACTACACACACCAATTACAGAACCATTTTGTGACAATATAATGTTGGTTAAAATTTGCGACTTTTCTGACGCCGAGCAAACATCTGCAAGCAAAAGGATGTTTATCCTAAAAAAAGAAATTTGTGGTGCATTTAACAGCTATCTACGAAGAAAGTTTGACCGATTTGTTTCCGCTAGGCATGGTGTTAAAGCTAAGCTCCCGTTTTCTCTGGAAAGCACTAACAAGATGGGTCAGAGAGTAAAAGAAATTATCGGAAAAGAAGACCTCGAATGCATTAATAAAAAATTCCAAAATCCTATATGTGTTCCATACAAAGTGGAACTAGCAGATGTTAAGTTGGAAACTTTATTGGAGCAACTACCAGATATATTAGACGAACTCGAAAAGATTATTTCTATCTTTTGACATGGATGTAACCCAAGATTTTGCGGGTATATTTAGCAAGATGGAGATGTGTAATTATTTAACTACAAACCATAACTTTTGCTATAAGGGCGAATACGAAGAAAAGTGTAATATTATAGTTGACAACGATAAAACTGTAGTAATTGATTGCTTAACATGGCTAACAACCAATGCAAGAATTAAGATATACAACAAATTTGTGTGTCAGATAACAAGTCCTGGTGTTAATAAACAACTTGGCAATCATATACTAGATTTTTTATGTTGCCAGATGTACGTTTAAGGGAAACATGTGCGTCTACTTTGGCTAAAGAACATGGTATTACGCGATTGGAAGCGACAATATACAATTGTGCAATTGGAAGCTATGTCCGTGCGGAACGGGTGTATAATCCCTTAAAAGACTGTTTAACGTTATTGGAAGATAGTAAGTTGTACTTCCTAAAGGCGCCAATGTACTCGGTACCACTTGCCAAAATGTGGAGTAAGCTATCGGACAAGCTACAAAATAGCTGCTGTTTAGTGTATAATAACATGCTACAGTACGTGTATTGGGGTAATGGCAATACAAAGAAATTGACGGGCTTGCAAATTAAGTTGTCCGAAAAACCAAAAGAAAGGGAACATTGATAAAGTATGTGCTTTCGGCTTTTAGTTTTAACTATTTACTCGTAAATTATTTGGAGATAGTAGAGGAGGAAGACAGCCAAGACAAAATAAAAATCTTACACAAGTGCTACATTAAAGCAGGTAGTACATATTTTACACAATCTGCAACATCATATTCTACAATTCCAAAAGAAATAGCCATTTCGGAATTGGGATTGATAAATACACCTAACATTCGCCCAGAGGTTGTACGACAACGCGCAAATATTGGTAGTAAACTCTATCCGTTTACGCTAAAGGAAATTGCCCCATTATGCATGCCATACGCTGTAAGTGGAAGGAAAAGACAACTGGAATTAGAGGAAATGGATGCAAAAAGGCGAAAATTGGACTACATGGAAAACACTGAGACAATACGCGAACAATACAAAGATGTGTTAGACAAAGAACATCTTATTAGAGAAAATGAGGAAGAATTAAAAGATTATTTTATGTGTCGATGGACTGACTTAGATACATCCGGGTTCTACAAGCTGTTTGCATTTGCGGTTAGTAAGAAAGACTCTTTTAGTTATGTAGGCGTTCTTGCAGAAAAGGATGGTACTAAATCCGTATACTTTTTAAAAGGTTATTCTAAAAACGTATTTATCAAAATGGCAGATAACAAAAACGAACTAAGGAATGCGGGATTCGTAACCTTGGCGTACACCACACGCAAAGGGGTTCCGCTAAACATTGTATATTTGCCTAGTAAAGAACCTTTCGGATTATTTAAAACCGAGGGTCTTACAACCTATAACAACCCTATATTCCCAAAAGTGGTGAATATGCAACTACACAACGGTGTGTGGGAGAAAAAGAATTTCCTCCAATACCGACAAGAAGAAGTCGATCAAACTAACAAGATACGTATGCAGGATATAGTGGGAAAGCTGCGATTAAAAGATTGTCACAAGCTGCAAGAATTACACGAAGGAATGGATCTGGTTGTCGGCGGAATCAAAGACTTTAAATATAGAGGCAAACTTCGGTACATTTTACAATTCGAAAACCTAGACGGTCTTTATGTATCAAACTATTGGTTAGAAAAGGAGATAGAAGACTTGGGTGTCGATTTAAATTTTAACCTGCGAATAAAATTAGATAAAATTAAAACCACTGCAAACAAACATAAAGAAAGGACTGTCTTCTGTGTATAACTTTGTATTAAAATTAAGTTTAAATGACTCCATGCTTGGCATTAAATATTTTTAAATTTGTTATGTATAATGTCAGAATAAACATTTTATAATAGTATATAACATTGTTCTTTATTTATAAAAGGCTGTGACGTTACCCCGGAATAGCACTCGCACAGAGAGGGGTGCGCATGGGCAGCGAGCATGGGCAGGGGTGCGTACGCGCAGGGGTGCGCATGGGCAGGGGTGTGCAAGCGCAGGGATGCTCATGGGCTGGGATGTGTCTGGGCGTACACGAGGGAAGCGGATGTTAACAATCACCAAGTATCCAATTCTTTATTTGGATGGTATTGAGTACTTGCCTGCGTATGTACCCGGAGTAAAAGAATACGATTTGCATACGCAGTTTATTAATAAAATTAGTTTATCGAGGGAAGATGACAAAAGGTACATCATTCCTAATAGTACAACAATCTGCGCATGGGGGTGTAAAGATATAAGATAGTTGTTTATATTTGTATGGATTTTGTAAATCTATTGTATATATTAGTTTTAAGATTCCATAATTTTTAAGTTTTCTCCCACCTTCCAAATCCTTCCGGCTTCTATCCTGGTTGACAGAGTATACGTGTTATCTCCACGTGGTATTCGCGGGACACGGCGGTTTTAGATTTCTCGGGAGAAGGTTGACTAAGGCATATGTCTTGGGTAGCGAAAAAGGTTTTAAAAATGGTGTTAAATAAAGATGAGCAAAAATTAGTAATTTGGGTCTTTAAAACGCATAACTTTGTATGGGGTGGTCCTATTTAAAATCTATTTACAGATTTGGGGTCCCTAGAAAAATTTAATATTAGTTGATACCTAGCAAAATATATTTATCTTAAAGAGTGACTACCCTGCGTATAATAAATACAATATAACACTTGTCAACAAAAAAAGTTGTAGGGAAAATTAAAGACATATTTAATGGGGTCCAGTATTAGAATTTGTTGGTAGTAATGTTAAGTCCTACTGTATTGTAGGCGAGAAAGATACGATTAAAAAGATTAAAGGGTCTCACGAATTGTAGTTAAGTAAAACCGAGGGTCTTACAACCTATAACGAGCATATACCTCCAAAAGGAATGGGCATGCAACTACGCAGCAGTGCGTGGGAGAATAAGAATTCTCTCCAATAAGAAATTAAAGTTTCCATGTACGTAGCACCAGTCATTGGGTAACGATAGAAATGTGGAACCTATAAAGACGATTATTAATTATGGTTTAGAAAATAGTAGTTTTCGTGGACTAAATAAAATAGCTTAGACTGGTTAATGTATATGACTACATATTCTCGTACATATCCACAAACATCTGCTTACGTTCGTATACGAACATGGCGATGCCGGTAGTTTTTGTTTAACAAATAGTAGGAAAGATACGTCAGGTGTTAGTGCGTGAAGCCCATAGGATCGTTGGATTCAAAAAGAACGGTGCGGCGGGATGTATGGTGGTCTCCGTTAGAATAATCGAAAGTGGTTAATCAATCGTATTAGATGTTTAAATAAGCGAAAGTGTAAAGGCCTACATAAACAAAATTTAATTATCCGACAAAAAGTGCGCGATGTGCTACACTTATAAAGAAAGTATGGAATGGTGCTTTTTAGCGGCCCTAGCAGTAAAAAGGGCGACTGACTTTTTCAAGCAACTACAAGAATAGCAGTAGCGCAGAGAAGGGGTATGCATGTATTATACAGTGCACAGTTGCTGCAAAATAAGTTAGTTTACGCGTAGCTCGGATGTGTAATTGATCACGACTTAAAGATCCCTGGGAGGTTTAAAAATTCTCGGCCTATTGTCGTTTGAAAAATGTTTGTAAATTATCAGAACAGGAGCGGGTCGAAGTTTAAGTTAGATGGATGATTGACTGAGTTTTTTCTACCTTTTACGAATGAATTGGAAGTTGACAGACATCGAGCATCTAATTCTCTATTTGGACGATATCAAGTACTTACCGGTTCTAGAAATCATTACGTGCGGCCGTCCGCTATGCGAAAGTGTAAAAGCCTACAGAAGCAAAATTTAATCATCAGACGAAAAAGTGCGCGATGTGCTATAGAAAGTATAAAAAAAATGGTGCTTTGCATCGGTCCTAACAGTAAAAAGGAGAGTGACTTTTTCTAGCAATTACAAGAATAGCAGTAGCGCGGCGAAGGGGTATGCATGTATTATACAGCGCATTGTTGCTATAAAATATGTTAGTTTACGAGAAGCTCGAACGTGAACAAATTAAATTTTAGTCTAAAATTAACCACGGTCGTGAAATTGGGTAAATTAATGGTTAATTTTAATACTGCTAAGCATATACTTTCGCTCGGTGATTCATTTAGAAAATATTCAATCCCACCATTTCCTAAAATATGACGTAGAAATTATTTAAAATTAAATTACTTTTTTAGTAAGTATCCTGTAGACAACAAGTTGGTATTTCCTTAGTAATGGTTTAAAGTGTTTTTATTAAGTGTTTGGTTATAGTAGCACTGCATCTTCTACAGCACGACTTGCACACAATTTGTATGCGTGTGCTATCACCCTTTTGGATTTTTAATATGCACGCGATCCGTACAACATGGAAGACGTTTCCGATGTTTCTACTAACGGTATTTGCACCATCGACGATGCGAACCGGGTGCATGCATTGGCGCTAAATGTATTGGACGAGCAGCAAGGATTATGACGTCATTTAGTTCCCCGCTGAATCCTCAACTTCGTTCGGGTGTCTTCGGAAACCTTCGGTTTGCATTCTATAGGGTACATAAAGCAGGTGCGCAAGAGTAAACTCTTTAGTTATAAGTTAGTTCGCTTACAAGTTTAACCAAAGTGCTATAGTGCGGATTTTGTTTTGTACTAAAATGGTATCTGCAAACGTTTTTAAGTGCAACTCTTGCGGTGCTTCCTATACCTGGAAAAATGCTCTCAAACGGCACCAGAACAAATGTCGTGGTGTAACATCGTCTACGGTTAAGCTTATACATCCGTCCGCAGCAAAGTACTTAAACTGTGGGTCTTGCGGTATCGCTTTTACGAGAATGGGCAACTTACAGCGACACAAGGAAAAACAGCACGGTATGTCATTAAGCCGTAAACGTTCAGCCCTGCTAGCTGTTAAAGGACTTTGTACGAATCAACCACAAATTATGTGTAAAGTATGCGATTTCGAAATGGAAGAGACTACCTATGCCGCACATTTGAGAAGCAACAGACATAAAAATGCATCAGTTACCGCTACTAGCGACGATGGTGTAGAAATGGTTAGCACTGCGTTTAACAACCGTATGGCTAGCTATCGCATAAAGAACGCCAGTGTCGACGATGGGGTGCCCGAGTTTCTTTGGAAGCAGAAAGAGCGATTTATTCGATTAATAAATGAAAAAAGAATACAACATACAGCAATTAAAGTCTATTGCGAACTCTACGGCGTTTACACCAAAATGGGGGAAGAGACTACCGATGTGAAATCCTTTAACACAAAAAATGTGGATATAAAGTTTTCTAGTAATCTGGAAAATATGTACGAGGTCTTAAGCGAAACCATGCGAACAAAATCAGAGGAATTTGAAACATGTGGGTCCGGTTGGTCTTTGGAAAAGGTGCTCTATTTAGAAATAAATATTAATAAGTATAAGCCGATATGAGAAGTTCTAGGTTGAAAATAAAAAATTGTGAATATGTATTTAGAAATGTGGTTTACAAAATTTAAACTGTATTAGTAAAAATTGCCTGTAATAAAAAGTTTTAAGAATGGGCTTTAGATTTTCTTTTAGATATGAGCTGCAGGAAAGTTATAATTTGAGGGTGTACAATAGTAAGAGGTGGTCCTGTTTTAAATCTGTTTACAGATTCGGATTCTACATAAAATTCTAGACTAACAAGATGTATTGCTTGTATAAAAAATTTATAAGAACATTCAAAAGTTGCTACAGGTAAGAAATCTTAAAATGGGGGTAGCTCTCTGGGGGATGGAGCTATCTAAAAAATTTAAAGAGATTCGGGTAGCTGAGAGAATTCTAATATTAATTGATACCAAACAAGGTAGGTTTATCTCGTGGGGGGAAATGTGGAGAAAGATTTATCTAGCAGAAGGTATATGTGTAACTTTGCAGGGCGTGGTCCGATTTCAAATCTGTTTACAGATTCAGGATGTGCGTAAAATTTTAGACTAAGAAGATGTATCGCATGACTAAAAAAAATTTATAAGAACGCTCAAAAGTCGCTACAGGTAAGAAATCTTAAAATTGGGTTAGCTTCCTGAGGGGTAATGCAATCTAAGAAATTCATAGAGATTCTGGTAGCTGAGAAAATTCTAATATTAATTAATACCAAACAAGATAGGTTTATCTCGAAAGATGCAATGGATAGACGAAGAAAACTATTTGTTAGGTTTGCTTATAGAGCAAAGAGCAAAATTTAGAAGATCAGGACTTTAAAGGGGTATAACTTTGCAGGGCGTGGTCCGATTTCAAATCTGTTTACAGATTCGAATTCTGCGTAAAATTTTAGACTAATTTAATGTATCGCATGTATAAAAAAATTTATGCGGACGGTCAGAAATCGCAACAGGTAAGAAATCTTAAAATGTGGGTAGCTCCCTGGGGGATGATGCAATCTAAAAAATTCTTAGAGATTCGGGTAGCTGAGAAAATTCTAATATTAATTGATACCAAACAAGGTAGGTTTATCTCGTGGGTGGAAATGTGGAGAAACATTTATCTCGCGGGTGGAAAGAATGCGGGTGTGACGTAATCAAAATGGTTGGGGGTGTCCGAGCAAGGATGAGAGCAAGGAGAGAGCAGGAAGAGATTCTTAAAAAATAAGACTTTATAGTGCGAATTTACATGTAAATTTGGTCCAGATGTGTGAGGAAATGTGGGATTCTGGAGGAAATGTGGCGGGAGGATTCTTGAATTTACCCTACTGAAGTCCCTCGACACAAGAAGGAAATTCCTTTAAAATAAGACTTAGCAGATCCTCCTTATGGGAATTTACATGTAAAATCTAGGTTATATACGAATCGGGTGACTCGGGTGGATCCAATGGGTGGATCCCATAAGATGGATCTGCGTTCGGATCGGCCAATTCTACTACTTTTCTATAAGCAGCTACGTAAATAACTAATTTATGAAACATATAAAAAAAGTAACATTTGAGTACTTTCGAATCTGCCGAATTACTTCCTGCGTTTTTCTCATAGTAGCAAATCCAATGTAGAACTTGTGGAAAATTAAAAATGAAGAAGCACACAAACTAAAAGGGTTTGATAAAATGAAGAAAGCCCAAATGTGATTGATTGTATAGTAAATCAAGAACAAAGTGGAAATTTTATTTTATTGAAAGCATTTGATAAATAGCGCTTAGACGGATAATTAATTCTCTGCCAATTCGTCCCCGAAATATACGTACTTCAAGCGCACAATATGGTTTTGTACTAATACCTATTTAATGTGTAACAGTATATGGCAAATGAAAACCAAGTATTTTTACCATGTAGCCGCTGTATATTAAGATAGAATTCTAAACTGATTTCTTATATTCATTTGGCTTGTCATTGACACAATACATTTGTTAAAGCTATCATGTGCAGTATGTTCGTCAAAAACGTTTAGAATATTGTAATTTATTTATAAGTACTCGAATACGGATGCCGAATGAGAATAATTTTATTCCTCAGCTGCAAAATCTAAAATATAAAGCGGTAAGGAATTAATTGTTGTTTTTAATTTACTTAAATTGGTCCGACTGATACTAAGAAGATCTAATTGCGCGTGCTTCTCGGGTTTAATAGTTAAAATACTAGTTATTGATAATTTAAATATCCACAGATTCGCAGTTATGTACAATTACCTATAATTGGGTCTTAATTGGTTCTTAGGTTGAGCTGAAACTGTGCATGGTTTTTCGTTTTACAAGTGTAAGGTAACTCCTTCTGTAAACTACGAAATTGATATATGTGATAATTAAAAGAGTAAAAGGTATATTCAGAGACATAATTTGATTTATAATTTGTAGATCATAGCAATGAATTTCTCAAATTAAAGGTTAAGCTTTGGTGTAACTTGACTTTTCTAGAAAATCACTTAGCTTCTATAAAATTATAGGAAAGCTGGGCATCTTTATAAGCATAAAAACCAACTTCTGTATATTAATCAGGTATGTTTTGCAGCATTTTCTGAGTCATAAGGGTGTAACGGGTTAACACTCTTAATTATTAAGTTTACTGAAAAAGTCCACAATTTAATTTGAAGTCATACTAATAATAGCACTATTTTTTTGTATTAACCGGTTGCAGTATCTAATATATTATTTTCGATTGCATTACAAGTTTATTTTTGAAGTTGCTTTCCTTCTTAATATGAAGCTATAGTTATGACTTTTTCAATTAAAACAGTGTTGACTATATAACACAGACTGTTCCATATTGGGTTCGTAAAAAACTTACACATTTTAGTCGGTCTTTTAGTGTCGTCAAAACTCTGTTACTTATTCCAGAATGCCTATCTTTTAGGAAACCTCCTCGGTAGAGAAACAGTGGTAGTAAAACGCGGCTAAGTATGACTAAAATCTTTATATTTAAAGTTTTCGAACAAATCTAAGGTGTGTTACCGCAGTTTACTACTACATTTTGTTATTAACATCTTCCTTTTCTAATTTAAATATGGTACATATCCATTTTAAGATACTCACTTCGTATTTTATAAACCAGATTTACCACCTGGTTTAGACACATTTTACTTTGTTTTAGGAAAAAGACCAACCGGGAGAGAGCTAGATATGTTATATGATTCAAAAAATGAAGACATTTGCCATAAATTATATTATTACAAAATTACAGTAAAGCTAATGACAGTCACCGTGTCAGTCCAAAAATAGGTATGTGGACATATTTCGCATTTTATAATACCACTTTTTGTCCTTTTAACAGCTTCTCCTGAAAGCAGCTATTATATTTCAACTATTTATGACACTCGGGACATTTTTACGTAGTCGTTGGGTCTGTTCGGCCATTGATAATTGTTCCAAGTGCATGAAATACCTTATCAGACAAACATCGTTAAGCATTCTTAAATAAATTGGTTCAGTCTCTGATTTGTAATACACTTTTAGTGGCACATTCCGTAAATCGAAGTAAGCCATTGTAAATTGTGAATGATATGACTATTAAACACGCTAAGTCATTTTACTCCCAAATACTGATTTTTGTAATGCAGAACATTGACTGGCGGTGTTTCTGAATCTATTAAACAACGTTTAGAAAGTAATCGAGCGTTACTAAACAGTATCAAGTTAATGCAAGCAAACAATAACAGTTTAGCAGAAAAGGATGATGTTTCAATTAATGCGGTGAACGGAAATTTAAGTAGCTTTATTAAAATGTGGAGTCTAGTCTAGGATATCTGAGAAATCAAGTTAGGAATAGTTTGAACGAGATGAATCTTAATTCTGATACCGATTTGGTGTGTGTAATCCTGCAACAAAGGATCATGAAAATATAACAGAGAAGTCAAGGTCTAGCGGCAGTCAGATTATTGATGCAAAGCGAGATTTAACATATGTAACGTTGTTTAGCGAGTTAGGTGGTTATAATTTATCTTTTCGAGCAAGTGATTGAAAAACCAGATATCTTACATAGGAGCAATTGCAAGATATTTTTGTTGAAGCGGGTGTCCCAGAAGAAAAACAGATCGCTTTTGCTACTATTGCATAAAGGTCGGCTTGTACGTGGGCGTCTATTAATAAGGACAATTTTGTCAATTTTGAATATTTTAAAATACTTTTTCTTGAGAGGAACTGAGGTCCCTAAAAGCAGCGTGAATTTTAATGTAAATTGAAATACGACTAACATAATTTCGGATTTTATGAAAGCTGTACGGGAGTGCCAATATTTAGATGAGAACTTACCAGAGTTTGAGACTGTAAAATTAATTTCGCCTCATTTTGATTTTGAACCAAAAAAGGAATTTTTAATGGCGGTTATCAAACAGTAGATGAAACCAAAGAATATTTAAAAAATTTTAATGAGATTGGAGACGGTATGATTCCCGTGGGAATAGAAATGTGAATGAGAGTTACGAACAGGTGGATACGTCGAATATTCAGAGAGATAGTCATAATGTTGTACAAGGCGGACTGGAGGGTAGATCGGGTTTTAGAAATTATTAGAGGCGATATAGGGATCTAGGAATAGAAATGGGGACAGAAACTCTGCAGGTTAGGTTTCGGAAAGAAATAGGGATAACAATGAAAATGATCAAACATGGGATTCTCCGCAGCTGAGTCGACATAGAAATAGAAGGGGAAAAGAATTAATACCGAAAGTCATAATGCAAGGTGAGAAGTAAATATTCTGTTTACACAAAGTAATGAATTGTTGCCAGAAAGTAATGAGGAAAAAGAACCTACTATGAAAACGATATGCCATTCATTAAAGGCTGCGTTCAAAATATTATTACGTCAATTTCAGTTGATAGTAGCAGTCAGTGGGCCTGCATATTACAAGGACTTTTCAGGAAAATCAAAAGACTAATTGGCAGATTTCGAAGTTGACGGTAAATAATACTTTTCTTGTTAGTGCGTTGAAAGATAAGGGTAAAAGGATTAAGCAGCAAGTATTGCTAGAATTTTAAATAGAAGGATGTAAATTTGAGTTTGTGTGTATTATAATGCTGTCTTCGGTACGTAGTGTAATTCGTGGGCGTGATTAGTTAATCCATTATAAGGTCAAAGTGTGTTTTGAAATATTGAGTCTTTCAGGATGTTTTCAGAAGTCAAGAACAACCTTGAAGTTTAATCAGGAGAAGGAGGTTACTGCAGGGATACGTGTTGCAGAAAAATGTATACATTAGGACGATAGTCAGGGGGGAAATAGGACCAGAGAGACAACCATCAAAGCTGGAATCTGTTAAGATAGCTTTGTAAATAAAAGAGTTGGTTGATAAAGCGGAAACGTTTCATGATGCAAGTGAAAGAAAGCTATACGTGGTTATGTTCGAGTTTTGTCAGGTTTTTTCCAGAAAAACCCGATCAAATAAAAGGGTATGTTCATAAAATTAAAATGAAATTTTTGTACAGCTGTATCCGATACCGTATGTTTACCAGAATGAAGTCAAACGACAGATTGATCGGATGAGAGATTCTGGGGTACTGACTGGAAAAAAAACCGAATTTGTAAGTCCGTTTATGGTCGTGGCAAAAAGTGGGGGGAAGTCCGCGAGTGCGTATCGATGATCGTTATCTCAATCGGCGGATGGAAAAGGATCACGTAATCTCACCTTACATGTGATTTTCCAATGCACCACCCAAAGATACTACATTGGCCAGGAAGTGAGTTTTTTTTACCTAAAAAATTTTTAACGTGCATGACAACACTCACACACGGGACCTTCATTTCACCTCTCATCCGAACGAGAGCGTATTTTTGTGAAAAATGTTCGCCTAACATTTTTGAAGCGGACCGTGTCAGGATGCGAACCCGGGACCTTGGGCTTAGTAGTCACACGCATACCAACTACGCCACAGAGCCGCCTCACGTAATCCCACCGTGCATTTACATCTCCAATGCTCCACTCGAAGGTACTACCTTGGCCAGAAGGCGAGTTTTTTGTTGCCTGGAAATTTAGAATTTTGCCGAGCCGTTGCCGTTTCAGGCAAGGTAGGAATCTTTAACGTGCGTAACAACACTCACACACGGGACCTCCATTTAACCTCTCATCCAAACGAAGGCGTAATTTTTGTGAAAAATGCTCACCTGCCATTTTTCAAGCAGTCCGCCGTGTCGGGATTCGAACCCAGGACCTTGGGATCCGTAGTATTACGCTTAGTACATTGATCCACGGCGACGTCCACGTAATCCCACCATCTGAACTGTTATATCGAATTCTTTCACGTGTCTTATTTTAGTTTACTAGATATGTATATATTATACTGGCATGTTGCACTGTTTGAGCCTCATCAAAAATAAACGGGGTTTTTGTTTTAAGGCAGTATATACGTATTCTAAGGTGCTGCCACTGGGTTTGGGTAAATCAATGGCCAGTTTCATTCGTGCATTTAAGCCAGTGTTAGACGAGGAGGTGAAGGATCTTTTTATCCTATACGTGGACGACTTGCTAATCATGTCGGAGGATAAAGAGTTCCACGTCTGACATATCTCAATTGTTTCAGAGAAGTTTGCCAAGTTTGTCAATTTAATTAAATGTTTATTTGCTAAGAAGGAAATTCAGTTTATAGGTCAAGTAGTGACATCGCAAGGCATTGGTATAGCACAAGAAGGGGTGCAAGATATTTTAGGTTTTGAACGTTCTTATAATGTTAAGACATTAAGAGAGTTTTTGTGGTTCGTAAACTACGATGCTCGCATTGTTGAACGTTTTTCTGATTTAACGAGTAGTTTAAATCATTTATTGAAAAAATCTGCACAATGGATGTGGATCAATCGTGAGACCAAGTATTTCTAAAGATAAAAAGGTGTTTTTATACGGTAAATTCCAATTTAAGATTTCATATTCGTGCCGACATCTCAGAATATGCTGTGGGCTATTACTTATATCAAGTAAGGAATCCAAATAAGATGCGTGTAGAAACTTTTTATTCACAAATATTGCGGGATGCCGAGAATAATTATTCGGTTACAGAAAAGGAAGCGTTAAGTATTATTATAGCTTTGAAGAATTGGTATGTCCTATTATTGGGACATGATATCACTATTCTGACGCATCATAAAGCTTTCTCATTTTTAAGTACCTACCGTCTTTTGAACTCCAAGCTGTTGAGATGGAGTTTATATCTATAGCAATTTTATTGAAAAGAGAGTCGCTGATACGTTATCTGGTCACCCGAAAGGGCTATCAAATTTAATGAACACACCGTATTCGAGTGCGTTTGAGATTAATGGTTTACGACGACCCGTGTTGGTTACGCGCAGTAAGATTTTGAACAATGTTGGTTATTTAAAGGAAACACAATTTAAGGATAAAGTTTGTAACAGGTTGTTGACTCAATTGAGTGAGGCAGTAAAAAATAAATCGGTTCAAAAGTGGTATGTTGTGTATAAGGGTATCGTCTTCAGAAAAGCCAGTGGAGCATTGGCTAGATCCCGCTTATGTATGCCGGTAGCAGAAATCAATAATTTAGTAGAGTAAACGTGTGTGTTTAATGGACATGTCGGCGTAAAGATGTGCTATTTGGCGTTGTATCGTGATTTTTATTGAAGAAATATGCGAGATCATATTGGAAAAATTGTTGGACGTTGTGGCATATGTCAAAAAGCAAATGTGGCGCATCGGAGCAATTGTGAAATGCTATCTGTTATAGTCGAGTCATCCTATAATACGGTAAGTGTATATTTGATGAGACCACTGCCCGTATCAAAGGGAAGAGTAACGCAATTGTTCGCGATGATGGATATTTTAGTAAAAGGGTATCTTTCTACGCATTAAAAAGAGCGACTGCGCGGTCAATAATTAGATGTCTGTTGGATTATTTTGTAAAAGTGGGAAAACAGAGAGTTATTTTGTCAGATAACGGTTCACAATCTGGTAATCGATTATACTCGAGTAAGATGAAAGTCAAAGGCATGGCTGTAGTTCACACTTCAGTCTATTTTCCTCAAGGGAATATGGTGAAATGTTGAATAGAGAGATTGGAAGGTTGCCTCGTACGTACTGTCACGCACAACATCAGAAATTTACGCGTTCTATATAGCTGGTTAAAGTGTATTTGAATAAGTATGGGATTTACTTCTTTAAAGGTTCATGATAACCAAATTGTTAAAGCAAATGATGTGAGAAGTGTTCCAATCCCAGTGGTGGTCAAGACTTCGGTAAATATTGTGGTATTGGCTAGATATAAGCTATTGTCTCAGGTTGAAAAGCGTAAAAAAGGAATGGCAATGCTTACAGAGCCACAACTTTTAAGGTGGGAGAAAAGGTATTGGTAAAGACTTATGATCCATTCACATCTGAAAACAATCAAATGAGTAAGTTCTTTTTATTATATCGGGGTCCGTGTACCATCCAGAAAGAGATTAATAGTAACGCGTATAAAGTAACTGAAGATTTTACTGAGATATCGCTCTGAACTCAAAATGTCTGTGTAATCTAAAGAGTTACAAACTTCCTATAGATATTTAAGTTTGCAACAAGATAGGGTATGACAAGCTTAGTTTTAGTTTTGAAGATTTGACTTATTTGTTAGATCTGTATGTATAAGTAAAAATAAGGAAAGGTAACGGATTATAGAATTAAAACATTTCAAATTGCCATTTGGACATATATACGTTGTTGTGTGATGTAGCAGGTGAGATGCTGACGTCGGTGACGTCACACAGTTTAAGTTGATTAGAGGTGGGTAAGCGCGGTCGTCAGTAGTACATTATTGGAGTAATCACCGCCACATTTCCACCAGCATCCACATTTCCACCCACATCTGGACCAAAAAGTTTTCTTCGACTAACCATTTTTCATCTTTCGAGATAAATATATCTTAAATTTTTCATCTTTCGAGATAAATGAGCATCCACATTTCCACACACGAGATAAACCTATTTTTAAGATTTTTTTTACCGCTAACATTCTGAACCGAATAGTTTTCTTCGTCTAACCAATGCATCTTTCGCGATAAACCTATCTTGTTTGGTATTAATTAATATTAGATTTTTCTCAGCTACTCAAATCTCTTTAAATTTTTTAGATTGTACCATCCCTAAGAGAGCTACCCTGATTTTAAGATTTTTTTTACCGCTAACATTCTGGACCAAATAGTTTTCTTCGTCTAACCAATGCATCTTTCGAGATAAACCTATCTTGTTTGGTATCAATTAATATTAGAATTTTCTCAGCTACCCGAATTACTAGGAATTTTTCAGATTGTACCATCCCCAAGAGAGCTACCCTGATTTTAAGATTTCTTACCTGTAGCGACTTTTGAGCGTTCTTATACATTTTTTTATACATGCGATTCATCTTGTTAGTCTAGAATTTTACGCAGAATCCGAATCTGCAAACAGATTTAAAATCGGACCACGTCCTGCAAAGTTACACTTTAAGCTCCCAAACCTCTAAATTTTGCTCGTTGCTTTATAAGCAACACTAACAAATAGTTTTCTTCGTCTAACCAATGCATCTTTCGAGATAAACCTATCTTGTTTGGTATCAATTAATATTAGAATTTTCTCAGCTACCCGAATTTCTAAGAATTTTTCAGATTGCACCATCTCCAAGGGAGCTACCCCAATTTTAAGATTTCTTACCTTTGCGATTTCCGACCGGTCGCATAAATTTTTTTTAGTCATGCAATACATTAAATTAGTCTAGAATTTTACACAGAATCCGAATCTGTAAACAGATTTAAAATAGGACTACTTCTTACAAAGTTACACTTTAAAGCTCTCAAACCTCTAAATTTTTGCTCGTATATATTTAACTCCATTTTTAAAACCTTTTTCGCTACCTAAGATATATGCTTTAACCAATACAAAGAAATAAGCACACAAAATTTTAATAATTTATTTTATCCAATTTACAGTTTAATAAACTAATCATTCCAGTGTAATGTGTTTTAAATGTGTAAATGGGAAGGTCGACTTTTGGCGTAATCATCCTCCGAATTACATGTGCACGCTGTATATAATTTCTTTTTAAAAGTATATATCTTCTCCAAACTAATGCGGTTATTACAATAGGAAAGTACGCTAAATGCAAGTCAATTAATAGCAATTTAACTACCTTAATTAGGTTGCTGTGCTATTAGGAATGATGTACTTTTTTTGTTGTCCTCGCCCGATAAACTGATTTTATTAATAAGCTGTGTATAAAGTTGGTGTTTACATGGCTTCGTTTAAGACCTTGTACATATTTTCCGGATTACTAGAAGACGTTATGATTTAAAATAGGACCACGCCCTGTATATAATTTCTTTTCTTAGACTTTCTATTAATTATGTTTGTGTATTAGAAATTGATGAATAATTGCAGGATACAAATTTTAAACAAACACTTTACTAAGGGAACACCGAACTTGTTGTATACAGAATACTTACTAATAAAGCAATTTAATTTTAAATAACTTCTACGCCATATTTTTCGAAAATGGCAGGCTTGAATATTTTCTTTGAAAACAATCGAAGATTGCAGAAGACACTCGAAGAGTGCACAAACGCGGTCACTAAACCACAATTAATAGTCGCCTTTATAGGTTTAACATTTCTACCATTCCCAATGACTTGTACTACGTACATGGAGACTTTAATTTTTATTGGAGAGAATCCTTATTCTCCCACGCAGTGCTGCGTAGTTGCATACCCACCCCTTTTGGAGATATATGCTCGTTATAGGTTGTAAGACCCTCGGTTTTACTTAACTACACTTCGTGAGACCCCTTTAATCTTTTTTAATCGTGTCCTTCTCGCGTACAATACAGTAGAACTTAGCCTTACTACCTACAAATTCTAACACCAAGTCACCGTTAAACTCGTTTTTAAATGTCCCCACAACTTTTTGTTAACATGCCGTAAATTGTGTTTATTATTTGCGGGATACACCACTTTAAACCTAAAAATAAAAACAGGATAGTTTAATACGTCTATTAATAATTTATGGTAATGTTGGCGATATAAATATGTAAAAACAAACTTTATCAAGAAAATATAATGTTTTAATAGAATACATACATGTATTGATAACATCTATAAACCGCTGTGGTAACCAGAGTCTGGCGAATCTGGGATAGCCCAATCTCTAAACATTTGCGCAAGCGATTGCCTTGCAGTTGCATCTTTTAGGTACTGAATGGGGAAACATTTAATAAGTTCCGTCACTGTCAAGTAATTTAAATTGCTGCAATCATTAGACAGAGAAATACTGGCACTGCTCTCCCCCTCTAATAACGTTTGAACCCTTTCTTCCTCCGTCGTATTTCCACAAACTTTTTTATATCACCAACAAATTTTTCGTAAAATTCTGGAAAGTTTCTACACCTTAACTCAGCCATTTTAAAACAGATCAATTCTCGCAAATTTAATAGCTTGATGCACTCGTACGCAGGTAGCACAATAACATTTCCATCTTTCGTAATATCCATATTATATAAATTCTCTTTTTCAAAATTGTTCAACAGCCATATACTTCTAGTAAAGGCTGTGCTCAGCTGCAATTTGAAATCTTGATCCAATTGTATGTCAACAACATCGTTTCCAGTAGTCAAACCATTTAATCTGACTTGTTTTGAGTCTTGAGCAAATTGGCGAATTTGAAATTCCACTTGAAAAGTACACTATTTCTTCCAATCAAAGTAAGAGAATGTTATCGTAGAATCAGCACACATACCACTACAGCAAATAACTTGGATGGCAGGTTGAAGACCACCATATAAATCAAAACCAACTTCTAATATATGGTGGTGATAATTTGGAGGAAATTCGCCTAACCTATTGGTTGACTTACCAACTAGTTGGTTGATATTTAATTGTGGTACTCGCACATCACTTGTAACGTCAACACAAGAAAAATCCATCTTTAATTTATAATTTTAATCAAACTCGACGATACTTTGACGACTAATGCACTGGAACATGGCTCTCGCATTTTATGCCGATGGTCGAGCGTGCACAGCTCCTTATTATATTAGTTGGCGTTATATGCAAGTCTTGACTGGAAAAGTGACGCGTATAATTGTTTTATAGTGGGTTTTACCTGTTTTAAATAACTTCTACGTCATACCTTAGGAAATGGTAGGCTTGAATCACCAAGCGAAAGTATATGCTTAGCGGTATTAAAATTAACTATTAATTTCCCATTTTTACGACCGCGGTTAAGTATAGATTAAAATTTAATTTGTTCACGTTCGAGCTTCCCGTAAACTAACATATTTTATAGTAACAATGCGCTGTATAATACATGCATACCCCTTCGCCGCGCTACTGCTATTCTTGTAATTGCTAGAAAAAGTCACTCTCCTTTTTTACTGTTAGGACCGATGCAAAGCACCATTTTTTGTATACTTTCTATAGCACATCGCGCACTTTTTCGTCTGATAATTAAATTTTGCTTCTGTAGGCTTTTACACTTTCGCATAGCGGTCGGCCGCACGTAATGATTTCTAGAACCGGTAAGTACTCGATATCGCCCAAATAGAGAATTATATGCTCGATGTCTGTCAACTTCCGATTCCCTCGTAAAAGGTACCGTATCTTCCCTACTATTTGTTAAACAAAAACTACCGGTATCGCCATTGTGGGCGTGAACAGATGTTTGTGGATGTGTACGAGAGTATGTAACCATATACATTAACCAGTCTAAGCTATTTTATTTAGTCCACGAAAACTATTATTTTTCTAAACCATAATTAATAATCGCCTTTATAGGTTCCACATTTCGACCATTTCCCAATGACTGGTGCTACGTACATGGAAACTTTAATTTCTTATTAGAGAGAATTCTTATTCTCCCACGCACTACTGCGTAGTTGCATGTCCATTCCTTTTGGAGGTATATGCTCGTTATAGGTTGTAAGACCCTCGGTTTCACTTAACTACAATTTGTGACACCCCTTTAATCTTTTTAATCGTATCTTTCTCGCCTACAATACAGTAGGACTTAATATTACTACCAACAAATTCTAATACTGGACCCCCATTAAATACGTCTTTAATTTTTCCTACAACTTTTTTTGTTGACAAGTGTTATATTGTATTTATTATACGCAGGGTAGTCACTTTTTTAGGATAAATATATTTTGCTAGGTATCAACTAATATTAAATTTTTCTAGGGACCCCAAATCTGTAAACAGATTTAAAATAGGACTACTTCTTTATCTTTATTTAACCCCACTTTTAAAACCTTTTTTGCTACCCAAGAAATATGCCTTAGCCAACTATCTCCCGAGAAATCTAAAACCGCCGTGTTCCGCGAATACCACGTGGAGATAACACGTATACTCTGTCAACCAGGATAGAAGCCGGAAGGATTTGGAAGGTGGGAGAAGAACTTAAAAATTATGGAATCTTAAAACTAATATATACAAATATAAACAACTATCTTATATCTTTACGCCCCCTTGCGTAGATTGTTGTACTATTAGGAATGATGTACCTTTTGTCATCTTCTCTCGATAAACTAATTTTATTAATAAGCTGCGTATGCAAATCGTATTCTTTTACTCTGGATACATACGCAGGCAAGTACTCGATACCATCCAAATAAAGAATTGGATGCTTTGTGACTGTTAACATCCGCTTCCCTCGTGTACGCCCAGACACATCCCAGCCCATGAGCACCCTGCGCATGCACACCCCTGCCCATGCGCACCCCTGCGCGTACGCACCCCTGCCCATGCTCGCTGCCAATGCACACCCCTCTCTGTGCGACTGCTATTTCGGGGTAACGTCACAGCCTTTTATAAATAAAGAACAATGTTATATACTATTATAAAATGTTTATTCTAACATTATACATAACAAATTTAAAAATATTTAATGCCAAGCATGGAGTCATTTAAACTTAATTTTAATACAAAGTTATACACAGAAGACAGTCCTTTCTTTATGTTTGTTTGCAGTGGTTTTAATTTTATCTAATTTTATTCGCAGGTTAAAATTTAAATCGACACCCAAGTCTTCTATCTCCTTTTCTAACCAATAGTTTGATACATAAAGACCGTCTAGGTTTTCGAATTGTAAAATGTACCGAAGTTTGCCTCTACATTTAAAGTCTTTGATTCCATCGACAACCAGATACATTCCTTCGTGTAATTCTTGCAGCTTGTGACAATCCTTTAATCGCAGCTTTCCACTATATCCTGCATACGTATCTTGTTAGCTTGATCGACTTCTTCTTGTCGGTATTGGAGGAAATCCTTTTTCTCCCACACACTGTTGCGTAGTTGCACGTCCATCACTTTTGGGAATATATGGTTGTTATAGGTTGTAAGACCCTCGGTTTTAAATGATCCGAAAGGTTCTTTTCTAGGTAAATATACAATGTTTAGCGGAACCCCTTTGCGTGTGGTGTACGCCAAGGTTACAAAACCCGCATTCCTTAGTTCGTCTTTGTTATCTACCATTTTGATAAATACGTTTTTAGAATAATCTTTTAAAAAGTATACGGATTTAGTACCATCCTTTTCTGCAAGAACGCCTACATAACTAAAAGAGTCTTTCTTACTAACCGCAAATGCATACAGCTTGTACAACCCGGATGTATCTAAGTCAGTCCATCGGCACATAAAATAATCTTTTAATTCTTCCTCAAATTCTCTAATAAGATGATCTTTGTCTAACACATCTTTGTATTGTTCGCGTATTGTCGCAGTGTTTTCCATGTTGTCCAATTTTTGCCTTTTTGCATCCATTTCTTCTAATTCCAGTTGTCTTTTCCTTCCACTTAAGCGTATAGCATACATAATGGGGCAATTTCCTTTAGCGTAAACGGATAGAGTTTACTACCAATAATTGCGCGTTGTCGTACAACCTCTGGGCGAATGTTATTTGTATTTATCAATCCCAATTCCGAAATGGCTATTTCTTTTGGAATTGTAGAATATGGTGTTGCAGATTGTGTAAAATATGTACTACCTGCTTTAATGTAGCACTTGTGTAAGATTTTTATTTTATCTTGGCTGTCTTCCTTCTCTACTATCTCCAAATAATTTACGGGTAAATAGTTAAAACTAAAAGCCGAAAGCACATACTTTATCAATGTTTCCCTTTCTTTTGGTTTTTCGGACAACTTAATTTGCAAGCCCGCCAATTTCTTTGTATTGCCATTCCCCCAATACACGTACTGTAGTAGGTTATTATACACTAAACAGTAGCTATTTTGTAGCTTGTCCGATAGCTTACTCTACATTTTGGCTAGTGGTACTGAGTACATTGGCGCCTTTAGGAAGTATAACTTACTATCTTCCAATAACGTTAAACAGTCTTTTAAGGGATTATACACCCGTTCCGCACTGACATTGCTTCCAATTGCACAATTGTATATTGTCGCTTCCAATCGCGTAATACCATGTTCTTTAGCCAAAGTAGACGCAAATGTTTCCCTTAAACGTACATCTGGACAACGTAAAAAATCTAGTATATGATTACCAAGTTGTTTAAATCTGTTTACAGATTTGGGGTCCCTAGAAAAATTTAATATTAGTTGATACCTAGCAAAATATATTTATCCTAAAAGAGTGACTACCCTGCGTATAATAAATACAATATAACACTTGTCAACAAAAAAAGTTGTAGGGAAAATTAAAGACGTATTTAATGGCGGTCCAGTATTAGAATTTGTTGGTAGTAATGTTAAGTCCTACTGTATTGTAGGCGAGAAAGATACGATTAAAAAGATTAAAGGGGTCTCACAAATTGTAGTTAAGTAAAACCGAGGGTCTTACAACCTATAACGAGCATATACCTCCAAAAGGAATGGACATGTAACTACGCAGTAGTGCGTGGGAGAATAAGAATTCTCTCTAATAAGAAATTAAAGTTTCCATGTACGTAGCACCAGTCATTGGGAAATGGTCGAAATGTGGAACCTATAAAGGCGATTATTAATTATGGTTTAGAAAAATAATAGTTTTCGTGGACTAAATAAAATAGCTTAGACTGGTTAATGTATATGGTTACATACTCTCGTACACATCCACAAACATCTGGTCACGCCCACAATGGCAATACCGGTAGTTTTTGTTTAACAAATAGTAGGAAAGATACGTTACCTTTTACGAGGGAATCGGAAGTTGACAGACATCGAGCATATAATTCGCTATTTGGGCGATATCGAGTACTTACCGGTTCTAGAAATCATTACGTGCGGCCGACCGCTATGCGAAAGTGTAAAAGCCTACAGAAGCAAAATTTAATTATCAGACGAAAAAGTGCGCGATGTGCTATAGAAGGTATACAAAAAATGGTGCTTTGCATCGGTCCTAACAGTAAAAAAGAAGAGTGACTTTTTCTAGCAATTACAAGAATAGCAGTAGCGCGGCGAAGGGGTATGCATGTATTATACAGCGCATTGTTACTATAAAATATGTTAGTTTACGGGAAGCTCGAACGTGAACAAATTAAATTTTAATCTATACTTAACCGCGGTCGTAAAAATGGGAAATTAATAGTTAATTTTAATACCGCTAAGCATATACTTTCGCTTGGTGATTCATTTGGAAAATATTCAAGCCTACCATTTCCTAAAGTATGACGTAGAAGTTATTTAAAACAGGTAAAACCCACTATAAAACAATTATACGCGTCACTTTTCCAGTCAAGACTTGCATATAACGCTAACTAATATAATAAGGAGCTGTGCACGCTTGACCATCGGCATAAAAGGCGAGAGCCATGTTCCAGTGCATTAGTCGTCAAAGTATCGTCGAGTTTGATTAAAATTATAAATTAAAGATGGATTTTTCTTGTGTTGACGTTACAAGTGATGTGCGAGTACCACAATTAAATATCAACCGACTAGTTGGTAAGTCAACCTATAGGTTAGGCGAATTTCCTCCAAATTATCACCACCATATATTAGAAGTTGGTTTTGATTTATATGGTGGTCTTCAACCTGCCATCCAAGTTATTTGCTGTAGTGGTATGTGTGCTGATTCTACGATAATATTCTCTTACTTCTATTGGAAAAAATTGTGTATTTTTCAAGTGGAATTTCAAATTCGCCAATTTGCTCAAGACTCAAAACAAGACAGATTAAATGGTTTGACTACTGGAAACGATGTTGTTGACATACAATTGGATCAAGATTTCAAATTGCAGCTGAGCACAGCCTTTAATAAAAGTATATGGCTGTTGAACAATTTTGAAAAAGAGAATTTATATAATATGGAGATTGCGAAAGATCGGAATGTTATTGCGCTACCTGCGTACGAGTGCATCAAGCTATTAAATTTGTGAGAATTTATCGGTTTTAAAATGGCTGAGTTAAGGTGTAGAAACTTTCCAGAATTTTACGAAAAATTTGTTGGTGATATAAAAAAAGTATGTGGAAATACGACGGAGGAAGAAAGGGTTCAAACGTTATTAGAGGGGGAGAGCAGTGCCAGTATTTCTCTGTCTAATAATTGCAGCAATTTAAATTACTTGACAGTGATGGAACTTATTAAATGTTTCCCCATTCAGTACTTAAAAGATGCAACTGCAAGGCAATCGCTTGCGCAAATGTTTAGAGATTTGGCTATCCCAGATTCGCCAGACTCTGGTTACCACAGCGGTTTATAGATGTTATCAATACATGTATGTATTCTATTAAAACATTATATTTTCTTGATAAAGTTTGTTTTTACATATTTGTATCGCCAACATTACCATAAATTATTAATAGACGTATTAAACTATCCTGATTTTATTTTTAGGTTTAAAGTGGTGTACCCCGGAAATAATAAACACAATTTACAGCATGTTAACAAAAAGTAGTGGGGACATTTAAAGACGAGTTTTACGGTGACTTGGTGTTAGAATTTGTAGGTAGTAAGGCTAAGTCCTACTGTATTGTACGGGAGAAGGACACGATTAAAAAAGATTAAAGGGATCTCACGAAGTGTAGTTAAGTAAAACCGAGGGTCTTACAACCTATAATGAGCATATACCTCCAAAAGGGGTGGGTATGCAACTACGCAGCACTGCGTGGGAGAATAAGGATTCTCTCCAATAAGAAATTAAAGTTTCCATGTACGTAGTACCAGTCATTGGGTAATGGTAGAAATGTTATACCTATAAAGGCGATTATTAATTGTGGTTTAGTGACCGCGTTTGTGCACTCTTCGAGTGTCTTCTGCAATCTTCGATTGTTTTCAAAGAAAATATTCAAGCCTGCCATTTTCGAAAAATATGGCGTAGAAGTTATTTAAAATTAAATTGCTTTATTAGTAAGTATTCTGTATACAACAAGTTCGGTGTTCCCTTAGTAAAGTGTTTATTTAAAATTTGTATCCTGCAATTATTCATCAATTTCTAATACACAAACATAATTAATAGAAAGTCCAAGAAAAGAAATTATATACAGGGCGTGGTCCTATTTTAAATCATAACGTCTTCTAGTAATCCGGAAAATATGTACAAGGTCTTAAACGAAGCCATGTAAACACCAACTTTATAGACAGCTTACTATTAAAATCAGTTTATTGGGCGAGGACAACAAAAAAAGTACATCATTCCTAGTAGCACAGCAACCTAATTAAGGTAGGTCAGTAAGCAATATTAAATTGCTATTAATTGACTTGCATTTAGCGTACTTTCCTATTGTAATAACCGCATTTGTTTGGAGAAGATATATACTTTTAAAAAGAAATTATATACAGCTTTCACATGTAATTCGGAGGATGATTACGCCAAAAGTCGACCTTCCCATTTACATATTTAAAACACATTACACTGGAATGATGAGTTTATTAAACTGTAAATTGGATAAAATAAATTATTAAAATTTTGTGTGCTTATTTCTTTGTATTGGTTAAAGCATATGTCTTAGGTAGCGAAAAAGGTTTTAAAAATGGAGTTAAATATATACGAGCAAAAATTTAGAGGTTTAAGAGCTTTAAAGTGTAACTTTGTAAGAAGTAGTCCTATTTTAAATCTGTTTACAGATTCGGATTCTGTGTAAGATTCTAGACTAATTTAATGTATTGCATGACTAAAAAAAATTTATGCGACCGGTCGGAAATCGCAAAGGTAAGAAATCTTAAAATTGGGGTAGTTCCCTTGGAGATGGTGCAATTTGAAAAATTTTTAGAAATTCGGGTAGCTGAGAAAATTCTAATATTAATTGATACCAAACAAGATAGATTTATCTCGAAAGATGCATTGGTTAGACGAAGAAAACTATTTGGTCTAGAATGTTAGCGGTAAAAAAAATCTTAAAATCAGGGTAGCTCTCTTGGGGATGGTACAATCTGAAAAATTTAAAGAAATTTGGGTAGCTGAGAAAAATCTAATATTAATTGATACCAAACAAGATAGGTTTATCGCGAAAGATGCATTGGTTAGACGAAGAAAAGTATTCGGTTCAGAATGTTAGCGTTAAAAAAAATCTTAAAAATAGGTTTATCTCGTGTGTGGAAATGTGGATGCTCATTTATCTTGAAAGATGAAAAATTTAAGATATATTTATCTCGAAAGTTGAAAAATGGTTAGTCGAAGAAAACTTTTTGGTCCAGATGTGGGTGGAAATGTGGATGCTGGTGGAAATGTGGCGGTGATTACTCCAATAATGTACTACTGTCGTCTAAGACAAATATAGCGAATGATGGTAGTGTTACTTTTTAGTTGTCATAAAAGAATTAATTAGACATTGATTTTGACTGTATGCGATTTCATTTTTGAGAATATTGAAGTTGCTCTAAAGTTTATTTGTCGCTTTGTATTTTTGAAACTACAGGAATCCATTAAGACTGAGACTGCTAGCTTGGTTTGTTTTATTTTATCGAAGAAAATACATTACCGTACAGCCCTTATATTTTTGCTATACGGCTTTATATCCCTCACATTCATTCTAATTAGTTTGTATGCTTGTTCATATTTACAAATTCCGTCTTAGTTTATGCCTCTTTGCACTTTTCCTCAATTCATTGTTCTTTAGCTTTCCTGCATTTGCGAATAATTTCCCACTCTATGGCTTTGTGTCTCTGTTTCCCTCTTTTGGCAGGTCTGTCCTTTGTAAGTTCGTCTTTCTTCTATTAAATTCGGAATATCCTTCGACACCCATCGTTTCCTATTTTTTTTTTTTACCCTAGAAAATCTCTGGTCGCAATGCCTATGCAGGATTTAATGTTACTCTATTCGACTTCTATTTCTTTATTATAAAAAATTTTTCCTAGCTTATCAATAAAACCTAAATTTGTAAAAATGACAATGACGGAAAGGAGAGGAAAGTACCCAAAACTACTACGTATGAAATCCCTGACTAAATAGTAAGAAGCAGTGTGCATTTTACATGAGAATTTTAACAATTTCTTATCAATCACACATGAGCAACTAATGTGAAAAGGATAACACAATATATGAACAAATGGCTAAGAACTAGGCCCTGCAATATAAAACAGAAGTTTGATAAAACTGGTAAACCCGTTTTAGTAAATCCGCAGTTTTCAAAAAAACTCGAAAGTTCTTCTCTTCCACTGTGCATTTTAGTAAACTGGGTTTTGTAAAAAACTTTTTAAAAAAATACACATCTTCATGCGCATGCTTCTCTGCAAGGGCCCCAACATACGAATATGTTCTTCGGATATCGACTGTAAATTCAGAAACGTCATATAACGCAAAACGTGTTTCGTTAGGTTTTGAAATGATTCTTTGGCCCTTGCTTTAGTTGTGTCGCCTTACATTCATTTTGTACTAGATGTTTATCTTGCTGCTTTACTGCGATTGTCTTTGTCTCGTACTCAACCTTTTTCCTCTTTAAGTCTTCTTCCAATTCTTAGTTTTCTTTTCTTAACATAACACTTCTGTGTAATTAGTAAGCCACGCTTGTTCGACACTTCTTCCACAACTTTTATGTAATTTAGGGGTAAACAGTTAAAATTGAATGCGGGTATTACGTAATTTATTACCTTGTATTTGCTTTTGGTATTGACTGGTATTTTAAACTACAAACCAGTCAGTTTCGTTGTATTACTGTCGCCCTAATAACGTGCTGCAGAATGTTATTAAATACAACATTACAACTACTTTACAGACTTTCGGTTAGTTTCTTCCACATATTTGACGTCGATGCATATAATGGTCACTCACTTTCAAAAGTAGAGGATTTAAGATTTTCATTTGAGTGTCTGGAAAAACATGCAGAACGCATTCTTTAGACAAAAAATAGGTAGGACAAGAGATCGAAAATCTAATACACGACGTAAGAGGGCGTATACATATTGCTATGTACCGAAGACTGGAGCAAATAGCTGGAGTAACAGAACTTGTTACTGCTGGAATTAAAAATTTAAAGGACAGAAGCAAGTGTATTATATTCTCCAATTCGAAAATCAAGAAGCGCTGTACGTATCCAATTATTGGTTACAAAAGGAACTGCAACATAAAAAAATTGATCTAAAATGTAAAATAGAAAATAAATCAGATAAGTTTAAAACAACTCCAATTAAAACAAACGGAAATGGATGTGTTTTGGGTTTGGAAATATATCTATTATATTAGGTATTTTAAACTATCTAAATAAAAATTAAAATTAGAAGCTGCTTATTAAAGATGGGATTCCCTGCAACAGTCATAGAGAGGTATAGTTAAAGGATGACCTTAAAAGGTAGTTGAAATATGGTACCTGAAAGCACAGCAATGTCCATTTATTATCTAAATGATATAGTTCCATAATATTTAGACACCAAGCTGACTTTGAAAGTGCAACTCATTGCTATATTTTTAAAAAACCGTTACGTGTAAAGAATAAAATGATTCGCGACAGCAATAAATTAGTGTCAAACGACAAATAAAGAATGCCGGCACACAAATGTTGTAATATTAAGTATCAGGGTTTTTATATAATTCCGGTAGGTTTCATAATCTAAGTGGTTATGACAACCCCTTTAAAATTAAAAACATCGCTGTTGATTTGGATGGTTGCGTAGAAGTGTAACCAGTAACCAAGGAAAAATACATCTCCTTTGCAAAACACCTTCTCGAAAACTTGGTCATTTATAGGTTTATCAATAGCTTCCGCTTTATGAACATTTTTTTAGAAACTCGGGGATTTTGCCTGAATACATTTCCGGTATTAATAATCGAATTTACCCATTTGGGTGAAGAGTAGTTTAAATTAATGACTTGAAAAATGTCTACCCATAGGATTTTGTTGATTTTTTTTGAAAACTCGATTTCACTACATTACCTAGCACGGAGGTAAAGGAATTGCGAAGAAATTGTATATTCATGCTCAGAAAGTGTGGGAAGCATTTAAAATACAGTGCTTGAGGCAGTATTTTGATTTATACCTTCAGAACGAGGTGGTGCTCTAGCATAAGTTTTGACCAATTCCAAACAAGTTGGCATACGATACATAGGCTTAACACCGCGACATTATTACACGCTGTCTGTGTATACTTGGGACGCGATGTTAAAGCATACAGGACAGGAGTTTGAACTATTGACAAATATCGATCAGTTACAACGAAGGCCGTCCGGAAAGTAGTATCCGCTTGTACCGTGCGGAGCGCTGGTGAGTAGAGTAGCATCCAGACTAGTTACAACACATTTAGTTATACCTCAACTGTCTATGTGCAAAGTTACGCCTCGCTGGTACTATGTTGTTTCTGTGAGAGTTTATAATGTTCAAAAATATAGAGAACGCCGCCAGTTTTCAAATTGGGGCTGTGATTAGATTTTGCAACGCAAGAAATGTGATACTCTGTGATATTCATCGTCAACTAAAGGAAGTGTATGGAGACAATGTTATGGTTGATTTATCGGTTCGGCGTTGGTGTCGTAATTTCCGTTTGGGCAGAGACAATACCATGATGAAGAGCGTTTCGGACGACCGTAAGTAATTACGGACGAACTGCTGAGTTTAATTAACGAATTCGTGAAAGCCTATAGGCGCGTAACAATTGATGAGATCAGAAATTTGAAAGTGATGATGAACTGAAAGCAGCTGTGACTACATATCTCAATACATTGGCGGCAGAGGAGTACGAAGCTGGCATACAAAAACTCGTCTCACGTTATGATAAATGCTTAAATTTGCGAGTTGACTATGTGGAGAAGTAGTCTAAGGTTTGTTCTTTTCAAATAAACATTAAAATTTCTTAAGATGTACTAGTTTATTTTTTATTCAAAAACAGGTACTACTTTCCGGACGGCCCTTGTAGTTACAGAAAAGGTATACGAGGAGGTCTTAGCCAAGAGTGTTCAAAACGACGTGCTACTGCAAACAATAAGTATTTACCTGCATTTGATCTTTCCAAAACGGATGTATACCTAACCTACTACGATGTCAATAATCAGTACGAATGGACCATAAGTCAACATTTACCCTATAAAGGCTTTGAATGGACAAACACCAACATCGATGTGACAGCAGTAGGGTAAAATCAAGAATCCTGTGACCACATTTCCACCAGCATCCACATTTCCACACACATCTGTACCAAAAAGTTTTCTTCGACTAACCATTTTTCATCTTTCGAGATAAACCTATCTTAAATTTTTTATGTTTCGAGATAAATGAGCATCCACATTTCCACACACGAGATAAACCTATTTTTAAGATTTTTTTTTTTTTTTTGCGCTAACATTCTGGACCAAATACTTTTTCGTCTAACCAATGCATCTATCTTGTTTGGTATCAATTAACATTAGATTTTTCTCAGCTACCCGAATCTCTAGGAATTTTTCAGATAGCATCATCCCCAAGGCAGCTACCCCATTTTTAAGATTTCCTACCTGTAGTGACTTTTGAGCGTTCTTATAAATTTTTCTCAGCTACCCGAATCTCTAGGAATTTTTCAGATAGCATCATCCCCAAGGCAGCTACCCCATTTTTAAGATTTCTTACCTGTAGTGACTTTTGAGCGTTCTTATAAATTTTTGTAAGCTACCCAAACCTCTTTAAATTTTTTAGATAGCGCCATCCCCCAGGGACCTACCCTGATTTTAAGATTTCTTACCTGTAGCGACTTTTGATCGTTCTTATAAATTTTTTATACATGCAATACATCTTGTTAGTGTAGAATCCGAATCCGTAAACAGATTTAAAATAGGGCCACCCCTTAGCATTTTACACACACCCTCTAAATTATAAATTTCCTGCGACTCATACCTAAAAGAAGATCTAAAAACTATTCTTAAAACTTTTTATTACAGACAATTTTTACTAATACAGTTTAAATTTTGTAAACCACATTTCTAAATACATATTCACAATTTTTTATTTTTAACCTAAAGCTTCTCATATCGGCTTGTACTTATTAATATTTATTTCTAAATAGAGCACCTTTTCCAAAGACCAACCGGACCCGCATGTTTCAAATTCCTCTGATTTTGTTCTTATGGTTTCGCTTAAGACCTCGTACATATTTTCCAGATTACTAGAAGACGTTATAACCACATTTTTTGTGTTAAAGGATTTCACATCGGTAGTCTCTTCCCCCATTTTGGTGTAAACGCCGTAGAGTTCGCAGTAGACCTTTATTGCTGTATGTTGTATTCTTTTTTCATTTATTAATCGAATAAATCGCTCTTTCTGCTTCCAAAGAAACTCGCGCACTCCATCGTCGACACTGGCGTTCTTTATGCGATAGCTAGCCATACGGTTGTTAAACGCTGTACTAACCATTTCTACACCATCGTCGTTAGTAGCGGTAACTGATGCATTTTTATGTCTGTTGCTCCTTAAGTGTGCGGCATATGCAGTTTTTTCCATTTCGAAATCGCATACTTTACACATAATTCGTGGTTGTTTCGTACAAGGTCCTTTAACAGCTGGCGGGGCTGAACGTTTACGGCTTAATGTCATACCGTGCTGTTTTTCCTTGTGTCGCTGTAAGTTGCCCATTCTCGTAAAAGCGATACCGCAAAACCCACAGTTAAAGAACTTTGCTGCTGACGGATGTATAAGCTTAACCCTGGGCGATGTTACACCACGACATTTGTTCTGATGCTGTCTGAGAGCATTTTTCCAGGTATAGGAAGCACCGCAAGAGTTGCACTTAAAAACGTTTGCAGATACCATTTTAGTACAAAACAAAATCCGCACTATAAGACTTGACTTTTAAGCGAACTAACTTATAACTAAAGAATTTACTCCAGTATACCTGCTTTATGTACCCTATAGAATGCAAACCGAAGGTTTCGAAGACACCGAACGAAGTTGAGGATTCAGCGGGAACTAAATGACGTCATAATCCTTGCTGCTCGTCCAATACATTTAGCGCCAATGCATGCACCCGGTTCGCATCGTCGATGGTGCGAATGCCGTTAGTAGAAACATCGGAAACGTCTACCATGTTATACGGATTGCGTACATATTAAAAATCCAAAAGGGTGATAGCACACGCACTCAAATTGTGTGCAAGTCGTGCTGTAGAAGATGCAGTGCTACTATAACCAAAAACACTTTAAACTATTACTAAGGAAATACCAACTTGTCTACAGAATACTTACTAATAAAGCAATTTAATTTTAAATAACTTCTACGTCATACTTTAGGAAATGGTGGGCTTGAATATTTTCTAATTGAATCACCAAGCGAAAGTATATGCTTAGCAGTATTTAAATTAACCATTAATTTCCCATTTTTACGACCGTGGTTAATTATAGATTAAAATTTAATTTGTGCACGTTCGACCTTCTCGTAAACTAACATATTTTATAGCAACAATGCGTTGTATAATACATGCATACCCCTTCGCCGCGCTGCTGCTATTCTTGTAATTGCTAGAAAAAGTCACTCTCCTTTTTACTGTTAGGACCGATGCAAAGCACCATTTTATACTTTCTATAGCACATCGCGCACTTTTTGTCTGATAATTATGCTTCTGTAGGCTTTTACACTTTCGCATAGCGGTCGACCGCACGTAATGATTTCTAGAACCAGTAAGTACTCGATATCGCCCAAATAGAGAATTAGATGCTCGATGTCTGTCAACTTCCAATTCCCTCGTAAAAGGTAGCAAAAGCTTGGTCAATCATCCATTATACTTCGACTCGCTCCTGTTCTGATAATTTACAAACATTTTTCAAACGACAATGGGCCGAGAATTTTTAA
The DNA here is from genome assembly GCA_036346225.1 of Platerodrilus igneus. Lineage (NCBI taxonomy): Eukaryota > Metazoa > Arthropoda > Insecta > Coleoptera > Lycidae > Platerodrilus > Platerodrilus igneus. The sequence continues at coordinate 14,758,935 of JARFIW010001670.1, read as the reverse complement.
ACCTCCGGGGGGATCTTTAAGTCGTGATCAATTACACATCCGAGCTACGCGTAAACTAACATATTTTGCAGCAACTGTATAATACATGCATACCCTTTCTCTGCGCTACTGCTATTCTTGTAGTTGCTTGGAAAAGTCAGTCGCCCCTTTTACGGGTAGGGCCGCTAAAAAAGCACCATTCCATACTTTCTTTATAAGTGTAGCACATCGCGCACTTTTTGTCGGATAATTAAATTTTGTTTATGTAGGCCTTTACACATTCGCTTATTTAAACATCTAATACGACCGATTAACCACTTTCGATTATTCTAACGGAGACCACCATACATCCCGCCGCACCGTTCTTTTTGAATCCAACGATCCTATGGGCTTCCACGCACTAACACCTGACGTATCTTTCCTACTATTTGTTAAACAAAAACTACCGGTATCGCCATTGTGGACGTAAGCAGATGTTTGTGGATGTGTACGAGAATATGTCATATACATTAACCAGTCTAAGCTATTTTATTTAGTCCAAGAAAATTATCATTGTTCTAATCCACAATTAATAATCGTCTTTAAAGGTTCCACATTTCTACCATTACCCAATGACTGGTGCTACGTACATGGAAACTTTAATTTCTTATTGGAGAATTCTTATTCTCCGCGCACTGCTGCGTAGTTGCATGCCTACCCCTTTTGGAGGTATATGCTCGTTATAGGTTGTAAGACCCTCGGTTTTGCTTAACTACAATTCGTGAGACCCCTTTAATTTTTTTAATCGTATCTTTCTCACCTACAATACAGTAGGACTTAACATTACTACCAACAAATTCTAATACTGGACCATCATTAAATATGTCTTTAATTTCCCCTACAACTTTTTTTGTTGACAAGTGTTATATTGTATTTATTATACGCGGGTAGTCACTCTTTTAAAATAAATATATTTTGCTAGGTATCAACTAATATTAAATTTTTCTAGGGATCCCAAATCTGTAAATAAATTTTAAATAGAACCCCCCCATACAAAGTTATGCCTTTTAATGACCCCAAACCTCTAATTTTTACCCATCTTTATTTAACTCCATCTTTAAAACCCTTTTTTTTGCTACGCAAGACATATGCTTTAACCAACCGTTTCCCTAGAAATCTAAAACCGCAGTGTCCCGCGAATACCACGTGGAGATAACACGTACACTCTGTCAACCAGGATAGAAGCCGGAAGAATTTGGAAGGTGGGAGAAGAACTTAAAAATTATGGAATCTTAAAACTAATATATACAATAGATTTACAAATCCATACAAATATAAACAACTATCTTATATCTTTACGCCCACATGCGTAGATTGTTGTACTATTAGGAATGATGTACCTTTTGTCATCTTCTCTCGATAAACTAATTTTATTAATAAGCTGCGTATGCAAATCGTATTCTTTTACTCCGGATACATACGCAGGCAAGTACTCCACACCAAATAAAGAATTGGATGCTTGGTGACTGTTAACATCCGCTTCCTTCGTGTACGCCCAGACACATCCCAACCCATGCGCACCCCTGCGCATGCACACCCCTGCCCATGCGCACCCATGCGCGTGCGCACCCCTGCCCATGAGCACCCCTTTCTGTGCGACTGCTATTACGGGGTAACGTTACAACCTTTTACAAATAAAGAACAATGTCATATACTATTATAAAATGTTTATTCTGACATTATACATAACAAATTTAAAAATATTTAATACCAAGCATGGAGTCATTTAACTTAATTTTAATACAAAGTTATACACAGAAGACAGTCCTTTCTTTATGTTTGTTTGCAGTGGTTTTAATTTTATCTAATTTTATTCGCAGCTTAAAATTTAAATCGACACCCAAGTCTTCTATCTCCTTTTCTAACCAATAGTTTGATACATAAAGACCGTCTAGGTTTTCGAATTGTAAAATGTACCGAAGTTTGCCTCTATATTTAAAGTATTTGATTCCACCGACAACCAGATCCATTCCTTCGTGTAATTCTTGCAGCTTGTGACAATCTTTTAATCGCAGCTTTCCCACTATATCCTGCATACGTATCTTGTTAGCTTTATCGACTTCTTCTTGTCGGTATTGGAGGAAATTCTTTTCTCCACACACCGTTGTGTAGTTGCATATCCACCACTTTTGGGAATATATGGTTGTTATAGGTTGTAAGACCCTCGGTTTTAAATGATCCGAAAGGTTCTTTACTAGGTAAATATACAATGTTTAGCGGAACCCCTTGCGTGTGGTGTACGCCAAGGTTACGAAACCCGCATTCCTTAGTTCGTCTTTGTTATCTGCCATTTTGATAAATACGTTTTAGAATAACCTTTTAAAAAGTATACGGATTTAGTACCATCCTTTTCTGCAAGAACACCTACATAACTAAAAGAGTTTTTCTTACTAACCGCAAATGCATACAGCTTGTACAACCCGGATGTATCTAAGTCAGTCCATCGACACATAAAATAATCTTTTAATTCTTCCTCATTTTCTCTAATAAGATGTTCTTTGTCTAACACATCTTTGTATTGTTCGCGTATTGTCGCAGTGTTTTCTATGTAGTCCAATTTTCGCCTTTTTGCATCAACTTCCTCTAATTCCAATTGTCTTTTCCTTCCACTTACAGCGTATGGCATACATAATGGGGTAATTTCCTTTAACGTAAACGGATAGAGTTTACTACCAATATTTGCGCGTTGTCGTACAACCTCTGGGCGAATGTTAGGTGTATTTATCAATCCCAATTCCGAAATGACAATTTCTTTTGGAATTGTAGAATATGGTGTTGCAGATTGTGTAAAATATGTAATACCTGCTTTAATGTAGCACTTGTGTAAGATTTTTATTTTATCTTGGCTGTCTTCCTCCTCTACTATCTCCAAATAATTTACAAGTAAATAGTTAAAACTAAAAGCCGAAAGCACATACTTTATCAATGTTTCCCTTTCTTTTGGTTTTCGGACAACTTAATTTGCAAGCCCGTCAATTTCTTTGTATTACCATTCCCCAATACACGTACTGTAGTAGGTTTTATACACTAAACAGCAACTATTTTGTAGCTTGTCCGATAGCTTACTCCACATTTTGGCAAGTGGTACCGAGTACATTGGCGCCTTTAGGAAGTATAACACTATCTTCCAATAACGTTAAACAGTCTTTTAAAGATTATACACCCGTTCCGCACTGACATAGCTTCCAATTGCACAGTTGTATATTGTCGCTTCCAATCGCGTAATACCATGTTCTTTGGCCAAAGTAGACGCAAATGTTTCCCTTAAACGTACATCCGGACAACGTAAAAAATCTAGTATATGATTGCCAAGTTGTTTATTAACACCAGGACTTGTTATCTGACACACAAATTTGTTGTATATCTTAATTCTTGCACTGGTTGTTAGCCATGTTAAACAATCAATTCCTACAGTTTTATCGTTGTCAACTATAATATTACAATTTTCTTCGTATTCGTCCTTATAGCAAAAGTTATGGTTTGTAGTTAAATAATTACACATCTCCATCTTGCTAAATATACCCGCAAAATCTTGGGTTACATCCATGTCAAAAAGATAGAAATAATCTTTTTCGAGTTCGAGTTCGACTTAACATCTGCTAGTTCCACTTTGTATGGAACACATATAGGATTTTGGAATTTTTTATTAATGCATTCGATGTCTTCTTTTCCGATAATTTCTTTTACTCTCTGGCCTATCTTGTTACTGCTTTTCAGAGAAAACAGAAGCTTAGCTTTAACACCATGCCTAGCGGAAACAAATCGGTTGAACTTTCTTCGTAGATAGCTGTTAAATGCACCACAAATTTCTTTTTTTAGGATAAACATCCGTTTGTTTGCAGATGCTTGTTCGGTGTCAGGAAGGTCGCAAATTTTAACCAACATTATATTGTCACAAAATGGTTCTGTAATTGGTGTGTGTAGTCCGCCAGTCAGCATCTTTTCGCCTTCGACATAACAAATATTACCAATATCTGTCACCAGATTATTGTTGCACATATTTTCTGCCAACAGCCATAATCCAAATCGCTCATTTGTCGGTTTCACTTTATTCCCAAGAAGTTGAGAAACGTTAATCACCTTGGAGACGCTCATGTTTACCGTTCTAGCTACCGTCAAATACTAAATTGAATACGAAAATTTGTTCCCTTATGTATCCTACAGAGTGGGGCGTATATTACCGAAAATAGTCGAATATGTCGGAAACCGCCATATCGCTTACATTCTCTGGTTTAGGAACTGTTTTGTTATCCGACCTAGGTCGGCAGGGTTGCGCATCAACATATGTCCGGATATATGTAGGTTCCTTATATACCAAATTTAATCTCCCTGCTCACATAACCACATGACCATATGACCACATGACCATATGACCACATGACCACCTGACCATATGACCACATGACCACATGACCACATGACCATATGACCACATGACCACACGACCATATGACCATATGACCACATGACCATATGACCACATGACCACATGACCATATGACCGCATGACCATATGACCTAATTGCTTTTTAATGAGTTTCTCATTAAAAACCCATTAGCACTAATTGCTTTTAATGAGTTTTTCCATTAAAAAACCAAGTGTGGACCTAGGTTAGATAAAAGGAAAAATTAATAGGTTAGGCCAGCGCCGCGGCGATTTGGATCATGGCTGTTGGCAGAAAATATGTGCAACAATAATCTGGTGACAGATATTGGTAATATTTGTTATGTCGAAGGCGAAAAGATGCTAACTGGCGGACTACACACACCAATTACAGAACCATTTTGTGACAATATAATGTTGGTTAAAATTTGCGACCTTTCTGACACCGAACAAGCATCTGCAAACAAACGGATGTTTATCCTAAAAAAAGAAATTTGTGGTGCATTTAACAGCTATCTACGAAGAAAGTTCAACCGATTTGTTTCCGCTAGGCATGGTGTTAAAGCTAAGCTTCCGTTTTCTCTGGAAAGCAGTAACAAGATAGGCCAGAGAGTAAAAGAAATTATCGGAAAAGAAGACATCGAATGCATTAATAAAAAATTCCAAAATCCTATATGTGTTCCATACAAAGTGGAACTAGCAGATGTTAAGTTGGAAACTTTATTGGAGGAACTACCAGATATATTAGACGAACTCGAAAAAGATTATTTCTATCTTTTTGACATGGATGTAACCCAAGATTTTGCGGGTATATTTAGCAAGATGGAGATGTGTAATTATTTAACTACAAACCATAACTTTTGCTATAAGGACGAATACGAAGAAAATTGTAATATTATAGTTGACAACGATAAAACTGTAGGAATTGATTGTTTATCATGGCTAACAACCAGTGCAAGAATTAAGATATACAACAAATTTGTGTGTCAGATAACAAGTCCTGGTGTTAATAAACAACTTGGCAATCATATACTAGATTTTTTACGTTGTCCGGATGTACGTTTAAGGGAAACATTTGCGTCTACTTTGGCCAAAGAACATGGTATTACGCGATTGGAAGCGACAATATACAACTGTGCAATTGGAAGCTATGTCAGTGCGGAACGGGTGTATAATCTCTTAAAAGACTGTTTAACGTTATTGGAAGATAGTAAGTTATACTTCCTAAAGGCGCCAATGTACTCGGTACCACTTGCCAAAATGTGGAGTAAGCTATCGGACAAGCTACAAAATAGTTGCTGTTTAGTGTATAAAAACCTACTACAGTACGTGTATTGGGGGAATGGTAATACAAAGAAATTGACGGGCTTGCAAATTAAGTTGTCCGAAAAACCAAAAGAAAGGGAAACATTGATAAAGTATGTGCTTTCGGCTTTTAGTTTTAACTATTTACTTGTAAATTATTTGGAGATAGTAGAGGAGGAAGACAGCCAAGATAAAATAAAAATCTTACACAAGTGCTACATTAAAGCAGGTATTACATATTTTACACAATCTGCAACACCATATTCTACAATTCCAAAAGAAATAGTCATTTCGGAATTGGGATTGATAAATACACCTAACATTCGCCCAGAGGTTGTACGACAACGCGCAAATATTGGTAGTAAACTCTATCCGTTTACGTTAAAGGAAATTACCCCATTATGCATGCCATACGCTGTAAGTGGAAGGAAAAGACAATTGGAATTAGAGGAAATGGATGCAAAAAGGCGAAAATTGGACTACATGGAAAACACTGCGACAATACGCGAACAATACAAAGATGTGTTAGACAAAGAACATCTTATTAGAGAAAATGAGGAAGAATTAAAAAATTATTTTATGTGTCGATGGACTGACTTAGATACATCCGGGTTGTACAAGCTGTATGCATTTGCGGTTAGTAAGAAAAACTCTTTTAGTTATGTAGGTGTGCTTGCAGAAAAGGATGGTACTAAATCCGTATACTTTTTAAAAGGTTATTCTAAAAACGTATTTATCAAAATGGCAGATAACAAAGACGAACTAAGGAATGCGGGTTTCGTAACCTTGGCGTACACCACACGCAAGGGGGTTCCGCTAAACATTGTATATTTACCTAGTAAAGAACCTTTCGGATCATTTAAAACCGAGGGTCTTACAACCTATAACAACCATATATTCCCAAAAGTGGTGGATATGCAACTACACAACGGTGTGTGGGAGAAAAAGAATTTCCTCCAATACCGACAAGAAGAAGTCGATAAAGCTAACAAGATACGTATGCAGAATATAGTGGGAAAGCTGCGATTAAAATATTGTCACAAGCTGCAAGAATTACACGAAGGAATGGATCTGGTTGTCGGTGGAATCAAAGACTTTAAATATAGAGTCAAACTTCGGTACATTTTACAATTCGAAAACCTAGACGGTCTTTATGTATCAAACTATTGGTTAGAAAAGGAGATAGAAGACTTGGGTGTCGATTTAAATTTTAACCTGCGAATAAAATTAGATAAAATTAAAACCACTGCAATCAAACATAAAGAAAAGACTGTCCTCTGTGTATAACTTTGTATTAAAATTAAGTTTAAATGACTCCATGCTTGGCATTAAATATTTTTAAGTTTGTTATGTATAATGTCAGAATAAACATTTTATAATAGTGTATAACATTGTTCTTTATTTATAAAAGGCTGTGACGTTACCCCGTAATAGCAGTCGCACAGAAAGGGGTGCTCATGGGCAGGGGTGCGCACGCGCATGGGTGCGCATGGGCAGGGGTGTGCATGCGCAATTGTGCGCATGGGTTGGGATGTGTCTGGGCGTACACGAAGGAAGCGGATGTTAACAGTCACCAAGCATCCAATTCTTTATTTGGTGTGGAGTACTTGCCTGCGTATGCATCCGGAGTAAAAGAATACGATTTGCATACGCAGCTTATTAATAAAATTAGTTTATCGAGAGAAGATGACAAAAGGTACATCATTCCTAATAGTACAACAATCTACGCATGGGGGCGTAAAGATATAAGATAGTTGTTTATATTTGTATGGATTTGTAAATCTATTGTATATATTAGTTTTAAGATTCCATAATTTTTAAGTTCTTCTCCCACCTTCCAAATTCTTCCGGCTTCTATCCTGGTTGACAGAGTGTACGTGTTATCTCCACGTGGTATTCGCGGGACACTGCGGTTTTAGATTTCTAGGAAACGATTGGTTAAAGCATATGTCTTGCGTAGCAAAAAAGGGTTTTAAAGATGGAGTTAAATAAAGATGGGTAAAATTAGAGGTTTGGGGTCATTAAAAGGCATAACTTTGTATGGGGGGTTCTATTTAAAATTTATTTACAGATTTGGGATCCCTAGAAAAATTTAATATTAGTTGATACCTAGCAAAATATATTTATTTTAAAAGAGTGACTACCCGCGTATAATAAATACAATATAACACTTGTCAACAAAAAAAGTTGTAGGGGAAATTAAAGACATATTTAATGATGGTCCAGTATTAGAATTTGTTGGTAGTAATGTTAAGTCCTACTGTATTGTAGGCGAGAAAGATACGATTAAAAAAATTAAAGGGGTCTCACGAATTGTAGTTAAGCAAAACCGAGGGTCTTACAACCTATAACGAGCATATACCTCCAAAAGGGGTAGGCATGCAACTACGCAGCAGTGCGCGGGAGAATAAGAATTCTCTCCAATAAGAAATTAAAGTTTCCATGTACGTAGCACCAGTCTTTGGGTAATGGTAGAAATGTGGAACCTATAAAGACGATTATTAATTGTGGATTAGAACAATGATCATTTTCTTGGACTAAATAAAATAGCTTAGACTGGTTAATGTATATGACATATTCTCGTACACATCCACAAACATCTGCTTACGTCCACAATGGCGATACCGGTAGTTTTTGTTTAACAAATAGTAGGAAAGATACGTCAGGTGTTAGTGCGTGGAAGCCCATAGGATCGTTGGATTCAAAAAGAACGGTGCGGCGGGATGTATGGTGGTCTCCGTTAGAATAATCGAAAGTGGTTAATCGGTCGTATTAGATGTTTAAATAAGCGAATGTGTAAAGGCCTACATAAACAAAATTTAATTATCCGACAAAAAGTGCGCGATGTGCTACACTTATAAAGAAAGTATGGAATGGTGCTTTTTTAGCGGCCCTACCCGTAAAAAGGGCGACTGACTTTTCCAAGCAACTACAAGAATAGCAGTAGCGCAGAGAAAGGGTATGCATGTATTATACAGTTGCTGCAAAATATGTTAGTTTACGCGTAGCTCGGATGTGTAATTGATCACGACTTAAAGATCCCCCCGGAGGTTTAAAAATTCTCGGCCCATTGTCGTTTGAAAAATGTTTGTAAATTATCAGAACAGGAGCGAGTCGAAGTATAATGGATAATTGACCGAGCTTTTGCTACCTTTTACGAGGGAATTGGAAGTTGACAGACATCGAGCATCTAATTCTCTATTTGGGCGATATCGAGTACTTACCGGTTCTAGAAATCATTACGTGCGGTCGACCGCTATGCGAAAGTGTAAAAGCCTACAGAAGCATAATTATCAGACGAAAAAGTGCGCGATGTGCTATAGAAAGTATAAAATGGTGCTTTGCATCGGTCCTAACAGTAAAAGGAGAGTGACTTTTCTAGCAATTACAAGAATAGCAGCAGCGCGGCGAAGGGGTATGCATGTATTATACAACGCATTGTTGCTATAAAATATGTTAGTTTACGAGAAGGTCGAACGTGCACAAATTAAATTTTAATCTATAATTAACTATGGTCGTAAAAATGGGAAATTAATGGTTAATTTAAATACTGCTAAGCATATACTTTCGCTTGGTGATTCAATTAGAAAATATTCAAGCCCACCATTTCCTAAAGTATGACGTAGAAGTTATTTAAAATTAAATTGCTTTATTAGTAAATATTCTGTAGACAAGTTGGTATTTCCTTAGTAATAGTTTAAAGTGTTTTTGGTTATAGTAGCACTGCATCTTCTACAGCACGACTTGCACACAATTTGTGTGCGTGTGCTGTCACCCTTTTGGATTTTTAATATGCACGCAATCCGTATAACATGGAAGACATTTCCGATGTTTCTACTAACGGCATTCGCACCATCGACGATGCGAACCGGGTGCATGCATTGGCGCTAAATGTATTGGACGAGCAGCAAGGATTATGACGTCATTTAGTTCCCCGCTGAATCCTCAACTTCGTTCGGGTGTCTTCGGAAACCTTCGGTTTGCATTCTATAGGGTACATAAAGCAGGTATACTGGAGTAAATTCTTTAGTTATAAGTTAGTTCGCTTACAAGTCAAGTCTTATAGTGCGGATTTTGTTTTGTACTAAAATGGTATCTGCAAACGTTTTTAAGTGCAACTCTTGCGGTGCTTCCTATACCTGGAAAAATGCTCTCAAACAGCATCAGAACAAATGTCGTGGTGTAACATCGCCCAGGGTTAAGCTTATACATCCGTCAGCAGCAAAGTTCTTTAACTGTGGGTCTTGCGGTATCGCTTTTACGAGAATGGGCAACTTACAGCGACACAAGGAAAAACAGCACGGTATGACATTAAGCCGTAAACGTTCAGCCCCGCCAGCTGTTAAAGGACCTTGTACGAAACAACCACGAATTATGTGTAAAGTATGCGATTTTGAAATGGAAAAAACTGCGTATGCCGCACACTTAAGGAGCAACAAACATAAAAATGCATCAGTTACCGCTACTAACGACGATGGTGTAGAAATGGTTAGTACAGCGTTTAACAACCGTATGGCTAGCTATCGCATAAAGAACGCCAGTGTCGACGATGGAGTGCGCGAGTTTCTTTGGAAGCAGAAAGAGCGATTTATTCGATTAATAAATGAAAAAAGAATACAACATACAGCAATAAAGGTCTACTGCGAACTCTACGGCGTTTACACCAAAATGGGGGAAGAGACTACCGATGTGAAATCCTTTAACACAAAAAATGTGGTTATAACGTCTTCTAGTAATCTGGAAAATATGTACGAGGTCTTAAGCGAAACCATAAGAACAAAATCAGAGGAATTTGAAACATGCGGGTCCGGTTGGTCTTTGGAAAAGGTGCTCTATTTAGAAATAAATATTAATAAGTACAAGCCGATATGAGAAGCTTTAGGTTAAAAATAAAAAATTGTGAATATGTATTTAGAAATGTGGTTTACAAAATTTAAACTGTATTAGTAAAAATTGTCTGTAATAAAAAGTTTTAAGAATAGTTTTTAGATTTTCTTTTAGGTATGAGTCGCAGGAAATTTATAATTTAGAGGGTGTGTGTAAAATGCTAAGGGGTGGTCCTATTTTAAATCTGTTTACGGATTCGGATTTTACACTAACGAGATGTATTGCATGTATAAAAAATTTATAAGAACGATCAAAAGTCGCTACAGGTAAGAAATCTTAAAATCCGGGTAGGTCCCTGGGGGATGGCGCTATCTAAAAAATTTAAAGAGATTTGGGTAGCTTAAAAAAATTTATAAGAACGCTCAAAAGTCACTACAGGTAAGAAATCTTAAAAATGGGGTAGCTGCCTTGGGGATGTGCTATCTGAAAATTCCTAGAGATTCGGGTAGCTGAGAAAATTTATAAGAACGCTCAAAAGTCACTACAGGTAAGAAATCTTAAAAATGGGGTAGCTGCCTTGGGGATGTGCTATCTGAAAAATTCCTAGAGATTCGGGTAGCTGAGAAAAATTTATAAGAACGCTCAAAAGTCACTACAGGTAAGAAATCTTAAAAATGGGGTAGCTGCCTTGGGGATGATGCTATCTGAAAAATTCCTAGAGATTCGGGTAGCTGAGAAAAATCTAATGTTAATTGATACCAAACAAGATAGGTTTATCTCGAAAGATGCATTGGTTAGACGAAAAAGTATTTGGTCCAGAATGTTAGCGCAAAAAAAAAAAAAAAAATCTTAAAAATAGGTTTATCTCGTGTGTGGAAATGTGGATGCTCATTTATCTCGAAACATAAAAAATTTAAGATAGGTTTATCTCGAAAGATGAAAAATGGTTAGTCGAAAAAAACTTTTTGGTCCAGATGTGTGTGGAAATGTGGATGCTGGTGGAAATATGGTCACAGGATTCTTGATTTTACCCTACTGACAGCAGTTCGTTATGATGCTCCACAAGGTAATATTTAGGAGGTGGATTTGGAGAATCTTGAACACAGTTATTACATCCGATTTTGCCCATCGTATATTTATCCGAAGACTACACAACCATCTGTATCTAAAAACCAAAGTACTAAGTTAATAGCTGCATTAAATTTTAACAAAAAATATGTGATTCATTACAGAAATCTGATACAAGTTTTCACAAAAAGACTTAAATTATCAACAGTGCAAAAGAAAAAACTTAACACTCAGAAGAAAAGCAATCATTTTGTTATCCGCGACTTCAATGTTAGAACGAAGGAAAAGAGGAAATAGGAACTCCATAATAAAGAATAAAATTATGTCTGACGAATATGTCGACTTTGCAGACGACATTAAGAATGTATTTGTAAGCCAGAACTTAATTCAATCGTCCAAGCATCATGTTGCTTTATCGTTCAGGGAAAGCTTGATGTAAGTCCACAAAATGACAAACGCCACTTGGTTGCTAGGTCATATATAACATAACCGATTGGATATCACTCGAGATTATGGAAGACGAAGATATATTATAATAATGTTAGCATATAGGTTGTTAGTACAGTTAATGTATATTTATGTATGATTGTAAATGTAAATATTTGTATATTCTTAATAAAATTTTATATGATTTGATTTTCAGTCTAATTTTTAAACTTGAGGTTTAATCTTGAAAGCGTAACCAAATGCTTTTTAGGCTCTCACGATAAGAATGGGTGGAAGTGGTGTAGGTCTAAACTTTGAACTTGAAAGTGAAAGGTTAATCATGATGATATCACGTAATCCTGGATTGAATGATTTACAAAGATTTACAAAATTGACATTAGATTTTCCCTTATTAAAATCCACAAGAAAACCGTTGTTTTGCGCTAACACATGGAAGGACAGTCTAACAATTTCACGTTTGTTGCGTTAATTCAATTGTTTTGCAAGCTGTGTGCGAAATTGCATTGTCTTGGTGTAGAATGATTAGTCATTTAGGGTTGGTTTTTTGAAGCTCCGCTATAAGTTGCGGCAAACAATTGGCTGCATACCAACTAGCAGTAGTACTTCTTTAATATTGTAGAGGGATTTTTTGCTACATGTTCGGCTTTTAAGACAAACGTTGCAACCATCTTTAAGAAGACTCTTCAAGAAAAAATTACGTTTGTCGGTTGTTCCTTGCCTCCCTAGAACACCCAGCAGACGACTGGCATTTATTTTCTGACTCGTATGGGTAAATCTAAGGTTCTTCACCTCTAACGATGGTGTACACATTTTTAGGGTTTTCTGCATTGAAACGGCTTAGAGTTTTTGACAGAAATTTACCCTATCTGCTTTCTGCTCGTCGGTCAATATATGCGGTATTAAACGGGAAACAAATTTTTTACACGCAATTTTTCATCCAAATTTTTTTAATTAAAGTCTTTGAAATCTTCAATGGTGCCTCAATTTTGCGACGTCGCATTGATGAGAGCAAGCATCGACGTACTCCTAATCGACTGCCGTTCTTGGCGTACCTACCATTAAATCGTCGCTAAGACTAAGCCATCCACGTTTGAATTCTCCATGCGCACGATAATTGTTGATTAATATAGTGTTTCATTGCCAAAAATAAAAATCAACTCGACGAGACATTCTTGTGGAGATAATTGCCTTCGAAAGTTATAAAAAATTAGTACGGGATAAGTGTCACGAATTAATTCCAATTTTTCGATTTTCTTGTTAACTTCGACAGTTTGTTGTTGCTATAACACTCAACGTATCGCTATAAAACTTTGGATTTAGATTAACTAAAGATGGATGTTAATTTTAAGTGCTAGCATTTGATTAGTGGCGATCTCTATGTCCAAGTATGTAAAACATAAAATACATTCACCGTACTTAACCTATCTACTAAACTCAAATTAAGACGAACCGTTTTGGCGTTGTGCTACAAAATTTTTCGAATTTAGAAGTATTTTGTGATTATTATCAATCACCCTTTTTAGCTACCGAAAGTTAAAGTTTAAATATAGGCATTCGATACATATTTGAAGAATTAAATTAACAACATCGGTCTTAAAAATTGTGTTCTTCTTGCACACCAATTGACAGACTTTACTTATCCGGTTCGATTTACTGCTACAATTCAGGACATCCAATTAAAATCAAATATTTGTTTAGAGTACTGTTTAGGATTCGTAGAAATGTAGTTTTTGCCGTTATTCAGAATGCTTAGTCCTTCAACAAGTATAATTTAGTATGGTGGGACACCTCGGTGAAGATAGTATGAGGGTGTCGCCATGCTCACTATTATCTACGAAATGTATTTCAATAAATAAATTCTCATTAAATCTATTTACAAGAAAAATGTATATACAGTCCTATTCTTTGAGCTATCAATTATAAACAAGTATTCTTTAAATAGAAATCCGGCGAAAAAATTTTTAATCAGAAATCTCTATAGTATTAAAATGCATTCACGACTCTCGTGCAGGTATATCAAGAGTGAAAGGTGTCACACATAACAGTGGAAAGGCATTGCGAGACACCGATTATATCAAACTGAACATTGATTGATGCCGTGGCTTTAAGTTATATTGAATGGGGAATAGGTGACACCTTTTATCAGATAGAATAACGTGGTCTAAACGCAATAATTAAATTAGCCCTTAAATAGACATCTTGAAAACTACAGAATATTTTTCAAAATAGCTTCCTGGTATGCAATTGAAAATGATAAAACCTTATGCTTGATGGTATTCAGATCAATGTGATTCAAAATCGTTATATTTTACGTACCTAACGTTACACAATAATAATTTGTTTCTGTTCGGTGCTTATTTTAGCAGCTTTAAGAATTTTTGTGTAAACAACAATTACAGTAACTATAAAATAGCGTTTTTGATACTTAACAGTTTATTATTACTACGTCACAAGTGCTGTGTTTAACACACAGTTATACAATTCCTCCTGAAATATTTGTATTAAGCTACTTCAATTAAGCAACCTGTAACTGACGATACTACTTCTGTAAGTTGATAGAATATTTAATATTGATATACCATGCAGGTGTGAAAATTTATTTATATCAAAGTCACATCAAAATGTAGACAGCTTGTTTGCTAACAAGATAAGAGCCTATTATTTGAATTATATAAATTTAGTATTGCCTTTAGAAACAAAGCTGGGATTCCGCTAGATGAAATACTATTTTTTGCACGTTAAACTGTATAAGTGATCCCAAGATTCCGATAAAACATTTTTGGCATATGCAAAAGTCAATTATACCACATGACTACTGCACTCGTCAATTTAATGCTATAATTCTGAAACCGCTCAGTTAGATAGACCTGAAGCTGTGGAAACTACTTGCCTTCTTTGTAACGAGCCATACCTACCGATGCAAAATTTGATACAACTTTGATTCCAACTACTTCAACCGTAAACACTGAAGACAAAAACAAAAAGGCAATAAAGAAGAATTGCAGATTTAAAATTGAATACAGTATATAAGAGGCGAGCGGTTGCCAAGGAAAAGAACACGTTTTCAAAGTACAATTCCTGTTCATTATGCCATTTTTATAAAATCTCAACCACTATAAGTGGACATTTTATTAAAAGATATGTTTGTAACAACTTTACTTCTAGAAATCTATGAGCAGGAGTTAAATAAACACGAAAATTCAGATGTAATCAAAAGAGTACACCTTCATTAAGAGATCTACATATATATATATATATATATATATATATATTGTTACGAAGTATTAGACAGCCCGTCAAACACGCAAGTTGCATAACCGAAGTGTATCTACAGAAGTCTAGAACATTCGAGCAAACACCAGACTATGAAACATCTAGTTCATTTAAGGGTATATATAAGATCGGTGATGAGTGTACATCAATTAGTCTATATACAAATGTCGTATATAAATCACATCGTGTATAGTTAGTTGGTCATTACGTTTTCAAGGTCCTACAGTAAAAATTAACTTGTATTATGTAAACGTGCATATTGTACCGCCAGGTTGTACGTAAATAGACAAAAAGGGTAATAAATAAATTATAGTAGTGTTAGTGTTGTTAAGAAGGCTTTTGGTTAAGGATTTAGTTTAAGAAGATGTTAGTGCTTGTTTATAGCATTAGTGTGATAGTACTTCATTGTTAATTGGACTGAAAACGTTTATAAATAAGGCATATACTGTTAATTAAACTTGTGAAAAGTGAATAGTAAAGACTATTGTTCTATCCTGGTTGATCCTGCCCTCTCAAAGCACGTCTAGTAGTCAGCATTAACCTAGTGGTTTTTGCTGTCTTGTCTGTATCGTTTTGTCGTGAGAGTGTTCTAGGTGTCTGTTTTTCCACCTAGTGGTCTGAATCTCGTGTTGTGTCCTAGTTGTTTTTTTATTTAGCCAACTAGTTCCGGTCTGGAGTGCTTGTCTGATGTTATGTCACACATCTAGTAGTCGGCGTGGTCGTTTTTTGATTGTCTGTCGTGTGACTTGTATCGGTGCGACGTCTCGTATAGATCGATGTAGTGAGTTGTCTATTGTTTAGTATGTTTTTGTGGCGTTTGTTCTACAGTATTCGTGTACTGTGGGAATGTTTAGGTCGTTTCGTATCGTATCGTTTCTGACGAACTACCGTGCGCAGGTAATCACTCGAAGGATGATATTCTCAAAAGCATCCAGTCGTTGTAAGTTTGTCTTCGAAAGGTATGTCAGCCATGCCTGTGATCCGTAGGTGATGATCGGTCGTATGTGCGTTTTGTAGATTCTGGTCCGTGTTTCTCTCGGTAGTTTGTTGTTAAATGTCAGCATTGGATTTGTCTTGCTTTTTTAAGCGTCTCGTCAAGATGTTTGTGGAAGCAGAGTTTTTTGTAGATCGTCACTTCGAGGTATCGTATGGTGTTTTTCCACGGAAGTTGCTGCCCTGGCGGAGGGTGTCGGTGTAGTTTGTGTCGTGAAAAAAGTATGGTCTTTGTTTTGTCGACGTTGATTTGTATCTTCCATTTTCCCAACCAGTCGGGTAGGGTGTCCAGTTGGCGTTGTAGTCTTAGACTATTGTTATTACTTGTTCTAAATTGGTAAACGCGTTAACAGTAGTCCGCTCCACTGGTGTCAGGCTGTGTTGGTTAAAAGAAACAAGTATAAAGACATTTGAGTAGTTTGTATATGCCTGTTACAAAAGCCAAATTAAAATGACCGCAGAAACTTTAATAAATTTCTTTAAGGATCTTAAATCCGGTTTTAATGACAATATAGCAATGCAACTTTATAAGTAGTATTAAATTGTTTACATTTTCAAAATTTTCTTCAACGTAAGAGCAAGTATTGGTCATGTGGTGTTTAATACGAGCTGCATCCATGATGTGTATGATCTGTACATTTAAATTTCTGAGATAGTCTTCAGTGTTTTTGTCTTGCATTATTTACATGGTGCCTCTCCGATGACCCATATATATTGTAGCAAACTTTTTACTTGTCATTATTGGCATAACATTTTCAAGGCTTGACAAAAGGTGTCAAAAGAATGTCAACAAAAAATTTTCAGTAAGAAATGGCCCACTGTCAAATAGATGTAGAAATAATGGTCGGCAAAATTTAGAAAAGTTCCAAGAGAAGTTATGCCTAGCAGGGTTCAAATTCGCAGAGGCATCAGCGGGGAGGAGGTAAGAAATTAAAGCCACATTTACAAATAAAATGTACTAACGAGCGACGCTGCCTAACCAGATACCGTACTAAATGGGAGAAATTTTTATTAAAAGAGTCTACTATCTACACTCCTTGTTGAATCTATTTTACTAAATCTATTCTGTCAATGTGATGGTTTCTAATACATTCCTTTGCGCAATAACAAAACTAGAATTATAATCACAAAAATAAAACGTGTAATAGTCCACACGCTTACATTATCGTAATCTATGCTGGGTGTTTTTAAATTGTTTATTTTGTGCAAGTTTCAGTCCCTCGCTTTCACAACACTGTCTAAATTATTTATTCTAAATGTTCTACTTGCATGGATTCAAACATCATGATTTCAGAACCTTGGTGTTCCTTAAGCTCGATTTGCTGCCTGGATAAGTTTACTGCTTTTCTTGCCAAAACTGTATTTTTGTACACGTGGATGATTTCCTTATCAATTCTTATATATCATTCTTCTCTTATGGTGATTACATAACTACCTAAAAGTGTCATGTTGTATTCATCCATGCCACAAACTGCGGTTGCGATCGTTTCCTGTAATAGAAGGCGATACATTTGTTTTCCGTTACCCATTGTATTTTCTTATTAGTGATTTCTATGAAGCTTCTCGAACATGCTTCGTAATTGCTTGAAAATCTTAATAACTGAACCTCGTAAAGGCTCTCGTTTTGAAATAAATTCGTAGTGATCAAATCGCAGATGTATTGGGTTGGCATAATTCCGTTACATTTATCATTTAAAGCATTGAACTTAAGCTGATTTAATGTTAAATTCTTTCTTTTTGCTATAAAGATCTATAATTTGCTTCTAACCCTGATTGGAAGTGCAAACATATAAAAATAAGTATAATTAGTTCTAGAATGCAAATTTCTACAATTTTAGGTAAGGTACCTTCGTACGAGGACAAAATCGACCATTTTACATGTACTTTCCCATATGAAAATCTAAGGTCCGTTTTGCACTTTTTTGTACGAAACATTGAAATTCCCATTAGGAGGCCTTGAAGATCAATTCAGGTCACTTTTCAGCCCAACACCCCAATGAGAGAGTTAAAATTTTTATTGAGGATAATATATTTACAATCAATATTCTATATTTACAATAAGTATTATACTTCTTCTTGCTCCATAGTTGAATAATGTCAAACAGGTAGTGTTGCATGTGAACCAGGAAGTAAATGACGTTTATCATCATGCGGATAAAGACAATCTTCTTGTGAACGAAGGTGTGAACCTGATGCTTGTATGATTGATTTAGATTCTGCGTTATCAATACTTCCTTGTAATCTTCTATGCAGCCGACATAATCTTCAAACGTAATTCTATTCTTTATCACCAATCTTTTAATTCCTTTAATTTTTTAGTAACACCAAAGTCTCGGGTGCTAAGTGATTCTTCCTGTACTCGTAAGAGTTCAGTTTCTTCTTCCTCAGCTGTCTTAAAAATCCTCGTCATATAAATTTTTGATCGTAACCTAATAAAATCTGTCATAAGTCACCCATTATTTTCATCCTTCATCATACCCAATACTTTGTTTTAATTAGCGGAATTTCATAATTGTTGTTGGAGGATAGTCGGAAGTATCGAAACGTTGCTGACAGTCCCGCTTCATAATTTCACAAGGATCATGGTTTATTATTTTATAAATTTGGCTATCCGTATCTGTGTAAAGAACTCGGCACTCATCTCCAAAGGCTGCGTTCATATATCCATAGTGAAAATCGTAGATTGTCATCTTGGTTACACATACCAACATATATAGGTTTATTAAAATATATTTCATATTTAAGAAGTTCCACTACCACAGTTTTTCATCAAAGATTGTATAATTTTTAAACAGAGGATTGGATATACGAGCTTCGGCACCGTATCTACCGTCCCAGTTTTTCACAAGCTTAACATTACAATGTTTGCGTATATTTCATCGTTTTCCCAAAGACTGCATTATTCATTAGTTTGAACAAGTTCTTCTCAAATTCATTTCTTGCTCGTTTCCGAAGTTCAGTATTTATGTCAATGTAGGATTTCAGTCAGCAGCTTTGTTAAATTTTAGTACGCAATGAATTATTGATAATTTAAGTCCATTTGCTAATGCTTGTTTTAGATTTCTGTAGTGAATCAAATATCTTCTTTTGAAATTTAGTGTAGGCGTTAACTTGCTGTTTTGAGTTTTTGATACAGGCGATTTTCCAGTTTTAGGATCAATATGCTCGGGACAGAATAATATATCCTTATGTAATTCATGCATAGATTCGGGATACTCCAAATCAACTTCCAAGATATAACCTTCTTTAGCATTATCAGGAACTGATGTCACACCGATGTTGGTGTCCACCCATTCAAATACTCCATAGGGTAAAGATTGACCCATCGCCCATCCGTATAGATTTTTAACATTATAGTTCATAAGATACACATCGGGTTTCGAAGAATCATACGTTGGTAAATACTTATTGTTCGCCGATGCACGTCGTTCCGAACATACTTGACTAAGTCCTCCTCGTATACCCTTTTCTATAAATAGCAGCCAATCATTGCCAGTCAACAACTCAAGTTCCTGATGAGTATGCTTTAACATTCCATCCTAAGTGTATCCTGGAAGGATGTAATAGTGGGCGAGGTATAGTCCATAAGTTACATGACAAGTTGATCGGAATTGTTTACTACACAAGGAAAGATTGCTTCACACAAACTTCAATATATGATTACATTAAGACACATTACAACAGGTGCCTGAATATACCACTATAGAACTAAACATTAGAAAAAAACTATAATCTAAGTTTTTTTATTTAATTTATTATCTACAAATGCAACACTTTTGCCTTCAGGTGATCTTTACCATCTATCTCCTTCTATCTGTTTTGTCCTAATACGTTGTATTAAAACGTAACATACAATAAAACAAGTGGTTTCAAATTATAAATATCGCCATGCTGTTTGCAACGAAACCGAATAAAAACTCTATAGACTTTCCAGTAAAAGTACTAAAAACAACAGGAGTTTATTCCGAGGAGCATCAGGCACGTGCTGCAATAATTACAGCAGTACATTTTACGTGTATTGCTCTATTGGTGTGGTTGGAACTTCTTCAGTTTTCGAACCTGAATGGAAATATCTTTGAGTTATCTGAAATAGTAGAATGCTTGGCTGTTTACAGCTCCGTAAGTATTGCATCCTTAATCTAGTGAAAGTAGATAGTTTTCTACAAACACTTAAAGGAGAGGGCATTTACATAAAAGTATCAATAATAGATTCTGAAACAAGAATAATTAGCATTTTAATCCTTGAAGAAGTAGAGTAGCCAGATGGCAACAAAAATTAGGTAGGCAATTGCACAGTACCTTCAAAATCATAATATTAAGAAAGTATGCCTTAATATTTTTTATTAAAAATTGAGTTACATTGAAAATCCATTACAGACCTACTTTCTAGTTAGACCAATACAGAATTTTTACTTAAATACTGAATATAATAACCTTTGATTTAAGTACATGCATGGTTTGTAATACAAAAATTTCCACCATCCAGAATATTAATAAATATTTTTTGTTTTATTCTTGTAGTAGGAATGAGTCGATTCTACACCCTTCGCACTCTGCACTCATTAAAAGCTTATTAACACTAATAGCTTTTTAATGGCAAAACTCATTAATAATACTTGCTTTTAATGAGAAAACCCATTAATACTAAATCGCTTTTTAATGAGAAATCTCATTAACACTAATCACTTTTTAGTGGAAGAACTCATTAACACTAATCGTTTGTTAATGGGAAAATTCATTAACAATAATATTATCATCTCTCATAACACATGTCATTCACCATTTTTTCTTACATCACATCTAGCGTCATTTTGATACGTCAATCCGCCATTTTTTGACATCACAACTTTTAACTTACTCTGTTTATAACCATTTTTGCCTCCATCCTGTATGTACATTTTACCGCAAGTTTTTAGAGAAAAATATTTTATTTGAAGCGGGATTCAAACCTGTGCTGTTCGCAAGGAAAGCAGGTACCTTAAGAGCTCATCACAGCAGGTTACCTACAATCTGTGTAAAAGCTTGGGTTGGGGTGAGGTAGCGTAGGGCGGGACGAAATGTCGAGATGCAGATATTCATTAGAAATGATATGAAGTACCAGGGAGCACATATAGACGGCAGATCTGTGGAACTCATTACTCCAGTTATAAATCTCACAGATATTTTAATTATACATATTCTTAAACATTTATAACCAGTGAAAGCTTTTGAAATTCCGATATCTAATGTAAAAAAAATTATTAGGGAACAAGAAGTTATAAGATTTAACATTCCTACATTTGCATCGCATAGTTATTTTACAATTTCTAATATGCAATTGACAAAGCAGTTACATTAATTAGTTGGCCAATATATGAAAAAACAGAATAATGGGTGAAGGGTCTCTAATAAAAATGATTAGGTAAAGTGTCAAGTGGGTATTGATTACAGTTTGTGAAAAGCTACAAATGTTGGTTTCTTTTCTTATCACACCTTCGTTACCTTTATCATTTTATAACGACGAAATACTAAACAAAGTGGCCGCAACGGCCAAGTATGTTTTATTTCAGTAAATTTTTTACAATTAAAAATATACATAATTATAAAATACAAATTTTTAATATATTTACAATGCCACTACATATTTGAATTTGTACTGGATGATCGGACACTGGAAATATTCCCCTAGTAGAATAAAAGTATGTCTTGCATTTTTAAGTAGTCCTACGTTTGCTTTGCTTTCATTTATTTCCGTTTTGCGTGCAACTTGTTAAATTTTGTTCCATCACAATTGCGTATGGGAGTTTGTAAATTGTGAATTTGTACCATAATGAACAAAATAATACTTAGTACATTTTACGTATAATAGAGAAGTTTGAGAGTAAAACAACTCAACTAAACATGGTTTGCAAATTTTAATTAACCCTAGTAAATGTTTATCACATTATTTCTTCTTACTACACAAACCTAAATATGGCTTTTTTAAATTTATCCGAAAAAAATTATTTGAACTTGGGCATAAAAATTAAACAATTCTGTGTTTATTCTTTTTTACAAGTCACACTACACTCATTCTTTTACCATACTACAAGTCAGTTTTTCATCAACTATATGGTATATAGTTTCAAAATTTTTTTAAAAGATATAGGACACTATTGCAATGCGGTCTTTCATTATCATTTGCCTCAAAACTGGGGGAATACCAATTACCTACTTCACTAAATAGGAAGCCCAACAAAATTTATATAAATCCAAGGTTATGAAGAACAACTCATTTCTATAATTGTTAGAGGTTAAATAAAATCCATAATTATAGTCATAAATAGATTTGCGAGCAATAACGACTATAACCGAAAATTCTTTTAAGGATAGTTTGATCTCAATAGTATCACATTTCCTGTGTGTTTGTTGTTTTGTTTTTTTTTGTATAGCATTTATTCAAACCATTTCTGTTTTCCAATAGTGTGTGACGTGGAAGTACTGAATTTTTCCACAGCAGCACATTCCAGATGCATTTTTCTAAAAAAATACTAATATTTGATTTATTGGATAAATAAAGTGAATTATAGTGTGCAATATTGATGAAAATTCATAAAAATTATTCGGTCATTTGGGAAAGTTGCTGGTTTTATTTAAATCGCTCTATTATTAACAAAAAAATATTTTTTTCAGTTAAAAAAACTTAAAAAACTTTCCCATATAGACAATTATTTTATTAAGTACTTATATTAAAATCGCTTTTAATTTGGGTGCCTAATAAGAAAGAAATTTAGATCTTTAGAAATTTCAGGGCCGCTACTGTGATGCGTTCTTAACACTACACTATCGAATCACTCGAAAGTATTACAAGCAACATCTCGTATTATTGTTTAATGCACAGACTCCATTTTAATTTAAAGATTAACTAATAGTGCTTAAACATAAGAATAAAAAGCAGGATAATTTAATACGTTTATTAATAATTTTTGTTGGTGTTGAGCGTTATTTTATTGCTGTGAATAATATGAATAATAAAATGCTGCTTCCTCAGGATTATACACCACGGCTTCTCAGTGGCTCTCTGAATTCACTTCCCTAATATTTGAAGAAAGAAAACTCGACTACACAAAATTATTACAATTTATTTCAATAGAAAATTCAACATCAAAAATAAAAATATTTTTCCTACTATTATTGTTTCTCCCATATATTACATAACAACCATCCTCGCTATAGAATAACTTCTGTTAAAACACATTTTTTTTATTTAATAATTATTGTAAGTAATTGGGCTTAACCATAACCTTGCTTTAAAACCCTGGTCTAATAAGAGCTCATAGTAAACCTTTTTCAACTTGTGCTAAACTTTATTTTGCACTGAAAAACACCTAAAACCCATTTACTTGTTACAT
Organism: Platerodrilus igneus; assembly: GCA_036346225.1. Taxonomy (NCBI): domain Eukaryota; kingdom Metazoa; phylum Arthropoda; class Insecta; order Coleoptera; family Lycidae; genus Platerodrilus; species Platerodrilus igneus. The sequence continues at coordinate 14,735,250 of JARFIW010001670.1, read as the reverse complement.
AAGCCGTTAATACACAAATATTTTATAATGCAAATTTCGACCTCAACATATTTTTAAATAATTCATTATATGTATTAAATACTCAATTTCCTTGTCCATATAATTTACCAAAATAACCACAAAAGCACAGAACGTCATAACACCAAATGTTCACAAAAACAAATGTTTTTGCAAAAAAATCAGTTACCTGTAATGTAGCACAAACAGGTATCTGCCATTAAACCATCGCTGACCTCAACAACTGCACGTACTGGAATCAGCCCAATTTGACTCACGCCATTTGGGACAACAATCACTTATCCAAATTTATATTTCTCCAGTCTGCAATAACTCCAATCCTCCACACATCAGCTAAGTTCCATTTACATCCACTATTCCATTTGAGTGCTCAACAAGCACCAGCCACCAAATTAAGAGAATAATTTTTACTTACAGAGTACATCATGCTTCGATTTTTCAAATTGTATTTTAAAAAAAATTTAACTGTTATTTCTACTGTACACCAACTTGTGTACGTCGAAATGATTTTAATAAAATATCAAAAACTCACTAGCCGCTTGACTCATGTACTAAAATAGTTTGAAGCAAGAATGAAATTTTTCAGAGAGCGACTCACCGTTTCCCGAATAAGCTCACTCCCCAAAACACACCACTACTACAAACAAACCTTCTTGGTAAATTTGTACAACGGTTTACAATTTTCAAAAACACTCTACATAAACAGCACTTAACCGTCGTCGATTCTAAAAATCGCATTGTTAACTTTCAACAATTCTGTGGAAAACTGGCAGCCGTATGCCAACCGTTTTGAAAATCTCAGAATTTTGAATACAAAATAAACGTTTTACTCCGAAAATCTAATTAAAATTTACAACGGCCGTCGAATTCGTTGGAGTCCCTCATCAACTGAAACAAACACAGGCATTTAAAACACGCCTTTCCTATAGTTTCCGTGAATATTGTTTTTTCACGGCTAGCTCAATCTATCAAACACAGAATACCTTACTTCACAACAATAAAGATTGTTTAACCCCTTTTCTTTTTATCAGTTGAAATAATTTAAATGAAGCAATCCAAAAATTACACAATATAATGATCTATTATATGTACAATTTTATGTCAATGATTTGTTCAATATTCAAAATTTAGCCCCTGAATAAAATATTAATATTTATTTCTCCACCACATTTATATTTCCTGAAAGCCAGGAAAAATATTTCTGTAATTTCTCTTAAGTACCGTTGAACGTTCGACTGTACTTTTTCTATTTTTCAAAATCTTAAAAGACCTCTGAATATCGGTAGTCGGCACCTCCTAATTGTTACAACTTGCCTTGCTTCACTTGTTGACTAGAATGATTTATTAATGGTTGCTTGAATTTTTCCCCTCGGATTTCTGGATTAACTTTGAGTATCTTGTAGCCCAATTTGAGTATCTTCACGTTTTATAATATTTTCGAAGTATATTTGGATATTTAATTAAGGCGTTTATTTAGACGTATATTTAAATGCTTATGATATTAATTTAAGACTCATTAATCCTACTTCTCTTTTAAATTGTAACTTTTGGCTATGGAAAAAAGCAGTTGAGGCGGATCTCCTCCGTGCCGACTGTTGCTTAAAACCTGCGATGTCAGGTGAAACGACACGAAGACACAACTTGTGAGCTAGGTGATGCCGTACTTCCCACAAGGTGTCTGTACTAAATATTACAACTTTGCTACTCCTGTCCTGATAAGCCCCAATTAGGACGAACACGTTGACAGAATTCTGCCCAAACTTTCTGAGCATGAGCATTTTGAGCAGAAGTGATATCACTAGATGTCAACTTATTATAAAAAGCATCTTTTGGCAATAATGCTGATTCGTTAAGCACATGAGTATCTGTGATATAGGTATAGGGAAATACATCCATCCTTGTTACTAAATCAAATTCTTTGTTGGAAAGAAAAATCTAAATTCAAATTTTGAGTTAGCTTATCTAAAGAAGAGATCATAAATCTAAAAGAATCTATAAATTTTAATTGAATACATGATTCATGAGCTGTACCGTCATATGCGTCTTCATTTTTCTCTTTCACCTCAGTCTCCCAGTCGGATATTCGCACATTTCTAGTAAATGAAAGGTATTTTTCTTTGTTATTGGAAATAACCGTAACATTTTCTTTATCACATAACAGCTCTTTTACTATAAAATGTGAATCGTACTCACTAATATTATGCATCACCACGTGAATAAAATTTGGCGCTTTGTATTTTATTTTACATTCAGCATGTGCTGCAAAGCCGAAGTTTCCAGTTAGATGGCAATGGTCTCTAACACGGCCATTTTCCAATTGGGTTTTACAAACCACACAGTCTATATTCTCAAGAAATAACAACTCGTCCAGATGTGTTAACGGTTTCATGGGAATATAGATTTTTAAATAGCTCCTAATTCACTAGCGTCTTCCTTAAGCATCTCCATAAAGACCGCTGAAGCATTAGACCCTCTGTATAATTCAAATTTGTCTAAAGAATCATCATACAAACACTTGATGTAATAGGCAAAACTAAATGGATTGTGGTGTTGGATATTGTTGGTAAACGATGTTGTGGTGTTGGGAAGAGCTGAACTAATTGGTTTCAAAACAGACTGGAAGTCTGCATAAAAAATAAATGGTACGCCTAAATGTTAATGCTAATTTTTAAATTTTAAAATGTTATATTTAATGCTGTAGGCATAGTAGTGGTTGTAATCATGTTCTTCATGAATGCGAAGTTCTTCAGCCGAACTGAAGTACATCAAACAGCCATCGTATAACCATTTATACAGTATGTCTCCGAATTAAGTTCACAATGCTTGGTCTGAAATTTATTTTTAGTTTACTATCGATTTGTTAAAATCAAGTAGGCATTTACAATTGAACAAAAATCTGTTATTTGTCGATTTCGTTCCAGGTAAAGTACCTTTTCCGTTCATGGTACGCCAAAGAGTCACTAAGAAAAGTTGTTCCGAATGACAAGCTATGGTGTTATGCAATTTTTAAGAATAATCGGTCTACTTTGATAATAGAAGTAAAAAATAGTAGAAAAATATTTTTTATTATTTTTGTTTACCATTACATCATGAATCTTAGATGAGAAACCGGGGTGATTACTAACTGCAATTACTCTATTTTACTTCCGTCAAAATCTGCACATTTTTCTATCGTTACTCTAAGATTGTCGTATACTTTCTTTATGGTCATTGGGTTAATTTCATCTACAGTATCACTAACTTTTTGTTTTAATAAGTCGATGTTATCATGAAGATCATACGAATAAACCTTTTGTTTTAAATAACCCCATAAGTAAAAATCCATAGGGGTTAAAACCGGTGATCTTGCTGGCCAATATATTGGACCATGTCGTCCAATCCACTTTTCAGGAAAGTGCTGATTCAAAAACCTGTAATTAAATAAGTTGAATGAGCTGCACATCCGTCTTGTTGAAAATAACAATCTTCTAAATGAAAATCTTCCATGACAGGTAAAAAAAGTTTTCGAGCACATCGAAATAGGGATGTTGGTTTAAATTAGTGTCAAAAAATATGGGCCAATAATTTTATCGTACCTTATGCACACCAAACATTTACTTTCTTGTAGCGTTGACTGTCAGTTACTATACGAAAATGTGGATTCTCATGAGACCAATACCTACAATTCTGTGAAAACACGATGCCATACGTAATTTTTTAGAGTGCTAATAGTAAAGTTGTGTTTTTGTTGAGGGTTACTAAAATGGAACAGCGTAATTTAGAGCAACATTATGCCATCCAGTTTTGTGTTAAACTTGAGGAACCTGTGAGTGTGAAATTAGATAAGTTAAAACAGGCCTAAGGGAACATTCCTTATCAAGAGCTTAAGCTTTTCGTTTGCACAAATAATTTTTGGAAGGCCGAGAACACGTTGAAGGTGAACCTCGCTCATTCTTAGGAGGATTGCCAATGACCCTGAGTGTTTTAGTCGTATGATTAGGTGACGAATCCTGGATTTTTGAGTATGATCCTGAAACAAAGTGGCAAAGTGCGGAGGGACACACTGAAACATCCCTGCGACCGAAAAAGGCTCAAAAGAAAAAATTCAAGCTCAAAATAATGCTGATTTGTTTTTTTGACAGTAGGAGTATAGTGCATCAAGAATTTGTTCCTTCTGGACAAAGTGTCAACCAAGTGTTTTACAAAGATGTCCTTGAAAGGGTTAGGAAAAGGGTGAATCGAGTGAGACGGGACATTGCAGACAAGTGGATGCTGCATAACGACAACGCCACCTGGCATACGGCCACTTCCATCACAAAATAATTTACTTCAAAAGGCATTACTATTGTTCCACAGGCCCCCTATTCACCTGATCTGAGTCCTTGTGACTTCTTTCTTTTTTCGAAATTAAAAAACGTCTTAAAAGTACATCATTTACGGACGCTGGAGAAAATTCAAAAGAATGTAACCGACATATCAAAGGCCCTACCAGCAGAAGCCTATCAGCGCTGCTTTCATATTGATATTGAATTATATCATGTCCTGCCTATTTATTTTTATAAAACTGATTCGGTTACTGAAGACTGAAGTATAAAAACTAAAAATTTGTATTGTATGCTGATGTTACGTGAAATTTATTCACATTATCATAGTTATAAAGAGAAGAACTAAGTATAAATTAAAATTTGTTAAAAAAACGTACCTTAATACTTAAATAATAAAAAATAAATGACTAGACCTAAACGTTTCAATCTAATCAAAAGGTGTGTTATAGATATCAACATAAAGATATGAGTGATCGCTTGAGTGAGTATAAATTATTGTTAGTGATACATAATATAAAATTTTCTAAATGTTAGTTAGCGGAGAATACACTTATGGCTATAGTTAGTATTATAAAGTTAACGGTAGGATGGTTATGCTAAGTTAAAAATATTAATGTATATTGTAGACAGATTTTGGGTATCCGTTTTTTAATTAACTGAATTTCCTTGTTTATATATAAAAAAACATTTCTTTAAACAAACGACGTGTAAGATATATATATATATATATATATATATATATATATATATATATTTTAAAGATAATGACCTTCTAGTAATATTAAATGTTTTTAATGGGTTTGAGGTCAGCTGGTAAAAAGAAAACTCTTTTATAATGCCTAAATTTTCGGATTTATTTAATACTTGTTTGCAGGTTTCTAAAAATGTTATAAACAACTAGGCTAAATTATACAAATATTAATTGCAACTTACAAGATGAGTTGTTTTAAAAAATTAACATCGAAATTAATTATTAAACATAACTATTTTTAGTTTTTCACTTTTAAATGTAGGAAGGATATATAATTTGTGTAAGAAGAAATGTAAAAATAAAAATTATGTCAGATTTTGAAATATTTCAAATTCTCTTTTTTAAGAGGATACCTGATACCTTTATTTAATGTATATGTTATGTTGTATGTGATAGTTGTTTGTTTGTATGTGTGTGTGTGTATGCCCATGCGTTAGGTTGTGTGGTTTGAATGTGTGTATGTATTTATAACGTTGAACATATTAACAAATATTACATTAGGTATGTAGCTATGTTTTAAAATTAAGTAAATATGTGTAAATCGAGCTCAAACCACTAATACCAGTTTTTTTATTTATACTATCTTTTGTATTAAAAATGTGATACATTTCAAGAAATAGTCTTTTTTGTTTATCTTTCTCTAATTCTAAAATTTTTGGATTTTTGAAATCTATTCTATGATCTAAATTAGCTGAATGACTCGATAAAGCACGTGAATTTGGTTTAACTTTTATGTCACTTCTGTGTTGAATTATACGCTGATTTAAGGATTGACATGTTTGTCCAATATACAGGCCATTACAATCTTAACAATTAATTTGGTACACAATATTTTTTTGAGATAGTTCGGGTGTTTTATCTTTTAATTTTGAAAAGAGATTGTTGACTGTTAAAATATTTTTCTTTGCATACTTAAAATTATAATTTTTAAATACTTTAATTAGTTTATGGGTTAATTCATTGTCTATATTTGATATTGTTTTATATATTTCTAAATTTTTGCTGTTGTTACTACTTGTGTTATTTTGTTTATATTACTGTTACTGTTGTTTGTGTTTTATATTCTTCAGAGGTATATAGTAATTTTGTTATTAGAGGTGTGGGATAGTTGTTGTTTTTAAAATGTTTGAAAGTTTTTTATATTTTATTGTAGAATGTTGGATGACATATTCTTTTGATTCGATTTTTTAATCCTAAAATAAAATTTATTTTTGTTTTGCAAGGGTGATATGAATGGTAATTTAAATATCTGTTGGAATGGCTTTGTTTTTGATACCAATCTAAAATTATTTTATTTTTATCGTTTCGAATTAATAAAGTGTCCATGAAAGGTACCGATTTATTGGATTCTGTTTCTATTGTAAATTGGATATGACTATTATAGCTATTAAAAATATTAAGGGTTTCAACTATTTTATTTTCTGGGATAGCTGTTATTAAATCATCAACAAATTTCTTTAAAAATGGAAGGTTAAACGGAAGTTGAGGAATAACACTATTTAATAATTCATCCATAACTATTTGTGCTATAATGGGACTAAGATTTGATCCCATTGGACGTCCAAAAATTTGTAAATAAAATTTATTATTAAAGGAAAAATAACTGTTATCAAAAAGAAGTTCAATGATTTGTAAAAAAATAGTTTTTGAAAATTTACAATTTGGTTCTATTGTATTCCAAAATTTACTGATATTGTCAATAACTAAGTCTTTAGGGATATTTGTAAAGAGTGATACAACGTCTAAACTTACTAATACATAACTTTTAGGTAATTGAAAATTGTTTAATTGTTCCGAAAATTCAAAAGAATCTGTTATATTATGATTGTTTTTAGGGATAGATTTTGTTAGAATTTCAGAAATAAATTTTGAAAGCTTTTCAGTTGCTGCATTGTTTGTAGCAACAATGGGACGAAGTGGATAATTGTCTTTATGTATCTTTGGGAGACCATAAAGTTTTGGGATTGTACTGTTATAATTATTAAAAGATTTTGCCTCTAAATCACTAATCATTTTTTTATTTCTTAATAGTTTTATAAAATCTAATGTTTGTTTTTGTAATTTTGCCGTTGGATCATTTTTTATTTCATTGTATATATTATTATCCATTAGTAAATCAGACATTTTTTGTATATAACTTGTTTTAGATATAGCAACGGTGGCATTGCCTTTATCAGCTTTAACTATTAACAAATCTTCATTTTCTTTTAAAAATTTTTTGCATTGATATTCAATGCAAAATTTTTTTAAACCAATTTGAAGTTTCAAAGATTTTAATCTTATTTAATTTAGAAAGCTTGTCAAATTTTTTAAGGTTGACAAGTTTGACTTTTTGAAATTTTTTGATTATATAAAATTCTTTGTCTGCGTTCATATTCGTTAAATATATAATTTGGAATAATATTAGCAACAGTATGTTTGACGTTATCTAGTTCTTTATGAATAGGTTATCTAAAAAGGTTTTGAATCTAGAAATTGAATACACCCATCAATCCATTAGCTCTTTTTATAAAGAACTAGATAACGTCAAACATACTGTTGCTAATATTATTCCAAATTATATATTTAACGAATATGAACGCAGACAAAGAATTTTATAGTTATGGATGAATTATTAAATAGTGTTATTCCACAACTTCCGTTTAACCTTCCATTTTTAAAGAAATTTGTTGGTGATTTAATAACAGCTATCCCAGAAAATAAAATAGTTGAAACCCTTAATATTTTTAATAGCTATAATAGTCATATCCAATTTACAATAGAAACAGAATCCAATAAATCGGTACCTTTCATGGACACTTTATTAATTCGAAACGATGAAAATAAAATAATTTTAGATTGGTATCAAAAACAAAGCCATTCCAACAGATATTTAAATTACCAATCATATCACCCTTTCAAAACAAAAATAAATTTTATTTTAGGATTAAAAAATCGAATCAAAAGAATATGTCATCCAACATTCTACAATAAAAATATAAAAACTTTCAAACATTTTAAAAACAACAACTATCCCACACCTCTAATAACAAAATTACTATATACCTCTGAAGAATATAAAACACAAACAACAGTAACAGTAATATAAACAAAAATAACACAAGTAGTAACAACAGCAAAAATTTAGAAATATATAAAACAATATCAAATATAGACAATGAATTAACCCATAAACTAATTAAAGTATTTAAAATTATAATTTTAAGTATGCAAAGAAAAATATTTTAACAGTCAACAACCTCTTTTCAAAATTAAAAGATAAAACACCCGAACTATTTCAAAAAAATATTGTGTACCAAATTAATTGTTTAGATTGTAATGGCCTGTATATTGGACAAACATGTCAATCCTTAAATCAGCGTATAATTCAACACAGAAGTGACATAAAAGTTAAACCAAATTCACGTGCTTTATCGAGTCATTTAGCTAATTTAGATCATAGAATAGATTTCAAAAATTCAAAAATTTTAGAATTAGAGAAAGATAAACAAAAAGACTATTTCTTGAAATGTATCACATTTTAATAGAAAAGATAGTATAAATAAAAACTGATATTAGTGGTTTGAGCTCGATTTACACATATTTACTTAATTTTAAAACATAGCTACATACCTAATGTAATATTTGTTAATATGTTCAACGTTATAAATACATACACACATTCAAACCACACAACCTAACGCATGGGCATACACACACACACATACAAACAAACAACTATCACATACAACATAACATATACATTAAATAAAGGTATCAGGTATCCTCTTAAAAAAGAGAATTTGAAATATTTCAAAATCTGACATAATTTTTATTTTTACATTTCTTCGTACACAAATTATATATCCTTCCTACATTTGAAAGTGAAAAACTAAAAATAGTTATGTTTAATAATTAATTTCGATGTTAATTTTTTAAAACAACTCATATTGTAAGTTGCAATTAATATTTGTATAATTTAGCCTAGTTGTTTATAACATTTTTAGAAGCCTGTGAAAAAGGATTAAATAAATCCGAAAATTTAGGCATTATAAAAGAGTTTTCTTTTTACCAGCTGACCTCAAACCCATTAAAAACATTTAACATATATATATATATATATATATATATATATATATATATATATATATATAACTTTAAATACATTTATTTTTTTAGTTTATTGGACATCTTGTAGCACTCTTCCTAAGACAACAATCCATATCTGAAATAAATCATCTGCTTAGTACCTGCTGGAAAACAAGTGTTTGTTCTCCAAAACTAAAAATTGCTTTAGACAAAATTCTGACCTACTGTCTTCGTTTGCAAAAACTTCATCTTGCAATATTTATTATGGCATGTCTGATGTTATTACTGACACCTCTATTAGGATTTGGTGTGGCATTAGGGACATGGAATATGGATTCTAGCATCCACTTATATAAACTAAAATTAATATTACAAACGATTTATATTCCTTGTATAATTATAAATGAATATTCGTTCATCAATATCTTTATAACTTGTTGCTTTGAAATAATCGTGCAATGCAGAATTTTGGGCTATCATTTTAAAATGCTTGGTGCAACTCGGACGAGCAGTAAAGTAAACGAAGAAAACTATAATAATCTTCGATGTTACATCGAACACCATGTGTTCATACAAAGGTATTACAAATACAATTAAATAGAATACGTTTTAGTTGGAGTGTTTAGATTTTTAAAGAACCTACAACACATTTATTCCCCAATTATTGCAATGGATTATATTGCTATGACGACATTCATATGCACTGTACTATATATTTCAATGGAAAGGTAAGGATTACGTGTGCAGTGTTATTTTTACGGCAATGATTTGTAGTGAAAAAGCATCAACATCTTTAATATATGCGCAATACGCATTTACCGTTCTTATCGGCTTGATGTTTTACTTTATTCCGATAGAATATGCTTTAGATGAAGTAAACTAGTAATTACTCTTGCTTAGTTTCAGAAATGCTGATTGTCACAAATTTCAGATGAACAGCATTACATATGCAGTCTATGGTTCAAACTGGTATTCCAACAATAGACAAGAAGTTCAAAAATGCATTCCATTTGTAATACAAAGAGCTAATAACCAGCGCACATTCTGTGCTGTTGGATTGCTTAAAATTAATGCGGCGGCTTCGATAACTGTAAGTATTGCCACATGTTTTTTAAATGCAAACTCTAATCAACAAAACTAAATATCTGTATCCAAATGCAGCTACCTAAAACGAAATCAAATTTTAACTGCAGTAAGCAGACTAACTAACTAACTAATGAAAAAGGTAAAACCAAACTTGCCGCGTACTGTTTTTACGCCATCTGCTATTAGTTAGGAAGTGCTATATTTGTGAAATCCGTTTGACTTTATTTGTAGAAAACAATTCAAATTAATTTTAATTTTCTTGATTTGGAAACAGTAATCTTGTTAATGTAATATGGTGGCAAAATGTTATCAAGCTTGGATCGCTTGCAAGATGTGCCTTATGCCTGTACAAATGGTTCAATTCTCTTTTAAGTTGGGCAGTTAAACTAAGAAGATAGATGAGAAGTATTGATTCCTAGCGGTAGTAAGGTGTGGCCGACCGTCGAAGACTGACCATAATGGATTTCTTCCTGTGTGTTATATGTCTGTTTTGTTATGTATTTGATCAACACACAACCCTTTGAAATGATACAACCCATTGGATATTACACAACCATTTGATATGATCAAATCCATTGATTGTTGAGCAATTCTTTGTATATTACTGTTGGTTATAGGTGTCAGGATATAATCAATAATACTAATGAGCCTGTTTAACTAAATGTTTTATTTCGGGCGTTTACCTAAGACACGTCTAAACGCTTATAATTGAAGTGTATAACTACTCCTAGAAACTAGTTTCCTAAAAGGCAAACATGAGGGTAACTACCTGCGGGCTGTATGGGGTGCAGGTTATTATTGCGGACGAACATAAATTCTTTAATATTGTAAAATTATGAAAGTCGACTGAAGCAAGTATGGATTTAATTTTTAAATGATTCCAACACTCTCCCCTCAAAGAATATAATCAAATTTAACAATTACTATGCAATTGCATTTGTATCTAGCTAGGGAACAAAAAAAAACTTTTTACAATGGTTCAACATTAGATGCGGTGGATCGGGTAATCCTAAAAACGCGACCAGAAACATATTAACAAGAATTAACTTAAAATACTTAATTATTAAGTTTATTAATCTGTTTTAGTAGACAAAATAGAAATATTTCATTAGGCTTATCTTAAAATCGATTTATTTAAATTTTTAGTTCTGGTACCAGCTTAGTAATAGCACCCGCTAACTGTTCACCTGTGGAAATATATTTTAGAATTATTAATTTGTTCTCGAGTCAAACAGTACATTATATCAATATGTTTTGAGCGTTTATGAGAAGTAGGATTATTTACTACTGAAATACAACTATTATTGTCTTCAAAAATAATTATTGCTGTTTAATTGGGAAATTAACGTTATTTAATAAAGATTTTAACCAGAAGGCTTCTCTGACTCTTTTATATTGGATCATATATTCTGCTTCTGTGGAAGAAACTGCGAGTGAATTTTGCCTTTTTGTATTCCAACTAATTAAGCAAATTTCAAAAAGTTTAAATATGTAACTCGTAGTACTCTTTCGGCATCTACGAAACCAAGTAATATTTCGTTAATTGCGCTACTTTTGTACATTATAGTACCTTTAATATACTTGAATATCTTCTTTAAGCAATGCCAGTTTCCTACTATTTTTGCCCTGGTATCGACTAATAATGTTTGCAGCTGTGCATAAATCTGGCTGTGTACATAGCATGGCATATATTACGCGCCCAATAAGATTACGAAAGGTATATTCGCAATTTTCATCAGAGTTTAATTTAATATAATCTAGCTTAGTTGGAAGAAAGGTACCCGCATTACATGTGATTTTCCAATGCTCCACCCGAAGGTACTACATTGGCCAGGAAGCGAGTTTTCTTACCTGGAAAATTTGGAATTTTGCCGAACCCTTGCTGTTCCAAGCAAGGTAGGGATCTTTAACGTGCGTGACAACACACACGAGGGTGTATTTTTGCGAAAAATGCTCGCCTAACGTTATTCAAGCGGACCGTGTCGGGATTCTAACCTGGAACCTAGAAAGGTACTCACAGCTTTACAATCACTCATCTTAAATTTTTTAATATTGATTTTAAATAGGTACTCTGACTTAATAAAATCTCGTTGTCGTTTCGCTCGACTTTTATCATAAGAAATAATTTTATTTCATTTAAATCACAGGTGCAAAACAATTTTTTTATTAATCTTTGAAATTTAGCATTGTTTTGCAATTTCCTGCAACAATTAGGAGATCGTCTACATACAGTACAATAAAAATATTTTCATTAATGTGATCTTTGTTAAAGAAATATAAACAACAACCAATGGATAAATTCGTAAAATTGCGCTGCCTTAAAACTTTGTCGAAACGTTGAAACCAATATCTCGTTGATTGTTTTAAGCCGTATAACAATTTATTGAGTTTGCATACCAAATTATCGTTTTCGACTTTAACTGCATCAGGCACCCGCATATAGATCTCCTTTTTAGAATGCTATTAAAGAATGCGGTTTTGACATCCATTTGGTGAATTAATAAATTGAATTAATTTGCAAACGCTACAAGAAATTTGAGGGTAGCAACGCAAGCTACCGGTGCAAAAGTTTCATCATAATCCAACAAATATTGTTGGTTAAACCCTCCTGCTACTGACCGTGTTTTATATTGCGATGGGTTTTCAAAAGCACCATTCTTTATAGTAAATACCCATTAATAATCTAAAATATCTTTACCTACTAGTTTAGGAACAAAAGACCACGTTTCATTTTGCGAAAGTGCTTTAATCTCCTCGTATAAAAACCCCTTATTTCTGAAATGAAAGTGTAGACTCGTTTTTCGATTAAGACATAAATTAGCATGAGAAAACAAGATTTATTCTGTAGTAAACCTCAAATAACAGGTATACAATCAAAACTGGTAATGCAGCTGCGACCGGAAGCCAAATAAAAAAAATAGTAAGATACTCTATGGTTAATAGCCTATCTAAAACCCTTCTGACCCTAAAATCCTAGTTAAATATTGGATATTAAAATATCAACAGTATTTAAAGAGTATACAAACAAGTACTCACTATTTTGAGACGATGGTTGAATTAGCCTACTTTACCAGGCTACACAGGTAACAATAACGATGATCTCGCTAGCGCTAGCTGTAGCTTATCGGGACCAAGCTCAGTATTCCACACAAACAAAAAGGGGCACCTTCATTCACAGAAACAGACAGGCTTTCGCACCAAATTATACGAAGCAGTTAAAATAATCCTATTTTTAAAATGCAATTGCACCTTGACACTACTACACGTAAAATAAAAAGGCAGCACTTTTAATTAAGCTGCGGTACGGTACACCCGATACACGTGTGTCCTCCTGCATAATCCCAAGGGCACGTCGCCGAACACCATATTTTTAAACTGGGTTACACGTACAATACGCTAGAGCCACTTCACCCCGGCGCCCCAACTTCTAGAAAGTAAAAAATCCTCGGTCATAACAAGACTGCTATCCCGACCGTTCACAAGCTTATCACTACCTCGAATTTGTTCCATACATTATGTTATCTTGGCACTATAAATGCAAACGTACTGCTTTCTATAGTAATTATTAGGCACAGCATTGTGTGTTTAAATTTTAACTTACATAAACAAGATGATAAAATCTATCTAATACCCGAACTCTATTCTATAATGCCACCAAGCAAACATAGGACTTCGGAGGTTGTCTTTGGTGTCACTGCCTGCTAAGAAGTACACTCAAAATAGAAAACTTTTATTTGTCAACTTGAAATATTTATAAGGTTAGGTTATTTATATTCAACATTAATGACATTATTGTATTTCTTAATTTTTAATAATTTTAGACATAACACACCATGGAATTTTAAATTTGCTTAAAAATGTTTTATTCCCACAGTGTACTTTGAAACAAATCGTTTTTTGATTGGTTCCATATGTTGTTGTTGGAAAATATTTCACATATTTTCCGGGTCCTATGTTTGCTTGGTGGTGCTGTACTTAATAATATTAAGTTATTATAAACAATGGACGGCAACAGCACACTCCTTGTTTGACTGCATCCACTTGATTGTATCATCGCCAGCATTTATTTCTTCATAATCCGCGGGAATTATATAATTAAGTGACTGTGCACACATGAAATAATTTTGTGTATTTTCAAAATCTTCGTCTTTATATGAGTGGGTCGACTTTTAATTCTCTTACATCGTCTGGCCTCAGTAGTTTCAGATAGAGCGAGCCTATATGCTATAACTTTTGAGGGCAGTGGACGATGTTCAATACCTGTTTAATAACAGATTTACTGTTATCCGTTTTTGAAAATTCCTGTTCTAGCGTACATAAAAGGCGACGAGGTGTTTTGATGGACCACTCTGCGTTCGGGGAAATAAAAGAGTAAATAAATTGTAATGTTTGGGGTTTAATGTGAATACAATACAGAAAATTTGAGCAATGACTATTGGAATTGTGATTATTTAGCTGAAGTAATTGGTGCCTGTGGGATTATGTACTGCTTGAGGACTATGGTTTGATGAAAACTATAAAGGGATGCCGATAATTTAAATGAAAATAAATTGAATGTCTTACTAACTTCGTATGCTAACTGGTGAGCGGTTGCATATGATTATATCTTCATTCGGAAGACAACTGAAACTCAGACTGCATGATTAATCTGTTACTACTATTTCTTTATTGAACATTAATTACTCTTGTCGATTTTCTTGTTGCACATTTTTCCGCATGGAGAGTTCAACTTAGTACACACACACCTAATCAGTAACAACAACCAACTCGAAGCACCTATATTTTTGGTTGTATTCTTTACCCCCTAGGTCCCGGGTTCGAATCCCGACACGGTCCGCTTGAAAAATGTTAGGCGAGCATTTTTCGCAAAAATACACCCTCGTTCGGATGAGAGGTAAAATGGAGGTCCCGTGTGTGAGTGTTGTCACGCACGTTAAAGATCCCTACCTTGCTTGGAACAGCAAGGATTCGGCAAAATTCAAAATTTTCCAGGTAAAAAAAACTCGCTTCCTGGCCAATGTAGTACCTTTGGGCGGAGCATTGGAAAATCACATGTAATGTATTCTTTACCTCTTGTATCCCCTCTCTTAAGGGTTGAGGCTTAGAATGTGTTGGGAATGACGGTATTGGGATGTAGATAAAGATAGATTTGATGGCAACCAGCGTTGATGTAAATTAATCGTATGGAAACAGATGAAATCATTGAATATTAATAAAGAATAAAATAGACACTCAACAATTTATTTTCAGGACTTACAAATTTTGTTATTTTAGGCATTTGAATGTCATACGTATGATTTTCGAATGCATCTGCATCAGCAAGCTTTAAAATTGGTCTTGATGCTTTAAAATTTAATTCATCAACAATGACATCATGTGCTTTAATGAATTTACAAGTTTCAATATCGAAAACGTTATAACCATTTGGTTCGTACCTTAATAATATGACTTTATGATTTTTCATCAGACTTACCCTTTCTAGCTTTATTGTATACTAATGCGGTCGAATCATATACCTTAAAATATTGTAATCTAGACCTTTTGTTAAGCCAAAAACATTTTTGTAAATCGGCACCATGTATCATAGCATGACCCTTTTTCCGTTAATCACCTGTTCATACGTTCCGTTATAGAATTTTGTTGCGGAGTGTATGGTACCACTAGATGATATGTAGAGCTCCTTTGAATACAGAATTCCTTTTGTTCATTTGAGAGATATTCATTACTATTGTCACTATATAAATTAACAATTTTCTAACTAAAATGTGCTTCACTTTTGGCGGCATAATCGTTAAAAATTGTAAACCCCTCAGATTTTTTTGGTTAATAAATAAGTGACTATACAATGAATGTAGTTATCGATAAGGATGATAAAGTAACTCTTATCATCCAAAGTTGATGGTGTAATTAGGTAATTAGACCACATTCGTCAGTGTGAACAATAAATATAGATCTTTGAATGCATATTTTAATTTTTAATTTAGAAAAGAGTTTTCATGTCTGTTTCCCATTAATAATACATAGTTCTCATAACTTATCTGTGGGATTAATTGTTTGCAAACAAGCACTATCGGTTGCCAAATCTTTGGTTTTAATTTGTAATAATTTTTTCTTACCAATATCACCTAATCGTTCATGCCAAATTTTATAATTGTTTTGCTCAACATATTTGCAACACTTACTTGTTTACGAGAACTACTATTAACCATTTTATTAACTTAAAGGTTATTTCAATTGAAACGTTTAAAGGCTTACCTTGTTACGTTATTTTTAGAGTTTAGGAATTCGATTCATTGAATTTAGAAGTTAGGGACTTCATTTTAATATTTGAAAATCACCGGTAATTAGTGCAATTTCGGTGATGTTGTGAAACACCGGGATTAGTAATTTTCACACGGATTTCGGCGTTAGTTTTTTATTTTTGCAATCGTAAGCACCGACGTAGAGTTCTGACGTGAGAAGGTGTTCATCTTCCCACGAACGCAGACGGAAGCACACGGATCTCAGTTGGTGGAGGAAGACAATTAAGATGAGGACCACCGCTTAGTTGGGCAGATTTTATCGTATCGTTAGATCTACCTTACTGATAGACTTGCCGCTACCGGGCAGTGCTGACGCGAGAACGTTCGTTCCCACCTTTTTACCTATCCTACCGTCTCGCCAGTGAAGCCCTATCTGCAGAAGCCGAAGCGGCAACTCCGACAACTCAACAGGACAAAACAGAATGGACTGTCCCTGAGGCCAACAACATCAAGTAATATTTCAGGGTAAGTGTTTGTAATAGCTTTATTTCATTTATCCGGGAATTTACTGAAATGAATGGGCGTGATAACCTTTTATTATCATCTTACCACCTGCGGTTACAGAAACTCCACCATCCTTGTTGAAAATAACCGTTAGACATTAGCTTTGCATCCGGCGGACAGATAATAAGTTGAATGGAACATCAACTGCATACAGGACATTTTCTAAGGTACCATTGCCCCTCCCCCATGTTGCCCATAACTATTATAGTTCTTTTAACTGTTGCTACTATAGTTGTATTGTTTTTTTGCAACAGAAGTGCTTGTTGGTTTCAATAGTTTGGTATAGGTACTGAAAAATTAAAGCCCATTTACCAAATGGTCTGGCTTGCCCAAATAATCCCTCTGTCACCGTTTCTGGCGCGTACCATAAAGGCAGAATTCGACTGTAACTACTATTATTCTAATTCCTATATTTCTTTTAGTAGTGACAATTACGTTTTATATGGTTTGCTCTTTCGCAGTGTTCGCACTTTACTCAATGTTTATTTATTTTGTATTTGCTCACAATTTTTTTTATTGATTATTTCTAGCCTCATACTGGTTATACTGATTTCGTCCACGGAAGTTATTCCAGTTCTTTTGATTTTTATTAATATTATATCTTTAAGTTTTAACTGCAGTATGCATACGTATCGACGGTTTGGATTCCTATCTTAATTTCATCATCTAGTAAATCTTGTTTTTACGAAAGCAAGGCTTAAATTATCTTTTGATAAAGTTTGGATCGTCGTGACAACGCCGTCGTATGTTGAGGGTAAATTTAAAGGCAAATGAGCAACTTTTCCCATGTTAGTGATATCTGCTACCGCTGTGGTTAATTCAATCATCATCGAATTTAATAATATAGAAAATTAACGGTAATTAAAAACCTAGTTGTTTCTTCCGAATAGCTAAACTACTCTTTTCGTAAATATAACTAACTTTATGAAAATATCCCGGGCACTATTTTCTTCCGCTAGTTATAACGCCAATCATTGTGTTGCTTAAATGAACAATTATGCAACCTTTTGCAGTTTTTTTCACACTTTCGCCATTTATCGGTGATTACATCCCGTGGTTCCTGATCAGGTACTCGCAAAGCACAATCTTCTTATATTAACGCGAGTTATGTTTCAGGCCTTAAGAGCGATTTTTTTAAAAACTTCTTCCAAAACTTCTTGTAACAAATTTATTTCTTAAACAGACATTACAATGGAATTTTGACAAACCAATATAATTTATACTAAGTCGAAATTGCAAAAAAAATTGAATTTAATTAAGGGCGAATAGCAGAAGCAAACAACAATGTTAAAGCTGAAATACTCAAGACTGACTGACTGATCTTGGTCTCCCGGGGTATTTTGTACCTGCCCTACACATGTCTGTGAGAACTTGCAGAGCTCTTGTCTGCTTATTTCTTTATTCTATTCATTATACATTGAAACAATCTTAATTTCTAAATAATCGCGGTTTCTTAACTGTCTGTGACCTACACCTGCAGTATCACTTACGTCTGGAATACAATGTATTCACATCCGTTCTTACAACTTGCTTGTGAACTTTCAATAACCTTTTCTTATTTATCCTTGAGTTTACAATGTTGCATATAACTTATGTTACTTTATAATTTCTTAATAATTCTTAATAATTTCTGTTTGATTGTACGTATATGGATGGGGGATACGTAACTCGAGCACAAGCGAAGTTTCCATATGCTGTGTTGCTCACCACTGAAAGACTTAATGTTTCGTTTTATTTTCTCAACATTCTTGTTTTTTTCTTAATAAACTTTATTTCTAATTAGTCTGGTACCTAAAAAATTAAAACAGACCTTACCAGTTCCCTGATTAACCCGTTGTTGAAAATTAAAATAAAAATTTATTGTTTTTAAGGTGTTCGAAATCATCCTGGTTGTGTGTGTATGTGTGTGTGTGTGTGTGTGTGTGTGTGTGTGTGTGTGTGTGTTTGTGTGTTAGTACAAAATTGTGTGTGTGTGTGTGGTGTGTTTGTCTGTTTGTGGTCGTGTTATGGGACTGCTTTTCTCACTAGTTACCGACGGTCGGCAGCCGGAAATCAGAAACCAAGAAGTCCGCATTCCTGCACGTGTCCTGGCCATCGGCAGACGGAAACCAAGGGAGCCACGTACAGTCGCAGATGTAATGGTATCATCAGTGGTATTGCCAGGGTGTTTTCCCAAAAAGTTACACTAAGATTAGTTGCAATGTCAGTTAATTAGATTTCGAGTTATTAATACATCCGTGTTTGCCCTCTTGTTATTTGTTATTTAGCTTAAGTACTAAATTTAAGTGTTAGTTTCAAAAAGTCCTAATCTATTAACTCACAACTAAATTAAATACTAAACTTATTCAACGCAGAAGTTTATCAATCCGTGTGAGACTTGTTGGTAATGCACATGCATGTAGTGTCACTGCACATACTTAAATTAAGTTCAATTGTTGTTTATTATATAACTTAGCTCCTGGTGCCTCAGCGGCCCAACTCCTGGAAAGTCGTCAGTCGTCGGGTCTCTGGTTGTTCTAGAAGTTTCTTTGTGTTGTAGTTTCTTTCGTTGGAATGTTTCTTAGGTTACGTGTTGTCATTTGATCCCTTGAGCGATTTGTGTGTGTGTTTTGTGTGTATTAGCTTTGTTTTGCTTTGACATTTGTTGTTTATTTGTTAAATTGTTTATTTGTTAGTTAGTTGGGGTCTTTGCCTTTCATGTCTTTTGTGTATAGTTTTTGTCATATATTGTGTGAGTTGATTTAGATGCGGAAAGAGGTCTTCGTCCCACAGTATGTCTGTCATAGTTTGTCCGTTGTTAAGTACGTCTTGTATTAGTTTTCTTGTGTGGTGTGCTTTGTCTGGTGGATCTCAGAGATCCATACAATTCAGCAGTAGATGCTCTGGAGTTCCCGTCACCACGCACGTTTAGTTGTTTGTGTCAGTTAATTGAAATCTGTGCTTGTACGTTGGATATGGTCCATATCCAGTCATGAAGTGTATAAGTCCCCGGCTGGGTTGGAAGTTCCGTGCAAGTGTGGCATCTGTTTTGCCATTGAACAATAATGGTTTTCTGTATGTTACATTGTGTGCGTGATGGCGCTTCCATAATTGTATCCACCTTGGCGTACTGTTCCTTACGTAGGAAGTATGTAGCAGTCCCTTGTTATACTATTAGATCTAGTGGCATTATTTCCAGTGCAACGGCAAGTGCTTCTTGCGATGTAATGCAGTTGGCCCCTGTCAACCGCAGCATGAATCACCTTTGAGCAGAGTTCATGCGTTGTGGGGACTTCACTAGATTCATCCTGGGATGCCGTGCATTTACATTTCCAATGCTCCATCCGAAGGTACTACATTGGCCAGGAAACGAGCTTTTTGTTGCCTGGAAATTTAGAATTTTGAAGGTAGGGATCTCTAACGTGCGTGACAACACTCACACACGGGACCTCCATTTAGCCTCTCATCCGAACGAGGGTGTAGTTTTTGTGAAAAATGCTTTCCTGCCATTTTTCAAGCGGTCGGCCGTGTCAGGAATCGAATCCAGGATCTTGGGATCCCTAGTGTTACGCTTACTACATTGATCCACGGCAACGCCCATCCTGGGATGCCACGCGCTTGCCCCATGAGTTATTACGGATATTATCACGCTGTTCATGTAGAGCTTGACAGTTGATTGGGAGTTTGTACGAGTTGGGATAGATTAGCGATGCGTTGCATTAAGCTTTTTCGCCTTTGTGCACGTCTTTTGTAAATGATCCTCAAAGTTTTGTTTGTCTCCAGGATAATCCCAAAGTAATTAATTTAGGGCAACCTTTTGACCCTCTCGTATCGTAAGATGACTGAGGAGTTCCTCGAGAGATTTCCCTTCATCATCATGTATCTGGTCTTAGACGCAGAGATGAGCATTTTGTTGCTTCTACACCAGTTGTCTATTCGCTCTATTGTGATTATCCCATTTTGCTCGATTGCGATTCTTGGATTCGTCTCCGCCATGACGAGTATGTCGTCCGCGTAGGCAACGAGAGATAAACCTCTCTCATGCTCTGAAAGTCGTCCATCAGCCAATCCAGCAAAATTTCCCACAATAGAAGTCCACAGACGGATCCCTGCGGGCAATCTTTGATAACGATTTTAAATATCGATTGTGGTACTTGTTGTGTAACACATCTGTACTGACAGTAATTTAGAAACGTATGATATAGTTTGGGGTTGTTGGTTCATTCCAGCCTGTAAAACAGGGCCGGACATCAAAGGGTGTTAAATGCCCCTTTGATGTCTATCATTACCGCTAGGATATATGTATACTCTTTATAACAGACTATAAAAACTATACTTGTTTTAAATTTCTTTCTTATGTATCTATTCCAAAATGTGCTATAATTGCTTCTGATTGTAGGTACTTAGGGTGTCATGGTCAATCTGTACCCTTCTTCGGGGTTTACGAATTAAGAACCAACGCACTACCCAATCACTTGGAACCATGTAATGGCTTACTGTAATAACGAAATAACTAATTTTTAAATGGGGTTCATCGCAAAAAACTACAATTTTGGTGTTTTTAAATGCATATTTATTGTTTATAATTTATTGCATAATATATATGATTGTTTGCAAACTATTTTTTAAATCGATATGTGCATGTTCGTGTGTATATCACGGCCAAAGCATTGCATCAAATAAATACAAAATGTAATACGTTTTTGAATTTTGGTCAAATTTGCACGAGGGTAGGAAACTATGCCTGCAAAGTTTGTATTTGGGTGTAGAAAACACCGAGGGATATCACAATATAGAAGAAGTTTTATCAATACACCCTTGAAGGTATGCTAGCAGATAAATATCTACTACATATATGGACGGGCAAGTTTCGTTGGCAGATAATAGAGTAGATAGATAGAAAGGTAAGTACATACACCTAGGTTCTGAAACACTCTCAAGAAAATCTCCAACTGAACACGGTTGTTGTCACACAATCGCTACATACGGCTTGGTAAAAGAAATTTATTTTTCTTCAAACGTTAAAATATTGTCATTATTTAACTGAGTCGGCTTGCGCAAAGTGTCACTCTTTCTCCGGCGACGGTTCTACTTTTCCTTTTCCAGCTGCCGGAGGTAAAAGTGTTTTCATGACAACATTAAATAAGTGTTCATTTTATTGTGCAAAAGCAGAAGGAAACACAAACGTTCACCTTCGTAAATCATTTTATACCACAAGTACTTTTCTTAAGATTAACTACATAAACTCAATAGGAAGACTATAATATGACAAAAAGGTCCACGAACTAAACATAAAAAAATGAGGGGAAATGATAATAATTATATTTGACGAGAATGAGAAATTAATTAATCGAAAGCAAGTAATAAGAAAACACCGAAAATGTAGCTATACAAGCGAATAGTGATAAAGCTGACGCGACTGTGGGGTTAAAGGTTGGTATAATGTTAAAGTTATAAGATGGAATTTAACTGCTTTTTTAACTTTTTTAAGGACATTACAAATAATTTGTAATTCATTAACATGTAATCATTAAATAGGAAAACAAGAAACTTTCGAGTTTTAGCTTTGATAGCTTAGAATTAGGTTTTGTTGAATGCTATTAATTCAACTAAAATTTACATATTGTGGAAAAGGCAACGGTATAGCACAAAACTGGAATTTAAGTTTTTTGTTTGTTTTTTTCATGAAAATTACCAATAATTGGGGTTCATTAATGCTCAATCATTAAATACGAAAACAAGGAATTTTCAAGTGGTGAGTAGTTTTGATAGATTATAAATAGATTTTTTTTGAAGGTTTTTAAGGTATTTGACCAGTTTGAAGGGTAAGATTAATTTTTGAATAAGTCAATTTACATTTGCAGTGTAATGAAATTAGTTTTTTGTTAATAGAGGTTAAGTTTAGATGAATTTTTATTTTAACTTATGTAGAAATTAGATGATCAGGATTTATGAAGGATATCCAGCTACCCCAGTGCTAGTCATATCGGAAAGGAGTATTTTATTTTGACAGAGATACTGGATAATGATCAACTGTAAAATAACCAAAGCAAGTTAGTATATGCGGAATAACAGTCTTCCGCATAGAAAAAGGACATCACAAAGCTAGAGTTGACAGACTGTTTGGCGCCTCTTGATTTTGAAAAATACAAGACCTTTAAGGGGAAGTGTTAATGTAATGTAAAATTTTAAATTGGCAACCTTGTAACCTATCATTTTCTGTAATTCTTTATTTATTCTTTCTATTTTTCCTCCATTGCCTGTGGGAGACCATCCCTGTATCACTGAAGTTTGCTGACGCATCATTTTGTTGTTACGCATATTTCATCCGTAACAGTATATATTTCACCCGTAGCAATGGCGCTCAAATATGGGGCTTTTTTCTTAATACGAGATAGCTTTTCGTTATTTTATAGAAAAATGTCTGGTTGATTTTTAAACTATGTAGGTTTCTCTAATTTTTAAAATATTTTTCCACTTCGGGGCCTTTCTTCCAATTGGTGGGGCTGTTTTTAAATTCTAGAAATTTCGTAAAATTTTTTGTGGACATTTTCAAAATTTTTTTGAAGCAGTTTTGTTATTTAGGGCTATTTTTTAATAGGGAATTGTTTAAAGATGAGATTCTTTTGCCTTTTTAATTTTTCTTGAGTTAAAGTTTTTAGTACTAAACTTTGAAGTTATTTTTGTTTTTATTAGAGAGAATTTTCTTTTAATATGTCGTGGTTCCTGATTAATAATAGTAATTTCTCTAAATTTAGATTTTTTTTAGTTTTTGTTATTGGTAAAGCTTTCTTTTTTAAGCAAAACATGTAGGTCGTAAGAATTTTTTTACTCATTGAACCGTAAAATTTATTTTTAAGTTCTGAATTTTTAAAAACTAGTTGCCTTTTTTTAATTTAGTTGATAAAATGTAAATTTATTTAAAAGATTTTTTTTTGAAAACTTATCTTGAGAATTTTTTGACTGATCGTGACTTGAAAATGAAAATATTTCTTTATTTTAGATGGAAATTTATATAAGTAAGGTGAACTTTTGTTGAAAAATGAATTGCGTAATAATCTAGGAGTTAAGATGTGAAATAGAAAAGTAATTATAATTTAACAATAACCGGATTAAGGAATAACTTTGGGTGAATACAGTTATGATGTACGACGGCATGGTGTTAGTTACTGAGTCGGAAAAAAAGGTTGGGAAAAATATTACGCTCTCAGACCCGACAAACTTCTTCAGGGTCGGATGAATATTCAAATTTATAAATTTACCTTTAGCTATTGATAAGGTTTTGATAAAGATGTGCGAAGAAATGATAATATAGATAAATAAATCCTGAGGAATTTGTGAGAGAAATTTTTTTAACTTGTAATAAAATGTTGAAGACGAAATTTCAGTTAAAAATATTTTTTAAGCCGAACCATAGATTAGCACAATAGGGTACTTAGTGAATTTAATTTTAATTTTTATTATGGAGAAGTTAATTTTTTTTAATTGAATATAGGTGGATAATTTAAGCAAGCTTTTATTTTTTTTAAAATAGGAATTAAGAATTTTGGAAGTTGGCATGCGTAACGGACTTCACGGACATTTAGGTTGACACTACACTTTTTCTTTTTTCACCTTTGTTGACATCTTGTCTCGAAGATATTTTATACGCCAATTTTTTCGAACAGTCCGCTAACAACACTAACCTACCATTCCTTGGCTGTTCGCCCTAGGTCCTCCCTTGGAAAGGAGAGTTTCCAATCGACGCTTGTTAGTTTTGTTTGCGTAACTAGGCAGGCCTCTTTCTATTTCGGACAACACTTGTTGCTGTACCCTATCTTCCACTTCCTAAAAATATTTGCTTTTTTAATTTCTTATATTCCCACCACTTTCAAACTTCACTGGATCTATCCCCAATCAGTTAAGCGTTGGACTTTAGGTTTGGGACGCTATGGATGTTCACGGTACCAGTTAGACCCATCGCCATCGCGACAGCTCTTCCTGTTAAAGGTACCGGGGAGTCTTAATGCTAGATACCTCAAAGGAGTTAATTAAAGGGTTTTTTAAGGGGTGGAATAATAAAGAGAAGGCTAGAAAGAGTAATTGATGGGGATGATTTTCGAATGGACTTTCTAGCCAAATTGTCTAATTGTAAATTATGCCCAGAGAGTTGGGGGAATACTTGACTCGCGGAAAAAGCGGGCTTTGTTTCTTATGTGTTATTATTCTAGCACTGCAGTACCCGTATTGAAGACCTTGAACCCCGGGGGTGTTCAATTCCCTTGTGGAGTAAAAAAGGACATTTTAGGGGCTTTCGCATTCAGCAACATTCATAGTGTTGTATACTATAAAGTTAAGGGGTATATCTTTCGAAATTTTACGTTTAGTGTTTTGTTAATTATTTTTTTTGGACTTTGCAAATTTATAGACTTTCGACGTAGCATGGATACTAGATTAACGTCAGGAATGTTAGGGCAATAGATTTTGGGAAAAATCTCAGTTTGTAAGAGGGATCTAACGCGATGAGTTACGCTAAGTGTCAAATAAATATGAAATACAGAACATTCAATCTTAAGTGGACTAACTTGTTAGTAAAGCACCTTGTTTGATATAAAATAGTGGATAAAAATCAACACCTGTGTTTTATTTAAATTAAACTTGAAACCACAAAGAAATACATTTTATTTCTGTAAATACATAGAGAAACTTGAAAAATGGATTGCAAATTATTTTAAAACAACAAGAATGTAAGTAAATCAATTATAACTACATAATTACATAATGAACAATTAAATTTTTTAGTAAGCCTTAAATTTATGGAATAAACGTAAATTTGTTTATGTGTGCAACCCAAAATATGAGCTTTTGAAGTTTAAGTTCAATAAATTTCATGCAATATGACATAGTTTTAATCATTGTCGCAATTGTTATAAAATGGAAACCACACATTTCATCATAATGTATTAACTAGATATTAAATAAGCAGAATATAGGCGATAGGATTACGCAGGACAAGTCATCGTCTCATTATAATAGACTGAAAGCGTGTAAATGATGAAAAGCATCTCCGACCATGTAGCACTTTGATACTGAGCCATGGATGTATACACAGGTATATGATTTCAAGATTTAATGCTTTTATACACTGAACTAGAGGGTGCTCAACTATAGGGTTTTAGATACACAAATTACAGATACACCTCCGTAGTGACAATATAACGGGGACTTCCCACTTGTCATTTGTCATAAACTTAATAGCAATATTGTACAATAATATGAGAAACCACGGACAACATACAAAGTGGAAGAGAGATTAAAGGGATAAAGACAATTTAGATTGAATCAGTAAGATAGTAATATAAAACCGAGTTATCCGAAAACATTAAAAATGTCGCGATACACTCGCAGTTACAAAGAAGGGTGCTTGTGCAGGGTATTTTTATTTACGCGTAAGTGCGGAATTAATGTCATAAGTCTGTTTAAAGCAAAGGGATTGGACCAGGTGAGTCATTCTTCGTTTAATTTGGAACTTTGTAAGCTTGATTAGTGCAAGAAAGTTTTTTTGTATTTAATATTAAGTCAATGATTGCAACATTGAGGTAGGTGGATACCGTAGGAGCACGCGATGAGTAGATAATTGTACTAGCATAAAATTAATTATGCTTGTATGATCTAAAATTAATAGTAAATGGTTGTTATTTATGTAGCAGGGAATTAGTTTTAAGAAAAGAAATAATTATCGAATTGTCCGCATTAGCGATGGAGAGAGTGAATAGTGGTTTGAAATTTATTAGCGAAATGTAGGTTAATAATGGGATAAAAACTTACGTATTGTACAAAAGATAATGATATAGCAAGAAATGGGAATATAAATGTTTTTTTTTAATTTTTTTAAGGACACCACCAATAATTTGAGGTGCATTAATGTCAAAACCTTAAATAGCAAATTAAAGAACTTTTGAATGGTGTATAGCTTTTATGACTAAGGACTAAGTTTTATTGAAGGTTTTTAGGAAATTTTTACTTTAGCAATACCTGGCTAGATAATGGGGTAAGGTTTATTTTTAGAAAAACGTATTTATTAGTGCATGTGTAACGAAATTGGTTTTAAGTTACTAGAGGTTAGGTTTAGGGGAATTTTTATTTTAATTTATTTGGAAAATAGATAATCAGAATTTGTAAAGGATACTCCGCTACCGCAGAGCTAGTCATGTCAGGAAGGATATGGAACTCCTCGATTTTGGCATACGCAAGACTTTTGGGTAAGTGTTAATACAATGTAGAATTTTTATTGGAAACTTTGTTAATTATAATTTTTTGTAGTACTTTATTTATTCTTTCTATTTTTTTTATTTACCTATAAGAATCCAGTCCCGCATCACTGCAAGTAATCGATGCACCTTTTTATTGTTACGGTGCCCCACCCCTTTAAGGCCAACCAAATTTAAATTGTCTTAATGCCTATTTCACCTATAACAGTAAATTTTTTACCCATTACGAAAGCACTCAAGTAAACATTCTTTGTTAATACGCTATTGTCCGGAAATTATTCAGTATCAAAATAAAATGAAAAAAATAATAGTAACCTTTCGTAGTTGTCGTATTCCTTGTTAGAGAATTGTGTTTAGTTGTCATTTTAGGTATCACAAATTAATTTTTATTACCTAAACTAGTGATTAATTGAAAATGCGTCATTTAATATAAATGTTTAATTAGCAGACGTGCATCTTGTCTGTTTATATTGGTATTATATATGCCCACTTTTTATTCGTTGCACAATCAGTTGCATTTTTTCAAATATAAAATTGAACTAATATATTAATGCGCCTCTCAAATAAAAAAAAAACATACCTTATTATCTTGAAGCAATCGAGAACATTCATTATTAAGCAACGGTTAATAAAAATCTGTTCAACAAAATCATTATATGTATTTATTTTGGTAATTGATTTACCAATTTTTACCTTGACCGATTATGCCGTCACAATTTTTTGGTATTACTACAATATGGTTATTTCACTAAACGAAAGCAAATCTTGGTACACAACTTAAGACTTAGAGGTTGACCAATTAATATAGGATTGCGCATTGATGGAATTCATGTCTTCTGGTGCCAGAAATGACATGGTCAAGGTAATGGTGCTAAAAGGGGAACATAATTACATGTGATTAATAAACAATTTGTTTCGACAAATTAATGGAAGATATTCTTATAAGTATAGTAAGTTGTTAATACAACCATAACTTGAATTTGTGCAAACAAAAAAACTTGAAAATAGTTTAGGTAATTCGCTATGTTTAGCTAGCAGTCAAACAGTGTAGAAATTGCAATGTAATTGTTACAGAAAATTTAGCTTTCAGTTAAAAGAGAGTAACACTATTTATACGTAACCGTTTGAGCAATTATTAACTTAAATGAATAATTTTTGTTGATAATTCTAATTGTAACTGTAATGGGTTCCTCAAATGGCTCCTATAACATATTTTTATTACTATAACGATAAATTCCTACTTGGCTAGTAGTGTATTATCAGGGTTTTCACCCCCACATTTCCTCCAGAATCCCACATTTCCTCACACATCTGGACCAAAAAGTTTTCTTCGACTAACCATTTTTCATCTTTCGAGATAAATATATCTTAAATTTTTTATCTTTCGAGATAAATGAGCATCCACATTTCCTCCCACGAGATAAACCTATTTTTAAGATTTTTTACCGCTAACATTCTGGACCAAAAAGTTTTCTTCGACTAGCCATCTTTTTATCTTTCGAGATAAACCTACCTTGTTTGGTATCAATTAATATTAGATTTTTCTCAGGTACCCGAATCTTTAAGAATTTTTAGATTGCATCACCCCAAGGAGCTACCCCATTTTAAGATTTTTACCTATAGCGACTTTTGAGCGTTCTTATAAATTTTCTTAGTCATGCAATACATCTTGTTAGCTTAGAATTTTATTGCAGAATCTGTAAAACAAAGATTACAAAATTTTGAACACCCAAAAAAACACTTTAGAAGCTCCGCCAAAATAAGTTTTTTCATGAACACGCCAACCGGATTCCAAAAGAATCGCAATTTCGGGGAAACATTTTAAATTCACAATCAGACATCGATTAAATCATATCAACCCGTACAGTTCGAAATTAAAACATACCCAATTGTTACGATGAACTTTCACCGTCTGAAATTGCTTCAAATATACAATTTATGTCTAACGAGATCCAATTATCATTTATTTCACCAATGTCATTAGTTGAAAACACCATGAACACACTTTCACAACAATTCTTTTCAAATCAGAAAATGACACAGATACAAAATCAGCAGTACCGAATGTTTCACCAGCAATTTCAGTTCCGACAAAGAACCATATTTGAATTGCAACACCAACATGGCCATCAATGGTTATCAGAAATTGCATACCGGCAAAGGATTCAAACCACAACCACAACGCTCATTTAACGGTCATTAACATTATTTAAATTAATATGAAGCATTACATCCTGCCGATACACCCGCAGCTCAACGCATCCAACTCTCTTAGGAAAGATTCCACTACACAGGACGACGCATAACGTCAGAACCTTATAAACCCACATCTTTGCAAGAATGTTCATTTAAATTTCACTCGAAATTTTGACAGCCATTTGCAGAACTTTAACAAGCAACTCAAAAATAAATTCCAGAAAAATTTGAATCCACAATTTAAAGAACATGTTCGCGAACCACATAAAAACCATCAAAACACTACACAGTCAGACAATACGCATCCCAGAAGCCCAGTTAACATAATTGCGAAGACCATTTGCCTGCAAGCAGTATTTAAAAAGAGAAACATTTAAAACCAAAGCCACTGTACATATTAATGGGTTAAAATTCAAATTTTAACTGACCAACATTTATTAAAATTTAAAACCAGGTTTACTCCACAATTTTTAAACCCAACATTTTAATAAACCACCATTTAAAAAAATTACAATTTAAGGCCAACAATTTCAACAAATAACCTGAATAACACAAACGTATGTTTAAAATAAGCGAAATCAAAACAATTAAAAGGTAACAAATATTCCCAAGTTATTTCATTGCAAAACAACAGAAATTCCTTATTAACCAAATTTTTCATTAACGTCCCTTAAGTCATACGCAACGTTTACACAGTAATTTAATCCAACCAATGGTTTATTCAACAATTTTGGCGAATGCCAACATTAATTTCCACGAAGCAAACTTCCCTTTAAGGAAATTAATCACCATTTCTTACATCCATCAAGCGTAAAAACCCACTTCGACATTAAATTCACCTTTCCCCATTAATTCAACATTTAATTTTTTAAATTTCCCACCAAATTAGAGATCAACGTTTAAAAAAGTTTTAAACAATAAACAGTTAGTAGAAAACAATCATTTAATACAACTACGTTAACAGTCCACTTAACCCAACTGAAGCTACAATTTTTGAAAATAAATTGAACACGAACCACAACCAAACCTTCCACAATTTAACCCTTAATTTCAAACCAACAAAACCCTTTGGACGTATACGAAAATTATCTCCTAAGCCAACAGGATTCAACGAACACACACAGTTCACCTACCGTCAAATCCGAAATTGAAACTTGTAGACTTAAGTACACTACCAATAAAGAGACATTAAACAACCAGAATAAATGCCAAAGGTAACAAAATTGAAATTTTCAAAATTTTTCATAAAAAATGATAATATTTAAAATCTATATATAAAACATTTGATTAACAACCATTGCAATTAAAGAAAAACAGCCTTACCCATAACAACCATTCTCATCGATAACCGACAAATTTTAAACAATTTCAAATTGAAATTCAACTTTAATACCACGATATTTAAATTATACCCTAATCAAGCCCCATACATTGAATTTTCTTCCAACGCCAATTCTTTCCAGATTTTCATAACACCAAGTTTATCAATGAATATTTCCAAACCCAACAACAAAAATACTCCATGTTCATTACGAAATTATTAAAACCCAAAAGTAAAATCAATTTAGAATGTATGAAATACAACTAACATGCAAACTTATAAGAAACCATAACACCCTTTTAACACACTGTTTCAACCTTTGTCTCCAATATATTAACACCATAAAAATTTCAATTTATTTTTATACACTTTATGAGATGAAACGAACCACGACTTGATTAAACGTCAATTTCAGCTTAATTAAATCATCGAAATGACCTTAAACGTTTAAATTAATCATTTTAAAACAACCATGACATTCTTCATCAGAAAAACTTTAAAGAGTGAAAAGTAACAGACATTGATTGTCACCGATTCGACCACGAAAAAAGCCAAATACAGAAAATCCGATCAAACGAATTTAAACGAATTATGGTGACATGAAGGAGTCACATTTGCATACGCGTACGGCGAGGTTTTTCCAACCGAAATATTTCGGCAACATTTGAATGACCACGCAACCGTTTTGATTTATTTAAAGCAACATAAAAGAAAACAAAACACATTTGAACACGTTTGTCATTAATTAACAATTGTAATTTCATTTAAACCGTCCAGACGACTTGAATATCCAGAGCTATCAAAACGAAACACATTTCAAAACAAATCAATTTCGATAACGTGTGGTTAAATTTTTAAAACTACAGAAATTATTTGATAGAACAAACCCCACTCCCACGCATTAGACCGGCAGCATACACGCAGCCAGCGGCGACCGACATTTTTTGAAAATTGCCACGCTTTTACAGACATGCCGAACCTTCGAACAATATTTTTAAACCATCAAACGATCAACTTTACGCCATAACCACCGTCCATGACGATTAACAGAACCGTGCACTGAAGCAACCGAAGTATGAACAAACACATTTACATCGTTGTAAACACCAAAGTAACCATCTAGCAAACGATTTATTGTTCAGTTTTAACACACCACTTTTCCAACCGTATCACCGACACATCTAAACCGATTTAATAGTTCAAAGATAAACCAGCATTATTTATAAGTTGACCATGACGCCGATCACGGCGACACAGTTTCAGTTTTAAGCGGCTTTGAACCCAATCTTTGCATGAAGATTCTTCGCAATCACCTCATTCAAATCTTTAGGAACAAGCAACATTCGAATTCACATTACACACCTTCAACATTTGCTAGTAAAACGATCAAAGGACCGGCATCCACATTGCGTTTAGCATTGACAATTAAACGACGATTCGAACCAGTGATTTATGACCTTCGAACTCGAAACTTCTTTCACTTCAACCCATTTTCAAGACCAATTTTTCCAAAACACCACATCCACTAGTAAAAAATGACGATACATCAGACAGCTTCCAACCGATGGTCGGTCCCGACGACAGCGCAACCGAACAACATTTCATACGATCTTGCACCTTTTAACAGATTACCAGGCGTCGCCGTACCCACGATATTAAAGCCGTTTGCGACATGTAATAGACCATGACATCAAACGACACTACCAGCCCAAACACCCTATCCAATTAATCCCGCAATATCAATATGACCAGCACCACTTACCGACCACCATTAACGCCATCGACAGAAACAGCGACCCACACGACCCGACAACCATGACCAACCGACCACACATCACAGAACCAATGACCAATTCATGACACATGACCACAACATGACGCATTTCATTACGACAGCAACGCCATTACATACCACGCATGAGTTTTTCACCACCAACAGTGTCCATAAACCAGACCCAGGCTATAAATTTAACGACCACGGCCACCGAATGGTTTTTAATGAGAAACCATTAAAAGCAATAGTGTTAAGGGTTTTAATTTAGAAAACAAAAAGCAATTAGTCATATGATGTGCCATGTCATGGTCAGCGTGGTCAATGGTTCATGTGGTCATGGCCAATGGTCACGCCGGTCATATGCATAAATTCACAGTCCATTGACAGTGAAAACGTTAGCCAGGCGCGGCGCTGGCCCAACCTATTAATTTTTCCTTTATTCTAACCTAGGTCCACACTTGGTTTTTAATGGAAAACTCATTAAAAAGCAATTGTTATGGGTTTTAATGAGAAAACCCATTAAAAGCAATTAGTGTAATGGGTTTTTAATGAGAAAACTCATTAAAAGCAATTAGGTCATATGGTCATGTGGTCATGTGGTCATGTGGTCATGTGGTCATATGGTCATGGTTGGGTCATATGGTCATATGGTCATGTGGTCATATGGTCATATGGTCATATGGCCATGTGGTCATGTGGTCATATGGTCATGTGGTCATGTGGTCATATGGTCATATGGTCATGTGGTCATATGGTCATATGGTCATATGGTCATGTGGTCATGTGGTCATATGGTCATGTGGTCATGATTGGTCATATGGTCATGTGGTTATGTGAGCAGGGAGATTAAATTTGGTATATAAGGAAGTAGTTTTGGGTAGAGCTAGTTATAGTAAGACATTTTTTCGAAAGATGTCGCATTCAAGCAATCAGTGGTGCTCCAAACAATCTATTACAAAAGCAGCAGAGGATATCCTGATGGCTCGAGTTTTACGCTGCTAGTAAAAATATAATATACCAGAACAACGTTATGCAGATATGTTAAAAGGTTGCAGAACGAAGAAATTACATAATTCCAACGATGCATCCAGAGATGTTATACCAGAAGTTAAAATACCTATACAGAATTATGATAACTTTGCTTTGCTAATAAAAGAGGATGGTAAACATGGTCCTTGTTCCCGTCTAACATACGAGCTATATTCGTGGGACCATCGAGTTGTGGGAAGACCAACGCTTTAATATCTCTGATCTTGCACGAGAACGGTCTTAGATTTCAAAATGTCTATGTATTTTCGAAGAGTTTGTATCAACCGAAATACGAATTGTTAAGAAACGTTTTTACACCATTAAAAGAAGAAATTGGTTACCATGAGTTTGAAAATTGCGATGATTTGATCGAACCCGAGATACCAAAGAAGATTCAATTATGGTTTTCGATGATATACCTGCAAACGAGCAAAGTAAAATCACTCAGTTTTTCTCGTTCGGTCGACATAAAGCAATAGATTCGTTCTATCTATGTCAAACTTACGCTAGTGCCTTAAAACATAGACTCAGAGATAACGCCAATGTAATCGCATTATGGAAACAGGATGAAACCAATTCGGACATATCTTTTCGGATCATATAAGTGGTGACATGAATATCCGAAATTTAAAGAAATGTGTTTACAGTGTTGGGGGACTCAAAACATAATTTTATAACTGTTGTTAAAGATTTTGATTTGGATAATGGTCGATATAGGAAGAATTTCGAGAGTATATAAATATTTGATATTATTCAAAAAGTTAGTTCCCATCCAAAGTTTCATGATGACGGACGTTAACAATTTTATTGCAAAAAACGCAGTCTTCATCTTATGCAGGATGCTGTACGAAAAAGTTTGTATACAAAAGGGAGATGCTACATCTCAGCAAAATTCAAAGAGGTGCACAAACAATTGATCGATCCACTGCAACAACCGCTTCCCAGTTGCAATCGATCACCGAAAAATCCCCATACCTACAACAAAGGTTAAAGTCGAAAACATGGACGTACCTATAAAGAAAATTAAGCAACTGTTCCAGAAGAACCGTTCCATCTTTACTATGCGGATGTGTTAGCTAGAGACGAAGACGAAAATATATACAAGTCGGTTATGGAGTAAAGTATAACCGTCAATTGATACGCATAGTTTAGGAAAAGTATGTAGGAAATTGATTTAGAAAACAGTGACACAACCTAAAATAATAACGTTTATCTAGAGACTAGAGGTCTAACAAGAGTTATAATTATTTTTTAAAGTCCTTAGCATTTTTCTTAAGAAATGTAATGATTTTGTTCATAGAATACATTCCATACCGGTTGTTCGTGCACACAAATCGGGTGCAATCGGTACATATCCGAATAGGAGTAGCTCATATAAAAGGACTGTTCGCGTAGAAGTTATTATTTGTTGATTGTACGGTTTAAAGAGACAATATAATAAATATGTATAAAACTTTGGAGAGGTTATTCGAAGATTTCGCAAGTTTCACGAGTAAAAAAGCAGAATGTGGGCAACGCTGATAGAGGAGAAAATGTCTTATGTGTCAGTCATACGAGGAAGCAATACAGCACTGTACTGCAGTGTTATCATTGCCGAGGATCTGATGATTTTATGGAAATAATCGAGGAGATGGGGTTTATAAAACTGTTGGCAGATATTCAAATGGAATATATACTAAATTGTAAGTTTTAAAAAAAAATTTAACCACCACAACTGTTATCATAAGAAATGAATGATTGATTTTAGAAATTATTTTGTATATATTAGCTTGTTTATGTTTTAAAATATAAAGCATACATTGGTATTGTTTAATTTTTCAAATGTCCACGTAACTGAAATGGATATCTAAGTAATTATGAAAAGAATTATAACAAAGATTTTAATTTTAATAAAATGTACAAACGTGTTTCAAACATATTTAGTTTTTTTTTTTTCAACTTCTATGATATTACATAAACCAAAATTCATTTCTGAGTAATTGTATCCTAACAATACCATTATATATAAATAAAACCAAAACGTTTGAAACAATATTTATATTACAATTCAAATTTAAATTTACATTCACATAGAAATATATTTTTATTCATTAAAACCAAACACACACACACACACACACACAAACAAAAAGTCACTTTTTTCCTTTTAATTCAAATGTATATAATATCCAAATTTTGCCAGATTTTCGTTTGATCTGAGTTTCAAGAGTGTAGCTTTTGGAACATTGTAGATTTGGATGCTTCTGAACCAGTAATCCATCCTTTGTTTATTTCGTCAAGGGCTTTATTTAAACTCTTTAGTATACGATTTTTGTTCTTCTTTTTCTGTCAGAAACGTCTGACTTGGAGTCTATGTTCTGATCTTTCGCATCAACATTATCATGTGTAGGTTTATCTTGCACTATTTTAGTATTTACCAGAGATTCATTAGACATACCATTCAAATGTTGGCTAGTTGAATTGTTTGATAAACTTGTTTTCATCTCCTTGACAACTTCTTCTAAAATTTTTATAGCATCTAAGGATATAATTCTTTCCCCGCTCATTTTTATTACGATGTTTACTTATCAAAATGCAAATGCAGACTATTCCAATTTCACAATTTCGAAAATATGTATAAATATTTACCCCTGTCTAACTTTGTTCTCGTTTGATATATCCGATAATTATAGATGAGCGCGTAAGCAAGAAGTTAATTGATTTTCACCGACGTGAATAGACTGGTATGAAATGTTATCAAGGTTAAACGACGCTGGGTTTCTCCTAATTTAAAAGTAAACTACCTAATTAGTGGCTACATTAAGATGGACAGTGTAGAGGATGTTAAATCTTTCAACACTGAAATGTTGTGCTCACCTCCAGTAACCTAGGGAGATCTACACTTTGTGGAGAGGATGTCAGCTAAGTCAGAGGAGTTCCAAGAACGAGATTCTGTTAGTTTCACAATAATTTATTTTTTCTAATTTTTAAATTTTAGGATGGACTCTGAAACAGGCGTTGTACTTGGAGATTAATTAAACAAGTACAACCCTTTGCGTGGATCCTCATACATCGAGCTCCCCAAATGGGTTCGAAACACCAGAGCTGTTATTAATATACAAAATGACGACAACGCATGCTTTCTGGTGCTGATAGCTGCGCTCACTCAGTGCTCACAATCCGCAAAGGGTCGGTAGCTACCCCATTACAGCACCATTCTCAATTTGACAGGACTGCAGTTCCCGATATCCATAAAGGATATACCCGTGTTCGAGGAATTAAACAACATCAGTGTCAACGTGTTTGGGGTGGAAAGGAAGTCGATTGTGGGACACACCAGGATTTATCTCAAAAGACAGAGCGATACGGTTTAGAAATAGATTAAAGATGAATTATATACGGTGCTTGCAAAAGGTTATTCTGCAAATCAGTAAGGTGTCATTCGATTTGGAAAAATTCCGAGGATTTGAAAACCTGAGGAAAACAAATAATAATTGAAATCTTACACGATGGTATATTAAAAATACTGCTAAGAGTAATTTTGTTTAATAATTCTAAAATGGCGTTGGTGGTTAAATACATACAGGTAAAACCCACTATAAAACAATTATAGACGTCACTTTTCCAGTCAAGACTTGCATATAACGCCAACTAATATAATAAGAGCTGCGCACGCTCGACCATCGGCATAAAAGGCGAGAGCCATGTTCCAGTGCATTAGTCGTCAAAGTATCGTCGAGTTTGATTAAAATTATAAATAAAAGATGGATTTTTCTTGTGTTGACGTTACAAGTGATGTGCGAGTACCACAATTAAATATCAACCAACTAGTTGGTAAGTCAACCTATAGGTTAGGCGAATTTCCTCCAAATTATCACCACCATATATTAGAAGTTGGTTTTGATTTATATGGTGGTCTTCAACCTGCCATCCAAGTGATTTGCTGTAGTGGTATGTGTGCTGATTCTACGATAACATTCTCTTACTTCGATTGGAAGAAATTGTGTACTTTTCAAGTGGAATTTCAAATTCACCAATTTGCTCAAGACTCAAAACAAGTACGATTAAATGGTCTGACTACTGGAAACGATGTTGTTGAGATACAATTGGATCAAGATTTCAAATTGCAGCTGAGCACAGCCTTTAATAGAAGTATATGGTTTTTGAACAATTTTGAAAAAGAGAATTTATATAATATGGAGATTACGAAAGATGGGAATGTTATTGTGCTACCTGCGTACGAGTGCATCAAGCTATTAAATTTGCGAGAATTGATCTGTTTTAAAATGGTTGAGTTAAGGTGTAGAAACTTTCCAGAATTTTACGAAAAATTTGTTGGTGATATAAAAAAAGTATGTGGAAATACGACGGAGGAAGAAAGGGTTCAAACGTTATTAGAGGGAGAGAGCAGTGCCAGTATTTCTCTGTCTAATGATTGCAGCAATTTAAATTACTTGACAGTGTTGGAACTTATTAAATGTTTCCCATTCAGTACTTAAAAGATGCAACTGCAAGGCAATCGCTTGCGCAAATGTTTAGAGATTTGGCTATCCCAGATTCGCCAGACTCTGGTTACCACAGCGGTTTATAGATGTTATCAATACATGTATGTATTCTATTAAAACATATTTCTTGATAAAGTTTGTTTTACATATTTGTATCGCCAACATTACCATAAATTATTAATAGACGTATTAAACTATCCTGTTTTTATTTTTAGGTTTAAAGTGGTGTACGCGGAAATAATAAACACAATATACCGCATGTTAACAAAAAGTTGTGGGGAAATTTAAAGACGAGTTTTACGGTGACTTGGTGTTAGAATCTGTAGGTAAGGCTAAGTCCTACTGTATTGTGCGCGAGAAGGACACGATTAAAAAGATTAAAGGGATCTCACAAAGTGTAGTTAAGTAAAACCGAGGGTCTTACAACCTATAACGAGCATATATTCCCAAAAGGGGTGGGCATCCAGCTACGCAACAGTGCGTGGGAGAATAAGGATTCTTCCAATAAGAAATTAAAGTCATTGGTAATGGTAAAATGTTAAACCTATAAAGGCGATTATTAATTGTGGTTTAGTGACCGCGTTTGTGCACTCTTCGAGTGTCTTCGGCAATCTTCGATTGTTTCCAAAGAAAATATTCAAGCACGCCATTTAATGTCGTGGTGTAACATCGTCCACTGTTAAGCTCCGTTAATTATACTACTAAATGAGGTTTGTATTTTCCGTAAATACGCACTTTTCAGCGCCTCGTGTTATTGGTAATCTACAAACAATTATATCTCGATTTGAAATGCGCGTCATTGAAACATATTCTCAACATAATTAATAGAAAGTCCAAGAAAAGAAATTATAAAACAGCATTCAAATGTTCGTTAAGAAATCTAGAATATTTGTTGGATTACGAGTTACAATTTTATTAATACTACATTGAAGTTTCCGAATTTGCGTTATAATGCTTTCTACCGCATCACGTAAGGTAATTTAGGTAATAAGACTCATTTACTTTCACTCTGATTATTATTGAACAGTACTTAATCTGGTTTATTACATTTTGTTAATTCTGGAATTTAGGTAGTTAATGATGTCATACACAAAATTTCTAATTAACATACATGGCTGGTATCTAGCGAAAGTTGTAGCACGCATTTTCAATTACGAATGCATTCTTCTTTCATTACAGGAGAAATTCCATAGATTTCATACCAGCAAAATGCGCTTTCTTTTTAGATATTTAAAACACATTACATTGGACATCAAAAGTCGACCTTGCCATTTCTACATTATTGTTAAGCATGCATTGGAATTTTTGGATGCGGTAATTTCTTGTTTAAAGTAACTTAGTTAAATAAAGTGTAATTTAAATTGTGATTGTATAGTCAGTTATTGCAATTGAAGACACATTCAGGGAATAATTTATTTGCTCTATATATTTTACAGTAGCGTTTCCGGACAAAACTTTCTGCTTTTAATTA
This sequence comes from Platerodrilus igneus, assembly GCA_036346225.1. Classification (NCBI taxonomy): domain Eukaryota; kingdom Metazoa; phylum Arthropoda; class Insecta; order Coleoptera; family Lycidae; genus Platerodrilus; species Platerodrilus igneus. The sequence goes on along the minus strand of JARFIW010001670.1, from coordinate 14,695,713 downwards.
ATTAAAGCATACAAGTTTCTGGTGTATATTCCTAAAGAGAAAATAAGTAGTTGATGTACCGTTGAATGGAGTTCATCCTTGTTTACACAAATTTCAGATCCTGCGAACTAGCGTTTTTGTTAATATTATTTAAAAAAAATCAATACGTTAGATGGATAAGGTGTTCAGTGGCGGCTATTTTATCAATAAATTTTATTTAATATGTTTAGTTTTTTATTTTCAACACCAAAATTCTAAGGTTCACAAAACAATTTCTACAACCGGTTTTAAGAAGTTGAAAAAGAGCTAGCCGCGGAGATCTGAAAATTAGAAATAAAAAGATTCGGGTAGCTGAGAAAAATCTAATATTAATTGATACCAAACAAGGTAGGTTTATCTCGAAAGATGCATTGGCTAGACGAGGAAAACTATTTGGTCCAGAATGTTAGCGGTAAAAAATCTTAAAAATAGGTTTATCTCGTGGGAGGAAATGTGGATGCTCATTTATCTCGAAAGATAAAAAATTTAAGATATATTTATCTCGAAAGATGAAAAATGGTTAGTCGAAGAAAACTTTTTGGTCCAGATGTGTGAGGAAATGTGGGATTCTGGAGGAAATGTGGGGGTGAAAACCCTGATAATACACTACTTTGGCTACTCATCAAACATTTCTAACGTAATTCAAAAGGTTCTATACGGTTTTCTGAAGATTGTAAAAATAGTCTATTGATATTCACAGTTTTTAATTAAATTGGCTTATACCTCGTTTTGCATTTGTTGTAGCAACGTTTTAAATTACTTGAATGCAGGAACAGTTCCCATTGTACGCTCTGAAACGAAGGAAATATTGCGTAAGTCAAGCTATGAATGGGATTTGAAGTTAATGATATCTACATTACTTTTTAGGTTACAAGTCTCTATGCAGTAAAATATAATAGTTAAGCCATCAGGAAACAATTGTTGGGAAACATGTATAAACACGTATATTTATAATTTTGTTCCTTATAATGTATATATCTATTTTGTAGGCTAAGTAGTGATTGCTTTTACGTTCTTTAAACTTTTAATATTTTTAACACATGCATGAATCTTATAAGCATCTCTAAATTGCAACTATGTTTACTGTAAATCTGATACTCTTTGCAACTGTATTTTGTATCTTTGTCCTTGTAACAATATAATTCTTGAAACTGCTTGTCGTTTTGGTATTTTGTGAGTGTTCTGCAAAAATTAAATATAAGGATAGAAATGTATATGAATATAAGCAAAGCGTCGAAAGTATGTAGTGTGCGTTAAATAGTATATATTTATAGAGAGAAAATACATTGAATAGAGACAAAAGCAATGCACTGTAAGAACAAGAAGCTCACGTAACCGAAAAAGTATTTGAACCCTAAAATAATGTATGCGTATCAATTGCAAGTCACCCAGAGTACTTGTATAAGATAAAATTTTATTGCTATGGTGGCTACCCAGTTTAAAATTTACAGTTGGTAACTATAATATTATAATGTTACTTCTGAACACTTTTATAAATTAAATAAGTAAGTCCCGCATTAGCAATATCGCATTATCTACCTAACATTTAGTATTAAATGATAGCTTGAGCATGCAAAAAATAATACAACTTCTTTAGCAGTATTTATCGTCCACGGTTAAGCTTATACATCCGTCAGCAGCAAACTACTTAAACCGTGTGTCTTGCGGTATCACTTTTACGAGAATCGACAACTTACTGCGACACAAGGAAAAACAGCACGGTATGTCATTAAACCGTAATCGTTCCGCTCCGACAGCTGTTAAAGGGTCTTGTACGAAACAACCACGAATTATGTGTGAAGTATGCTATTTCGAAATGGAAAAGACTACCTACGCCGCACACTTGAGAAGCAACAGACATAAAAATGCAACAGCTACCGCTACTGGCGAAGATGGTGTAGAAATAGTTAGCACAGCGTTTAATAACCGTATGGCTAGCTATCGTATAAAGAACGCCAGTGTCGACGATGGAGTGTCCGAGTTTTTTTGGAAGCAGAAAGAACGGTTTATTCGATTACTTAATGAAAAAAGAACACAACATACAGCAATCAAAGTCTATTGCGAACTCTACGGCGTTTGCACCAAAATGGTAGAAGAGACTACCGGTGTGAAATCCTTTAACACAAGAAATATGGTTATAACCTCTTCTAGTAAACTGGAAAATATGCACGAGGTCTTAAGCAAAACCATGAGAACAAAATTAGAGGAATTTGAAACACGTGGGGCCGGTTGGTCTTTGGAAAAGGTGCTCTATTTAGAAATAAATATTAATAAGTGTAAGCCGATGTGAGGAGTTCTAGGTTAAGAATAAAAATTGTGAATATTTATTTAGAAATGTAGTTTACAAAATTTAAACCGTATTAGTAAAAATTGTCTGTAATAAAAAGTTTTAAGGATGGTTTTTAGATCTTCTTTAGGTATGAGCTGCAGGAAAGTTAAAATTAAGAGGGCGTGTATGTAAAATGGTAAGGGGTTATCCGATTTTTAATTTATTTAGAGATTCGGATTCTGCATAAAATTCTAGACTAATTTGATGTGTTGCATGGTTAAAAAATTTATGCAGACGGCCAAAAAATCGCTGCTGGTAAAAAATTTTAAAATGAGGGTAGCTCCATGGGGGATGGTGAAATCTAATAAATTCCTAGCGATTTGGATAGCTGAGAAAAATCTAATATTAATTGATACCAAACAAAATATATTTATCTCGAAAGATGAGCTAAACAAGATAGAAAGTATGGTATGACATTAAAAGCGAGTAGTGGTATGGTGGCGGTATGCTCGCTAGAAGGTATGTGTAACTTTCTAAAAAGCGGTCCTATTCTAAATCTGTTTACAGATTCGGATTGAACGTAAAATTCTAGACTGATTTGACGTATCGCATGGCTAAAAGATTTATAAGGACGGGCAAAAATCGCTACCAACAAAAAATCTTAAAATGAGGGTAGCCCTCTGGGAGATGATGCTATCTAAAAAATTCCTAGAAACTCGGGTAGCTGAGAAAATTCTAATATTAATTGATACCGAACAATGTACATTTGCCTCGTGGGTGGAAATGGCTAGCCGAAGAAATCCATTTGGTTCAGAATGTTAGCGGTAAAAATTCTTAAAATTGGGGTAGCTCTCTGAGGGATGATGCAATCTAAAAAATTCCTAAAAATTCGGGTAGCTGGGAAAAATCTAATATTAATTGATACCAAACAATCTTGAAAGATGAAAAATGGTTAGTCGAAGAAAACTATTTGGTCCAGATGTGGGAGAAAATGAGGATGCTAAGATGAAAATGCTACATATATTTATCTCGAAAGATGCTATCTCAAATGATGAAAAATGGTTAGTTGGACAAAACTATTTGGTCCAGATTTGTGTGGAAATGTGGATGCTGGTGGAAATGTGGTCACAGTACCTGTAAAAAACACCTACTATAATATTAGCCTTCACGTGGGTGAGTGAGAGACAAGTACATACAAAAAACAGCAAGCAATTAGCAATGTTAATTTATATTTATTTCTTCTCCACGCATATATAGTCCACATAGAGACAGTCGCCGTGCATTTCTTATGAGAGAAACTTTCTTCGTTTTTACATTGCCGTATATGGTAGGATTTTTGTACCGCAGTTTCAAATGTTTTGTACAACTTCTGCATGTTTTAAGGCCGTATAATGCAATTCAAAGATTTTTTTTTCATTTGAAGTGGCGTTATTTAGATGTTTGAACGCAACATGTTATAAATAAATGTCTTATTAAAGTCTTGTAATTTAGAGAGCTTGTTCGTTCACTCGTTCGTTTTAGCAAATATTCTAAATAAAATGTATTTTTATATAATCAGCTACGTAAACAACTAATTTATGAAACTACCTGAAACACATGAAAAGAACAGTAATACTTGAGTACTTTCGAATCTGCCGATCTTCCTTCATGGAGTTTTTCTATATTACCGAATCCAATCTAGAAAATGTATGCGTTTTAGAATTAGTTCTTGACAATGGTAAAACTTCGCAGTGTTTCGATAGTACTTGTGAAAAACAAAAACGATGAAGAGGCACCCAAGCTAAAAGAGTTTGATAAAATGAAAAAAAATGCAAACGTGATTGATTGTTTTGTAAGTCAAAAACAAAATGGAATCTTATCTTATTGAGAGGATTTGATAAACAGCGGTTAGACGGATAAATAGTTTTCTGCCAGTTTGTCCCCCAAATATACATACTTCAAGTGCTCCATATGGTTTTGTACTAAAAGCTATTTAAGCTGTAACAGTATATAGCACACGAAAATCATATACTTTCCCATTTAGCAGCAGTATATCAAGATCGATTTCTAAACTGTTTTCTTATTTTCATTTTACTTGTCACTGACACAATACATTTGTTTAAGCTTTCATGAGCAGTCTGTGCATTAAAAACGTTTCATATATTGTAATATATTTATAAGCACTCCGTTACGGATGTCGAATGCGATTAAATAAATAAATAATAAAAAGCGGTCTATAGTAAGGAATTAATGTTTTTTTTTATTTGCTTAAATTGGTCCGACTGATACTATAAAAATTTAATTGCGGGTGCTTCTCGAGTTTAATAGTTAAAATACTAATTACAGAAAATTTTAATATTCGAGGGATTCGCAGTTATGTATACCTAGCTTTAATTTTATCTTAATTGATTCTAAGGTTGAACTGAAATTGTACATGTTTTTGTGTTTTACAAGTATAAGTTAACTCCTTCTGTAAACTACGAAATTAATATATGGGATAATTAAAAACGAAAAAAGGTATAATCAAAGACGTAAGTTGAGTGATAATTTGTAGAAGATCATTGCAGCAAAATTTTTTAAATTAAAAGTTAAGCTTTGGTGTAAATCTACTTTTCTAGGAAATCACTTGACTTCTAAAATTATAGAGAAACTGGGCAGCTTTATAAGCATAAAACCAACTTCTCTATATTAATCAGGTATGTTCGACTGTATTTTGTGAGCTACATTAAATAGCCATAGGGATGTAACGGGTAAATACTATTTTAATTAATAGGTTTACTGAAAATCAACAATTTGATTGGCAGTCAAACTAATAATAGCGCTAATTTTTTGGCTAGCGAGTTGCAGTATCTAATATATTATTTTCTATTGCACCACAAGTTTATTTTAGAACTGGCTTTCCTTCTTAATATCAAGATGTAGCTGTGACTTTTTCTATTGAAACAGTTAACTACATAACGCAGATTTTCCATATCGGGTTCATAAAATCATACCCACGCACTTTAGCCGGTCTTTTAGTGTCGTCATAATTCTGCTTGTTTCAGAATGCCTATTATTCAGAAAACCTCTTGAATGGAGAATCAGTGGTAGTACGACGCTGCTAAGTATGACCAAAATCTTTATATTTAAAGTTTTCGAACAAATGTAAGGTATTTTACCGCAATTTACTACTACATTTCATTATTAACACCTTCCTCTTCTAATATGGTACATACCCATTTTAGTATACCCACTTTGTGTTTTATGAACCAGATTTACCATCTAGTTTGGACACATTTCCATAGTGCTTTGGGAAAAAGCCAAACCGGGAAAAAGCGAGATGTGTTATACGACTTAAAAAATAAAAACGTTTGACACAGATTATATGATTATAAAATCCAGGTAAAACTAATGACAGACACTGTGTCAGTCCTAAAATAGGCATGTGAACATATTTCACGTTTTATTTATATTATATTTTATTCTTTTAACAGTTTCTCCTGAACAACAGCTATCATTTTTCTAGTGCTTATAACACTCGAGACATTTGTTATGTAGTCATAATGTCGGGATGTTTCAAATAGATTACATTCTTGTTCGACAGCGGTTTAGAAATTAAGTAAAAGACTGTGGAAGCTACCTTGAGGATGATATTAACATTGACCACAACATGGTAGTTATGGCCGTGCTTAAATATAAAAATTTAAAAAAGAAGAACGGAAAAAAAGCACTTCGACATTGAGAAACTAAAAGATAAAAATATCCACAAAAGATTTGAGAAAAGTCAAACGAATTACTAAAAAACAATAAGAAAAATTCTGATAGTAGGGAAGTAGAAACAGAATCGAATAACATTAGTCCCAGTTAGACATGACGACCAGATATATTCAGGGGTATAAACAAAAAGAAAATAAAGGGCCCTGGGTTACAAAAGAGATTCTAAATTTAATAGGAGGAAGACGAAAATACAAAAACCGACCAGAGGAAGCAGGAAAACAATGATACAAAGCGATAAAATAGGATAGTTAAATGCAAGAAAGCTAAAGAGCAAAGGATTGACAAAAAGTGTAAAGAGGTTCCAACAAAGGTGGAAATGGAAAAGACAGACAAAGCATACGAAATAATTAGGATGAATTTTAACGATATAAAACGGTATAGCAAAAATATAAGAAAACGTCATTATGGAAAATGTAAAGCAAGTGATTAGATGGTAGGGAATTTATATGCAGGACAGAAAGTGATAGCACTACAACAGGAATTAGACATTGAAAAGGACAATTGGGATATCCTATACCTGAAGATGAATTTGAATTAGTATTAAAATATCTCAAAAATAGTAATGCACTGGATATAGATAAGCTGCAAAGCAGAAACTCTAAAAGCCGCTGAAAAAGTAGAACATATGTCTCTTCCAATTTGTAAGTATACGTATGAATCAGGCGATATACGCAAAGATTCCAAACGTAACACCATAGTCACTATACTAAAAAAGACAGGTGCGGATAGACGTAAAAACTTTCAAACAATACATTTGACACTACACAAGTCAAAAAGATTAATTAGAATTGTACAAAGACGGATTGATAAACGGGCCGAAGAAGTACTGGGAGAGTATAAGCGTGGGTTTAGGTGAAACAGGGGAGAACGGAAGGCCATTTTAGCTTTAAGGGTGTTGATGGAGAAAACATTAGAAAAAAAAGAAATGGTGTATATAGGGTTTGTAAATTTGGAAAAAGCATTCGACTATATAAAATGGGAGAAAATATTCAAAGTACTCAAAACGATTAGAATGATTTATAAGGACAGAGGAAGAAATAGACCGAGGTGTAATAAAATTAGAACAGGAATGTAGAGAAGTAAATATTAGAAAATGAGTAAGGCAGGAATAATGCCCTATCTCCATTAATTTTTAACTTATATATCGAAGAGACAATGAATACTGTCAAATACAGAAAGACATTAAGAATTACTATGCAGGGACAAACGATTGGCATGCATAGATGTGCAGATTATATACCGGTATTAGCATCTGGCAAGGAAAACTTAGAAGCAGCTCTTAATGACATAACAGTTCTTACAGAAAGATACGGTATGAAAGTTAACAAAACTAAAACTATATGTAAAAAAGGGATAAATAAGTTAAAAACCAGAATTGAAATAAGAAACAAAAATTTACAAGAGGTTTAAGATTTCTGCTACCTTGGAAGTTAAATAACGCAAGATGGGAAAAGTACACAATATATAATACAAAGATTGACACAAAGCCATGCTGCATTTATCAAGAAAAGGCAATTAGTATGTTCAAAGGCAACACACGTAGAAACAAGGAAGGGACTGCCAAAAGCATATGTGTGGAGCACAACCCGGTATGGTTGTGAAACGTGGACAGAAGGAGAAGCTTTTGAAATGTGGTGCTACAGACCTATGATAAAGATATCATGGACATACAAAATTACGAACAAAGAAGTTCTCGAAATAGTAGGAAAGAAAGAAATATGTGGCAAACAATAAAAATAGGAAAGATAGAGTGATAGGACATATACTAAGGCATGGCTGAATAGTGCGTAATACATTAGAAGCAGAGAAAGGAAAAATGAGATGTAGAGGTAGACCTACTGCAAACAGATAATGAAAGATATAGGCTGTAGAAGTTTCAGGGAAATGTATAGGTTAGCCCGGAATAGGAAACAATGGAGGCACGCGTCCCACCATTTCTAGGACTGAACATCTATTAATGATGAGATTAATTCACAAAGGAATTTTCAAAGAGAAAAGTATAGATTCGTTGTATGCTCTGCAGCAAAGGTAAGATAAGGTAACATCTCAAAGACAATTCCATAGAGAAAGATAGATATCAAACCATGTATGATATAAAATACTATTTAGATAAAGGTAAAATCTTAAAGACATTTTCCAGAGTAATCAGACAAGTTAAAACCTTCAAGATAAAAAGAAAGATTAGTAAGAAACCAAGTGAGACTCTTGAAATTTATTTAGATTCAATAAAACTTCTGACATATTTTCAGGAATAGAGGTAGACACTAAATATATATCGTCTAAGCTAAAATTGAGGTAAGAAAACCGTTTAACGAAAAAACTAAGAAAAGAATAAGGTATCAGCTATTTTTGTTCGAAGGTCTTATAAACGTACGAATAAGTTAAAAAAGTTCATTTTACTCTAACAATAATGGCCGATTTTGCTTTCACCATCTGCACGAAGTGGCTGTTTATATTAAAATTTCAAATATATGCAGTATACTGCTTAAGCAGCGTCATATGTCGTAGCTCTCACTAAAATTCTAAATTAAGCAAGCTGTGCTTTTTTATCAACAAAAAAGTAGAAGAGACAGGGGTACAGTGAGCATAGGGGCACAGTGACCACTTTTAAAATTCTTCTAAATGAAATTAGTTACCTAACATAAGTATACATGCTCACCTTCAGCTACAGTGATGAAGAGGTAGAAGCGACCTACAAAGATATCAAAAACCTATTAAGATTTGTAAAAGGACGTGGAAGTTTAATAATTGTGGGAGATTTTATGGCAGTAGTAGGTGCGGGTAAAGGAGCAGTAGTAGGTTTATTTAGTTTAATAAAGAGAATAATGCAAGGGAAATAGGCTGTTAGAATTTTGCGACAAAGACCATTTAACCACATTTCTTTATTGTGTTAGAAGACTATACACGTGGAAGATGCCAGGAAGTCTAGGGAGATATCAAATAAATTACATTCTGTTTCAACAATGGTTTAGCATTCAAGTAAAAGACTGTAGAAGCTACTCAGAAGCAGATACAGACACTGATCACAACATAGTAATTATGAAACCCGTGCTTAAACTTAAAAATTTGAAGAAAAAATAGGAACGGATAAGGTGCAAGCAGAAACTTTAAAAGTCGCTGGACAAGCAGTAACAGAACATCTCTTCCAACTTGTAAATTATATGCATGATATAGGCGATGTACCAAAAAATTTCAAACGTAACGTCATTGTCACTATACAAAAAAAATGGAAGGTGCAGGTACATGTGAAAATTTTCGAACAATCAATTTTGACAGTACACGTGTGAAAAATATTAACTATAATTGTACAAAGGTGGATGGAAAAACAGCCTAAAGAAACACTAGAAGAAGATCAATTTGTGTATAGTCGAGACAGTGGAACACGGGAGGCCATTTTAGCTTTAAGAATGCTACTGAAGAGAACAATAGAAAAAGCAGAAAGCGCGTAGATAGGGTTCGTGTATTTGGATAAAGCATTCGTAAAATGGGAGAAAATGTTCGAAATGTTCGAAATAGGAATAGACGAATAGTACATAGCCTACAAAAAGAGCAAACTGCGTCAATAGTAATAGAGCAGAGATGTGTCCAATCCCCGTTAATTTTTAACTTATATATCGAAGAGGCAATGAATTATATCAAATGCAGAAAAGCATTTGTAATTACTATGCAGGAACAGACGAATGATATTCTTATATTTTCAGATGATATAGTGGTATTAGCATTTCCCAAGGAAGAGTTAGAAATAGCTCTTGATGGACTGGAAACATTTCTAACAGAGAGATACGGCAAAAAAATTAACAGAAATAAAACTAAAGTATGTAAAGTATGTAAAGGAGGGGTAAATAAGCCAAAAACCAGAAATCAAGTAGGAAACTAGAACTTACACGTGGTTAAAGATTTTTGCTGCCTAGGATGTCAAATGACACAATTGGGAAGAGTGCATAAGATATAAAACAAAGAATAGAGCAGGGCGTGCTGTATTTAACACGAAAAGCAACTACTATGTTAAAAGACAAAAACCATGGAATCAAGTAAAAGATTCACGAAAACATAGGTTCGGAGCACAGCCCTGTATGAATACAAAACGTGGACAGTGGTAGAAACGGACATGGTAGAAGTAGAAAAGCCTTTGGACGGTGGTGTTACAGACGTATGATGAAGATATCATGGACAGACCAAGTTACGAACAAAGAGAAAAGATGTTCTTGATATGGTAGGGGAAAAGGAATATGTGGATAGCAGTGGAAACAGAGATAAGATAATAGAGCACATATTAAGGCATGACGGAAGCAAAGAAAGGAAAAAAGAAAAAAAGGTAGACCTACACTGAAAAAAATGGAAGTACCGAAACTTCTGTAACTTGAATTTTTATTCTCTGTACACAATGTTTGTAAACGTAACAGAAAAGTATTATAATACAAACAAACTGAAGGTTAAACAATACACATTAATTTCTGCTATAGTGAAATTTGTTGAACGTAACGATGCCACCCTCAGTTCTAACAAACCAAAGGATTGACTGTTAAGATTATTTTGGATTAATATCAAGATACACATCTATAACTCAAAGCTTGGGTTTTACCCTTTACATTCTAATTTCCAACCGAGGGATATTCACCCTGTAATAAGCAGGTGCATTGCGGCTGTGTCAAGGTTAACCGCTTTCTAGCTAAGGACGCAGCATACCAGTGTAAATGTGTGGGGTTGCTAGACAGTAACAGTCGTGAAGTAGAGTTACGTGCTACAACATGAACTAAAGTTATCTTAAGATGAAATGTTATTCAGTTAATTAATTTACAATATTACTTCAATTATTAAAATACATGTTTGAAAGTATACGTTCAGTTGCTGTGTAATTATGTTTTATTCCTTTAACTAAGTGAGCCACAACAGGTCAACGTTTCTAAAATATTACCGTTGATTACTATACAGTCATGATTGGGTTTACATTCTACAGTATAAACAAAAATAATTAATTGTAGCACAAAAATTGGTCCTACGAGAAGGGTTCTATTGTTTTACGAACTAGCAGTTTCATTAATACCTTAGCAATAATTAATGCAATTATTGGCCGGTTCGTCTTTCACTACATAAAAAGTGTTCCGGTGTTTTTCAAGCAAAGAGTATTGTTTTTTACGGCAGGAATAATTAATACAATTATTGGCCTGCACATCTCTTGCTATGCGAAAAGAATTCTAGTGCTTTTTAAAATTTAATTGTTGGTTTTCACAAGTGTAATCAGTAGTGCAATACTGAGTGATCTAGGCTATTTTTCCTCATCTGCTGGAAGGTCGGCTATAAGGCTCAAGAACCATCAAAAGGCATAAGGTTATTGTGGAAATTCAAGATTGGACACCGCCGTGGACTGAAAACTACAGTTGTGTGAGATAAAACCATTACATTATATTCCTTTGTTATATAATTGTTGCTTCCTATTGTATTTCTGCTCAGCCTTTAATTTCAATCCGCGACAGTGCGTAGTAATTACCAAAATGTCAGAACAATTAAAAGCTTTAATGAGGCAATGTGCCGTGCTAAAGACTAAATGTACTAACTTAAAGAAATTCTTAGGTGAAGCTGAGGAAAGATTTAACTCTCCCGGTAATTTGCATTTAGAAATTTCTATTGAAATACAAACGCGTATCGATAAATTTGAACACATTATTGATGATTTCGAAACAGTTTAATCAGAAATCGAGGTATTGGGCTTAGATTTTGATACTCAACTTTTGGAAAGGAAATCGTTTGAAAATACTTATTATAAAATTATGGCTATTGCAAAGGGAATGATACGAGGAGAGGTAGGCAAGGTTGGTAGTGAGGTTGATAAAGAAGGCGATGGGGTGGGGTCTGTAGCTGGTCCCATTTCAGGACAGCCTAATAATAGTGCTACCCAAAATCAATCTAGTGCCATAAAGCTTCCAGAAATAAATCTACCAGTCTTTAAAGGTTCGTATGACCTCTGGTTAGAGTTCAAAGACATGTTCAAGTCGTTAATCTATGACAGCGACCTTCCTCCAATCCAAAAATATCATTACTTAAGGGCGTCCCTCAAGGGGCCAGCCATACAGATTATACAATTGCTTGAATTTTCTGCAGCCACGTATGAGATCGCATAGAACGCTCTGTGCGAAAGATACGACAACAATGCTCTTTTAATACAAAATCACGTGAAGGCAATTTTTAATTTACCTACAATGTCCAAGGAATCTGCTGCTATATTGCGTACCTTTGTAGACAGTCTTTTCAAACATTTGAGGGCTCTGAAAAGCTTGAAACAGCCTGTAGATTCTTGGGGTACTTGTATCATTTTTATTGTCAGTGGAAAGTTGGATAGGGTTACCCTCAGGGACTGGAAAAAACAAAAGCCAACAGATGAACTCGCGACGTTAGAGGATCTACATAGTTTTCTAAAATCAAAGGCCGATCTTCTGGAATCATTGGACCCAGAATCCACAACAAAGGCTCCAAGTAAGCATTCTCGGAGCGGCTATAATTCTTTTCTTGTCAATGCGACAGGAGAAAACTCTTGTGGCTTTTGCCGGGAAAATTACACAATCTATACGTGTACTAAATTCCTAGCTCTTTCTTCAAAAAATCGCTACGATGAAATTAAACAACGCCAACTATGCATAAATTGCTTGCGCCTTGGCCATACTCTAAAAAAATGTAAGAATTCTGGCAAATGTAAAAAATGCAACCTTCGGCATAATACCTTATTACATTTCGAGCAATCATCTTCTAACCCTGCTTCATGTCCTAGCGGACCCGCAGCGCCAACTTCTGGCGAGAGTGGTTCAATAGTGCCATCTACACCTGCTCAAAATCAAGGAGTAGCCCTATCGAGCAGTGTACCGTTGGCAGCCACCGGGGTTTTACTTTCAACTGTCACTGTAGAAATATATGATTCCTGCGGAACACCTCATGTTTGTAAAGCTGTTCTTGACTCAGGGTTACAGTCAAATTTCGTGACAAGTGAACTTTGCAAAAGGTTAAACTTACCTCTCATTAACATTGCAGCATCAATTGTGGGTATCAATCAAGTTGCATCGAATCTTCAGTATAGATGTAATATTAAAATAGAGAGCATTTATTGTAAATTCCAAGCATTCTCGCCTTTTTTGGTTATTGACAAGATTGGTGCTAATCTTTCAACTATAGAAATCGAGGTCGCAAACATAAAAACACCTCCACATATACGTCTGGCGGATCCAAATTTCTATAAACCGGGTCCAGTGGAGTTATTACTAGGTGCTGGAATTTTCTGGCAACTGCTGTACATAGGTCAATATTTATTGGGACCTAATGCTCCAAGTTTACAAAAAACCAAATTGGGTTGGGTTGTGTGTGGCTTTATGCCTCTCAACTCTCAGAAACAAGCCTATATGTGCAATTTGGTTGAAAATCTAGATACGCAAAATGAACTGGAAAGGTTTTGGGCTATAGAAGAAATTAATGACGATAAGCGTTCCCAGTCTATAGAGGAAACAGAGTGCGAATTAATATTTACTAAAACTACAACTACTACTCCCGATGGGCGTCTGGTAGTTACAATTCCTCTCAAAAGATAGCCTCTGGAGTTAGGTGATTCAAAAAATATAGCTATAAAACGCCTGCTGGCCTTCGAACGCAGATTTGAGCGCAAGCCAGAAACAAGGGCATTATACGTTCAATTTATGGCTGAATACGAAGGTTTGGGGCATATGACCAAGGTCGTTGAAGAACTCACTTCAACCAAATTATTTTCTCCCACACCATGGGGTACTCAACGAAAAGAGTGCAACTACGCGTCTTCGCGTTGCTTTTGATGGGTCTTCACCCTCCGAATCAGGCGTATCGCTGAATGCCTTACAAATGACTGGGCCTACGGTATAAGATGACATCTTTTCACATTTACTACGTTTCCGCCAAGTGTGCTTCTAAGTTAGCTTCTACCGTCAGTCAAGTCAAGGAAATACTCCAAGCCGCTGGATTTCCGCTTAGTAAATGGATTTCAAATTGTCTTTTCGTGTGGCAAGAGCAGGAATTTGGTAACAATATTAAACTTTGTTTTGGAAAAAGCGAAAGTATTTCTGCGCTTGGACTTTTTGGGACTGCAAAAGGGATTCCTTGCAATTTCTAATTAAGGCTTCTTTGGACAATAAATTCGTATCTAAAAGAACTATTCTATCCGACATAGCTTCGATATTTGACCCTTTAGGCCTCATAAACCCTTGCATTGTAACGGCAAAAATATTGTTGCAAAACTATGGCTTGAGAAGCTATCTTGGGACGAATGAATTTCTCATTCCACGCTACGTTTGTCCAAATAAACCAATAAGGATAGAAATACACGGTTTTGCTCATGCATCTCAAGAAGAGTATGGTGCTTGCGTCTACGTACGTAACCTTGATGCGTTCAACAACATAACCACGCACCTATTATGTGTTAAAAGTCGCGTGGCTCCTATAAAAACTATCCCTAGGTTAGAGTTATGCGCGGCTCTAATGCTAGCTCAGCTGATCAATAAGGTGCGACAATCACTAACCATATCTATTGACACTTACAAATTGTGGTCGGATTCCTCCGTAGTGTTACATTGGTTGAATACTAGCCCTAGGCTCTTACAGATTTTTGTTGCTAATCGGATGTCTTCTATTCAATTGCTCACTGACATTTCCGCTTGGCGACACGTTAGAAGCGAAGACAACCCTGCTGATATTTTATCCAGGGGAGAATCGCCTAAATTATTACAAAAAAACTTGCTCTGGTGGAACGGCCCCTCATGGCTGCAACAGCCAGAAGACCAATGGCCCGAGTCACAAATTGGAATTATCAGTACTCTACCTGAACTAAAGGTCGGAATGAATTCTGTTCTATTTGCATCAAATAATGTATCTTCAAGTTTTATGGAAGGCTATTCTTCTTTAATCAGACTAAAACGTGTCATCGCATATTGTTTACGATTCTCCTTCAAAACAGGCTAGCTGGGGAGTTATCTAGTGGGGAGCTAGAATCCTTCATTAAACAGTTAGTCAAAATGGTACAAAAAAAACTATATATATATATATATATATATATATATATATATAAAATAAAATCTTTAAACAAGCTTAAGATTGTTCCTAAAGATAGCAAAATCCTAAAATTAAATCCTTTTCTAGATAACGAAGGTTTATTAAGGGTAGGTGGTCGTCTCCAGTATTCTGAATTCTCTGAAAACAAGAAACATCTTTTAATATTACCCCATCAGCATCATCTAACAAAACTCGTTTTCCGGCACGAACATAAAGCTCTTTGCCATGCCGGACCACAATCACTTTTAGCCTCAGTGAGAGACACTTTCTGGGCAATTGCTGCCAGAAATCTTGCTCGTAAAACTGTACGTGAATGCGTCGTTTGCTTCCGCACAAACTCACAACCATTAAATCCTATGATGGCACCCTTGCCTAAGTCGGGTCAGTCCGGCCCCACCTTTCTCAGCTGTGGGCGTCGACTATGCAGGTTCTTTTTTATATAAGGGCAATTTGGCCGATATCAGAAACTTATGAAGTGTTATATTGCGCTCTTTGTGTTTTTTGTAGTTAAGGCTGTGCACATTGAGCTAGTTACGAATCTTACCTCTGAAGTTTTCTTAGCAGCCTTGCGCAGGTTTTCTTCCCGTCGTGGCAAACCCGCGTGTGTTTATTCTGATAATGGGAGCACCTTTGTAGGTGCTCGGTTCGAATTAAAGGCAATCACTAATTTTTTCTCTAAAAATGAATTGGAAATTTACCGTACCTTGGCCTCCGAAGGCATCAACTGGCAGTTTATCCCTGCATATGCACCTCACTTTGGGGGACTTTGGGAGGCGGGAGTTAAATCGACCAAGGCTCACCTAAAGCGAATCATCGATAATCAATCTTTTACGTTTAAACAGTATGCTACATTGCTGTCGCAGATCGAGAGTATCCTTAACTCACGTCCTCTAACTCCGCTCTCATCCGACCCCAGCGATCTAGAAGCACTAACACCGGCACATTTTTTATTGGTCGAAAACACACTGCAATAATAGATTACGACTTAGACCAATTTCCTGTAAATCGCATATCCCACTTTCAACACGTTCAACAGGTCTACCAGCGATTTTGGTCACGATGGTCGAAAGAATATATCGGCGAATTACAAGTGCGAGTAAAATGGCGCCATCAAGCTAATAAACTTCAGATTGGTGATCTCGTGTTAATTAAAGACGATCACCTTCCACCACTAAAATAGCAACTTGGCCGCGTTCTTCGCTTAATACCAGGCAAGGACAAGATTATCAGATTATCAAATGTGTGGGGTTGCTAGACAGTAACAGTCGTGAAGTAAAGTTACGCGCTACAACACAAAATAAAGTTATCTTAAGATGAAATGTTATTCAGTTAATTAATTTACAATATTACTTCAATTATTAAAATACATGTTTGAAAGTAAACGTTCAGTCGCTGTGTAATTATGTTTTATTCTTTTAACTAAGTGAGCCACAACAGGTCAACGTTTCTAAAATATAACGGTTGATTTCTATACAGTCATGATTGGGTTTACATTCTACAGTATAAACAAAAATAATTAATTGTAGCACAGTGCTATAACATTGACATGACAATAAAAAATTTAAAAGATATATTTCTGTATTAGTAAACTTATATTATAGAAGATACTGTTGCGAGCTACTATTAAGCAACCCGTTAAACACACAAACTCCGTAAGCACTCTATATTCTCCATGGATCAAGGATCTTCTAGCAATTACTAGAGGATGAATCATCCTTTTCAATTCAGGGTATAAATAAGACCGATGAGGAAGTACAGAGTTAGTCTCTATCAGAATGTCGAATGTAAATTATATCGTGTAAAGTTAAATAGTTGAGCTTTTGGAAGTTCAAGAGTACACATAAATGTTATATGATGTGAACGTGTCTAATGTACATGCAGCTTGTAGAATACATAAATAGACAAAAGTGTAATAAGTAAATAGGTGTGTTAGTGCTGTTAATAGACCTATGGTTAAGAATTTAGTTTAAGAAAATATTAGTGCTTGTAAATTCATTAGTGTGATAGTGCTTCATTGTTAATTGGACTGAAAACATCTATAAATAATTCATATACTGTTAACAGTGAGTAATAAAGACTCTTGTTATTACTTGTTTTAAATTAGTGAAACGCGGTAGTAGTAGCCCGCTACAATCGTAATGGAAATGTTTAATTAGAGTAACTTGTAAGAGTAGATACATAACGTCTACCTATAGTTACAGTACTTATCTAGTGATTCTTGCAATCTTTTCCTGTGTTTTTAGCAATCGCAATTAAACTAACATTAATGTAGTGAACTACTATAGAACTTGCCGGTAGTAAAAAGTACAGGTTGCTACTGCAAACAAATCGGAGTTGTTACAATTTTTAATCTCAAGTAAATTCCCAGCAAACTGTAAAAAATCCTGCTGCTTCCCATCAGAGAAAACCTTTACCCACAAATTCTGATTAAAATCTATACTACTATTCAGTAATTATAACAATTTGAACGTTTTCACAGCGAGAAATATGTATTTAAACTATCATCGATTTTTGTAATTATCAAAACAGGTTTAAAATTTCAAGATTGACGCCGTTGCTATTCGCAATTGCGACGCAATCTTATTTCGTCTGTGAGTTTGCTTGTGACTAGTGCTGTTTTGTGTATAATTATGACCGACAGACATAAAACTATTTTTGGAAATATGGTAACACTCTCAGTACAGACACATTCCAAGGTAAGTTTCATTTTTAATTTTAATAATTTTTATTTACTAATTCGGTTTTGGGGACTTATCGTATTTGATGAAGGAAAATATGAAAACTACTCGGGAAGACAGGTTGTCCACAATACTACACAAAAAGTTGCCGAAAATTCGAGAATTTAAAAAAAAAATGAAAACGGTTTGGTTAGTGATGGAGTTGCGCGAACATTTAAATGTGTGGTTTGATCTATAAGTAGTATAACATTTATAGAAGTAACCTAGCCCTCAACACTATCTTTGCATATCACGGAAACACATGAAAACTAAATCACCTAGTAATTTGTTAGTAGTAGAGCATTGTATACTAACCTAACCCTTAATCATCATTTGGTATTTTAAAAACGTTCCTTTCTTAGTGGTTTTTATATCTTGAACTAAATACGACAGTGGATTGGTTATAAAAGCTACTTAGAAAACCGTATGTTTTGAAGCTATGCTCTAATACCACTAGAAACGGGGTCATCTTATTTAATTTTTTTATTCATGGGGTTTTCTGCAAAATATCGTGCAGTATTCTGAAAAACATGCTTTTCTGAGTGGTTTCTATATTTTTTAAATTAAATATGACAGGTTCCCAAAATAGAACCATAACTCTCAAATATTTTTGGCGTGCACACTAAATTTTTATAAAGAATTACCCTGTTCATAACACCCGGTCAATTCACTAGGGATGGCCACGGGCTCGGGCTTTGGCCCGGCCCGGCCCGAAGCCCGGCCCGAATATCCAGCCGGGCTTCGGGCCGGGCCGGCAAAATTCTTTTCGGGCCCAAGCCGGGCCAAGCATGTGTCGGGCCCGGGCCGGGCCGAGCCAGACTCCTCAAGCTTTTCGGGGTTTTAGGGCTATTTCGGGCCGGCCCGAAGTATATGTAACGAAATATAAAATTTATTGATTTAGTAAAAGATTCCAGTTAAAGATTTCTTCAGTTGTCTCTTAAGCAAAATTTTAATTAACGTAACTATTAATATATCACTCAGGTACTGTTACACACATATTGGTAGGCGTGTGTTAATGGAAGTAAAACGAAAACGAAAATCTATTGATTTACACCGATTTGTGAATTTGGATTTTTTTTCGATTAGTGATATTCACTTATTTCCACTTTTTCAAGAAATTTGAAATAGTAATTGTCCGTGTTATATTTAATTAATGTGAAAGAGTATTGCAACGTATGTTAATTAAGCTGGTTTATTTTATTATACTTATTAATTAACTTAATATTGTGGCCCCGCATTGAAGATTATTTATAAATAATTCGAAACCACTCTGTATATGTAAAAATATTAACTCTGCACGATTACAAAAAATCAGCTTAATTATATTTCATAATTTGATTGTATCTTTTGTTGAAAAACATACCGAATACAAATCGATTAGTTTTTTATAGCTTTAAATAACAGATGGATATAGAAAATTAAAATGTAAATACTAAATAGTATTCTATGTTGCGGCTCCTAAAAAGGTATAAAGAAACATCGTGATATTATAAAGGGTATATACAAAAATAACAGAATAGAGTAGATATTATTTTAACAAAGGCGTCCCTAACTGCTGCTATCTGCAGAGCTTAGGCCAATAATGGATATCCATAAAATTTATAATTTGCATTTTAGGTCGTATATTTTAAACAGCTGTAGTAGTTGGTACATGAAGTAGTAGTTTAATTTTAGAGGTTTTTGCTCCATCGAACTTAATCCTATTACGACTTATTTTCATCAAAATTTACGAACTAGCAAGGAATGTACCTAATTCCAGCGTGCTTCAACAAAAGCTGTGTAAATTTTGAATTTGTCATTTCAAACGGTTTTATTATTCCTTTTAAGCATTAGTTGGCATGCGCCTGTGTTTCATGCTGAAATTTATTCTTATTTTGGTAGGTCTTTGCAATTTTTTCATTTCCTTTGTACTTAGAGTTGCTTGACCCATGAGACAAATAATTATTGCAGGTGCGTCTATTTCGGCTTCTTTCCTGATAAATATAAATAAGTTGAATTCCGTTCTGCACTCTGATTTAAATCATAAAGATTATTTATTTAGTGCACTGCTTTAAAAATGTTATAACCAAGATGCTAAATTTTGAGCTATCCGTTTTCAATTACAATGTCGGATTTTAATAGTGAGGATAGCGTGGGGGATCCAGATTATCAACCTCGACGAAGTGAATCAGTAACTGACAACACACAATTTGGAGACATAGATGAAAGTTCGCGAAATATACATTTAGTGCCAGACAATTCTAAAAAGCGGAGCAAATTTAGTAAATCTTTGAGTTTACCCCAATTTCAAAAAGTGTAAAAACTGCAAAATGTAAGATATGCCAAAAGAAAAAGTACAATCAAGAATTTAAAGTGAAAAATTCTACTACATCCAATCTTAAAAGCATTTATAAACAAAACATTTAAAAGAATATCGAGATCTCTATCCGCAAACTGAAGACCGAACTGAAAATAAAGTTGCAGGTAGATCTAGTACAGTGGCTCACCAAAGAACCATTTCGGAAATGTTTCAGTGCAAGGTAAGTGCGAAACCTACTTTTCCATTTTTTAAGGGTAAAGAAAATTCCATATAATTAACCATAAAACCGTAACAATTCATACAATGTTATCCAATGATGCCTGTTTTTATCTCCAAAAAGTGACATACATGTGTGTAGTAATTAGCACCGCTCAGGTGTCTCGTCAAAGAAACTTCATTTATAAATTGATTTTATTTTTATTATTATTTTATTAATAACTTTAATTGAACATCTTTTACTTCTGTTTTATTGCAATCGCCAGAATAGTAAAAGCTTTTAAGTGAAGCTAAACAAAAAACCATCGACAAAACCTGGAAAAAAGTCGCAGAAAAATCAACGGATAAAAAAATTTTAATTTTAAATTTAAAATAATTAATATGACAGATATTTGCAAGACTTCAAAACTATTTTAGCTATAGTTTCACCTTGTTCGGTAACCCCTACACAAAGTTTCAATTTGCCAACAAAGTTGAAGTTTTTAAAATACTTTTAATGAAAGCTTGTTGTGGGACATCTTGTATACATGTTTTTTTTTCATATTAAAGAGCTAGATTCTTTGTAATTATATGTTATTGTTTTACTCAATACGTAGCAGTTTCTCTACATACGGCAAAAGCAGCGTTTCCATACTTTTGAAGAACCCTGCATATATTGTTAAACATTTTTATAGATAAGATCGTCGGCCTTTCTTTCATAATAATTAAAATTTCCAGTAAAGCATGCGACAAAAAAATATTCATAGACAACAAAGTAATGTCTACCTGATACGAGACTTGAATAGTCAGTTCTCTAAACGGATGCTAGCACATTCTCGAAATCTGTAAAATGGGAATTGGCAACGTTCTTTGTTTAGAATATAGAGAAACAATATTCAGTCAAATTTTGAATACTTTCCTTTAAATATGTTACTATATACTAGTAGTAGTACATGTGTTCTAAAATGCATTTTGTTACTTAAGGTTGAAGTTTGACTCAAACCACCTTCTATTTTGCATTGCCTGTGCAAGTGTGCATCATCTCCAAATACTTTTGGGATTCTTCGAGGTTAAAATGATTCTATAAACTATAATTTATTAAAGTTGATATATTCAACATAATAATAGTAAAAAAGTATTTTTATACAACTAAAAATAAATATACTAACAAATGATACTTTTTTTCTGTTCATTTTTTTAAATTTCAAAAACTTTGTTAATTTATGAATTACATTTGCAGGAATTTTTGCTAGCTGAATACATTTTTTGACCATATGATACAAGAATGTGCACAGGATTAAATTAGTGTACGATTTATAATATAAGTTTCTTTCATATACAAGTGTTTGATAACTACTTATGTACTCAAAATTTTCATAAATTCCATAGTCACCTATTCACTTAAATTTCTAAATCAATGAATGTAAGATGTTTACGTTTATTGCTCTGTGAATTAAATAGTTTTGTTTGCCGTTGATTAAGTCAATAGTTTTCCTTATTTTTTTTATATATAAGTAGTAAAAAAAGTGAGGAATTGATTAAAAGAAACAATTGTCCTCCTTGGGATGACAAGTCTCTCAAGGTTTTGTACGAACATTTGGACATTCTCGACTTGTCTGGCGCCCTTTGCAATTGTCATTAAGCCACAATATTTTTTGAAAGGTAAGTGCCACATTTTTGTAGTATATTATAAATTAATTTAACCCTTTTTTTCAAAATTTTAACCCTCTATATGATCCACGACCTTCCGCTAGCTAGTGCCGGTGACCCCCCTTTAAATTTTGTTTTACAGGCTGCCCCCATTTTATAATTTGACTGGAAAAGATACACTTAGTAGCTTTTCCGCCTGTAACAAAATTCTTGACGCCCAACGTCTTTAGGAGTACGCATGTAAGAAAATTCTTGACGCCCAACGTCTGTGGGACAACGTATGTAAGAAAATTCTTGACGCCCAACGTCTTTGGGATGACTTATGTTTCTAAAAGTCTTGACGCCCGACGTCTTTGGGTCTTGTTTTTTGAAGAATAAAATTTTTTTTATTTTGCTTATTTCATTATCAATTTTATATAAACTACGACCTTTCAAAAATATATGTGGCATTTGAAAAAGAAAGAAAAATTCGAGTGTGATATAATTATAAAGAAATTTTTTTGAGATATATTATTTTTTACTTTTTAAAGAGAATTTTATGATAACATTGTATACATTCTTTAATTCAAAGATGGAATTTACATACAGTGTTGACAGGTTACTAAAAGATGAACTAATTTATGAAATAACTGTACGAGGAATAAACACGGAAAATACGACAGTAACTGATTTAAGAAAAACCTTACGGAAAGCGATTAGACTAGAAACTGAACCGGATGATGATTTTGACTACCCATTTGACTTTACAGAAGATGTGACAGTTGTTAAAAATGTTTTAACGCTTTTACATGAACAAATTTTAGATTTAAATGTTTTAAATTATGATAGTCTTAAAGTAAGAATAGAAACAAAATTTGCATATGGTTATTCTAGACTTTCCAGAAGTTTACCAGATGACGATAATGATGAAAAAATTAGGAATAATTTACAATTAGAGTTAGGACATTTAATTGAATCTTTTCGTAAAGTAGGAAATGACATTTTAAAGACAAAAACACAAATTGCTGCCAAAGAGGATAAATTAATTTTAGACGAACTAGAACGAGAGGAAACTTCAGAAATATTTGACATAAATAACGTAGACTTGATCGAATTTGACAAAAAACTAGACTTAGCATCATCTACAACAGAACAAGAAAAAATTAGGGCCGAAGACGAGCACAAGCAAAATATACATAAATCTTTTCAAAATAATCAAAATTTATCTCATAATAATTCTGTAGTTTATAAGGTTACTCCAGTTGCAAAATGGGGAATAACATTTAATGGCGATACTTCGGTAAACGCATTTTTAGAACGGGTCGAAGAATTAAAATTTGCTAAGAATATGTCAGACTCTCAACTTTTTGCAGAAGCATGTGATCTTTTTGCACATAAAGCACTAATATGGTATCGTGCAAATAAATGTTTAATAAATAATTGGACCGAACTAAAAGAGGCATTAAAAGACGAATTTTTACCACCCGATTATGATGAAAAATTAATGACAGAAATTAAAGCGAGAACGCAAGGAGAAAATGAAAGTATAGGACTTTACGCGGCAGTAATGACAAATATGTTTGCTAGATTATCAGAACCACTGAAAATATTACGAAAGAATATGTTACCTTTTTACCAGTCACAATTGAGTTTAGTCGAAATAACTTCCATACGAGAACTAATAAAGTTAGGAAAAAAATTGGAAGAACATAAAATATCAATAGAAAACTTTATCCCACCAACTCGAAAAACGAATACTTTAGAAACTGACTTAGCGTACACAGACGTTAACTTTTCACAGAGTAGGTCTTCCAATAGAAACCAGGTTTCAGCTATGCAAAATGTTAGGTCAAACAATTATATAAAAAAACGTGCACCCACGTGTTGGAATTGTCACCAGTTAGGACATTTTCAGATCGATTGTAGACAGATAAGACGAACGAATTATTTTTATAAATGTGTCACTGACAATGATACGTTGAACCGTTGTCCGCGTTGTCAAAAATATAGAAATAATTTAAACTAAAAGAAGGGGCATTAGATAGTCGTATAGTGTCCCGCACATTTTATAATTCGATAAAACATGTTCAAAATATGATTTACGATAAAGAAGAAAAATTTCAAAAAAATAAGATTATGTTAGATTATGTAATAGAACAGTCTAAAAATGACGAACGTCCTTATGTAAGTGTAGATATTTTAGGAACAAAGATTTTAGCATTATTAGATTCAGGAGCAACAAATACAATTTTAGGAGAAAACAC
Source organism: Platerodrilus igneus (assembly GCA_036346225.1). Classification (NCBI taxonomy): domain Eukaryota; kingdom Metazoa; phylum Arthropoda; class Insecta; order Coleoptera; family Lycidae; genus Platerodrilus; species Platerodrilus igneus. Next base: position 14,671,530 of record JARFIW010001670.1, on the reverse strand, counting down.
TTGGGAATTTTTATCAAAATTAGGTTTAAAATTAAAAAGGAAAGAAGAAGAATGTCAATTGGCAAATGGTAAAATTTTAAAAGTTTTGGGAACAGTTACGTTGCCCATTAGATTAAAACAACGTTTAGTGGTGTTAGACGTTTTGATAGTACCAGATGTTCAGCATACTTTAGTTTTAGGAATAGATTTTTGGAAAAATATAGGAATAATACCAGACATTTTTAAAGGCGAATACACCTTTGCAAAATTAGATACTATCGAAAAGAAAGAACCGATTTTACATTCGACATTAGATTTAACAGTAGCACAAAGAAAACTGTTAGATACCAGTATTAAAAAATATTTTTTTGATTTACCTGAACTAGGCCGTACCGATTTAGTATATCATAAAATTAAAGTTAATAGCGAACCAATTAAGCAAAGATACTATCCAGTTTCACCTACAATGCAAAAACATATAGATAATGAGTTAGATAAATTGTTACAATTAGGTGTAGTTCAAAAAAGCAACAGTTCATGGTCAAATCCAATTCTTTTAATGAAGAAAAAAGACAATTCTTATCGTTTTGTAGTAGATTTCAGAAAATTAAACAAGGTAACAGAAAAGGACGCGTATCCAATTCCGTACGTCTCCTCCATATTAGATAAATTGCGCGACGCGAAATTTATTACAACTTTAGACATTAAATCCGCTTATTTTCAAATTCCATTAGATAAAGATTCTTATAAATATACAGCTTTCACTATACCTAATTGAGGGTTATTTGAATTTACACGTTTACCTATGGGTCTCTCAAATGCACCCAGTACATGGTCTAGATTAATAGATAAAGTTTTAGGTCCAGAATTAAAGCCTTTCGTATTTTGCTACCTAGATGACGTCATAATTTTGACAAACTCTTTTGACAAACACCTAGAAATATTACAGGAAGTTTTTAACAGACTTTCACGCGCAGGACTGACTTTAAGTAAGGAAAAATGTCACTTTTGTAAGAGTGTACTAAAATATTTAGGTTACGTAATAAATGAAAACGGTCTCTTAGTAGATCCAGATAAAGTAAAAGCTATTTTAGAAATACCAACACCAAAAACTGTAAAAGAAGTAAGACGAATAATCGGAATGGCATCTTGGTATCGTCGATTTATCGAAGGATATAGTACCATTATAGCGCCATTGACCGCATTGTTGAGGAAAAATAGAAAATTTGTCTGGGAAGAGTGTTGCGAGACAGCCTTTTCCACTATAAAAAATTGCCTAATTTCAGCACCAATTTTAACTTGTCCAAATTACGAATACGAATTTACAATTCAGTGTGACGCATCAGATTATGGAATTTCCGGTGTGTTGACGCAGAGTATAGAGGGAAACGAACAAGTAATATGTTATATTTCAAGATCTCTAACTCAAAATGAAAGGAAATTTACCGTAACAGAGAAGGAGTGTTTAGCAGTTCTATTCAGTATAGAAAAGTTACGTCCATATATAGAAGGAACACATTTTACCGTCATAACAGATCATCATTCTTGAATTTGGTTAAACAATTTACAAAATCCAAATGGTCGACTGTGTAGATGGGCCATCAAATTACAACAATACGACTTTGAAATAATTCATGGAAAAGGCAAAGATAATGTAGTCCCAGATGCATTATCGAGGGCTGTACCAATAATTGAAACTATACAAATTAAAAATGAAACCAACAACTCTGAAAATTCTACGCAAATAATACCAGACACAAAAATTGTAAACGAAAATGCTAAAAACAATAAAGAAGAAATTCAAAAATCAAACATTCAGTATGATAATTGGTGTAAAAAGATGATTAGTAATGTTGAAAAATATCCAATAAAATATAATCGTTGGAAAGTAATAGACCACAAATTATTTAAACATGTTAAACCAAAATTTCCAAATTTAACCGAAGAGACAGACAACTGGAAAGAAGTAATTCCAAAATCACAAAGGAAAGAAATTTTAAAACGTTTTTATGATGAACCGACGGCTGGTCATTTAGGAATTTTTAAAACTTATGAAAGGATATCTCAGAAATATTTTTGGCCAAAATTACGTGCAGAAGTAGCAAGATATATAAACCAATGTAAAATTTGTATTTCACACAAACCAGAACAAAAACTTCCAGCAGTAAAAATGTCAAGACATCCAATAATCTCAAAACCTTGGCAAATGATATCCATAGATTTAGTAAGTCCACTACCTAGGACTACAAAAGGACACACATGTATTTTATCCGTAGTTGATACATTTACAAAATTTCCCCTATTTTTCCCGTTAAGACAAGCCACTGCATCGTCTGTAGTTCAAAAGATAGAAGAGTTTATAATTTTACTTTTTGGAGCACCACACTATGTTCTAGTAGATAACGGTGTACAATTTCGAAGTCATTTATTTAAAAATTTAATGAACAAATACAAATCCAAAATTATTTTTAATGCATATTATCACCCACAAGCAAATCCTGTTGAACGAGTCAACCGCGTTTTAAAGACAATGTTGGCATCTTATGTGTCAGATAATCAGAGAGTATGGGACAAGATATTACCCATGGTTTCGTGCACTGTTCGTACCGCAGTTCATGAAGTAATAGGCATGTCACCATATTTCGCAAATTTCGGTAGAGAAATGGTAATAGATGGTTCCTCTTTTGGTGAAATAACTGATTCAGAAAACTTAACCGATGTTCAATTTTCAGAAAGAAAACAACTAATAGAGCGTATTCCAGAATTAAATAAAATATACCAGAAAATAACAAAAAAATTAGAAATAGCGTATAATAAATCAAAACATAACTATGACTTAAGTAGACGAGAAGTAGTATTTTCAGTGGGAGATACAGTTTGGAAGAAAAATTTTGTACTCTCAGACGCATCAAAGTATTTCAGTGCCAAATTAGCACCAAAATATGTAGGTCCTTTTACCATAACAGAAAAAGTTTCAACAAACACTTATGAGTTAGCCGACGAAACAGGTCAATCCAGAGGAGTTTGGCATGTTAAAGATTTAAAAGCAAATCCAATTGGATATGACGAAGAAAAATTGTTATGAAAACCTAATATTAATTAAACTAACCTAATATTAATAATTAAGAAACTTGTAAACGGCACTTATAATGTAAAAAAAAAATTATACAAAAACTTAGTTTTAAAAATACTAGTTAGGATAAGGATAAGGATAGAAAAGGATAAGTTAGTAAATAGGAATCAAAGAGTGAAACTCTTAACACAAGATTTTTGGAAAAAATCTCCTTTTGTAAGGGGAGTGTAACATTATTTTGTAATGTTAACGATTAAACTAATTAATTAATTAAAAATTCAGTAACTTGAATAAAGTATAAACAAAAATTTACACCAATAAATCACCTCATTTTATTTAGGATCCTTTATATTAAAAGACCACATTTACCGATAGCTTCGGACTAGTAAATTCCAGCGGCAGGTCATCATATAAAGCTCTAGACCCCGTAAGTCAAATACAATAAACCTCTTTAAAGTTTAGTACCTTTTTAGCGTAAATAAAGAAAACCAATTTCAGTTTGAAAAACTTAACACTTTCGTTGATTGACAGCGGATTATAGGAAACAAAACATTATAAATAGCGGATACTATTTCCAAGTTGATTTGTTCAAATATTACAAGTAATTTTAAGTAGTCTGGAGACATCCATTGTATTTAAAATCCATTTCGGCTCAAGTAGGTTAGCCGGTCTTTGTTAATGGCAGACTAATGTCCCCATAACACATTGCAATAACTAAGTAATTTGTAGAAAGTAAAAGATAATTTAAACCTGTGGGAGAATAATTGCTTTCGTGATTCTCATCTAAAAAGGGGTTGGATTTGGTTTCTGAAATCTTGTTTTGTGGGAGGTTCAGTTCAGTCATTGGATAACAGAAAATGACGTACGTAATTATTAGGGTAGGATTTAGTCTATATATTTGAAGGCTTTGGCCAAAGACAGGAGTTCTTCCAATGGGGCCGTCCGTGGTCAAGAAGTAGAGAGAAACGTAGTTTGCGGGTAGCGTTCTCTGGCATGACATAGAATATTCCACTTCGCATCACGTTAGTAAAAAAATTGGAAAGAAGTGTTACTCTTCTAGTTTCGCGAGGGTTATGCCCATATTTTCGCGGATTTATAGTGATGCAAGATAAATATTAAAAACTTGTAGGCGTGTGACGCACAAGTAAGTGATATTGTCAAAAATTCTGCCGAGTTCGTGTGCCAGTCAATTTTTTAAACATTACAAACAGAAGCAACAAGCGAGATTCTCTTCCCAAATTTAAGAACTGTTCTACGTTGGAAAACCAACCCTCAAACAATGGACAATTATTAGTAAGTAAGTCTTTATAGTTAAGTAGCATGACCAATTTTTAGTTAGTTTATTTGTTAGGACGTTTTGGCCATAAACCGTAGGATTAAATTAGTGTACGATTTATAATATAAGTTTCTTTCATATACAAGTGTTTGATAACTACTTATGTACTCAAAATTTTCATAAATTCCATAGTCACCTATTCACTTAAATTTCTAAATCAATGAATGTAAGAGGTTCACGTTTATTGCTCTGTGAATTAAATAGTTTTGTTTGCCGTTGATTAAGTCAATAGTTTTCCTTATTTTTTTTATATATAAGTAGTAAAAAAGTGAGGAATTGATTAAAAGAAACAATTGTCCTCCTTGGGATGACAAGTCTCTCAAGGTTTTGTACGAACATTTGGACATTCTCGACTTGTCTGGCGCCCTTGGCAATTGTCATTAAGCCACAATATTTTATGAAAGGTAAGTGCCACATTTTTGTAGTATATTATAAATTAATTTAACCCTTTTTTTCAAAATTTCAACCCTCTATATGATCCACGACCTTCCGCTAGCTAGTGCCGGTGACCCCCCTTTAAATTTTGTTTTACAGGCCGCCCCCATTTTATAATTTGACTGGAAAAGATACACTTAGTAGCTTTTCCGCCTGTAACACATGACTCAGTGCTGGTGCAGGAAGCACAACCATCTGCTGTAGATGAGCCATCAGAAAAATGTGGAGTAATTTTTGCTTATGGTGCTTTCTGAAATATGATAAATCTTATATAGAAAGGAAGTTCTTAACATTTTGTCACATCAATAATATCTGATAAAATTGCAATAAATACAATATTATACTATGTTTTGGGTGTTAAAATTGTTTGTGGTTTATTTTAGATGGTACTATATGAGTAACTTTGTTAGCTGAAGAGGTAGAAAGTCATTTCAACGTGCAATGTTTTACAGATTATACTGCTGATTAATGATCTTTTCTTCTGAATTCAAAATTTTCAAATATTTTGCAGATAATATACTGCTGAAAAATAAAAAATTTAATTTTTTGAAGAAGCCAATATTAACCTTATTCAAATTTGTATAAAGAACTTTTTCAAATAAAAATTGCTAGGCCTGATTATAGTAATTTAAAAATGTGCCGATTTTTTTTTTAATTTAAGTTGGCCGAGATTATATACACCACTTTAATTTTTCTTACAAACACAAATACCCTATAATGTCTATATATTTTTTATTATGCTGTTATATAGATAACAAACGAATAAAAAGCTATAAACTTCAATTAATGTAGATGAAAAACATAATGGCCGCTTTTATAATTATTGCAAAATTTAAAGTTTGAAAATTACGGTTATTGTACATATAAAATCAACGTCGTGATACATTGTCGAAAGAAAAAAAAGGAAAATTCGAAAATAATATAAATCGATATAGGGTCCATAAGAAAAGAGAAAGTTGGTACTCAATGGCTCGGCCCACTTGGATTTAGAAAAATTTTTGCTTGGATGTTAGAAATATTATCACCAGGCTTAGAAAATTTTATTTGCAAAATGTCCTTCGTGCAAATTTTTTTAAAGTTAATATTTGTTTTTTAAAAAACTTAATTTCCTAATTTTCTTAGTTTGAAAATATCTGAGTTCTAAAAAATTGATTATTAATCAGCAAGAAAATCAGCAAAAATTTGCACATTTAACCGACTTTATACCTATTGACAAAAGATGACACAGTTAACCAGACAATATCGTCCAAAATAGCACACTTTACATAATAGTGTGCAATCATCTTTTATGAACTGCTTAAGTTGATTATATAGGGCGAATACCAGTAGCGCTCCAGAGTTGTATGGAGAAACTGTTAGTCTAAATTTTTATATACCAAGCCTATCTAAGTTCGTTTTCACTACATTTTAAAAATATTTTAAAACGTGCATGGTGTTCCAGAGAAGACTAATATAAAATTTGATTTTTATGGAACACCATGTCTTTTATGGCGTTTTAAATAAAGAAATGATTTTTGTTTACCAACATCCATTAACTGAATATTCCCCCCCGCCCCCCCATAATCGTAATAGATGTTATTTAGGTATTCTGTGTATAAAATAATATCGTATAGCAGAAAATACAGGTTAAATTTCAAAAATATGTAAAATACGGTCGAACTTAAAGAGATAGGTATAGGCAATTCTAATACAGTTCAAAAGATAATTAAAGTACTGGGACTTACTGATAGCTTTTACAAATACATATATATATATATATATATATATATATATATAAATATTATAAGTAGTTTTTACACAAGGTAAGTTGATAAATACTAACGTATTGAAATTCTATTTATATATATATTGCTATGAATACCTCTCTAAATTATCGTGCCCCTACTTTGGGCGACATATTTATTTGCTATGGTATTAAAAGAATTATCATGCCCCTACGTTGAGCTGCATTATTTATTTTGCTATGAATTCTAAATTATTGGACCACCATTTTAATATTCACGATTAAGTGTAATTATCTCCTCCTCCAGCTGTTTTCTTAATGTTGCTATCAACTGGACTTTATCTTTAAACAACTCTATCTACCAATGGCAAAATTCGATACGTTACCGCCTTGCGGGTTATCACTTTCCTATTCAACTTGTGGCTCCGCCTTTGTACTATTTAAATCTTATGACCTCGGCTAGCATTTATTTGCAATTATAAAATTCAGTTATTTAGATTCTATATAATGAAACCAATATGTTATGTGCAGCTTTTGAAATCATTTGTAATACATTTCTTATAAATTTCATTTATTAACAACCATCTAGTATGTACTCAAAACCCAAAGTCAACAAAGAAAATTTATTACCTTTACTAACAAAGCATAGAATATTCTAAACCTGTTTTCATATTACTCATTCAATGCGTATGCAACCTCTTTTGTTGACTTCTTCACAAGCATATCATATTTAGCAAATTCAATATTAAAAATAAAATAAAAATTCATATAGAAAAACAAATGTCTTATAACTAAAAATCTGACCTGCTTTTATCTTTTTCACATCGACGCTTCCAATAAAAATGATCTTCCCCAATTCTGGATTCCATTCAAATTATTACACTATGGACCACCACCATTAAATTATATACCCCAATTTATTTCAATTCTTCAAACTTATCATTCTTGCCCCAGACTTAAAATTGTAGTTTGTTTCACCCCTGTACTTCAAGATTGTATTATTCTTCTTTTCGCCTTTGACATTTAAATTGCATTACTGTATTTTTTTCTTAACATCAGAATCCTAGTCTATTTCCCTCAGACCTCGAAACCCTATTATTTTTATGTCTTAGTTTACAATAAATTCATTAAAAACGTACTTACGTTTAAACGGCAATTGTAATCTTCATATTCGCACTCATTTTATTTTTCACTTTTATACTTATTACGTAATACTTTGTCTAATGGCAATGCACTTCAGCCTTCATTGAGTTCAAAACTGACTTTCTTATCAAGGTGCTTGCTAATATAATCTCGAATTCCCACTCCATCCGTGGGTTTGGTCTAGAACTCGTCGCTTGTCTCTGGCCAATCAAATAATTTTATTTGGATCAGTTTCTGATGTAATGCTCCACGTTTTCCCATAATCACAACCTGCCCGCAGCTGTCTTCTATTATCAACATGCTGTATTTTGATAGATTACTTGCTTTTCTATAAACAACTGATGCAACCCGACTTTAAATTTCCATGTTTACATGCGATTCACGCAATTTTTAATCATTTCTCTTATCAAAGTGGTTAGATCTTTGTAGGCATTTATATTAACTACCTGAAACTCTATTTCTATATCCGTATTAATTTAATCGTCTGGAACTCTTCTTCTAAATTCGTGTCTAATTACACTTTATCATTTATTTCCCAATATACGCGTGCTTCCGCTGAAAAATATCCTTATTTGTTTTACCTAAATTAACTAAACTTTATCTACAGGGTATTTAATATTTACTATTTACTTAATACATGTATTTCTTATTCCTACTCCAACTATGCGACTTCCTATGTTTACCTGCGTCGCCCAAAAACTATCTCTACTCTATATACAAGGTGTTGACTACTTACTATCTACAAACTATGTTTATTTCTTAATTATCTCCTTAAATAAGTGTAGTTTTCTGCTGACTATTCTAATTACTCATTCCCGAACGACCTTTACTATAACGTGCACCCTTAAGCAACCCCTTAGCACAGCATAATATATATATATATATATATATATATATATATAAATATTGCTATGTTTTCCCTCAATTATTCGCGCCCCATCGTTTCGGCGACATATAAATATTGCTATGTATTAACTGGATTTATCGAGCCCCGACGTTGGGCTGTCATATAGATATATGTTCTTCCTCCAGGAACTTAACTGGATTTTATCTTGTAAAGGCCTTGTATCGACCAATAACATAACTTGATGTGATACCGCCTTACTCGTTATCAATGGCGTATTCAACTTATAGCTCCTCCTTTATTGTTTATATTATCAAATTACACTCCCATTAACTTTATCTTTTGACCTCGACTAGCGTTTATTTAGAATTATAAAATGAAGTTAATTCAATTCCATATAGTGGAAACAAATATTATGTACAGGTTTTTGAAAATTATTAAAATACACTTTTCAATTAATTAACGTTGTAAATCTCATTTATCAAAAATCATATACTATTCAATCTATCTAAAGTCACCAAAAAACCTATTGTTTTTATAAAAAGAAGCTTGGAACGTTCGAAGCCCCTTTAATCATATAACGTACTTTATACGTATGCAGGTTCTTTGTTTTGTTGACTTCTTGACATTAATTTATATTAAGCAAATTCAATATTCAATATTTAAATTCAAATAGAAAAATAATGTCTTAAAACTAAAAATCTAACTTGGTCTTTTTTCTTCGCTATTTCCTTCTTGCAATCGACGCATCCATTATCAGCTAATATTTTCCATGCATTATACTATCCATTTGGATCAAAATTATTTTCCCCCAATTCAGAATTATTATATGCCCATTCGAAGTATTGTCTATCCACATGCTTGAACCATTGCATTTAAATTATTGCCATCACCCTCTGGACTACCATTATTAAACTTAGACTTATGCACCCTAAATTATTGTCGTCTCATTTAGACTTATTCTCACCAGACTCAGAATTTATTCTCATCAATTTCCCCAAACTTAGAATTGGATTATTATCACCCTCCCCAGACTTGAAATTCTTATTATCACACTTAGACTATTATTCTCCACGGACTCAGACTTGGAATTCTTATCGTTTATTCTCCTCTGACTTGAAATCGTAGTTTATACTCCCCGGGCTCGAAGCCCTATTATTAATATGTTTTAGTTTAAATAAATTCCCCAAAATCTACTTACGTTTAATCGGCAATCGTAATTTTCATTTTGGTCGCACTTAAACAATTTTTCACTTTAAATTATTCTTGCGTGTTGCACTAATGTTCAAAGTGGCGCACCTGGGCCTTTGTTGAGTTGAAAACTGAGTTCGTTATCACTGTCCCTGTTAATATATGATTGATCTCCTACTCCGTCAGTAGGCATGGCTTACAAGCTCGTCGCTAATTTTAACCAATCAAGTCTTTGCGTTTAAAGTAGTTTCTGATGTAACTTTCTCTGCCTTCAAGTAATTGTGGCTTGCTCGCAGCTGCCTTGTTATCAGACATGCGGTGTTTTGAAGAAATATAATCGCTTTTCCATGTTGTACACAAACAACTGATGCAATTCTACTTTCAATTTTCATATGTGCTTGTTATTTACGCAATTTTTAATCACCTTTCTTTATCAAAAATGGTTAATTCTTTGTACGCATTTGGGCAAAACCCAAATGATCATTTCAAATCAAGCTAGTAATTGAAAGAAGGAAAATATAAGGTCTTGGACAGGATTTGAACTTGCATCTCAGTTTTGCCGGAACTGTGCGTTTACCAATTACGCTACTGAGACCGATGGCTATAATTGGGAAATTTACAAATCTAAATTGTGTAAAGTACTATATATAAACCTTACTTTCCATTATATATATATATATATATATATATATATATATTATAGTGGTTTTAAAAGATCAAAAATAAATATAAGCGAAGCAATTTTAAAACACCCTGTATAAAAAAACAACAAGAAATTACGTGCGAAGGTTATATTAGTTAATTCATTTTTAAGCATCAGGTATTAACGCAATTTTATAAATAATTAATGAAATTTAAGTAGGTTTGCAAAGAAATTAAATGGTAGAAGCCAATGACATTAGTTTATTAATTAAATTAAATTTAATTAAACGATTATTGATATATAATATGCATAAAAGCGTTTAAAATCCCAATAATATAAAAGATGACACGCGTTGCTAACGAACAAATATATCAGGAGGGTTAAAATACGAGGAATATCCAACTCGTAGAAGTGTTATTTAAAATGTTACGATTGAACACCTGCGTATTTTTAAATGTCACGTTCCAATAATTTCTGTAGATAACTAACAAAGATTCTACGTATATTGTAAAACCGTCGCTTATATTCACGGGAAATGCTAATAAGGGGGTTATTTAACGCACGTAGACAGTCCACGTGTGTAAACAGTGAACAAACGAGAATATTGATTTTTCAACCACCCAAGCAAGGTTAGACTGAGACGTAGAAAACGTATAAGCATGAGACCACAATAGTAAAGGAAGGATTTGAGAAACGTCATTAAATCTACGATTGGTCGATATGTTAGTTCAACTTGATATAGACACGAGGATAGTGTAGCGGGATTTTCTTAAAAATTTATAACGAGGTACGGAAATTCGCAGATTTGAAATTGGGGTTGAGTGCAAAATTGTGAGAATGTGTTGTTGTGAGCGGGATTTCGGATAACTGGGGTCCTGGAGAGGTTACAGTCGAAAGATATATATATATATATATAAAGGACAGTCTGTAATACTAGTTAACACAGACACCTTATGGGAGTACAGCATCACCCAGCTCACAATTTGTGTCTTCGTGTCTTCGTGTCGACACGAAGACACAAATTGTGAGCTAGGTGATGCTGTACTTCCCATAAGGTGTCTGTGTTAAATTTTACAACTTTGCTACTCCTGTCCTGATGAGCCCCAATTAGGGCGAAACGCGTCGACAGGATGCCCTTGTGGCTGAATTTGAGTCACTTGCCAATAATTCTTTTTTACTTTGTTTAATTTAAGACTCATTAAACCGACTTTTCTCTTATATATATATATATATATATATATATATATATATATATATATACTCTAGAGAACTAGGACTCGCTCTCTTATCTTTTAACTACGTGCCTTATTATTTCGATCGTCCCAAAAGCACGTATGAAAGTTAACACGAGTTGTAAGTATTAACAAATAATTTAAAGTGTATTGCTTAGTGGTAGCCTCTAAATTAATTAAAAACGCGGTTAGTGTGCCGAAATTACTTATTTTAATTTGAGATATCACCTATAATTTTTATCAACTCGTGTCGGGACATTAAATAAAACGTAGATTACTGTGAAAGAAGTATAATTGGAATGAAATTTGGAATTTGGTTACATCGAGAAGGCGGCGTTGGCGGAACAACTTGAATGGAGTTCGTCTAGTAATAGCGAGAACGACCTGCGACCAGGTAGAAAATTACATGGCATCATCTACAGAGCGAAGATCTTCTAGAAATTCCAGGTAACGATTTAAATTTGGGATTCCTATAAACTGTAAATATTGAGGTGGCGTATGAGAGTGTTTTTCAAGGTAGTGTGAATTATTTACGCATTGAACATAATATGTGTACATAACTTTATTACGGTATTCAACTAGAAGTTAAAGGTGTCTAGAAAGCTTTTAAACGTTCCACCAGAACGTGAAATTTTGTGAAGAGTACATGGCTTTGTTTTTTTTTAGTTTTAGAGTATGCAAAGTAGATGGGCATACATTAATTGATCTTAATCTTCTTTGGGAATGAAACCACTCATAGTTTTTAAAATCTATTTTATTTAGGTTTCGATCCATGACCTAGGATCGTTGTCAAAATAATAATAACTTCAAGTTTGACGTTTATGACATAAATTGAAGGTTACTTTGATTTATTGATGTTTGAAATATTTGGTTTGAGTACACTAAGCAAAAATTTTTAAAGTTTAAAAGAATGATTGCCTTCAATTTGTGTTGCGACCTGGGATCGACTTTCCTATGGTAACCAATACGCTTAACGTGAAATCAGCTGATTAATTTTTATTGGTGAATTTTATATAAACTCAATAATTTGGAAAACATTTTTTAACATGTTTCTATTTATACAATTGAGAGATTTCTGATTTTATGTCTTATTTTACCGAGATTCAGTGAAGGGGGTTAAGCAACCTGTGGCTACCAAGATCCCCCAACATTTATAATTTGCCGAAATAATGGTTTTCTAGTTAATATGCTTATTGTTATGTAATTAGTTATTGTATGTATAAATAGAAATCATGTATGTATGCTGTATTTCATGTTAATATCGCAAGGAAAACCCAGGAAAACTTGCAATGCTACCTAGATATTGTGGGCATTTGATCTTCATTTGTTATTTCTTTTGTTATTTCTTTTAGTAATGGAATCCATTGTTTACTGAAAGTCACGGATTCGTTTGCAACGCAGTTATTTTTATGTAGGGTTATGTAGGCAGCTTCTTTGATTTTGCGTTTTGGTGGTTTTCTTTGTCGATAATTTTGCATCTTCCCATTTTATTTTATGACTGAGTCCCATGCATGTTGGCAAATCATGGATTTTTCAAATTTTCTATTTTTTATATATGATTTATGTTCTCTTAATCGAACTTCAAATGGTCTGAAAGTTTTTCCTATATAAAACTTATTATATTCGCACGGTATTTTGTAGATACAGTTTTTTGAATTTTGTATTGCGTTTTTGGGTTTTGTTTTTGTTAATTGTGCTCTTAGTGTATTGTTGGTTCTAAATACTGTTTTAATTCTAAATTTGTTTCCTATTCTTTGAATTTTTTCGGAGAATCCTTTTATGTATGGTATTGAGAGCATTTTGTGGTGTGTATCGTTGTTTTTGTTTCCTTTTTCTTTATTTTTAGGGTTTTTATTCATTTCTTTTTCTATTATTCTTTTAGGATATTTGTTTTCTATTAGTGTACATCTGATTAGGTCTTTCTCTTTCTTTAAAATTTCTTCGTTTGATGATATTAATTTTGCTCTATCATACATGGTTTTGATAATTCCTCGTTTGACACATTGTGGGTGGTTTGAATCGAAGTTTAAGTATCTGTTAGTGTGCGTTGGTTTTCTATATACCGATGTATTAATTGTTGTATCGTTTTTGTTAACTAGAATATCTAAAACGGAAGTTTTCCATGTTGTTCTAATTCATATGTGAATTTAATAGTTGGTTCTATTTCGTTAATTGACTGTATAAAGTTTTTAATTAATTCTATATTATGAGGCCAAATAGCATAAACATCATCAACGTATCTCCACCAGATCAATGGTTTCAATTCTTGTGTAAATATCACATCTTTTCGAATTCCTCCATGAATATATTACTGAAGATTGGGGATAGTGGACTTCCATTGCCATTCCGAAGCTTTGTTTGTAAAATTGATCATTTATTTGAAAATATGTGGTATTTACGCATAAACCAAGTAATTCCATAATCGATGATATACTTAGTTTTGTTCTTTCTTTAAGATTGCCATCTTTTTCGAGTTTGTTTTTTATAATATTAAGCGTTTTGTTTATAGGGACATTTGTAAAGAGATTTACTACATCAAAGCTTACCATTGTGTGTGTATTTTCAATTTTTACGTTTGATAGTTTTTCTAAAAAGTGTTGGTTGTTTTTAATGAAAGAATCCGTTTTGCCTGCTAATGGATTTATAATTTTTAGTAGAAATTTTGCTAAATTATGGCATGGTAAATTTATGGAGCTTACGATAGGTCTTAAAGGAATGTCTTTTTTATGAATTTTTGGTAGACCGTAAAAGTGGGGTGGTTTACTGTAATGTGGGACTAGTTTACTTCTTTCTTTGTCTTCGAATTCATTTTTAAATTTAAATAGAGTTTTGTATATTTTATTTTCAATTGATTTTGTTGGGTCCGTTTCTAAACTGGTGTAATTCTCAGTGTTCAATAGTTCGTTGACTTTTGTGTTGTAATCGTTTTTATTCATTATTACTGTTGCATTGCCTTTGTCAGCAGGTAGAATTATAATTGAGTTATCGTTTTTAGATTGCGAATTGCTTTTATTTCGTTATTATTTAAATTTGGCTTTATTTTGTGATTCTTTTCTATTTCGATTTTACATCGTATTCTAAATTCGTTTGCTTGATCTTCTTCGAGTTGGTTTGCTGTTTTTTCAATACAGCTAATTATTTCAAAGGTTGGTATTGATTTTGGTGTTACTGAAAAGTTAAGGCCTTTTGAAAGAATTGATTTTTCTGTGTCGTTAATGGTTCTGTTTGATAAATTTATCACGGTGTTTAGCATGGTGTTCCTGTTTTCTAACGTTTTAGTTTGTGTGTTATTTTTCTCTATAAATAGGTTATTAAATTTCTTTATGTGAATTTCTTTTTGTTTGGAAAATACTGATTCGTAGTAGGTTTTGCACTAACGAGAATTTTATCAAAATCATATTTTGTTACCTTTATTCGTATGAAATTTATAATGCCCTCAATATCTTGTTTTAACTTATAAATAATGTGTCGGTGGTTTTGTAGTCTTTCCCTCATCATACTGTAACTTGCTCTTTCGAGAATTCTTGATAGTTTATTGCTTGTCTTTCCAAATTTGATTCTAAATCCTTTTGGTATTATTTCGTTGTTTCTGCACTTTATTAGGAATGTGAGTGAATTTTTGGAATGCGATAGCTTTAGGTTTAGATTGTCCAACTGTCTAAAACAAATACAAATTTCAGGCCCATACCTGACTTGTAAATACTCCCTGTATGTTTGTTGTGGTTTGTTTAGCATTCTTCTTAAGAAGAATGCTAAACAAACCACAACAAACATACAGGGAGTATATACATTAATTGAGTTATTATGAGCTCACCATACCCCACAGTTTACTTAGAGTAATAAAATAAATAAATAAATTATAATGAAGGAATTTTAGAGAAGGTATTATTCAAGGTCCATTTACTCCGAGTACTTTTTTATGTGTTTGATGATTTTAAAAATTAAATAAAAGACATTACAAAATAAAATTTACTGAAGTGTGACGTGAACTATAAAATGATAATGAATTGCATTTGTAAATAGGAATAAATAAAAGATTGTATGTTTGTTGTATTTTGTGGTTTTATTGGGAGTGTGCGTGAATGATAGGATTATGAATGAATATAGCTATCCAAAAGAAGGCCCTAATGAGCTAGCCGGAAGCAGTTGAAGAAGGCCATTCAACTGAGGAAGAGAGGAAAACGGGTAAACAATATCTTTTTTGACTTATTTAAATTTTGAAAAATTTTTCTATTTTCGAATTTGAAAATTTAATAAAATTTTCGAATATATTTTTGTTGGTGAGGATCTTACCCGAGTACCACGGCAATCTTATGACGCTGAATTCGTGAGGCTCGATTCTTATAAGGATACACAGCAATCTTATGACGGTTCAACGTTGGGGCTCGAATGTTTTTTTTGAGTGAGTACTAATTTACCAGAGTACTACGGCAATCTTTATATATACAGGGTGAGTTTTTGGTGTGGCAATGGTCAATAACTTCGTTATTATAAAAGCTACGTAAACCAAATTTGGTGGCATATTACGCATGCCTAAAGTGCACATTTTAAAAATATTTGGAAGCATACAGGGTGTTTCATAATTCCAGGGCATATTAAACTTGTATTTTTTTAAATGGAACACCCTATATATTATTGCATTTTTCAAAAGCCCATAAAAAGAGCTTTAATTTGATATCAAATTATATCTGTCTATTCCTTTTAGTTTTTGAGATATTCAACTGTTTTTAGAAAAAATGACCCTGATTAGATACATTGCCACTGCACTAATACACAACTTATGTTAATTTTCAAGATGCAGAAAATTTTACTATATACCATAGTATATTTGTAAATATCACACTTTTGAAATTTCTTCACAGTATACAGGGTGTGTCAGGTTTCGCAAAAGGAAATTTTTAAAACTTTTTTTAAATAGTACCCTACCAATTTTATTGCTACAATAGATAGCTCATTAAGTGTTCTTTCATTTTTGTTAAGCATTCCCTATACCTAAATTCATTACTTTCTGAGATATTTTTGATTCTCTTCAAATTTTAAAAATGTTTTTATTTTACATACCTAAAAATAACTTACTATTAAAGAATATTATAAAACAATTAATACATTTTGATTAACAATTAACTGCACTTATCCAATAACAATTTTCACTAAAGATATACGTACAATAATAGGCTATTAACAGAATTCTGCCAGATCAACAATATGCATTTTATAGAAAATGTTCAAGCAGGAAATCAGGCAGGCTTTGAAAAAATAACAATTGCAATTAAAATGTTATTTAGGTTTATTAATTGTTGTGTGTTGTCATTTAACACATAATCAGTTCTGTTTTAAATGTAATCTTTGAAGGAGTTTTCAAAATGAATTTTACCGTGGAAGAACAAATAGATATGATTTGGGTATTGGGAGAAAGTTTAAGAAATTGCCTACTGGCATCAAGAATATACCAAGAGAGATATCCTGTTAAATGACAACACACTACAATTAATAAACCTAAATGACATTTTAATTGTAATTGTTATTTTTTTCAAAGCCTACCTGTTTCCTGCTTGAACATTTTCTATAAAATGCATATTGTTGATCTGGCAGAATTCTGTTGATAGCGTATTATTGTAGGTTGTTATATCTTTAGTAAAAATTGTTATTGGATAAGTGTAGTTGATTGTTAATCAAAATGTATTAATTGTTTTATAATATTCTCCAATAGTAAGTTATTTTTAGTTATGAAAATTAGAAACACTTAATGAACTAACCAGTGTAGCAATAAAATTGGTAGGGTACCATTTAAAAAAAGTTTTAAAAATTGCATTTTGCGAAACCTGACACACTCTGTATATTGTGAAGAAATTTCAAAAGAGTGATATTTACAAATATACTATGGTATATAGTAAAATTTTTTGCATCTTGAAAATTAACATAAGTTGTGTATTAGTGCAGTGGCAATCTATCTAATCAGGGTCATTTTTTCTAGAAACAGTTGAATATCTCAAAAACTAAAAGGAATAGATATATACAATTTGATATCAAATTAAAGCTCTTTTTATGGCCTTTCCAAAAATGTAATAACATATAGGGTGTTCCATTTACAAAAATAAAAGTTCAATATGCCCTGGATGTATGAAACACCCTGTATGCTTCCAAATATTTTTAAAATGTGCACTCTAGGCAATCCTAATATGCTTCTAAATTTGGTTTACGTAGCTTTTATAATAACAGAGTTATCGACCGTTGCCATACTAAAAACTCACCTTATATATGGCTTTTTACTTCTATATGAAAAAAAGTTCGAAAGATTTTACTTTCTGCACGTAATCAATAACGCGAAGACTTATTTCCAGGATATAGTGGTTAAAAGTTACATTAGAATTCAAAGTTAAGCACTGTGTTTATATGACCACGTGATTATGTGCCTTAGTGTTTAAACGTCCGTGTTTAAATATTTGTTTGATTAATTGTAGATATGTTAACTGACCCTTTTTAAAAATCGTATGGTTATGTGTTCTGGGATTATGTGTCCCTTAAACATGCTTTTTATATTTGATGCTTTAAAATTAATGTTTCTTTGTATTTTACGGGACGTATGGTAGTTGCTCTAATCATCCGACAATGACAGAGCACTTCTGGCCGAAGCTAAGCATGACTATGGATTATCGGGAAAGGAAGTAGTTTTTCTAAATTAATTATTAATATAGAAGTGGAGGAAAATCCTGAAAAACGCATATCATTCTCACGCTTACATGCCCTTTCATATGAAATCACTCAAATTTTTTCACGACAACATGCATCAGTTTATTTTATACCCTATATTTCTTACGGACCTGGCCTTAAACGTTCAGCAAAGGGGAAGCTTCTTGATTGTCCTAATAACAGTAAATGGGATTACTGAATTTCATATCTTATCAAAAGTATAAGTTCTTCAACTTGCTCCCCAAATCCCCCTTCTCCTCAGCCCAAGGTGTCAAGTATGCAGTTAATAGCAGACCTGCCAGATGACAATGTGGATGAAGAAATCTTGTGGTTACAAAATTCTACGGATCCATGGTCAACAGTTGAAGTTTACTGGCAGCCTGCAACTCACGCCAGACTAAACGATTTAATGTATTCTAAAAAACAAGAAACAATATCTGAAAATTTCTTTATCTACAGAAGCCCTCTGGATATCTGCTGGTAAGCATAATGTTTCATACCTGGAATTTAAGAAATATTAATTTTTAATCCACGGATTTTGCTTGGAAAAGTTAAATTTTAATTATTAATTGTAATAAATAGGATATTGTTTTAATTTTGCCTTTTGTTAAAGTTAATAAAGGATTTTGATGCAATCTATCCCAATTGTGCCAAAAATTTATATAATAATTTAACATTGTACAAGCAGAAAATTCTAGAGCTGATGCAGAAACGATTTCAAAAGACTGCTATGGAAGCAGAAAGGAGCTTCCTAAAGAATTACGGCTAGTTGCGAAAGGTTCGTTCAAGTCTGTTTAAAACAAGTTCAATACATTACATTTAGTTTTTAGTGTAGTATTGTATTTGTATAAAATTGCATCAAAATGATACTATTAGTATATTAACGAATAGGAAGCAAAGCTACTTAGTCATCAAAAGTGAAGAAAATTACAATTATTTCTAAACACATGTACTAGGTACGTAAACGCACCATTAGTTTGTTCATGTTTATACTTAATAATAACATATTTAAATACTACTCAGGTTTTCACGATATTATAAAATTTCTGACATTTTAATACAATTTTAATTTAAAAAAGCAAAATCACTAGGCGATTGTATTTAGAGAAAAAGGTGACCATTTAGTTTTCTAATTTTGTTCAAAATATTAAATACACACGATCTAAGTAAAAAAGGTTGCAATATTGTTATTAACACAAAACTTGAATTTGTTGGGATACAACATTTTGCCTACTTGGCAAAATCTTTTCATTTTTATAATTTAAACATTTATACTACCAAATCTAAGTAGATTGCTTATTCTATTCTGGTTACTAACTAAAACTATGTATGTTTATTATAGTCGCAAAACCAATTGTGGTGCCTAATAGACTTTTCGTTCTGCAGATGGAGAAGATAAGGCTTCACTTGCAGTGTTTCTTTGGCTACCGGATTTGTTAAGTCTAAGCATTCTTAAATCAAAAAAGAAACAAAGTTGAAGATCATACAGGGTCGAAGCTGTAGAAGGTTTTATTACGCATATAAGAACAGTAGCTGAGCTGGAAGAGAGTGTTACACGAAGAAGCCAAAAAATGGAAAACTTGAGTCTTCCATTTCAACCTTTTATTTTTATTGTCGACCAAGCTCTGAGCCAGATCCAAGCATATTATGTTGTTGTTAACGATTCTTTTTATGTGACGGCAGGAATTGCAGCAACGGTTGCTACCTGCTTTAAAATCATATTTGTTTTGAATTTGCCTGATCCTGTGGAGGATAATGCCATATGGACATTCATTCAGAAAGGTTTTTATGTCTTAAACACTAAATATGATTCTTTCTATACATCGGTGCACACTTTACTTTTGGAGGTTGGTTCTAACTATATAAAATCATAAATTAACACTGAATCTTACTCTTAATATGCCAAGGCGTTTTTTATGTTTACATTTCTATGAAAGCCTACGAACTTTATTTTTACATTTTGATTTTACAGACTGTACAATCATTTATAAAATATGAATGTGCAGAATATGCATGTGCTTGGGTGTTTAGTAGCAAATAATCACTTAGGCGACATTAACATTTAAGTGGTACAAATCAAAATCTTAATTGTACTGTAGTTCCTTCTGTATTGACAAACCAGCCCGCCTCTTCAATGCAAGCTTTCAACGTGGCTAGTAGTTCAACAATTTTTGAACCGCCTAATGTTTCAATTAATTCCATAGATGAATGCTAATATAATCGTAAATCTGTGGGTTTGTTTATGGCAGGTACTTATAAAAATCCACTTTTACCTAGAAACAGTGCAAATAGCGTTTTTGTGGGGCTTGATTCTTACTTAAAGTCTGGTGTAGTTCCTACCGTTTCTCAATGTTTAACTGACACGAATGAGAGAGGATTGGTATTTTCAAACAATTTAGAAGTCGCGCTAAAAAGTATGTCAGAAAAAATTCAGTCACCTTTGAAAAGCTTTAGTATTGCACATAAAAGGATGAACTACGTTAAAGAGGTGACAAATACATATATTGCTTCTCAGGAGGTAGTGATTGGCCAGTATCTACATGAAAAGAGGAAAGAGAAAGTGTTGGTTCTTGAACCAGCAAATGTTACTGAACAAGTGGTTCGACAGTGCCATGTTCTACAAAAGTATTTCTCCTTTAAAACTGTATTAAATGATATATTAGAATACATGAACTTTTTACAAACTCAAGTATCAAGTGATATTTTGGCATACTTTATACAAGGACCTTTTTGGTAAAATGAGGAACGGAAACACGAAAACCGTTATGTAATACCATTATTTTTATACTTTGATGATTTTGAAAGTGGAAATACGCTTCCTAGTCATTCGGGTTTTCACAAGTTGGGTGATGTGTATGTTTCAGTTGCATGTTTGTCTCTAAAATGGACTTTCCAGCTGGCATACATATTTCTTGCTTGTTTTTTTCATTCTTATGACAGGGTGCATTTTGAAAACAATGTAATATTTTCACCACTTATTCAGGAATTACATTTTTTATATGACAATACCACAATACCACAATACCACAAAACGGTATATTTTCAGTTAGGTGTTATCATTGATGATAATTTTGGTATACACTCTATCACAGGTTTCAGTGAGGTTTTTCTGCAAATTCTGCATGTCGTCAGTGCAATATTAGAAAATAAGTACTAAAATCTTTTTTGTTACGAGAAGACAACAAATTTGAGAACACTGAAGAGTACAATAGGCAAATTGAACAGAAGCTGCCTTTGTCAGAAACAGGTATAAAAGAAAAGTGTGTTTGTTTGAATATGAAAGCTTTTTCTCTATTTGAACAAGTGTCTGTAGATATGATGCTTGATCTTTTGGAGGGTTGTGTTAAATATATTCTGTTTTTATGATTGTAAAATATGTGTCGGAGTTAAAACTATCACGCTATGAATGAACGTATGTCGGAATTTGATTTTGGACCAGATAATGGTTCGAAACCAACAAGTTTGTCATGGGATCATCTTATTAAAGGAAATGTACGTTTGTCTGCTGATGAAATGATAACCTTTATTGGTTTTTTTTTCATTCTTATAGGATATTTTATACCCACAAGTCATCCTATGTGGCAGTTGTAGGTTACAATGCGAAAACTCTTATACATGTTACTCAGTTCTACTTTTGATTCATTCTTTTGTGATGCACTTAAAACTGTCATTATGGAGTTACATCAACTTTATATTTTTTTTCTAAAGATAATCTAAAACCTAAATTTCACATTTTACTTCACTATCCATCGACAATAAAAAAGACTATACCCATCTTCGAAGATGTGATCTGTGCGATTCGAAGCAAAACATCAAATTTTGAAAATTGCTGCTAAAGTTTCTTTTAATAAGCGAAATATTGGCTTTTCCCTGGCAACTAAACATCAGTTACATTTGAATTATTTGCTTATGAGAAGAGGTCCTTGGAGCACGTTGGAAATAAGACTGCAGCGTACCGTAGACAAGCACAATTTTTTTTCAAAGCAGTTAAATATCAATGCTGCCGATAAATTAATGTGTGTCCCTTGGGTGAAAGTTAATGATATATCGTATCGCAATGCTACCATTTTATTAAATGATATTAACGAGAATGGTGAGTTATATTCTGAAGCATATTTATAATTTATGCCTGTGGTGAACAACGTAGGATAGCTTTTCAATGTTCAGAATTTTTAATGATTCGTTTTAATTGGCATCTTTCTGTCTATGAGGCTACTGTTCCTGCTCCTCTAAGCACTGTTGTCTGTTTCATGATAGTTTGCCATTTCCGGTACCGTATCATTTAACTATTGCACCTAGTGGAACTAATTATATTACCCTGAGAGATTATATATATATATATATATATATATATATATATATGAAAATATATATGAATAGATATGAAAATTGTAAATGTAGATAGTTCTAATTTTCACATCATTTTTCTGTTAATTGAAAATAACGATACAAGGGTGACCAAAAGCCAAGAAACTGATTTGCACATATAAAAGAGGCAGAAGTTTTCTGACTTTGACCCCCTTATATATTAATGATTTTGATATTTGTATAGCCACATAAAGGTTACAAAATATTTTAGTACATAGATTAGTTTCCTATTTTTATATTACTTGATATTGAACTGTCAATATTATTAAATAAATATTCCGTTTATTTATATTTATTATTTTATTTATGTACCTTGAAGATTTTTTTGGTCCGGATGTTAATTATTTTAGTTGCTATGTCGAAAATCATGTATCAATATTGCAATTATGCCATCAGTGCTTATAAAAGTAATTTATAATAGGAAAGTCTCTGTAATTGTAGCTACTTTTTTGTATAACTCCTATCAGCCAACATGGTAATCTTTACATTTCTTGCACTTATAATACTATTAACGCGTTTCACCAATTTAAAACAAGTAACAACAAGTCTTTATTACTCACTGTTCACAAGTCTAATTAACAGTATATGCCTTATTTATAGATGTTTTCATGCACTAATATCTTCTTAAACTAATTCCTTAACTATAAGTCTTCTTATCAACACTAAACACTACTATAATTTACTTATTACACTTTTGTCTAGTTATGTGTTTTACAAGTCGATGGTACAATATACACGTTCACATATCACAAATTTATATTTACTCTTGGACTTCCAAAAGTGTAACTAATTAACCTTACACGATATAATTTATATTTGACAGTTAGGTATAGACTAACTCTGTACTACATCAGCGGTCTTATATATACCCTGAATTAAATAAATGATTCATTTTCCGGTATATGCTAGAAAGTTTAAGGCTTCTGTAGTATATACATTGCTTATGGCGCATGTGTTTGAAGGGTTGCTTAATAGTAGTTCGTAACAATATGTTATATATAAATGTTAACAGTGACCGACCATTTCGAATGGACCTGCACCTTGCCGAAGTTCTAAATTACTAGAACAGGTGAAATGGCTTGCGTGTTCTAATGAGCTAAAGAGACAAACTACAGGTCCAACCAAAGTAGTAGGGTCGTTAGTGAGGAACCAGACTAAGACAGGTCCCCGAAAGAGGGCAGCGGCTCTTTCGGTACTTAGATTGGCAGAGACCATAGGGGTCGGTATGGCAGTCTAAGACACACTACCGCGATGTGGAAGGCAACGGGAAACCACCACATTATCTACACAGCGTACCTAAATTATAATAAAATGATGGCATTCTCTGGGTAAAAGATTCCGAGTTAAAATAGTCCCCATTCGGATCTCCGGGAGGGGACTACTTCTGAGGATGCGATCGGAAAGTTAAAAATAAGAGTCGGGAACATTCTGCGAGTCGGAGCGTGGAATGTTAGAAGTATGAAGCAAGTAGGTAAGCTAGAGAACCTAAAAATCGAAATGAATAGGTTATCACTAGACATAGTAGAGATCTGCGAAGTTCGGTGGCCAGAGGCGGGGATTTTTGGAGTGGAGACTTCAGGGTAATTCATACAGGAGCAGAGGACGGAAATTTGGGTGTGGGGATAGTTATGCGGAAAAGATAGGACACTGTGTGGAAAATTACTTACAAAAGAACGAAAGAGTACTCATGGTTAGATTAGAATCTAAACCGGTAAACACAGTAATAATACAAGTATACATGCCCACCTCTAGCTACAGTGACGAAGAGCTAGAAGCCATCTACAAAGATATCGAAGACATATTAAGATACGTAAAAGGACATGAAAATTTAATAACTACGGGGGATTTTAATGCAATGGTAGGTGAGGGTTGGGAAAGAGCAGTAGTAGGTTTATTTGGTATAGGCACGAGAAACGACAGGGGAAATAGGCTGGTAGAATTTTGCGACAAGAACAATTTAATCATCACAAACACATTATTTCAACATCATGCTAGAAGACGATATACGTGAAAGATGCCAGGAGATATAGGACGATATCAAATAGATTACATTCTTGTTAGACAACGGTTTAGGAATCAAGTAAAGACTGTAGAAGCTACCCAGAAGCAGATATAGATACTGACCACAACATCGTAATTATGAAGGCCGCACTTAAATTTAAAAATCTGAAAAAGAGGAACGGAAAAGGCACTTGGACTTAGAGAAACTAAAAGACAAAGATATTCAAGTAAGATTCGAAAAAAAGTCAAATGAATTGCTGAATGATATCGCGAAAATATCTGAAACTAAGGAAGTAGAAACAGAATGGAATAACATTAAATCCAGCCTAGACATGGCGGCCAGAGATATTTTGGGGTATACACAAAAAGAAAATAAGAAACCATGGATAACAAAGGATATCGTGAATTTAATAGAAGAAAGACGAAAATACAAAATAAATCAGACGAAACAGGAAAACAGAGATACAAAGCCATAAAATGGGAAATTATTCGAAAATGCAGGAAAGCTAAAGAACAATGGATTGATGAAAAGTGCAAAGAAGTACAAACTAAGATGGAAATAGGAAAGACAGACGAAGCATACAAATTAATTAGAATGAATTTTAGGATATAAAACCGTATAGCAAAAATATAAGGGACGCACAAGGAAACGTCATTATAGAAAACGTAGAGAAAGTGAGTAGATGGCAAGAATATATAGAGAATTTATATGCAGGAGAGGAACTATCTGCATTAGAACAGGAATCAAACATTGAAAATGATGACTTGGGATATCCTATACTTCGAGACGAGTTTGAATTAGCATTAAAGAGTCTGAAAAATGGTAAGGCGCCGGGTACAGATAAGGTGCAAGCAGAAACTCTACAAGCCGCTGGACAAGCAGTAACAGAACGTCTCTTCCAACTTGTAAGCTATATGTATGAGACGGGCGAAATACCCAAAGATTTCAAACGTATCTTCATAGTAACTATACCAAAAAAAAAGAGAGACGTGAAAATTTTCGAACAATAAGTTTGACAGCACACGTGTCAAAACTATTAACTAGAATTGTACAAAGACGAATGGACAAACGAGCTGAAGAAATACTAGGAGAAAATCAATTTGTGTTTAAGCGAAACAGAGGAACACGAGAGGCTATTTTAGCTCTGAGAATGCTAATGGAGAAAATAATAGAAAAAGGGGAAGGCGTGTATATAGGGTTTGTAGATCTGGAAAAGCATTCGACAATGTAAATTGGAAAAAATGTTTGAAATACTCAAAAGGATTGGAATGAGTTATAGGGATAGACGAATAGTACATAGCTTATACAAAGAGCAAACAGCAGTAATAGAATTAGAGCAGGAACGTAGAGAAGTAAACATTAGGAAAGGGGTGAGACAGGGTTGTGCCCTATCCCCATTGATTTTTAACTTGTACATAGAAGAGGCAATGAATACTGTCAAATGCAGGAAGACATTTGGAATTACTATGCAGGGACAAAAAATTGATATGCTTAGATTTGCAGATGATATAGCGGTATTAGCGTCTAGCAAGGAAGAGCTAGAAGCTGCTCTTAACGAAATGGAAACGGTTCTAACAGAGAGATACGGTATGAAAATTAACAAAACTAAAACTAAGGTTCTAGTTTGCAAAGGTGGGGAAAATAAATCAAAAACAAGAATACAAGTATTTAACACGAACTTACAAGAGGTTAAGTATTTCTGCTACCTAGGAAGCCAAATAACGCAAGATGGGAAAAGCACAAAAGATATAAACAAAGATTAGCACAAGGTCGTGCTACATTTAACAAGAAAGCAACTATTGTGCTCAAAGACCACAAACATAGAAACAAGGAAAAGATTGCTTAAAACATATGTGTGGAGCACAGCACTGTACGGCTGTGAAGCCTGGACAGTAGGAGAAGCGGACAAGAAAAGGTAGAAGCCTTTGAAATGTGGTGTTACAGGCGTATGATGAAGATATCATGGACAGACAAAGTTAAGAACGAAGAGGTACTAAAATGGTAGGGAAGAAAGAAATATGTGGAAAATGGTAAAAATAGGAGAGATAGGATGATAGGCCACATACTACGGCATGAGGGAATAGTGCGGAATATTTTAGAAGCAGAGATAGGAAAAAAGAGAAGAAGAGGCAGACCTAGATTAGACTACTGCACACAGATACTAAAAGATGTAGGCTGTAGAGGTTTCAGGGGATGTGTAGGCTAGCCCAGAATAGAAATCAATGGAGGTACGCATCCAACCAATCCCAAGATGGATAAACTAATGACGAAAAGATAACTGTGCGTAAACATGATGATTATTATAAGTAACTACAAGAATTGGTTGGGCAATATTCTCGAATAATGTTAAGTGTGTGAAAGGATTTACTAAAAACCATTATTTCGGCAAATGTCTAAGTGTTGGGGATCTTGGTAGCCACAGGTTGCTTAACCTCCTTCACTGAATCTCGGTAAAATAGGGTATAAAATTAGAAAACAATAGAAAGGAACGAGCTGAATACACATACTCCCTGAAAAGAAGAAAAGAAGAAAAGAAGAAACCACCAAAACGCAAAATCAAAGAAGCTGCCTATATAACCCTACATAAAAATAACTGCGTTGCAAACGAATCCGTGACTTTCAGTAAACAATGGATTCCATTACTAAAAGAAATAACAAATGAAAATCAAATGCCCACAATATCTAGGTAGCATTGCAAGTTTTTCCCGGTTTTCCTTGCAATATTAACATGAAATACAGCCTACATACATTATTTCTATTTATACATAAAATAACTAATTACATAAAAATAAGCATAGTAACAATCCTTGTAAAACAGCATTGGTATCTGACAAGTATAAATCCACAATAAGGTTACCTCAAAACCATATACAATCTCCGTTGAACAGTATTGGTATCTGACAAGTGTAAACCCGCCATAGGGTCGCCTCAGATCCATATACAATCTTCATAGAACAACATTGGTATCTGACAAGCGTAAACCCACCATAGGGTCGCCTCAGATCCATATACAATCTTCATAGAACAACATTGGTATCTGACAAGTGTAAACCCGCCATAGGGTCGCCTCAGATCCATATACAATCTTCATAGAACAACATTGGTATCTGACAAGTGTAAACCCACCATAGGGTCGCCTCAGATCCATATACAATCTTCATAGAACAACATTGGTATCTGACAAGTGTAAACCCGCCATAGGGTCGCCTCAGATCCATATACAATCTTCATAGAACAACATTGGTATCTGACAAGTGTAAACCCGCCATAGGGTCGCCTCAGATCCATATACAATCTTCATAGAACAACATTGGTATCTGACAAGTGTAAACCCACCATAGGGTCGCCTCAGATCCATATACAATCTTCATAGAACAACATTGGTATCTGACAAGTGTAAACCCGCCATAGGGTCGCCTCAGATCCATATACAATCTTCATAGAACAACATTGGTATCTGACAAGTGTAAACCCGCCATAGGGTCGCCTCAGATCCATATACAATCTTCATAGAACAACATTGGTATCTGACAAGTGTAAACCCGCCATAGAGTCGCCTCAGAACCATGTTAAAATCTGCCAAAGAGGGAACTTAAATCATAATGAATTTTCCCCCTCAAAATAAATAAAAAAAAAACGACTACTTAAGCCTTTCAATAATGCAATCGCACACTTCTTTAATAACCATCCTCTCAATTGTATAAATAGAAACAAGTTAAAAAATGTTGGCTGAAACGCAGACACAAAAACGGTAGCAGTCTTTTGAAATGCTCCAGATGTATGAGGACGATAGCATGGACAGACAAAGATAATAACAAATAAGTTACAGAAATAGTATGGGAACAAGGATATCTGGGGAAAAAGAGAAATAGTAGGGCGGAATACGTTCTAAGGCATTTTTGGGGAATAGTATGTGATATATTACAAGCAGAGATAGGAAAAAAGAGGTAGATGTAGACCTAGATCAGACAGTTATAGATGCAAACTGTGCATATTTCAGGGAAATCTGTAGGTTAGTTCAGAATAGGGAACAATGATGGTACGCGTCTAACCAGTTCTAGGACTGAAGACCTAATGATGATGATGAACAGTGACCGAAGAAAGTAGCTACAATTACAGCTCATTTGATTTCATACTACAAGATTAGCTTGTAGTGAGAATGGTATGGTATGCAATGGTAACAATACAGTTCATTAATTACAACAAATAAATACTGTACCAGTAACACTATTACCTTATAGCAGCAACAGATCAGGTATGAAAAATAGCAAAACTTTTTACTAATTGTTACAAACTTCCCGTAATAGCGACTGAAACCATATACAGTAGTAACACCAAAACTATGAAATACAGCAAAATGTTCTGCTATACTTCAAGACTACGCTTGTGATGAGAATGGTACCGTGTGTAATGGTAACTATACAGTTTATCCATTACAACAAATAATACTCTAATTGTAACAGTATTACCCTGTAGCACCAATACATCACGTACGAATAATAGCAAAACTGTATACTAATGGTTACAAACTTCCTTAATAACAACACAATATATATATATATATATATATATATATATATATATATATATATATATATATATATATATATATATATTGCCGTGGAATGTGCCTTTAGGGTCACATGAACTGGTACTTTCTAAAAAACATTTGAGCCCCACAGATTGAGCGTCATAAATTGCCGTGGAACTCTCTAATTTAAGCTCCGGACCTCGCCACAGTAAAAAAAAATAATTTGAAAGATATAAAAATTTTCACAACAATTTTCTTACCCGGATTCTGCTTCATCAAATTAATTTTTTCAGCAGCTTCCCTGGCTAGCTCAGCTGTGTCTCCTCTCGGATACCTAAATTTACTATCATTTTCTTTACCGTTCACACACCATTCAATAAAATCACAAAATAATACAATAATCATACAATATTTATTTACCACTATTTACAAATAATAATTCAAAGTTATGTACAGTTTAGTGCTGAAGTTACACCTCAATAAATGCTATCTTTGTAAAGTCCTTGTTTTTAAAATTGAAATTTCAAACACATTTAATGCAACATGAGTAAATGGGCCCCAAATAATACCTTATCTTTATTTATTACCGCACACTGGAGTATGGTGAGCTCATGATAACCCAGTTTATTAATGTATGCTTTTCACTTTGCATACTATGACTACAAACTTAATAAACCCATGTACTCTTAACAATTAAATTTAAATTCATCAAGAAATTTAATAAGCTTTAATAACCTCATGTTTAAGCGTTCGAATAGCGCAACCAATTTTTGCTAAATTAACGTCCCACCGACGTTGATTATCAGAAACGTAAGAAGAAATCATAGTTTTCAGGACTCTATTAATACGTTCAGCCGGATTCGCCTGAGGATGATATCGAGCATTAAACAGAATTTTTGTTCGATAAGAATCACAGAGTTTAGTGAAAATATTACTACGAAATTGTACACCATTGTCCGCAATTAGATACTGAAGAGTACCATACACCAGGAAAATATTTTCCTCAATGGTTCGAGCAACCGCAGCGGCCGTAGACGCACGTAGAGGAAAGAAACAAGCATATTTTGTAAAACAATCGGCAACAACTAAAATGAAAGAATTTCCTTTAGAGGATCTAGGAAGAGGTCCGACAATATCAGTACATAGGACTTGCCAAAGACGAGTGGCAGTAGCACGAGAAGACATAAAGCCAGGAGGTTTCTTTTGTTCGACTTTGTGCAAATTTTACAACGACGGACGTATCGAGCAACAGCGGCTCTAAGTTTAGGCCAATAGTAACGCATGGAAATTTTAGAGACAGTTTTGTGGACACCAGGGTGACCTGAAGTAGGTAGATCATGATTTTCGTATAGAACCCTATTCCGTTGTCCGCTGAGAACTACTAACTTCCAATCGTCTTGAGGAGGTTGGAGCAAAGACTGTTTAGATTTTACATGTTTGTATAGTAATTCGTTTTCCACATGCCAGTTACTGTATAGTTTAGGATTGGAATTAACACGAGTCCGTAGCTTAAGATACCAAGGATCCAAAATTGGCAGAGTAATAGAAGATTTAGCAAAGTCATCAATTAAGTCAATTTTAGGTACTGAACGAGATAAGGCATCGGGGACGATGTTTTCTTTACCTTTACGATGTACGATGGTGAAGTTATATTGTTGAAGTCGTACAGACCAACGAGCTAAACGACCGTTGGGGCTTTGTAGATTATTCAGCCAGATAAGCGAGTGGTGATCGGTGATCACAGTAAAATGAGAACCCTCGATATAGGGACGAAATTTCTCAATTGCCCATATAACACCAAGACATTCTTTTTCGGTGGCGTTATAGTTGCGTTCCGCCTTTTTAAGAGAACAGCTAATGTAGCTAATGACTTTTTCGTCATCACCCTGTTGTTGAGTCAGCACAGCACCCAGACCAAAATCAGAGGCATCAGTCTGTATAGTAAAGGGCAAAGAAAAATCAGGACAACTCATCACTGGAGCCGTTACCAAGTGTTCTTTCAGCAGCTTAAACGCCTGCTGACATTCCGAAGACCAATCAAATTTAGAATTTTTCTTAGTCAAAGCAGTAATTGGAGCAGTAAGAGCAGAAAAATTTGGGATAAAGCGACGATACCACGAGCACATACCAACTATGCGTCGTACTTCAGTTACAGTAGTAGGAGGAGGAAGATTAAGAATGGCCGAAACTTTTTCTGGGTCGACATGGAGTCCATGACGATTTACTACGTATCCCAGATAACGGAGTTCCGGTCGGCATATAATGCATTTATCTCTGCTAAGAGTAAGACCTGCAGAATTTAAACTAAAAAGCACATTCTGTAGTACCACCAAATGTTGTTCGAAAGTAGGGGTAGCGATGATCACATCATCTAAGTATGCGAAACAGAAAGGTTCGAAATCAGCACCAAGCACACGATCTATAAGTCGCTGAAATGTCGCTGGAGAATTATGAAGACCAAATGGCATTTTAGTAAACTGGTATAAACCTCTACCAGGCACCGTAAATGCAGTAATCGCTTTAGAATTAGAAGAAAGAGGTATTTGCCAATAAGCAGAGCGAATGTCCAAACTAGTTAAGAATTTAGCGTCTCTAAGACGGTCTAGAATCGTAGAAATATAAGGAAGGGGGTAGGCATCCTTTTCGGTAACATCATTGACCTTTCTGAAATCGATGCAGAAACGATATGTGCCATCTTTCTTAGGCACCATAACAATAGGGCTAGACCAAGCGCTATTAGATGGTTCTACAACACCATTTTCTAGCATCTCATCCAGAGCTTGATTGACGTGTCGTAGTACCGTAGGGGACATGGGATAATATCTTTGCTTAATAGGACTAGACGTAGTACGGATCTGATATTCAATGAGATTAGTACAGCCCAAAGGTAAAGTATCATCTTTAGGAAACATCTGTTGGGCTATACGAGACAATTCGGATTGTTGTATGTTCGATAGATCGGAAAGAGCATTGATCTGACTGATCGAGACAGTAGAAGAAGAACAGAAAGTCCATTGACCCGTTCGAAAATCCGGGACAACACCCATAGATTTCCAGAAGTCAATGCCTAAGATCAGAGACTGAGAAATAGAAGGAACGACTAGGACGTCAAGAAGAATAGTTTTATTTTCGACCGACATGGGTAAAGTAAGTGACCCGAGAATGTCACAAGCTTGACCATTGGCTACCGTACAGCTGTGGATCTCCGTTTGGGACAAAGGCAAAGAAAGAGAATAGAGAATATCCCAACCCGGACCACCAATAATCGTACGAGAAGCGCCAGAATCAAGCAAACCCTTAAATTCGATGTCGAAAATAGTAACAGTAAGATAAGGTCTGTCGTCCTCACGAGAACTAGCTAAAATAAAATCCAGAACATATTTAGATCGGTCATCAAGACCAGAGAAAGGATTTTCTGAGGAAATAATAGGTACCGAGACTACTGTAGAAGGGATCGGGTCGGTTTCTCGGCTTAGCGACTCGATCGGTAGTTTAAATTCTTGTTACAACTCGTACAATTGGTACGGGTAACATTAGGTTTACCACAACCATAGCAATGAAGTATTTGGGGTTTAGTACAGGAAGAAGACTTGTGTCCTCGTTGGCCGCAGTTCCAACAAGTAACGGAAGAATTAGAAATATTTTTAGGAGCATCACTGGCACCAGGTGTAAATGTTTTCGAAGTAGTAACACCAGAATGGGGAGGGACATAAGCAGAAGTAAGTTTGCTGCGGACAACAGGACCTGTATAAGCTAAGTCAGGCTCTAGGAGTTGAGAAAAGTTCAGAGCAGGAGGAGACTTAAATTTATCGGCTTGTATTTTGCGCTGTTCTAGTCTGCGACCTACACGCAAAAGTTCCGTAATAGTATTCAGATCAAGCAAAGCTACGTTGGTTTGGTAGAAAGGGGTAAGATTTGGTAAAATAATATCGAGTTTCTGTAGAGAGAGAGATTGTTAGACGAGCAAATAAATTTTCCATCGTAGCTAAATATACACCAATAGACTCTGAGGGACCCATAGTACGTTGCTTTATTTCCTCCAAAAGTTTTTCGTTGTAATTAACGGGTTGAAATTCTTCCCTTAATAGCAGAATAACATCCTGCCAATTAGTTAGGGATTTTCTATGCGCTCTGAATAAAATTAAAGCTTTTCCCGAAAGTAAGTCTGATGCCGAAGAAAATAGTTGAGAAGCAGAAACGTTGCGTGCCGAGCATAATTCGTCCACGCGTAATAGAAATGCATTTAACGACATACGGTCATCACCCGAAAATTTTAAGTTCAATTTAGACACCAGCTGTCCATAACCAGACGTAGCAATTGATTTAGAAATAGATATAGGTATAGGTAATTCATCAGAAGATTTAGCAGAAGTAAGATCATCCTCAGTATCAGTAGTAGTCGGATTAATAGTAGCCGTAGAAACAAGTGGTACCCTAGGTGAAGCGGAAGAACGTCTAAAGCGACGGTATAATCTATCGCAATCACTGCGTAAATTACTAACACGTAGCAACAACTTTCGCTGTATTACGGTTTCAGCGTCAGAAGTAACATTCATTTGAGTTCAGCTTCATGTAACCGATCAACTTTTAATCTCCAAAAGTCACCCATTATTACAGAATCGACAAACAACACCCAAATATTTAAAGACACAAAAACGAATTATTAGGGTTGTTCGACAGAGAAACCAAATTAACGAAATAACTAACTACCAAACAAAATCCAGTTCCAACGAGAAGGAAAAAAAAATAATTCGAGCCGATACACCAAAAAAATCAATGTCAAAAAAACATCAAGGTCAACAAAAAAAAGTAAAAAAAATCAAGAGCAAATCAAAAAAAAAACCGGGCCGCTACACTAAAATAAAAAAAAATCAATGCCAAAAAGAAATCGAGGTTCTAAAAAAAAATTTAAAAAAAAATCAAGGGCAAACCAAAAAAAATTCGGACAGAAAAAAGAAAATCAGGCCCACGTTGGGCGCAAAAAATCTATGTTACGTGAAATTCGTGGCAGCCACGTTGGGCGCCAAATTTATGCTACATTGGCTCGTAGCCGTGCGTAACACTAAGAAAGTCAAAGAAATGACCGGGCTCAATCGGAGATTAGGGGGGGTTGTAGAAAGCAGACCAACATATAATGTACGCGGCTGTAAGGAGTTAGTAACAATACTTGCAATAAAAAAATTAGAATAGCAAACCTGCAATAAAAAAAAATTAGTCCTGCAAACCTGAAATAAAGAAAAAAGCATAGCATGCTGATCGAGCATAGATTGTTCAGTACTTTGTAGAATGTAAAAAAAAACTGTTTGGATAATCTATATAATATAACAACGGTTAAAGCAATATAAAATTTTTTAGTACAAAGTGAGGAAATATTGGGGAGTAGCAGAAACGTTTCCTCACACACCAATTAAACATAAATCAGATAAAATGTTGACAAAAGATAAATAGATAAGATACAATTGGTATGAGTAATTTAGTAGTATTGATTTTTGTTTCTTTCTTTTTTTTTTCTATGTTTTAAAATAGCATGCAAGTCTATCGTAAAAGGTATCAGAACGACAAAGATATGGTAAAGCAACGGATAATTATTTAAAGTAATAACCAGTAGGAAATAGTTCAACTAACAAAAGTCCTTCAGCAACGCTTCTTTGCAACTGAAGTGTGGGATTCAACGATGTCCTGCACTAACGAAGCACTTCACCCTTGACTGTGAGGGTGTTGATGGAACTTATCACACATTACACTAATCACACCTACGTATTTCACTGGTGTTAGCAGCAGACATTATCATGCTGATGGAACTATGTAGCATTGATAAATTTCTTGTTAATTCTATTTCCTGAGACAATAATTTCGAAATATTTTGTAACACAAATCGAAAAAAAAATTGTAATAAAAATTTAGAATCACGGGCTCTCAAGGCACGATGTAATGCATTAAACTAACAGTAACGTGAGGTGTTTTATTTGCTACCTATGGTAACAAAGAAAAATCTAATGCTTTTGAATAACGAAATTCGCGCAAGCAATGATCTATTTTAGATTCTTTGGTGTTAGAAAAATGCAGAAACTACAGTATCCACTGTATTTAAATAAGCCAAAGTATGCACTAATCTGATAAAACAAAGGGACACTAGACTAGATCGCACACACATTAATCCTAAAGAAAGAATCGGTCAGTTTAGCAAGTTCTACGACTCCTATTTCACAAGACAAACCACTAAAACCACAAATTATAAAGTACGCGTATCACTAAAGTAAGTCCGTCAAATGTTCCTTAAAGCATTTGTCTCACAAGAAAAACAACTAAAAACAATTAGTAGGCACGCGTAAGCAATAAAACCCGTCCGTCAAATGTTCCGTAAAACACACGTGTCTCGAGTTTAACAAGCTTTACCGCTTTTATTTCCAACAGAAAATCAACTAAAAACATGTCGTGCTGGTTCATGAACAATACGAAAATTAATCCCGCATTAATTTTCACTATTGTCAAAAGCAAAGAGGAAACAGTATTTTTAACGTACTTAGTATATCGGAACAAAGAACAAAACTCCCACTGTTCATCTGTTTATATCAATTCGTCGTTATTACAACCTCTTATAGCCTCTTATCTAGACTTGTATATCCACATAAGGAACTAAATTTATATTTAAATATTATTATTATATTTATTATATTTTAATAAATAATTAAGTTGATTATAATACGTTGTTAAGCGATGCAAAATTAGGAGATCCCTCTTAATTTTCCCAGAGTATTTATATCATAAAACTAGGCCCCATTGGCCACACTTTACGCGAAATACTTAATCGAAATTAATATTTCCGCAAATTTTGTATAGCCATTTTAAACTTCTAGAAATATTCCCGCGTCAACACGCTATATCATACAAAACTGTCACATCCACCTGTCGCGTGTTCATCTGTTCTAAACCTATCTATTTCGACCAATGATACATTTCAGTGACGTCTTAAAACTCCGCCTGTAATATCTCTATTCCTGTCTTATGCATATTTGATGTCGCATTCTAACCTTGCTTGCGTTGTAGAAAATTGATGTAGCTGCCCGCGTCTTTATACGTGCCTACTAAAATGATTGCTTTTATCCTCGTCTCATTTTGTAGCATATCATTGATTGTTCATTCCTTCTGCTATTTAAGAAACTTTTGTTAGCGTTTATGCAAAACCACCGACGGTTGAACAATATTTCCTTAAAGCTCGATTCGTTATCTTCACAAATAAGCGGAAGACGACCTTTCCAACCTGCAGGTGTGCTCAATAAATGATCGTTTAAAATAACAGTTCTCAGAGCTTACATTTCACAGTATTTTATACAACCGACGTCTGTTTGTTTGATAAGAAAGCTTTTCGCCTTGGGATTATTGATTTTTCATGCCTTGATGCGTTTTCTGACGTTATAACCCGTTGAATTAAACTCATCATCATTTTGTTTTCGACCTTACTTAAGGTCGGTTTGACGCAGCTCTAACTTCTTTTTTATTCTGTGCTAATCTAAAAAGCTCTACATACCCTTCACAACCTAAATTTCTAATCATTTGACTAATATAGTTTGGTCTAGGTCTTCCTATATCCTTCTATCTTTTTCCTATCCAGCTGGCTCTACATAGATATTAGCAACCTGATGGTTGTTAAAAAACTCTAACATGTTGACATGATTACCATTTATAGGGAAATGAAATATAACCTGGTTATCCGCTTCAAAAAGGAAAACTGTTAAATTATATGTTATGGTAAGGCTTAAGCAAGGAATCGCTGCCAACATGCCAGACCGCAACCTAATTGTGAGTTATGTCATGATGACGTTTATTAAATTATCTGTTATGGTAAGGCTTAAGCAACGAAACGCTACCAACATGCCAGACCGCTACCTAATTGTGAGTTATGTCATGGTGACGTTTATTAAATTATATGTTATGGTAAGGCTTAAGCAACAAATCGCTACCAACATGCCAGACCGCTAACTAATTGTGAGTTATGTCCTGGTGACATTTAGTTAACTGATTTTTATTTTTTTTTGTTTTGTTTTCGAACTTACTTAAAGTCGGTTTGACGCAGCTCTAAATTTTTTTCTATTCTGAGCTAGTCTAAAAAGGTCTACATACCCTTCACAACCTAAATCTCTAATAATTTGACTAATACAGCTTTGTCTAGGCCTTCCTACTCTATCTTTATTTGGTAGTCTATAATCTAAGACTTTACTAAATAGTCCCTCATGTCTTAACTGGTGCCCTATCATTCTATCTCTCCTGACCTTCAATTGTTTCCACATACAGGGATCCTCACCTATCCTTCTATAAACTTCCTCGTTTGTTACTCTATCTGTCCATCTAATCTTTAACATTCTCTTATAAACCAAGTTTCAAAAGCTTCTATCTTTTTCTTATCTACTTCTTTAATTGTCCAAGTCTCACTACCGTATAGTAGAACGCTCCATACGTACGACTTTAAGAAACTTTTTCTATTATCTAAACTAATACTATTAGCTATTAGTAAGTTTTTCTTTTTTAAAAACATTTTTCTAGCTTGAGCTATTCTAGCTACTATATCCCTTCTGCTACGTCCATCCTTTGTAATTATACTACCTAAATAGCAAAATTCATCTACCTCCTCTAACTCGGTATTACCTATTTTTAGTTTTGGTTTAGAACTAGGCTGTAACTCACTTGTCATTATCTTTGTCTTTACTGAGTTAATTCTCATACTATAGTTACTCCGTAGTATCTCATCTAAAATATTTAAAAACTCT
Organism: Platerodrilus igneus; assembly: GCA_036346225.1. NCBI lineage: Eukaryota > Metazoa > Arthropoda > Insecta > Coleoptera > Lycidae > Platerodrilus > Platerodrilus igneus. The sequence goes on along the minus strand of JARFIW010001670.1, from coordinate 14,633,575 downwards.
CCTAACTCTTTTCTAGACTGCTATAATGGCTATATCATCTGCAAAACGTAACATGTCTATTTTCTGTCCCTGTACACTAATACCTATCTCTTTTCTTTCTCTAGCTGAGTTTAAAGCTTCCTCAATATAAACATTAAAAATCAAGGGAGACAGTATACAACCCTGTCTAACACCATTTCTAATCTTAGCTTCCTTTTCTATTTCATCCAATCTAATTACTACGCTTTGGTTTTTATATAGACTGTAAATAATTTTTCTATCCCTATTTTTTGCAAAACCCTGAACATAACAATCCAATTAACCCTATCAAATGCTTTTTCTAAATCTAAATTAAACTAAATTAAATTAATTAATAATTTCTATTGGCTTATAAAACTTATTTTCTTTATAAACCTATTAATTTTTAATCCCTAATTAGAAATTATGTCAATACTTGTTAATTTAAATTAAATAAATGAAATAAATTTTGCGCGTAAATATTATGTTCCTCTCTCTACACAGGGTGTTTGAATTTGCTTTGTTTATACCCAAATTTAACCCTGTAAATCCACTACAATATATATAATAAATTTGTAAATTTCCCAATTGTCGTGATCGGTCTCGGTGGCGTAATTGGTAAACGCATGGTTCCGGCAGAACCAGGATACAGGCTCAAGTCTTGTCCAAGACCTTATATTTTCCATCTTTCAATTACTAGCTCGATTTGAAATGATCATTTGGGCTTTGCATAAAAGCCTAAGTTATTATTTTATCTTATTCTCTCTCACTCTTTCTCTTTCTATATATATATATATATATATATATATATATATATATTATATATTAACAGTTGTAAGATGAAATGAAAACCCAACCTTTTATGTAAAGTTGAATTGACATTTCAAATCGAACTGGTAATTGAAAACCGCTAAAAGAACAGCCACAGCAGGATTTGAACCTGCGACCATTGATTTGCCGGATCAACGCTCTACCAACTGAGCTATGCAGCTGATTGGCTAGAGTGTGTTAATTTATACTACTGAAGCTTGTTCTCTTTTCGATTTTCAATTACGTCTTGCATTTAAGGAAATTGAATCTAGTTATATACATAATTCATGTACTAATAACTTGATCATCCCATTTTTGCTGCGTTCGGATAATACAAAGATTGTAAGTATATTATTATTAATAGCGAGGAAGAATAATCCACATTTGGTATTTTTAATATATATTAACAGTTATATAACTGTTAATATATATTAAAAATACCAAATGTGATTATTCTTCCTCGCTATTAATATATATATATATATATATATATATATATATATATATATATATATGTTGTGTTGTAATTACTATCTAACATAATATATATATATATATATATATATATATATATATATAGAGAGAGAGAGAGAGAGAGAGAGAATAAGATAAAATAGTAACTTAGGCTTTTATGAAAAGCCCAAATGATCATTTCAAATCGAGCTAGTAATTGAAAGATGGAAAATATAAGGTCTTAGACAGGACTTGGGCCTGTATCCTGGTTCTGCCGGAACCATGCGTTTACCAATTACGCCACCGAGACCGATGACGACAATTAGAAAAGTTACAAATTTAAATCGTGTACAAGACGATACATCAACCTAACTTTCAATCACGTTCGGCATTTTTGTCAATCATATCTGACATTGTCAAGTTTTTGACTTATATCAGTTATATTTTCCATGTTTCAATTACTAGCTCGATTTGAAATGATCATTTGGGTTTTGCATAAAAGTCTAAGTTATTATTTCATCTTATTCTCTGTAATACGATAGTATTTATCAACTTACCTTGTGTAATTAACTATATATATATAATAGTAACACCAAAACCTCGAAACGCTGCAAATTCTTTTGCCATAGTGTAAGTCTACACTCTTAATATTGCCAGAAAGGATTGAAGCCATTGCAAGTTATTCTTGGTGCTTTGTAATAATAACTACAGTTTCCTATTTATATAAAATACATTTTATAACAACAACCGTATTTTCCAATAGCAGTAGCAGTAAGGCATGCCAGATGACAACCTTTTACTAATAGTTATTCACAATTCTAGTAATTGCAACTATACCAACATATAGTAGTAACACAACACTACTATATTATATTACAAGTCCTTAGTTATAATACCTTCAGAGAGGAATGCAATAGTTGCGAGATAGTTTGATTAATAATACATTGCACGTCGTCAGTAATATGGTGTGCAGCTGTACTCATTACAATACTACATGATAATCATTTTGTTTACTTTACCGAACACTATGTTTATATAAACGGAATATTTTAGCAGGAATTGGAATGTAGATATTACCAAGTTTCTTGCTGTGGCTATATCAATTGGAATTTTTGTTACAGAAAATGGATTTTTAGCTATTATAACAGTTTTTTTCCTCATAGTAGATTAGACTATTGCACACAGATAGTGAAAGATGTAGACTGTGAATTTCAGAAAAATGTGTAGGTTAGTTCAGAATAGGGAACAATGGGGGTACGCGTCCAATCAGTGCTAAGACTGAAAACTATTGATGATTGATGGAAATGTTTTAAAATAGAATATTTTTGGTACATGGTATGGTAAATGAGGTATACCTAAAACATAATGCATTGAAAATACCAGAATTTTATTTAAAATAAATGAGTGAATGTTCTTCTGGTATAATAAGAAGTGCTTTATATGCGAAAACTCATTGTTTCTAAGATAAGCAAGGAGAAGAACCTGAAGTGGTAAACTTTCAAATTTGTAGTGCTGCTGCATCCCCAAGTACTTCTAATCTAAAATCTGCGTGCAATTCTATATCATGTAATTGAAACACCGCAGTATTTCTGCATATTCCACTAATTAAAATTTGTTGTTTATGATAGAGCAGAGGGAATAGCACATGACGCATGCCTTAATCTACCGCTGCAGACATCTAGACATTAAAAAAATTAGTTTAATGTTAGTTTGGCTATTTAATATATTATTCAGTGAAGCGCTTCTTATTTTTAAGTGTTTTTGAATATCTGCTTTGCCCCTATACATTGTTTTTAAACGTAATGTGTAGTAAAACAATTAGTTTTAGATTACAACGATCGCCATGTTCTTTGCGACAGAACCAGATATAAAGGCTGTTGAATTTCCCATAAAAGTATTAAAAACGATGGGAGTTTATTTTGAACAGCATCACACAAGAGCTATAATTGTTTTAACTGTGCATGTTTCATTTATGGGACTATTGTTGTGGTTAGAACTTCTTCAGTTCTTAAATCTCAGACGAAATATATTCGAGTTATCTGAAATAGTAGAATGCTTGGCCGTTTACTTCTCCGTAAGTATTGCCTTGAAATTTTAATCTAAGAAACGTAGATAGTATTATACAAGCAGTTACACAGCAGTTCGTTTATAAAACTTATCGGTTTTAAATCAGCAACAAAAATTAGCAAGATCTCAATCCTTAAAAGACTACGGTTCCCACATGTTAACAAAGAATGAATAGTTTTCTGTGTTCTAAAAGTATTTCACGGTAGCAGTAAATAAAAAAATACCGAAACCGGACTACAGTGGTATATTGTGTCTTTCAAAACAGCGTTTTTTTTCCAAACTATTATATACTAAAAATCTGTATTACCATCAATAAATTGCTAATAGGTATCATCCAGCATAAGAAGTAGTATCCTACTTTCTTAACGCTTAACTACAGACGTACATACAACGTCACGCCGACACAGACGTGTGGCCAGAATGACCCCTTTTTTCAAAAATGCAAAATAACATCAAAAATATAAATATTTCCAACTGTGACATTATAATAATATTATTTGAGCCCTAAATGTTTAGGCCCGCACGTTTAAACAAATTTATAATAAATTAAGATGTACTTTTACAAGCAGATTTATTTGGAATGCATCTTTTACATTATTTTTGACATACTATTGCCTTATGGAACGTACAGAGAAAAACTATAGAAAATATTATTATATTGTAACTAAATAGGTAAATATAAACCTAAATAAACATAAAAAACAGGTATTACTATAAAAACAAATTATAATGTAAAAAACTGCAACCGGTTTTTTTGACATGTTTCTCAAGCAGCACAGTCTATACATACTCTCTTTGTACATTCCATACAAATGGGAATCTTACATATAATGCAAAAATGGGATGTCTGTCTTCTTTTACTCGCAGGGCACCTTCTGCACGCTTTTCTGACTTCAAATTTTTTTTCTTCGCCAGCATTATAGTCTTCTTTTATTTGCAACACTCTCCTAATACACGCCCTGACTTCACGTGCGATGCGAATATTCTGTAATCTGCGTTCCATTTGTTTAACAAAATTATATCTGGTCAGCTTCGGATTATCTCTGTATGACTGATTAAGAATTTACAGAAGAAATGTCCACCATTCTGAAAAAGATAGCCATAGGCCATCGCCTTGTCCTACGACCCGATGAATAAATACTACATTTTTCATCAAGACTATCCACACCTCCTTTTGTATTATTGTAACAGGAAATTATTTCTGGTTTACCATTGTCAGTGCCTTCTTGGCGGTGAACAGAAGAAACTAGTATGACAGCTTTATTTTTTTTCGTCACATAAGATAACATTGTTGCTCTATTGGTATATCCATATAAAGATGAACCTACATCCCTTGTTCGTTTTGAAAGAAACTCTGGAGGAATCTCTTTCTTGTTTTTCTTCAGATTCCCTACATAAGTGAGTTTTGCTTTCTTTAATGCATCTATCAACTCTATGGAAGAAAACCAATTATCGGCCGTTATATTTCGATTTGTGCCGATAATTGGTTTCACGAGCCTAAGTACAAATTGGGTTGGCTTAGAGTACTTCTTCAGATCGTCTGATAAATCATGCCCATCCGAATCTATGCCACTATATATATATATATATATATATATATATATATATATATATATATATATATATATATAGGCGTTTAGTAGATATCCAGTTCTTGCATCCGTTAGAGCCATTATTTTTAATCCATACTTGCAGGGTTTTTGAGGCATGTACATTTTGAATTTTGAACGGCCCCTAAATAAAACCAACATCTCGTCCACACATGCACAAAAACCTATTGTGTAAACGTTTTGACAATTACGAATAAAGGCATTAAAAATTTCTGAAATTGGGGCAAGAATATCTCGATTTCTACGTTCGGAATATAAACCAACCAGTTCCAAGATGGAAAACCTAATGACAAAAAAATAGTTGTACTTAAACATGATGATTCGTATAAACAACTACTGGTGTTGGTTTTGCAATATCCTCAACTACTGTTGATTGTGCAAAAAAATTTATTGGAAAACTATTGATCCAGCAGACGTCTAAGTATTGGGAGATCTTTATAGCCGCAGGTTGTTTAACTCCGTTCACATACCTTCCATGTGATTTTCCAATGCTCCACCCGAAGGTACTACATTGGCCAGGAAGCGAGTTTTTTTTACCTGGAAAATTTGGAATTTTGCCGAACCCAAGCAAGGTAGTATAACGTGCGTGACAACACACACACGAGACCTGAATTTTACCTCTCATCCGAACTAGGGTGTATTTTTGTGAAAAATGTTCGACTAACATTTTTCAAACGGACCGTGTCGGGATTCGAATCCGGGACCTTGGGCGTAGTAGTCACACACATACCACTACGCCACGATGCCGCCGACCTTCCACATACCACTGAGTATCGGTAAAATGAGGTATATATTAGGAACAATAGAAAGGGTTCCGAACAGTACCTAAAAAGGAAGAGCAGCGGCTATGTTCGATGACAACAAGCGTAGAAACAATGAAAATGTTGTAGTGGAGCACAACACTCTAAGGCTATGAACTAGGGACAGTATAAGGAGCAGACAGAAATAAGGTAGCTTTTTGGAATGTGGTTCTTCAGATGTATGAAGATGATAGAAGGGCAGACAAAGTTATTGAGAAAAAGATTCTAGAAAACCTAGGGAAGAAACGAAATACGTGGAAAAAGTAAGAGAAATAGGACATGACACGTTTTAATGCATTTAGGGAATAGTGTGGGATATATTACAAGCAGAGATACCAAAAAAGAGAAGTAGAGGTATACCTAAATCAAATTATTGCACGCAGATAGTGAAAGATGTAGACTGTGGGTATTTCATGGAAATATCTAGGTGTGCTTAGAATAGAAAATAATGGAAGTACGCGTCTAACCAGCTACAGGACTGACAACAACCTAATAATGATAGTAGGTGACTAGTTAGAGCCGACGTTCTGACGTCGCATTTAAATATGTTACTATGACGTCTATAAAATGTCGTCTGTTTCACGTTATTTTGATTCCGTGTTACGTTTTACGCCAGCTGCGATCTAAATTTGACCAGGCGGCTCCGTGATGTAATTGGTATGCGTGTGATTATTACGGCCAAGGTTCCGAGTTCGAATACCGATATGGTCCACTTGAAAATATTAAAAGAGCATTTTTCACAAAATTACGCCTTTGTGCGGATGAAAGGTAAAATGGATATCCCGTGTGTGTGTGTGTGTGTGTGTGTGTGTGTGTGTGTGTTGTGACGCACGTTAAAGATCTCCACCATGATTAGAATGGAAGCGTTTGGCAAAATTTAAAATTTTCCAGGTAAAAAAACTGGCTTCCCCACCAATAAAGTACCTTAGGGTGGAGCATTGGAAAATCAAATGTATTGACTTAAATTTGACGCATTTTCACGTGTCGGCTAGCTGTGTTACACATTCGATAATGCACATTTACTTTGCAGAAACATCGTAATGGATTAAAGTGCATTTATACCATCATTTTCCCAAAATCAGGCTGACAGTTTATAAGGGGTTTAGTCAAAATTGTTTTCATAGCAGCAGAAAAATTAAAATCCGTTCTATTTTCATGGGTTGTAGACCAATTACAAAAATAAACGATAACTATTAAAGTATACTGTGTCCAGTTAAATCGGTTTGAGGAAGCTTGCTTACATCTTTTACTATACACTGCTTTCTTACTTGTATACGTATTCTCTCAGCAGTGTCTTCTTCTGGTTTCAATGTAATGACTGACATAATTGTTTTTATCAAGATGACTTATATGCAATTGGTTGCATTCATGAAGCTGTCAATTTACATTATCATAAGATAAACCATCATACCTATAAATTCGGCAGAATTGCGAGGCTGGCTCATGCAAAGTTAATTAGTGGACTAAGTTGTTGCGGATCTTTTTGATCATGCATCGATGCACAAAATACCGGACATAATCGTCATCAAGTATTGTTTTATTACACGCTTTTCTTGTCACGGAATGCAAACGGCATAATAATTTGTACACTCGACCAATTTTAAACAACGACTTTACTTTTCCTAAGGATTCTAAACATATTTCGAAAACCAGTTTTAATCCGCACTTTGATCACTTAACCAATTCAAAGTCTTGCATTCTGTTCTTTTGCAGGCATATATTGCAGGATGTACTTAGGGCAAGTAGTGCATATGTGGCCGCATTCAAACCAATCCAAACGTGAATTAAAAAGGAGCGAAAGGTAATTAATGTTTTCTTCTATGTTTGAATGTCGGGCCCATCTTTAGCTGCGAGAGAAACCGTTAACACGAAATCCAGAACTTGTGGTGGATTTTTAATGCTAACACCCCTTTCACAAAAACTCATTACACCCATACGATCTTGTAACTGTGCATCTGCGTAACTTTATCAGCTTAAAATAATTTCACTGTCCTGAGGGTGACCTTTCACATGCTGAATACTGGCTTCTTCTTAAGGAACTCAATAGTTTTTAATTCAGTCATCACGAGGAGGCACTATAGTGAAATGTAATCCCTACTTTGTAGTTTTATATGCATAACCAAGTTTTAAGAATTTTGCGCAGCTCGCCTACGTCCATTTCAAAGTGATTTAAGTACTCGTTAAATACGTTAATCGCCAATTTATTCAATCACTTTGGCATCGTCCTATTCTTCAATTATTATTGCATTTAGTTTGCTGCCGTGAATGTGAGTCCAACAGACTTGAGAAAAACAAATGACATAGTTGACCAACAAGCTTATTACGATTGATGCACTAAAATTAATCAATGTGTTTAAATTTGGTACTTCCATCGCGATGCGTTTTGCCTAAATTCCGCAATGCCTCCGCGTTCATAGTCTAATGTTATGGAATGAAATTCTTGTAGTTTGCCGTAAGGGGTATTACCTCTAGCGGGTATTTGCAATTGTTAAGGTATAAATACATGAAATGATCAAATCCTATACAGTAGATTCCTTGGTCTAAACCTCAATAAATACTTACCAAGGATTAAAAACCCGTATTCGTCTTTCCAACAAGTACTACGTATTTAATGAAATTGATCATACATCAGGTCAGTATTGATGTTATCGGTTAATGCGTGTTTAAGCCTATGTCGCATGGTTTAAATAAAACTAAAAGGTTTGTGTTATCTCATAATATGTATTTAAGTATACGAGTATAATTGTTCTTATTTATTATGCGTTTATTTTTCAGCATATAGGACATCATATAGCATTTTTCCTAAGACATCAATTCTTATCTGAAATACATCATCTACTTAGTAAGTGCTGGAAGACTAGTGTTTGTTCTCCAGCAATAAAAATTACTCTAGACAGAACTTTGATTTTCTCTATCCGATTACAAAAACTTCTTCTTACATTGCTTGGTATTGCAACGGTTATTGCATCATTAACACCTCTATTAGGATATGGTATGCCACTGGGAGCATGGAATATGGATAAAACCAGCCTCCTATTTAAACTAAAAATAATATTGCAAATTATGTACTTTCCTTGTATGGCTGCAAATATATATTCGTACGTCAGTATTTTTATAACTTGTTGCTTTGAAATAATAGTGCAATGCAAAATTTTATGCTATTGTTTTAAAAAGCTTGGAACTTCTCGGACGGTTGGTAAAATCGACGTAGACGATAATTACAATCTTCGATGTTGCATTGAACATCAAGTGTTTATTCAAAGGTATGGTAAATATAATCAGATAGAATATGGTTTATTTTGGTTATTTAGATTTCTGAAGAGTCTACAACATTTTTATTCGCCAATGATTGCAGTGGATTATGTTGCTATGACAACGTTTCTATGCACTGAATTATATATTTCAATGGATAGGTGAGGATACAGCATACTATGTAGTTTTTACGACAATGGTTTTTAGTGAAGACGCATCAACATCTTTAAAATGTATGCAACAAGCGTTTGCTGTTTTAATCGCCTTGCTTTTTTACTTTATTCCTATGGAATACGCTATAGATGAAGTATTTTCGCCTAGTTGATATTAAAAATTCTGATTTATACAAATTTCAGATCAACAGCATTGCATATGCGGTATACGAATCTAACTGGTATTCTTCAAACTCGATTGAATTTCAAAAAAGCGTTTCATTTGTTATCCAACGAGCTAATAGCCAGCACGAGTTCTGTGCTGCTGGTTTACTTAAAATAAATGCAGCTGCTTTGATAACTGTAAGTATCGGAAGATGCTTTTCTTTTGTACATAAATACTCATTAATAAAACTAAACAGTAATATTTAAACAAACTGCTGAAACAAAATCGAAATTCAAATGTGGCTCGTAGACGAAATAAGGGGATAGGACCGATTTTTCACAATTGTCAGTCAATCTTGTTTAACTACGACATTAACCCATTATTGCCCAAATTATTGCTCTCTTTCTGAAAAGTTGATTTTTATAAAAGTTTGTTTTAATAATACTCTACATTAATCTACCAAAGTTTGAAATCCATAAATGTACCATATGTTCAAAAAAACAAGGTGGCAAATAAATTTGCCAGTGGGCAGTTGAAGTAGCATATTGTTAACTTGTAGTAGATAGTAGTAGTGGATAAAATAAAACTTACTCCAATTAGCTATAATGTTAGTTCAAGTTTAAAAATCTACATATTATTTGATTATTTACAAATGAAATGTATGAAAACAGTTCTGAGGATGCAAAGGTACAGAACATTTATTACATTCAAAGCAAGTTCTTCCTGCGCAAACTTTACACCTACGATATTTTCCAGCTCCCTTTACAACAATGTGCCCAATTTGATCGCGTCGCATATCTTCCAATGTTGGTGAAAATGTTAGGGATCCCGATGGTCGTCCTTGTTTCGATTGTTCTGTTCCATACGTCAGTAAATAGTGAAGAACACATTGGGTTCGAAAATTAAGAAGCGACAATGCCATTTCTTTCCTACGGTAAAGTAACCATCCCTGAACGCTACAGCTCAACTAAAGAATGCCCACCACCTTTTTATTATTCTTATATTTGTTCGGTATGTTGCCAGAAATTGGTCTGAAAGATTAACTCCGCCCATATTTTGATTATATGCTGCTATAGGACCTGTAACGTTCACTTCAATGCGTCGTTTTTCAGTGCGGTTGTAACGAGTTGCTGTTGACAAGGGATGCAGAGGGATGCAGTTTGTAAGTGTTGTTACAACTGCATTGTTGTTCCAACGAACAACAAGTAAGTTGTTGGATACCAAACTTTCATATGATCCACGTGGTTGCTTGGAAAAATTACATATTTCTGTCAAATTCATTTCCTTACTAGCGCGATTTATGCGTAACGTTCCAGTACCACCGTACGACAACCTGTTAAATTGTTCAAGCAAACCAACTGACGTAAACAAATTATCAAAAAATAATTTTGTACCTTTAGGTAGTTTGGCATGTTCAGCAAGACCAAGAATTACATTGTCACCTTGCCCGTAGCTGGTCTCGGGCAAACGAGTGTGTGTACCGCAGTACGGTTCTGCGTGGTAAAGATATCCTTTTAAACTTGCTATACACCACAATTTATAGCCAAACCTTATTGGTTTTCCTCGAATAAACTGCTTAGCACCATGATGACCGTAATATGGTATAATGCTTTCATCAATACTGTAGCAGTCGCTTATCTGTAGTAGTTTGAGGAATTTATTTAGAAAAGCAAATATTGGTCTCAGTTTATACAGTTTGTCATTGCTGTCAATGTTGGAATTGTCAGCAAAGTGTAGATATCACAGTATATCATCAAATCTATTTCGCCTCATAGCATTCACAACAATAGGTGAATGACAATCGGTATCGTTTTTCCAGTACATTCGCTTACTTGGTAAAACATGATATCCGGAGTACAACATAATGCCAATTACTACATATATTTCATTTTTAGTGACTTTCAAATTGTGACAGCCTTTCTGGCCAGCATATAAGTTGGTTTCACGTACTATAACTTCCAGAAACTCGTCATTTAAAAATATTTGAAAAGCATCAATGGGAGTATTTATCGATTCCAAAAGAGCTGTATCATTCAAACGGTCATTGTTCGAAATGTTAGGTAGTTGTAAGTTTGATCCATCTCCTGCTATCCAATTTCTAACGTTTATAATCTTTTTCTTTTGACTGCCTGTCTTGGTAAGGTCACTGCCGATGTAGACGTTAAAGCTTTACATGCCAAATTACTTTCATCATCACTTTCAGAATGTTGTTTGTTTGTTTGTTGAACACGGAGCTAATAAAATCCTTCTAGGTAAGTGATCCATATTACCGGAAGCTTCGTTATCAGATTGATCTAAATCTTTATCAGTTTCCGCATTTGGTTCTTCAATAGGTGGCTCTATAATAATTTGGTCAGGAATATTGCAATCGTCTTCTAAATTTTCTAATTCCTCCATAAGCTCACGTAATAATAGGCCTTTTCCATTACGTCCACGAGTATATCTAGGTATAATAACAAAACTAAATATTTTTTTAAAAAACAAAGTAGTACTTACAAATTTTGATCCATATTGATCAATATGAACCGATTTGAAAATACAAACTAAAAACACTAGACGAACAAGATAAATTCAGTGCTAATCGTAAGACTTAGAATGTGCAACTGTTAGAGCCCAGTGGTAAAATTATTTGCCACTCAACTTCATGACTCATTGGTTTTCTTATCTTTTGTAAAGTACTGATACAGCTGTTTGCTACATGTAAAGGAATCTCTAGCCCACACATATCTAATAATTATTGTTTATTTAGCATTCTAAAGATGAAGTAAATGAATGATGGTACACCATCAAAGAGAAATTTCTGATAATTACATTGTTGACAATCCATTCCTAATTATAGGTTTCGTAAATAACTATTGTTCATAAATTACCCGCAGAAAACAAGAATTGACTAATATTATAATAATGAAATTAAACATAAGTAATGAATATTAAATGAAGGAAAAAATAAAAAGGAAATGGAATCTTTATTTACCACGGGGCACTAATGAGTTAAGGATTTTAGCAAGAAGGCGACTGTCTTAAACAGAACGTCGTTTTGCAAAACACATCATACCTGACAGCTATTACCGAAATTATCGTCTCCAAAGCTTATAGATATAGAAACTATCTTATTAGAACTTATTAGCTATTAATAACTTCATGTAAAATTAACACAAAACACAAACAGATTACGAAAAACAAAACAAGAAAATATACGGTTGGCTACGTGCGATTTAAAGCTAAAAATTCCTTTATAAAATAGAAATACGTGGTTTGACAAGGTTCAATGTATCAAAATCCACAATAAAAAAAAAGTAGATGTGTACGTGATGTACTAAAGCATTGCGACGGGAAATTGGGATGGTAACTACATGGAATACCGAAGGCTGGCGCAATAAGTCAAATTGCAACGCCTTAATGAACAAGATAAGTTGGGTAAACCAATTGGTAAATAGGCGGGTCTTTAAATAGCTCACGAACTGATAAACAAATCAGTCTTTCATTAACTAAGGCACGCTCCGTACTGCTTTGAACTAAAATAACACACGCGGAGTTAAACTATCAAATTAAATAATAATTTATGTAAATGTTGGTGATTGAAAATTTTCAATAATAGCACAAGTGCAAATATACAATAGAAATTCGCCGTTTAGCAATTAAAAACGGCTCTAAGAACCTATTCAAGCGCCTACCTGAGAATATTTTTGAGAATATACCTAAGAACTTAGCTAATAATTAATTTAAGAAGCTATCTAAGCGTTAAAATAAGCATTGACCTAAGGATCCACCCAGGATTAAATTAAGAGTTTAACCAAACTGTACTACGCAATTAAATAAGCAACGACCAAAAAAAAAATCAATAAGAAACTGAAAACAATCCAAGAACACTGGTCAACAGCACGCAGTGGCAGTTCTAAGAATTGAGGCACGCAGAGACACGCAAGGAAAAGCAACAGGTCAGAGATAAAAATATTCTCTAATAGCATAAAGCATTATTTTCTTTATGAACATTTTAATTTTTGCATGTACTGAAATATTTATGTAAATGGTCGTCAAAAATTTTTGTTGATATGTAGAAAATTACGCAAAAGGGAAGGAAGGTCATTGAATGTTCAACGTACTTCAAGTGGTATATAGAGTTATTTTTACTGGCTTCAAACTGATTAAAAGGAGTTATAATTTAGGGACAAATCGATTTATATTGTTACCTTGATTCGGAGGTTTTCTTAATTAAGTGAATGATATCATAGCGCTACAAATTATACATATTTTGGGTTATTATATAAAGTTTGGTTAATTTTGTTTATCTTATTCAAATAGGAAGTGTTAGAGAAGAGGTGGGTAAAATTTCTCTTTTATCGCATCGTCGTGCACGCTGTGTAAGGTTGAACTGAGCTAGTCGAGGCATAACAAAACCAATTGTGTAAAATTTAAAATTTATCCTAGGTCATTTAGAGACAGAGCGGTGGCGAACAGCAGGCAACTATACGTTTAATACGTCGGAGTACGGCGATATCATAGCAATATATATATATATATATATATATATATATATATATCTTCAATTGTAACTTTCTGGGTAGTGGCCATCCATTAAATAAAATAATACATTATAATATTCTTGTTTACGCGTTTCGGTCTACAAGACCATTATCAAAACCTTATTATAGCAAATATTCTTCAATTGCACCTACAAATTTTTACTTATAAACATGTGATTATAATTTTTTCAGATAATTAATCCTTACCTCTATTTCAATAATTTTATAAATTTGTACAGATAAAATTCATTTTAACAATAATATGTAATTCAAACATTTTGGGTCATTAAATAAAATTGTAAACATACACGTTAAAAGCTAAATTAAAACTGTTGATAATAACCTTAATACATTATTGATAACAACTTTTTATCTAATTTACATTATTTTACTAGCAATTATCTATTAAAACTATTCTATTTCTTAAATCTACAGGATTAAACATTATAAATATACACTCAATAACTTTTAACTATATTAACATTACTGATGATTTTGTTATCCCAATTTTTAGTTTACTACTATTTATTTGTTATGTATAATATTATTAAATATTTTTATAAAACCGTCGTTGTCGGTCTTTGAATTTATGGCATTTACTTCCCTTTCTATGAGTATTACCTCTAAAAAATTCCTCTTAGTATCATGTATTTCGTTGTCTATGATGTTTATTGTATCAAAATTAAAATTATGCATTTTGCTTATGGCGTGATTAGCGAGTGCCGTACATTTATTATTAGTTTTAATTGAGTATTTGTGCTCATAGCATCGTTTACTAATATATTGTTTAGTACTGCCAATATAAGTACCGGGGCATTCTTTGCAATTTATTCTATATATGACATGTGTTTTATTTTTTTCCGAGATATCAGGTTTTAATTTATTAAAAAAAATTTTTGTGTAATTGTTAGGTTTATGTACTACTTTGATATCAAATTTTTTTAAACATGTTTTTATTTTGTGAGAAAGGAGCGGATTATATTCTAAGCTTACAAAAGAACCTACTTTGGTATCATTTTTTATTTGTCGTTTATTGTTATTATAAATGTTATGTATTTTTTGTTTTATTACAGGTTCGTAGAACTTTACAGGGTAGTTATTTTCTTTTAATATTTTTTTGACAGTATCTAAGTTCTTCGGTCTAAATTTAGAATCTGCAAGATTTACTGCATTGTCAATAAGATTGTTAATTACATTAGTTTTATATTGAGCCGGAACATTAGAGTTATAATTTAAAAATCTACCTGACCAAATGTTCTTTGTATGCCAGTTTGTTAATATCTTACCGTGTTTATTATACAAAAATTTTATATTTAAAAAGTTAATACTTTGGTCCGTTTCTTTTTCATAAGTGAATTGTAGTTTAGGCTGAAATGAATTGAATATTTTTAAAGTATTATTAATTTCATTAGTAGGTAAGCACATAATACAATCATCCACGTATCTTTTATAAAAGTGTGGTGTATAACTCAGCTGGGGAATAACTGTGTTTTCTAATTCCTCCATAACTAGGTTTGCTATTGTAGCAGAAATAAAAACATGTTTAAAAAAATTTGATATCAAAGTAGTACATAAACCTAACAATTACACAAAAATTTTTTAATAAATTAAAACCTGATATCCCGGAAAAAAATAAAACACATGTCATATATAGAATAAATTGCAAAGAATGCCCCGGTACTTATATTGGCAGTACTAAACAATATATTAGTAAACGATGCTATGAGCACAAATACTCAATTAAAACTAATAATAAATGTACGGCACTCGCTAATCACGCCATAAGCAAAATGCATAATTTTAATTTTGATACAATAAACATCATAGACAACGAAATACATGATACTAAGAGGAATTTTTTAGAGGTAATACTCATAGAAAGGGAAGTAAATGCCATAAATTCAAAGACCGACAACGACGGTTTTATAAAAATATTTAATAATATTATACATAACAAATAAATAGTAGTAAACTAAAATTGGGATAACAAAATCATCAGTAATGTTAATATAGTTAAAAGTTATTGAGTGTATATTTATAATGTTTAATCCTGTAGATTTAAGAAATAGAATAGTTTTAATAGATAATTGCTAGTAAAATAATGTAAATTAGATAAAAAGTTGTTATCAATAATGTATTAAGGTTATTATCAACAGTTTTAATTTAGCTTTTAACGTGTATGTTTACAATTTTATTTAATGACCCAAAATGTTTGAATTACATATTATTGTTAAAATGAATTTTATCTGTACAAATTTATAAAATTAATTGAAATAGAGGTAAGGATTAATTATCTGAAAAAATTATAATCACATGTTTATAAGTAAAAATTTGTAGGTGCTATTGAAGAATATTTTCTATAATAAAGTTTTGATAATGGTCTTGTAGACCGAAACGCGTAAACAAGAATATTATAATGTATTATTTTATTTAATGGATGGCCACTACCCAGAAAGTTACAATTGAAGATAAAGTTATATGGTCAGAAAATTTACATATATATATATATATATATATATATATATATATATATATATAGTGCTTACTGACGAATACAAATCGAGCTATTAGTTGTATAGCCATTAACAAAACAATGGCCCCATTATTTCACAAGGGGAGGAAACATCCACTTACCGGTTTCAGCTTCTTTAAGCTTCTAACGAATTTTTTGTGAAATAATAGGGCTATTGTTTTGTTAATGGCTATACAACTAATAGCTCGATTTGTATTCGTCAGTAAGCACTTATTATTTTCATAAGAGTTTATTTACAGATACATCTTATTTATATATATATATATATATATATATATACGTTGATTAAGATATATATATATATATATATATATATATATATATATTGCTACGATAAGGGGGTTATTTGGGGGTGTGTTGAGTCGTAAGGGTCGTGTAATAAATGTAAATAGCAATAGGAATTAAAAAACTGCATTT
This sequence comes from Platerodrilus igneus, assembly GCA_036346225.1. Lineage (NCBI taxonomy): Eukaryota > Metazoa > Arthropoda > Insecta > Coleoptera > Lycidae > Platerodrilus > Platerodrilus igneus. The sequence continues at coordinate 14,616,795 of JARFIW010001670.1, read as the reverse complement.
ATTATGCATGAAAATAAATAATTCGCATATTATGCAAAGAGCAAACATTTAACACCCTGTATAAGGACCGCAATTAAGTTTAATCAATGCCAGTAACCATATCATTCAATAATAGAACACATATTCAGCAAAGAGATAATTATACATGCAATTAAACTACTTCAATAAGTTTATAAACAAATACATACGCATGGAATAAGATAAAGGAAGATTATAGTAAAGCGCTTTGATAAGAAACGCACATTTCAAAATAAGATTTAAATACAAGTTTTTGTTTATAAACATGAGGATTTACATCACTCATGTTACATCAGTTTATTTATTCAATTCCCCAAAAGCTTTATCTACACAAACAAAAGCCAGAAGCTAAATTAAAGATCAAGGTAAATAAAAATTTCCAGAAATAATAACAAAACAAGCGGTCAAAAATTGTGAAACAATAAAAATATTAGCAGAATACGTAACAACGGAATAATTTCATCAGAATAAAACTTATATACACCTAGAAATATCCAAAACAACCATAGTTGGCTACAAGACTGTACAACAGTTCAGATAAGCCAATCAAATTTAGATAGCGCAAACTATATAACGCCTAGAGTTTAATAAGAGAAGGAGTCTCAATTTGATCCACGTCGAATCTGCGTCACTGTTACTAGCAAATTTACGCGTCGAAATAAATTTCAAATTAAATTATTAAAATTTGTGGAAAGTGGTGTTATATAATATTTGATGGCAAATTACATTGAAGATATATGGAAAAGCTTTTGCCGTTTGCTGAAAACGTGAGTAGAAATTTGTTAATTAATTTAGGTTAAAACATTTATAATAAAGTAGGGCTCTAAGTGGTATCCAGAAAACTCTAAGTTGTATCTAAATTGGGATATTTAAGTTGAGAAATCTAAGTAAAGCACGAGATAAATTTTGGAAACAAAGATTAACACTACTGAATAAAGTACAAAGCAGAGCATTGTTTTAACGAAGCAACTCGCTTGAAGATAATAAAGGGGTGTTGATCCACAACACGTAGCAGTAGACAAAAGGGGAAAAGCGCACACCAGGAAAATTACAAGTCAGGGCTAACTAGTATAAGAAATCATTTCAAATTTAATTTAAACACCCACTATATTTTTCTATTTTGTAAGGAGTCTACAAAAATATTTTAATGAGTAGAAATTTAAGTTAAAAAGGGGACAAGGTCTTGAACGTTTCAGATTTATCAATAAAAGGCGTTGTTCTTGATGACCTGAAATTAAAGAAAATGAGATACAATTTTTGGGATAAATAATCTAAATAATATTAATTGATTGAAGGTTTTATTTGTCAGATTACAAAACTGTGAAGTGTAGTTGTTATTTCTTTTTATTATACAAATATTGATCGACTTCGTTTTATCTTTCTAAGCAGGTAAGATTTGAAGGGATAAATTATTTGATCATCGTAACGTCGTGCATTCTGTGTGAATTAAATTAGGCTAGCCGTGGCATAATTAAAATTAAAAAATTAAAAAAACACAGAGCGGTAGCGGACAGCAGGAAACTGGACGTTTATTACATCGGCGTACGGCGTTATCATATCTAATAAAAGTATCGCGCCAACGTGGGGCGAGAATATCATATTAAATAGAAATAGCACATTAGCGTAGGGCGAGAATATCATATCAAAAAATAAAATTGGCTGTTCAAGCCTGGGGCTCGAACTAAATTAAATAAATTTGACAATCCGACCGTGGAATTTGAATATAACAAAATAAAAGTGTCATACCAAGCCTAGGGCTCGAACTAAATCAAATAAATTGACAATCCAACCGAGGGACACGAAATTTCAAAAATAAAATTATCAAATCAGCACTGGGGCTATAATTAAAGAGTAGTAATTTTTAGAAACTAGAAAAATTCGGAGTAATTCGTATAATAATTAAATTTAGGCAAATTTATTTTAGTATTTAGGATTTAGTGTAAATATAATTTTTCAAAAATTGAAAGAGGATCCCAAGAGAGTATAATTCGGGAAAGGACATTTGAAAAGAGTTTTAGCGAGGAACAGCAGACCTCACAAGAAGCAAAGATAATGGAGATTTTAATGGCATTAAATAATAAAATGGACAAAAATAAAGAGGCCATGAAAAACATGACTAAAAAAATTGAGGAAAATAGAGAAAACTAGGCAAATAAATAAAAATTCAGAGCGATGGTTTAAGAGAAACCAACCAAACAATTGTAGAGATGAGAGCACAAATGCAAGACAGAATTGTGAGAATTTCGGAGGAAATCGATTGTGTGTGGGATCATGTTAGAATGGTGAAATCGAAACAAGAAACATGTTAAAGGGAGACAAACGACAAACTCATAAATCTAGATACTAAAATACAAAACGTTGAGGGAAATTGTTAAATAGAATTCAGAACGATAAACCGGGAGATAGGTAATTTAAAAACTAATTTAGAAAATTTTAATGTTAGGGAACCCATTAGGCTATTTCAACCGAATCTTTCAATAGAACAATAGTCAAAATTTTACAGGAACGGTAAATTAAATGCGAAAATCTTTTTGAAAAACATTAAAATGTTAGTACAAGGCTCAACAGACGAGTAATATAAATTAAATTTAGTAAAATAGATGTTAAAAGGGGAGCAGAAATGTGATATAACTTAGTAGAAACATTTCAACAGTTTGCACAAAAATTTTTACAACATTTTTAAGGGGATAATCAACAAGATAAAGTAAGAAATGACCAGAGCAAGGGAAAATATAATTTAGATACAGGAATGACCCGAAAAATATATGCTATAAGAAAATTTAGCGTAGCAAACAATTAGATCCTCCTTTACAGGATAAACAAATTATAAAGTATTTGGCAGGCCACTTCAACGCAGAAGTAAAACAGTATATCACAATACAAAATTAGTAGACCGGGACATATTTATAGAATATCTACAAAGGTATGATGAATTGGAATCAAATTATAGAACAGAAGATAGCACTAGGAATCAACACACAAATTTTATGAGGACGCAAAAAAGCATGATACTCGAAGAGTAGTGGGGTAGGGCCGGTCCTAATTTAAAACGTGTTCAGACGTATTTTCCATATGTAAAATACACGTGCACCGTTTTGAACTAGGATCGGCCTTATATAATTTCAATGTAAAATAGTTGTGAAAACATTTCAATGTAAAATAGTTGTGAAAACATGAATTCTTATATACTTTCAATGTAAAATACTTGTGGGCACGTTTTGAATTAGGATCAGCTTTATATTACTTTCAATGAAACATACTTCAAAACACACGTATGTTGAAAAATGTAAGTGCAGAGAAAAATGTGTGTAGCTGTTTTGAATTCGGTTTTCTAGCGAGAAGTTACACGTGCACCGTTTTGAATTTAGGATCGGCGTTATATACTTTTAATGTAAAATGTGAAAACATGAATTCTTATATACTTTCAAATGTAAAATACTTGTGGGCACGTTTTGAATTAGGATCGGCTTTATATTACTTTCAATGGAACATACATACTTCAAAACACACGTATGTTGAAAAATGTAAGTGCAAACAAAATGTATGTAGATGTTTTGAATTTGGTTTTCTAGGGAGAAGTTATAAAGTATGACAGATGCAAAATATCGCATTCAAGTCAATTGTGTTTAATTAAAGTGGATTCTGATTTATGTTTTTTGTTTATGTTTAGAGGCTGCAAATACACATGGGCCGGTTTCAATTCAAAATGTGTTCACTCTTGTGATAGGTTGAAAAGTGGGTTGGCAAAGTACGCAGATGGTGGTAATCTGCTATATAAGGAGATTGCTCCTAATATTAATTTAATTAGTCAAAGAAAAGCAATATGGATTTTAATACTCTTAATAAAACCACATATCGCAAACCTTATGTAAATTCAAAAGATCTTGTAGTGAATAAGAGGTTTGAAGTTTTAAAAGAGTAAACAATCAAGACAAAATATGGAGAAAGAGTATTAGTGGAAACAGAAGAGTTCAAAAGTATATTGCCATTGAGATATTTTGAATACCTTCAAGCACATGGAGTGAAACAATTAAATGAAAGTATTGGCTCGAACAAACACGTATACATAACTAGTAAGGGATCGATCGGTCTAACTGTCAACATAGAATTTTCAGAATAATATGTCACTAATCTAAGAAATTAGTTTATTATTATAATAATACACATCTTGTTCTTTACTGTTTATTTTATTATAACACATCTAAGTCGATTGTATAAAGAATGGTGTATTTAATTAAAGTGGGTTCTGATTTATGTGCGTTTTACTTTGAGTTTACTACCTTGTTTAGAGAAAGTCTTGTTTCAAAAGAAACTTTTATAAAATACTTTTTATTTTACAAATTGTTGAATATTTTGATCTAACTATTTATAAATGAAAAGTATTTATTAACTCCGTTCTTGAAGTATCTGCTGCTCCCTCGCTGTTAGTTCCTCTCTTTTTTGCTTTATTATTTCTAGCTCCAAATCTATACGACGCAGTAGCTTCTCTCCACGCTTTTTAAATGCGTTAAGCAACTCTACTGTGTCATCTTCGTAGGATTTGTCATCTCCACAGCAAACAGCCATATTAGATTCTGTACATAACTTTTTCATAGCCAACATGTTTTTGTCTGATCTGTGAGTATAACATAAAAGATTATTGTAGGTTCACCTTTTCTTTTGTATACTACCTGATGTTTCTGAGAGGATCAGAGTGTGTCAACGATCCGACGATAGCTTCAGAATTTCCAGAATGGTTTTTTGATCTAATGTAACTTATAAATTAGTAGTGTTTTAAAACACATGTATAAATGTAAAAAAGCACTTACCGTGATATATCTATTACGTCACTATCAAAAATAGCAGCAGTGTCGAGTTGAGGCGAAAAAGAACCAAATACTTCTTTAATCAAGTCTTCGTCAGAATGTAATATAAATTGCTCTAGAACTTTTACGTTGGTACTATTACAATTTTTGATTGATGATAAGTTACTCATTTTTAAAAGTTGCTAGTAATAGTAACTAATAATTATACAAAAGATCTGATTGAATACTGTTGGTAAAATCTACATGAAGTATTTATGTTAAATAATAAACTGACCTGTTAGAAAAAATTAAAAATTTGCATCGTTTTCTGAAAAAATTCAGCTTTATAATCTATTCTAATGAACAAAACAGTATGTAAGCGAATATAATTATACCTCAGCAGAAATAATGAATTAGGATCATTGTCTGAAAAAGAAATTGCAATGAAGGCACATAATAAAACACCTAAATTAGATTAATTTCGTTTTAGATTACCGCTAACATAGTTTATATGCATATATAGGTAATTGTGTGTTTACACGATTTATGTCGAATAAGAAATTCTTTAAAGGTCTGCTCAGCAGAAATAATGAATTAGATTCATTGTCCGAAAAAGAAATTGCAATGAAGGCGCATAATAAAAAAACCTAAATTAGATTAACTTCGTTTTATATTACTGCTATCATAATTTATTTTCCATAAAAATTAACAAAAATTGACTTTATATGCATATATAGGTATATAGTAATTTGCGTGTGTGTGTATGTTTACGCGAATCATGCTGAATAAGAAATTGTTTAATTCTATCAACGTACTGCGGAATGTTTTTCTTAATATTGGGTTTTTAAAAAAACCATGAGTGCGTGTAAATTATTATATTTTTCTTTAGATTAATTTCGTTTAAAATAATGCAATGCAAATGATCCTTAACTAGTAATATATATATATATATATATATAGAATAAGTTTTAGATTACCGCTGACACAATTTATATGCATATATAGGTAATTTGTGTGTTTATACGATTTATGTCGCATAAGAAATTCTTTAAAGGCACTGTTATATGATAAAACTGCAGAATGTTTTTTTAGTACTGGGTTTTTTAAAAACCATGAGTGCGTGTAAATTATTAACCAGCATTGAAGGTTTAATCTGAGACATTTTTTCAAATTTGCTTTGTTTTTTATTAAAAGATTTCATATGTAACCATAAAAAATAACGCTGTAATGATAGTGTATTTTCTGTACACACATCATAAATCAAAGGTCGTATAAAACATTTTTATTACTATACTGCAAACAAGAAATTTTTTGTCGTAAACGCAAGTGAATGAAAAATGATGTTGTATGCTAATTCTTTTTACAGTTGTTTTGCTTACGTCAGATGATATTTTTGTATAAATAGTAAAAAGAGCCATACGTATATTAAGTAGTGTATTTGATTTGTATAGAATCATGAATTCTGAAACCGTGGCCGAGATTAGTAGCGCTATTTTGAGATTAACTGTAAAATGCGTGAATCTAATCACATCAGTCAATGAAATAACGAAACACATTTTTATTATTAAAGCAAATATTAATATATTGAAGCTTGCTATTAGAAATAAGGTATACGAAGGCAATCGACAAGAAAATTCTAGTAGGCTGGAATCTAATTTGGCACATCTTAAAAGCTACCTTGTACGATTGAGGCACTTGAAACGCTCTTTGGAATATCGAGGTAAAGGTGTTGAAGCAACGCTTTCTAGAGGTCATACTCGAAAAAATTTGATTTGGCATCATGTACAATCATGTTTTGGAAGTCGAATAATTACGGGACTTATTACCAATTTAAGTTATAGAGATCCTCTAGTGTTCTTAGACAAGGCGTTCGCTAGTTTTAAACGTACGATTGTTGCTTGCTTAAAAAAGTCAATGTTGAAAGTTAATGTAATATTTGCCGCTAACTTTGTTAAGCCTACAACTGGCGAAATAGATTTGAAAACGTTTCCTACTGCAAATCGTCACATCGATATAAATACCAATCTCAAGCGCTGGTATAAGGAAAACGTATTGGACAAGATTTCGAAGCGATTAGAAGAATTTAGCGAGAAGGATTCTGGTTGGGCAATCCAAGAAGTTTTACACTTGAAGGTAAATATAAACAATCATGATCCACTTAAAGGAGGGTGTTCAACGTTTGTACCGGTTCCGGACTTTATAAAAAAAAAAAGCTGTGTTAAATGTAATAAATAACGATCAACATTGCATTCTTTGGAGCTTGGTTTTCGCTTTATATCCTGTTAAACAAAATAGTCTGAGAATTTCTAGCTATCCACATTTTGATACAGTATTACGCTACAATTCAATTCAGTTTCCAATCGCATTAAAAGACATAAAAAAAATTGAGAAGCTTAACAATCTCGCAAATAACCTATATTGTATAGAAAATACTAAAATACTGCCATTTTGTTTAAGTGAAAATTTTTAAAAAATTGAACCTCTTAATCTGTTAGTTTCAAATAATGATTCCTTACAATATTCTCGTCCGACAAATGCTACTGAGAATCACTTCCATTTTACTTAGATTAAGGATATGTCAAAATTATTTGCAAAACAGTTGTCTTCACATCACCATAGAAATTTTTTTTGTTATAGATGTTTAAATAATTTTAGTACAGCAGCATTACTTAAGCGTCATTCGAATTATTGCAAAAAACAGAATACTAGCTCAATAAAATTACCCGAAGAATCCGAAAAGTATATAACATTTAAACATTTTCACTATCAAGAAAAAGTATCATTTGTAGTTTATGCAGATCTCGAATGTATATTAGAACCATGCAATAAGTCTGAGATAATATTAAACACAGTCCGTTACCAAAGGCATATACCATTTAGTGTAGCGTATTATTTGAAATGCTCGTATGATAATAAATATTCCAAATTTCAATTGTATCTTGGAAAGGATTGTATAGAATGGTTTGTTGCTCAATTGAAACTGATTTCAGAAACGACTAATAAAATTTCCTGTAACCCAAAGCTTATGAATACTTTAACAGAAGAACAAAAGTCAGCATTTAAATTTGCCCTTCACCGTCACATTTGCAATAAACCTTTTAGTATAGATGATATTAGAGTTCGCGATCACTGCCACTTTACAGGTGAATTTCGAGGAGCGGCTGATCAAGATTGCAACATCAATTATCATAATTCTTATATGATACCGGTAGTTTTTCATAACTTATCAGGCTACGATTTGCATTTCATTATTAAAAAAATCTCGTTAGAGTTTTCAGGTTCGTTAAGCGTTTTACCAATAAATAAGGAAAAATACATATCTTTTACAAAATATGTAAAAGGTCTGAAAGTTAGTTGTAGATTTATCGATTCATTCAGGTTTATGGCATCTAGCATCGAAAAATTAGCTTCCTACTTAGATGATAATAAAAAATCCATCACCAGGGAAAATTGTAACACTGATAATGAGTTTCAGTTACTTACGCGTAAAGGTATATTTCTCTATAATTACATTATTCTTGGGATAGGCTCAATGAAACCGATTTACCCTGTAAAACAGCATTCTTTAATCGTTTGCGCAATGAAGAAATCTCAGATGAAGACTACAATCATGCTAAACACGTTTGGCAAACATTTAATATAAAAACACTAGGGGACTATTCAGACCTATATTTAAAAATAGATGTACTGCTCTTGACTGATATATTTGAAAACTTTAGAAAAACTTGTATGTTCACGTATGAGTTAGATCCACTTCACTACTTTACGGCTCCTGGTTTAGCTCTAGATGCAATGTTAAAAACGACGAACGTTAAACTCGAGTTGCTTACTGATATTGAAAAAATAATGTTTTTAAAACGGGGAATTCGTGGCGGTGTTTCTCAATGTTTGAATAGATATGCTAAAGCAAATAACAAATATATGAATGCAGATTATGATCCAAATTTCGATTCTAAATATTTAATGTATTTTGATGTTAATAATTTATATGGGGATGCAATGTCTGAATATCTTCCATATGGAGAATTTGAATTTTTAGATGGTACCAGTCCAGATATAGTACGTTTAGACATACTTAATATTCCCGATGATTCTGATGTAGGATATATTTTTGAATGCGATTTACACTACCCAGTATCTTTACATGAAATTCACAGTGACTTACCTTTGGCGCCTGAACATATGATACCACCAGTACCTTCTAATAAATCAAACTTAAAGAAATTACTTACAACTTTATATCCAAAACTCAACTATATTATTCACTACAAGAATTTAAAATGTATTTAAGCTACGGTTTAGAACTGAAAAGATTCATAAGGTTCTTCGGTTTAAACAAGCCCTTGGTTAAAGAATACATTGATTTGAATACGAAATTAAGACAACAGTCAAAAACAGTTTCGATATATGCTTTTATAAAAATATGATAAATTCGGTTTATGGAAAGATGATGGAAAACGTACGGAAAAGGAAAGATGTGAAATTAGTGACCGAATGGGAAAGACGGTTTGGAGCTCGTAGTTACATAGCGAAGCCTAATTTTCACAGTTGCACTGTGTTAGACAAAAATCTAGTCTTAATAGAAATGCATAAATTAGAGGTTTATTTAAACAAACCCATTTATGTAGGTTTCTCTATTCTAGATATTTCAAAAACCTATTTATATGAATTTCACTATAGTTATATAAAATCGCAATTTGCTAACAAAGCAAAGCTGCTGTACACAGATACGGATAATTTGATATACGAGTTTAGCGTTGAAGATATTTACTCTTATATCAAACAAGATATTCATAGATTTGATACTTCCGATTACGACCCTCATAACAAATATCATATTCCATTATCAAATAAAAAGGTTCCAGGTATTATGAAAGATGAAAACAATGGTGATATCATGCTAGAGTTTGTAGGGCTTAGATCTAAAATGTACACTTACAGAGTTCAGGATAGGATAATAAAAAAGTCAAAAGGATCTTCCTTAGCAAGTATTAAGCAAATTTCTTTTGATAATTATAAGAATGCTTTGTTTTATAAACAGACTGTACAGAAACAGCAATGTTTAATTAGATCAGTCAAACATGATGTCTTTACTATTAAACAAAACAAAATTGTTCTTAATCCAAGTGACGATAAAAGAATTCTTAGTACCTCAACCACTGATACTAAACCTTGGGGGTATAACTATACACTCAGAAATGACTTGTAAAGCTTCAACCACTGGCTCAAATAAAGAATGCAATTTATTTTATCTAGATTAACATATAATATTTTTTAGTTATAAAACTTCAGTGTTATGTTTATACCTGCACAAGTACGCCGCTTTTCGTTTTTGGATGTATCTAAAAATAGGATACCTTTCAATCTTCCCGAGTTTGAACTATATTAGTATAAATGTATTGTAGAGAAAAATAGTAGTAGTAACCGTTCTGTTTAAAAAAAATCCAGTTTGTTAATAACATACCAGTTAGTTTATTTGAGAAATGTATAACAAAACTTTTATTTAAAATTGTCAATGTTTATGGCTGTTTACTAAATCACTTAATAATTCAAATATGTAAAAGATATTGTAAAAAAATGTAAAAATATTAATAAATAGACTGTGATTGCTAAATGATTTATTGTTTTTTCATAATTTGTAAAGGTACAGTAATAATAATAAAGTAATTATAATATTCTTATGCTGTTTGAGAGTGGATTGTATTTGACTAGCTTATCATAAAGTATAAGGCAATGACAAGTTGTATTTGGCAAAACGTTTCTGCTAGTTTCAAATTCTAATCTAATATCGACAGTACCAGATTTTAACGCTTCGTTTTGTATAGAACAATCTATGACTACTAATGGTGCAATACTTCGTAAATCTTCAGGATTAAAAAGTGGTTCATTTTCCTTTTCGTAGTATGATTGTTGAAACTGAGCATACATCTCATATAACAACGCAGTCTGTTTATTCTCGAACTTCAAATTTAAGTTATCGTACGGGAAAATTTCTGAATTTAAATAGAGTTTCATGTTGGTTAAATAGCAATGATCAAAACGACTGTAGTTGCTCATGTATCTATTTTTTCGGTTGGTTTGGAAACCAACAATCACAAATCTTGGTTTTTCTCATTGTGTTGTTGTTTTAATGTTCCATGTATGACGTTGCGTTGCTTGTAGAAGTTGATATTCATGCAACTCCCATTCTCTAAACGGAATATGCAAATCCTGATTTTGTGCAACGCATTCTATTAAATTAATTCGTTGAGTATCATCAACGGCTACATGCGGCATTTTCCATAAAACTTTGTTTAAAAAAACTTTAATTTCTTCATCGGGTGTAGGATTAATTATAGCATTAGTATCAAAACTAGAACGTAGTAAAACTAACTCATGACGGAGGTTTAAAATAATTTTTTTAAAATCTTCGCATAATCCGAGAACCATTGAAAGGTTTATTGCAACATTAAAATTCCCATTGGCATCAACCATTTGCGAATCATCCATAGGAAACCACCCAGCGTTTTGTAAATGTTTACTTTGATTGCTATTATATGAAACATATCCCTTCATTATAGACGTTAATTCAGGATTCCGAACACGATCTACAATGATACCACCAATCTCATATCTAATTTCATCAAAAAGCAGCAAAAATTCCATTAACTACAAACTTTGCTGTCTGAGACAGCGTTCCATCTGTTCTAATTAATTTGTCTTCTATGTACAGCATGCTCTTCGATGGTAAGGTGTATGCATCTTGTTGTTGTATAGGGATTCGAATTTCATCATTATTGTTTAAAGATGTGTTAGCATAAGATTGATGAGTATGTTTTTCAATATTAACAATTGCATTGTCGAAGTAAACTTTTTCACGCACGTTCAGTATTTCACTATTCATTCTACTTTTTAATTAAATAAATGCAGTCCTAACGATTGTAAAAACTGCCGGTTTTGTGTTGTTAGCGGTCTTGAAACAATCAATCGAGTGTCGATTGCTTTGAAATTTCCAGCATTTATAGCAATTCTTGACATGTTGCGGTATTATACTTAATACCCATGGCTATTGCAGATTTTTTTTAAATGCAACCTTACAGTTAGCAGTTCTCCTCTGAAATTAACTAAATTTCCATCTTGATCTAACACTTTAACTATTATTTCATTTATTATACGTGACCTGATTGGTAGATATATAATCGTAAATGGGCACTCGACAATTTTAGAACTGCAGGTACTTGAGGAAAAAGTTCGTGTATTACATGGGCTGGTTTACTATTTAAATAGGATCCACTTGCAATATTACAATCGATTAAAACTGCATTCACTTTACAAATGTTGATCGCGTAGTCTGCTTGATGCGTGACATATGCTAGCAATTTTCGCGGATTGAAACCAAGTAGAGAACCAATTGAATCCTTTTTGGTAAAATCCACATCTAGATTACATTTAATACTACATTTAAGTGTATTATTGTCAGCTGTAATTTCTATATACACTGGCGTCTTTCTAGCGCTTCGTGATTGTTCCATACGACCACGCCATCTTTTATCACCTAAAACTTTTTGAAGATATTTATTAATTTCTCTAATCTCATAAGCACCTTCAGGTATTTCTATGAATTCTCCGTTAGATCCATAATAAAATTTATTATTTATTCCTTTTTCTATTTTTGGAATTGTGTTATAAGACTCAAAATTTGTTAATCCTAATACGTACTTCGAATTATTATCCAAGTTTATAGGCGGATTAAAATTGCTTGTTAAAACTGAAGCGTTTCCCGTTAGAGTAAAAGTGTACAACATGACAACTTAGTACGCAGTTCTATGTACTACTTAGAAATTGTAAGCATAAATGGCCGCAAAACAAAGTACCGTACGATTGTTCTTGGTTAATGTTATAAAGAATTTTACATTTACCCCCGCTATTCAAATAACTTATCAACTCTGTTGGCGGTCGCAGGTTTCCGCAGCTGTCATAGTAAATAGCGCTACTACCGTACTTTCAATAAGAGGTCCAATGCGTGCCTAAACCTTCTATTCCATCTAAATTAATTATACCACATTCTTTTAAATTAACTTTCTTGGGAAGATTGTTTTTCATGAACACTCCACGGAAATATGGTACTTCTAATTGCTTAACAAACTCTATTAATTCTACATTGCTTAGTGCTCGATTAGGTAAAATCAAGTTGCGTTCCTTTGAGGTTTTGCAGGGGCTAAAAAAGACCAAAACCTTTTTTATAAGGTTTGATGTACATGCCGTTTCCGACTGCAATGTCCTCCATTGCCTTGTTATGACGTTGTTTTTCCGCTAGTTGTTCCTTAGCTATTTTAGTATCTGAAACTGCTTTTGCAACAGAAGCTGCACCTCCAGTAAGAGTACCAAGGGCGCTTAGGCCTGCAAAAATTGGTATTAGTGGTAGAAAACCTCCTGTTTTAGGAATTGATATAATACGAGCTGATTTAATATGCTTCTTTTGTTTTGCTGTATTGGCGGCCTTAATTGCTATGTTGATTGCATCCATAATATTAGATCCTTTAGCCTTTTTTAAAGCTGTACGTGCTTGTTTGATAATACTTTTAATACCTAGCGTACTTCTTATTTTACGTTTCTTTATCAGTTTTCTTATTTTATTGATATTTTTTGTTCTCAGTGATGCACAGGCACCCATACCAAGTTTTACTTTAGCTTTCATTGCGGTAGCTACTCCAAATGCTGCTACTTTTTCACCTAAAGACGAGTCACCAGAATTTAGTCTTTCTGTAGCTAACTGAGCTAACTTCGAATCTGCTTGATGGCGTTTAGATAGATCCCTTTCTTTGGAGTATGCTATATCGTGCTCCTTACAAGCCTTGTCTAACTTGTTTATTCCCTTGTCTCCCCGAGCTAACCGTTCGATTAGTTTTGTACCCGGGCCGCAAAATTTGTAACCCGGAATATGCGCTTCAAATGATAAATTGTTAATTACAGTATTTAATAGTTCCCAGTAGTTTTAGAATTATTATATGTAATCATTAGCGGACAACTATCCTCTCAAGCTGTGCAGTAAATAAATAAAATATTGTGAATTAATGATTTTTTATATACTCGCCGTTTATTATATATATAATTCCACTTTTTTACAAATCGAATTTAGTACTTGCAAACATGCGTGTTGTGAAACAATCAACACCTTTAACCATAAACAATAATGACATTGGCGTGCAATTCTTAGCTAAAAAGAAAAAACATAGCGTTCTTCTGCCTTCATCTATTCGATGTCTTGTTGTTGGTCCATCAAATTGCGGTAAAACCAACGTTATAATTGGGTTGATAGAACATCCTAATGGTTTAAAGTTTAAAAACGTATATGTTTATTCTAAATCACTTTATCAACCAAAGTATCAATACCTTGAAAGTCTACTGCGACCAATAAAAGGGATCAAATATTATACATTTTCCAGTTCTGATAATATTATATCACCATCTGATGCTCAAAATAATTCTATATTTGTTTTTGATGATGTAGCTTGCGATAAACAAGGTATCATTAGGGAATACTTTAGTATGGGACGTCATAAACAAGTAAACAGTTTTTACCTTTGTCAAAGTTATACTCGTATACCTAAGCACTTACTCCGTGATAATGCTAATCTTTTAGTTTTATTTAAACAAGATGATTTAAACTTAAAACACATATATGACGATCACTTCAATACTGACATGAAGTATGATAAATTCTTTGAAATATGTGCTGCTTGTTGGCAAGACAAATACGGTTTCTTATTTGTAGACAAAGATAGTGATCCAGGTCAAGGAAGGTGCCGAATAGGTTTTGATTACTTCATACATATTTAAACCTTGTGAGACGCAAGTATCGTTAGTATGGAAGAATTTTTTATTACAATAAACTTTTTACGCAATGAACAAGGAGGCGATAAAACTTAAAAGAATTTTAATTAAGAAAAGAAACATTGTAAAAAACAAATTGCGCCAGTTAAAAGATAATGAAGTCGTTCAAGTGGAATCAACCTTACCCATAACATCGCGATTAGAAACTATTGCTAATAAACTAGATGGGGAAAGTGTGGTAAAGAAAGAAAAATTTAAAGAAGAAGAAGAACTGCCTCATAGCAGTGTGAAAAAAATTAAACCTAAATTGCTAGAAAAAAACGTTGACTATATTGATTCACCGGTTATTGCTCAGCATATACCGAATATAAAAAATGATGCCATTGAGGAAGATGATGATGATGATGTTGAGAATGAATATGAAGCAGAAGTTAATCGAAATGCACAAGAAGTCCAGGAATATATACAAAGCTTTGCCGATTCACCTGGTATGACACATTATCCCGAACAGCTACATCCGCTACCTCGAGAATATATTTACAATATGTTTAAAGATGTTAAGAACGAATTTGATCATAAATATGGTATTAGGTTTAACACTGATTCAAATGGTCTTATGATAGGCAATTCGAATTTCGCGTTGGATGATGAAAATGTTCTAATAAATGATTTGAAATATAAAGGTACTCCTGGATTATACGAACTACTGTTTAAAAAATATCCTGTCGGGTACAGTCCGCAAGATCTAAAGTCATACCTTGATATTGTGAAAAGAACAAATGCTAATAGAAGATATTATTCTGAAACAGAACAAATTCAGGGTAATACTTCATATAAGTACAAAAATATAATATCTACATTAAACATACTTCCCCAAACACCCCGTAGACCTAGAACATTACCCTATAGAAAGCGTCTTAGAGACGGTATGACAATGGAAGTATCAAATAACGCTATAGATTATTTATATTGGAATGATCCCAATGAACTTGTTGATAGATTACGACTTTTAGTTTCATCTCAGACTGCTGGACACACAGGTCACGGCAACGAAATAAATTCGATCATTGAAGAAATTGCGTGAGGCGAAAGTAATTAGATGATATGACAATTGACAAATTTGGAAGGCACTTACATAACCGTAAAATAGATATAAGTGAACAGGAATATGAGAACAAAAGTGAAGGTTTTGAAACCTTGATTGAGTACAAGTTACATATGCTACATTACACGGTAGTAGCAACGTTCTACTCTAGTACATTCCTCGACGGTGACAAGACATTCCTTATTTTCAACATTAAACATAATTATGAATTTCCTTATGAGGAAGCAGTCATTGAGAATATTAAAGGATACCCGCAAGACATTGAAATTCTTATAAACGAAAAAAGTTATGTAATTGCACAGTTACAAGGATTTTTGCTTAAACGTATGGATGTAATCAGCTTTCGTGACAGCGGTGCTATCATAAACAATACCACAATGTTTCTTGATTTTATATTAAAAGTTCCTTTCAAAGCAAGTGGAGCCCGCGACATTCAAACATAGAAGTATTTATTAATTGCATTTAATAAATCCTGATTAGAAAAAAGTATTATGATAGTTGCTCAATCAAAAGTGAAAGAGCATATAGTAAATGAACTTCATAAACCAGCAAGAATAAATTTCAAGAGACGCAAAGTGATAGTAAAAGGTTTAAATGACCTTCTTCAGACCGATTTGATTGAAATGCTACCATATTCGCAAACAAACAAAGGATTTAAATACAGTTTAGTAGTTATTGATTGTTTCTCCAAATACGTATGGGCTGTACTACTTAAAAGTAAAACGGGTATTGATGTTACTGCTGCAATGAAAACAATTTTAAATAAATTTAAAAATCCACCAAGAAATTTGCAGTCTGATTTTGGTAAAGAATATTATAACAAACACTTTCAATCCTTAATGCAGACATATGGCATAAACCATTATAGTGTTTTTTCTACAAAGAAAGAATGCATTGTGGAACGTGTAATTAAAACTTTAAAGGGGAGAATGTGGCGCTTGTTTAACCTGAACGGTTCTTACATTGGATAATAAATTTAAGCGATATTGTGAAACAATACAACAATACAGTTCACAATACTATCGGAGTCAAACCTGTAAAAGTTGATAAATCAAATAAAAAAACTATTCCTATATCATCATTTACCCACATTAAACTTGCAACCAAAATACCAAAATATTCAATTAAAGACAGCGTGAGGATTAGTAAACACAGGGAAGCATTTACAAAAGGTTACACGCCAAACTGGTCAAATGAAATTTTTAAGATTAAAAAGGTAAACGTAACCAATCCGACAACATATACATTAGAAGATCAAGACGAAAAAGAAATCAAAGGTGCATTTTATGAAATGGAGTTGCAAAAAGTTAAATATCCAGGAGTTTACCTTGTAGAAAAAGTCCTAAGAAAGAATGGAAATAAAGTATTTGTAAAATGGTTAGGCTTCTCTAACGTACACAATAGCGGGATCGATAAAAATAATGTTTGCTAGAAGTTGTTATAATAATAGTTAATAAGGCTAACATTGTAAAATTATATTAAAATAAATAATATAGACAAAATCTTTCTATTGTTTTTTTATTATTATCAAGCCATTCTTTTAATAAAAAGGTATTTTGTTTTGCGCATTGCAGATTATTATTGCTGTGTCTACAACAATGGATGTTATATTTTAAACGATTGGTGATTTTTAACTCCGATAGCTTAGGACAACCTAGTGCAAGCATATCAGTTACAAAGTTTTGCATTATATATGTTTCAATCAATTTCTTCTTTTCTAGACCCTTCACAAATACTTCTTCACCGGGTCGGATAATTTGCTTCAAATAAAGCGCTATATATGATGACACCATTCCAGCCGTTGAAGATTCATCCCAAGAAAGACTATGAATATTCCTTGTCACCCAGTCGTTATGTTTTATATTATCTTGACTCAAACAACTAGACTGCATTGTCAGTTTAAAAATTTGATGCCAAACATCACCTAACAACAAGTCCAAAACCGCAATTTCTTTGCACACAAACTCGTTTTTCTTGTATTTAAATCCCTGAATATCAATTATATACATGTTTGTATGTAAATATATGCAGTAAACTTCGACTAATTAAATTAATATTGGGAGCAATCTCCTTATATAGCAGATTACCACCACCTGCGTACTTTGCCAACCCACTTTTCAACCTATCACAAGAGTGAACACATTTTGAATTGAAACCGACCCATGTGTATTTGCAGCCTCTAAACATAAATAAAAAACATAAATCAGAATCCACCTTAATTAAACACAATTGACATGAATGCGATATTTTGCATCTGTCATACTTTATAACTTCTCGCTAGAAAACCAAATTCAAGACATCTACACACATTTTCTCTGCACTTACATTTTTCAACATACGTGTTTGAAGTATGTATGTTCTATTGAACGTAGTATAAAGCCGATCATAATTCAAAACGTGCCCACAAGTATTTTACATTTGAAAGTATATAAGAATTCAGGTTTTCACATTTTACATTAAAAGTATATAACGCCGATCCTAATTCAAAACGGTGCACGTGTAACTTCTCGCTAGAAAACCGAATTCAAAACAGCTACACACATTTTTTCTCTGCACTTACATTTTTCAACATACGTGTGTTTTGAAGTATGTTTCATTGAAAGTAATATAAAGCCGATCCTAATTCAAAACGTGCCCACAAGTATTTTACATTGAAAGTATATAAGAATTCATGTTTTTACAACTATTTTACATTGAAATGTTTTCACAACTATTTTACATTGAAATTATATAAGGCCGAACCTAATTCAAAACGGTGCACGTGTATTTTACATATAGAAAATACGTCTGAACACGTTTTGAATTAGGACCGGCCCTAACCCACTACTTCGAAGAATTAATTTTTAACGAAATAATTTGATTTTAATAACAATTTGATATGAGAAAGATAGCAAGTCGCATCGCCGCAAATACGTGCTGTGATAACACCTGTGTATAGGAACGTTAAAAAATGCTGTGATAGGTACAAAAATAGAAAATTAGAAATTAATGGATTACCTTCCTTTCTAACTTTTCTTTGCCTGGCTAGCTCAACGAAATTAATGGAATTTACAAAATTAAATCAAACACAGCAACATCATAACGCATCTATATGTTCAAGACAATTTTCTCTCATACAAAAGAATATAAAATGTTTACAGCATAATGTTTTTTATAAATATAAAAATTATTTTCAAGACGTGCCTATTTACTTAATTATTAAAATGTTTTTCACATTATCTTGTTAAAATTTACAGAACTCAAATCTCTTCTCTTGTGAATAGTTTACCCGGCTCTTATTTCCACATTTGAAATTTCCGAATATTTATTATTCCGTCTAGAATAATATAAGTGTATTTTATTATCGTTGAAATACAGTCATTCAAGTTATTACATAACATAAAAAGAAGCCAATATTTAATTAAATTCCGTGCAGACTGCAAAAAGATTATAAAACGAATATAAAATATTATGCAAATTAATCATTCGGAGATACCGTTTAAAATGGAGTTTTTATTACTAAGAAAAAAATTCAAAGCTATTGCATTTATCAACGAAGCTGTCAATAATTAAAATGTAATAAATTTTCTATGTAAAATATGCATTAGAACACGTTTAATTTACAAGAAATGCAAATCTTATCTCTTTCGCAAAGCATAAAATAACTATGTACTTTTAAAATACTAAATCGATTCTCGTATGTAGACCGTTTAGCTTTATTTTAAAAGTGTCAAACACGACCTTATTCTAGAATCTTCTTTATAAATAAAAAAAAATGTTAAAACTAAGAAATACTAGTTAAAGCCATTAAACAGCAATTATTGAATAACCGCCGGTTCGAAGAACTCGCGCGGACATTAAAATGCAATAAAAATCCATAAAAATTATTTATAGGTTTACTGAAATAATAAGATAAAAGGAAGCAGCACACGAACTGCGTGTATTAAACAATTATCGACAACAAATGCTATGCTCATAAATAATACACTTGACGCTATTTAGTTCATTAAAACCGTAGAATTCGCGGATAAATTTCATCACCAAGGTCTTTTATGTTCCAGGTAAATCCGAAAAAATCTCGAGAATGACGTATAGAGATAGTTTTAATATAAAAACCGAAACTTGATTAAAACGATTCATTCCAGATTTAATTGGCGTTTGACTCTTTTTAAAACCAAGTAACATGTAAGACTAATTATTCGCGATTTGTCATTCGTTATGTAAGATTTAGAGCAGAATTGTATGTTGTACATTGGTACGTTTGAATAGTTGCCAACATAGAAGTTATTAAATGCAACATGATTATTTTGCAAAATACAATAAAGATTGAACATCTTCGATACAAGAGCTATTGCCAAAATTAATTGATGCTCTTTGCAAATTGATGGAGATTAAAGCTGAGCTAGATAATTTTGTACACTGGGATTTTAACGTTAATTTAAAAATGGAATCAGGATGTATTTAATACCATCAATTACAATAGAAAGGAAAATTTGATAAGCGCAATTATTTGCAAGTATACAACTTTGGTTCTTTGTTTGTTAATTGATCAAAAATAATTGAATATTTTGTAATTTAGATTTAGAATAAGTTCTCATTTTATTATTTGTATAAGGATAACTTTTTGCAAACTTTGAGATCGAAGTTCAAGGTATTTTGACCCTTACTAAATAGATTATCTTTCAAGAATTATCGGCCAATCACCCTTACAAGCGTGAGAGTAAAGGATGGATATATTATTCGTCTATCAATTAAAAAGGATTGTGTATCTGTTAGTTAAGATTATGTAAGAATTTTAATCGTTTTCTGTATGAACTGTAATTGTGAATTGTTTCATTAACTCTTTTGTATAAAATAAAAATGTATTTAAATGTATAGATATTTTCTTGAGATTATTGTGTTTTATTTCCTTTTGTAGTAAGGCACACTTTATTTATTAGAAATGTTAAAAGAGCTATTAAATAAACCAATTATTTTGTATCAATAAATAAACTCCCGATCCAGAGGAGACACGTCAATTAAAAAGCTATAAAAAGTAAGATAAGCAAGTTCAATAGCTCTAGGTATTACAATAAGAAGGAAAAAGGTAATAGCGTTCCGGTTCACTTATTAGCAAAGAATAGGCGCCACTTTACGCCAATCATACATCACAGTGACCGTACTTAATTACCTCATTAGAACACGACATTCTCATAATTATTACACCATCCAGAATATGTTATGCTTCAAGATAAATCTAGAACAGAATGGAATATATGCCCTAGTTTGAATTTTTGTATATGAACGGGAGCAGACTTGAAGGAAGATTCATTGATTCATTTTACGACATTGAATATGTAAGCTTTGAGTAAAGATTAATCTTTTAAGGCATCGAATGTGTAGATTTAAGTAACTTGTAATTCATTTTAGGACATGCAATATGTAACATTGAAATGTGAAGAATAACTATTGTTAAGAATACTACGAAAATTAAACGATCTTTGATATAAATAATCCTGATACAAATGCAACCGGTGATTTTATTGGATTTAAGATACATGATTGGCAAACTGAGATTTTATCAAAAGGAAATATTTAATACCGTGAATTATGATGGAAATGAGATTTCGGTATGCACTATTTAGACAATAACAGCAGCAAATAAAATTGATTTTTTTTTGTACCTTATAAGGATATTTAAATACTAGCACTTAAGCTAGAAATAATACTTAATTTTATAAAAACTATTTGTTAAGGGGATAATTTCCAGCAAATTATGAGATCAGAGCTCGAAGCATTTTGACCTTTACTAAATTATCTGTGCATTGTTGTTGGCCAATTACATTGACTGCTGGAAAATTAAAAAAATAAAAATTATTCAAACAAACTTTAACTAGAATTTTTAATATTCACAGGGAAGAGATTTGAGTTCTGTAGTTATTGACAAGGATATAGATGAGGATTATTTTAATTATTAGGCATAATTTTCTGTCTAAGTTTAAGCAAAATTTATTTGTCTTGTGTATCTAGTTCACAATACGCTATAATTGCTTTTCTTTCTAGGTACTTAAGTTGTCGTGGTCCATGTGTACTCTTCTTCGGGTTTTACGAAGTAAGAACCTACACCCTACCTAAGCACTTGGCATTATTAATGACTTATTGCAATAACGAAATACCCATGTTTTAAATGGAATTCAGCTCAAAAATCTATAATTCTAGTATTTTTAAATGCTTCTTTATTGTTTATAATTCTATTGCACAATATACATGATTGAACGCAAACTATTTCTTAAATCGAAGCTTGCATGTGCATGTTTATAACGCAGCCGAAGCATTACGCCATATAGATACACAATGTAGGTACGTTTTTGAACCTTGGCTAAATTTGCACCTCGATAAGGAACTATGCGTGCTAAGTTTGAATTTGAGTGTAGAAAGTAATAAGTGGCATCAACAACATAGAAAAAAAATTAAGCAATACATTTTTGCTACTTACCTGATTAAGTTCTTTTCGCAAATAAAGGTAGATAATTAAAATTGAAGGTATGCCAGCAGATAGATCTCCATTACGTATGTGTATGCGTCCAAGTTTCGTGGGAGGATTGTGTAAAATATTACAGGCCTTCTGCGTGCGTCGATGGGCCTAAGAATAGTAGAGGGAGTAAGTAAGGGGTTACTGTAACTTGTTGTTAAGAACGTAAGAAGCTCTCAAGATGTGTAGTCGCTTAGCTTGATTTATATTTAAATAAACCTTTCTTTAAACTTGATGTTGTTTATTGCATTGCAAGGATAATTAAGCAGACGGATAGAAGATAACTACACATACCTAGCTTTAAGAAACATACGTTCAAAAAAATCTCCAAATGAAAACGGTTCCTATGTCCCACAATCACACATGATCTACATACGGTTTGATAAAAAAAATTTGTTTACCTTAAGTCACCAATATTAACTCACAATTAACGCTTTGTTTTATTAGGTAAGAATAAAGAGAGCGTAAAATTAAGGAACATTTGGGAGTTAGTAACACTAAAGCGTTAATTAATCATACATTTGCGGAAAGAATAGCATTTCTTAATTTAAGTTAGTTAAAGACGCTTTGACGCAAAAATCCCCTTAATACTTTACAGAAGCCTGAGTGATTTATAATTTTTTAACTTGGATAGTTCGTCATTAGGACCTAGATGGTAAGGCAGCTAGTACATTCCATAATAACCAATAACTAAAACCTGGACATACATAATTAGATAAGAACGACATATTTTTGTAAATGACCACACGTGCGATAGGATATTCGTAAAACTTCTCAAACATTGAAAGAAACCCATAAAATCGCATTAAAATTTAAAGCGTACTAATCAACCATTTTTGCGAACCGATATAACATTGATCTCGACTATAAGAAAGTTCTAATCGTACATGGCGTGTAAACAGCATAATGGAAGAAATCATTCAGATTCGTTCAAATTCTTCATTATAAGCACCAACTTAGGGTGGATGAACCAGTTAAAGTAATTCGCGCAACGGTAATTTTGAATTCGGGTTGGCAGGAAAGAAGCTGTAAACGCGAAAGCAATTTCAAATTCGCTAAATTGACTCTACTTGGTGAAACTTCCAGAAGGGGATCCTTTATAATGTTTGGGCGTTACGGGAGGCATAAAAAAGAAAATTTATTTTGAACAGCCAACTTAATCTTAATGCACCCTGTATATTCGGATGTCATTTATAGTAATAACCAGTAAGCAAGACGTTTCAATAAACTGTGTTTGTTCTATTAAAATCGTAAGCTCAGATACCACATAACAATCATTTTATTTCTATTAACTGCGTATTAGGACAGAACTTAGGTTTATAAATAAATTTAAACCACAAAAGTGTAAACAAAGTATTTATTTCAGTAAGCCGATGTAGCGGAAACGTCACCTTAAGAATGCGGTAAATAGAAGTAAATAGTACTTAATTTATTGATATACAATTTAAATTAGGAGTACTTACTTTCAAATTTAACTAAATAAATTATAATAAATGTTACATAAAAAGTAAACTCTAGAAACATTTTACTACTTTAACGTATTTTTTTTCTTGTTACGCTTCGTTCTTTAATATAGAGTAAAACAGCAATTATATAAAATAAATAATTTATAAATTTCCGTTCAGTAAAAATAAATACATAAAATTAATAATAGCATATAGACTCCTTTACCTTTGTGGTCTAAGATTTGTTATTAAGCTCCGTCGAGTTGTCAATTTGATCACTTTGCTATCAACGTTTGAAGGAACAAGCTGCGATAAGCGGCGTAGCGAAGTCAAGATGGTCGTGTCCAGGCACGTGGCCTGTAACACAGTCCGAAAAAGAATAGATAGTTGAATGAAATGGAAGCTCACCCACATCATTAAGACATGCAATATCATATATATGGCTACATTTTATAAAATATCGGATATGATAAAATTTTATACAGTATCATAAAAGGCAATTTAGTATATGTTTCGTATAATTCAACTTCGCTAATAAATAATGTCGAATAAACAAATCTTGGATCTAGAAAATTTGTTGTAGTACTAAATTTTAATATCATGTAAATTCAAGCAGAAGTTAGTTTCGTTAAATAATGGTTATATTCAGAAAAGCTTTGATAATCGATGGTTATGGAAATTTCCGACAGCTGAGGTCAAGGTCCTATTTCTTTTGTTCAGAGCAGTATTACAACACGTGAGTGTTTCTTAGAATTAATCACTTTTCATATTAACAAGTTGCAATAAGAAAATAAAACATTAAAAATTTTGTAACGTAAAAGGCTTTTAAGGAAACAGCGAATTAAATAACAAATCTATTGTTTGTCAGAATGTTTGCACATGCACACAAAGTGTATGTTTAAAAAGTTGTGAATGACATTTTATGTCAGATATAAAAAACATAGATTCGGTTGTCCTATTTAGACATCACATGTCATCTTACGTTAATTTAAAATATGTTTAAATATTTTGAGGTCATGAACTTTGATTATTAGTCTACATGTGGAATTCGCATAATAACTGTTAAGTAAAAGTAGCTTTAGGTAAATTCAAGCTATTTTATCAGCACTTAGGTAATTCAATTTTACTGTGAAGGTCGAAGAAGTACTTCTATGACTTGAAGAAAATATGTAATATGAATAATTAAGAAAATTCAAATCCTTACATTTAAATTTTGTAGAAAGATCCATTCAGAGATCTTCATATTATTGAATACAATTTTTTAGTAGTATATTTCTGTTCCATAAAAAATTATTAATTGAAAATATAGAAATACGAAGTGAAAATATTATAGTAACATGAATCTAGAAATTTATTCAAATACAATCTATTTTGTTTTTGAATGACTTTTTATTATTTAAAGGTTCAAGTAAAAATTACAAGTCATACCCGATCAGAAATTGCGTGTAATGAAAACAAATTCCGTGGAGGTATATTTTAGAAGCCTAAATTCTATTATTTTATTATTGGTAAATATTTTTGAGGACACAAATGGTGTCCATGTTGTACCTTTGTTTGTTCACAGGTCAAGCCGAGACATCTGCATGACATCTGGTTTTTGAGGTCTTGGTAAGTGTGTTTAAAAGAGTGAAATTCAGGTTTTATGGCTATGTTAGTGGTGTTGACATAAGGTTTCCGCATTCCCCTAATACAAGCACAGTTAAATTTTGTTGGTAATAGTATTGAAAAATACGGTGGCGCTCATTAAATATATTTTTGGTCTTTTAACAACCCATAACCCAAGCTCATGATCTACCCAGAGCTAACACTCGACTAGCCGTTTATGTCTTAAGAGTTTTTCTTTTTCGCAAGCCATTTTCCATCCAACTTTACCTTGGGCTTACATTAATAATAAGAAATTCTCGGCCTTGAGGTTAGGGTTAAGGAAATTTAAAGGTGTAATTTATTAGCTGATAGTCACGAGGATAGATAAATATAATAAAAAATCAAGCAAAGAAAAATTTTTTATTACACTACATTGTAAAGCCCCACTCTCTGTGTAAAAGACACAGGTATCAGATTGCAGATACAATTTAATCGTTCCATACAAAATGCTACAATGTATTTTTTTTTAGTTCAAACACAAAAGGACGTACAAACACTAACCTGAGTAAACCAAATAATACCATACATGTTATTTTTTTTCCAATGCTCCACCTGAAGGTACTACATTGGCCAGGAAGCGAGTTTTTTTTACCTGGAAAATTTGGAATTTTGCCGAACCCTTGCTGTTCCAAGCAAGGTAGGGATCTTTAACGTGCGTGACAACACTCACACACGGCACCTCCATTTTACCTCTCATTCGAACGAGGGAGTATTTTTGTGAAAAATGCTCGCCTAACATTTTTCAAGCGGACCGTGTCGGGATTTGAACCCAAAACCTTGGGCGTAGTAGTCACACACATACCACTACACCACGGAGCCGCCTAACCAAATAATACCACAAGCACTTTCCCCCGAATTCATTCCATAAACTCAATTGGAAGGTTGCAATATGACAAAATTCCCGGACTGAACATAAGAAAGGGAGATTAAATTACAATAATTACAACCGACGGAGAATGAGAAATTAACCATCGAGGTTATCACCGTCAGCAGGATTTGGAACTCGAATATTTTACCCCTTCATTAATTTGCAGCTTTGGGTGGCGGTGAGACAAGGAACTTATTTGAAAATGGAAATATTATAAATTGGAAAACTGTTGTTTTTGGATATTTTTAACCTTATGATAGGTGAATTATACGGTGAGCAGTTATATGCATTAATGTTTATACTTTGTTTGTATATGTGTGCATAGTATGTTGGTATTTTATGAAACAGAAAATTAATCGAAGATGGAAGTGGTTATTCTATTGAAGTGTAATGTTATCAGTTTCAATAATAAGAAATATGTACGTATCGAATTTAAATTGTTTGGAATGGACAATGAACAGATTCCAAAAAGGTGGGGATTTAACTGTGTTTTTATATTTGTCATGATCATTTCCAGATATTAGGATGTTTAAGTGTCATGTAAGTTAATATTGGGAACAAGAAAAATTGAGGTGATGATTGCTTTGTTGATGAAATAGATTTAAGGTCTCTTTAGGATGTTTGTTTAGCCCTACCTGGTCAGAGGATAATGGGAAGTTAAGTTCCTTCTAAGTATCTATGCTTTTATATTAAAATTATTTAATATTAATAGAACTTACACGCTGAATTTTATTTGAATTAATTTAATACCAAATAATCAGACACATTTGTAAAGTATATTCAGCTAGCCCAGTTATGAAATCGTACTTAGAAAACATTTTAATCTACAATTTTATTTAATTATGATCAAAATTTAAGTACTTTAAGATATTTTAACGAAAGGTAAATATCAAATGATATAATGTAGGGAACCGAAGAAAGGTAGACGCATGTGGAATATTCGTCTTTGGTGTAGAAATAATATCAATATCAATAATATCAAGCATTTTGTGACAGATGGTTTGGCACTCCTCAATTATGACAAATTAAAAAAAATTCTATCAGGGTGAGTGATGGTGTAACCTAGTTTTTGTATTTCAGCCATTCTGCTTATTAATTTGCTATTTTCCTTTATAATTTTTTTTAAAATTATATCGAGCGGTTTTTGGACAATAGATGAGGAAATTTTTTTAGTAGAAAATCAAGTTTGGAGCAAAAACATGTTTCTCTCAGTCGGGATGCACCTTTTCAAGGCCGGATGAATTTTTGAGTGTTTAAGGTTAATTATGATTATTGACAAAAAATAATGATAAAGATGTTTAAAGTAGTGATGATATAGGCCAATCATGAGGGATTTGACAAGGGAAAAAATTTAAAATCTAATCGGATTTGTAATAAAAATTAAGACAAAAATTTAGATTAAAAATATTTTAAGTCGAAACATAGGTTAGCACAATAGTTTACTTAATTTAACTTTAATGTTTTATTTTGGGTAAATTACGTTTTAAATTGAAGATAGGTTAATGACTTTAGCTAGATTTTTTAAAAACAAAAATTTAGATTATGACTTTGACTTTGACATGCGCAGTCGATGTCACGGACTTTTTGATAATTTGAATGTTAGATTGGGTGATTTTCTAAAGTTTTTTCATGGGATTTTTTTCTTTAAAGACAGCACAGAGAAAGATAGTGGTAGCTATGGCCGATTTGCGGAGGGACTTTCTGGCCAAATCGTTCAATCGTAAATTATGTTCAAAGGGTTGAGGTAATACTTGACCGGAGATTGAAGCTGGCTTCATTTCTCAGGTGGTATTATCCTAGCACTGTAGCACACAGAGTGAAGAGCAGGACCGCGCGTGGGAGTTCTGTTTCTTTATGGAGTAGATATTTGCGCGTCACGACCTTTCGCCTGCAGTCGCACCCACAGTGTTGTTTGTTTTACGGTTTAAGGAATTTTTCCTTTGACTTTTGACTTTTGACTTTTGACTTTTGACTTTTCACGTTTTACTTTTTACTTTTTACTTTTATTCTTTTATTTTTAGTTTTAACTTTTTTTCTATTAAGGAACTAACAAATTACCTTGGACATAGCACGTGATCTGAAACTGACTTGAGGGATGTTAGAGTTGTAGATTTTAAGAAAATACTTCTATTGTAAAGGAAGTGTAACGCATGCGCATTACGGTAAATAAAAGCCGGAGGTAAAAAGAGGAAAATCAATCTTTAACGGACAACTTAATATTAATACGCTTTGTATTTTTTGATTTCATATATAGTAGTTCTCAGAAAGCAAAATATTTTAATAAATTGTGTTAGTTCTATTAAAATCATTAACGCGAATACCACAAAATAGCCGTTTTATCTTTGTTTAATACATACCGCACCGGAACTTAGATTCATAAATCATTTCAAATCATAATCATAATCATAATTATAATCATAATCATAATCATAATCATAACCATAATCATAATCATAATCATAATCATAATTATAATCATAATCATAATCATAATCATAATCATAATCATAATCATAATCATATTATAGATATAATCACAATCTACCATACATCACAATCACATATCACAATCACTAGGATCAATTACAATCACAATCATAATCATAATCATAAGATCATAATCATAATCGAATAATACGAGTAAACATAGATCATAATCATAATCATAATCATAATCATAATCATAATCATTATCATAATCATAAAAATAATCATAAACATAATCATAATCATAATCATAACCATAATCATAACCATAATCATAATCATAAGCATAATCATAAGCATAATCATAATCATAACCATAACCATAACCAAAATCAAAATCAAAATCAAAATCAAAATCAAAATCAAAATCAAAATCAAAATCAAAATCAAAATCATAATCATAACCATAACCATAATCATAATCATAATCATAATCATAATCATAATCATAATCATAATCATAATCATATTATCATGATCATGATCATGATCATGATCATGATCATGATCAGAATCATGATCATAATCATGATCATAAGTCATAATCATAATCATAATCATAATCATAATCATAATCATAATCATAATCATAATCATAATCATAATCATAATCATAATCATAATCATAATCATAATCATAATCATAAACATAATCATAATCATAATCATAATCATAATTATAATCATAATTATAATCATAATCATACATAAATCATATCATGATCTATCATTATCGAGATATATGCATAATCTTCAATCAAATCATATCAAAGGTCATATAATAACGAATAATGCATTCAGTGATTATCATATCACTAACACAAATAAACAGACCTGATTCATCATTACATATAATATAATCATAATCATCAACTATATCCTACATCACAATCATAATTTTTATTTAACTAATTAACAAATTAATCATTAATTATAATTATAATTATAATCATAATTATATCATAATATAATTTAATTTTAATTTAATCATATTAATTTATTTAATCATTTTCATAATCATATAGAACAAACAAATACATTGACAATACAACTAATCATAACATAATCATAATATATAATTATAATATAATCATAAAATAATCATAATCATAATTTAATAAATTAATCATATTAGTAATATAAACCGAGTAAAATAAAATAATCTTAACGAAATCATAATATAATCACATAATATATTCATAATATAATTCAAAAGCATAATCATTTAATATAATTATATAACATAAATCATAACCAAACATCAAAATCAATAAATATTAAATCAAAATCGAATAATCAAAATCATTAAATCAAAATCAATAATCATAATCATAATCATAATCATAATCATAATCATAATCATAATCATAATATAATCATAATCATAATCATAATCATAATAAAAAAAAAAAAAAAAAAAAAAAAAAAATAAAAATAAAAATAAATAATAAATATAAATATATAAAAAATAAAAATATATAAATAATAAATAAAAAAATAAAAAATATAAAAAAAAATAAAAAACAAAATCAAAAAAAAAAATAAAAAATAAAAAAAAAAACAACAACAAAAACACACAAAAAAAAAAAAAAAAAAAAAAAAAAAAAAACATAATCATAACATAATTATATATCATAATCATACATATATATCATGATCATGAATCATATCATAATCATATCATAATCATAATAAATCATAATCATAATCATAATCATAATCATAATCATAATCATAATCATAATCATAATCATAATCATAATCATAATATAATCATATAATCATAATCTAATCATAATCATAATATAATATAATCATAATTATAATATAATCATAATCATAATATAATCATAATATAATCATAATCATAATACAATAAATCAATTAACATACAATCAAATCAAATCAAATCAAATTACAATCAAATCAATACAATACAATCAAATAAATCAAATAAATAAATCAAATCAAATCATAATAAATCATAATCAAATAAATATAATTACATAATAAATATAATATAATCATAATATATATAATTATAATCATAATATAATCATAATATAATTATATATAATTAATATAATTATAATAAATATAATAAATCATAATCAAATAAATAATCATAATAAATATAATCATAATAAATATAATCATAATAATAATATAATCATATAAATCAAATCATAATCAAATCATAATTATAATATAAATACATAAATCAAATCATAATATAATCATAATCATAATCATAATCA
This sequence comes from Platerodrilus igneus, assembly GCA_036346225.1. Taxonomy (NCBI): domain Eukaryota; kingdom Metazoa; phylum Arthropoda; class Insecta; order Coleoptera; family Lycidae; genus Platerodrilus; species Platerodrilus igneus. The sequence goes on along the minus strand of JARFIW010001670.1, from coordinate 14,585,883 downwards.
TAATCATAATCATAATCATAATCATAATCATAATCAATAAATTCATAATCATAATCACAATCAAATCATAATTACAATACAATCATAATCATAATCATAATCATAATCATAATCATAATCATAATCATAATCATAATCATAATCATAATCATAATTATAATCATAATCATAATCATAATTAATCATAATCATAATCAATAATCATAAATCATAAATCATAATCATAATCATAATCATAATCATAACATAATCATAACCATAATCATAATCATAATCATAATCATAATCATAATCATAATCATAACCATAACCATAACATAAATCAAAATCATAATCATAATCATAAATCATAATCAAATCAAAATCAATAATCAAAATCAAATCATAATCATAACATAATCCATAATCATAATCATAATCATAATCATAATCATAATCATAATCATAATCATAATCATAATCATATATCATAATCATAATCATAATCATAATCATGCAAATCACAATCATAATCATAATCATAATCATAATCATAATCATAATCATAATCATAATCATAATCATAATCATAATCATAATCATAATCATAATCATAATCATAATCATAATCATAATCATAATCATAATCATAATCATAATCATAATCACAAACACAATCACAATTACAATCACAATCACAATCACAATCACAATCACAATCACAATCACAATCACAATCACAATCATAAATCATAATCATAATCATAATCATAATCATAATTCATAATCATAATCATAATCATAATCATAATCATAATCATAATTCATAATCATAATAAATCATAATCATAATCAATAAATCATAATCATAATCATAATCATAATCATAATCATAATCATAATATAATAAATCATAATTATAATATACATAATCATAATCAAATAAATCATAATCATAATCAAATATAATATAATATAATCATAATATAATCATAATCATAATCATAATCATAATCATAATCATAATCATAACATAATCATAATCATAATCATAATAATAATCATAATCATAATCATAAACATAATCATAATCATAATCATAATCATAATCATAATCATAATCATAATCATAATCATAATCATAATCATAATCATAATCATAATCATAATCATGATCATAATATAATCATAACTAATCATAATTATAATATAATCATAATTATAATCATAATCATAATTATAATCATAATCATAATCATAATCATAATTCATAATTATAATTATAATCATAATCATAATCATAATATAATCATAACATAATATCATAATCAAATTATAATCATAATCAAATCAAATCATAATCAAATCACAATCAAATCATAATCACAATCATAATTACAATCATAATCATCAATTACAATCACAATCACAATCATAATTACAATCATAATCACAATCAATTACAATCATAATCACATTATAATCATAATTATAATTATAATTATAATCATAATTATAATTATAATTATAATTATAATTATAATCATAATTATAATCATAATTATAATCTATAATTATAATTATAATCATAATCATAATTATAATTATAATATAATAATTCATAATTATAATCATAATTATAATTATAATATAATTATAATCATAACAATAATCATAATCATAATTATAATCATAATTATAATCATAATTACAATCAATATATAATTACAATCATAATCATCATAATTCACAATCATAATTATAATACATAATCATAATTAATCAAATTACAATTACAATTCAAATCAAATCACAATTATAATCACAATTCACAATCAAATTAAATTCATAATTATAATCATAATCATAATATAATTCATAATCATAATTATAATCATAATTCATAATCATAATCATAATTCATAATCATAATCATAATCATAATCATAATCATAATCATAATCATAATTCATAATCATAATATAATCATAATTCATAATCATAATCATAATCATAATATACATATAATTCATAATTATAATTCATAATCATAATCATAATCATAATCAATAATCATAATAATCATAATCATAATTCATAATCATAATTCATAATCATAATCATAATCATAATCATAATCATAATCATAATTCATAATCATAATCATAATCATAATCATAATCATAATAATCATAATCATAATATCATAATCATAATCATAAATCATAATCATAATCATAATCATAATAAATCATAATCATAATCATAATCATAATCATAATCATAATCATAATCATATAATATAATCATAATCATAATCTAATAAATCATAATCATAATATAAATCATAATCATAATCATAATCATAATATAATCATAATCATAATCAATAATCATAATCATAATCATAATCATAATCATAATCATAATCATAATCATAATCATAATCATAATTATAATCATAATCATAAGCATAATCATAATCATAATAATAACCATAATCATAATCATAATCATAATCATAATCATAATTATAATCATAACCATAATCATAAACGAAATACTAATTATCAGATAAACTTATCATAGTGAAATCATATATATTTAAGAAAGCTATTAATAACTATAATAAAACAATGAGTTTATTAATATAAATTTCAAATATAGGGGCGTCTCTTTTCAAATTTTAGTTTAATAAATTAGAATCAATGATACATGTAAGTAAAATCCTAGGCACGTTTTATAAAATGTAAAACCTCAGACGTGGGTAGGGGATATTTATGGATATTAGATAGCAGATATAATTTAAACATTTCATACAATATGTTACAATGTATTTATTTCACTGTGCAGAAACAGAAGGAAACGCCAACGTTAACCTATGTAAACTACGTGATACCACTCCATATACTTAATGGGAAGACCATCATATGACTAACTGGTCCTCGAACTGAACACATGAAAATAAGAGGAAATGATAATAATTACATTTGACGAGAATGAGAAATTAGTTAGTCGATAGCAGATAATAAGAGAACACCGAAATGTAAATCGAATACCGATAACGCCGACGCGACCGCGGGGTTAATGTTTCCATAATGTTAAAGTTACAAGATAAAATTGAATTTGTTTTAAACTTCTTTTAATGTAATCATTAAATAGGAAAACCAGAAACTTATGAGTATTGAATAGTTTTGATGGTTTATAATTAGGTATTATTGAATGCTTTTAATGCAATAAAAATTTACATACTGTAGAAGAGACGATATAGCACAAAATTGGAATTTATCTGCTTTGTTTGGTTTTTTTTCAAGGATATTATCAATAATTGGGGATTAATTAATGTCTAATCATTAAATAGGAGAACAATAAACTTTCGAGTGGTGAATAGTTTTGATAGATTAGAATGAGATATTTTTGAAGGTTTTAGGGTTTTTTATTTTAGCGGCATCTGGCCAGTTTGAAGAGTGATTAATTTTTAGATAAATGTATTTATATTTGCAGTGTATTGAAATTCGTTTTATGTTAATAGAATTTTTATTTTAACTTATGTAGAAATTAGGCAATCAAGATTTGTAAAGCGTATCCTGCTACCCCAGTACTAGTCGTATCGAGAGGGAGTATTTTATTTTGACAAAGAAACCAAGTTAGTTTAAGCGGAATAACAACTTCCGCATAGGAAAAGGACATCACAAAGTTAGAGGTGACAGACTGTTTGGCGCCTCTCGACTTTGACAAATACAAGATCTTTAAGGGTAAGTGTTAATGTAATGTGAAATTTTTAATCGAAAGCCGTGTTAGTTATTATTTTCTGTAGTTTGCCGACGCATCCTTTTATTGTTAAGCCTATTTCATCCGTAACAGTAAATATTTCAACCGTAACAATGGCGCCAAATCATGGAGCTTTCTTCTTAAAACGAGATAGTTCTTCGTTAATTTATAAAAAAATGTTTGGTTGATTTTTAAACTATGTATGTTTTTCTAAAATTTGAAATATTTTTTCAACTTTGAAGCCTTTTTTCTTATGGGTGGAGTTGTTTTGAAATTTTAGCAGTTGTGTAAAATTTTCGGTGGACACTTTTAATTTTTTTTTCATAGAGCATTTTTAAATGTTACGCCTTTTTCTCAAACTATTAGATTGTTTTGAACTAGAACCGCTGTTTTCTAGTAGGACAGTTTTTTGAAAATTAGGGTTGTTTTTCAAGAGTAAATTTTTTGAAGGAACGCGGTTTTTTTAGACCTCGATGCAGTTTTGTTTTTTAGGACTGTTTTTAATATGGAATTTTTTAAATATGAGAAAATTTTTTAACCTGTAATAAAATGGTTTTTTTTTTAATTTTAGCGGCATCTGGCCAGTTTGAAGAGTGATTAATTTTTAGATAAATGTATTTATATTTGCAGTGTATAGAAATTCGTTTTATGTTAATAGAGGTTAAGTTATGTGAAATTTTATTTTAACTTATGTAGAAATTAGGCAATCAAAATTTGTAAAGCGTATCCTGCTACCCCAGTACTAGTCGTATCGAGATGGAGTATTTTATTTTGACAAAGAAACCAAGTTAGGTTAAGCGGAATAACAACTTCCGCATAGGAAAAGAACATCACAAAGATAGAGGTGACAGACTGTTTGGCGCCTCTCGATTTTGACAAATACAAGGTCTTTAAGGGTAAGTGTTAATGTAATTTAAAATTTTTAATCGGAAGCCGTGTTAGTTATTATTTTCTGTAGTTTGCCGACGCATCTTTTTATTGTTAAGCCTATTTCATCCGTAACAGTAAATATTTCAACCGTAACAATGGCGCCCAATCATGGAGCTTTCTTCTTAATACAAGATAGTTCTTCGTTATTTTATAAAAAAATGTTTGGTTGATTTTTAAACTATGTAGGTTTTTCTAAATTTTGAAATATTTTTTCAACTTTGAAGCCTTTCTTCTTATAGCTGGAGTTGTTTTCAAATTTTAGCAGTTTGTAAAATTTTCGGTGGACACTTTCAATTTTTTTTTCATAGAGCATTTTTAAATGTTAGGCCTTTTTCTCAAACTATTAGATTGTTTTGAACTAAAACCGTCGTTTCCTAGTAGGACAGTTTTTTGAAAATTAGGGTTATTTTTCAAGTGTAAATTTTTTGAACGCGGTTTTTTTAGACCTCGATGCAGTTTTGTTTTTTAGAACTGTTTTTTAATATGGAATTTTTTAAATATGAGAAATTTTTTTAACTTGTAATAAAATGTCGAAGAAGATATTTCAGTTAAAAATATTTTTAAACCTAACCATAAGTTAACACAATAGGGTAGTTAAGGGAATTTACTTTTAATGTTTTTTCTGGGGAAATTAATTTTTTTAATTGAATATAGGTGGATAATTTTAGCAACTTTTTATTTCTTTAAAATAGGAATTTAGATTTTTGTACGTTGGCATAAGTAATGGATTACACGGACATTTAGGTTGACACCACGCTTTTTCTATTTCACCTTTGTTGACACCTTGTCTCGAAGGTACTTTATTCCTATCTCGTTATCGATGGCTCACCAAGACATCGTCAATTTATTCAAACAGTCCTTTGACAACACTGGCCTACCCTTTCTTGTCTTTTCACCCTCGGTCCTCCCTTGGAAAAGGGGGTTTCCAACGGACACTTGTTAGTCCTGTTTGTGTAGCTAGACATCCCTCTTTTCTATTTCGGACACTTGTCGCTGTACCCTATCTTCCGCTTATCAAACAAGTTTGTTTTTCTCATTCCTTATATTCCCACCACTTTCAAATTTCACTGGGGCTTTTCGCAGTCAATTTAGCGTTGGTCTTTAGGTTTGGGACACTATTGAGGGTTACGGTTTCAGTTCGACACATCGCCATTGCGACAGCTCTTTCTGTTAGAGGTACCGGGTGGTCTTAATGTTAGATACCTCAAAGGAGTTAATTAAAGGGTTTTTAAGGGGTGAGATAATAAAGAGAAGGATAGAAAAAGTGGTTGCTGGGATGATTTTCGAACAGACTTTCTAGCAAAATTGTCCAATCTTAAATTATGCCTAGAAAGTTGGGGTAATACATGACTCGCGGATAAATGTGTTAATATCCTAGCACTACAGTACCCGTATTGAAGAGTTTGAACTCTGTGGGTGTACAACTCCCTTGTGGAGGACATTTTCGGGGCTTTCGCATTCAGCAACACTCATAGTGCTGTATACTATAGGGTTAATGGCTTTTATTTTTGAACTTTTTAGGTTTAGTGTTTTGTTTCTTTTTTTTTGGACTTTGCAAATTTACAGACTTTCGACGTAGTATTGATACTAGATTAACCTCAGGGATGTTAGGGTAGTAGATTTTTCAGGAAAATCTCAATTTGTAAGAGGGATCTAACGCGATGAGTTGCGCTAAGTATAAATTAAATAGGAAATATACAACAGTCAATCTTAAGTGGACCGACTTGTTAGTGAATCACTTTGTAGAATATCAGTTTCACATAAAATAGTGGTTAAAAACCAATACCTGCAATTGAATGTGTATTTTTATTCAAATTAAACTGAAAACCACAAAGAAATACGTTATATTTCTGCAAATACATGGAGAAACTTGAAAAATGGGTTGTAAATTATTTTAAAACCACAAGAATGTAACTATATTAATTATAACCACAGAATTACATAGTGAACAATGTAATTTTTCAGTAAGTCCTAAATTTATGGAATAACCGTAAACTTATTAATGCGTGCAACCCAAAATATGAGCTTTAGAAGTTTAACCTGAATAAATTCTATACACAACGACCTACTTTTAATCATTGTCGCAATTACTATAGAAGAGACGTCACACATTTTATCACAATGTATTACCTAGACATTGAATAAGCCGAATACAGGCGATAGGATTACACGGAATAAGTCATTGTCTCGTTATAATATACTGAAAACTTAAATGAAGAAACCTATCTCAGTACAATGTAGAATTTTGATGCTGAGTCATGAATATACACAGTTATATGATTTTAAGATTTAGTGCTTGTATACACTGGACTACAATGTTTTCAACTATAGGGTTTCAGATAAAAAAATTACAGATGCTCATACCTTATTATAGTATAACGCAGACTTCCTGCATGTCATTTGTCATACACCTAATAGCAATATTATGCAATAACATGAGAAACTACGAACAACACACAAAGTAGAAGGGAGATTAAAGGAATAAAAATAATTTAGATTGAATCAGAAAGATAGTAATACAGAACCGAGTTATCTGAACACATTATAAATGTCGCGATACCCGCCCACCTAGAAACGGGGAATAAATACTGGAGCATGTGCAGGGTATTTTTATTTACGCGTAAGTACGGATTTAATGTCAAAAGTTCATTTAAAGCAAAGGGATTGGACCAGGTGAGTCATTCCTTGTTTAAATTTGAGCTTTTTAAGCTAGATTAGTGAAAGAGAGTTTTCTGTGTTGCAATATTAAGTCAATGATTGTAACATTGAGGTTCTTGAATACTGTAGAAGCACGCAATGAGTAGATAATTGAACTAGCTGAAATTTAATTATGTGTATTTGATCTAAAGTGTTAATGGTAAATGGTTGTTATTTATGTAGCAGGGAATTAATTTTAAAGTGAGAAATAATTTTCGAATCGCCCGCCAAAGCGATGGAGAGAGTGAATAGTAATTGGAAATTTATTAGTGAAATGTAGTTTAATAGTGGGATCAAACCTTACGTATTGTGGAAAGGATTACGATACAGCACAAAATTGGAATCTAAATGTTTTTTTAAAATTTTTGTAAGGACACTACCAATAATTTGAGGTTCGCTAATGTCTGATCCTTAAATAGAAAAACAAAGAATTTTTGAGTGGTGAATAGCTTTCATGACTAAATTTTATTGAATGTTTTAGGGATATTTATATTTTAACGATACCTGGTTAGATTATAAGGTAAGATTTATTTTTAAAAACGCGTATTTATGTATGCATGTGTAACGAAATTGGTTTTAAGTTAATTCAGGTTAGGTTTAGGAGAATTTTTATTTTAACTTATTTAGAAAATAGGTAATTAGGATTTGTAAGGGATATTTAGTTACCGCAGTGCAAGTCATATCAGGAAGGAGTATTCTATTTTGACAGAGAAACTGTATAATGATTGTCTGTAGAATAATCAAAGCAAGGAAGTATATTGCGGAATAACAGCCTTCCTCCACATAGAAAAAGGTCATCATAAGGCTTGCTGTGACAGAGTGTTTGGCACCCGTCGATTTTGACATAGGCAAGACTTATGAGCAAGTGTTAATACAATGTAGATTTTTTAATTGGAAACCTTGTTAGTTATAATTTTTTGTGGTACTTTATTTATTGTTTCTATTTTTTCTTATTTACCTATTCATAGAAATCCAGTCCCGCATCACTGCAGGTAATCGATGCGCCTTTTTATTGTTACGGGGTCGCCACCTTTTTAAAACAAACCATATTTAAATTGTCTTAATGCTTACTTCACCCGTAACAGTAAATTTTTTACCCGTTACGAAAGCACTCAAATAAATATTCTTTGTTAATAAGCTATTGCCGGAAATTCTTCAGAGTCGAAATAAAGTGAAAAAAATAATATAACCTTTTAAAAGCATCGACCACTTTCGTAACTGTCGTTTTACGTCTGTTACAAAGTATTCCTTGTTACAGAAGTGTGTTTAGTTGTCATTTTACCTCTAGCAATTTAATTCTTATTACTTAAATTAGTGATTGATTGAAAATGCGTCATTTTATATAAATGTTCAATTAGCAGACATGCATCTTGTCTGTTTATATTACTGCATATGCCCACTTTTTATTCGTTGCACAATCAATTGCATTTTTCCAAATATGGAATTGGACTAATATATTAATGCGCCTCTCAAATAAAAAGAAACATTGGTTATTATCTTAAAACATTCGAGAACATTCATTATTATGCAACTATTTCTTAAACGCTTAATGAAAACATGATCAACAATATCATTTTTATGCTATTATTTTGGTAAGTGGTTTATCAATTTCTACCTTGACCGATTATGGCGTCACGATTCTTTAATATTACTACAGTATGGTTGTTTCACCAAACGAGAGCAAATTTAGGTATACAACTTTAGACTTAGAGGTTGAAAAATTAATGTAGGATTGCTCAATGATGGAGTTCATGTCTTCTGGTGCCAGAAATGACATGGTCAAGGTAATGGCGCTAAAATGAGAACATAATTACATGTGATTAATAAAGAATTTGTTTGGACAATTTATTGCAAAATATTGTAATAAGTATAGCAATTTGTTAATACAGCCATATCTTGAATATGTGCAAACACAGAAACTTGAAACTTAAAAGTTTAGGTAATTCGTTATGTTTAGCTAGCAGTCAAACAATGTAAAAAATAGCCATGTAATTGTTACAGGAAATTAAGCTTTCAGTTAAAAGATAGTAACACTATTTATACCTAACCGTTTGAGCAATTATTAACTTAAATAAATAAGTGTTGTTGATAATTCTAATTGTAACTGTAATGGTTTCCTGAAATTATTTCTATAACATATTTTTATTACAATACTGATAAATTTCTACTTGGCTACTAATCAAATTTTTGTATCGTAATTCAAAAAGTTGTACACGATTTTCTGAAGATTGTAAAAATACAATTTGGCCTTTCTATTCTATGATGTTGATCGTTTTTAATTAATTTGGCTTATACCTCATTTTTCATTTCTTGTAGCAACGTTGTAGATTACTTGAATGTAGGAACAATTCCCACTATACTCTCGGAAACGAAGAAAATAGAGCGAAAGTCAAGCGATGAATGGGATTTGAAGTTAATGATATCTAAAATACTTTTTAGGTTACAAGTCTCAAATGAAGAGCTTTACTATGCAGTAAGATCAAATAGTTAAGCTATCAGGAAACAAATTCTGGAAAAAATGTACAAACACGTATATTTATAATTTTTTTCCTAAAATGTATATATCTATTTTGTAGACTTAGTAAAGAATGCTTTTACATTCTTTAAACTTTTAATATTTTTTAACATATGCATGGACCTTATAAGTAACTTTAAATTTCAATTATGTTTACTGTAAATCCGATACTGTTTGCAATTGTATTTCGTATCTTTGTGGTTGTGTCAATATAATTGTCGAAACTGCTTGTCGTTTTGGTATTTTGTGGATGTTCTGCAAAAATTAAATATAAACATAGAAATGTATATGGATATAAGCAATGTGTCGCACATATGTGTCGTGTATATATTTATAGGGAGAAAATACATTGACCAGAGACCAAGACAATGCAGTGCAAGAACAAGAAGCTCACGTAACGAAAAAAGTATATGAAGCCTAAAATAATGCATGCATATCAATTGCAAGTCACCCAGAGTCCTTGTATAAGTCAAAATTTTATTACTAGGGTGGCTACCCTGTTTGAAATTTACAGTTGGTAACTATAATATTATAATATTACTTCTGAAGACTTTTATAAATTAAATAAGAATAGCGTTGTAGGTCCTGCATTAGCAATATGAATTATCTACCTAATATTTAGCTTTAAATAATGGGTTAAGCAAAAAAAAATACTACACTTTCTTTAGCAATATTTAGTGCATATATTGTGTAACACTATAAACGTGCTAAGTGTTTAATAAGGTACAGGTCACGCATTTATGAAATTGAGAATCAATAAGGAGCTAGTTGCATACTAGAGGATCTGCAAATATTTGCTAACATGGTTAACAAACACAAGAGTTAAGAAATTAATTAACGGTCACGTGTTTGTGAGATAAAGAATAAAGAATGGTTAATTGTGGCATTATCCCTATAGTAGAGGATAAAGAATACTACTATAGTAAGCCTGCTTATCATAAAAAGCGATTAAAAGGCGCAGCAAGGGGCAGCAGCCTTGTTGGCTAAAAGATATTGGAGGAGGGTCGGTTAGCTTCGGCCAATCTTCAATAATTTACAGCTTCTTGGGGGTTGACCCTGACGGATACGGCTCTTTTCTAAAATCTTTAAAAACTGCGTTGTGGAAAGATATGGGAACCTATCACAATATTTCCCAGGTGTGCGTGGCCTAAAACACGAAATATATATGATGGAGAGCTCACAAGTAAAATTCTTGTCTGGAGGTAAAATACTCCCTCATTCGGATCTCCGGGAAGGGGTACTTGGGGCTCGTCATCGTAAGAATATAAAACAACAGTTCGATTTAGTGAGAGAGACTAGGAATGTAAGGTCATTACTTAGAGTAGATAAGTTAACGAATTTTTTAGTCGAAATGAGAAAGGGAAAGCTGGACATTTTAGATATTAGTGAGGTGAGATGGTCAGATAGTAATGACTTTTGGAAAGATAATTATAGAATAATTACAACTTCTTCAACTAATGGACAGGCTGGGGTAGGAATAGTGTTAGGTAAAAGATTAGGGCATAAAGTTAAAAAGTACTTACAATTTAGTGATAGAATAATTATGGTTAGATTGAGTACATAACCCACAGACACTGTTTTAGTACAGGTTTACATGCAAACAACTCAGTACGAGGATGAGGAAGTAGAAAAGGTATACGAGGATATAAATAGCATAGTGAGAAAAGTAAAAGGAGATGAGAATTTAATAGTTATGGGCGATTTTAATGCGTCAGTGGGAGAAGGTAGTGAGGGAAAAACGGTAGGAAAATTTGGGTATGGCAGACGAAATGATATAGGAGAAAGATTAGTTGAGTTTTGCCAGGAACATAGATTAGTAACTGTAAACACCCTATTCGAACATCATGTTAGGAGAAGATATACCTGGAAAGCGCCAGGTGATAGGGCTAGATACCAAATAGATTATATTTTAGTTAAACAAAGATTTAGAAACCAAGTTAAAAACTGTCGTAGTTATCCAGAGGCTGACATAGATAGCGATCATAACTTAGTTAAAATGAAGTGTAAACTAAAATTCAAAAAATTGAGAAAGGTTAAACGAGAGGGATGGGATCTAGGTAAGCTTAATGATAGTAGGGTAAAAGAGGAATATAAACAAGTATTAGGTAATAAGAGCAAAGAGATAGCTGTAGGAGGGAACGTAGAAAATAGATGGAAAGAAATAAAACTGACTGTACATGATACAGCAACACAGACGATAGGTAAGAAAAAAATAGAAGCGAGAAAACCCTGGGTAACAAAGGAGATATTAGATTTAATAAAGAATAGTAAGCAAAAATATAATACAGTTAGAAATAAGATAGTACATGAGTGTAGAAAAGCTAGAAATAAATGGATGGAGGAGAATTGTAAGGGAATACAAGATGATTTGAGAGTAGGTAAGACAGACAGGGCTTACAGGACAGTTAAAAAGTTTTTTGAGGAAGATAGGAAAAAATATAATGGTATTAGAGACGAGAATAATGAGCTTCTAATAAATAAAGTTGAGGTAGCAGACAGATGGAAAAGATATTTAGAAGATTTATATAAGAGGGACGATATGGATGAGTTAGAGAACGACCAAGAAGAGGATGTAAAAATAGGGATCTCAGTATTAAGAGAGGAATTTGATAGAGCTGTTCGGAATCTTAAACTAAATAAAGCGCCAGGGATAGACGATATTCCCGCAGAACTAATAAAATATGCAAGTCAAAAAACTTTAGACAGATTATATGAACTAGTAAAAGTAATACATGACACAGGTGAGGTTCCAATAGATTTCGAAAAAAATATTATTACCCCAATCCCAAAAAGTCAGGAGCTGATAGGTGTGAGAATTTTAGAACGGTTAGTTTAACTTCTCATGCTTCAAAAATACTAACAATAATAATTAAAAATAAAGTAGAAGCTTTGACTGAGAATTATTTAGGCGAAGACCAATATGGTTTTCGTAAAGACAGAGGCCCTAAAGAACCGATACTAATGATTAGGGTAATTATCGAAAAAAGGTTACAAAAAAATAAAAAGACTCATTTAGCGTTTGTAGATTTAGAAAAAGCATTTGATAAGGTTAATTGGATTGTTATGTTCAGGGTTTTGCGAAAAATAGGAATCTCTCATAGGGATAGAAAAATTATTTACAGTCTATATAAAAACCAAAGCATAGTAATTAGATTTGATGAAATAGAAAAGGAAGCTAAGATTAGAAATGATGTTAGACAGGGTTGTATACTGTCTCCCTTGATTTTTAATGTTTATATTGAGGAAGCTTTCAACTTAGCTAGAGAGAGAAAAGAGATAGGTGTTAGTGTACAGGGAGAGAAAATAGACATGTTACGTTTTACAGATGATATAGCCATTATAGCAGAGTCTAGAAAAGAGTTAGGAGAGTTTTTAAATATTTTAGAAGAGATACTACAGAGTAACTATAGTATGAGAATTAACTCAGTAAAGACAAAGATAATGACAAGTGAGTTACGGCCTAGTTCTAAACCAAAATTAAAAATAAGTAATACCGAGTTAGAGGAGGTAGATGAATTTTGCTATTTAGGTAGTATAATTACAAAGGATGGACGAAGCAGAAGGGATATAGTAGCTAGAATAGCTCAAGTTAGAAAAATGTTTTTAAAAAAGAAAAACTTACTAATAGCTAATAGTATTAGTTTAGATAATAAAAAAAGTTTATTAAAGTCGTACGTATAGAGCGTTCTACTATACGGTAGTGCGACTTGGACAATTAAAGAAGTAGATAAGAAAAAGATAGAAGCTTTTGAAACTTGGTGTTTTAGGAGAATGTTAAAGATTAGTTAGACAGATAGAGTAAAAAACGAGGAAGTTTATAGAAGGATAGGTAAGGAACCCTGTATGTGGAAACAATTAAAGGTCAGGAAAGATAGAATGATAGGGCACCAGTTAAGACATGAGGGACTATTTAGTAAATTCTTAGATTATAGACTACCAAATAAAAATAGAGTAGGAAGGCCTAGACAAAGCTATTGTTGCGATCCACTATTAGGCAACCCGTCAAACATACAAACGCCCGGGGCACAGCGTATTCATCAGCATTCGAGAATCCTTCTACAAAGTTCTAGATAATGAGTCATATCTTAATGCAGGGTATATATAAGGCCGCTTATGAATGTAAGAGTTAGTCTATTCTTGAATGTCTAATATAAATTATATCGTTGTAAAGTAAACGTAGTTGAGTTTTTAGAATATATACATAAATGATATGCTGTGTCTAACGTGCATGCAGCTTGCAGTATACATAAATAAATAGAAGTGTATAAACAAATAGTTGTGTTAGTGTGGTTATTGGACCTAGGGTAAAGAAGTTAGTTTAAGAAGATATTAGTGCTTGTAAATTCATTAGTGTAATAGTGCTTCATTGTTAAGTGGACTGAAAACATCTATAAATAAGGCATATACTGTTAATTAGACTTGTGAACAGTGAGTAATAAAGACCATTATTATTACTTGTTTTAAATTAAAGAAACGCGGTAGTAGTAGCGCGTTACACTGGTGTCAGGCATTTGTGGGGTATATAGTGATTAATTTAAAACACAAGTCTAAAGACATTTAAGTAGTTTGTATATGCCAGTGACAAGAAATCAAAGTAAAATGGAGGCAGACACTTTAATGAATTTCCTCAAGGATTTTAAATCCGGTATGGAGGAAAGGTCGGCTAAACTAGAATTGACACTTAGTGAAAATGCTGAGAAAATGGAGGAGAGGTCGGCTAAACTGGAAGTGACACTAAACGAAAACTTAGTGAAGTCAGTTGAACTGGAATCGACCCTTAAAGAATTTAAATACGGCATGGAAATGACACTTATTGAAAATGCTGAGAAAATAGAGGAAAAGTTAAGTGAAAATACAGCCACGTTAGAACGAAGATTAATGGAAAGTTCCATTGCATTGAAAGAAGATTTCACTGAACAGGTAAAACAGTTGAGCAAAAGTTGGACAGTAAATTGATAAAATGGAAGAAGATGTGATGAGGCTGCAAGAACAAGTAATTTCACTAACAACGCGGCCACTTGAATTGCCAAGCCAAGTTGTTAATCAGAACATTCCAGAAATAAGAACCACGGAAAGAAGCGAGTCAATTCCGTCTAAATTTAAAGTAAAACCACCTACATTCGATGGTAAAACACCTTGGCCCACATATTTGAAACAATTTGAAGCTGCTGCAATAGCCAACGGTTGGTGCAACAAAGAGAAGGCTATCTCCTTAATAGTGGCCCTACGGGGGGAGGCTCTTAACATCTTACAAACGATTCCCGATCACCAGCAGAATGATTACGGCCTCTTAACATCAAAGCTTGAGATGAGATATGGAGATGCTCACCTTGAGCAGGTTTACCACGCACAAGTTAAGAACCGCTCGCAAAAGACAAGTGAAAGCCTGCAAGAATTCGAAGCTGACATTGCCAGGTTAGTTAGATTGGCATACCCAACGGCACCAGACAGCTTCCTCGAACAACTTGCTGTCCAAACATTTGTGGATGGCGTTAAGGATGGCGAAATACAGCAAGCGCTAAGACTAGCACGGCCAAAAATGTTAGATGATGCACTGGCCCATGCGCTTGAATTTGAAGCAGCTAAGCAGACATCACATAGGGTGAGTCACAAAGTTTGGTCTGCCTTAGAGGAACCTGGTCAAGCTCAGAACAGCATAGATGAAATAATCAACCGTGTGTTTGAAAAGCGAAAGGCGGAAAGGCTGAAAAGACTACGACCGCGGAGATGGCGTCTACGATGCTGGAGCTGCGGTGAAGTTGGCCATATGCAGAGACGCTGTACTCAACCAAAGAAACAACCGGTTGTGCCAAAGCTGGTCCATGTAAGAGGGCGAACTTCGACAGCACAGCGTAGTGCCCCGGAGATTATCATCCGTGCTGCATCGTCGGTGGAAAGTCTGGACAGCATATATATCGATGGTAGAATTAATGGTAGGGTTGTCCGATTACTTGTGGATACAGGAGCGACAAGAACTATTGTGAGACCAGATTTGGTTAGTCGTGGAAAAGTGCTACCTGTATCGGTGTGTCTCCGAACGGCAAGTGGTGAGAAGATTGGTACTCATGGAGAGACTGCCGTTATGTTGACAATTGGGGACAAATTAATTAATCATCGAGTGTTGGTGGCTGAAATTACAGAAGAAGTGATCTTGGGAATGGATCTCATGAGAGAATACGGGTTTCATGTAAACATGAAAGAAAATGTGCTTCGGATAGATGATGATGAGATTCCATTTCAAGGGACGAGTAACCAGACGATGCAAGTTCGAATGATTTGCGATATGAAAATACCCGAGAAGGCGGAGATGATAGTAATGGGACGCCCGGATGGTACGCTCCGGGAAGGACAAGTATGCATGATGGAAGCAACTGAATTGGGGATGGGTCAGGAGGGACTTCTGATTGGAAGAACGCTGGTAAAGTCTCGAAATATGGTACCAGTAAGGGTGCTGAACATTAACCTTCATACAGTGACCCTGAAGAAAGGCATGATTGTGGGAAGTTGCATTCCAGTATGTCATATTAAACGTTGTATTGACGACACGAAAAATAAACCAACCAACGGTTGCTCACAGAAATTGCTGGATATGTTGATACCCTCGTGTCAAGGATTAAATGGCGATCAACTGGGCAAGGTAAAAGAACTGGTCGGACGATATCGAGGTGTGTTTGCACTGGATGATAGTGAGAAGGAAGGACGAATGTTGTGCAACACAAGATCAATACTGGAGATGCGCAACCGATAAGACAACACCCCAGGCGGCTACCTTTGGCAAAACGTAAGGAAGCTGAGCAAATTATCACCGATATGGAAGAACAGGAGTGATTGAACCCTCGAATAGTCCATGGGCATCCCCGGTAGTGCTTGTCAAGAAAAAGGACGGGTCGACAAGGTTTTGTGTAGACTACCGGCGGCTTAACAATGTGACAAAGAAAGACAGCTATCCTTTGCCCAGAATTGATGACACCTTAGATACTCTATCCGGATCTAAATGGTTTTCGACCTTGGACTTGAAAAGCGGATACTGGCAGGTAGGCTTGGAGCCAAACGATAAAGAAAAGACTGCGTTTACAATTGGAACTGGATTATGGCAGTTCAAGGTCATGCCATTTGGATTATGCAATGCTCCTGCTACTTTTGAACGATTGATGGAGTCGATACTGCGTGGACTGTCATGGAAAACATGTCTGGTGTACCTAGACGACGTGATAGTGTTAGGCCGGTCTTTTGAAGAACACCTTAAAACTTAGAGGAGATATTCCAAAGATTACGCGGGCAAACCTTACATTGAGCCCCAAGAAGTGTCACCTATTTGGAAAAGAGGTGAAATACCTAGGACATGTCGTTTCAGAGACCGGAATAAGAGCTGACCCTGACAAAATAAAAACGGTACAAGAGTGGCCAACACCAGCAGATATACACCAACTACGCAGTTTTCTAGGATTGTGCACATATTACCGACGTTTTATACTTGGGTTTGCGAACATTGCCAAACCGTTAACAAAATTAACCGAAGATGGACAAGAATATGATTGGAATGACGACTGCCACAGAGCATTTGAACAACTGAAACGGCTACTAGTTACAGCACCAATTTTGAGTTATCTACGGATGGAGGGAAAATTTGTGTTGGATACCGATGCCAGTAACACAGCTATAGGAGGCGTTCTTTCTCAAGTGCAGGACGGACAAGAAAAGTTATTGGGTATTTCAGCAAGGTCTTGTCGCGGCCAGAAAGGAACTATTGTGTGACAAGAAGGAGCTGTTGGCCGTCGTCAAATCCGTAGAGCACTTTTATAAGTACTTATACGGCCGTAAATTCCTGTTGAGAACAGACCATGCCGCACTGAAATGGTTACTGCAGTTTCGAAATCCTGAAGGGCAAGTGGCAAGGTGGATAGAGCGGCTGCAGGAATATGACTTTGATACGGAACATCGTGTAGGAACTAGCCATCGGAATGCAGACGCTCTATCAAGGAGACCTTGTCCGATGGACTGCAATCATTGCTCCAAGATGGAAGAGAAAATAAGTGTCATCCATAGAATGACGGTAACCGATGATACTTGGCAACTCGAAAGAATACGAGAAGACCAGGAGAATGACGCCGAATTGGGACGTATTATTGAGTGGAAAAATAGAGGACAACGACCTGCTTGGGAAGAAATTAGTATTTCAAGTAGGAGCCTGAAGGCATACTGGTCACAGTGGGACTCCTTGATGATGGAAAATAGAATCTTGAAACGACGCCTGGAATTTGAAGATGGCACTGAGAGACTTCAAGTGATAGTGCCGAGAAGCAGAGTGCCGGAAGTGTTGCAGCACTTGCACGATGGTATTTCCGGAGGGCACTTTGGCGTGAAAAGAACTCTCGAAAGAGTGAGAGAAGGATTCTATTGGGTGAACTGCAAAGAAGATGTGAAGGAGTGGTGCCGGAAATGTGAATTGTGTGCCTCTGCAAATGGCCCGGTCTCAAAACGGAAAGCCCCAATGAGACAGTATAACGTGGGAATCCTTTTGAAAGGGTAGCCATTGATATAGCTGGTCCGTTTCCTGAATCAGAGAAAGGAATAAATACATATTGGTTGCAATGGATTATTTTACCAAATGGCCGGAGGCATATGCTATACCTAACCAAGAAGCCGAGACGGTTGCAGATGTACTAGTGAGGGAGTTGTTTTGTCGCTTTGGAGTTCCGTTGGAATTACACTCCGATCAAGGTCGGAACTTCGAATCAGCGTTGTTTCAAAACGTCTGCAAGCATCTTGGAATCAGGAAAACTAGAACCACGCCACTTCATCCTCAATCGGATGGAATGGTTGAAAGAATGAACAGAACGTTAGGAAAGTACCTGGCCAAAGTTGTCTCTGAACATCAACGGGACTGGGACCAATATCTACATTTGTTCCTACTGGCGTACCGATCTTCGGTACATGACAGCACAGGATACTCGCCCGCTTGCGTAATGCTAGGACGTGAATTGCGGCTACCATGTGATCTTCAGTTTGGATTTAAACCTGGAGAAGAGATCGCCGGTGAAGATTACGTTAGTAAGCTTCGTGAAAGATCAAATAGTATTCACGAAAACGTCCGAAAGAATATACAGGCAGCAAGCGATCGAATGAAATCACAATATGACACGAGAGCACAAGAAGGTGGTTATCAACCTGGAGATTTAGTGTGGTTGTACAATCCACAAAGAAAACGTGGATTGTCGCCAAAACTACAAAGACAATGGGAAGGGCCGTACGAAGTGTTAAAAGGATTAATGATGTAGTGTACCGGATCAGAAGATCCTCGTGGTAAACCGAAAGTGGTACACTTTGACCGTTTAACACCCTACACTGGCAACAACCAGGAAGACTCAAATAATGATAATGGTGTTCGGCAAGTTATTAATCATGAGCCAAATGCAGATTTTGAGAGCTTTATGGCGGCGTATGGTGGTTCCGCTAAAGCGAGATTTGGCGTTGTTGTTGAAAAACAGCAAGATCTGTTTAGAGCACCAGAAGAGTATTCCCTTGCACATTGCGTAGCTCAAGATTTGGTAATGTCAAGAGGAATAGCTGTTGTTTTCAAGAAAAGTTTGGATGTGTGGATGAATTAGTACAACAGCAGCCAACTGTAGGAAAATCTTTGGTTCTTCAAGATAAAAATCGTTATGTTTACTATCTGGTCACCAAAAATTCTTCATGGCAGAGACCTAGTTATGGACATCTATGGGAGGCTTTGCTAAATCTTAAGGCGCAGATGATGGAAAATGGAGTAACGAGACTAGCGGTGCCCAAGCTGGGCTGTGGACTGGATCGCTTGGATTGGAGGATAGTCCGAAATATGCTAGAAGTAGTTTTCCAGGAACCAACGTCCAGGTTCTTGTTTGTTGTTATCAACCGGTTGCCTACCAAGACCATGAAAAGAGTGTTGACTGTTACTTCCAACGACGCGGTGGATGCACCAGAGGAGATAGCTGCCGATACCGTCACCAGTCATCGAATTGGCGTCAAGATGGATTTACAGTTACGAGACGTAACGGTTTTAAAGAGGGGCAGTGTTGCGATCCACTATTAGGCAACCCGTCAAACATACAAACGCCGGGGCACAGCGTATTCATCAGCATTCGAGAATCCTTCTACAAAGTTCTAGATAATGAGTCATATCTTAATGCAGGGTATATATAAGGCCGCTTATGAATGTAAGAGTTAGTCTATTCTTGAATGTCTAATATAAATTATATCGTTGTAAAGTAAACGTAGTTGAGTTTTTAGAATATATACATAAATGATATGCTGTGTCTAACGTGCATGCAGCTTGCAGTATACATAAATAAATAGAAGTGTATAAACAAATAGTTGTGTTAGTGTGGTTATTGGACCTAGGGTAAAGAAGTTAGTTTAAGAAGATATTAGTGCTTGTAAATTCATTAGTGTAATAGTGCTTCATTGTTAAGTGGACTGAAAACATCTATAAATAAGGCATATACTGTTAATTAGACTTGTGAACAGTGAGTAATAAAGACCATTATTATTACTTGTTTTAAATTAAAGAAACGCGGTAGTAGTAGCGCGTTACACTATATTAGTCAAATTATTAGAGATTTAGCTTGTGAAGGGTATGTAGACCTTTTTAGACTAGCTCAGAATAGAAAAGAATTTAGAGCTGCGTCAAACCGACTTTAAGTAAGTTCGAAAACAAAACAAAAAAAAATAAAAATTAGTTAACTAAATGTCACCATGACATAACTCACAATTAGTTAGCGGTCTGGCATGTTGGTAGCGATTCGTTGTTTACGCCTTACCATAACATATAATTTAATAAACCTCACCATGACATAACTCACAATTAGGTAGCGGTCTGGCATGTTGGCAGCAATTCGTTGCTTAAGCCTTACCATAACATATAATTTAACGCTTTTCCTTTTTTGAAGCGTGTAACAATTTTATTTTCGATAATAATTCTTTGCATATAATTTCAAGAATAGTGTAACAATTTTATTAATAATAATAATAATTTGCATTCAACTTCAAAAGTAATACGCTAAGCCTGCATCGTCCTTTAGTAATCTAGTTATATTCACATATCTGTGTCGTATAAAGCTATTTACAAGCACATCTCTGTTTGATTGTTTTGTCCCTTCCTGACGGCGCGACCGCTCGAGCTGGTTATAAGATAGTCGGCCGCAGGTGATAGAAATATCAACATGTACCCTTGGCTGGAGGCCGGCAATCTACGAATCCATTTCAAATAGTGAGGATATCTTCGAATACCGGTCGGTAATGTATATATTGTGCGAACTTGTGTAATTTGAGATAATTTAATTAGCGCGACAAGTAGGATGCAACTTTTAAAAACACACAAGGACACAGAAAAACACATGTAAGATGCAACCTTTAGAAGGTGACGTAATTCAACTTTGAGAGTACGACTGCTACAGAATGTAAGGCGACGGGATATGATTCGACACGTGGAACGAAGGAATTATAGAAGTTGATTTGGATGAATTTGTTTCAAATTGCAAACGCTGTTATCGTTGCTTGAAGAACGGGGATCCCGTCTTCCTTTGTCACAATGCGACAATTGCAGTTTTGGTTCGTAGATAGCTATAAGTTTTTTTATGTGTTTCAAAACTTGGAACACGTTAACTTGCTTTGATGCGTAATACAAGTACATTGTAAAAGTTTCAACTAATTGTTGAGCTGGATTTTCCAGTAGTAAAACGAAAATTCATTGATTTAGTGTTCTAAAAAAACATGCTTTGCTCCATATGAATCTTCGGTAATGTCAACAGGTGTTACTGACGTCATATTTTTCTACTTTGTACAGCTGACTGATGTTATTTTAAAAGCCAATGCTTTGAACAGCTGTAGTGCAATATATGTAAACTTGTCTATTTTTGTAATCAGCTTTATTTACACTAAAATTAGTATACGTAATTTTGAAAGCTCAAATGCTAATATAGTTAGGAGCTATTAATTTGTTATCTACCTGAAAAGATCTGCCCAGGTTAGAATCCTATTTGTACAACAAGTTCATGTTTTAAAGTAAAGTGCTTGATAAATAATAATAAAGACAAACAGGAAAGTTAAAAGTTTAAGATTGATGCAGTTAATGATAAAATTTTTTGTTACAAGTTATATTATTTTAAAAGAGATCTTTTAGTAAACAATTGGTCCAAGATTAAAGGTTTTTTATTTTGATCAAGTGTGATCAAATCTAATTACATAAAGCTAAAACTCTTCTGAGTAATAAACTGATGCCAATTTTATATTGGAAATACTTTTTTATTATTTCTTTATGTATTTTTGCAGGACACAAATAGTGTTCCACTTTTTTATTTATTTAACTATCACAATTTCTTACAGAAGCTGCGTCTTATTTTATTAAGACAGGTTTTTGTCAGCGAAGGCGATCATTTTTTTTCTTTGGGTCTCCACGTCCGCCCTTAGAACTATGCTATGCAATTATCGTAATTACATCAGGACTTGGTGGCACCTATTTGATTTAGCTTAAGTTTGATCTGCAAACAGAATTCGACTTACCCCCCATTTCTCATAGCTCTACCCAGGAATAGACCCCTAGTTGTGTCGGAAGATTTTTGGAACAATAAGTATTTCTTGCGCCAAAACAAATAACAAACAAAAAACGTTTCAAGCGGATAACCAGGTTATAGTTCATTTCCTTATAAATGGTAATCATGTAAACATGTTAGAGTTCTTTAACAACCATCAGGTTCCTAATATCTATGTAGAGCCAGGTGGATAGGAAAAAGATAGAGGGATATAGGAAGACCTAGACCAAGCTATATTAGTCAAATTATTAGAAATTTAGGTTGTGAAGGGTTTGTAGAGCTTTTTAGATTAGCACAGAATAGAAAAGAAGTTAGAGCTGCGTCAAACCGACCTTAAGTAAGGTCGAAAACAAAATGATGAATGATGATGAATTGTGACATATGTACTGTCACTAGCATATGTGTGAATATTTGCAAACGTAGTGGAAAATAAATAAATACCAGTGGCATGATGTTCGATATACTGGCAAGACTAGATACTATATGTAGATGTAATATCTCAAAGCTAACTTTTCCCTCGGAATATTGACGTATTTTAAACAGGTACGTAGAAAGGGTTAAAGGATAAAGACTTACCGTTTGTAAATAGTGTGATATCAACCCTAAATTGTGAGGTATGGAACACCAATAGTACCATATGTGCTAAAATTCGGAAAGCGGGTCTAGCGAAAGGGTTAATTATATTAGTGGTCACGTGGTTAATTGAGAGACAAGTACATACAAAAACAGTGGGTAATTAGCAATGTTAATTTATATTTATCTCGCGTCCACGCACATATGGACCATATAGAGACAATCACCATGCATTTGTTATGTGAGGAACTTCCATTGTTTTTATGTTGCCGAATATAGGAGGGTCTTTGTACCGTCGTTTCGAGTGTTTTGTATACAACTTCTGCATGTTTTAAGAGCGTATAATGCAACTCAAAGATTTTTTCTTTTAAAACGGCGTTATTTAGATTTTTGAACGCAACATGTTATAAAAAGATGTCATATTTAACTCCTGTAATTTAGAGAGCTCCTTCGTTCACTCGTTCGTTTTAAAAAATATTATACTTATCAAATAAAATGCATCTTTCTACAAGCAATTACGTAAATAACTAATTTATGAAACAACCTGAAACACGTGCAAAGACCAGTAATACTTGAGTACTGTCGAATCTGTCGATCTACTTTTCTGCCGTTCTCCCATATTACCAAATCCAATCTAGAAAATTTATACGTTTTAGAATTAGTTCTTGACAATGGTAAAACTGCGCACTGTTTCGATAGTACTTGTGAAAAACTAAAAAGATAAAAGACACACAAGCTAAAAAAGCTTGATAAAATGAAAAAAGCGCAAGCGTGATTGATTGTATTGTAAATCAAGAACAAAATGGAAATCTAATCCTATTGAGAGGATTTGATGAACAGCGGTTACACGAATGATTAGCTTTCTGGCAATTCGCTTCCAAAATTTACATACTTCTAGTGCACCATAAGGTTTTGTACTAAAAGTTATTTAATTTGTAACAGTATATAGCAAATGAAAATCATATATTTTACCATGTAGCAGCAGTACATCAAGATAGATTTCTTACTTTCATTTTGCTTGTCATTGACACAATACATTTGTTTAAGCTATCATGTACAGTCTGTGCATCAAAAACGTTTCGTATATTGTAATTTATTTATAAGTACTCCGTTACGGATGGCAAATGAGAACAATTTTGTTCCTCAGCTGCAAAATCTAAAATAAAAAGCGGTCTACAATAAAGAATTAAGTGTTTTTTTTATTTACTTAAATTGGTCCGACTGATACTAAGAATATTTAATTGCGGGTGCTTCTCGGGTTTAATATTTAAAACACTAATTATTGAAAATTTTAATATCGGAGAAATTCGCAGTTTTGTATAATTATCTTTAATTGGGTCTTAATTGGTTCTTAGGTTGAACTGAAACTGTGCATGTTATTTCGATTTACAAGTGTAAGGTAACTCTTTCTGTAAATTCATATATGTGATAATTAAAAACGCAAAAGGCAAAATCAAAGACGTAATTTGATTGACAATTTGTAGAAAATCGTAGCAGCAAATTTCTCAAATTAAAAGTTAAGCTTTGGTGTAAATCCACTTTTCAAGGAAATTACTTGGCTTCTAAAATTATTGAGAAACTGCGTAGCTTTAAGCATAAAATCAACTTCTGTATATTAATCAGGTATGTTCTACTGCATTTTCTGAGCTACATTAAATAGCCATAAGGATGTAGAGGGTAAATACAGTTTGATTGGCAGTCAAACTAATAATAGCGCTAATTTATTGGACTAGCGAGTTGCAGTATCTAATATATTGTTTCGAATGCACCACAAGTTTATTTTAGAACTGGCTTTCGTTCTTAATATCAAGCTGTAGCTGTGTTTTTCTATTGGAACAGTGCTAACTACATAACACAGAGGCTTTCCATATCGGGTTCGTAAAATCATACCCACACACTTTAGCCGGTCTTTTAGTCTTGTCTTAATTATGATACTTATTTCAGAATGCCTATCATTCAGTAAACCTCTTCAATGGAGAATCAGTGGTAGTATGAATCTACTAAGTATGACCAAAATCCTTATATTTAAAGTTTTCGAACAAATATAAGGTATTTTACCGCAGTTTACTACTACATTTCATTATTAACACCTTCTTATAATTCAAATATGCTACATACCCATTCTTAGCCACTTTGTGTTTTATGAATCAGATTTACCGCCTAGTTTGGACACATCTTTCATAGTGTTTTGTGGAAAAACCAAACCGGGAGAGTGCAAGATATTTTAGATGGTTTAAAAAATGAAAACATTTGCCACAGATTATATTATTATAAAATCCAAGTAAAACTAATGACAGTCACCGTGCCAGTCCAAAACTAGGCATATGAACATATTTCACATTTTTTTAATACCGTTTTTTGTTCTTTTAACAGCTTCTCCTGAAAAACAGCTATCATTCTTCTAGTGTTTATAACACTAAAGACAATTTTTACATAGTCGTAATGTCGGGATGCTTCAAATAGATTACATTCTTGTTCGACAACGGTTTAGAGATCAAGTAAAAGACTATATAAGCTACCCTGATACCGATATAAACACTGACCACAACATGGTAGTTATAAAAGCCGTGCTTAAATATAAAAATTTATTAAAAAAAACAGAATATAGGTACTTTGACTTTGAGAAACTAAAAGATAAAGATATTACCAAAAGATTTGAGAAAGAGTCAAACGAATTACTGAAAAACAACGCGAAAATTTTTGATAGTGGAGAAGCAGAAACAGAATCGAATAACATTAATCTCAGCTTAGATATGACGACCAGAGATATTCTGAGGTATAAACAAAAAGAAAATAAGGAACCAAGGGTACCAAAATATTTTCTAAATTTAATAGGAGTAAGGTGAAAATACAAAACTGACCAGAGAAAGCAGGAAAACAAGGATACAAAGCCATAAAATGGGAAAGCTAAATGTAGGAAAACTAAAGAGCAATGAATTGACGATAAGTGTAAAGAGGTACAAACAAAGATGGAAATGGGAAAGACAGACGAAGCATACGAAATATTCAGGATGAATTTTAGGGATATAAAACCGTATAGCAAAAATATATGGAGACTTCATTACAGTAAATGTAGAAAAAGTGGTTAGATGGTAGGCATATATAGGTAATTTATATGCAGAACAGGAAGTAGAAGCGCTAGAACAGGAATCAGAAAATGAAAAGGACAATTGGGATATCCTATACCTAAAGATGAATTTGAATTAGCATTAAAGTATCTGAAAAATAATAAGGCACCGGGTCTGGATAAGTTGCAAAACAGAAACTCTATAAGCCGCTGAACAAGCAGTAACAGACGTCTCTTCAAATTTGTAAGTTATATGTATAAGGCAGGCGATATATCCAAAGATTTTAAATGTAACACCATAGTCACTATACCAAAAAAGACACGTGCGGATAGATGTGAAAACTTTCAAACAATAAATTTGACAGTGCACGTGTAAAAATATTAACTAGAATTGAAAAACGGGCTGAAGAAGTACAAGGAGAAGATCAGTATTGAATTAGGCGAAACAGGGGCGAACGCTAGACAATTTTAGCATTAAGAGTGTTAATGGAGGAAACATTAAAAAAGAAGAAATGGTGTATATAGGGGGGTTTGTAGATTTGGAAATAGCATTCAACTAAGTGAAATGGGTGAAAATGTTTGAAGTACTCAAAAAGATTAGAATGAGTTATAGGGATTGACGAAGAGATAGACAAAGAGCTGTAATAGAATTAGAACAGGAATGTGGAGAAGTAAATATTAGGAAAACAATTTGACAGGGATATGCCCTTTCTCCATTAATTTTTAACTTACATATCGAAGAGACAATGACTATTGTCAAATGCAGAAAGACATTGGGAATTACTATGCAGGGTCAAACGATTGATATGCATAGATGTGCAGATGACATAGCGGTAATAGCATCTAGTAAGCAAAAGTTAGAAGCAGCTCTTAATGAAATGGAAACAGTTTCAACAGAGAGATACGGTATGAAAGTTAACAAAAATATAACTAAACTACTATTCGGTAAAAAAGGAATAAATAAGTTAAAAACCAGAATTGAGATAAGAAACGAAAATTTGCAAGAGGTTAAAAATTTCTACTACTTAGGAAGTCAAATAACACAAGATGGGAAGAGTGCAAAAAATATATAGAAAGTGTAATGCAAGACCGTACTGCATTTAACAAGAAAAAGCAACTACTATATTCAAAGACTACACACGTAGAAACAAGGAAAGGACGGTTGGAAATAAACATGTGGTAAACAATAAAAATAAAAGAGATAGGGTGATAGGACACATACTGAGGCATGAGAGAATAGTGCGTAATACATTAGAAGCAGAGAAAGAAAAAAAGGGAGGTAGAGGTAGACCTATTGCAAACCGATAATGAAAGATATAGGCTGTGGCAGTTCCAGGGAAATCTATAGGCTAGCCGAGAATAGAAAACAAGGGAGGTACGTGTCCTACCAGTTCTAGGACTAAAGACCGATCGATGATAAGATTAATTCTCGAAAGCATTTTCAAAGAGAAAGGTATAGATTAGTTGTATGCTCTGCAGCAAAGTAAGATAAGTTAACATCTCAAACACAATTCCATAGAGAAAGATAGATATCAAACCATGTATGGTTTAAAATATTATTTAGATAAAGGTATAATCTTAAAAACATTTTCCAGAGTAATTAGATAAATAAGAACTCCAAGATAAAGAGAATGATAACTAGGAAACTAAGTGTGGCTCAGAATATTATTTAGATTCAATAAAATCTCTGAGATATTATCAAGGATAGAGGTAGACGTTAAATATATAGCGTCTAACCTAAAATTGAGGTAAGAAAACGGTTTAGGGAAAGATCTAAGAGAAGGATAAGATATAAATTATTTTTGTTCTAAGGCCCTGCAATTAACAAGGCGCAACGCCCTCTCTACAAATATAGATAGCATAAAGGATCTCCCAACACAGTCTTTTGATTCTGTAGAATCATAAAAAGGGACCTATACTCATGACCTTCAAAAGGAGATAATCCGTAAAGCGCATATGAACAGCATGAGGGTCGAGGTATGAATAAGTATGTAGTTCTTACAACACTGTGTCCATTAAGAGGAGATCAATCCGTGGACCAAATCAGTACTCAAGGTCCCAGATTGGATTCCCTATGCGGACCTCTTGAAGAATGTTAGGCGAGCATTTTTACAAAGTACGTCCTCGTTTGGATCAGAAGTTCGATGTAGATGCTGTTATGTGTTGTCACATACGTTACAATTTCAAGCAAAATTCAAAATTCCTGTGTAAAAGAAAGGAATCGCTTCCTGACCACTGTAGTAGCTTCGGGTGGAGGACTGGAAAGTTAAAATGTAGAGGTGAAATCAGTAACAAATTACACTAGTGGCGGCTTCATCGCGAATCCAGCGAGGCACGGTGGTGATACACAGCTAGACGGAGTTTCCGCCACACCCAGTACCCAATATTGTAAGGTAGCAACCTTCCAACTATGCAGCGACTTACAAGGTAGAGGAAAAATAGTGGAAGTTAAAAAGATAAAAAAGAAGTTGGGATGTTTGGAGCTTTTTAGCAACACAGGTAGAAGAGGGAATAGGAAAGGCTCACATAAAGCAAAAGCAATACAAAAATGGTAGATAGCGAGGCACTGCTCGACCAATCAAAGTCTAGTCAGCAGATAAGGTTAAAACGGGTATAGAGGAACTTGAGAAGTAGAACATTTAGGATAAGCATCCTATTGAAAGGCTAGAGGGTAGAGAATGCTCCTATTAAAACAAATCGGTCTCAAAGACCACCAGCACGTTAGCGATTAGCTAAGCCCTGCTCCGGCACTTTGATAGTTAAAAATAACTAGGCTTCAGACGAGGCCTAGACAGATTATCTTCCTACAGAGCACATTCATTGCAATAAGAAAATCAGATAAAAGTAACACAACTAATTAAAAATATCCCCACACACTAATTTCAAAAACAAGTAACTACCACTGACATATAAAAATAATTGTACAATACTTTATTTATTTATTTATTTATTTGTTCCAACGTTTTAGTAGTCTGCTACCTGAAATTTAAGCAGACCTGGCTTTCCCACAGAAAGTAACCGTCTGTAGGGCGTGTGTGTGTGTGTGTGTGTGTGTGCGTGCGTGTGTGTGTGTGCGCGAACGTTTGAGAGCATGTGTTATGTGTGTGTATGTGTGTGTGTGTATGTGTGTGTGTGTGTGTATGCATGTGTGTGTGTGTGTGTGTGTGTGTGTTGTGATGTTGAGGTCCGTGTTACGTTTTTCCTCTAGAACCAGGACCATCGGCATCCGGATATCCTAGTCGTCAAGGAAAAACGCTAACGGATTTGCCTTATCAGCCTGGACCATCGGCAGCCGGAAATCCAGATGTTGAAAAGGCAATGTAAGTGTGTGAATAATGTCTTGTGTTTGTGCATTGTTTGAGAGGTGTTTTGTGTGTTTATGTGTGTGTGTGTGTATGTGCGTGTGAGACTTGTGTGTATGTGCGTTGTGTATGTGATGATGGTATCCCCCTTTAGGACCAGGACCATCGGAAGCCGGATATCCCAGTCGTTAAAGAGGAACGCTAGGTTGTGTTTGTAAAGTGTGTGTGTGTGTGTTTGTGCGCGGGCTTGAGGGCGTGTGTTTTGTGTGTGTGTATGTGTGTATGTGTGTGTGTGTGTGTGTGTATGTGTGTGTGTGTATGTGTGTATGTTGTGTTTGTGATGTTGATGTCCGTGTCCGTGTCACGTTTCCCCTATAGAACCAGGACCATCGGCAGCCGGATATCCTAGTCGTCAAGGAAGAACGCTAACGGATTTGCCTTATCAACCCGGACCATCGGCAGCCGAAAATCCAGGTGTTGATAAGGCAATGTAAGTATGTGAATGCTGTTTTGTGTTTGTGCATTGTTTGAGAGGTGTTTTGCGTGTTTATGTGTGTGCGTGTGCGTTTGTGTGAAGTCTGTTTGAAATGTTAATTTGTTTATGTTTGCCCAGGTTACCAAAAGGTTGGATTGAATTGGTATAATTTTGTACATGTTTGAACTTATACTACTACATAAATAATTGGTTCCTTCTGAGGAAAGGATTTGTTTACTGTATTATTTGCCTCAGGTATGTGTAAGTTTGGTTCTTAAAATTTAGCGTTAGTAAAAAGAAATGAAATTCCCTATTCTACTACTTAAGATTAACTTATACGAATACTTAAAATTAACTTATACTACTACTGTTAGTTATTATTTGATAGAGACGGGGTTGCTAATATGTAGAAGCATGCAAATTCTACATATCAGGGAGTTTGATTGTTTTAAAGTCGGGTTAATGTTTTGATGTTGTGGCTTCTGGTCGTCAAGAGCGGAGCTCTTGGAATTCCAGGAGATTGGTCTCCGGTCTCCGGGGCAGAACCTCGGTCCAAGGAGAGGTGGTACTTTTATGTCTCTGTCCTTGAGTTTTGTTTGTGTTTTATCCGTCAAGATAACGTTGGTGGATGAGTGCCGTGGTTTTTTGCGTGAGTGCATTTAAGTGTGGAAAGAGGTTTTCGTTCCAAATCATCTGGTGTAGGGTCTTGTTTAATAATGTTTGTCTATGTGCGTAGAGGTACGGTTGTAAGTCATTACACTCGAATACTATATGTTCCGGTGTTCCTATTTCTCCGCACGTGCATATGTTGTTGTCAACTAAGTTCATGCGTTCTCTGTATGTTGGATAGGGTCCGTGGCCAGTTAGGTAATGAATAAATCCCTGACTGGGCACCAGGTATTTGGCTTTTAGGCGGTCTTTAATATTTGGGATCATTGCGTATACCCTTCTACCGGTTGTGCTTTGATCCCATCTTGTCTGCCATTCTGCAGGTATGTAGTTCTTTATTTCCGTCTTTGTCGTGGGCATTTGGTTTGTTTTTAAGATCCGTTGTAGTTGTTGGTTGTCATTGTGTGTAAGATTGTATATTGCAGCTCGCTGTTTCACTACTAGGTCCAAGGGCATAGTTCCCACCAGTACATGAAGTGCATCATGTGCGGTAGTTCCATAAGCCCCCGTCAGTCGCAGTAAAACACTTCGTTGTGTACTGTTAATTTTTTGTCTAGGTTTGATTGTGTTAAGGCGATGTCCCCACGCGCTCGCGGCGTATGATACCATAGCCCCGAGCACACTGTTGAGATATAGCCTTACGCAATTAAGTAGTATCTTATAAGTCCTTTGGGCCAGCGTTGCAATGTTCTGCATTGCAGAAGTTGCACTTGCACAGACGGTGTTTATATGTGCTGAGTAATTTTGTTTTTCGTCTAATGTTAAGCCCAGATATTTTGTGTTTTGTGTTCTACTTATATTTACACCATCTAGTTTGATAGTGGGGTCCCTTGCCAGGGTTCCCTTCATCACAAGGTATGTAGTTTTTGTGGTGTTATAGCCATTTTGTTGGTTTTGCACCAATTTTGTGTATGGGTAAGGGCTATGTTAGCTTTACGTATTGTACAATACACGGTTAACCGAATAATTGTAAAATAATTGTACAATACACGGTTAACCGAATTATCAGTAACTGGATACGTATTAGTTTCAGTTGGTCAAATTTCTCAATTAGCATTGGGTGTAGTACCTTCTTAGTTAATTCGTCTATGTTAAATAAGTAATGGTTATTTGTTTATTTATCTTTGAGTTGAAGTCGCGTAGAGATCATTTGTAGAGATAAAAGTTTGGCAAAACACAAATGTACATTTTTTATAATTTATCAGATGATTTCGGTTTCGTAAATTTTTGTTTTTTAAGGACTATAAAGTGCTTTAACTAGGAAAATAAAAGCTATTACATTTTCATCTGATCCCATACATCGTATAGGATGTCTAAGGGATAGTCATAAGCAAAAAAAAAATCATTTTTAAATAAAAACCTGTTTTGTAACGTACAAATATAATTTTTACTATTTCACCGTAAGCGTAGGGCAGTGTCGGCTAATAAGTCAGGTGCTGCAAAAAATAGTTGCTCGTCAGTAACATTTCTAGCTATTTTTAAATCGTATATACGTAACAAAAAGGAAATTGGGGTAAACTTTGAATTGTGTTCCAAAAAATATATATTCCATTTATAAATAGGGATTGTTGGTTGTGTAATTTGTGTTGTAGATATGTCGATTATGATTAAATATACGAAAGAATATACCTATAAAACACGATTAAGATGCTGGCCAAGTTTTTCATTGTTAAAGTTAGCTTTAACCCGTTGTCTACGCTCGTTCTGAATTCTACAAGGTATAACTTGTCGGCAGGCGAGCTCAAAGATGTTTCGGTAAGCTTAGGGCAAATATAATTTACTTTGGTATTATAAGCGAGAAAGGAATTAAGTTAAAAATAGATATAGTAGTTAATAGAAGCAATTGCTGTATTTATTTACTATATAAACGAGATTAGAAAAATTTTTTACATCTAAGAAAGGGTTTTTAGTCACTAAACCATACATTTAAAAATGTAGGTACTTTTAGAAAGAAACTTAAAATATTTATTCGTTCGAAAAGGTATACAAGGCAAAGAATACAATCAATAGTTACTAGAAATATTTAGCTATACCTGTTTATTTTTAAGATTGAAATTAAGACAGTTTTACTATAGAATGAATTAAGTTCAGTAACATATCGTCTCAATTGAATGGCTTTGTTTAGAAATAAAGGTAATTACTTGCTTTTTATCAAGAAAATGCTTACACATGTGTATTTAAGGTGTATAAAAGGAATTTGCAATGAAATTTTTGTAACACATACAACGGTCTTAGTTTTTATGGTTTAAGTTTAAAAGAACTCACTATTTTATTTATTATAGGAAACACTAATGGTTCAATAAGTGAACGGTTGTACAAATTTTTATACAGGGGTATGGAGGTGGTTGTAAAGTTATGACAAAATCACCGACGCTTATTTAAATAAAGATAAATCCATATTGTGTCGTAAGTTACTAATTTGTGCACTTTATTACGTACATTATAAGAAAATAATGAAAACCCATAGTCAATTAAAGACAAACTTGTCGTGTTGGTATTTTGTGGATGTTCTGCAATAATTAAATATAAACATAGGAATGTATATTAATATAAGCAACGCGTCGAACGTATGTGGTGTGCATATATTTATAGGGAGAAAATGCATTGAACAGAGACCAAGAAAATGCTGTATAAGAACAAGAAACTCACGTTACCGAAAAAGTATTTGAACCCTAAAATAATGTATGCATATCAATTGCAAGTCACCCAGAGTACTTGTATACGAAAAAATTTAATTACTATGGTGGCTACCCTGTTTGAAATTTACAGTTGGTAACAATAATATTATAATATTACTTCTGAACACTTTAATAAATTAAATAAGAATAGCGTTGTAAGTCCCGCATTCACAATATCGAATGATTTACCTAATATTTAGCATTAAATAATAGGTTGCGCATGCACAAAAATACAACACCTTCTTTAGCAATATTTAATGCGTATACTGCGTAACACTATAAACGAGCTAAGTGTTTAATAATGTACAGGTCATGTATTTGTGAAATTTAAATTCAAAGAGAAGCTATAGTTGCATACTAGAAAATGTGTAAATTTATGCTATCATGGTAAACAAGCACAAGAGTTAAAGAAATTAATTAACGGTCACGTGGTTGTGAAATAAAGAATAAAGTGGTAGTTAATTGTCGAGCGGCATATGTACTGTTACTAGAAAATGTGTGAATATTTGCTAACGTAGTGAAAAATAAAGTGCAAGTGACGTGGTGTTCGATATACTAACAAAACTAGAGCATATGTGTAGATATAATATCTCAAAGCTAACTTGTCCCCTCGGAATATTTATGTATTTTAAACAGGGACGTAAAAAGGGTTAAATGATAGAAACTTACGGTGTGCCAATAGTGTAACATCAACCGTAAATTGTGTAGTATAGAACACTAATGGTATCATATGTGCTAAAATTCGGAAATCGGGTCTAGCAAAAGTGTTAATAATATTAGCGGTCACGTGATTGAGTGAGAGACAAGTACATACAAAGAACGGTTGGTAATTAGCAATGTTAATTTATATTTATTTCTCCTCCACGCACATATGGTCCATATAGAGACAATCACCGTGCTTTTCTTATGAGAGGAACTTCCTTCGTTTTTATATTGCCGTATATGGGAGGGTTTTTGTACCGTCGCTTCGAATATTTTGTACAACTTCTGCATGTTTTAAGGACGTTTAATGCAATTCAAAGATTTTTTCTTTATTTCTTTTGAAGCGAGTTTCATATCACCCATAAAAATATAAGAATAAATGTCATTATTATGTTTTTGCAATAGCATGTTACATTGTATTAAATGGAGGTTATAATTAAAGGTTAATCAGAGTTCATGTCAGAAATAAGAAAAGAAACAACTACTTTGAATTCAGACGTTACCTGATACTGCAGGTGCAGAAACAATGAACTGCAATAAAGCAGTTTTAATTAAAATTACTTAGAATAATACGTTGTATGATTATCGAGAAACTGCAGACAGCAAGATCTGCACTTTCAGACAAGATGAAGTAGGACCAGAGGCTTGATCAATACTGTAAGGAGCCCCTGATGGTCAGTTAGTCTTCAAACTTCATAATTTTAACATTGTTGGTAGTTCAAGCTACTCATTGGTAATTATTGATTGTTAAAATATTAACTTTGATTTTTTTCTTGTCAACTAAATTGAGTCACGTTAATGAACATAACGTACAAGTTGTTATGGAAGAAATAAACCATTTTTCTAATTACTGTACTAAAGTTAATTTGATAGGAGACTTTTTGGAAAAAGATGTTTTTTAAAGAAAACTGCCAAAGACCTAAAACCTATCTAGCGGCATTATTTAGATTTTTGAACGCAACATGTTATAAAAAGATGTCTTATTTAACTCCTGTATGTTACAGAGCTCGTTCATTCACTCGTTTGTTTTAGGATATACTATACTCATCAAATAAAATGCATCTTTCTATGAGCAGCTACGTAAATAACTAATTTATGAAACAACCTGAAACACATGAAAATAACAGTAATGCTCGAGTACTGTCGAATCTGCCGATCTACTTTCCTGCAGTTTTCTCATATTACTAAATCGAATCTAGAAAGTTTATGCGTTTTAGAATTAGTGCTTGACAATGGTAAAACTGCGCAGTGTTTCGATAGTACTTGTAAAAAACTAAAAAGATAAAGAGGCGCACAAGCTAAAACAGCTTGATAAAATGAAAAAAGCGCAAACGCGATTGATTGTATTGCAAATTAAGAACAAAATGGAGATCTTATCTTATTGAGAGGATTTGATAAACAGCGGTTAGCCGGATGATTAGTTTTCTGCCAATTCGTCCGTAAATTTACATACTTCAAGTGCACCAGTATTTGGCAAATGAAAATCAATATTTTACCATGCAGCAGCAGTATATCAAGATCGATTTCTAATCTGGTTTCTTATTTTGCTTGTCACTGACACAATACATTTGTTTAAGCTATCATGTGCAGTCTGTGCATCAAAAACGTTTCGCATATTGTAATTTATTGATAAGTACTCCGTTACGGATGCCAAATGAGAACAATTTTGTTCCTCAGCTGCAAAATCTAAAACAAAAAGCGGTCTATAACAAGGAATTAATTGGTTTTTTTTTACTTAAATTGGTCCGACTGATACTAAGAAGATATAATTGCGGGTGCTTCTCCGGTTTAATAGTTAAAACACTAACTATTGAAAATTTTAATATCCGAGAGATTTGCAGTTATGTATAATTACCTTTAATTGGGTCTTCTTTGGTTCTTAGGTTGAACTGAAACTGTGAATGTCTTTTCGTTTTACAAGTGTAAGGTAACACTTTCTGTAAACTACGAAATTGATAT